>OX382269.1:31221071-32641458 GCA_947507595.1 Pyralis farinalis | reverse complement strand
AAAAACAAAAAGTTTCCCTTAACATAACTCCCTTGAAGCATACCTGCGGACTTTGGTTATTTATAGAATAAATAACCACTCATGATGCTAAATCGATAAACACACTGTCATCCCCGTTTGTAGAGCCAGAATCGATGCGAGGGTTGTTGTCTTTTGTTATAGCACCCTATATCTACCCCTGTTTGCATGGGATGATGAATATAATACATATTGAAACTCGACGAGGGTAGACGTTTTTATACGTTTTAGTACAATAGATTTTTGAGAGTAATCTTATCTGAACCTACAGTAGCGCGAAAATTGCGCACTTGTGTTTATTTTATTTATACTAAAAAAATATGCACTACATTGGGTAGTAATTTAACGTATAGGCCTCCTAAATGAAGCAATTATCCTAGTTTTTAGTCTAACATAACGACCACATGATACCTCCGCTGCCAACGTAAAATCTGCTGTTATTATTATTTTACAAAATATTACAGGAAACATAACAACATATTTAAAGGTAAATTTGTACAAAGAAGGACCCAACTAGCGCTTTACATTGGATGAACCGTAAGCTTTTACGCAATTTCTACAATCTTAATATAGTATTGAGGGGGGAATAAATAATAATAAACAATAAATAAATATTGTCGGACAAATTACACAGCGCCGACTAGCCCCAAAGTAAGCGAAGCTTGTGTTATGGGTACTAGACAACTGATAAACATACGTAAATACATTTTTTTTTTGTAAATACATACTTATTATACATAGAAAATACCCAGACCAAGACAAACAGACATGTTCATGCACACAAATGTTTGTCCTGTGTGGGAATCGAACCCACGAGCATTGGTGTCAAAGTAGCGTAACAAAGCGTTTCACCACTGCGCCACCGAGCTCGTCATATGTATGTATGTATGAATAGACGTATGTATGTTATTTCTGTCGTCTGTTACGGTAGAAATAATATATATTAGTGGTATGACTATTAAATATAATGAACTATGGTGATAATAATGACACGGCAGGGTAAATTTTGGTGAAGTCCCTTAGTCACCCACACCGGTGTTGTCCTTTGCTGCCATTTCACGGATCCATCAAATAAGTGGCGAGTAAGTTCCTGAAGGATGGAACGATTAGCGGCGATAGTTTGACATACTATCTTCTGTATTTACCGAAAACCAATATGACTCTCTAGATCTCATAGCAATAGTAAATTTTCACCCCCCTTTCGCAAAAGTCCCTGTGATCTGTTGTTGAAAGGTGTTTAATATTCTCCCATTGATGTCTTATATACCAGATCATGGCGGATGAATTACATTAATGTTATTAAAAGAGCCTTCACGCTGGATCTATAGCCTCGCGCACGTTTATCACTTGCTCAGTAATACAACAAGCAGTAATATTTGTATCATCATGTTCGTTTCTTTTAGAAAATTTTATTGAAATTGTTTGACTTTTTTTTAATTATTAAATTTTATCCGGCGTCTGTAGCAAAAATGAAATTGAGTTAAAAACAAGAAACGATGATTTTAATATTACAATGATTGTAATTTTAAAATCAATTACTTTCATTAATGACACATTTGATTTAGTTTAATCAAATCAAATCAAATCAAATATTTTATTTGCAGAGAATATGGGTAATATACAGTTATTCACAAGATTTTCGATCCAACACATTCTACTGTCTCAATACAGCGTGATGAGTAAACTTTTAAATTTAATAACATTTTAATAAAAATAATATCAATGTCAATATGTTATTCAATTTCTTAATAAATTAATAAGTGCAGAGAAAAAATGAAATAAAATGTTAACAATAGGTAATGTCAGTCATTGATTCTGTTTTTGTCATTAACATAATCATTATAAGAATAATAACATTTGTCTAACATATACATCTAATCTAATTTTTAAAATATTTATATCAGTTATTGGCTAAGACTTTCAGTCCTTGGCGATAGTAACACGTGTTTTCGAAAATGAGGAATTTGCAAATGGACATTTCTTAGCGGTAAACGCGCAGATTTGTCTTGATAGACATTGTCATTGTTAAATTGTTGTCTAGTCCCTCCTCTTCCTCAGTCAGACAACTTAGTCAAGGTACCCACCATTTTAAATACAAGTTCAATGTGGCTGGCCTTCACGAGTATAAGAAGTATATTAGAACGGCCTGTATAATAAGTCCGGGGTATTTATTATACAGGCCGTTCTATATACATCTTTCACTCGTGGATGAAAGCCACAATTAACTTTGTTTTCGTTCGCTTAGCAATAAATACCATCGTTTGACAACAGAAATAGCTTTGGGGACGACACAGAGCCCAGTGATAGGTACTCTAGTATTGAAGATTACGCGAATTTCGTATAGTCGATAGAAGTTTACCTTAGCAATAGCTCCCAGAAGGAGGTAACTCGCACGCCCCAGAAATTATTATTTCGAAAGACATATGACCTAACCTAAAATAGGTCTGGTGTTTCCTCTGGATAGTGGAGGTCTGAAGACAGTCGCTTCATGTAAATATCAGTATCTTCGCCAAATCCTAAAGCGAATGTAGTGGACCCCGCCAATCTTAATCGATTAGGAAACGGGATAACATGATACCGATGACATATTTAAAATCCTTTCGAATCTTTACAAAAATATTTTGCGATATATAATTTAGTATTCCATCCAGATCAAAATGAACGCGAGCTTGAATTTACCGCGCATATTATCTGTCCTGTCAAAGGGAATGCGAGCCATAACATAAAATTCCATACCATCGATACCATTGCGAGGAATTTTCAATTTTAAAATACCTCATAATTCGGGTGCGACATCGCACGCAAATTTTATATGTTTTAAGCATGGCAGACAATACACAATATCTATACTTATAACAAATTGTACATCATTTTTTTTTTGACACACCCGATGTAAAGCGTATACCGTAGCCTATTAACGCTAGCGATATATTAAGTATCACTCGCGCGATCCCTCCTCTGCTGCTTACACAGCAACTCCTTGGGAGCTTACTGGTGACCTCACTTACACGCAGGAAGACAACAACCCTCTAGGGATTATTTGGCTGAGGTTTTCTGTGAGGTGGAGGTACTTCCCCAGACGGGCTGCTTTGATGCGCCCTACCTCTCTCAAAACATCTAGACCAATACAAACAGCCATGTTCATGCACACAAATGTTTGCCTTGTGTGGGAATTGAACCCACGAGCGTTGGTGTCAAAGTCGCGTCATTCCCGACTGAGCCACCGAGCTCGTCTCATTATAAATTACTAGCCCATTAACATGCGATCTCTGGTTTGAATCCCGTTGTAAGCATGTATCAGTAAATTTGTGTTTTTCGATTTACATACATATTTGTTTTTGTCACTTGCTTGGTAGTGAAGGAAAATATCGTGAGGAAACCAGCATATCAAAAAAAAAATCTAAAGACGTGTCACCTAACATAAGAAAAGTCGGGTTTTCCCTCTAGGTTGTGAAGGTTTGACGGCAGTTGCTCTACGTAAAAATCAGTATCTTCGCCAAATTCTTAAGCTTAGGTAGCGGACCCTGCCATTCCTAATGGATTAGTAAACGCTATACGTTAGGAAGAAGATGTTGATAGAAAAAGTACTGCAGCTGCATTCGATCGAACTAAAATCTACATAAGCCAAACAGTAATTACGAAAATATGTATCTGTTTTGCTGCCTCTCTGTCCGTTAGACAAGTTTCATACAAAATATAAAGGGATACTTGAACGTTGATATGGCTAGTGTTTAAACAGTAAGGAGTAACAACAACAGCTTTGTCTATTAAGTTACTTAATGTCTCTGGTTCAATAAATCTGTCACTACCTTCATTAGACGAAAAACTAAGCAGAAAGGAAGGAATCATACGACATTTTATATAAATGTAAAACATAACATAATTAAATATAAAACAAATGTAAGAAGCACAGCAACTATGCTGGCGTGATCGCGAGAACACTGCCAAAATGACCAATGTGACAAAAAGAAAAAGTTTGATCAAAAATTAAACAGATGTCAGTGTCAACTGTCATCACGTAAAAGTAATATTCTTTTCTTGACGTTAACGTGATATTATGATTGAACAATAATATTTTTATCTTATTTGTGAGTAGTCTATATAAAAACAAAAGTATCGTGAAAGTCAACTAAACTTTGGAGAAACTAAAATAGCAAATTTTATCGAAATAATGATTTGTTTTATGTGAAGAATATATAGATATTAAGATACACAATACTTGAAATGATATTTTACTCGGTCTGGCAGCCCGTTTCCCCTGCAAACGCAATTCCGGGGAACTCGTTTCCTTATCCTTACAGCCTTTGGGTCTCGTCCTCGGCTGCGGCAAACCCAGCTAGATCACCTGCAGTGAAGCTTTACAACAATGTCTCCATTCTCTGTCCAGTATCTTCTCATTCTGAAGCACTTTCGTATGGAACCGAACGCGTGTGAGGAATTCGGCCACACTGAATGGTGTTCCCTTCAAAGCTGTTTTCTTTTCCAAACATCAGCCTTCAGGAACGCCCCCGAAAAGCGTACGAGCACTAGTCGATATCTACCCACAGTCTTTACCTTGAAAATAAATCAGACAGATACAGCTTCTCGCTCATGATATTCATTACAAAATCAGTCAGAGTCAGATCAGAGT
The DNA here is from genome assembly GCA_947507595.1 of Pyralis farinalis. Taxonomy (NCBI): domain Eukaryota; kingdom Metazoa; phylum Arthropoda; class Insecta; order Lepidoptera; family Pyralidae; genus Pyralis; species Pyralis farinalis. Next base: position 32,636,810 of record OX382269.1, on the reverse strand, counting down.
ACTGTCTGTTGTGTCCTCAGATGTACCACTGAAAATTAAATATTTTCTTCGATGTCTCATCTCAATATCGTCTACGGATTCTGATGAATTAATTCTATCATTTACATCTCCACGCCAAACATCTCGCACAGGCAGAGGGAACCGAGCATCCTAAAAAACCCTATGTCTTTAACATATACTACCTGAGCGACCGAGGTTCACTCGGCGTTTCAATATTTTTTATATAAAGTACACAATCAGTAGTTTTGTTTTGTTTTTAATGTGAAATCGCGTTTTTTCAAGAAGTACAGCTATATATAGATAACCTTGAAACGCAAAACTTTATTTAAATACAATTTCTTTAGACAGTTTTTACAGTAAACGTAATAGATGTTACTAACAAAATTAAAAAAAAAACCAGTTTCCTTTCAATCTACCATCATAATCAACTCACTTGATTGACAGTCTGGGAGCAAACTTATTGGCCACTAACGTCTTTCATAACCAACGCTCATAATACAGACCATAACGGATCGCTTCTATTATTCGAGTCACGCTCTGAGGCAATATTCATATCTACAGAAAGAATCAAGTAATGTCTCAATTCGTACGCTCATATGATAAAAATCACTTGTGGACATATTCTCAATAATATATCTAAATATACTTTATGATGAAATAAATCTCAATTTGTCGGAACGTTGTAATCACAGACTTCAGACTTCTTTTTAAGATATTGTTTCAAGAAACTTATTTATTTTTTTATTTCATCAGTTTAGTAGTGCAGAAACTTAGTAACATTTGCCCTCTCATAGCTTGCTTGTACTTTTTTGCTATGGATATTGCAAGCTCAAAAAATAAGTTACCTTGGTGAAACTGTATCGTTGAAACGTGTATACTTACATGTATATCTGTACTATTTAGAATATCTCTCCTTCAGATACAGCATAAGATGTATACACTTATCAACATACAAAAGATATCTAAAGGATTGATGAACAAGGAATACGGTCTCCTTTGTATGTTGGCTCTATACATTATCTTGTGATGAAAACATGATGAAATTTGTCGTGATATTTTGTAATAATTTAACTCCGTATGAGCAAGTAATCCATTAGTATCTCAAAAACAGTTTTATTAGCGTACAAACGACACCAGCCATCACACGCCAATTAGACCAAGCCGCTGATATACGTACCTTGACGTCATAATCGGTCTATGTGGATGCGTGGAGGATACATCCCTAATACCTACAGTCCGTGCGCTCGACCGTGTCTTCACCAATGCGAACGGGTGTAAGATCGGAGATATTGTTGGCCAAGTACTCTGTTTTCGCCACATTTTCAGACCGCGGTTATCAAGTGACTACCTCCAAGCATTCAGTTATCACACCAGGCGCTCCCTATCCGCGTCCGCCAGCGCAATATCGTCAACATATATGAGCAACCACGGAGGCTGCTCATTTGTATCTGTGATGCTGTCCGACACAACATCTAATACTACGCTGAACAAATGGACTAAAGACGGATCCCTGGTGGACCCGACGGTGATTGGAAAGGACTGTGTATCGCCAACGGCAGTCCTAAGTATGGAATAAGAAAAGAGATGCATAACCCGGCACATGTCAATATAACCTTCAGGCATCCGTTTACGGCACTGAGGTTGCCCATCAGATAATTGTACGAGGAACACAGTCGAAGGCCTTGCCCTGTCTAAAAACAGAAGATGCGGAGGCATGTTCTTCGTCCTGTATTTCTCAATGACGATTCTTAGAGCAGAAACGGGGTCCATTGTCCCATAACCAGGCCGGAAGCCATGTTGATACTCCGAGACAATGCACTCCTCCATCCGGGAGTTAATTATCCGCTCGAAGAACTTCATTGTGTGAGACATGACCTTTATACCCTGGTACCTGGTACACACTCCTGCACTGATCCCTTTCCTTTGAACACTGGAGTGATGACACTCAGTATCTATTGGTTCAGGATTTTTCTGGTGAGAAGTATGCGGTTACATAATAAAAAAAATCGTCAGTCAAAATACTCACACCACGAGGCCTCGTCGCCTTTCAGGGTTCGATTGCGACTTTTTACATAGGGCTTTCTTCATCCTAATCTCCCTCTGGACTGTGTGGTTCCACCATCAAGTCTCCTTATTACACCTGCACCCATTCTTGGTTTTTCCAAGCACCGCTTGGACCTACCCGGCGATGGCCGCCTGAATCAAGTGGGTCACAATTTCATTGATAAGCACTTTACAGTCATAAGCCTTCGGAGAGCATTATGGCTACCCTGTTCTCCTCAACAGGTGTACCGGTGTAGATCGGCATGTAGCCATTCCCAATAAGCCGGGATCTGCTACCTTTTCACCGAGTCTCCCTGCAAAGACGCTACGACCACTTTACGCCTGGATAGTATATCGGCCAGCTCCTAATGTAAAGCGGTTACCATAGTCAATGAACGCTTGCATCACTTTAAGCATAAGCACTCTGCTGCTGACACAGCAACTCCTTAGGAGCTTACCGGTGACCTTACTCTCACGCAGGAACAATCCTCAGGCAGTTGTTATCTAGCTGCGATTTCTGTGAGATTGAGGTACTTTCCCAGACGGGCTGCCATATGCCCCCATCTCCCTTGCAGAACGATATTGTCATAATAATTTTTAATTTTCTACTGAACAAAATATTCCCAGTTATTATGAACAATCCCTCGTGCAGGCTCCAACGTCTCACTATGGATAATGTTATATCGCTTATATGTGGACGTGCTACATAAACGCAACTTTATATGCGCCGGTGTGTGTAAGCACTTTAGTGCAATGCTCAAAGTTCATGTTAGAGACGTATGGATTGAATTGAACGGTGGGTAAAAACTGTTGGAAATGGAGAAGGGACAAATCATGCTCATATTGTGTTGATCTCGCTGGCGAACTTGTTAGTAACGCTACTTGGACACCAAGACTTCGATTCCCACACATAACAAATATTTGTATGCGTGAATATGTCTGTGTGTCTTAATCTGAATGTTATAAGAGAGATAGGGCACGTCAGCCTATCTGGGGAGATCTGCGAGTAAGCTAGATACCAGTAAGGATATGTTAGAAGCGAGATTAAAAACATACGATGTATAATACCGTAGCTGTGTTCCGGTTTGAAGAATGAGATATGGCAGAGAAATTATTGGGTACTGTGATGAAACATCCTTAGGTCATAAGATTGGCTGCACGCAAGTAACATTTACGTGGTGTTGCTAGCATCAATGGGAACCATCAATATAAAATTGCGATAATAAGGCTTGACCGCTAAGCAGATGAACACTATTGTCTAGGAGTTCAGACTCAGAGACATAAACTCACCAAGAATTAGTCCATAAACTCACCAAGCCTAGTAATAAAATCATAAACGGACGATTCTCCGTCATAAGACTTATTCCATTTGAGAACCTGTGAACCACGCTTGTGTGAAGTCATTGTTTGATCAGCAATACAAGATGCCTATGAAACAAAATGAGATGCTGACGATTCCGGGGCCTTATTGCAATACAAGGCATCTAATGAGTTGAAACCCTTGTTGATCTATTGATGATCTATTGAAGTCAACGAAAGGTTTTCCATCCTTAGGATAATATGCGAGAGACGAGCGAGGCACTTCCGACGACATGAGCTGGTTGAATGATCAGCCTGCAGAACTGCATCCAGCTTGCTTCGACACACCTGAAATTCATCATCAAGGGACGTGGTTGAAAGGTATGCAGTAACTTTGGCTTGCTCGTGGACCTTTTGGATGTCCTAAGAGTTTTCCGTAAATCGTCTACTGTGACAACATGACCCCTGCTTCGCAACTCAAAGAGTAACTCATCTTTTGACAAGTAATCAATGTCTATATGCAAAGACATCTTTCATTAGAATTACTAAATATAATTACTAATATACTAAAATTTTTAGTTATATAATTGTATCAAATATCTATCTCTATATTCAAAAAGACGAAAGGTATTTTGTATCACTCGCCATGATTACAATATCATCGCCAAATCGAAGGTGAGTGATATACTCGCCGTTGATATTGATGCCTTTCTAGTCCAGTAACTTGAAAACACCTTCCGTTGCAGCAGTGAATAGTTTCGAAGAAACAACGTCTCCATGTCTCCCTCCTCTCTGCATTTGAATACTTTTCGTACTCTGGTCCTGTAGTCGGATCGACATGGTAGCGTTTTCATACATACTCCTCAACACTTCGATATACCTATACTCAATGCGGCACCGATGGAGAGACTGGAACAAAGCTCAAGTCTCTTTCGAATCAAAGGCCTTCTCATGCTCCACATATGCTAAGCGTAGTGGCTGGTTATACTCTTTGGTCTTCTGTATAACCTGCTGCAGCGTATGTATGTGGTCTATGGTTGAGAAACCCTGCGAGAAGCCGGCTTGTTCGGGAAGCTGGAAGTCATCAAACCTTCGTGCGAGACGATTTGATGATGACCCTTGAAAGTAGCATATAAAAAGATAAAGATAAAAAGATAAAAATCATTTATTTGCCATTAGACCCTTACGGGCACTTAGACACGTCTTACATTCTTTAAATTAAATCATATTGTATCTTAATAATTTTCCAGTTTTTTTTTTTTACTTTTAATCTCTCTTTTTTAATCTACCAGCATTTCGGAAATGACCATTGGCGAAGAAGAAATGCCAAAAGAAACTTGCCAATATGGGTCTTTTTTTCCATCGTTAAAATATATTACAATAAATATATGTGAGTGTACATATAGTGAAATCAAGTGGTACAATTAAAGATATATTAATACATGTGCTGAATCATTTCCAAGCATCTCTATCAGTTAGATATTCATCGATTCTATAATAACCCTTCCTGCACAAAGTATTTTTGATGTACCTTTTGAACATATTCTCAGGCAAGGACAGAACTGTTTCAGGTAATTTATTATAGAATCGAATACAATTTACAATAAAAGATCTACTAGTCTTAGCAAGTCGATGTACAGGCATACGCAATCTATTCTTACTTCTAAGATTTTCACTAAATTTAGAAAATGACTCTATATTTTTACGAGCATACATTATATTCTCATAAATATACTGAGAGGTAACCGTGAGGATATTTATTTCTTTAAATAGTTCTCTAAGAGATTCCCTAGCGCCCATGTTATAAATAGAGCGGATGGCTCTCTTTTGTAATATAAAAACAGTTTCAATGTCAGCCGCTTTTCCCCACAACAGTATACCATACGACATAATGCTATGAAAGTAGCTGAAATAGACTAAGCGCGCAGTAGCCACATCCGTCAATTGTCTAATTCTCCTAACCGCATATGCGGCGGAGCTGAGCTTACTGGTCAGTTTTTTTATGTGGGGGCCCCACTGCAATTTGGAGTCTATTGTAATTCCAAGAAATACAGTATCATTAATAAATTCTAGTATATTATTGTTAATGAAAACTTCTGTATTGGCAGAAGGCACATTTGGTAGACTAAATTTTATACATTTGGTTTTGGTTGAATTTAATAAAAGATTATTACATGTGAACCAATTTAGAATGGCAGATAGAACACTATTTACATTGTCAATATTTTCGCACCGGCGAGTAACATTAAAAATCAAAGAAGTATCATCAGCAAACAGTAGTATATCCGCCATTTTCTGCACCATGTAGGGCAGATCATTCACATATACTAAAAATAAAAAGGGGCCCAATATAGAGCCCTGGGGCACCCCAATATTAACATTGCTACCTTTAGATTTGACCCCATTTATATCAACAGTCTGTATTCTGTTACTTAAATAAGTTGCAATCAAATTATAGGCTTTACCTCTAACTCCATAATGGCACAGCTTGAGCAATAATGTCCGGTGGTCGACACAATCAAAAGCTTTGGAGAGATCACAGAAGACCCCAATGGCGTCCTGGGATCTCTCCCATGCGCTAAGAACATGCTTGACTAATGCTACTCCTGCATCTGTAGTGGATTTACCTGCTGTAAATCCGTATTGTGAATTATGAAAAATTTCATTGGTCTTAAAATAGAGTTGCAATTGGTCAAGCATTATCTTTTCAAATACTTTACTCAATACTGGCAAAATAGATATGGGTCTATAATTCCCCAGTTCACTTTTTTCACCAGACTTGAATAATGGAATCAATTTACTAAATTTCATCAAGTCTGGGAATACACCCATATCTATACATTGATTAAAAATAAGTGCCAAGTGTGGAGCTATAGACTCAATAATATAATAAAATACTCTTATAGACATTCCCCAATGATCCTCTGAGTTTTTAATGTTTAATTGTTTAAAAGTTTTAATAATGTCGCTTGACTGAATATGTGTAAATTTAAACAGCTCCACACTTTGTTGTACATTCTCCTTTAATAACTCATCCGCAGCATGTGGATATGAGTTAAGGGAGTCAGTGGTACTGTAAGGGATATTAAAGAAGTAGTCATCAAATAGATTTGCTACTTGTTTTGCAACTGTTACAGTTTGATTATTATGTTTAATAGAATACTCATTATCCCGTGGTTTATCTTTACCTGTTTCTTTTTTAACAATATCCCATACTGCCTTTATTTTATTTGTAGACTGTTTAATTTTGTTTTTAATATACATAGATTTTGCAACTTTGCAAACGTGTTTAAATATTTTGGAATAATTTTTAACATATTTAACAAAGTCTGGGTCAAATCTATAAGGCTTTTCTCCATATAATTCAAACATTTTGTTTCTACTTATTAATATACCTGTAGTTGCCCAGTCATTAAACTTAAATTTATTTGTGGCATTAATCTGTTTACTTTTGAATATTTTCTGGTATTCACTGGATAGAATATGAAACAATTTTGTGTATAACAAGTCAGGATTGTCTACAGAGTAATCCAATGAAGGCAACCTGTCCCCCAGTACATTGTTGTACTTAACAAGCTTGTTGGTAGTCAGTGGTCTATATAATACATGACTTTTTAAATCTGTCTTCTTCGAACATTGATATACCACTAACTGACCACAATGATCTGAAGGCAAGTCGCCAATTATTGATTTATTTATATGCTCACAATGACAAAAAATATTATCTAGACAAGTTGCAGATGTGGCTGTTATACGTGTAGGCTCCAGGAAGACATTTTGTAAATTAAATGATTTAAATAAATTTAAAAATCTAAGGGTTATCTGTGTATTTACTAGAATGTCTACATTAAAATCACCACAGACTATAATGTCTTTTTTACCTATGAAAACTTTTCTCAAAGTATCCTCCATTACCTGCTCAAATTGTGTAAAGTCACCGCTCGGAGGTCTGTATACACAAATAATTATGTAATTATCTAATTCAGCACATGACATCTCAATAGTGCATTCAATAGAGAGCCTAACAATGTCCTTACGTTCTTTAGCTCTATGGCAATTTTTTGTTATAATCATTGAACCGCCTCTAATCGAAGACTCTCTATTAAAGCAACTAACTATTTTATAGTTGTTAATCCCAAATAACATTTCACTTTTGTTTAACCAATGTTCAGTTAAACATAAAATATCAATATTACGTTTTTCTAAAAATAATTGAACTATTTGTTCACAGCCAGGAAAGCCTTGGATATTTTGGTGTACTAAATTTAGGTTTTGCTTCCCTTTTGTCTTTCTATGCAGTTTAAATCTGCAGTCAAATCTATACAATTATTTTGTCGTTTACATTGTAAACTGTTTATGTTATTAATATTATAGGCCACTAAAGTGGCTATCTTATGTCTACATTTCTTTGAAAGATATGTCATATCTTTTGTCAAATAAAAATTACTAATAAAATTATTAGTGTCAAAAAATATAAATTTGTCATTGTGACAACATGTCAAATGATATAAATTGTTAATATTGTAAATGTTAGTATTTATTTTTGGTAACTGGCAACTAACATATGGAAGTGCGCATAATAATATCTTATTAACCTTTAACTGGTACAATTTATCTAATGCATTAATAATATCTATTTTTTGGATTTCTGTACTATTCCCTATTAATAGAACAATGGTAGTATTGTCATCCACCTGTGTATTCATAATTTTTTCAACAATTTGGCTGTAGGTTGCGTTCGGCATACAATAATTAATAATATTGCCTTTTACATGTTACTCATTAGTGGGCCTAGGTTACAGCCTATTTTATCAGAAAATACTATGGTTTTACACTTAGAAACTAAACTACTGTCACAAGTAGCTGAATTTAGAATATTATATTTTTTAGCTGAAACACCCGCTGAAATGGGTTGGGTGTCACTTGTGTTACTACAGGTACAGCGATTACTTAGTGAATCAAACCTATCTGCATTGTATCTACTGATTTCAAGTAGTTCATCTAATGCCAAAATATGTTCCTTTATTTGGCCTTGTATACATATGGCTCAGAAGTTTATAGGGTGCCAAGCGATGCTCACGGCACGAAAAGAGCCGCCGAGCAGCAAGTGCCGTGCGCAACTCCTGGGATTCGATACATATGACCGAGAGGTCGGTGGAGCCATGGGAACGTGGTGGGACAATGTCTGGTCCCTTCGCCGTCCGTACAAAGACCCCACAGTTATCTTACTACCTTTACCTCCTCTTTGGCTACCATACTCACACACAGGAACACAACAATCCAGGAGTTGTTATTTAGATGCGGTCTTGTGTAAGGTGGAGGTGCTTCCCCAGACGGCAGACGGATATTTAGAGAATCTATGCTATGAAGAATCCCCACTATATCAGAAAAAAATCTGATGGAGTGGAGCACACTCCGTCCTCTTGCTGGATCCTATCTCTCTAAAAAGCATAGCTCTTTCCCTAACACGCTGAGCGAACTTGAGCTTCGCGCAGGTAATGGTAGCATATTTTATATCAGGTGGGCCGTATGTTTATATGCCCCCCGATATTGAATAAAAAAATATCTTAAGCAATGCGTTATGAGATCCAAGGCAGCCAAAACTATGCTATTACAATTGTATGAATAACAAAATTGTCAACGATCCTTATATACAATACAATACAATACTCTTTATTGCACCACATAAGACAGTATACATATTAAAATGACAACTTAAAATTAAAGTACAAAGGCGGTCTTATCGCATAGCGATCTCTTCCAGACAACCTTAGGGTAGAGGAAAAAATAAAAGAACAAAATAGGTAGGTGGCGCAGCACAAATAAGAGCACCTAATTTGCAAATTAAATATATACATTTTGACAAAATCTATAACTGATTTACCTGGGGTAATTATACAGTCTAACACGCAAAAAAATATTATCTCCCAATGTAGCGCCCCTTAGGCTAAAGGGCGAATCCCTTAAGTTTTAAAATATTCTATTCAAACCTAGCACCCTGTAGCTTTTTAATCTCGGTTTATCTTTCCTTAAACCCGATCCGTCGTGTTCTTCTTTTCATTTGAGTGTTTTAGAAATATTCGTAGTTGGTTTGTTTGATTCTAGATTCTAGTCAAATCCAAATCAACACAAATATATAATTAATAATGTTCTTATTTTTTCCTAGCATTATTCCATTTCTAATTCCACAAGATTGTTGGGGTCCGCTATCTAAGCCTGAGGATTCGGCGAAGATAACGTTTATTACATGGAGCGACAACCGTCAAATCTCTATACTAGGCAAAATTAGACCTTTTCTAGATTAAGTCACTTCTTTCGAAATAAATTTCTTGGACGTACGGGTTTCCTCACGATGATTTTCTTAACCATAGCAAGTGATAATTACAAATATGTACTTATTATTATCAAATCATTATGATCAAATAAATATAACGATAAATCTCTCATAATACAGACACTGCACTACGAAAGGTTATAAAGCCTACCTCATATTCCTGAATGGTCATTCATTCCTGTGTGTCTCACACAGGCAAGTTATTCTCAAAGCACGTCCAATCACCCATACATTTGGAGCTAACTGTAGCCTGACATTGCAAAGGCATATTTGCTTTGAGACTCGGTGTACACGACTGAATAAGTACTGAGAATTATTGTACACACAGAACATATTTCCAGGTTAATAAATATACAAAACATGTTGAACTTAGATTAAGTTCAATACGTTCGTAAACGCAACGTAAACATTATGTTTTAAGTCATTGAGAGCTATTTGTAGTTTGTAGCTAATTTATTACGTGTTTGTAACTCGTTTTGTTTGTTGATAGCGTTCAATTGTTGTGATAGCTTATGCTGCTGGTAATTTGTTTACACACAAATGACTTCACGCGTTCTAAGAACATGTGCCGTTAACGCGGCATTTTTAAATAAATCTTTATACATAGTGTTATGTCACTTAAATGTTAATTAATTTAAAATGACATTTTTGTGGTGATGTATATCCACTATGATCAATTCTTACATTAAAAGAGTTATATTTCAGAAGCGAGTAAGGTACGAGTATGTAAGGATCAAGTCCAAGTGGTTTACGGTTCTCACTGTCTACCCCGCAAGAGATTTGGCGTGAGGTTATAAATAGATTTAATTAAATAACTTTTTGATGTCGCTCTATCTACTATTAATAGATTGTACATTACATGCTCAATCTATCAATTGTGTACGGAGTAATTTCTAGCCTGGTGTGTTCAAACATTTAAGATGGAGATACATTTCCACTTGGGTTACTTCAAATACTTGCAGCCACACCTTTGTGAACTTTAGGCAGTAACCATAAATATTTTTGAGATATAAAGTAACATAATATTTACCTTAAATTTTCATCAAAATTTGTTCAATATTTTTTGCATAATAAATGAGCATCACGCAGAAATGAATTTAAAAATTACTGTTTATTGCATCTATATCAATAGCAGAGTTTAGCTACTTCACTATAGAAAATATTTTATTTATAGTGGCTGCCAGTGACTGCGACGCAGTTCTCCTCGCCGGATCCCTGAAAATTTTCAGCCATAATTCTCTCTGATTACAGCACAATGCAGGGAACTTATAAGGAATACTTCCACCTTACAAAGACCACTGCCAAATAGCCAATTCTTACGTGAGTGAGGTAATGTTAGATGCGGTGTAATAGCACATAAGCGATACTCCTTAAATTGCAAATGCTCATTATTCCTATTGATATTGATCACAACTATTAACTTACGAGTATTTATATAACCCTACCAATAGGTGGTGCAAAAAGCAAGATGATTGTTTATTGCCTTGTAAACTTCAACAATAACTTTACCAATTCATCCGATTACTGGATACGTGTTTGAAATTACAGGTCAGTATATTGACTTATGAACGATGTTTCTCAAACATAAAAGCTTATTTACAAAGTTTTCATGAGTACTTAATACTCAGGGCTTTACTTAAATTTAAGACAACATACGTTGAAGAGATTTGATTCGTATTAACAACCAGAATTTGAAAACAAACATGTATTTAACTTTTGCTTCTATGAGATCTTCTTAGCGTTATCCTGTTTCCTAACACATTAGGATTGACGGGGTCCGCTACCTAAGCCTAAGGATTTGGTGAATATACAGATTTTTATAGTCCCGACGGAAAAACACACAAGCAAGATATATTTTCATGGACATACGCGTTTCCTTGCGATATTATTCTTCATAATAGAGCATGTGATCATTACAAATAAGTAGATAAATCCGAAAATACGAATGTAGTGATACATGCCGGTTCCTTATCTACTTTTAAAATTAAAAACAACATGTTATTGAAATATATTATATTAAATTTTCCAATTTGCCGCTGAAATGTGAATCCAAATTCAAAATATATTTATTTGTGTTACACGTCCGTGTTGTGGTGACAAAGGTTAACATATGTACCAAATTTTAATTAACTCAGTCCAATAGAATTGGAACAAACTGACTGTGACAGACGGACAGACATACACTCACGTAATCTTATAGGATTTCTATTTTTAAAAAAATATACAGAGCCCTAAAATATCAAATTACTCTAGAACTGGCTTTTAATTGAACGAAATACGTTTTCGAATCAATTCAAAAATATTTTTGAAGCACAAAGGAATTAAAACTGAAAAATTCAGAAGGTGTGAATAAATTTTTGATGCGTTTGATTTCTTTGCACTTCAAATTTATTTCTGAAAACCAGAGCAAACTCATCAAATTCTGTAAAATGTATACCTGCGAAAAGTATGTAAAACATTATATAACTTGCCTTCTCATCTTTGTTCGCAATCCGACATCATACAAAAAAAGATTACGCTCTTGAATGGCTTAGAAATAATTACATAATTCATTGCTTCCTCTATCTGAACATATATGAACTTAGATTTCACATGTATGAAATAATTTCAACCTTCTAAAGTAAAACTACCTACCATTCAATATTTCAGCCTACGTTGAATTCCAAAAAGCAGAATTTCAAAATGGCGTCTGCAGAGCTCGCCGCTACATATGTCTTCTGGCCGACTTTATTGCATTTTCCACTATTCGATCGACTTCGAGTTTTATTCAACAAGTTAAAATTTCATGTTAGAAGAGAGGGGTAGAATACTTTTTAACATGTTTTCGTGAGATCGATCTTTATGCAAGAAATAAAAGAAATAAACATTACAAAATACGATTTAATGTAGTTCAGATGACACTGACAAGAAGGCACTTTTAGAGGAGCTTTAGGAAAGAATATAGTCACTGTTGGTCTGGCGCATTAATGTATTCTTGCGGTTAAGTATAGTTTATACTTAACCGCATTAATCCACCAGATACATATATTTTTTTTTAATAAATATTGTCGGACAAATTACACAGCGCCATCTAGTCCCAAAGTAAGCGAAGGTTGTGTTATGGGTACTAGACAATTGATAAATATACGTAAATACATTTTTTTTTGTAAATACATACTTATTATATATAGAAATTACCCAGACCAATACAAACATACATGTTTATGCACACAAATGTTTGTACTGTGTGGGAATCAAACCCACGAGCTTTGGTGACAAAGGAGCGTAACAGCGCGTTTCGCCACAGCGCCACCGAGCTCCCAATTATTTTTAGTTTGTAGTTTTTAAACAGTTAAATGTTTTTTCCCGGTCTATTTCCTTCAAATTAGACATAAAAATCAATAATAACCACGATCTTAACGAGCTGTCATATCCTAGTGGATAAAGAAACTAGGGATCAGTCATTTAATAGGTAGGCTATCAAACAACTGATCCCTAGTTAGGATACTGGCATGTACCACTATTACTAAATTTGTGTGTACATACAATCATTTTGGCGAGCTCGGTGGCTCAGTCGTGAATGACCTGACTTAGACACCAACGCTCGTGGGTTCGATTCCCACACAAGACAAACATTTGTGTGCATGAACATGTCTTTTTGTCTTGGTCTGGATGTTTTAAGTGAGGTAGGGCGCATCCAAGCAGCCTAGCAGTCTGGGCAAGTACCTCCACCTCACAGAAAACCGCAGCCAAATAAGAACTCCCTAGAGGGTTGTTGAGTTCCTGCGTGTGAGTGAGGTCACTAGTAAGCTCATAAGGAATTGCTGTGTAAGCAGCAGAGGAGGCATCGTGCGAGTGATACTTAATATATTACAAGCAATAATAGGCTATGGTAACTGCTTTACATCAGGTGGGCGGTATGGCTCCCGACATTGTATAAAAAAATACTCATTAATTAGTCATATCATTTGCTCGACGGTAAAAGGAAGTAAGGAAATCATCCAAGAAATTATAATTCGAAATACGTGTAACGTAAACATAAAGAAGTTCTGGTATTCTATCTGGGCTGTGAAGATCTGACGGTAGTTGCTCCTTGCCAAAATCAGTATTTCGTCTAAATCCTTGGACTTAGTTAGCGGATCCCGCTAGTATCAATGACTTAACCTCTCATTATCCGCGGACCGCCAAGAAATGTATGCGATAACGTATATAACGGGGTCTCACAGGTTAAGTAATGGAATATCGCTAGAGAGAATAACAATACATAGAAAATAAATATTTCTAATCAAATTACAGAGTATAATGTAGTTCCAAAGGAAACAAAGCCGGATTATGAGCCACTAGTCGACGGATAAACTTACTTAAATACATTCTTACGATACATAGAAAAATTTCGAGCTCGGTGGCGCAGTGGTGAAAAACGCTGTTACGCTACTTTGACACCAACAGTCGTGGGTTCGATTCCCACACAATACAAACATTTGTGTGCATGAACATGTCTGTTTGTCTTGGTCTGGGTATTTTCTATGTATAATAAGTATGTATTTACAAAAAAAAAAAAACTTATGTTTATCAGTTGTCTAGTACCCATAAAACAAGCTTCGCTTACTTTGGGGCTGGAGGGCGCTGTGTAATTTGTCCGACAATATTTAATTTATTTAATTTAATGGTGTTACTATAAGGGAACACCGAAGGCCGCGTGATGGAGTGAAAGCCGGAAAGCGGACCCTGGGCTCCGAAGCAAAAGCGTAGGTCCCGACCTGGATTAACGCTTCGGTGATGACGATGATGAGATGACTAGGTTGATATTCGCTATAAACCAAAAACAATAAATTACATTCAAACCCTTTCAATCAATTTTCAAACTGAAAACAAAACAACGGGGTAAAAATAAACGCGAGTAAAAAATATGAAAGTTAATTAAAAGCAGCCATATTAAAAACGAAGCAATTATACGTCTCTCAGTTTTAACTGGCGATCCACGAACAACTTTAAAATTGAAATAACCTCACCGTCACCTCGAGGGAGGGACTATGAAATATTCGTGCAAAAGTAACGGTCCTGCTGTCTCTCTCTCTACCTACGAAAACGAGAGAGACAGTTGATTTGTGGCCGTGCACTTGTATACTTTAACTTTATACGAGCGGGTCTTGTATATATATAGTTACCGCCCTGGCTTTGCTAGAATGCTAGAATTAATAAAACAATTCCTAGTGAAACTATTTAGTTGGGCAAGGACGAATAACATGATATGAATGTCTTGATTGATTTGATTTTTATTTGATTTTACATTTTTTTTATACATCGTCATATAAGCACACGAGCCACCTAATATGAAGCAGCTGCCGTAGCCTATGAATGCCAGTAATACATTAAGTATCACTCGCGCATACCTTCTGCTGTTAACACTTCCTTAGGAACTTACTGGTGACCTCACTCACACGCAAGAACACAACAACCCTCTAGGAAGTTGTTATTTATCTGTGGTATTCTGTGAGGTGAAGGCACCACTCCAGATGGGCTGCTTTGATGCTCCCTACCTCTCATAAATTCTACATGTTTTTTTATTGAAAACTTTGAACAATAAACGGTTATTGTGACTAAACTATAACAGTTAGGCGTATAGTCTCGCGGACATTATTGTGGGTGATGAGTACAATAAATATGTAGTATATGTATTATTATTTTACGCATTATCAATAGTTTTTTTGCAACTTTGAAATTTTTGATGCCATGAATTACATTAAGCAATTTCTTATATTGTAGCAATTTATATAATAGCAATTCCCTTCGAAACCTCCAACTTTTAAAAACAAAATATAGACCACTTTACTCGCTGTTAATAGTAGCTAGCTAGCTACATGTGTAAAAATTTTATAATCGGTTTAGTATTTTTTGAATTTATCCATTACAAACAAACTAACAAAAACCAAATCTTTTCACTTTATAATAGGGGTTAAAGTATGAAATTGCCGTTATATAGTAGTAGATATATTGAATCGACATTCATCGTGTGAGATTTTCGAGTGCAACTTTTTGCAGGTTTTCTTTAAAAAAATATGCAGCATTTGATTGTCGAATTTCAATTATTTTTTTTATTCAGCTTAGACAGGAAAGATCTTCTTCGACTTCGAAAATCTGAGTAATTTTAGAACGAGTTCCAATGCGGAACTGACAAGGCAGAAATGGCTCGCAATATCAATGCTGCGTTTGGAGAGGAGACTGCTAGTGAATGCACCGTGCGTTTTTGGTTTAAACGCTTTCGTAATGGAAACTTCGACTTGAAGAACGAACCATGTGGAAGACCAGCCACACAGGCGAATGACGCTGTATTGAAGGAGATGATGGAAGCCGATCCGAGTCAAACTACCTAGGATTTAGCGGCATAGTTTAACGTTACCTTACTTACAATATTGACTCATTTGCATCAAATCAATAAGATAAAAAAAATATGAAAAATTGGTGCCTCATGATTGATCTGCAGAAAGAAACGCGTGTTGAAACTTGTGTCTTGTTGAATAGGTACAGAAACGAATAAATATTGGACCTAATTATGACATGTGACGAAAAGTAGATTCTTTACGACAACCGTAAGCGAAAAAAGCTATGGCAGCAAAGCTTACCAATAACAAGGTAATTGTAACTGTTTGGTGATCTTTTCATGGCGTTATTCACTATAGCTTTCTCAGGTCTGGTCAAGCAATAACAGCAGATGTTTACTGTGCCGAACTTCGAACATTGATGGCAAAACTGGCAGTGAAACAGCCCCGAATCGTAAATCGATCTTCACCATTATTGCTCCATGACAACGCAAGACCTCACACTGTACAAGAAATCGTTGTAACTCTGTATTCGCCAGACCTTGGTCAATCGCAAAGGCATAAATAAACCACCGATTAGATGGCAACAATGTATGGATAATGAAGGTAAATATTTTGATTAAATAAATATATGATATAATATCTTAGAAAAAAAGGAGTATAATTTTTTCAGTACAAATCGGCAATTTCTTACTTTAACTCCTAATATTAGTTACATATATATTCTGTATCTCGTTATTTGACGATTTGGATCAATTTGTATTTATAGGTGTCTTTCCGAGAAAAATAGCGATTTTATCCAAAAAACATGCAGAACACAGAACACAGCTCCGTCAACCATATACTCGCGACATAAAGGCATTGGTGAGGAACTCATTGACGTCGGTGATTTGTGTCAGTATAATCAAATATGCAGTGTTAAACAATGTCAATTGCAGGCGGTTTATGGATGATTTTATCTATCTAGAGCTAGAAAAAGAACTACAAGGCCTCACACGTAACAAATTCAGACCGCTTCTGCATCGACTACCGCCATTTAAGATCCACGTACCAAACATCAAAACAGAACTTCACAAACTTACCTGTACTTTAAAACTTCAAGCCATTAATGAAGTATTAATGGAGCTGAATGGAGCTACTAATATAATCATATTATACAGAACATAACTCAAGTAATAGCCCTACTGCGATATTTCAGTTCGTTAACTGGACTAATTGAATCAGGGGCGGTCGCGAGAAGTATGCCGGGAAACGTTTGAATGTCGTGGTGTCACGGAACTAGGAAAGGGTTTTAATGCAGCCGTATATAGATTGTAACTGGAAAGCTCGGAGTAATCAAAATGCACCAATTAGCACAACAAACTCATGTCCACACGGACCTTTATAATGAATATCTGAATATTGTAATTCAAAACCATGCAAAGTTTTGTATTACAATATTCAGATATCACTACTCCTGAGTATTCTTATCTTGTATAATAAGTTTTTGGTAAGTAATAACAAATATTGGTTGTTGGTTCGGACATGTAGAAAGAATGCAGGATGAAAGAATGACGAAGCAGATATGCAATGCAAAAGTGGAAGGATGTAGGAGCCGAGGAAGGCCAAGACTTACCTATCATGATCAGATTGGTCGTGTTCTATCAGAAGGTGATGTCAGGAGCCCTAGAAACCGGCGAGCGTGCATGAAAAGAGCAATGAATGTGAAAGAAGCGAATGAGGTATGTAAGGATCGAGTCGATGGCGCTCGGTTCTCTCTGCCTACCCCGTAAGGGATTTGGCGTGAAGTTATATATAGATAGATAGAAATAACAAATAATAATGCTCATTCCATGATTATATTAATATACGTAAACAACTTTGGATTTAGTTGTATGTTAAAAATTACTCTCTGTTAATAGTAGATCTGTCTTACTCCACTCCATGTCAAAAGAGACAAAGGATTAATTTCAGTACACTAATTTCATCCACTTCACTATTAAGTAATTCTCGGAATAGTATTTGTTAAGGAATTGCTGATCCAGTGTAACTTTCTGCTTATGCCTTTTAATGTTAATCAATAAATAATGCGTATTTATTGTTAAAGTTTGTTATCTAAATACTGAAAATAATAGTATGAAATGAATGAAATACTAGCACATGAGGTGGAGGCACTTCCCCAGACGGGCTGCTTTGATGCGCCCTACCTCTCTTAAAAATTAATATACGTAAACAACTTTGGATTTAGTTGTACATTAAAAATTACTCATTACATGTCAAAAAGAGACGAAGCATCAGTTTCAGTACAATAATTTCGGCCACTTCACTATTAGGTAATTCTCGGACCAATATTTGTTAAGGAATCGCTGATCCAGTGTAACTTTTTGCTTATAGATTTTAATGTTAATCAATAAATAATGCGTATTTATTGTTAAAGTTTGTTATCTAAACACTGAAAATAATAGTATGAAATGATTGAAATACTAGCACGATGCTATTATTTTCTGTCATTATACATGTAATTAAATTTATCATTTATATGGTTCTCGTATAAGAGCAAGCTACGTTATTATTGTTTATCGTGAGACTCAAGGGTCGACTTTGAAAATGTCCCTATGTTCTAATTTAAGTTGAAACCCTGTGATATCTACGCTGTGACACATGGTCTTAAATATAATGTTAAGAAAAGGTCTTTAAGGTCTCAGGTAAATGTCAGGAGTCTATCCCTCCAATCACTCAATAGTTTACCGCTGAAGCGGGTTTATCAATTTAAATACCTTTGTAATATCCTTGCCGACGACCTTAAATACGATCTAGACATAAAGACAGAACGCAGAGGGCCTTGGCGATCCGCAGAAATATGTTAATCCGAAGATTTGCTCGGTGTTCGAACCATGTACAAAATTACATTCTTTAAAGTCAAAGTCAAAGTCAAAGTCAAAATCTTTTTATTCCGTAAAAATGGCTACATTTGTTTGGAATCGTCACATTTTTTTTCCCTACCGTGCAGTTCATGACTAGGTGAGCACTGATAAAAATACTGCCAAAAAACTCAGGCATCCCTCTTTTGGTATCCAAACAAATTTACATAATTTATTAATTACATTATAATTGGATCGACTCAATCCCAGGCATTTTTATCATTAATATAGTCAGATACTTTATAATATGCCCTGCTACACAATTTGGCTTTAATAGTAGTTTTAAACTTGTTTATTGACAATTCTCTTATATTGCTGGGAAGTTTGTTATAGAACCGTATACATTGCCCCATAAAAGAATTACTTATTTTGTGGAGACGGCTTGCATGTAACACAAGATTATGCTTATATCTAGTATTTATGTTATGAGTATCACTCTTTTTACAAAATGAGTCTATGTTTTTATGGACATACAAAAGATTTTCATAGATATATTGCGATGCGACTGTTAGAATATTTATTTCTTTGAATTTTTCTCTAAGGCCCTCACGGGGACCAAGTTTGTAGATAGCTCTTATGGCTCTCTTTTGCAATAAAAAGATGGTGTTAATGTCCGCGGAGTTACCCCAAAGAAGAATTCCGTATGACATAATACTATGAAAGTAGCTGAAATAAACTATTCTAGCCGTATCAACATCAGTGAGCCGTCTAATAGTTTTCACTGCATAGGCTGCAGAACTTAGTTTTCCTGATAATTTTTCAATTTGTGGGCCCCATTGTAGTTTGGAGTCAATTGTTATACCCAAGAACACAGTTGTCTCCACTGGGGCTAAATTAGTTCCATTAACATGTACATTGGTAGTCACCTGTCTTACATTAGGTGTTGAGAACTTAATTACTTTAGTCTTTTTATCATTTAAAAGCAGATTATTAACATTAAACCAATGCATAACTTTAGAGAGAGCATCGTTAACTTCGTCATAATTACCTAACTGTCTATTAATTTTGAATGTCAAAGAGGTATCATCCGCAAACAATACAATCTCATGTTTATCCTTTACATAATAAGGTAAGTCATTTATATATACTAAAAATAAGAATGGACCTAGAATTGACCCCTGTGGGACTCCCATGACTACAGGGGACCCCGAAGATCTTTTACCATTAACATCGACCTTCTGTATCCTATTGCCCAGATAAGAAGACAGAAGTTCGAGAGCCTTGTTCCTGATACCGTAGTGGTGTAATTTTCTGACAAGAGTGTCATGGTGCACGCAGTCAAACGCTTTAGACAGATCACAGAAAATTCCCAAGGCATCTTGCGAACCTTCCCATGCCGCGAATATACTTTTAAGCAAATGAATCCCTGCGTCTATAGTTGAACAACCTCTCGTAAATCCGAACTGTCTCCTATGAAGCAAATTATGTGTATTAAAATGTCTGAGCAACTGGCTAAGCATTAGTTTTTCAAAAATTTTACTGAGAATGGGCAGTATGGAAACAGGTCGAAAATTCGAAGGGTCCGAACTATCACCAGATTTAAATAATGGAATGATTTTACTATGTTTCATTAAGTCAGGAAATACACCAGATGCCACACAACAATTGAAAATTGTAGCTAAATGTGGAGCGATTGAAATAATAATAGAAGATATGGTTTTGACAGATAGACCCCACAGATCTTTAGTGTTTTTCATATTTATTGATTTAAAAGCATTCAAAACATCTTTTGGGCTTACAGCTGAAAATTCAAATATTGTGTCGCATTCTACCACGCTCTGTTTGAGAACGAGTTCAGCAGCTATAGAAGAAGACCTAAGATTTCTCGTAGTAATAAGAGGAATGTTAGAAAAATATTTTTCAAACTCAGTCGCAATTTCTACATCATTTTTGATATCTATATCATTTATCTTTAACTGAAAGTCTCGACTACGTACTTTCGCTCTACCCGTCTCATTATTTATCATATTCCAAACAGATTTAATAATATTTGTTGAACCATTAATTTTATTTCTTAAATATATAGACTTAGCATTGGAACAGGCTCGTTTAAATATTTTAGCATAATTTTTTACAAGTTCTTGAAAAGTCGGATTGTGATTACAGGTCCTTTCTTCATAAAGTTCATACAATTTATTCCGACTTTTGTAAATACCAGGAGTTGCCCAATCACTGAATGTCATACGGTCACTTACAGACAGTTGTTTTGGAGTAAAGATTGCATTAAATTCACTAGTAATGAAGCTAAATAATGAACTGTACAAGTGGTCCGGAGTACCGTGATAGGGCAACAATACAATTTTTCTGCTATATTAGACTTAAATCTTTCTAAGCGGCTTTTACTAAATGGTATATAATTTATTTGCTTTCTTTGTATTTTTGAAGAATTTGGAAATGAAACCAATTGACCTGAATGGTCTGACTGAACTTTATTAATTATAGATTGATATGAAGGTTTTACATTGCTAAATATATTGTCAATACATGTAGCACTTGTAGCAGTTACTCTTGTTGGCTCTGTAAAAATATGATGCAAATTGTTTGATTTAAATAAATTTAAAAAGTTGTAGGTAACAGTATTTTTCTCCAAGATATTTATATTAAAGTCTCCACAAATTATAACAGTTTTATGGCTATTAGATAATTTATTTAAGGCATCCTCCATGATATTTGAAAATGTTTCAAAGGGCGCGCTAGGAGGTTTGTACAGGTTCATAACAATGAATCGTTCCAATTCAATGCATGAAATCTCTACAACTCGCTCAACAGAGAGGCTCATAATGTCACACCTTTCTTTAAATTTAAGCAACTTATTTAATAATATTAAGGAGCCACCATGTATACAGTTATCTCTGATGAATGAGCTTGCAACCTGGTGGTTATTGAAGCTGAAAATGAATTGATGGGGTTTTAGCCAGTGCTCAGTTAGACATAAAATATCAATATTGCTACAATTCATAAACAACTCCAATTCTAACTCCTTTCCTATCATCCCCTGAATGTTTTGGTGCACCAGGTTGATACAATTATTATTCTTTCTATATTCTTGACAATTTACAATTGATGGGGATATTGTATTATTATTACTTTTAGTTTCATTTTGAATATTGTTATTATTACTATTTACATTGCCAGAGTATAACTCTATTGTCTTGTAACCTAATTTAAAGAATTTGGAATACCTTCCAAGGTACCATTACATAATGTCAAATTATCTAACTGCTCAAAAGAAGCAGGGTTGTTAGCCAAACTTTTGGCTGGTTTCTTAAAACAATATGATAGCGAATCTGCTATTTGTCTTTTATAAAAATTGCTAAGATAAAATTTATCTTCTGTCAAATTATAATGTTTATTATTAAATATATTTATGTCAAGTATATGAAATTTGTCATCATATAATGTCAATGTATGCATTTTATCATTTAATCTATACCTAGATGCATTTTCCGCCTCGGGCAACAAAGTACTGTATGGAAAAGTAAATAAAAACACTTTTCCCACATTTAACTGCTGTAACATATTAAAATATTTAATCATTATATGTTTGTTTAAATTTCCTCTCCTCCCAATAAAAACAATTAAAGTTGTGTTGGGGTGGTAATCCCTCTTAACTATTTTATCAACTATTTGAGTGAAACTGGCTCCAATAATTGGTAACCAGTTTTCCTGATTTTTGTAATAATAATTGGCCCATATTTTTACCTATTTCATCACTATACATTATTATTTTGGAGTTATTATCTTCACTATTATTATTTAATGATGATGACATCTGTTTAAAAGCACTACTATTAATGGCCTCATTCACATTATGGCTATGTACTTGAGATAGTTTCGAGGATCGAGTTACCTGTGAACATTTCATCGGAGTTCGGGTTAATTCATTCCTATTGTACAAGTTACTAAGAGACGATAATTTTTGTTCATTTTCTCTCAAGTCAGCTAGTAATCTATCCATGCCTACACTGTATTCTTCAATATCTCTTTGAGCATCCTCATATTTTTTAGTCATTAAATCTAAAGAACTATTAAGTGTTTGGATCTCAGATTGTAGGTCTTGAATGATGTTTTTATATTCCCTATTATTAGTATTAAATTTGTAACTAGCATGTTTATCCTGTGTGTTCGATACTACAGACCCATCACAGGTTAAGTCAATTGTCAGTGACGGTGGATCATTCGTATTTGAGATGGCAGAAGCAGTAACTAAGTTTGGAGCGCTATCTAGCAATTCATCAAATAACGACTGGGAATGAACAACTGTTGACTCCTGATGGGAACATTCCAGCTGATCAATTGTACTTAGTGCCTGTTTCAATTTGGTTTCTAGCTGAATGTTGCGTTCTAGAGTGGTCTCAAACTCAACCCTACATTTATCAAAACTACCTACCAAAGACTGCAATGTATTATTGTCTTCCAAAGCATTATCTAACTCTAAATTAATTTTCACTATCTTTTCCTTAAGTATAGTATTACTTTTAATAATTGACAGTGCTTCCAACTCATTGTCATCTCGTTCATTTTGCAATTTTTCTGACAATTCCTTATATTTCTTTAAATCTTTTAAAGTTAATAAAAATTTAAAGCATACTAAATATAAAAAATTTAAGGCATACTGTTGTAATATTAATATATATATACAACCTTTTTTTTTGTCTGTACATGCCTATAAAATGTCATTGTAAAAATTTGTAATGAAAATTAATTTGGAAAATTTAAATATTCAAAATTAAAATGTTCTATAGATGACCGACCAAGAAACAAGGACAGTCTATGCTAAGATCTGACCTCCAGCCCCTGCGGTGTTGGCTACGCGGTGGACTTTGGCGGCCGGCATCTTTTGACCGTTGCGGTGTTGCCACCGATTCCTGCTACTTTAACTTACCAACTTAGAATAATCTTACCAAGGGCTACTTTTTCTTTTACTAAATCTATATATACACTGTCAGGGTCTCGGGTGAACTGTGGACCAATTTTGCTACGAAGTCTTTAAACACCCTGCACGTTCAGTACAACATTTTTATGATGATGTTGGGACTCCCCCGCTTCTATAGTGCCTCGCTCAAGCTGAGACTGACGATTTTCAGGCAGACATTCGAAAAAAAGTGGCTTCGCTGATAAGGAGGATGCGAGTGAGTGACAACATAATTCTGAGAATTGTTGCGGATGATCCGCATGCACGTCTTTTGAGGCACTTCATGCAGACGATGTCTCTAATATTAGAGAATATTTCCTCAAAATGTCGTCCGTATGGTGTCCCTCTGAGGTACATGACCCACTAAATAAATAAATATAAATATGTACCTAGTTTACTTTAGTTAACAGTGTAGTTAACATCTACTTTAAGTTACCGCATACTAGTCGATGAATCTAACTTATCCGAAATCAAGTTTAGTGTTATTGTCATATTATTATTAATTTCCTCACAGTTATTAAAAAACTTATCGGTCTTATTACTGCCCTCTATTATATTAGTCGTATAAAACCACAAACCAATAAATGTGCATGAAGGCATCCGGCTGACCAATGGGGTTGGAAATCTTACCAATAAGCCGACAAGTGTCGCAACGTTGATCCGTGAATTAGCGCTAATTAGCTGCGCATTCTACTTTACCGTCCGACCCGTAGCGGTGAATTGAGTTACTACTTAATATTGGTCTCGTTGGTTCTTCATTATTTCCTTCATGTATTAAAGGCATCAGTCGTTTTTGAACAGATGCATGGAGTCGTGTGTATCTCTTGCCAGTAGAATTATTTTTACATCGAAAGAGATGGTATTCCGTATTAGAATTCTTCATCGCCATCGCTTGAATTAAAACACGTCCTTTCTTCCTAAAATTATTATTTTAACTCTTCGCTAATGTGAGATTTCCCAGTAACTCATTATATTTCCATTTCAAAAAGCAATTATACGTTTGAGTTGACTACTTTAGTAGATGGAAGTAATGAGCTAGGAATTAAATTTTTAAATGATTGACAAACTAAAAACAAAGAAAGTACTATTTATTGTCACATGACGAGCTCGGCGGCGCAGTGGTGAAACGCGCTGTTACGCTACTTTGACACCAACGCTCGTGGGTTCGATTTCCACACAGTACAACCATTTGTGTGCATGAACATGTCTGTTTGTCTTGGTCTGGGTATTTTCTATGTATAATAAGTATGTATTTACAAAAAAAAATGTACTTACGTATGTTATCATTTGTCTACCCATAACACAAGCTTCGCTTACTTTGGGGCTAGATGGCGCTGTGTAATTTGTCCGTCAATATTTATTCATTTATTATATTTATATAGATATAAAAGAAAAAAATTAACACGGATTTATTTTTCCCTCTATACACGTATACTGTATTACCACGCTGTACAAGTCCCGTTTAGAATCCATTTGCCAGTTTTATACATAAAATGTCATTTTCGGAGAAAAATGAATAATGAATCTTTTGTAGAAAAAAAAAGAAAGGGTTGGAAATGGAAATATGGGATTTTTACGCATCGTCGTTAAGATAACTTTATGTTTAATTTGAAATAAATATTACTTACACAATTTGACTAATCATTTAATTCATTGCTCTTCTCATGCACCCTCGCCGGTTTCTAAGGCTCCTGACATCACCTTCTGATAGAACACGACCAATTTGATCATGGTGGGTAAGTATTGGCCTTCCTCGGCTCCTACATCCTTCCACTTTTGCATTGTACGTGTATATCTGCTTCGTTATTCTTTCATAATATCTATTTATATACGTAATAATAATAAAAAAGTATACTCTAGATTAATTTTCTAATATTTCTTATATATTTAAGTATTCTTCAATACATTATTACAAAGTTTAACTGTATAGTGTGTTGTTTTCCTCACATAATTACTAAAGGATATCGTAAGAAATGAGTTTACATACACATATTTTCTTAAAGTTAAGAAAAGGCATGCGTCATTGTTTCGGACATGGAGAAAGAACGCAGAATGAAAGAATGATGAAACAGATATACAATGCGTAAGTGAAAGGATGTAGGAACCGAATAAGACCAATACTCATCTACCTTGACGAAATTGATCGTGATAAATAATAAATAAATAAATAATCAGAAGCTCTCTTACACAGAATATTTTTTATGTACCTATTTTGAAACCGTGGTGTTGCTTAACTTGTGTGTTCCATTAAACGGCCATGTGCTGCGACGCCGTTGAACGCTAATACATAATAATAATCTTCGTCATTTCAAACCAAATTATTTTAATAATTTTTGTGTAGCCAATGGTGTTTACGATATACATCTGCTGCTATCACGACATCTCTTAAATATTCTCTTATCACAATCTTCTTCTTAGGATTATCCCGTTTCCTAATATCCCTTAGGCTAAGCGAGGTCCGCTACGTAAGCCTAAGGAATTGGCGAAGATACTGATTTTTATTTGGAGCGAGTGCCGTCAAACCTTCACAACCCGGATGGAAAACCAGACCTTTTTTATATATATTTTATATACATATATGGCATATATATATATGGCAATAGTGTTGCTACTTTATGCCAGTGTCAAAGTCTTCAGTATAGGACCATTTGAAAATCTTAATTCTATGTTTCCAGATTCAGGAACTGTGCTGAAAAAATACTTGGGAAGGGTACCTAGACCCAATCAACCCAATTTAAATACCACCCGTAAAACGACAGTGATTTTTACAAGGTTTTCTTGATGAACTTATTCACGTCTTCCAAAAAGTGCATAAACGTGTTATATTTGAGTTTTTTCATTACTGTATAATTTCACTAGCACTTATGTTACAAAATACTATCGAAATTGTCACACAAAACTAATTTTATACTGAATTGTAAAAATTTCAAGTAAAACAACAATGTCACTCGTCAAAAGCGCGGGAAGAAGTCCAAAACCAGACCTTTCTTAGGTTAGGGCGAACATCTTTCCAAATATAATTTCTTGAACGTGGGGGTTTACTTACGATGTTTTCCTTCACCGCCGAGCAAGCAACAATTAAAAATATGTACATAAATTCGAAAACACGAATGTATTAATTGGTCTAATTAAGTAATTGTGATTAATTGGTCTCCTGTTCAAATACTGGCATGTAGCACACATGCCAGTATTTGAACAGGAGACCAATTAATCACAAGACGGGTTCTTTATCCACTGGGCTATCACTGCCCAATCTAGCACCGGCTATCAATTCTCTTATCTTCAATATGGTTCTATAATCTTTCGTAACTCGATGTTTTTGCTTGGCGCCTGAATAATATGTTTGTGTCAATTAGTGCTTCATTAGAACAATTTGTGGGTAACGGAGTTTGAAATTAAGACTGTATGATGTTGCCATTCTACGAATACATATTTTGTACTGAAGCAATGATAAATATCCATATGGAGTGCTCCGTGAATATATCAGTCATAAAAATGGTGACCTAGATTTGAGTTACGAATAATAGTAAGTAAACATTAATACTGTATTATTCCATTTTAATTTATTTAATTGTTTTATCTTACTTTATTCTCCCTATATTAAAGTAAGTTAAGTTAAGCATATTAAGTCACCGTCACTTAAAACAAAACTTATGTATTGCCACCTACACAATCATTCAAATCATTTTTTTTCACTATTTCTGAGACTTTCTTCTTCTTCTTTTTTATATACAACGTCGGAAGGTATACAGGCATACGATTCATCTGATAGAAAGTGAATCTCATTACCTATGAACGCTGGTAATACATTAAATATCACTCGCGTGATGCCACCTCTGCTGCTAACACAGTAACTTCATAGGAGCCTATTGGTGACCTTACTCACGCGCAGAAACACAACAACCCTCCAGGGAGTTGTTATTTAGCTGCGGTTTTCTGTGAGGTGGGGGTACTTCCACAGTCGGGCTGCTTTGATGCGTCCTCTCTTCTTTTTAGCGTTATCCTCACGATGTTTTCTTTCATCGCCGAGCTAGTGATAATTACAAATATGTACATAAATACGAAAATACGGATTTATGTGTTTCAGCTCCTTTCTATCATTATATATATATATATATAAACAAAATATAAATAAGATATAAACAAATACGCTACCATATCAGCTGCTGCTCGTAGCGCACTCTAAGGTAGACGTTTGTCTGTTACTTGCTTATAATCCAGGGCTGCTCAATAGAAAAATAATTAAATAAATATACAATAAATATTGTCTGACAAATTACACAGCGCCATCTAGCCCCAAAGTAAGGGAAACTTATGTTATGGGTACTAGACAACTGATAAACATACGTAAATCCTTTTTTTTTGTAAATACATACTTATTATACATAGAAAATACCCAGACCAAGACAAACAGACATGTTCATGCACACAAATGTTTGTACTGTGTGGGAATCGAACCCACGAGCGTTGGTGTCAAAGTAGCGTAACAACGCGTTTCACCACTGCGCCACCGAGCTCGTCAAACGAGAGAACATTGTAATTATGAGTCGTCCGACGTAGCAAAGTGTAGTCTCTACAAGCATAGAGTTGATTTTGCTGGCGCAGAAATCACAGAGGCTGGTTATCGAAAACTTGGTGAGCGTAAAAACACCTGGCGCTACCCTAATTGCAAGAGTAGAAACTCCACATTGACGGCCAAAGCATGGCAGGACCCACCCACCTCACTTCTGCAGTGGTATGGGGTGGCATGCGGAGGAAGCTAAATGACATCATGGAAAGGTTAGTTCCATTGAGGACTCCTCTTCGAAGACGTCAGAGTCATTAAGGATGAGCTAGCAAATCTCCAGAAATTCGTCGATTTTACGCATAACGGAATAAAATAATATGTCTTAGCAATGAAATCTCTGGGTACGAGAAGCAGTCAGAACCCGTTATATACGTTATATACGTCGTATTCGACCACCCGGGTTTCGAAGAGTTAAAATCAGTTGAGGAAAGTACAGTCGTGATTCTGACGCTGGAAGCTAATATCGCTCCGAGTCTAACAGCAGCTGTGAGACAACGACCATTGGGACAGGTCTAATAATGCTGAAATTAAGGGAATCCCTCAAAAGAAAAACGAGGACCTACATGACATTGCGCTCAAGATCGGTGGTTACGTTAGTATTCCTTTTAGAAAAGAAGATGTTAACTACATAGAACGAGTTCCCTCACAACCGTCAGGCTCACCCAAATCCATAATTGTGTCTCTAAACAAATACAAAAAAGAAGACCTCGTAGCTGCTGCCTGCACACGTAAAGACCTCTGCTTGAGAGATTTGAGTACCGATTTCTCCGAGGGTGGCCGATTTTTTGTTAATGATCACCTTACATTAGATAATACGCAGCAGCTATCGAAAGCCAAATCACTGGCAAAAGAAAAAACTTTCAATTCATATGGGTAAACCACTGCAAGGTCATTGCGAGGAAACCACATCTTCGGGGTTACGATAAAATGAGAAGCGGATTTCCAAACAATAGTCTAAGTAACATTTCTTCCTTTTTAGGGTTCCGTACCCAAAGGGTAAAACGGAACCCTATTACATAGGCTCCGCTGTCCGTCCGTCCGTCTGTCACCAGGCTGTATCTCATGAACCGTGATAGTTAGACAGTTGAATTTTTCACAGATGATGTATTTCTTTGCCGCTATAACAACAAATACTAAAAAATATAATAATATAAATATTTAAGGGGGCTTCCATACAACAAACGTGATTTTTTTTGCATTTTTTATAGATAATAGTACAGAACCCTTCGTGCGCGAGTCCAACTCGCACTTGGCCGATTTTTGTTATTTTGTTTGCATAAATTTACCTAAGTATTATGTCATGACCCGCGATTTGGTCACCGCCACACTGCGCGCCCTATGCGCACCACACCTATCTTATTGTTGTGTACTGGTTTGGAATCGATTATGCTAAATGTTTACTTTTTGCACTGGGCCTTGCTTTGTTAATCTGAGAGTGCATTATTCTTTGGTTTCTAATGCTTTTTACATTGAATAGCTCATTGCTGATAATATGTATCTTTCTGAATTTTATTACTTCTATCATCTAAGTAGTTATGTTACTATATTTTCACTATTCGTCGCTTATTGTCATTTAATTTATTGCAAGCTTTTTTAACTGCTTTACAGCAATTATATTTAATTGGTTGCTTTATAGTAATTATATCTTCTTATTTTTTATGAAATTACTAAAAAGTGTATCTTATTCCGTTACGTAATGATACGAGTCATACTAAAACATTATATATTTATTATTCAATATTGCTTCTGTTGTTCAACGCTCACTTATACGGAGCATTGTTGGGACTTATAGCTCTTGGGAAATGTAATATATTCTCATTCTTTATTAAAATTATTTTTAATCGTACTTACACTTACACATTTTTTTAAACAATTTACTTTATATGGTCATATTTTACTTATTTACTTATACACTGCTATGCACATTTTTTTTTTATAAAAAAATTTAAATCATTTAGCCAACATACACACATCAAAAGTGTCTAGGGATCAACATATATTTTTGCCATAACTTTTCTCCTGATTGATATTAATTAAAATTTTCTTTAAGGATTCATCAAATAAAGTGTTTTCGTTTGTCTACAGTAACGATAAACCAAGTCACCTTTGCATTAATAAAGAAATTTGCCATTTTCATAATAAAGGGATTTTTGACATTTGAACCACTAACATTAAAGTTCGAAAAAAAGACTGAAATAACAGTTTTCTTTAAAATTTTATTGGGTAACTTAAACAATTAATAATCCGTGTTTCTACCGCGAACACTAACAACACAAGAACATCGGTTAGGCATACTCAAAATGAGTTCATCCAAATCACGCTGTGGAATGGCCGCCCATGTTCGTTGCAACAACAAAAAAAGGTCTTCTTGCGACTGGATACCCTCCATATTCGGCAGAGCTCTTCTCTGTAGCATATCCCATGCATGCTCAATCGGGTTCAAGTCTGGCGACTGAGCAGGCCAGGGCATGACATTGATGTTAGCTGCGGCGAGAGTCTGTCTTACAACTCTTGCGGTGTGCGGTCGTGCATTATCATGCATTAACTGAAATAAGGGACCGATTTGCACTTGTAGAGGAACGATGACGTCTGATACAATTTGAGCGTTGAGGTTGCCTCTGATCCAAATCAACTCAGTTCTTCCGCCGATCCAAATACCCGCCCATACCATGATGGTTCCACCACTATAAGGATGGACTTCCTGGCAGGATTTTAATCGCTGTTGGCGTCCAGGGGTTCTCCAGTGTCGTATACGTCTTGTATCCGGTCTCATACCAAAACGAGACTCATCAGAAAAGCACACGAAACGCCATTGTTCTTTTGCCCAATTTCTGTGTTCAAGAGCCCATTGATATCGAATCCTATGATTGTGCATTGCTATAGGTGGTACCCTTAGCGGTCTTCGGGAATGAAGGTTCACTTCATGCAAGCGGTTTCTGACTGTTTGGTCGCTAATTAAGTTCCCTGAAGAGTGATGAAGCGTCACGGCTAACATCATGGCGGTTATTGTTGGAGCTCTTCGAGTTGTGATTTGAATGTATCGGTCTTGTCTCCGTGTGGTGCAGCGATACCGTCCTCCATGGCGCTCAGCCACGGTACCAGTGCTTCGGTAACGTGTCCAAAGTCGACTGATAACACTCTGACTTGTATTCAGAGCTAAAGCCACAGTACGTTGCCGGGAACCAGCTTCTATCATTCCCACGTGTTGTTAGTGTTCGCGGTAGAAACACGGATTATTAATTGTTTAAGTTACCCAATAAAATTTTAAAGAAAACTGTTATTTCAGTCTTTTTTTCGAACTTTAATGTTAGTGGTTCAAATGTCAAAAATCGCTTTATTATGAAAATGGCAAATTTCTTTATTAATGCAAAGGTGACTTGGTTTATCGTTACTGTAGACAAACGAAAACACTTTATTTGATGAATCCTTAAAGAAAATTTTAATTAATATCAATCAGGAGAAAAGTTATTGCAAAAATATATGTTGATCCCTAGACACTTTTGATGTGTGTATTTACACTTTTAATTTAACTTATAAACATATGCACGTGCGCAGTCTTTCGTTGTTTTTATTATCAATATGTTATTATGACATAGTTGGTGTATATCGAAACATGCACAATGATGTCTGTTTTGAATATTTTTTATCAAAATGCTCGAGGACTACGCACCGAATAAAGCATTATTTAAAAGAAATGTCTGTCTTCATACATATAATAATATATCAGTTACAGAGACCTGGTTGATTGATAGTATACAAGATCCTTAATTATTCGATGACAGATATATTGTCTAGAGAAACGATCGGGATTATAATACGACCAAGCAAATCCTAGGTGGTGGCGATTTATAAGCCCCGCCGCATAAACAAACCTCAGAAGCTTTCAATCCAAACCCTCAAGTTAATGGAAATTCGACAAGAAATGTGGTTGCAGTCTTCAGTGGATGCATCCTCGTATAGGCAGATGAACAGGCAGATTTCCGTCTCTTTGCGACTTAACACTCGTCTCTTCAATACTTTTTGTATTGACGAGACTTTATTAAGCAGAATAAAGACTCCAAAGTGTTCGCAAGGAATTTGTCTCTTGGTCGAAGCCAGTTAACGCAGCTAAAGACCAAGAGTGGCGAAATTGTCTCGTCCAAACCAGAGATCTTGATGGAAATTGAGTTTCTGTGGACAGTTATACACCAAGTCACCAGAACCCACTTCTGGTTCGACATCTGACTCAAGAGCTAAATTGACCCGACACTGCACTGAGGATATCCCGGATATTAGCCTGTATGAGATTAGGATGGCTCTTAAACAGCTTAAGAACAGCAAAGCCCCAGGCGATGACGGAATGACATCAGAACTTCTGAAAGCGGGCGGAAAGCCAATACTTAGAGTCCTTCAGAAGCTTTTCAATTCGAAGACTCGTCGAAATTTCGTCATTACGTAATACTACGCACTATGTAATGAAGAAACGTACGTAAACGTACTTCATAATACTACGCGTATTAAATTTTAATGACAAAAATGAATTGAAGAAATTTCAATTCAACGCAGTTCTGTAGAAAGAATAAATTATTTTAATACAGTACAATTAAATTCAAATAAAACTTAAGATAAGTAGAAATATATATGTCAATTTATTTATTTATTCAAGTCAAAAAGTTTAATTCAATATTGTATATTTAATGAAGCCTAAATTTGTCTCTGATGAACGAAATCATGATCCGTAATTCTGTACGAACATACGTATATCTATGTGGTTGATATAAATAGTGTCGAAATTCTTAGCCGAATTTGATAGTTTTCTTAGTATCGATTGAAAACTATAGGTTTCACAGGTCCATAGATAAATACCAAAACTCAACATACATAATATAGTATAAATGGTAAAATGTATGGCTATAAGGAAGCCAAGAATAGTCAAATTGACGAGCTCGGTGGCGCAGTGGTGAAACGCGTTGTTACGCTACTTTGACACCAACGCTCGTGGGTTCGATTCCCACACAATACAAACATTTGTGTGCATGAACATGTCTGTTTGTATTGGTCTGGGTATTTATATAATAAGTATGTATTTACAAAAAAAAAATGTATTTACGTATAGTTTATCAGTTGTCTAGTACCCATAACACAAGCTTCGCTTACTTTGGGGCTAGGTGGCGCTGTGTAATTTGTCCGAGAATATTTATTTATTTATTTAAATAAATAATTCCACGTAGAGTCGACGACGTGTGAATGCATCACGCTATGTAACCGTCCCTGGAACGTCCGAAATTCGTTTTTCATCGGCTAGAATTCATTGTTGATGAAGGTCGGCAGATGATGATTTGGAACCCTCAACGTAATGGAACTGAAATTTACTTTATGCCGAGATTTCAATCGCTTGACCCTCACGTTCGTCTTCTTCTTAATCTATAACCTACTCGAACACTGTAGACCACTGTAGTCGAGAAACGTATAATGGCGTCGATATCCACGCGCAGCGGAGACCGTTTGATTTGTGCGGTACCGCAGAAGTTGGGAGGAGTGCTTCTTCCTATTCTGGCTGTATAAACGCCAACAATTTGTTGGTTATGAGTTTTTCGGGACCTACAGCAACTGTAGCGTGCAGCGGCTAGGCCATCGCCGCTCAATTCACGAGTTAATATTCGTGACTGTGCTAAGTGGTGGGACGCGGCTGTATTGCGGTAGATCGCTCAACGCGCTGATTATCAATATTATCTGAATAATCCACCGCTTCGTGTGTTATAAACGACCATTATTGTGGGAATTAATACCCTTATTTTTCGACATATGAATATTCTCGGCGTCTCGAATTTCAAAGGCAGAGTGAGTATATATTATATAGAACATGTCATACGTACTTTAATTATAAATATAATATATAAATATTGTCGGACAAATGACACAGCGCCATCTAGCCCAAAGTAAGCGAAGCTTGTGTTATGGGTACTAGACAACTGATAAACATACGTAAATACATTTTTTTTTTGTAAATACATACTTATTATACATAGAAAATACCCATACCAAAACAAACAGACATGTTCATGCACACAAATGTTTGCCTTGTGTAGGAATCGAACCCACGAGCGTTGGTGTCAAAGTCGCGTCATTCACGACTGAGCCACCGAGCTCGTCTTTAATTACGCCTTTGCTGCATACATGCTCCGAAGATATATAAGCGGCGTGTGCATATTTGGATAACCAACGAATTTTGGTAATACAACCACAAATATCGGAAAACAAACTTTGTTTTACATGACAGGCAGACGGCGGGACCATGATGGTATACGGGAACCAAGATTCATGGTTCCATTCGCGTACTAGCTCTTTTGATATTCTGGACGGTGGCCACAAGCTGTATGTTGTACATGAAAGCCCTGAATAATCGAAACCTCTTAAATATATTTATATATGTAACATTCTGGATTTTATACAAGAGTGATCTGCTGAATGGAAAAACACAAGGAGACTATACACTACAGAGAGAACCAATTGCCAAGTAACTCAGTCCTTACATACATGCATACTCAGTGCATCTTAAGCAAGCCCGTTTGCTCCACGCTCCCCAATTTTTAGGGCTTTTAAAATCACCTGATAATATACGACCGATTTTGTCATGATAGCCTTCCTCGGCACTTAAGCCCTTCTACATGTACTTTTTTGTTGTGCATGTTATAGCTGCTTCGGATTACCTGCCACAACGAATTTAGTCAGAAGAAATTACTAGGATTAAGATGTGACCCTATTTTTTCCACCTTGACACATGTCAGGGAGAACAATCAGGCACCGAGGCTGCAAACCTATGTAATGTTTTTAGAGGTCAGTGTTGTCAGTAACGTACGATCGACATAACTGGTGTTGCAATTGTACATAGGCCATGGTAACTGCGTCCCATGAGGCAGGCCGTACGCTTGTTTGCCGCTTAAGTAGTTTATAAAACAATTTTATTCATATTATCTAGAAAATATCAACAGAAATCCGGACTAAGGCCAACAGATATGTTCATACAAACGTTTGTTTCGTGCAGAAATCGAACCACGTTCCCTTGTTAAATTTAGCCCCTTAGATCCATATGCTCGTCAAGTCAGTACATGGCATTTATTGTACATTTTAGTAGTGAAAAATGTTCAACTTAGAAACTACGTTCACAGTCTGAATCACAATGTAAGGTCATTTAATGGCACTACTAAAAAAGCTAAAAGTGTAAAAAAACGCAAGCAAGACAAAAACTGTCAAAGTGCAGCTTGTGTTACAAAAAGGATAAGCCATATTTCATCAGACCCTGGCTGTGTGCCAGCGGCACTCCAGTACAATGTAAATTTTATTCTATACTCATATAAAGTCACTTTGTGTTTTGTATAGAGTTGCGTGCATCTCTAGGATCGTAGACAGACATAAAGGCTACATCAAATGAAAGTACTTTGACTATTGCTTGTAATTACAAGCTTACCCTCTGAAAAAATTGATAATTAGTTAAAAAACAATCTATTAATAACTTTATGCCAAATCTCTTGCAATAAGGGGGGTAAGCAGAGGCATAGTAAAATCAAATAAGTAGACCGACTCGAGCCCCGAGCGAACGATAATAGCCTAAACACGTAGGGTTGTCGCTTATAGTTTATACAATCGTCAAAAATACATAGTCTATCTATATACAAAACCATTTTCCCCTGTAGGAGAATCAGGGATCTATAATACAAAGTATTTTTTTAATTATTTTTTGTACATAGACCAGGAGCTGACTACAATTTTTTCATTACCTACGTCAGGTTACCTGTTTAGTGATTTGAAAAATTACGCTCGAAATAGGATTAATTCAAATGTGGCTTTACTGAATTATTCAAATAAAATTAAATGATTATGAAATTGTATTGAAGTTATACTTCTTTAGGCGTGTTATGAAAAAATGATGTGTGAAATTTTAAGATACTGTAACACAAAAGTAACAGGTTGAAGCTGCCCGCTAAACTGCTCATTAAGTCACGAAAAATATGCTCAAAACTGCAGCCAAGTAACAATTCCCTGGAGGGTTATTGTGCTCATGCGAGTGAGTGACGTTATTACCTCACGAAAAATTGCAGCCATATAACAATTCCCTGGAGGGTTGTTGTGTTCATCCGAGTGATAAAACACGACCACTTGGTAGTGGTGAGCCTTGGCCTTCAGCTCCTACTTCCTTACACTTACGCGGTATATATCTGTTTCGTTATTTTTTTATATAAGAGGGGTGCAAACGAGCATGTAGGCCACCAGATGGTAAGTGGTCACCACCGCCCATAGACATCAGCAACACCAATACATCACTGATCCGTTGCCAGCCTTTTTAGGTAAACATAGGCTCTTTTCTTGAAGGCACCCATATCGTATTTTCTTCTTCGCCTTTCATCCTGCTTTCTTTCTCATTCAATTTAAATTTATATGTCATAGTAGGTGAGTCTTATAATCGTTATTAATCTAAAAAAAGTTTTCATGTTCGACTCAGACTCGCGCACTGAGGGTTCCGTAAAAAAATATTTTCGCAAATTATTGCAATTTTTTTTTTGTGATGAAACTACAAATTTACGATTTTCGGATTTTTTTGCTTTACTTATGCTATATGCCATTGCTTTTTATCAAATTTTATAATTCTAGGTAAACAGGAAGTACCCTATAGGTTTTGATTTCCTTGCGAGTGTCAAAATATGCGTATAAACGAGGCATAAACAGCCGTATCTTTTGGTTGCATTGACTTAAAAATTTGATTTTTTCACTACTCGAAAAAATTACAAACCTGAGTATTTCATATTAATTTCAGCTTGATAGCTTCACCCGTTCCTGAGAAAGAGGCTCTTGACAGACAGACAGACAACAAAGTGGTCTTATAAGGGTTCCATTTTTTCCTATTAAGGTACCAGAGGGAGAGTTTGTACAAAAGTCGTCTACATGGGTACCTCTGTCTCACCTATTTCTACCGCCAAGCAGCTATATTTATATAGCTGTGTTCCGGTTTGAAGGGTGGGATATGGCAAATAAATTACTGGGTACTGTGACGAAACAGCCGTAGGTCACAAGATAGGCTGCCGTGACCGCTTTCCATCTGATGCGGGCCGCATGCTTGTTTGTCAATCTAGTTCTATAAAAAAAAAATACGGGGCCCTAAAAATGACTTATTAATAACAACGAATTGATAAGAAATATAAAATCCAGGGGCCGACGTCTTATAGGAAATACTTCAAAGTAAATAATAAACCCTGGAATGCCCGAAGGATATCCGGACCCGTAACAACTGTGCAGTAGCTAGCTATACCCGATGTGGGGACTTGGCCAAACACTTTGATCTTGTATAGTGGGCTTTTGGTTGCCACTTGAGTGAAGAAGGTTATATTGTCGTCAATTTTTGTCAAATAAGTAGTATGCTATAGCTATCATTGATACGTACGGGTAGTGCTTTTAATTTTAATGTGTATATTTTTATATAAGCTCGCAAACAATGATACAGTGTACAGTGCACATGATGTTACATTATGTGGTTGTATGAAAATTAACAACACAAGAACGGTCGATGCAACACGTGCTGCTTGTTGACAGTTCCATGTCTATACATTTTTGAGATATGCGTCTTTGTCAAAGAACATCCAGAACTATACCCTAAAGCATCTTAGACATACCCTCGAAATACTAGGAATCCAGATAGATTGGTGTTGGACTGTGTGCCGCGGATGACCCAGTTACAAAGTAATTGTTTAGCTATGCATGTTAAAATATTTAATAAAATCCCATATGACATAAAAATCTTAAATGTGAAACTTTTTAAGTTAAAATTATTCCAATGGCAAAATAATAAAGTATTTTATAATGTTACCGAGTTTCTAAATTACAAATGATAAATTCAGTTAATATCAATTTTGTATGTAAATAAGTTCATTGTGTCAGAATTAGAGTAAACATACATTGCATGTCATGTTTGACGAAGCATGTTTGATCACATTTTTATACGAGTATTGTAACAACCATCTTACACCATGAATAAATGAATTATTAAACTTGACATTAAAAAAGAAAGTAAAAAGTAAAATAAAATATGAATGCTAACACTGTAATTTTTCAGGAGCTCACTTGCAACATCGTTCACTTCAAATATCACAATAACGATCCAGCGAGTTGTTATTCGAATGCAAGTTACTGTGAGGTGAAGTATTTTCGTATATTTCCTTTTTCACGGGTTCCCATCCCGGTCTTTTGTTATCATTTATTAATATTATTACGATACGTATAAAATTTTGTACATTCGCTCTTATATTGCTACAATACAGATTCCAGAGAGAGCCTGGAGCTCTGTAGTACAGGTTTTACACCTAGTTCAGACTCCAGACTCTCACAGGGACTACTTAATTATGACTCTAAACCTACTTGTAAGTACCAAAATTGTATAACCTTGTGAGAAGTAAATAAAACTTATTATTATTATATTTATTACTACAAATATGATAAGACTATAGTGTGTCGTCAAAATACAATGTACATAATGGCCATACAGCCGAAAAAAGTGTCTTTTACATTGAAAAGTCTATACGCTCGAAATGTTACCTTGAACTCTCTTCAACATTAGCGATTCAAGTCCGTATTCCGTGACATAAGACAGTAGATCTTTCTTTTTTTTTGTGTTCATCGCGGGCCATCATGATAGTCAAAAAATATATTTTTGAAATGTAAACTTCTTTTGGCGCGCTGAGGACTTTATTTTACGGGGATTGAGTGATACTGAGCCGTCACGCTCGTTCGGGTAAAATCGGCTCGATTGGACTAAGGGAGATAGAGAGATATGATCAATAGTTAATAGATTCAGGCGTTACTTTGCGAAAGTCAAATCTATATGCAATTTGATCTAACCTGCTTCGCGTGCTTCCGCCACCAATTAGTTCATGCGGCCTAGCGCCGGCCGGCACCCACCCACTACTGTTAGTACTTGGTACATGCCGACGCTGCCATGGCTGCTCCGGTAGTTTCTGCCTCGGCTGCTGCGGTCGTCCGTCATCTGGAACAGAATCCGCATGCCCCCACCACCACCGTCGCTGCCACGACTGGCCTGGTCGTCGCTGCGACACGTGTTTCGCCTCTCCACGAGGCATCATCAGGCGTTGTAGACGTTAATCGTAAGAATAACATGCTACAAGAACTTGTACCAAGTACTAACAGTAGTGGGTGGGTGCCGGCCGGCGCTAGGCCGCATGAACTAATTGGTGGCGGAAGCACGCAAAGCAGGTTAGATCAAATTGCATATAGATATGATCAACGCGTCACTGCTATACTTGCTCAGCGGCCGTTACATGAGAAAGCATGTCGCATTAGTCGCATTCAGTCTTATCGACTTAAACACGGTATGTGCCGTGCCAATACATTTTTTGTATTAAAACGCCTTGATGAAGATTTCACTTCTGTCGTGTGACACATTTTTTATTGGTTGAAATAGAAATATCTGTAAAAAAACTATAACAAATCTAAAATGTTCGATTTTCAGGAACACCGTTCCTCTATGAAATCTATACGATTGTCTGTGCGTTTGTATGTGTGTTTGTCTGTCGCTTTTTTTCGAATATTCGAATTTTGACTTCAGGTCCGGATTTAGCATAAAAAGTAGAATAGGAATGTTCAGGAACACCGATCCTATCTCTTAAGGAACATGCTCAAAATGGCCGACTAATTTAAAAAATTAAAAATTTTGAATTGTTATATAATTGACGAGCCAGGTGTTCCCCTGGCAATGCAAGCTTGCGCATTCACAACTGGTTATAAATTGCATTAAAATTGTACAAGTGCCTAATCGAATCGAATACGTTATCTGTTAATTCTTACTCATAAGGTTCAATTTGTCAGATGCTGAACGCCCTACGTGTTACTAAATGCTGCTACGAATCAATAGGTGCTCTTACAACAAACCTATCCAGTCTATGTTTGTATAATGGAAAGAAAACAGCGGAACAACGCAGTAATACCCCATCGGTTATCGGAATCGCATAAAATCATCTTTTACGATCTACCCCAACAAGAATACTTCAAAGAACTCTAACCCGAGTTTTATGTAAGGAACCCTAAAAACTCTATGGGTCATCCGAGCATAGTCTTATATCTCCAATAGTTCGAATCATGGACTGTGATCAAAGTAGTCTTATCAAAGATCTTTAGACTTAAACGAACCCTTGAGTTTGGGTGAGGTAACGTTATTAAGCAATAGCGATACAACAAGCAGAGCGATTTAATGAAAAGTTTAGAGAAGTTGAGACTTAATAAGCAGTGAAGATTTAATAAGTAGTCAATAGCTATTTGATAATTAGTGGTGATTTTATAAGTAGTTGAGAAGTATAGGGAAGCGAATTTAATATGACATACGAAAGAGAGTTGGTCTTAAAGAATGTCGGTTTAAAGATAAGATAAAGCATACTACTACGTTGATTCAGTCGCATAGAAAAAACGCAGAATAAAAAAATGACGAAATGCCCATTGGCAAAGAAGTAATTCCGAAAGAAACTTGGTAATATAGCCATTACGGTTTTTTTTAATTTTAATTGACTGTTCACAAAAAGTTATAATAATGATATCAAGTAGTGAAATTAAAGAAATATTATTGCACGTGCTGATATTACATTTTTAAATATTTGTACATATCTTCACGGAAAATCCCTTGCAGAATAGGCAGAAAGAACCGAGTGTTACATGACATGCCACATATCACAGGACCGACCCCTGTCAAACCAATCCTACTTGACACACCCAACTAGGTCACAGTAAGTGAATCTTGGTCTTCCTTGGCTCCCATATCCTTCAACTTTTGCGTTACATATCTATTTCATCATTCTTTAATCCTGCATTCTTTCTCATTTATTATTTCAATTAATTTTATTAATTAAATAACGCAACTTACCTTCATTTTGAAAATTGGCGATATCTTACAAATTAACGATACCGTAGGGTGGATACATTTAATATTCTCACCCTATACAACAAACAAATAATGTATCTTCACCCTAGCTGAGTCATTGAATATGAAATCAGAGTCCCGAAGCATTGAAATGAATACAATATTTTAGCTCCGGACCCAAGAATTGTGAGGACTTAAACAAGGCGCAAGCGACCCTCGAAACCTAAAATAGATACATTGATATGCAAACATATAGACACTCATTCGATAAGGGTATGTGTGAGCCCATCCTTAGTAAGATAAATTTGATCTAATGGAATGGAATATCTGTGAATCAAATAGTTGCCGACAGTATTTGAATAGTTACATCGATCTAGGCTGGTCATTTAGTCGATTATTATTAATTTAGTAACAAATACGCTATTAAAAGTCTATTGCACTATTATATTACTATCAGCTACAAAAATGAAAAGGTTTTCAATTCGACTCGTATGTTTTTTTATATGCTATGAGATATCTTCACCAGTTCTGATTTGTTTTGCTTAAGAATAAAATGTTATTACTAACAATTTCACTGCAGTTAGTTTTATGAACTTTAAAACTTGATACTCAGTTGTGTAGGTAATAAAAAAATATATATTGTCATAAAACTCGATTAGTATAACATTAGTTCGGTAAAGTTACTACATTAATTTGAAGTCGTTAAGTTAATTGCAACAGGCAGTGACTCTTTGCAATTATGAAAGAGGCGGAAAGGAAATATGGTTTAATAAATATGGAGCATTAAGGGTATGGTCACAAAAACTGAACTACGAAATATTTTCTGATCAAATCTTTTTCACATGTTCCAATTAGAAAAATATTTCAGAGAAACTATAACTTATTTTGGCTTCAGCGAAAAGACAGACCAGAATGACAGATCGCCCTTATTTGGTGATAATATTTGCTAAAAAAGGTAGAACAAATGATTGTTTTAACCAAATTTCTACGGGGAATGCGATATCATCTTTATATCTGTCCTGTCTTAGATAACCTGTCTTAGAAAGGTAAGACAGGTAAATTTCATAGTTGCTAGAAATAATTTGCCTTTCTTAGATTTGTTAATGCATGCAGTAGGAACGATGTAATATTTCACTTTCTACATGGTACGATATATCTATATCCTATGCCTAAAAATACTTTATATAAAACCGGCCAAGTACGAGTCGGGCTCGCGCACGAAGGGTTCCGTACCATTATCTAAACGGCAAAAAAAACACGTTTGTTGAATGGGAGCCCCCCTTAAATATTTGTTTTATTTTAATTAAATTATTTATTTTTAAAGTGAATATATAATAAGTGAATATATTCTGTGAATATTTCAAGCGTCTACCTGTTACCGTTATCAATATCAAGCAAAATAGAGCAAAAAAATCACGTTTGTTGTA
This sequence comes from Pyralis farinalis, assembly GCA_947507595.1. Classification (NCBI taxonomy): domain Eukaryota; kingdom Metazoa; phylum Arthropoda; class Insecta; order Lepidoptera; family Pyralidae; genus Pyralis; species Pyralis farinalis. The sequence continues at coordinate 32,594,134 of OX382269.1, read as the reverse complement.
TGGGAGCCCCCTTAAATATTTATTTTATTCTATTTTTTAGTATTTGTTGTTATAGCGGCAACAGAAATACATCGTTGTTGAAAATTTCAACTGTCGAACTGTCACGGTTCAGGAGATACAGCCTGGTGACATACGGACGGACTGACGGATGGACGGACGGACAGCGGAGCCTCAGTAATAGGGTTCCGTTTTACCCTTTGGGTACGGAACCCTAAAAACGGCCAAAAAATCACGTTTGTTGTATGGGAGCCCCTCTTAAATATTTGTTTTATTTTAATTAAATTATTTATTTTTAAAGTGAATATATAACTCAATATTCTGTGAATATTTCAAGCATCTACTTGTTGCTGTTATCAATATCGATCATAAACAAGCAAAATCACGTTTATTGTATGGGAGCCCCCTTAAATATTTATTTTATTCTATTTTTTAGTATTTGTTGTTATAACGGCAACAGAAATACATCATCTGTGAAAATTTCAACTGTCTAACTATCATGGTTCATGAGATACAGCCTGGTGACAGACGGACGGACGGAGTCTCAGTAATAGGATCCCGATTTACCTTTTGGGTACGGAATCTTAAAAACCAGGTTTTATCAAATAATCATGTGATTCATTTTATTAATTTGTGTTTACTTAGGGGCGCTAGGGCTGTGCATGGTGCCCATTCAAAAATGCGTGCGTCGGCAAATAACACCAACATGGCAAGCAGATATAACATAATTTGTACAAGAATACTAGCAAAGTAGACTAGGGATAAAGGAACTGTCTGCAAACTTTCGAGTTGCTTACGCAAGCACTATTGAATAAAAATATCATTGTTACAATCGGACCTAGGAAAAGTTGTATGTAAGTAACATATTTATTCAAAAAAGTATGCGCATATTATATTATGTGAAGTGAAGTTTGGATAATAAGTGACCGTTATCCGTACTAACAATAAGCCATATGGAATGTCACGAGCTTTCTGTTCGTAAGAGAGCTATACATAATTATATATAGAGAGGAAATAACATATTTTTAATGATTGCCCTCACGCTCGGGCGACGCTCTCCGTGAGTGGTACAGCCATGCAATTCTCTAAGCGACGCGTAATGGCTGTGTGCGTCGCTGTGATCACAGATTTATCACAGCTTTGACATCGTCTACTGCGATCACGGCTAAATTATTTGGTATTCTATAAGTCTGTGAGCGTACGCGAGGCTGTTTGCCTTGTAGAATTCCAATTCCAAACGCAGCCTTGCGGCGCTAGTGTCGCACAACCATGAAAAGCGACACTAAGGAATTGCAATTGCATTTTTGTGTTCAAGGCTACAACAGCCGATGTTTCCGAGGATGTAGGGATGTTTGCTCTTACAGAATTGCACGGCAGAGCGGATCTCCTCGACACACTCTACTGGTCCGACCAAAACGTTGAAGATGAAAGTTAATTTGTAAAAGCGGCATTGTGAGCGAATGCTTGTTACAATTTTGTAAGGAAGTATTAGTACAATATACCTACTAATATATAATTAATATATTATACGAGCTCGGCGGCTCAGTGGTGGAACGCCCTGTTACGCTACTTTGACACCAACGCTTGTGGATTCGATTCCCACACAGTACAAACATTTGTGTGCATGAACATGTCTGTTTGTATTGATCTGGGTATTTTCTATGTATAGACCTTACTTCATAGGATCATTTCTATAGTAAGCTCTTCGCTTAAACTTTCACAATGTCTAAGGCACGTATGTATAATAAGTATGTATTTACAAAAAAAAATGTATTTATGTATGTTTATCAGTTGTCTAGTACCCATAACACAAGCTTCGCTTACTTTGGGGTTAGGTGGCGCTGTGTAATTTGTCCGATAATATTTATTTATTTTATTATTTATTATTAGGCGAGAAAAGAGGGGATGTTTTGTATAAGTTAAGTGTGGTTCCAACATTTGCACGTTACGTAAGTTTCCTGATCCGGACGGTCTTTAATTTGTACAATTTTAGAATGCTGTATTTGAAAAAGTACATAATTACACACAGAAATTATTTAAGCAAATAATTACATCTATGCAAACGACTTCAGGCTACGGTAGCTACTTAGCGTCAGACCGAACGCTATCCTATAAAAAGTATTATGCGGCAGAAGTAACCAAGAAGGGCTTAAGTGCTAATTCCTATGCTCTGGAATCATCAATAATGCAGGGATGAGTGGCTGGATCTAGATTGTGAGATAGTAGACTTTTGCGGTGAACGTGTTAGATAAAGTACTTAAGATACGGTAAAAAATTGTGCAATAAGCTTGCTTAACCATGATCGGTTGTCAAGGGTAGCTATGATATTGGGGTGTAAGTGACTCAACGTCACCTTTAGAGCCAAAGCCAACCTCACCTGCACGAGGTGCATCCTGTTTATCAACAGACGCTAGCGAAAGAGAGGTAGGGCACGACGTTAGCCCGACTGAGGAAGTACCACCACCTCACAGAAAACTGCAGCCAAATAACAACTCCCTGGAGGGTTGTTGTGTTCCTGTGAGTGAGTGAGGTCACTAGAAGATGAGGAGTTGCTGTGATGACACCGGGGGTTGCTACGCGCTAGCGATATTCTTTTTGTTGCTAGCGATTATTGGCTACGGTAACCGTTTTACACCAGGCAGACCTTATGCTTGTTTGCTATTCGTCGTGGTATATAAAAAAAATGATATTAACAGAGCAAGTGAATTATTTAGGCTCAGAATGAGTCCTCCCACTTTTGATTCCCCGAATATATTTATCGGAAGGTGGTATACCGACCCTAGAAATTGATGAACGTGCTTAATTTTGCCCGCAGTGCAGACCAATACCTTTTTTTTTTTGTGACGCGGGGAAAAATGTGTTACGCACACCACCGGTGCCTGCGTGGCCTTCGGTGGCAGTGTGGGACTCCCCGTCGGCTGTCCGACGGTATACCCACTAAACGACCCCGCGAAATGCCATCGGCCGCGTTGGTGTGGTGCCCCGGATCTGTCAGCAACAGGGCACCACTGCGACTGGCCAGCCCCTCAAAAGGGGCCGGACTTCTTCCCTCTAGGGGCCATCCCGGCAAATTGGGACAGCCCCTCCGTTGATATATCGTTCCAATGACATATGTTGGGTATTTTCACCTTAGTGGTATGAAAAAAAAATACTGGAAAAACAGCTTACTTTCACTAAAGACTGTAGATAACTAACTACTCCCTGAAGGGATGTTGAGGTTATGTAGGTGTGTGCGGTTACTAATAAAGTCTTTATGAGTTGGAATAGCAGAGGGGGTGGTAGCGTGCACGCGATATTCCGATATACAGCAAGATCATCTCATCATCTCCATTACGATTTACATCAAGAGCACATCTGTTTCCTTCACGACGTTGTATAAAAAAATATATTCCTTGGAGCAATTCGTGGCAAGTGTACTAATTACATCAATCTTCCCGGAAAGGACTTTACTTGATCCGTACCTCCGCTTCAAATGGCCTTTCGGTATCAGCCTGTGATTTTAGTAAGACATTAAAAAATACTCAATGCTTCAATACGCCTCATTAATCCCGGTAATAAAAATGCCTTACCTTTATATAGCGTACTTCAATATTATACCTTCATTCATGTATCTCATATAATATCGTGTAACCTTAACATTTCACTATGAGATATAGTATTACTCTATATCTATATTGAACCCTTATAAATTTCGTAATATTGACGCCATGCTGTGTTCGAATATATGCCCCGCGGCGCTGCGAAACATTTTGGGTATGCTGTTTAACACACATAGTATATTGGTAACGTTAATAATATTAAAGAAATTACTTTTATAAATTACATTTAAAATTTATAAAGTACTACTCCCCCAGATGAAGTCATCCATCATAACAATAACTTACGGTATGTGTTGACACATGTCACACTTTTGAGGAACTTTGCCTTTAATAAGATAATGAATTACATGAATTTTCTTTTATATTTATAATATACTAGCTTTTACCCGCGGCTTCGCTCGCATTGATAATATATATATATATATATTATAATATATATATATATACATTTAATAAAATGTATCCTATTTTACTTCTGATACCTCCAAGAATATGTGTACAAAGTTTCATGATAATCGGTTTAGTAGTTTTCGCGTGAAAGCGTAACAAACAAACGGACATTCACATTTATAATATTAGTAGGATAACTTCCAAATTTGAAAAATTGCCAGATTCCTTACGGGGTAGGCAGAGCACACCTCACTCGCTCCTTTAACATTCATATTTTTTTTCATGCACTTCTGATGACATGCCCAATTCGGTCAAGGTAGGTTAATCTTGGTCTTCCTCGACTCCTAAATCCTTTCACTTTTGCATTGCATATCTGATTCGTCATTTTTAGGGTTCCGTACCCAAAGGGTAAAACGGAACCCTATTACTGAGACTTCGCTGTCCGTCCGTCCGTCCGTCCGTCCGTCCGTCTGTCACCAGGCTGTATCTCTTGAACCGTGATAGTTAGACTGTTGAAATTTTCACACATGATGTATTTCTGTTGCCGCTATAACAACAAATACTAAAAAATAGAATAAAATAAATATTTAAGGGGGCTTCCATACAACAAACGTAAGTTTTTTGCTGTTTTTATAGATAATCGTACGGAACCCTTCGTGCGCGAGTCCGACTTGCACTTGGCCGATTTTTTCATCCTGTATCTTTTCTACATATCCGAACCAATGGAGCATGCCTTTTCTTAACACCGATACTCTCTCATCTCGACCGCATTTGCATTACTTTCATGCTCTCTCTCTGCCGTACCCAGCTTTCACTTCCATAAATTAGCATTGGGATTAGCACCGCATTGTGTACAGCGAGCTGTACCTTCTGGCTTCTTGAATCACCCGCTACATGAAGAAACCCGCATGATTAAGGAATTATATTTCAATAGACGCGTGATTTGACCAAAGAAATATCTGAGTTTCTCTTCGGACTGTAGAGGTCTAATGACAGTCGCTCCATGTCAAAATCAGTATCTTTATCACATCCAAAGGCTTAGGTAGCGAGCCCCGCCAATCCTAGTGTATCGTTAGGAAAAATAAGACACAAGAATCAGGGATTATATGATCTGCTGAAATGATTCCGAATGTTCCTACAAGATATTGAACTATTATAAATGTTTCTAGTTTAGAGAAACAATTATTTCAGATGAAAATAAGTAGATACACTATTATCACATGAAATAAATTGTTTGAGATCTTGAAGAGAATTCTCGAATAATTTATCAGTTAAATTTGCACTATTTGCAAGGTAATGCAATTGCATTCCCAACGCGCTGTGGACATATTATACAGGGTGCTATTTACTTGCGCTTCCAAATGGGAAAATCGTGTTTGCGTTGGCAGAATTCAAATCTAACAATAAGGATCCTTATTTACTAATGAATGCTATAACAGGAATTACCTGTTATAGCATTATATTTTCCTTCGAACGTAATGAATTTTTTTTTTTTTTTTATACTGCTAAGGTGGCAATCAAGCATACGGCCTGCCTGATGTTAAACAGTCACCGTAGCCTATGGACATTTGCAACACCAGGGGCGTCACTCATGCGTTGCCGACCCTCTAAAAACCTCTTCACGCATTTCTTGAAGAACTCCATGCTGTAGTTCCTTGGAAAAACCTCGGCTGGGAGCTCATTCCACAGCTTGAGTGTTCTCGGAAGAAAACTTCTCTGGAACCGCACCGTACGCGATGTTGCCTTTAAGAAAAAATATTCAATTAAAACCACATTCCGTAGTTCTTGGGAGATGACACTTTGTATACCTATACATGCATCGTCCTTCAGAAAAAATGAAAATAAATTTATATTAGATTGCAACCGATATCTCTCTGTCAAAATATTTACATTCCAGTAGACTTCATATTGCGGCCAGTATCATCTTCCCGCGACAGATATATTAATTATAGCGGAAATTGTTATAAACAATAATATCTACCATAACCCGTGTTTGGAACCAAAATTTCTTCACGAAGGATGTTCTTATTTAATACAGTCCTACATTTTCAGGAACACCGTTCCTATATGAAATCTATATGTTTGTCTGTGAGTTTGTTTGTGTGTGCGTTTTTTTAGAATATTCTAATTTTGAATTCAGATTCGGATTCAGCCTAAAAAAGTAGAATAGGAATGTTCAGAAACACCGTTCCTGTCTCTTAAGGAACATGGTCAAAATGGCCGACAATTAAAAAAAAATATTTTGAAATGTTATGTTATTTAATTTAATTAAAATTATTATTTATTATACAAATTGATTCTAATTAATGTATTGACTTACATAAGTGCTTGGTCTACCTGTGTGCAGTTAATTTCCTTTCACCATCTCACTACAATGAAAAATATCACTGAAAATTTGGCAGAATGAATTACCTACTTTGACAGTAAAATAACCGATTTTCAAGCCGACGTTTATCGGCATCGGTATAATTTAATATATTCCTTTTGTTCATTTTTTTAAATATATATAGCAATAGTGTCGCTACTTTATGCCAGTGTCAAAGTCTTGAGTTTTAGAACCATTTGAAAATCTTAGGGGTCGGTACCAGAAGCGTGCACGCCGCGACCCTGACAGTCCAACACTTGGACTGCAATTCTGGACCCAAACCGTACAGACGCGCGGATTAGGGCGTCCCCCGGAGGCGACGCGCACCGATCCGCCCCCGTCGGTGCGAAATCTAAGGCATGCGGCGGTGGGGGCCACCACCCACCACGCAACGCCCAACCCGGCGGGTCGAGGAGAGCTGAGTGTCGTATAGGCACATGGAATGTGAGAGGTGGTCTAAAAGATAAGATGAATGAGTTGATAGATATAATGAACGTGAGATGCCTAGATGCTTTGTGTGTGTCAGAGACCAAGCGTAAGGGAAGCGACACCGAAGATCTGCCCGGTGGCATGATGGCCCTGTGGTCCGGGGTGGACCAGGACGTTCATGCCAGCGCTGGCGTAGGTGTCGTGCTTTCATCTCGCTTGGCCGCTGGTGTGAAAGATTACGATTTAGTAGGTCCAAGACTTCTCTGGGTTAAGATAAAACGGGGGTTTACGCGAGTGTTTTTAGTTGCAGCATATGCTCCTGTGAGCTCTGCTGATCCCCAGGAGCTCGAGAAGTTTTGGGAGACTGTAAGGGGTATTCTGGATTTGGCCGAAGCGAATGAACGGATAATTATGTGTGGTGATCTGAATGGATGGGTTGGGACCAAGCGAAGCAGTTATGAGGCTGTGCTTGGTCCATACGGAGATAAGAGAGTGAACGATGCTGGTAAGTTACTTTTAGACGTATGTATGGAACGAAACCTCCTTGTGTCGAACACGCTCTTCCACCACAAGGATATTCACACTTACACATGGAGACGGAATGAACAGAAAAGTGTGATTGATTTGATTTTGATAGATGGACGTCTCCGAAAGTCGTTAATGGATACAAGAGCCTTCAGAGGTCCCACTCTTGAAACGGACCACTATCTGGTGATAAGCCGATTTGTGGGCCTTTTCAAGAAGTGGAGGCACTGGCGAGTGCGTATCCCTTTCGGAGACCATGAAAGAATAAGAAGTGAAAAATTGGAAGATGAAAGTGTGAGGAGTACGTATGTACGTCTAGTCAGTGAAAGACTTGCGAACGCGAGTCTTTCCGACTCAGATGTAGACGAATGTTGGAAAGTTCTGAAAGAAAGTATGGTGGACAGTGCGAAAGAAGCATGTGGATGCGCAAAGAGACGTAGAACACTAAGAGGAGATGCCTGGTGGGATGCGGAGGTTCAATCCTCCGTGGAAAAAAACAGGAAAGCGTGGCTGGATTACGTATCATCTTTGCACACGAGTGATGGTATGAAAGAAATGAAGAAAGAAATATACCGTCGATGCAAGAATGACTCCAAAGCTTTAGTGAAAGAGAAGCGTGAAAGACTACATATGATTGAGGAAGAGAAGCTGACGAAGAACTTCGAGGCAAATACCAAACTCTTCTGGAGAAAGGTAAAGAAGTCTCGAAGTGGTTCGTCAGCATCCAGAATGGACAAGATAAGATGTAAAGTTGGTGGCATTCTTGCTAACACTCAGGAAGTGTTAGAACAGTGGAGTGAATATTTTAGAGAAATGTATGATTATGTCCATGACGCTGGCATTGTGAATGAGTCTGTGATTGACTCGGCAGTGCCAGCGTACCATGAAGACATTACTATGGATGAGATTGAATGGTCGATACGAAGTTTGAAAGATGGAAAGTCAGCGGGAATCGATATGGTAACAGCTGAGATGATCAAGCTAGGTGGTACCTGCGTTAGGGACGCCTTCTGGTTTTTGAGCAAATTATGCTGGAGAACCGGAAGGGTCCCGAGCGATTGGAGACGCGCGGTCATAGTGCCCTTGTATAAAGGCAAGGGCTCACGTATGGACTGCGCCAACTATAGGGCCATCAGTTTGATCAGCTTAGCAGCTAAAGTGTATGGAAAAATCATTGAAAGGAGAATGAGGGTGAAATCCGATGGAATGCTTTGGGAAGCACAGGGTGGATTTCGAAGCGGCAGAGGATGTACGGATCAAGTTTTTTCACTCCGCAACATCGTAGAGAAGCATCTGGCTTTGGACCAGAAGGTTTTCTGCGGTTTTGTGGACTTTGAGAAAGCATTTGATAGAGTCGTGCGAAAGAATCTCTGGAACATTTTGCCCGGATATGGGGTTGACGGTGACCTACTCCGTGCTGTGCAACCACTTATGAGGATTGTACAGCATGTGTGCGGGTGGACGGCAGCTTGTCGCCCTGGTTTGATGTCAACATTGGTGTCAGACAGGGATGCGTGCTGTCGGCTCAGCTGTTCATCCTGTATCTGAACAGTTGTCTTCAGAGAATAAGAAATATGAATGTGGGAATGCGAATACCCGACTCAGTGGTCAACTGCCTGCTTTATGCAGACGATGCGGCATTAATAGCAGAATCACCATCCGAACTGCAAACACTAGTTACAACAATGGAAGATGATTGTATGAAGAAAGGCTTACAATTGAATGCGAAGAAAACCAAGATAATGGTATTTGAAAGAGAGACAACCAGAACGAACACTAGGATTATGGTTGATGATGTAGTGTTGGAGCTGTCTGGGTTGCTGTGATCGTCCCTGCGAATTTTCACCACCGTTGCTACCCTGACTGTTCAGGTCGTCTCTGTAACACGTGTTTCGCTTCTCCACGAGTCATCCTCAGACGCAAAGACGATCAGGACTGTCATAGCAGCGAGGTCATGCATCTGCTAATGGTAGTGGGCGGGTGCCAGCCTGTACTAGTTCACATGAACTAATCGTTGGCGGAAGAATACAAAGTAGTTTAGATCTAATTGCGTGTAAATTTTTCTTTCGCAAAATAACGCTTCACTAACAAATAGCCTGTCACAAATACCTTCCAGGGATTCTAACAATACCTCATAACCTCTTATATCTAAATCAGTAATGCGTGTAGAAGTTGCGGTGGAACAAAAACTTGCAAATATGGATACAAAGATGAACCTGAAAATCCGTAGCACTGCTTTTTTGGAGTCGTCGTGTAAACAGGCAACCAACAACTAAGAATATCAAAACTTTAAGATTAACTCGATAAATAATAAGATAAATGGTATCTCAATTTTTCAATGTTTCCAAACAGACGCATTTACACTTATAAGCATACTGCTGAGCAACGGGAATCAGTTTTAGTACTTAAATACTAAGCCGGATCCACGTTACTCATGAATACATGTTCCAATAAGAGCAGCAGGGAGTATTGAGCGAAAGAACATACTTTTGAAATGTATGCGTAAATAAATAGTATAAGAGAATACTAAGTCAGTGTAAAAAATTGATATACCATTCTTTAGAATAGATTTTAATATCAATGGTATTCACATCATTCGAACTAAATCGGTGCCAATTAAATCCAAATATGATTATAGCATTGCTGACCGGAGAATATTTCCCATCATTTTGTTCTATAGACGTATGAGGGACCGCCTTAAATTTTATATATGAGAGGTACCCATATAAATACCTCCGCCTCACAGGAACGAGCAGCAAAAATTTTGACTCTTGCAGATGTCACCTCACTTTTTCCTATTTTATTGAAAAACATGTCCATTTCTAAAAAAAAGGTGTTACAAAATACCAAAGAAAAATTGCATATTCTACCGTTTCCCTTAGGGAGGCTTGACTTCATAAAAATATACATGACATTTTGTTAGCTCTTGACAAGGGTATAAAACTTTAGACAGAGCACACCTGAGCCTGGACATTCAAACGGCGATGTACCACGAATCTTCTTTAGAAATTTGTTTTTAGACGGGTTCAGTACGAGCTGGCAGGTGTTCTTGAATTCGCATTAATAATAAGTATCCCTGCGTTACTTTGACATGAAAGCTACGCCAAAATTTACAGCAATTTAATTTAATTTACAAAATATAAATTACAAAACCCTAATAATAGATCTAATTAAGAGATCATAACTATCGTTGTTTCCTAATAAAAAAAAGTCATTTTACAGTATCATGTAACAGAAAAGCGTACATATAAAGCAAAATAAAATTGAAAACTTTTTTAGGTAAAAACAAATGCCATCCAGCGCATGTTGTAAGGAACCGATTGTTACAAATCCACATATACGAAATCTTCTTTCTTTTCCTTCTCTTAAATATAAAAATAGTTGCATGTATGTATGTCCTGTACCTAATTTGATGAAATTTTCAGAAAATCTTCAGTTTGATCCAGTGGATGGTCTTTTGCAGTTTGGTAGCGATCAAATACCCCGTGCGAGATCACCAGGGCAGGTCACTAGTTTAATACAAAGTTTCATTTATCTTCGCAAGTTTGTAGGTAACTTAAATATGCAGAGCTTAGGCTGGGGATGCCTAGAGGTGCATTGCCAGAATTTCTGCTTATTGGCTTTTTCATACACCAAGTGCAGCTGCAGACTGCAGATGAGCGGGAGAGCACCCACGCGTAGAGAGCCCAACTAGGCGCGTAAGCTTCATGAATATGTCGTGAATTTTAGTATTAATACTGTGTAGACGGCCATACTGGCATCACTGGAAAGTGTTTCTCTTGGATTTTTTTTCAGAAAAACACTTACAGCTGAATGTAAACAAAACAAAGATTACAGTATTTCAAAAAGAAGAATTCAGAACAATCGCAATGACAACGGTAGATGATGTAGTATATATAGTACCTACAATTATTTACTTTGGATGTATTTTTGGCAGCAATTTAAGATACACAGCTAATGTTAAGACACGCGCAATGTCAGGAAATCGTTTGGATTGCTGAGAAAACAAAGCTGTTCCAAGAACATGAAATGTGACTAATGCGCAATATCTGTGGGTCATTTGCAGACCACATTTGAAATAAAAGTAAAATAGAAAGATAGTCAGACATTGTTGATGTTAAAATTCAAGTTGAAGATAAGACAAGAAGAATTCTTAGCACCCTCTGCCCCACCAATAATCTGACTACTGCCGGAGCTAGGATCAGCCAGGCTACCGGTAACTGGTGGCCGTCTTGATCTGGTAGTCACTGAGTGATTGAATCTGAGGGGCAGTTGCCATAGTTACGGCTGTCTCCTGGATCTTTCCCTTTTCGCCATTTATGCCACTTACGGTTTAAGATCCGGTGGCTTATCTTACGCAGAGGCCACACGCTACCAGTGCTAGGTGCTGAGGAAGAGAAGAAGTAATTTAGACAAATATATTAATACATAAAAATAAAGAAACAGGTATAGAATACTATTGCAAGAATTACCTATCATGACCAAATAGGTGGCGATTTATCAGAAGATGTCGAGAACTTCGTATACACATTAATAGTAAAGAATACAGTTTAAACTATCCATAAAAAACATATTGTATTTTCATAAGCAAGATATCAAATGTTATACATTGGAAATTCTTCTTCATAATTAATATTTCTTTTTAATTGTAACCTATGGAGCTCTGGATGGAACCTCCAATCTTGCTTTAAAATCGGCGGTGTATCTGTGAGCGGTATTTTTACTTTGGAGTGTGTAATTTTATCTATAGAAACTAAACTATAGCTACCCAGTTTTCCAGGATTATACGATATATTTTTGTTGAATATAATTGATTTGTTTTTTTTTTTGAAGTGAAAACTTCTTTAGCGGCGTTGTGCACTGTTTAGGATGAGTAAAAACGTACACGTGACCCTGACCATAAGATTTTGGTGAGAATTAGAACTTAAGTTCGCTGCAGCGCTAAAACATTAGTTACCTCTAATTAAACAATTAAAACATGAAGCGCTAGATCGTTCATAGGGCATTATTTTCTCGCCACCAAAACGTTGCAAGCGCCATGAAATTGTTGGCGTTTACGCGTTTCGTTCAACGTAGTTTATCATCATCGCTGCTTGGTTTAGGTGGCGCAGGGCGCTTGCGCGATTATGCGTGTGTATTTGAGTTTTAGAGATTAGTGATGATGATGTTGGTAATGATGATGATGAAAGAGTCGTTGAAATTATGGATGAAAGTTGATTTTTCTGAGAGATCAACTTTTTAATGTAAAATAATTGTAATAGTTCTGAAGTGTTAAATTTTTGATATAATATAAATTGTCATGTTTGTGTACGATAGCGTAATAAATGATATTGTATTTTACCACATACATGATAGCACTTTTATACTGATAAATAAAGCAATTCGTGCGAAATTATTCCCTAACCATTCCAAAATATTCAAAAATGCACAACGTTAATGTTCAAGTTTTCACTTCTGCCGGCACTCCCGGAGTGCCACCCGTTTTTTTTTACTATTGTATCATAAAAGGGTACACACAGCAATAAGTTCTGTTGTAGAAGCCAATGAGTATTAGTTTATTTTATAACTTTAGTTTCTATTTCTGTTTCTTTGCCCACAAAGGCAATTTTTGTTATAAAACATCGGAAGATATACAAGTTGCTTACGAACGCTTGTAATATAAAAAGGATTAGACTCCTGCAATATAGCAACTAAGGAACTTACTGGTGACCTAGTATTGTCTTAGGTTTTCGCGATTGTTATACATTGAATTAAACTTTGCAGCATCCGTGGATCAGTGGATCCGCAGGAAGACTCTTCCTGCGATCACGGATGCTGCACAGCATTCGAGACGTCAGGTTCAACAAAATAAATAAAACACGCGATACTTCCGTTAAAAATTGTTTAATTACTGGTAACCTCTTCAACCATCGTCAAAAGCATTGGGATGCTCAGTGTCGAGATCTCCGTGTTGTTCAATACGAAATCACTTGGAGAAGAAAACACTCGGTCCAAAACACTCGGTGTGCTCAACAGAACAAAGGTGTAAGTTAGACCGCAAATGGAGTACTGCAGTCATGTTTGAGCGGGAGTACCTGGATACTAGCTAGGACCGTGTGATTTGGTTCAGAGACAAATTGTGGGAATTGTCTCGAGCGTACACACAGTATTGGGCTCTTAAGTTTAAATAGAGAGTTTGCATCCTTTTATGTGTTCTACTGATTATTTTGAAGAATTAGTCGACTAAAAATCGCACCGCTCGTCGAAGTTTACCCTCACACGCTGCAACGGTCGCGTAGCGAGTTTTACGCGTAGGGAACTTACATTTAGCCTAAACTTCAACGGGGTCTAATCTATAAGTTAGAGATCTTCGAAGATTACGACCCAGCGCGCCATCGCATTCGTTCTAGTAGAAGGGTATTTATGATTTTCATCAAAATCTTGTTTCCTAACCCATAGGAATTGGCGGGATTCGTTTTCTAAACCTGAGGATTTGGCGAAGAGCTTTATGAACTTTGTTGCAAGAACTTTGTTCAAGCAACTGCCGTCAGATCTCCACAACCCGGAGGGAAACCAGACCTAATTAATCAGACCTTTTACATAATTTCTTGGATATTCGGGTGACCTCACGATGATTTACTTCACCGTAATAGTTATAATTATGCCCATAAATCGGAAAACACGAATTTAACGGTATTCACACCAGATACCAGACCGATGTTAATAAAAAAGGACCGGTACAATATAATTATGCAGGTTTAATACATGGGGTGGAGTAATATAATAGTATGCAGATTTTGTTTTTGGAGAATTAGACCATACATATATAGTTTTTACTTGAATTAGTTTTTTTGAATGATTCAAAAATTCTCCTTCCGTGCAAAATAGTTTTTCCAAGAGCCACTTACGAGATGTTATTTTGAACTAACTATTCGATAGTTTTTTAAACTCATTAGACCTATTGTTATAGTTATTTATGGAACTGTCGTATAATGAAGGAGGAGTATTAAAACTCGAGGCGCAGCCGAGTGTGATAACAGTATCGCATGAGTGCTTTAATACTTAATTACGTACAGTTGCATACACAACTTTAACGACATTCATGACGGGAATTCTGTGGAAAGGGTTTTGAAAGCATAGGGTGTCATTAGAGTTGCAGTAGATGCAGTGTTTGTACTTTATTTACATTCATGGAAAAGTCAAGTTACTTGGTGTTTTTTTTTTATTATTTATACAACGTCGGGAGGAACACTAGCATACAGCCCACCTGATGGAAAGCAGTTACCGTAGCCTATGAACGCTTGTAATACATTAAGTATCACTCGCGCAATGCCACCTGTGCTGCTAACGCAGCAACTCCTTAGTGGGGCTCTCACTACTTACCTCGCTGGAACACAACCACCCTCCAGAGAATTATTATTTGGCTGCGGTAAAACATAATACAATAATATAGTTATTGAAATGCACTTGAATGTGAACCTTGTTGCAAGTTAGAACGTACACTCGGGATGTTACACATATCTAGTTGTGTGTTACAATGCTTCAATATCTTTTTTATCAGAACGAAGTGATATTTATTTGCAACAATATTCCAATTTCGAAAATCAATAGCGATAAATTTTAATTTATTATTTTTTGAAAATTAGAGCATAGGGACGGTAAAACCTGTGTACATGAAAATGTTCGTTTTTTCTATTGATAGAATGAAATTTATATATAAATATTTTGGAAATAGATCTTGAGGAAATCGAAATGATTTATAAACAAAAGGAGTCATCTTGTGAATTTTAGTACAACATTACTAGCTCGGATAACATTATAGTTAGTATGATACTGGTTAATTTAATTGAGCTTAAGCTAACGGTTCCGGAACACTTTATAGAAGGTTTATAGCATGAATGTTGATAACATATTTTATGTAACATTTTTTTCAAGATTCTGGTACTAAATTTCAAACAAATTTATTGTTATGTCTCATACTTCTTTGTGTTTGATGTTTAGCTAGTAGGAATGCACGCTTATTTTGTTAAGTAAACGTGTCTAACATGAGAATATAAAGGCAAAGGTACCGGTAAAGGACCTGCGTGAAACATCAGGTGCGATACAGTATATACTCGTAGTTCGTAAGCATCTTTTTTGAACACTAAGTACTTTATTTATGCCGACACCATCTCCCAAAAGTGTAAGTCCATAATTGTATGAACCCCACATGTGTAGAGTGTAATAGCAGCATGTTTAGAAACACTTCTAGATAATTTATAAAGCGCTTATGGAAATTATTTATTTTTATACAAACCTTCGACACCTGTTCTTTAGACGTTAACTTATGATATTTTACTATGCCTAGGAATGTCAAGTCTAGCTTTCCGTGGAGAGCTCGATGGCGTCGTTGCGAGTGTCATTCTTACCTAACACGCAGGTTAAGCAACGTCGACCGTAGCCTGTATATGGATGGGTTTATCTATCTCGAGTTTCTCCGTGCTTCAGAGGGCACGTTAAGCCGTCGGTCTCGGCTGTTGTCGATAGATAACAGTCATTAAGTAAGTCAGTGGCCCTCGGGCTGCTTGAGAACACTGGCCCCCCAATCTGCATTTGAGCAGCGTAGTGGAGTATGCTCTCAACCCCTTCGGTTGAAGGAAGACCCGTAGCCCTGCAGTGGGATGAGTAAGGGTTGATGTGGTGGTAGTGGTGGTAGTGTCATGGAATTAGTCTATTGAAATCGATATTAATATCAAAGTTTTGAAAATGATTAAACTTTATTAAATTCGTCTTATCAAAATTTACTTCAAAGTTATTCTTATGAGGCCATTTAATAACTGATAGTAATGTTAATAGATTCAGATGTTATTTTGTGATAGTCAAATTTACAGCAATTTAATACAACCTCCTTTGTGTGTAAATTGGTGTTGGAAGTATACAGAGTAGGTTTGATCAGATGTTAATGTATTGATAATGTCCAATTTATATAATAATAATATCAAGTCTTTGTTAGTTTATTAACAATTACTGAAATGCTATTTGCAAATAGTATTTTTTTACTATTTGTTGTGTCAGGTACATAATTTACGTATAGCAGAAACAAAAGTGATCCCAGTATACTTCCTAGAGATACACTGTCGTTATCTCAAAATAAGATCAATTTTTTGTGCAGACTTACAAACTATTTGATTTATATCTATGCATTGTTGCTTATTTTCCAGGTCGAATTTCAATCAGCTTTTCGCAGGTCCTCTTATTCCTTTGTATTTCAGATGTGACAATAGTAAATTACTGGTAATAGGTCAAACGTCTTGACATATCGATGAATATTTTAACTGTATAATTTTATTCTTCTCATTGATATCCTGCATTATTTTAATTATTTAATTTAAAAAAATTTTAAACTTGAATTTAGCAAACAATGTGGGTTTTTATTCCGAAAGTTGATTGATTTATGATCTCTATTTTATCAAAAAATTTAGTTAGCTGATCATGCATTGCCTTTTCAAATATTTTTGCAAATATTTATATTAAAATGATAGGTCGATAGTTCTTTATTCTGGCCCTGTCTTATATATTGGCTTGACAACTTACATTTATAATTTCTCTGGAAAAATTCCACACTCTAGTACCAAGTTAACATTAACAAGTCAGTATTCTGCTTAATTGTTATTTCACATTTCCTTTTTGTAACATCGGTACAAGTTTAATTATATTCTTCGGATAATGTATTTTTTGGATTCATAACTACCTTATCAACATAGTCTTAGCTTACGAGCTACAAGAAAATAGTGCTACTTATGTTATTATTTTATTTGATAATATAGGTAGCACTGTCCTTACAAAGCAGTTTGGAGACCATTTAAGAATTAGGGTAATTTGTATAATATAATAATCTTTGGCGAGAAGATGTTATAAATGATAATAGATGAAACAGGTTCTAAAAATCATTGAATGCGTCTTTTAAGTCAATGCCATCGTTTACATTTGAAAATGATATACGATCAAGAGATGGTTTAAAAAAGATCTGCTTTTCTTTCCGGTTTACAGAGGTCTGATAACGAAAATTCTTCGCCAAATTCTTAGGCTAAACGGGATATTGCTTGAAAGCAGACGGAATATCAGCAATTCGTAAACTAAACTTCGACAGCCATTGCTTGACTAACAAGTTCATTTAAATTTGTATTTGCTTCATATAGGTTACATATATAATAATGGGTAACTTATAGTATCATAAATAATAGGTTCATATTCATAACAATAGGTAACTTATAGTATCATAAATTATCAAATAAATGCTAAATATATGGGCTCCCAACTATACACAAACCAATAACTTACTTGACTACAAATGAACCCCCCCCCCCCCCCCCCATTACTCACCAAAACGTAATGTTTGCCTTGTCTTAGTGATTCGTACTGTCTAATGAGAGGATATTTTAACCAATAAGCCGTTAAGAACGCAATATTGATCTCTAAACTAGCTAATAACAGCTGCGCGTTATACTTTACCGCTGACCCGCAGTGGTGAAATTGTTGACTACGCAAAATCGAGTCTCCGCAGGATATTTCCATCATGTGACTATAAATACACGTAGCTACATTAAATTCTAAGTATTGAGAAAACTTCGTACTTTCTATTCGAAGGAAACACCCTTCAGAAGTGCTCTTAAAAAGTGAAAGTCACTTCCTCAGCAGTTAAATGCAACTTGTGAATGGGCGACGGCACAGCGAGAGTATATCAACTTTTATAAAAGGTCTCTTTTGCTACGAGTACTTTAATACTAATGTTCTTGAGTTCGAATCCCACACTGGACAAACATTTGTGAGCATGAATATTATTATTTATCTTGTCGAAGGGGGAAGTGCTACCACCTCTCAGAAAACTGCAGCTTAAGTCATCCTGCGAGTAAGTGGTTTACCAGTAAGCTCCTTAGAAGCTTTGTTAGCAGCAGGACTTGTAACACCCGAGCAATATTTCCTGTATTGGAAGATTTCGCATGCTACGGTAACTACATTGCATCAGGTCGGTCGGGTTGTATAGCTTTGGACGTTGTATAAAAAACCCTCTTATTTGTATTTTTAGAACTAAAGTTTTCAGGGTTTTCAAACGATATGAGAGAAATAATTCAGCACAGTGGAAGTTAAAAAAAACAGTAACAGTGGATATGGAACAAGTCTATTGACCAACACGTCCTTAGTTCAAATCTTTGGATGTACCACTAAATACGTGTTTTCGCATCTATGTGCATATTCCTAATTACCACTTCCGCAGTTATGGAAAACATTTTGCCTAAACCCGCGCATCCAAGAAATTATGTTTCGAAAAACGTGTGGACTAACCTAAGAAAGGTCTAGTTTTCCCTGGGTTGTGGAGGTCTGACGGTAGTCGCTCTACGTCAAAATCAGTATCATCACTAACCTAACCTAACCTAAACCCGCGCATCTAAGAAATTATGTTTCGAAAAACGTGTGGACTAACCTAAGAAAGATCTAGTTTTCCCTGGGTTGTGGAGGTCTGACGGTAGTCGCTCTATGTCAAAATCAGTATCATCACTAACCTAACCTAACCTAAACCCGCGCATCTAAGAAATTATGTTTCGAAAAACGTGTGGAATAACCTAAGAAAGGTCTAGTTTTCCCTGGGTTGTGGAGGTCTGACGGTAGTCGCTCTATGTCAAAATCAGTATCATCACTAACCTAACCTAAATCCGCGCAGCCAAGAAATTATGTTTCGAAAAACGTGTGGACTAACCTAAGAAAGGTCTAGTTTTCCCTGGGTTGTGGAGGTCTGACGGTAGTCGCTCTATGTCAAAATCAGTATCATCACTAACCTAACCTAACCTAAACCCGCGCATCTAAGAAATTATGTTTCGAAAAACGTGTGGACTAACCTAAGAAAGGTCTAGTTTTCCCTGGGTTGTGGAGGTCTGACGGTAGTCGCTCTATGTCAAAATCAGTATCATCACTAACCTAACCTAAATCCGCGCAGCCAAGAAATTATGTTTCGAAAAACGTGTGGACTAACCTAAGAAAGGTCTAGTTTTCCCTGGGTTGTAGACGTCTGACGGTAGTCGCTCTATGTCAAAATCAGTATCATCACTAACCTAACCTAAACAGTACCGTGTCGCCACGTGCCCGGAACACATCTTTTTTGCAGTGCTCCGCACGAAAAAATTCGTTAGAATTAGTAAATAACGTTGTATCCACAAGTGTGATACATCAAATTGTGTGGCTTTTTTGCCTTCATCTTTTGGTGAAAAGTGTATAAAAATCGGACTCCGCAACAAAAAGTTATAACGGAAAAACCACCGAAATAGGAGGTTATGTTATGTTATGTTTCACAAAAACGACAAAAAAGTGCTGTGAAAGTGTAGTGAGAGCATAGCGAAAAGTGCCTACTTGTAGAACTAATTGGCCCCAACAAGATCCCAGAGTCAACGCAACGCACCTGGTGTATAGCAGTTATCGTAGCCTGCTGCTAACACATTTACTTCTCAGGAGCTTACTGGCAACCTCGCTTACTAACAGTAACTCAACAACCAAATGCTGTAATCCATTTTCACTAGGTATTGCAGCGTTTAGAGTTGAGTTAGTACGTGGCAGGGAGTTAGTTCCTCAACTATATGTGTATATGTTTTATATGTAACAATTGGACAAAATTCACTTCCAGCGCTCTCTGTCTCATCAATTAGTGATATTTTAACCAAATAAAATATTAGTTTCTGCCTACTTTGCACATCGGCATGATATTAAATGTCTCACGGTATTGCCGGTAGATGGCGCTATATTTAAAAATGTGCAATATTTGACATGTTTTATCGACAGTTCGACGCTATTTCTAATCTCTCATGACTTGTATGTAATTCAATCAATAAAACATATTTTAACTCAAAACTCTTTTATTTATCATCCTCCAAGTAATACGTCATCGTCCAACTTTTTTCTAGAATAATCCTACACCAAAACAAATATTAAATTCACATTAAAATCTCTCCTTGTGTGTCATTAACCTGTGACTCAGCGCGTGCCCTTCCACGAGTACTGTCGTCGACCCTCAGCGACTTTCGAGCTCTGAAACTGCCTGTCATTCTTCCGACGTCTACAAACCTAAGTAGTACGGCTCGAAATATAATAGAGTGCTATTTGTCAAACATGTTGGAATAAGTAATTCGGTTATACAGCGACAATAAGTTACCAGCTAATGCTCGAACGCACGTTTGAATAATGAATTTAAAGCGCAAGCTATACCAGGAGAGAAACTAAGCTAATCTTAGCTTCCGTAGCTAACAATGCTTCTTCCTAGTGTATACTTCTTTCTAGTCATACTTTCTCAACCCAGAGGAAAATCTTACATTAGATGTATGTATGTATATCTTCACGCCAAGTCCCTTGCGGGGTAGTCATAGAGAACCGAGCGCCATAAGACGCGGTCCTTACATACTTCACTCGCTTCTGTGACATTCATAGCTCTTTTCATGCACGCTCGCCGGTTCCTGGGGCTCCTGACATCACCTTCTGATAAAACACGACGAATTTGGTCATGGTAGGTTAGTCTCGGTCTTCCTCGGCTCCTAAATCCTTCCACTTTTGCATTGTATATCTGTTTCGTCATTCTTTCGTCCCGCATTCTTTCTATATGTAGATTAGACTACATGAAGAAAATTACAAGTCATCGAAGAAAATTACATTTCGAAAGATTATTGAGAATATACATAAAAGTATATATAATTTCTAAGTGTCATTCACAGTCATCAGTCACGGCTGGTAATTCGAACAGCTCTCTGACTGTCACTCTTTTTTAGGGTTCCGTACCCAAAGGGTAAAACGGAACCCTATTACTGAGACTTCGCTGTCCGTCCGTCCGTCCGTCTGTCACCAGGCTGTATCTCACGAACCGTGACAGTTAGACAGTTGAAATTTTCACAGATGATGTATTTCTATTGCCGCTATAACAACAAATACTAAAAAATAGAATAACATAAATATTTAAGGGGGCTCCCATACAACAAACGTGATTTTTTTGCCGTTTTTATAGATAGTGGTACGGTACCCTTCGTGCGCGAGTCCGACTCGCACTTGACCGATTTTTTTATACAACGTCGGGAGGCATAAAATCATACGGCCCACCTGGTAAACCAGTTACCGTAGCCTATTAATGCTTGTAATATATTAAGTGTCACTCGCACGATGCCTCCTCTGCTGCTTACGCAGCAACTCCTTAAGAGCTTACTGGTGACCTCACTCACACGCAGGAACACAACAACGATTGATGCGCCCTACCTCTCATAGAATTAATTTTTCAACGCAATTAATACCTGAAGCGGTTATACTTTAAAATCCAAATCGCGAAGCAAGAAGATTTCTTAATTCAACTAGTCCAATAGTGTAGCATAACACTTTCTATTTATTGTCTTCGCTTTTTGGATGAAATCATTAAGATTACATGTCGGACAAATTACACAGCGCCATCTAGCCCCAAAGTAAGCGAAGCTTGTGTTATGGGTACTAGATAACTGATAAATATAAGTATATTTTTTTGTAAATACATACTTATTATAGGTACATAGAAAATACCCAGACCAAGACAAACAGACATGTTCATGCACACAAATGTTTGTACTGTGTGGGAATCGAACCTACGAGCGTTAGTGTCAAAGTAGCGTAACAGCGCGTGTCACCACTGCGCCACCCAGCTCGTGAATGAATGAATTAATGTTTCATCTACAGTGATGAAACGGCGCAAAAACTCATCTGGGTTTCGTTCAAACTGCCAAAAATTAGCCTGGAAGTTTCACGTTTTTGGTGTATTATCAACTAACGCGGCCTCCATCTTTCCGAAAGCTTTTTAATATGCAAATGTTTATGCAATTTGTTGGAAAATCGTATGAGATGTTTACAGTGTTGGCTATCTCACTCAACTTCAGTCGTCGATCTTCCAATACCTTATCGTGGATTTTCGTGATTGTTTCTGGAGTGGTTTGCTCAATTGGACGTCCTGAGCAAGGAGCGTCTTTCGTGCTTGTTCTACCACAAAGAAACTCAGTAAACCACTTGTGAACCACCTTAAGTGACGAAGAAGATTCACTATAAAATTAATCAAGAATTTTTGTTACCGTGATGGTTTTTTTACGCAAAAAGTAATGTTTGATTGTATGTATGTATGTATATCTTCACGCCAGGTCCCTTGCGGGGTAGGCAGAGAGAACCGAGCGCCATAAGACGCGGTCCTTACACACTTCACTCGCTTCTTTCACATTCATAGGTCTTTTCATGCACGCTCGCCGGTTCCTAAGGCTCCTGACATCACCTTCTGATAAAACACGACCAATTTGGTCATGGTAGGTTAGTCTTGGTCTTCCTCGGCTCCTACATCCTTCCACTTTCGCATTGTATATCTGTTTCGTTATTCTTTCATCTTGCATTCTTTCTACATGTCCGAACCAACGGAGCATGCCCTTTCTTATCTTAACACCGACACCCTCTTTCAGTCCAACTCTCTTTCGTACGTCATCATTTCGAACACGGTCAGCAAGCGTTATGCCACAAATTTTTCGCAGTGCTCGCATCTCGACCGCATTTATTCTACTTTCATGCTCTCTCTGCCATACCCAGCTCTCACTTCCATAAGTTAGCGTTGGGATTAACACCGCGTTGTGTACAACGAGCTGTGCCTTCTGGCTTAGATTTCGGCTGCCAAACAGTTTACCCAACGCTCCATTCACGCTATTCCCTGCACTCACTCGTCTCTCCACATCAGCGGTGTACCTTCCATCGCTTCTAAAAGCGCGTCCAAGATATACAAACTCATCCACTTGCTCCAACACTACATCATCAACCATTATCCTAGTGTTCGTTCTGGTTGTCTCTCTTTCAAATACCATCTTGGTTTTCTTCGCATTCAATTGTAAGCCTTTCTTCATACAATCGTCTTTCATTGTTGTGACTAGTATTTGCAGTTCGGATGATGATTCTGCTATTAATACCGCGTCATCTGCATAAAGCAGGCAGTTAACCACTGAGCCACCCATTCGCATTCCCACATTCATATTTCTCATTCTCTGAAGACAACTGTCCAGATACAGGATGAATAGCCGAGCCGACAGCACGCATCCCTGTCTGACACCAATATTGGTATCAAACCAGGGTGACAAGCTGCCGTCCACTCTCACATATGCTGTGCAATCCTCATAAGTGGATTGCACAGCACGTAGAAGGTCACCGTCAATCCCATATCTGGGCAAGAATGTAATGTTTGATTAACGCTCTAAATTCACTTTTTTCCATTTTAACAGCGTAAGAAACGATCCTGTCTTAACAACTGAGAAAGCAATACTAATGCAAATATCAGTATGAAATTTCGTGTAAGAATCCTAAAAACAATAACTTATATATTACTAGAATTACGCTCCATTTATTTTTTCCTGATTTATCAATCTGCCCTCGTATATCGGAGATGCTTTTAATTCAGAACTACTAAATGGATTTGAACGACATGGCGTATGTATGCAAATCCTGTATAAATGAAGAATTAGTATTCTCACTATATCCATTAAGACTGACATAGGTATAGTGAGCTCTACCCAAATATATAATATTGTTTAAAATGTATCTGATTTACTTTAGCCCCAATTGCTGTTTGTTTAGGATCGTTACTGTAATTTGGGGTTTGTTTGTATTGAAAATGCCGCAAATATTTACTGCTTACAATGCTTAATTAATTATACTGATTATAATAATATACTATAACAAAGTTTTAGGAGTACACATCAAATACATTGTGAAGTAGTTGCTGCCAGCTGCTTCACTCACATGAAGTTTCATTGTAGTTTATTCTAAAGATCAACCTGTTTTTTCATTTATCTATCTACGAGTATCTATAACTTCACGCCAAATCCCTTGCGGGGTAGGCAGAGAGAATCGAGCGCCACGTGACTCGATCCTTACATATCTCACTCGCTTCTTTAACATTCATTGCTCTACTCATGCACGAAAAAAAACCAACAAAAGCTGTTTTACATGATTGTAAAAAGTATCCTAAAGCGGGATTATATATTACGAGTATCACCCTATTTTATCACTACATTTTATACATCGTCGATACGGCCCACATAATATAGAGCGGTTACCATAGCCTATGAACGCTTGCAACATGTTAAGTGTCATTCATACGATGCCGCCTCTGCTGCTAACAGCAACTCCTTATGAGCTTACTGGTGACCTATCTCACTCGCAGGAACTCTCCCCCCAGGGAGTTGCCATTTGACTGCGGTTTTTTGTATTCTCCAAACATACTCTACTAGATATTATAATATAATAATTATATTATAAGACAAACAGATATGTTTATGTACACAAATGTTGATACAAATGAGCAACGTGTATGTTATTTTTTCTAAATATGTGAATTATTTTGCCAGTGATTTTTCGAAATTTTTCGAATATTCGAAACCGCGTACAGTAGTCTATAAACGATATTACTCGTATGTTTACGCAATGCACGAGTGACTCTCGTGTCGCAAGTGTCTATCAGCTACGGTAACTGCTCACATCAGGCAAGTCGTAGACTTTGACACCAACGCTCGTGGTACCACACCACTAAAATGAAATATATGAGTGCGTGAACGTGACTGTTTATTTTATACTACGTCGCGAGCCATACAACTATACGGCCCACCTAATGTAAAGCGGTAACCGTAGCCTATGAACGCTTGTAATTCATTAAGTATCATCTGCGCGATGCCTCCTCTGCTGCTAACACAGCAACTCCTTAGGAAATTGCTGGCGACATCACTTACACGCATAAACACAACAACCAATGCAAAATAAGGAGTTGCTATTTGGCTGCGGTTTTCTGTGAGGTGGAGGTACTACCCCAGACGGGTTGCATTGATATGCCCTACCTCTCTTAAAACCTCTACCTCTGCTTGCCTTGGTCTGGGTGTTTTAAGAGAGGTATGGTCCATCATAGTAGCCTGTCTGAGGAAGTACCTCCAGAAAACCGCAGCCAAATAACAACTTCCTGAAGAATAGCTGTGTTTATGGCAGTGAGTGAGGTCACTAGTAAGTTCTTAAGGACTTTCTGAAAAAAAAAACAAAAATCAAATCAATTCAGGTATATATAGATAATATTACATAAATAATAGGAAATTAGACAAAGTAGGTAATATTATTTAAATAAATTAAATATTATCGGACAAATTACACAGCGCCACCTAGCCCCAAAGTAAGCGAAGCTTGTGTTATGGGTACTAGACAACTGATAGACATACGTAAATACATTTTTTTTTTGTAAATACATACTTATTATACATAGAAAATACCCAGACCAAGACAATCAGACATGTTCATGCACACAAATGTTTGCCTTGTGTGGGAATCGAACCCACCAGCGTCGGTGTCAAAGTCGCGTCATTCACGACTGAGCCGCCGAGCTCGTCAAATTATTATATTCATATTTATTTATTTTATTAGTTAATAATTAAGGACTGCATCACTGGTAGGCTGCATCAAAGCAGCCCGACTGGAGAAGTATATAATATCTCACAGAAAACTGCAGCCAAACAATATCTCCCTGTATTCCTCGCTGTTGTATTTCTGCGAATGTGTGAGGTTACAAGTAAGCTCCTAACGAGTTGTTATGTTAGCAGAAAAAGAAAAAGTAAAATAAGAGAATTGAATGTAGACGAGCTCGGTGGCGCAGTGGTGAAACGCGCTGTTACGCTACTTTGACACCAACGCTCGTGGTTCGATTCCCACATAGTACAAACATTTGTGTGCATGAACATGTCTGTTTGTATTGGTCTGGGTATTTTATATATATAATAAGTATGTATTTACAAAAAAAAAAATGTATTTACGTATGTTTCATCACTTGTCTTAGTACCCATAACACAAGCTTCGCTTACTTTGGGGCTAGGTGGCGCTGTGTAATTTGTCCGACAATATTTATATTTATTTATAATGTCTAAGTGTCCGCGAGGGCCCAATCGTAAATAAATAATTTTTATAATTTTTTTATCTTTTTATTACTAGCTTTATTCACTAGTCTTTCACTTCGTGAATTTGTATCATCAACAAAAACTTACTATTAAATTAAAGATTAATAATTAAATAAAAAAAACCGACTAAAAAAAATGGTTTTACTTTATTTTTATAACTTTTTTTATATATATTTATATAGGTACGCATGTACATCTTGCGACAGATATCAAAAAAAAATATGAATAAATATTTAATACCTGCTGTGTGTTCCTGTTTATCTTATTTTTGGCAATAATTTTGTACTACTGTATTGATAGTATAATATTTTAGGAGTTTGCAATTTAGAAAACGTAAGTATATAAGTATATAAAAGCCATTTTTTTACTTATTTGCTTTATATTGGTATTGAATATTTTTTTATACAACATCGGGAGGCACTACTGATAACCTCACTTTCTAGAACACAATAATCCTCCAGACAGTTATTTGGCTGCGGTTTTCTGTAATATGGAGGTACTTCCCCAGTGGGGAAGCTTTGAAGCGTCTTACCTCTCATAAATACTTTTTGGATCTAATTCTAAATAGCAAAACTTTACTACTTTAAAAGATAAAAGTTTTTAATCAAGAAGAATAGAGAAGCCAAGATATTTTGTTACAGAACTAATATACCTACCTATATTTTATCTAACAAATTTAGTAGATAAGACATTAATGACATTTGTTCAACCAAGAATCTAGAACATACGAACACCAACCAGATAACATTCATTAGAATTAGACTTGACTTGGTAATGAACAATCAAACTTGATCAGCAATGCTTCCAGGAATGTATCTTCAAGTGTGGCCAGAGAACTTGAGATTGTTTAAGTGTTCATTTTTTTTTCTTAATCTAGACATTTTTTTTTATTATATAGTTAAGGTTGACATGTACATAATAAACTCGAAACAGACTGTCAATCAGTCTTTTTCCCACGACATCTTGACATTGCGATGCGATGACAATGTGTAGGAAACGTTTTTTTAGAACTTAAATATATGAGATTTATTTATACAACATGTGGATATAAACAATCTGATGTTACTGTATTGCTTGCAATTCAGAGAGCATTACTCGTGCATTGCCATTCAAGCTTCTAATATAGCTACTATCAGGAACTTGCTGATACCCAGGTTCGTGGGTTAGATTCCCAAATAGGATATATGCACGCAAATGTTTGTCCTGTATACGAATTGAAGCCGGGAGTCTTCAGGTGTTAAATAAATGTTGCTGCCATCCTGACACCAGCTCATCAAACGTCGGGTAGACGAGGATAGGACGATACGTGCGACAAAGTTACAGGATTCCCAGTGGGGCCCAGTCTACCCATCGTTTTGACGAGCCCGATGGCGAAGTTGTCTCTAACAATATCTAATACTTTATCGAACGTACGTTGTTTATGCTTGACTAGGTCTCTTCTGGTAATTCAGTGGGGCTTAAACTGCGTCGTAATAATCCCTCGAATGGCAGACATCGATATCTAGAATCCGAGTTGTACGCGAGTATGTGTCGAGCAGGATATCTGAGTCTTAGGCAGAAAAATAAATTATTACCTATCTACCTGTAGATGTCAGTGGCCTGCACTAAAATTTTCCTCTGTAATTGGAGAAGTCCACGTGTAATATTTTATTTTTCTTCATTGCAACATATACAATCAGGTGATTGTTCAAATGTTTAGAATTTTTCTATAAAGTGTTAATTATTCTAAAAGATGAACGTCTTGTCCCGATAATGGACTCAAAAGTAATTAGATCTGTACAATTCACACCTGTTCTATAAAGTATGCGATTTTATGCATTTACATAGGCCTAATGCAGTAGGTAAATTTTAGTGGGTGTGTAATCTAACTTAAAGCATGTTATTCTAAACTAGATGAATATATAAATATATGTTGTCCATATGAGAATTTCCTCTAATATGGACAACATATATTATTATTTTATTACGAGTATATTATTATTATTCGCTCTTTAATTACATTTAAATGTGCCATGTAGGATATAAATACTCGTATATGTAAGTTAATTTACGCTTCCTATTAATTGTATTTGAAAGTGACCGATAATAGATGCAACATGCCGTCGCTGCCATGGCTGCTCCGGTAGTATCTGTCTCAGCTGCTACGGTCGTACGCCATCTGGAACAGAAACGTAAAAAAAGAAATTATTAAACATAAAAATTCTAAAATTACTTTTATGGACAAACAGACAGCCCTAAGCAAAGTCAAAGTCAAAGTCAAAGTCAAAATCTTTTTATTCCGTAAAAATGGCTACATTTGTTTGGAATCGTCACAATTTTTTTCCCTACCGTGCAGTTTATGACTAGGTGAGCACTGATAAAAATACTGCCAAAAAACTCAGGCATCCCTCTTTTGGTGTCCAAACAAATTTACATATTTTATTAATTACATTATAATTGGATCGACTCACTCCCAGGCATTTTTATCATTAATATAGTCAGATACTTTATAATATGCCCTGCTACACAATTTGGCTTTAATAGTAGTTTTAAATTTGTTTATTGACAATTCTCTTATATTGCTGGGAAGTTTGTTATAGAACCGTATACATTGCCCCATAAAAGAATTACTTATTTTGTGGAGACGGCTTGCATGTAACACAAGATTATGCTTATATCTAGTATTTATGCTATGAGTATCACTCTTTTTACAAAATGAGTCTATGTTTTTATGGACATACAAAAGATTTTCATAGATATATTGCGATGCGACTGTTAGAATATTTATTTCTTTGAATTTTTCTCTAAGGCTCTCCCGGGGACCAAGTTTGTAGATAGCTCTTATGGCTCTCTTTTGCAATAAAAAGATGGTGTTAATGTCCGCGGAGTTACCCCAAAGAAGAATTCCATATGACATAATACTATGAAAGTAGCTGAAATAAACTATTCTAGCCGTATCAATATCAGTGAGCCGTCTAATAGTTTTCACTGCATAGGCTGCAGAACTTAGTTTTCCTGATAATTTTTCAATTTGTGGGCCCCATTGTAGTCTGGAGTCAATTGTTATACCCAAGAACACAGTTGTCTCCACAGGGGCTAAATTAGTTCCATTAACATGTACATTGGTAGCCACCTGTCTTACATTAGGTGTTGAGAACTTAATTACTTTAGTCTTTTTATCGTTTAAAAGCAGATTATTAACACTAAACCAATGAATAACTTTAGAGAGAGCATCGTTAACTTCGTCATAATTACCTAACTGTCTATTAATTTTGAATGTCAAAGAGGTATCATCCGCAAACAATACAATCTCATGTTTATCCCTTACATAATAAGGTAAGTCATTTATATAAACTAAAAATAAGAATGGACCTAGAATTGACCCCTGACTCCCATAACTACAGGGGACCCCGAAGATCTTTTACCATTAACATCGACCTTCTGTATCCTATTGCCCAGATAAGAAGACAGAAGTTCGAGAGCCTTGTTCCTGATACCGTAGTGGTGTAATTTTCTGACAAGAGTGTCATGGTGCACGCAGTCAAACGCTTTAGACAGATCACAGAAAATTCCCAAGGCATCTTGCGAACCCTCCCATGCCGCGAATATACTTTTAAGCAAATGAATCCCTGCGTCTATAGTTGAACAACCTCTCGTAAATCCGAACTGTTTCCTATGAAGCAAATTATGTGCATTGAAATGTCTGAGCAACTGGCTAAGCATTAGTTTTTCAAAAATTTTACTGAGAATGGGCAGTATGGAAACAGGTCGAAAATTCGAAGGGTCCGAACTATCACCAGATTTAAATAATGGAATGATTTTACTATGTTTCATCAAGTCAGGAAATACACCAGATGCCACACAACAATTGAAAATTGTAGCTAAATGTGGAGCGATTGAAATAATAATAGAAGAAATGGTTTTGACAGATCTTTAGTGTTTTTCATATTTATTGATTTAAAAGCGTTCAAAACATCTTTTGGGCTTACAGCTGAAAATTCAAATATTGTGTCGCATTCTACCACGCTCTGTTTGAGAACCAGTTCAGCAGATATAGAAGAAGACATAAGATTTCTCGTAGTAATAAGAGGAATAATAACCCGAACAAACCGACGTACGTCTACAGAAAAAAATAAACTTCGGGAAGAAATGAAATGAAAGATTAAAAAATCTAAAAGGCATATACGAGTAACTAAATTGAATTCTACGTACAAACTCGTGTAAATAGTCTACTCCTGAAAAAGACTCGGCCAAGAATAAATTCAGTTCGTGAAATGTGAATAGCAAATATGTGCTTCCGCGAACAACGAATCGAATGAAAGTGGCTGGGAGAATATGAAATAGGTTTTCCAATAACTGCAGAAAATAAACAGGGTGTATTTTTTTTATTAAAAAATGTTTTATGCACCTTGAATTAAAATATGGAAATATCACGTCGATCTTATTCATTTTACGTTTCAAAACATGGTAATATGTCATTTCGATTTTATTTCATTATTATAGTAGTGTAAGGAACTACAATAATAAGAAAAATAAATCAAAATGACATGTTTTATGACCTAAATTAAATGTTACTTACATTATATCAATTATGAACTATTCAGAAACATAACTAGGACATTTATATGGCCATTTCTGGCACACTTTAGAATGTTACAGCTGGGTAAATACGCTCGAATGCATAGTTTCGCAAGAATACAACATATCTCCATAGAGTTAACTGTGGTTTTCTGTGAGGTGCTTTGACGCACCCTACACCTCTTGAAAACAGGCGCACCAACAGACACGTTCGTGCACAGCAATGTTTGTACTGTTTGGTAATTGAACCCACGAGCGTTGATGTCAAAGTAGCGTTACTAAGCACTACACCACTGAGCTCGTCATTTAATACAGCTTTTTTTTATTCTACTACGGATAGCAAACAAGCATACTATGAAGTCTAGCAACAAAAAGAACAAAAAGAAAGCGTTACCGCGCTAGCGACATACTTTTTATAACTTTTAATAACGCGCTAGTGACCCCCGCTGGTGACCTCGCTCATTCGCAGGAACAAAACAACCCTCCAGGGATTTGTTATTTGGCTGCCGTCTTCTCTGAGATGGAGGTACTTCCGCTGTCGGGCTAACGTCGTGTCCTACCTCTCTTTCGCCATAGCCTCTTCTGTTGATAAGCAGGGTGAGGGCAGATGAGGTTGGCTTTGGCTCTAAAGGTGGTGACATTGAGCCACTTATACCCGAAATTTACACACACTCGTGATTTCAGTGGCCACACGTTGTCAATCACCAGGCCGAGATACTGGTAATCCGTTTATCTCGAGATTGACGGAAGTATGAACACGCCAGACGCAGCCTTATCTTAATGTCGAACGAAATTAGGATCGTGTTAGCATGTTAAGATGGTTGGCATGGCGGATGATATTATTCTCATGGAATGTACTAAACCACAATAGTCTTTAAATAAAAAAAAGACAGTACATCTTGCAGATTAGTACCTATACAATGTTCTTGCGGTAAAGTGATAGCCCAGTGGGTAAAGAACCAGCCTATTGACCAACTGGTCTCTTATTCGAATCCTGCCACGTATCACTAAATTTGTTCATAAACATATGTTTACGAACAAATTTCGGTCGGATATCTGTCCGACTGTACATATTTGCATTATCACATGCTAGGAGGTAAAGGTAAACCTCATGAGGAAACTTGCCCGTCAAAGATATTATATTTAGGAAAATTACCTAACCTAAGAAAGGTCTTGGTTGTGGAGATCTAACGGCAGAAGCTCCATGTAAAATATGTATGTTTACATGCAATTTAATCTAACCTGCTTTGGGTGCTTCCGCCACCAATTAGTTCATGCGGCCCAGCGCCGGCCGGCATCTACTAACGGTAGTGGGTGGGTGCCGGCCGGCGCTAGGCCGCATGAACTTATTGGTGGCAGAAGCACACAAAGCAGGTTAGATCAAATTGCATGTAAAATTGACTTTCGCAAAATAACGCCTGAATCTATTAATATGTATGCAATTTGATCTAACCTGCTTTGTGTGCTTCCGCCACCAATTAGTTCATGCGGCCTAGCGCCGGCCGTCACCCACCCACTACTGTTAGTACGTGCTACATGCCGACGCTGCCATGGCTG
Source organism: Pyralis farinalis (assembly GCA_947507595.1). NCBI lineage: Eukaryota > Metazoa > Arthropoda > Insecta > Lepidoptera > Pyralidae > Pyralis > Pyralis farinalis. Next base: position 32,561,756 of record OX382269.1, on the reverse strand, counting down.
CTCTGGTAGTCTCTGCCTCGGCTGCTGCGGTCGTTCGCCATCAGATCAAATTGCATGTAAATTTGACTTTCGCAAAATAACGCCTGAATCTATTAACTATTAATATGTATGTTCACCAAATCCTTAGGCTTAGGTAGCGAATCCTACTGCCAATTCTAATGGATAACCCTAAGAATAAGAGAGAGACTCTCACTATAGAAAGGATGTAATTCTGCCATTTTATTTTAAATATAATAAAACTGCTATAATGCAAACGAAATCAATACTCAAGGCTCCATCGACCCTTTCTATCCAAAATGTCAAAAGATACTGTCAACTTGTGAATTATTTTCACCTAAAATAAGTCCGGCGGTACACATGCGATTTACTCACAAATGTTGTTGTATGAAATCGAGTAATTTGTTTGAATTTAATATCACGGAGTATTCATCATTTATTTGTCAACATTCGTGAACCTTACGTGTATATCATAGAGCGGAGATAACGTAATAACACATAAGATTGATACTAATCTATGTAAATTTTTATAAAAAAGATACTGCCTTTTTTAAACTTGGTGCTTTAAGTCAGTTTTAATAATTTATGTATAAGCATTTATTTCGTGACTTTTGTTTTATTATTAAACAAATGATAGAATTACATGATATTCATGAAAGGAAAATAAAGTTGAATCATTAACCACATAAAGACATAGCAATAACGGCTACTTTTCTGAATATCTTAGCAATAGCGGCTATAGCTACTATCAATTTTTTTTTATTCAACGTCGAGAGACATACAATGATACGGCCCACCACACCACAGCAATAACATTAATAGAATATAGTTTGAATTATCCATAACGATTATTCGGTTCGTGTGTAACGCGCCGAGTTTACTCTATAGGTCATCGTTGGTGGGCGATCAACCGGATGTTGCACATTTATTGGGAGCCATTGGAGCCACCAAGTTATTGCTTCATCGCGACATACTTATATTTTTTACGTGTATGATACGATACTATGTTTGTTTCATTTTACATTCAAGTATTGAACTTTTATAATGTTATGTTTGTATATATATATATATATATATATATATATATATATATATATATATATATATATACATAAATATGTACTTTTAAAAAGTTTCTTTTTTCAATTTCCGTAAAGTACATTAACTACGCGTTTGCGTTACACCACAGATAAATCAGATAAAATCCTACCAATATGACGATGTAGGGATGTTAAAAATTTCATGTTTATTGAAACTAATAAAACAATATTTAAGCATGGCAACTTTTTAAAATGGAAACTTAGCTGCCAAGTAAATTTTAATAAATATATTTCATTACAATTTCTTGTTTTTATTCACATGACGTGTAAAAAGGAAAAATCCGTACCGCCAGTGAGTATTTACCGAGTGAAAAATAACACACAGCCTAGAGCGGGCAAAGCTGGAAGCTTCAAGTTTTCAATAGAACTTATCTTGGTTGCACTAAATATACGCTAAGTAAACATTTTCCAGAAATGCACGGGAACGCGTATGATGTGGAGGATTTCCGTTTGTTACAAACATAAGTATCAACTTTTTACTCGCAAATTGCTAAGTTGCCTTTCGTTTTTCCTTCAAAAGCAAATTCTTTCGAACAAATAAATCAGTGGCAAGTGTCAGTGACACCGGGTATCGTCTTCTCTCTTCTGTACTATAGCGTATCCTTGTCGCACATTTAATGAGAAAATTTTGAGAGTGCTAAATAATTGTTTTCGAGGGTTGAAGTTGGCTTTGAGAGTTGATATCGAGATTATGTTTCTCTTTTCGCACAATTTTTTTATGCAACGCCGGGAGGCATACAAACACCCGATGTAATACGGTTACAACGTATGAACGCTTGTAGCTTACTGGAAACTGGTCACTTACACGCAGGAATAAAACAACAGGGAGTTGTTATTTGGCTGCAGTTTTCTGTGACATGCAGTACAAGCTGCTCAATGTGCCGCACCTTTTAAAAAAGTACTCAGACCAAGAAAATAAGGCGCATGCATAAAAATGTTGCCCTGTGTGGGAATCGAACGCACGAGCGTTAGTGTCAAAGTAGCCTTACTGACTACCGCGCTATTGTACTTGTTAAAATCGCAGATACGAGTATGTTTTGAGTATGAGCTAATAACCAAAACTTGTGTCGAAGGAGAACACGATTCAAATCGATTTTTTGGGTTCCGAATATAGTTTCCTTTAAATTGAAGACAATCGTCTCCTATTCTGTCCGTAGAGCTCCTGAAAGAAATGGATTTATTGGTTTCCGAATATCGTTTTAGTTAGAATTACTGACAATTGTCTACTGTTCTGTCGGTAGAGTTTCTGAAAGAAAGGGATCCTTTCGCCTTACGCGAAGAAGACCGCCATTAGCCTGATAATTAAAACGAATTCAGATTTTCGGCAGCAAAATATCCGATCTAAATCGCTTTGGTCACAAACTATGGTCGGGACTTGGAAGCAAAATGTTTTGGACTGTCAGACACGTCTATAATTAATTTAAATGTTCTTCGTTTTTTTCTAAGCGTTACCCCGTTTTCGAATCCTTTTTGATTTTAATACAGAGCAACTGCTGTCAGACCTGTACAACCCTGAGGGAAAACTAGATCTTTCATAGGTAACGTTACACGTGCGGGTTTCCTCACGATGTTTCCCTTTACCGCCGAGCAACTGATAACGACAAATATGTACGTAAATCCGAAAATACAAATTTAGTGGCACATGTCACGATTCGAACCAGACACCGGTTGGTCTATAAGGCGGTTCTTTACCCACTGGGCTATCACTGCTCTAACTTGTACATTAATACATACATATCATCACGCCTGTCTTTCACTGCGTTAGGCAGAGACTATGGAACGCACCAATCCAAACACACCGCTCTTGCTTCTTCCACACTCATCAACTTCTTCATTCATCTTCAATTTTTGGGCGCTTTTGACTTGGCCCTTTTCAACACACCACCAATTTGAGCTATATGTGTGTGTCTAGGAAGGCCCCTGCCGAGTGTACAAACCATCTAAAATATCCTTTCCAATTTTTGTCACTACATCATCTTTCATGCCACATAGCTCTTGTATCGTGCTCTAACTGTTTCACTGAAATACAATATGGCCGCATATTCCTATTACCAGCGACAATTATAACAATGCACGACTGCCTATCACTCGTAACGAACGCTGAGGCCTTATAAAATATTCATCAGATCTAAAAGCCTTCCCTTGTTATACCGTGACAGCAAAGTCTAAGTTCGGTATAATTATTGCGGAGACGGACGGCGAAAAAGACAGGGTTATCCGGCAAAGAGTTAAAATAACTTCTAGTTGGTTGAATTAGTTCACTATACCTTATCTGTAGCTACAATATAAATTCAAAATATATAGCACAGTGATACATGCGGTCTTATTGCTGAAAATGATCCTTAAATTAATTAGTGCACTTACACTTAGGACAACGTTCGCAAGATAATAAGATTCATAATTATCTTTCAGCATTTCGAAAATGATAATAGAAGAAGAAAAATGCATAATTTAATATATATATATTCTTCATCTATTATCATTCTCAAACAGAAATATTAGTCTTAGTCTTTTCATAATCTTAGACTTAGTCTTTCTTCTACATCTACTAGTCAATAAATATGAATCAGGTCATTCATATTTATTGACTCGTAATCGGCATCAAAAATACTCTGGGTAAGAAGGGTTATTATAGAATCGATGACTATCTAATTGTCAGAGATGTTTGGAAATGATTCAGCACATGTATTAATATATATTTAATTGTACCACTTGATATCACTATATGTATACTCACATATATTCATTGTTATATAATATATTGACGATGAAATAAAAAAACCATATTGGGAAGTTTCTTTTGGCATTTCTTCTTTACCAATGGTCATTTTCGAAATGTTAGTAGATTAAAAAAGAGAAATTAAACCTAAAAAAACCTATGGAAAATTATTAAGATACAATATGATCTAATTTAAATGTTAAATAAATGATTTTTATCCTAATTAAAAAACATTTTAAGTAAAGAAGGGAAATCGATATCATATAGTTTACCCCTATTCATATATACCCATATGCTCAAAGAATTACGAAACAGATATACAACGCGAAATTAGAAGGATGTAGGAGCCAAGGAAAGCCAAGGCTTACCTATCATGACCAAATTAATCGTGTTTTATCAGGTGATGTCAGGACCTTTAGAAACCCGCAAGCGTGCATAAGAAGAGCAATTAATGTTTTAGAAGTGAGTGAGCTTTGTAACGATCGAGACATGTGGCGCTCGGTTCTCTCTACCTACCCTCCAAGGGATTTGGCGTGAATTTAAAGATAGATATATCTCTCTTATGAACAAACAGATTATAAGCAACTTCCCTCTATTAATTATCTTTTCAGGTACCCCTTCCACCCCCTCCTCCTTCTCTATATAAAGGACGGCACTACGATGGACTTTCTCTTCACGCCCGCGTCTCCCATCCATCCGGTGACGTAGTTACGGCCCACAGGGGCCAACTACATAGTCAGGTCAAAAAAAAACGATGGACTTGTCATTCGTAGCATGTTATTGTAATGACTGATATCTACAGCGGTTCGCCTCGTGGAGAAGCGAAACTCGTGTCGCAAATCGAAGCACCCAGGGCAGCAATAGAGGCAGGTGCATGCGGTTCATATTTCAGACGGCGAACACTCGCAAAGACGGCCGCGGCAGCCAAGGCAGAGACGAACGGAGCAGCCATGACAGCGGCGGCGAGCATCTACTAGCGGCAATGGGTAGGTGCCGGCGGCACTAGTTTGCATGTACTACCGGTAGCGGAAGCACACAAAGTAGTTTAAATCAAATTGCCCGTAAATTTGACTTTCGCATAATAACGCGTGAATCTATTAACTAATCGTTTAATCTTTAATCGTACGTGACCCAATTGGGATCTACGCCAACTGAATACAGTTCGAATAATCTATATTCGTTGAATCAAAATATGTAGAAAAAATTGAAAGCCAGTAAAGAAAGGTTATAGAAATCATTGATGTAAAGGAAATTAAATACTCTTCACCGAGACGTGAGCTCTTTGAATTAAATTTAAGTAGCGGGGAAGTTAATATTCTACATGTTTTGATTTAAAATATTTTTTATGCAGCATATATAAAAGTCTTCCTCTTATTTTTTTTTATATACAACGTCGGGAGACATTCAAGCATACGGTCCACCTGATGTAAAGCAATTACCGTAGCCTATTAACACTTGTAACATATTAAGTACCACTCGCGCGATGCCTCCTCTGCTGCTTACACAGCAGCTCCTTAGGAGCTTACTGGTAACCTCGCTCACATGCAGGAACACAACAACCCTCTAGGGAGTTGTTATTAGGCTGCGGTTAGGTACTTCCCCAGACGGGTTGCTTTGATGCGCCCTACCTCTCTTTAAACATCCAGACCAAGACAAATAGACATGTTCATGCACACAAATATTTGTCTTGTGTGGGAATCGAGCCTACGAGTGTTAGTGTCAAAGTCGCGTCATTCAGGGCCGAGCCACCGAGCTCGTCGAATCGAGTCTTATTATTAACATTATCCCGTTTCCTAATCCATTATGATTGGCGGGGCCCGCTACCTAAGCCTAAGGATTTACTGGTCTGATGGCATTCGCAGTGACTGCCGTCAGACCTCAACATTACAGGGGAAACCTAAAGCACACGTCGTACGAAATATAATTTCATGGATGTGCAGGTTTCATGACGATGTATTTCTTCATCATCGAAGACACGAATTTAGTATTCATACCGGGTTCTGTATATATAAGTGTCACCTGTAAAAGAGGGTGTTTATTTATGGATTTTTGTTTGTAATCTGATCGAGTCACCCTCATTAAAAGTTCTGTCATTGCGTGTTACAGCCTTTGTGTATTATACAGTCCTATGCTGTGATTTACATAGGGTGATAAGTAGAACGTGGCTGAGGTAGTAGGGGCTACTTAAACCGTCATTGTTACAGTCTATCTGTTTATTATTATTATATCAAGTCCAATTCGAGGTAGCCGGTGAGAACATAGCGCCATATGACTTGGCCCTTACACACCTTACTCTTCTGTAACATTCATAGAAATTTCAATGCTCTACGACCGATTTCTAAGCCTCTTGATATCACCTACAAATAATACGAGTACACACATACACGACAAATCCGGTCATTGCAGTTGAGTGTTACATAAAGATAAAGATATATTTATTTGTTAACATGTGTTTACATGCAAGGTGTTCAATAAATTAATTATATCAACATGTTATGCCTTTACAAGCGTACAAAATTTATTAGTACTAATTTATTAATACTAATTATATGTCAGTGAATCATCAATTAAAATAGTCAGGATAAAAATAATGATAAAATTAATTAATAAATTATTGTCATAGAAATAAAGGCAAAAAAATGTCAGATAAATATGCTAATGCTCTTATAATTATATTGGGTTATTACAGTTTGTCAGTTAAAAATTCACCTACGTGATAGTAACATTTGTCGATCAACAAACTTTGTACATTTTTTTTTAATCTTTTTAAGGTTTGATTTCTTATTGCTAATGGTAGCTTATTATAAATTATTGGAGGCATGTAAAAAACACTTTTTTGCATAAGAGTCGTAGTGCAAACAGGCAGAACAAACCTGCTGTTATCTTCTCTACTGCTAGTGTTGACACATTTGTTCCTACATCATTCTAATTTCGCGTTATATATCTGTTCCGTTTTTACTCTTGCATTCTTTTCACATGTTCGAAACCATGGAGCATGTCTCTTATGATCTTAACGCCGATATTCTTTTTCTTACATCTTCACTTCCAATTCTATCTGCAAGCGTTACGCTACAGATATAGACTCTACAGCGTTTGTGCTACTGTCTTGCTCTCTCTGCCAGAACCCAGTTTTCGCTTCCATACTTTACGATGCTCAGTTTATAGACTGTACGAAGCTATTGAGTGTGACTTTGCCTCCGCCCGTTTTACCAACGTACAAAGTTGCAAAGGAAGTCTCCAGGCCTCTTCAGCCTGGGGCTATAGATGGTAAAACCATCAATCACTTTTCTTGAAATAGGGGCTGAAGAGGATTTTACAGGCTCGGCAAAGAACATGTGATGGTCCAAGTGTTGTAGGGTTGCGACGGTAACTACTTACCATCAGGTAGGTAGTACGCTTGTTTGTTTTGTTTAATAAATAATAGAGGAGGTTGATTTCATCTAATGCGCATTTACGTTGAAAGTTCAGTTTCATAATTCTGTAAAAACAATTCAAAATAAATTCGGGATATTTTTAGTCAAACGGTCTATAAAATGCATTCCATGAGTATTATCACCTTTACGTAGGGCTTAAAGATGGATGGTGGATGGATTTCCCAATGGTAACATTTGTAATATTTAAGAAATTTCGTTATATTGTGCTCTATACATTTAAAAACGTAACATAATTATTTGCCAAAACAACTTAACATAGAAAATGGAGAATTTCATGGGATAACAAACAGAATATTTTCCAAATTTATACAGTCTACTATTAAAATTTCAATAAACCACATGAGTACGACACAATTATAAGAATAACTACCAATTAATAAGTTCACAAATTGAATAATTAGAGAATTAATTATATTTCCGTCAGATGGAAGACATTTTCATGAGACTACGTTCACAGCGACATTATAAATACTCTCGCTGAACCCAATAATTGAAAGTCGCGAGTCCGCACCCAGCGTTGCTTTGGTTGGAACGAAATATTGAATACATTTGGAAAAGCAGTACACCGTGTATGTTCACAGTCGGCAGCTGTAAAATACATCAAAGTAGAAAGACGCTTGTTATGGTTTCAGAACCTTATTTAAATGGAACAATATGATGATTGGTCGACGTTCATTAATATTTTTTGTTATTGAAAAAATCTGTGAAGTTCATGTTTCTATGCTAAAGATTTAACACCATTTTAAAGTAACTAAGTAAAATAATACGATTATCTACATCTAATAAATGAAAATTATGAAGAGATATTATCATTTCTAGGATTTATATGAATCAAAATCTATATTATTAAAATCACAGTGTTCACAACTTCAGTATCGTATCAATGAATTTTAAAACTCTATAACATTGAAAAATAAAAATATGATTTGAGTTATTTATTTAAAAAATATCTATTTTTTATTTTTCTTATATGACGTACAGAAATTTACGATAACTGTAATGGTAAGGGGGCTGAAAAAATACAAAATTTCTATACTACGTGGAAAACGAAGAAACCCTCAAATGTTTTTATATTTTTTGAATGTGTGTATCTTCACACCAGGTCCCTTGCGGGACAGAGAGAACTGAGCGCGTTAAGATGCGGTTCTTACATACCTCACTCGCTTCTTTAACATTCGTCGTTACCTAGGGCCCCTAACATCACCTTCTGATAAAACACGACCAATTTGGGTAGGTTAGTCTTGGTCTTTTTCGGATCATTCATTCATTCATTCATTCCTCGCATCCTTCGACTTTCGCATTGTATATCTGTCTCGTCATTCTTTAGTCCTGAATTCTTCGAACGTTGGCTGGCGAACGTTCACTGGAAGAACAATGAATATTGATGCTTCAAAACTTCTCTGTAAATGATGTGTGATGTGTGTAAAGATCGAGTCAAGTGGGGCTCGGATCTTTACATACCATGCAAAGAAATTGGCGTAAAGATATGAATAGATAACCTAATAATTCATTTTTTTTTATTAAGTATAAAATATAAATAACATACGAAAAGAGAATGCACATACATTAAGTAAGTTATCGCTTTTGTGTACTCATATGTAAGTCTCCCCTCCCGGTGTCAATATGATTTCTAGTCAGTCCTTTTGTCGAAAATCTAACAAAATTTTCAAAAACAATTTTAATCATTCACTTCGCGTGTACATTAGACGGCACAAATTGTACGATAGAAGGAACACGAGAATGCTTTCAAAAGCCAGTCGTATTTATAGACGTTGTTTACAGACAGACAGTCTGATTAATTATTGCTATTGTTTGGAAATATTGTATTGATTTTAAGACTTAGCAGGTACTTAGTTCTGAGTATTATAATATGTACTGTAGTTCATTTCTAGGATTGCTTAGCCGAAAAATTAGCTTATGCTTTTACAGTTATTGTAAAATCTTATAATGAAGCGTGCTTTGCCTTGGATACATTTCATGAGTTTGTTGTAGCCGTAGTGATAGTTTTAGTAATTTGACGTAAGCTAAAACCTAATATAATTAGTTTTAATCTAAATCTAACCTTAATGTTACATTTAATATTTCTTCTGAACGTAGTTCATTGAAAAAATAACGTGTACTATAGAAAAAGTATACGGAAATACATTTTTTTTTTGTAAATACATACTTATTATACATAGAAAATACCCAGACCAATACAAACAGACATGTTCATGCACACAAATGTTTGTACTGTGTGGGAATCAAACCCACGAGCGTTGGTGTCAAAGTAGCATAACAGCGCGTTTCACCACTGCGCAACCGAGCTCGTCAATTTCAATTCATTTAAATCAATTCAAACTATGTTAAAGAAGAGAGTAAGCTTTAATTAATAAATAATTAGTTTAGACCAATGACCATCCAGACACAAGGTTTAGATAGTCCTTTCATATATCAATGTCCAAATTGTATAAAAAAAATTATCAATTAATTATTGTTCTAAGTATAATGTGTAAATTTGTGGTGATCAGCGACATTCAAATGTTCTGGAGTAATAGGGATCGTTTCGTCTAATACTAAATAATTTTATTTTGGACTCCCTTGGGACTTGGAAAATACCTCGGGAACCATAAGAAGCCTTACCAGTGTAAGACTTCACAAGGTCCCCGACTACTGCATGAGGCTCTAAAAAAAGGTCGTATAAAGTTTTTTAAAATCGAAAAGCACGAATAAATGCCCTTGGTATTGTAAGTACCCATAAGAAATGGTAACTGCTAACCATCAAGTAGGCCGTTGGCCACATATATACCGAATCTTATTCCGAGAAACCTTTCAAGAGAGCCATAAGTAAACTTGTCTTTGGCATGGAGATGGTGTTTAGCCATTTAATTTGCATATGTATAACACTAATGCAAATAAAGTAGAAAATTAAGCAAACAGGTACAGTCACTGCGAGAAATAGCTATTATTTTCAAACTTTATAGCCGTCAAGTTAGATGAATGTTTTATATTTGAAACTAAATCTTAACCATAACACTGTAATATCGATTCATACTATCATAATCTTGTTCAATTGTTTCAAGCGCGCATATTTTACGGTAAACTTAGGTAAAGGGCCTAAGTTCCGATAAAATATGTGAGTTCGTATAAAGTAAAAACCTTGTGTGGTGTTTATAATTGCCTAAAAATAGGTGATAATTAAAAAAAAGTTTTGACGGGAATACTTCTTTAAATATGCTTTGATAATAGAAGGCAATTCATAACGCTGATGCTAACAAAGTTGAGGTATGCAATTTGGTGTTGTAACTACATATCAATTGTTTACATACAAAATTATATATCTACTAAGTGGTATACTTCGTATTTTTATCTACCAAGTATACCACTTAGTAGATATATAATTTTGTATGTAAACAATTAATATGTAGCTATAACACCAAATTGCATTCCACAACTTTGTTAGCATCAGTGTCAAAGAATTCGTGACGTTGAGTGAGGACTGTGACACTTTACGCCGCCATTTTGATATCATTTCGCTGCATCATATAATTTCCTTTCAGTATAACTTTTATCCGTTACAAAGACGTATTCACATAAAACTTACGTGTGCGACGACGACACAGTCACACCCTGCTTTCTTTTGTTTGTACAACATCGTCGGAATACGAAACGAACGTGTTTATGAGACGTGCACATGAAGTGTGCGAGTTTTGAAATTATAACAAATAAGTAACATTTTGTATCTTGTAATTAAAATAGTCTATCTTATAATAAAATATTTAAGTTTCCAAATGCCACTTTTTGGAGCTGATTGTACACCAGCATGTTATTCAAATGTAATGGTAGACATAACCAAACTTGAAAACGTATACTTTCCAAAAACCGCTAATGCGAGTTATGCTTGGTCGAAGCTAATTGCTGGGTTGCAGTATTAAACTATTATAATTATTAATAGTCTATGTACTAGTGTAATGGACCGCAGCGCGACCCCCCCCCCCCCCCCCCCCCTACCTACCTACCGATATGCCAATTGATCCCTCTATTGCCCTACGTGGATGTAATGGGCATGCAGCGTGCCTAAGCCTACTTACCGATATGCCTATTGGCTCCTACCTAACTTAATGGACTGGAGCGTGTCCAGCCTATCTGCCTACTATTATTGCCTCTACCAACTATTTAACTACACCTACTGCTACTGATGAACCCTACCTAATACTATTGCTATTTTGTTATTATTATCTTACCGGTGGAGGTGCGCGGTGCGCTTATTACGAGTCAGACGTGTTTTCGTTCGTTTCTTGTTTATTTATTTCAAAGCTGTTGTATTTTGGATTATATTGTAGTTTAAATAACATAATTGCAATCACGGTGAGAAGATCTACGTAACTGTGTATATATCGTAATGCATCTCGTGGTATTTTGTGGCAAATTGTGAATGTGAATGTTTATAATAATTATTACATTACCGTACATAGTGTCAACAAGTGCTTCGTGTAATTGTGCTTTGACCTTGAACAGTTGAAGTGAGAGGCGTTCTCAACTGATCGGCGAACTATAGCCAATACTATTTTCGTCACAACACATTATCTAATGGTTGGCGTAGTGGTGGATGCGTACTGTCATTAGTTGAACGCTAAGAGAGCTGGTTCAATCCTGCGTACGCACTTCGCTTTTTTTGCTTCGCTTTTTTTTTTTTTTTTGTTGCATCACAGAATAGCGACATTGCTTCGCTTCACGCTTGTTAGCTAAATATAATTATTGCTAAAAAATCTTAATGACAATGAAGAACTGCGCTGGATGTTTCGAAAATATTAAAAGCCGACAGTATTTGCGTTGCTGTATTTGTAATAAATACTACGATCTTGCATGCGCTAATGTTTCCGAGCATCGTTTTCTAAACACTTTTACTGGGGAGCATAGGGAAACTTGGAAGTGCGTCGCTTGTGTTAGTAAAGAGCCTAAATTTGACAACACCAATACCCCTGTGCGTGGTGGGACAACAGAAGATGGCAGTACTCGACGGCAGGGGGATGCTCGTTCCAGCCCGATACGGCAAGACATTGACGAAAAGCTTGATGAAACTGCGCTTAACACAACTATAGCGTTGTCGGAAATGCAATTACTGATTATGGAGGTACGCAAACTAAGAGACGACGTCAATACAAAGTTGGATACGATGAGTTGCTTTATTTCCGAATTTAGGGAGAGACTCGAGCTTTGCGAGACTCGTATCGGCAATATGGACGATCGTATAAAGGAGTTGGAATGTAAGCGTTCCAGTGATGGTAATGGGTGCAGTGCGGCCGCTGAAGGCAATAACCCGCTTTTAACAACAATTGAACAGTTAAAGACAGAGATAAATGAACGCGATCAAGAACTATTATTAAATGACATCGAAATTTCCTCTGTTCCTGAACAAAAGGGAGAGAATGTTACTCATATTGTTGTAGTTCTGGCGAAGAAATTGGGGGTGACATTGGCGGAGCAGGACATTGTCAGTGCCACTAGAGTGGGTCGTATGTCTGAACCAGCTGAAGCGGAGGCAGCGATGCCTGTGCGGCGACGCCCGATTGTCGTGCGGATGGCTCGTCGTGCTTTGCGCGATACAATGCTTCAAGAGGCACGCGTGCGACGTGGTGCCACCACTGAGGGGACTGATTTGCCTAACCCACCTTGCCGATTTTATGTCAATGAGCGCTTGACGCGAGCTAATCGCCAGCTGTTCCGTCTGGCTCGCGAGGCTGCGACTCGTTGCAACTGGCGATATGTTTGGACAAAAGAAGGGCGCATCTATGTGCGCCAGCATCACGGTAGAGATTCTCCGCGTCATCGTCTACGTACAGAAGCAGACTTGGATCGGGTTTTTGAACCTGCCACCGTTTGATCAATCATCCTCTAATCTATTCGTATTTGTAGCTAAGTATTATAATTTGTTCTTTTTAATTTTCTGTTGCTGCTATTTTTATATGTATCTTCTCGTGATGATTGTGGAGGAGTCACTTTTGCACTTTGTTCTTGCTTTTCATAACGAATTGTTATTTTATTTATTGATTTGTAATTTTATCGTGGTATTTCGTAACACATACTGTAATAAGGCATCCGAATTATGTTTATTGTTTGCCTTCGTAGTGGTTTGTAGTGTTGTGAGTAGTGTGCTTTGTTGTAGCTGTGCTGATAATAATATTGTCATATATCGTGTGTCTGTAGTTAGAAATGGTCTTAACTGTAAAGTTCATGTATGTGGGGCAGTACTGCTAACGTGTTTGAAACATTTTGTATTTATTATATTACAATTAAAAGCTCATTGTTCTGATTGGTACACTTTAGGCATCGTATTGCACAGAATGATTAAATGTCAATATGCATATTATATTTTAAATCAATTCATCAGTAAGGCATCTATTCACAATATTTTAACATTAATTTTATATTTGTATAATTATAATGGCTCCTAAAACAAAACACCTTACGTTAGGTCTGTATAATGCAGGATCCTTAAATACAGGGCATGACAGCTTTCTTATAGCTATGAATCGGTTCAATGCAGACATTGTAGCAATTAATGAGACCTGGTTGCAGCTTGGTCAAGATGCTTGCGCACCGGTGGCACCCGGTTACCGACTGCGATCTGCCCCGCGGCCGCATAATATGCGTGGTGGTCGTGGCGGGGGGCTTGCTTTTTATATAAGGCAGGATCGGCGTGTGCGGTTCTTGAAAAATCCAAATACTAATATTGAACAATTATGGCTGTCGACTCAAGCAAACGGTCGGAGTGTAGTAGTGGGCACTGCCTATAGACCACAGTGGATGAATTTGGATATTTTCATTGACGCTTTAACGGAATCTGTGATGCAATTTTCAAAATTTGATTACACAATTTTATTGGGAGATTTCAATGTAAATTTGCTCCATACTAATAGTAGTACTGCGAAGTTATGCCAATTTTTACAGTGTGTTGATCTGCGGCAAGTGGTGAGTGAGCCTACGCATTTCACTTCAGAGTCTGAGTCATTAATTGATGTAGTTTGCACTAACTGTCCTGTACGAGAGGTATTGGTTAGTAACATTACAGATTCTATCGGTCATGCTATGATCAATGTCACCCTTCAGCTAAAAAAATGTAAGCCAATGCCAAAATATATCACATATAGGCCTATTAAAGATATAGATCTAAAACAATTTGATCGAGATCTGAATTCCGTGGATTGGGATTCTATTACTCAGTTACCAACAGTAGACGATATGGTGGAGAAATTTAGTAGCCTAATCTTGCACCTGTTTGACTTACATGCTCCTCTAAAATCGATAAAAATTAAAGTTAGGTCACTGCCTTGGATCACCGAGACTATAAAATTAATGATAGATTTACGTAATAAGGCATACAATAGGTACCGCCGTACAAAATTAGATACGCATAGACAGTATTACAAAGAACTCAAGTCACTGGTAAGGTCTAGCATTATTAATGAAAAACGAGCCTATTTTAATTACTTCATAAATTCTAATTGTAACGATAGCAAAACACTTTGGAAAAACTTAAAGAATAGGGTTTTCGTAGATCCGAGCAAATCGGAATATCTTCCCGATTGCTTTGATGATCCTAATGTAATTAACGATCATTTTTTGAATATTCCTGAAACCAGTAAAGTGCAAATATCTGACTTATCTTATTTTGAGCATCATCGCTTCTGCGATGCGTCACTAAAACTAAATCCTGTTTCCGAAAATGATGTGCTGAAATTCATCATGTCTATTAAATCGAATGCTATGGGCAGTGATGGCATCAGTAGGGACATGATTATTCTAACATTACCATGTACTCTCCCTATAATAACGCACATTTTGAATGAATCTATTATTACTGGTATTGTCCCACTTTTTTGGAAAAATCCTATAGTGACCCCGATGCCTAAAGTTGTAAATCCTGCAAGTGTAAATGATCTTAGACCTATCAGTATATTGCCATTCTTATCAAAACTGCTAGAAAAAGCTGTATTTTTACAACTAAGTAAGTTTGTCGAAGAAAATAATATATTACCCTTGTACCAATCTGGCTTTCGTAAGGGACGAGGGACTATAACAGCATTACTTGATGTCAGCGATAATATTCTGGCAGAGCAAGATGTTGGACATGGCACTATTCTAACACTGCTTGATTTTTCGAGGGCATTCGATGGTATAAGTGTTCCTGTATTGTTGTCTAAACTGACCTTTTATGGCCTAGACTTTACTGCTGTCAAGTGGTTTGACAGCTACCTTAGTGGTAGACTGCAATCGGTGAAATTGATGAATGAGGGTGGCTCTACTCTCTTTTCAACCGCAATTCCTGTCAAACGAGGGGTTCCCCAAGGATCTTTATTAGGGCCTCTTTTATTTATAATATATAGCGCTGATTTAACAAAAGCCATTAAGAATTGTAAATTTCATTGTTATGCTGATGACTTGCAGCTTTATATATCGGAAGCTCCTTCCAACATTATATCAGCGGCAGAAAAAATGCAGGAGGATCTGACTGGAGTTGCTGAATGGTCGGTCAGAAATTCACTTGCTCTTAACCCGACAAAATGTAAATTTATGATTCTAGGCACTAAGTCACAGTTCACAAAAATTTTGAATAAGAAACCCGCATTGGCTATTCACGATCAACGCATTGAACGGGTTGAAGAAGCTAAAAACCTTGGGATCATTTTTGATAGTCATTTGCGTTTTGAGCATCATGTACAAAATCTTACAAGGAATTGTTTCTTTAGGTTAAAGGTACTTTATAAGATTCGTGACCTACTTAGTGAGAAGCTACGTATTTCCTTGTGTGAGTCGCTGGTGTTATCAAAATTTAATTATGGTGATTTAACCTATGGGCCTCGACTACTAAACAAAACTCAGCGACTTATACAGCGTGTTCAGAATGCTTGCTGTCGATATTGCTTCAATGTTCCCCCTCGTAGTCACATTACACCTTTTTTAAATAGGGCTGGTATGTTGAACATGCGATCTCGTAGGGAATTGCATTTGGCTGTTTTAATGTTTGATCTCGTTAGGTTCAGTATTCCAGAATATTTATATTCTAAACTGCGATTTCATAGGTCACGTGGAGACTATGAAATCCGATCGGCACGATGTTCTTTGATGACTCAAAAACATAAAACAGTGGCATTTACGGGCAGCTTCCGGTATCACGCGACAAAGTGCTGGAATAATATTCCACCTCCACTGAAAGTTCTAAAATCAAAGAATACATTTAAATCAAAGTTGAAAAAGCTTCTCTTGAGTATGCAATGATAATATTATTAAGCAGTGTATAAATATTTAGCACTTTGTTCGTCTTGGACTTGTGACTGCTATTGCCCTCCCGGTAACTTATTGTTTTATTTATGATCACTGCCACGGGAATTTGACTGCGATTGTGACGATTTGAAATATCGTATCAACCGAATCTGTGCAATTCTATTGTAATCGGAAAAGTGTACTTATATCGTCTTGTTTATACACATAATAGTACGATATTTTGCCATCCGCGTACACTCTCCAGGTCATAGTTGAAAATCAGTGTACTGTCACAAATTGTGACTTACCACACTG
Organism: Pyralis farinalis; assembly: GCA_947507595.1. Classification (NCBI taxonomy): domain Eukaryota; kingdom Metazoa; phylum Arthropoda; class Insecta; order Lepidoptera; family Pyralidae; genus Pyralis; species Pyralis farinalis. The sequence continues at coordinate 32,544,948 of OX382269.1, read as the reverse complement.
AACTTTGGCCTTTTTGCACTGCTGCGGCACATACATGCATTTTCAATTTCTATTTATCTAGTTGCTTTGGTTCGATCTAGGCTAACTATATTTCTCTATTTCGTTATTACCTTTTGTGTATCAAGGTATGTTGACAGTATGAAGAAAAATAACGAATAATGCTATGATAATACAGATATAAAAAAATTGTTAATATGTATCTATTATAATTTCATACAGAATTGTCCTTTTAAGTAATATTTAAATGTAATTGATTTAATTAAATGTCAACATCCCCATTGTCCATATATATGTACAATTTTAAATGTAAAAGAAACGTAAAATGTTGTTCTGCGTTATTACCATAGTGTGTTGGTTTTAATAAGGTAACTAGTGATTATTGTATGATGTGTGTATGTTTCATAGTGTGCAAATAAAGTTCATATCTATCTATCTATCTATCTATCTACCTAACGAACTAAACGTTCCTGCCTTGCTAAGCTCTACAAATCTTCCCTACCTAATGTCCTAACTTCCCTACTTATGCGCCTAACCTATATTTCTTTTATGTACTTGTTCTAAGATCTACATATGTGTTTAATGTTACGTCCTACCTAGATAACATACCTATTTGTCTTATGCCCTACGTGTGTCTAATATAAGACCTACCTAGATGACCTAATCTCAGTTTTAAGCCCTCCCTATGTGTTTCGTGATCAAACCCTACCTATGTTACCTAATATCGTCTTATGTATTCTGTATTTACCTAAAACCCTATCTCCCAGCCCTATGTACAGTTGAATTAACAGTTCTACTTCGAGTTGTTGATATATATATATATTGATGTAAGATATTTCGATGTCTTAATGCCTAGTGTCGTATATACGAGTTAATAATGGAAATCCGCCCATAAGCTCGGGATTAGTCGAACTTTTATTTGCATGTGTGTGGTTCGTATTATACACACATCAAAAGTGTCTAGGGATCAACATATATTTTTGCAATAACTTTTCTCCTGATTGATATTAATTAAAATTTTCTTTAAGGATTCATCAAATAAAGTGTTTTCGTTTGTCTACAGTAACGATAAACCAAGTCACCTTTGCATTAATAAAGAAATTTGCCATTTTCATAATAAAGGGATTTTTGACATTTGAACCACTAACATTAAAGTTCGAAAAAAAGACTGAAATAACAGTTTTCTTTAAAATTTTATTGGGTAACTTAAACAATTAATAATCCGTGTTTCTACCGCGAACACTAACAACACAAGAACATCGGTTTGGCATACTCAAAATGAGTTCATCCAAATCACGCTGTGGAATGGCCGCCCATGTTCGTTGCAACAACAAAAAAAGGTCTTCTTGCGACTGGATACCCTCCATATTCGGCAGAGCTCTTCTCTGTAGCATATCCCATGCATGCTCAATCGGGTTCAAGTCTGGCGACTGAGCATGACATTGATGTTAGCTGCGGCGAGAGTCTGTCTTACAACTCTTGCGGTGTGCGGTCGTGCATTATCATGCATTAACTGAAATAAGGGACCGATTTGCACTTGTAGAGGAACGATGACGTCTGATACAATCGTCTCAGCATAAATTTGAGCGTTGAGGTTGCCTCTGATCCAAATCAACTCAGTTCTTCCGCCGATCCAAATACCCGCCCATACCATGATGGTTCCACCACTATAAGGATGGACTTCCTGGCAGGATTTTAATCGCTGTTGGTCCAGGGGTCCAGGGGTTCTCCAGTGTCGTATACGTCTTGTATCCGGTCTCATACCAAAACGAGACTCATCAGAAAAGCACACGAAACGCCATTGTTCTTCTGCCCAATTTCTGTGTTCAAGAGCCCATTGATATCGAATCCTACGATTGTGCATTGCTATAGGTGGTACCCTTAGCGGTCTTCGGGAATGAAGGTTCACTTCATGCAAGCGGTTTCTGACTGTTTGGTCGCTAATTAAGTTCCCTGAAGAGTGATGAAGCGTCACGGCTAACATCATGGCGGTTATTGTTGGAGCTCTTCGAGTTGTGATTTGAATGTATCGGTCTTGTCTCCGTGTGGTGCAGCAATAGCGTCCTCCATGGCGCTCAGCCACGGTACCAGTGCTTCGGTAACGTGTCCAAAGTCGACTGATAACACTCTGACTTGTATTCAGAGCTAAAGCCACAGTACGTTGCCGGGAACCAGCTTCTATCATTCCCACGTGTTGTTAGTGTTCGCGGTAGAAACACGGATTATTAATTGTTTAAGTTACCCAATAAAATTTTAAAGAAAACTGTTATTTCAGTCTTTTTTTCGAACTTTAATGTTAGTGGTTCAAATGTCAAAAATCCCTTTATTATGAAAATGGCAAATTTCTTTATTAATGCAAAGGTACTTGGTTTATCGTTACTGTAGACAAACGAAAACACTTTATTTGATGAATCCTTAAAGAAAATTTTAATTAATATCAATCAGGAGAAAAGTTATTGCAAAAATATATGTTGATCCCTAGACACTTTTGATGTGTGTAGTATTTATATCGTGGCTTATTTACCCTGGCCGGGATTTCCAACACACAGCTAAGGTCTTTGGAGCTGGTTTCTTCGCAAAGAAACAATGTATTTATATAAACATGTATTTGTGTGCGTACGACTTTTATTTAATATTTTGTTGTTGCAACTAATAGCCACTTGCTCCAAGCCTTACTATTCCAAGTCCATTGGTATAAATTTATATATTATAAGTTATATGTGCGCATTATTGATTGTGTAAGAGCTCTTAAACCCTGATCGGGTTTTACCAATTAGTGGGACTGGATTGGAGTGAATTGAATACACTCGGCGGATTGCCTTAACATTTTAAAGACATGGTAATTACTTTCTCGCTATACGAACGAATTACAAGCTTATCGGAAATCAAAGTCTATTGACGCTTATAGCGTTCTTTTGCTTATTCACGCGGGACGTTATCGCGCAAGTTATGCTCTCGTGTTTATGGTATTCCAACCTTACAGTACTTTAAAGAAACTTCATCATTTATTGTAAAGTGTACGGTACCCTTACCATGTCAGTCGAGTGAATAACCGTCTGATATGTGTGCTTTCAGACTGGTTACAGGCCCGACTAACCCGCCACGGACGCCCAACCAAAATTAATCAATGTTCAAAACCACGGGGCTAACACGGATTAATCTTTACCGCACACTATGATGTTACATTTACTGATATAAATCAATCCTTTTTTTTTCAAAATAAAATGAGAGCGTTATATATTCAAAATCGCGAGATCCTTATACTACACAACCAACTTATTCATAAACATTCAAACTCATGCGAAACAAGCACTTATTTATAACTTAGTCGAAAATGGATTCTATACGGAACCTTACAACTTAAATCCTCTAATCCTACTCCTAATTATCTAACAGAACCTATCGCGGATTTAAGGAAACAAGACCCGGGATATGACCTAACGCCCTAACGCGAGTGTGTCTAAGAACGTTGTGTATAGATAGTTGTGTTATAAAATATATATATGTGTATATAACTTTGTGTAGACAACTGGCAGACGTGTGAGTCAATGAAAGCCTAGCCCTACGGTCCACCAATTACGGAAAATGTAATCGTCACAGACTCATGACAATTCAAGCTAGTTTAACTATGGAGTTAGACCAGCCTGCGGGATTGTAGTCGCCCCGACATTCCGTGATGTATGTATACACTTCACTAATGCTTTATTTCGCGTTAGAGAGGTGGGGCCCTAGTGTTCTGTGGAAAGATTTAGGTACAGCTTACCTATCCGTACCAAAATCGTGTAATGCTTCTATACACTTCAAACTCCGCTCAGTTGTCACAGTCAGTTTACCACGGTGCTTGAAATGTGTCGATATTGCTTAATAACAAGCCACTTTAAACAAACTATCGCGAATTTAAAGAAACTATAAGAATTGGTTAACAAATCTTATAGCCAAATAGCCCAAACGAATACTGATTACTTAAGTTACAAAAATACAAAGGTTTTAAGAATTCCCGAAATACGTTCCGTCTCACAGTCAGTATTGGCTATTGTGTCACGTCTCCTCGATCCCCATTGCCTATATAGTCCACGATAACCCCGCGCGCGCTTCAACCCCGTAGAACCGCCACGCCGATCTGTGTTTAAACGCAAGGTTCCGTACACATTATCCACTCCAGACTAGGTCTTACAATTAACTTAATTTACCGAATAATGCATAATTTACACATGCTAATTAACTGTGATTAGTACCCAAATTAGATCTTATTCTAAATACCCGAATAAACTCCAGACATAAGTCTTGGCCGCCACATCTAAGAGCTTCCTCTTAGGGGCAGGGATTGCGTCGATCCACTTGTAATCCAATTATTCTCAAACATCTATTTGTCATAATTATTTCCAACAGATCGGTTCGATCTTGTATTCATTATCAATTTTGAATTTCATCAAAACATCGACATATCTTACGTGGGTTCGTTCTATACTCTTAGGTAACCCTAATTTGATTGCATAAGCTCGACGAGCTCCGTGCCAACAGACAAAAAAATAATGGGTTGCACATGTGCGTACAGCCATGTTGCATTCGACCATACACCAATCTTAAGGAATTTTTAACCATTTCAATTTTGAATAATATTGCGCAATCTTATTATCGATAAGATTTGCTGGTACCATTACACTAGTACTACTTAATAGATTATTTTTATACTATTTCACTTGGCAAACAAGTATGCACCTCGCCTGATGTGGAACGGATATCGTCGTGAGTATTTGTACCACTAGGAGTACCGATGCCAACGTAGCAATTTCACCGTTCAGCTAATATTGTTCATTACCAGGAACATTACAAAGGAATTCCTATTTAAAATTATATATCTACTAAGTAGTATACTTGGTATTTATATCTACCAAGTATACCACTTAGTATATATAATTTTGTATGTAAACAATTGATTTAACATTACAAACATAAAACATTACAAAGGAATTCCCTCTTTTATTAAGGTACGTCTAAATCAAGTCGCGCTTCTTATTAAAATATATCCTACCCTCTATGACAGAGCCGGCTATTAACCGGAAGGGTATATCTACACTTAAAGGACCTTTAGTATTTTCAATAAAATTTGGATGCACAACATTTACAATTTGACTTCGTACTCATTCTTTGTTCCTTTAACATGTCTGTACCAATGTAATTATATGAATCAAACACAATGTTTATGAACACGTGCTCGGGCGGCGGCGATCGGATGAAGAGTAACCCGGCGATGCGTGTGCTAAGCGCTCATCCACCTCCACTCACATGCCAGTGTATTTAGAATAAGGACGTTACAATATCTCCAATTAAATATGGCTTCTGAAGTATTCTGCGCAAACAAATTTTTAATCACTTTTCAATTTGCCAGCCGGTGAAATGCCTTAATCTCACAGTGCTGTGTCATTTACACTTAAAATCTCAAATATATGCTAAGAACTTTAAATAGTATGTATGTATATATTCACGCCTAGTCCATTTGGTGGTATATATTCCACCAAAAAATATTTGGTGGAATATATACCACCAAATGTTTGGCAAATGGTTTCTCTGTTGTGAGCAATAAGCGACCAAACACAGAGCTCCGCGGGCTACTGCTCCACTACGACAACGCGCCCACGCACACCGCGCTCAAAACGTCACCCTCCTTACAGCTCTGACCTAGCACAGTGTGACTTCTTTTTATTCCCGAAAATAAAAAATCAGCTCAAAGGGATACAATTTTCGTCGCCGGAAGATGCGCTGTCAGCGTTCAAGCAGGCTAGAAATGATGTGTCTGCGGCGGACTGGAAAAAGTTTTTCAAAAACTAGTTCAGACACATGAAACTTTGTATAGACGCTGGTGGAGAGTACTTTGAAAATATTTAATTTAAAAAAAAACATTTACCTATAGAACACATTTTTATTTTCGCAAAACTTTCTGAGTGTCCCACGTACTTATGCATATGCAGTTCTAGATAGCTTTGTCAGTCAGATATTCATCGATTCTGTAATAAGCCCCTTTACAAATAATATTTTTGATGTGCTTTTGGTAGGCATTCTCAGACAGTAGTACAAAGTTATTTCAGGCAATTTCTTTTAGAATCAAATACAATTTCAAACAAAATATCTATCAGTCTTGGCATGCTGAATATTTTAAGAACATACCCTATGTTTGCATAAATATGCTGAGCAGTAATAGTGATAAATACCCTTCCTGGTTTTTTGAACAGTTCCTGTGATTCCCTGAACCCCATGGTATAAATAGAGCAGACTGCTCTCTTTTGTAAGACTAAATTTATTTTAATGTCAGTCTGTTTCCCACACAACAGTATACGCTATGGCATAATGCTGTGGAAATATTTGAAATAGACCAATCGCATCGTAACCACATTCATTAATATTCTAACTCTCCTCTTGCATATACGGCGGAGCTGAGCTTACCGGCAATTTTATTTATTTGTGAGCCCGGTGCAATTTAAAGTCTATTTTAAGAATATACAGTGTCATTATCTAATTCTAATTTATTATCGCCAATGAGAACTCCTATAGTATTGGCAGAAGTCACATGTGGTAGACTAAATTAATAAATACATTTAATTTCAAAGGAGTTTTATAATAGATTATTGCATGTGAACCAGCTCAAAATGACTGACAGACCACCTGGCGAGCAACATTAAAAATTTAAGAGGTATCATCAACAAATAGTACCCTTTCCTCAGGATGCTTTTCTTATATATATATATATATATATATCCTTTATTGCATAACAAACATATACAAAGTAGGTCATACAGAAAATGGTGTGCAAAGGTGAGCTTATCTCTTTAAGAGATATCTTCCAGCTAACCCTAACGTATGTGAAGTAATTTTATTTTGACTGGGAGTTAAAATTATGCAGAATTATATTTTCCATATTTATACATAATCTATAGTTATACATATATAAACACATAGCATTGAATACATATATACTATACATATAATATTACTTATCATGTGTAAGATAGTGATCACTTAACCTCTTCTTGAAGGAAGATACAGATCCGCTGTCTCGTATTTGCAGTGGTAATTTGTTCCACAGCCGTGCGGCATTAACGGTGAATGACCGAAAGAAAAAAATTGTGTTGGATGAGGGATAGTTCAGAGTATTGGTAAGACAAGGACGTTGGGAACGGATGGGAGTTGTCTTATGAGAAAACCGGGATCGAAGGTATTGGGGTGCCTCAGGATTATTGAGGATTTTGTATAGAGAGCATAATATGTGCACATTTCTGCGAAAGCGGATAGGGAGCCACTTTAAACGTGTACGGAATTCGGAAACATGGTCATATTTACGCAAGCCGTAAATATAACGGATAGCCAGGTTTTGTAGGCGTTCTAGTTTATTAAGTAGCTCCTCGGTCGCATCTAAATAGCAAATGTCGGCATAGTCGAGAATAGGGAGGAGAGACTGCGCAAGCATAACTTTAGTTTTAAACGGTAAGAAGTGACATTATTGACCTGCGCTGTCCAGGATAGAGTTTCGTCGATGATCAGTCCCAAGTTTTTTGTTTTATTGGTAAAGGCAATCGGAAGACCATTGTAAATAACCTGTGGCAAATCACTAACCTTGACCCTATTTTTCAATTGCCGACTACCAATAACAATGGCCTGTGATTTGGATGGGTTGACTAAGAGGCCAAAGCTATTAGCCCATTTCTGGACTACGCACAGCTCTTCATTCATAGCTGCAATAGCACCAGGTGCATCAGGTAATGAAAAATGTCTATAAATTTGAAGATCATCTGCATATAGATGGTAGGGAGAAGTAATTACTTTGGATAATTGGTTAATGAAAATCGAAAAAAGTAATGGAGATAAAACACCACCCTGTGGCACGCCAGCAATTAGTGGGGTCCAATCAGATGAATATTCATCAAGTTTGATACATTGCGTCCACGAAGATATGATTCAAACCATGCCGTCACAGACGAGGACAAATTCAAAGAGCGAAGAATTCCTAGGAGAATGTCAAAATCGACAGAATTGAATGCGTTACTGAAGTCCAACAGAATAACCAGGGAAAGTTTTTTATTGTCCATAGCAAATCGTATATCATCTGTGACATTCAATAACGCACTCGTTGTGCTATGATGAGGACGAAAACCCGACTGAAAGGGGCTAAGAAGATTATGCTGATGGAGATATGAATTAAGTTGTTTATGTACAACGCTTTCAAGAACTTTAGACAGCAGTGGAAGAATGGAAATTGGCCGATATTCGGAGAAGGCTGTAGGATTAGAAGTTTTAGGGATTGGGATGACTTGAGCCATTTTCCAAGCTTTTGGAAAAACGTTAGTGGACAGAGAAAAATTTATTAAGTGTGTGATTGCTGAGATAATATAATCTAAAACTGAGATCAACATGTCGCGACTCAAGCCATCACTGCCAACAGCTTTTGTGGTGATGGATAAGATGCTCTTTTTAACTTCCCCCTCTGTGATGCAGCGAAATGAGAATTCGTCACGTGCGGGTTGGACGGGTTGACAAATCGAAGACAATGTAGCATTTTTAGTTATCTGCTCAACAGAAATGGGCCGAGTACAAAAATGTTTATTTAATGAGTTTAGATCTAAAGACCCACTGACATTCTCAGAAGATTTACCCACACCCAGTGAACGTAAGAATTTCCAGATGTATGGCTGGGACATATTTTCCAGAGAAGAATGAATATATTGGCGTTTTGCATCCCTACACATCCTATTGCAGATGTTCCGCAGTCTTTTGTATTCAAGGAAATGATTTTCACTCGGATTTTTTTTAAGTTTCGACTTGGCTTTATCCCGTTTCCGCATAAGGTTTTTGATAGATGAAGTAAGCCAAGGTGCTGGTAGATGCTTTACTTTTACGGGTCTAATTGGGGCGTAAATATCGTAAAGCAAGGTCACAGTAGAGTTGAAAATGTCAACTTTCTCATCAGTGGACGTAGCTGCATAAAAATTAGTCCAGTCAATATTACAGAAGTCATCCCTCAAACGACTCACATCCATGTTTCTAAAGTTACGCTGAAAAATTGTTTTATTAATACGTTTGGGAGGACGCACCCTATATGACACATATAGCAGGTCATGGTAGGAGAAAGGTGCTGTAAGTTGTCCATGACAAACCACTGAGTCAGCATCAGAGACAAGCATTAGGTCGATCAGAGAAGGCCTACAATTTGGAACGTGATGCGTTGCAGAAAGAGGAAGTACACTAAGGTCCAATGAGGTTACAATACTTTTGATTTTATTTGCCCTATTGTCCTCTTTTAAAAGGCAGGTGTTAAGATCGCCCATTGTAACAATGTGATTATATGATGGACGAAGTTGTTCTAACACCGACTCAAAGGTCTGGAAATAGTCTGTTTTGTCACTGGGGCTATAAGTTACTGCTAGTAAGACTTTTGTATGATGGAGAGTAATTTCTAGAAATAGATATTCTAGAGATGCAGAATATTCATTAGCGGATTGTGCAATAACAACACCAGGAATATGCTCACGGAGATAGATACATACACCACCCGAACCAGCTCCGATCCTATCATTACGAAAAAGTCGGAAGCCGGGGAGGGAACAGAGTGTAGAAGGAAGTGAAGGTTTGAGCTAGGATTCAGAGACTAAGATACCATCGACTGCAACATTGCTAAAAGATGCGAGAAAGTCGGGATAATGAGCAACTATGCTCTGGACATTAATGTGCACGAGGTTAAGGTTGTGGGAGTTATCGTTAAGCGCAGACTGCAATTTCCTGTCAAGAGGATCAGTATCAGAAGAGGATGATATGTCACTGAGAGCACTCTCATACTCATCAGAAGATGATAGTAAATAGTCGTCATGTACATTAACTTGCAATGACATAAATATATATAAAACACATTCAAATCTAAATTCAAACAATTAACTCTGCCTACTCCGTAAGGGAGTTGGCGTGAAGTAATTGATAGACCGAAATTTAAACAAAAAAAAAATATTAATACGATATATAAAAATACAAAAACAATATATATATATATAAACAAATATAGCAACAATTATAAACATGCACTTACATCCTTTCCTTGGCATATATTACATTACTAGAAACCAAAGACTAATTATTCCAACTCCTTTTACCACCATAATTTACAAACTAGGTAAGGACCGATTGCCACAGCCAAAAGAAGAAAACCACACTTCGTTTTGCCCGGCGATACATTGACATAAACTTATATAAAGCAAAAATTCTTGTAAACAACCTTATTTTTAACAAACATTAATATAACACCCTACATATTAAATTGTTACTATAATAGCATGAGAGTGGGTGAGATTATAATAGAATATTTAATGCTAACTACAAAGAAATGTGAACTATTAGTGATTATTACAAGTACCGACAGTAAAGCATGTAAACAATGAATTTGGGAAGTGAATGTTCACCATCAAGGGTGACTGCCTGTAGCCTGCTTAGGAGCAACAACGGCTCGTCGTGGCCTGTCTGCCGGCTGTGAAGCGCAGGGCGGGTGCTGGGACAATAGCCTATGAAGCTCCGACGCGGTTGCAATTTTCGCACGCGAATGGTCTGGCAAGAGAATCACTATATTACCTTCCGAGGACCAACAATTTTTGACGCCATAGTGTTTCCTGGCCGAAATGAAAACTTCTTGCCGAGACTTCGTCAGGAACTCCGATATAGAAATTTGCTTAGCCTTTCAACTTTGTCTTGGCATTCCATACAGCTGAACGTAATCTAATGTCAGCAAATCGTATCAGTACTGGGCGCGGACCATCCCTCTTCGCTCCAAGACGATGACAAACCTCCAAAGGTGAACTGCTGCCTACATCAAATCCATCAAAGACTGGAAGCTTTAATTGGTGACTAAAAATGTTGTGCATTCTCTGTGAGAGAATCTCATTGTCCTCTTCAGGGATGCCGTGTATAAGAAGTACCTTTCTGCGATTATATGTCTCTTGACGGTCCAAACTAACTGCTATCAGCTCCATTTGTTGCTTCAGCATTGAGATGGCCTTCCAGATAAAGGATTTAAAGTTCTGGTAGTCAGCAGATAGACTTTTAATTGTCAGAGGAACATTTGAAGAGGATGTTGAGGATTGCTGCAGATTTTTCTCAAAATCATCCATTCGAGTCTTGAAGAGGGCTGCCAGATCACTCAGATTGTTGTGCAACTGTGCTGCTGGTTCCATGTTGAGAATATATTTGAAATTTATGTGCCAGTGGATGCAAGTGTTAGTCTTAAGACATTTAGGTCACTATCCAAATAAATATATTGAGTATAAATATTTTTAAATAATTAAATACTAGGAGTGATACAAAATGGCTGTTACTTTATTTGAAGCTACCCACCGAAAAACTTTCTTTTTCTTCACCCTCGAGCAAGTGATAATTGCAAATAATGTTGGATTTACGTACATATTTGTAATTATCACTTACTCGGGGATTAAGAAACACATCGTGAGGTAAGCGGCATATCCAAGAAATTATATTTCGCAATACGTGTGGCCTAACCTAAGAAAGGTCTGGTTTAATCTCCTAGTTGTAGAATGATGTTAAAAATTAGTATCTTCGCCAAATCCTAAGGCGAACGGAGGAGTAGGAGGAAACGGGATAATGCCAAGAAGAAGATCATTATCAAATACTCTGTCGTATATTTTCTGCCCCATGTATGTCTCATTTTCAATCAAATACAATTTCGATTCAGACTTCGAGTTCGGTGGTGCAGTGGTGAAACGCGCTGTTACCCTACTTTGACACCAACGCTCGTGGGTTCGATTAAATTACACAGTACACACATTTGTGTGCATGAACATGTCTCTTCGTCTTGGTCGGGGTATTTTCTATGTATAATAAGTATGTATTTACAAAAAAAAAAAAATTACGTATATTTATCAGTTGTCTAGTACCCATAACACAAGTTTCGCTTACTTTGGGTCTAGGTGGCGCTGTGTAATATGTCTGACAATATTTATTTATTCATTTTAATTTAAGTGAATGTACACTAAAATTGGAAAGGGACCCAAAATAGAACTTTGGGGCGCCCCATATTAAAACTACTGCCTTTAGATTGAAGCCCATTTATTTCAACGGTCTGCGTTCCATTATTTAAATTAGAAATTTTAGGGTTTACCTCTAAACACGTAGTGATCTAATAGTTCTAATAGATACCTCTCATTTTTTAAGATTCTAGTATACTTATCTCATTATTCTACTGTATCTCAAGAGTATAAACTATTTTAGATCCACTTTCTAGATATGATGAAGCTGGCCAGATAGACCTGCAGCTTTTCTTTTTTCTATCTTGCCCTGACCATTCGCAATCTAGGAATATCCTTACGCAAAAGTAACTTGCAGATAAGCAGACAGAACTAACACATCTTCTGTAACATTCATATATTTTCTCAGAATTTTTTAATTCTCCTTACACGGCCATTTTGAGCCTGATAATATTTTGATCGTGACCTTTCTCGTCTCCTACATCCTTTCACTCATGCCTTATGGAAAAAAATGTGCAACTTCTACCTCTACATCTACGACATAACATTCATGTGTGTCTGTACATCTGTTTCGCATTTTTTTATCCTGTATTCATTATTCATATCAGCAATAGGGCATCTCATTTTCATCTTATTTTATTATGCTAAATAATGTTACAAAGAAAACAGTGATATAAAATAAACAAAATTACAACAGTCAAGTACAATTAAGTTACAGATTAAAATAACATTATTTGTAATATTCAGTATACCCTTAAAACCTGTAAAATATTGTTGCAAGTTATTGATTCAAACATCATTGATTCTTCATCGGAAAACCACTACTACGCTACGGTCATGGAATGTTTCAGTGATCATCATCCAAAGAGCCGGACCAGACGAGGGTCAGTCTTCAGCTCTTATAAAGTCCGGAACGTTGGTTTCAAGCCAGGTTTGGGTAGTTCTATGCCTTATGACCAGGCGCAGAAAAAAATAAAAGTTTCTGTGTAATAAACATTTTTTTTATTATGCCAAGAAAATATATGACAACTAATTATGTTACATAAATACAGTATGAATTATAAATCTATGTAATTTTGATACGTAATTTTATTTTTAGCAGTTACTATTATATTATATTATAGTATATTACATCATAGTATTACTAAGATCAATAAATTAATAGCAATCGTTCATAAATTAGAAAATAACAAATGTTAATAATGAAAGTATAAAGAAATACAGCCTTAAAATTCACCGCTCTTGTAAAAGAAGCAAAATAGGATTACGATCGGCAAATATGACCTTGATAGAAGCACAAATTGAATAAAAATAAACTTTTTAAAAACACGCTATTAAAATTTGTTTTTCAAAAATTTAATTGTATAATAAAAACTAAATAGTAAAACCAACCAAGAATTCAGTTGTACTAAAATAAAAATAATATTTTTATGTAAGGATTATGCTGATGAATGTCGGTATTTTAAATGTACGTATCGCCCAAGAAAATTGTTTAGTTTAAATTCCTCTTTCCTTGATTTCTATACGCAAAACAAACTTTTGAAATTGTTTGATTTTCATTCACTCAATTATTTTTTTAATAACAACAGAGTTCATACTTTACTTATAGAGTTGCTTCATTGTAAAATTGAGTTGCTTTCAGCTCGATCTTCAGGCCCTGGAAAGTCCAGGATACTTGCCAAGCCAATTCAAACGGGCCGAAACACGATGGATCTATCCTGTTTAGTTCAGATGTTCCTATGTTTGTCTTCCGTCTTTATCTTCAGAACCTAGATGTCATGTAGGACCAGAGTGTTTGCTAAAATAAAATAAATGACTCCAATTTCAATAGTGATATGTAGTCATTACAGAGTTCCTTTGACCGCCTTCCGGATCCACCTTGAGGCTCTGAATATTATGTAGCACCAAAGTGTTAGCCTAGATAAAATAAATGAGCCCAAACTCGATGGCTTTATGTTGTTTAGTTTTGAAGTTCCTATTGCCACCTTCTAACTCCATCATCAGATCAGGTTCACGGTACCACACCATTGCATTATCTCCGAAGATACCAAATTTGAGTCCACTCAAAAGTCAGGAAGTAGTCATAATTTAGCTTCAAAATTTTGACCCTAATAAACATGGGCAAGTTAAATTAAAAGCTTGTAAAAATTTGCCTCAAGGTCTATATAACAATATTTGAATATTTTAGAGACATTTTGTTGTACTAAAGGCACATTCTTGTAAGTCAGTTATAGTAGAATTTATTATCTTTACAAACCTGTAGGCTAAATTTTATTGTTTCATATTTCCGGAGATTGCGTGTCAAAGTAATCATAATAATATAAGTAAATCCTATTTAGGATAAGGGAAGTCTAATTTATTATGCAATATTTCGTTTAGATTTAGCAGACCTTGCTCGTGGTGTCGAGTTTCCAATAGAATTGCGCAGAAATATAATAAATCTTTCTTGGTACAGTTACTTGGTATTTGAGGTTTCCCCAAGGGACTACAGCATGGGGTTCTTCAAGAGCGTGAAGAGGTTTTTTGAGTATCGGCAACACATGAGTGACACCCCTAGTGTTGCAAATGTCCGTAGGCTACGGTGACTGTTTACCATCAGGTAGGCCGTATACTTAAAAATAGAGTTGTTATTTGGCTGCGATTCTCTGTGAGGTGGAGGTACTTCCCTAGAGGAGCTGCTTTGATGCGCCCTACCTCTCTTAAAAACACCCATACCAAGACAAACAGACATGTTCATGCAAACGAATGTTTGTCGTGTGTGGGAATCCAATTTACGAGCGTTGGTGTCAAAGTAGCGTAACAGCGCGTTTCACCATCTATTAACTATTTAATGAACATAAATTTCTTATGGCATATACTATTACAGTAGCCTACTTTGTATTTATACCGGATTCCCAATTTAATTGTTAGTCTTAGCAGCCCATTGTAACTTCTAAAACTTTCAACATTAGTTGGTAACTTGGACAATTTTTCGCAAACTTAATTTAATACTGCTTCAGTCAGTATTACAGAATCTCATTACTTGTCACCCATTTATTTCGTAGTTATTATTATTATTCTCATTATAATATAATGGCGTGATATGGTGTTATAAAGTGTATATATTACCAATATTATTACACACTAAGAGGTGGCCTATATCTAAAAAAAACCGGCTAAGTGCGAGTCGGACTCTTGCACGAAGGGGTCCGTACCATTATCAATAAAAACGGCAATAAAATCACGTTTGTTGTATGGGAGCCCCCCTTAAATATTTGTTTTATTTTATTTTAATTAATTATTTTTAAAGTGAATATATAACTAAATATTCTGTGAATATTTCAAGTGTCTACCTGTTGCCGTTATCAATATCGAGCAAAAAATTGCAAAAAAATCACGTTTATTGTATGGGAGCCCCCTTAAATACTTATTTTATTCTATTTTTTAGTATTTGTTGTTATAGCGGCAACAGAAATACATCATCTGTGAAAATTTCAACTGTCTAACTATCGCGGTTCATGAGATACAGCCTGGTGACAGACGGACGGACGGACGGACCGACAGCGAAGTTTCAGTAACAGGGTCCGTCTTACCCTTAGGGTACGGAACCCTAAGTAGCGCTATAAATGAATATTGTATTTTACCACATACATGATAGTACTTTTATACTGATAAATAAAGCAATTCGTACGAAATTATTCCCTAACCATTCCAAAATTATTAAAAAATGCACAACGTTAATGTTCAAGTTTTCACTTCTGCTGGCACTGAGTGCAACCCGTTTTTTTATACAACGTTGGGAGGCGTCAAGTATACGACCACATGGTGTAAAGTGGTTTCAGTAGCTTATAAACGCTTGCAAAACATTGATTATCACTCGCGCGATGCCAAATGCAACTCCTTAGAAGTTTGCAGGTAACCTCACGCACTCGCAGGTACATAAGAACCCTCCAGGGGAGTTGTTATTTGGCTTTCTTTTGGTGATTTTCTGTGAGGCGGTGGTACTTCACCAGACGGGCTACATTAATGCGCCGTACCTCTTTCTAGAACACCCAAAACAAGACAAACAGACATGTTCGTATCACTTTAGTAGATATGCACCTACCTAAAACTTAGATCGGTACCCACCTTTAAGATTAGGCGTGCTAGGAATAAAGAAATAATATTGATTATATTATATTAATTAATATAATATAATCTAAACCACTGCCTAATAGTAAAAATATCTTTGTTATATATTCATATAAATACTCTTGTTATTTAGTTTATATAGTATCAGTACATATTAAAGATATATATATCAAGACACACATACAAGATTTTTGAGTTTTATACATATTCCCACAATAGTGGCTATATCGCCACAGCGCACACAAATGTTTGTCCTGTGTGAGAATCGAACCCATGATCCCTGATATCAAAGCAGTGTTATTAACCACTGTAGCACTGCGTTCGTTAAAATATGAAAAGGTATAATAATATAGCTTTTTTTTTTAAATTAAATTGTTTATTTCTATTATCTATATATGATAAGACACGTAGAGCATCCCTCTGTAAATCTTCAATGGCCTCAATGAGCGGAATGGTGCTGGAAAAAAAAGGATTGCTTCTGCTGCAGCTTATAATCCAGTGATGATAATGATGATTAGTGAGCAGTCTATTAATCAACGTCCCAACGAACCAACGCGGTTCGAATCCTGGCGTGGGCCACTAAATTTGTATTTTCGGATTTATGTACATATTTGTATATTTGTATATATGACGAGCTCGGTGGCGCAGTGGTGAAACGCGTTGTTACGCTACTTTGACACCAACGCTCGTGGGTTCGATTCCCACACAGTACAAACATTTGTGTGCATGAACATGTCTGTTTGTCTTGGTCTGGGTATTTTCTATGTATAATAAGTATGTATTTACAAAAAAAAAAAATGTATTTACGTATGTTTATCAGTTGTCTAGTACCCATAACACAAGCTTCGCTTACTTTGGGGCTAGATGGCGCTGTGTAATTTGTCCGACAATATTTATTATTATTATTTATTTATTTGTAATTATAACTTGTTCGACGGTGAAGGAATTTCGTGAGTTTCACCACATTCAAGAAAATATATTACATATTTCAAAAGACGTGTGAAAATATATTAGAAGAAAATATATTATATATTTCAATCGACCTGATTCGTCGATTTACCCTCTCGGTTGTGGAGGTCTGCGAGCAGTAGCTCCATTTCAAAATCAGTATCTACGCCAAAAAGCTTGGATAGCCGATCCTGCCAATCCTAATGGATTAAAAAACGGAATAACGCGCAGAATATAATGGTTATTCGTATTTATTGCAGTCTATTAACAAATAATCGTATTATTATAATGATATATTATAATATTTCAGTCAGCCTGCCCGTGGATATCAAGAACGCAAAAATTCCCAGGAAAATTCGTGAGAAAATGTAATATCACTGGGAATATCAGACGAAAGTTTCAATTGTACTTGTATTGATGTGACTTATTATCGCCTTTAAAACCATTGTTTCTCAACTGCATGTATAAGATGCTCTAACAATAAATGCGTTGAGCACACTTTTATTTAACAAGAATTGCATTTAACAATTCGATTGAAGACGTACCTTAATCTTACAATAGAGTTGTTGTATTCATTAGAATGAGAAAGGGCAAGAGCTAGATGGCATCGTTGCGCGTGTCATTCTAATCGAACACGCAGGTTAAGCAACGTCGACCGCTGCCTGTCTACGGATGGATTTATCTATCTCGAGTTTCTCTTTGTTCGGAGGGCACGTTAAGCCTTCGGTCCCGGCTGTTGTCGATAGACAACAGTTGTTAAGTCAGTGGCCCTCGGGTGGCTTGAAAACACTAGCCTCCGCCAATCCGCATTTGAGCAGCGTGGTAGAGTATGCTCTAAACCCCTTCGGTTGAAGGGAGACCCATACCCCTGCAGTGGGATGAGTAAGGGTTGGTTTGGATGGATGGGTGGAGAAAGGGCATTAGAAACTTGTGAAGAATTGCCGCGTTAGCGAAGGCAAATCTTAATATTCCCAAATGAAGGTATGACAATCCTGTTTTTCTCCGACACGATCGCTCGCTTTGAGACACTAATCATATTTTAACACATTCATTACGAAGGCGATAAAAATAATGTAAACTAACAGACTACATGTGCGAATAATAATTAAAATTTCGAAGAAACTATATATTAATAATAAAAATAAGTGTTTGATTCAGTTCTCAAGGCTATATCTACGTGCAATGTAGATACAATAACTATTGTTCCAACAATTATGTCATTGAACAAACTTACAACTTCAATAAAAAAACCTAAATTGCTACGTAGAAACAGTTGGGTAGCAAATATTAATTTTACTTTTCAATCTTGGTGGATTTGTCAAGCTTTCATCGGTAAATCTTTCATTCTCAGAGAACAATTACTGATTTCATTCAAACCTTTTAAAAAGATTTATGCCTCATAAATTTTAAGCAATACAATATATCGATTAAGTTTACCATTAACCACCCGGTTACGATCAGCGCACAGGGAATAACGGAGAAGTCAAAAAGACATAAACTAAATGGAATTTCCAATTTATGATTTAGCAATTTTCTACACAGCAGATAAATGCCGGTTGGACTCGTAAAATGTCGATAAAGAAAATGAAATTCAATCTTATACCTTTTTAATGTTTTCCTGAAAACTTGTTTACTGAAAGACGGTGAATAATGAAAATTATAATTGTGTTACTTTTCTGTAAGTTGACAGCTTATATATAATTTTGATAGAATTTATTTTATTAAAGAAATATCTTACTCAAATATGTTACGGGTTGAACTGGTTCTTACTGCAAGCTATTCTGTTCTGTGCTTTATAAATGGGAATCTATGTGCACCAAGTCAATGGTTGTGAGTCGTTATATGTATAAAAAAAATCTATGTATATTCCCAGACAAACTGTTCAAAATTTAAATTGTCTCATAACATTTTCAAGCTGTTAAGAAACAAGGAACCGAGAAGTGAGCTCTATAGTATTTCTAGGAAAAGTAAACGTGATGACAATAATGATAATATATGACAAGATGGTCGTTGTGACAATTGGGACAGGAAGAAGTTCACAATAAAATACCTAATAAATTAATTAGCTTTATAAAATAAAATTGAAGTTATATATATAAATATCATATTTAAATAATATGAGAATTTGTCCATAAACAACGTTTACAGTTTTACTTAACTGTTTCGTCAATCTCGAGCGATT
The DNA here is from genome assembly GCA_947507595.1 of Pyralis farinalis. Taxonomy (NCBI): domain Eukaryota; kingdom Metazoa; phylum Arthropoda; class Insecta; order Lepidoptera; family Pyralidae; genus Pyralis; species Pyralis farinalis. Next base: position 32,525,700 of record OX382269.1, on the reverse strand, counting down.
GAACACGTTCTGAAGATCAAAATTCACTACAAAATTACTGCTCATTTCGTACATAGTGTACACAAAAATAATTCTTCGATAGCAATCGACAAGGCAAAGATGGATGGCATGGATGGCATTAAGCAAAAACAAAAATGTTTTTTAATGATAGATGTTTTATCTAAAATTAATGTGATGAACACATTGTTTTACATCATATCTATCTTTTCAGTAACTGTAGCACAATCTGCTCCTCCACCAAAAGTAGAAATATATGAAGTAAGAGAAAATGGCAGAACTGGTCAATTATATATTAATGATGGACAATCAGATAATGAAAGGAACAGAAAAGAATCACAACTATCTGAATTCTTAAGGCAGTATCAACTACGTAATTCAAATGATTCTGGTGATTATCTAACCAAAGACGTGATTAGAAGGCTACGTTCGATGCAGAAAGAAGAGAATAATGATGATGATAGTGACTCGAATGTATTTATATCGGATCTTGTTTCTGTCTTAGACGATATTTCATTATATTTAGATGACAGTTATGATGTTAAAAACAGTAACGCCTACGGATTTTTTGATGAAACTAGAGCAGAAAATGGATATGTACCTAGATCAAAGTATTTAAGTAATAAAAATGTACATAAATAGTGTTTAACTACGAGTTTTATGTTGTTTTTCTAGTATCAATCTCATGGATGATGAGGTCTTTCTCCTGGCAATCGTCTTTCATCACTGTGTTTGCAGTAGGTACAGAAGTATCGTCAATTTGTATCCAGATACAAACAAGCAATACCTATCACCGTCGCGGTCCACCAGGGATCCGTCATTAGTTCGTTTTTGTTTGACAGCCTCAGAGATACACATGAGTAGCCTCCGTAGTTGCTGATGTATGCTGACGATATTGCCCTGGCGGATGGAACAGGGGACGCCTTGTGTGACGAGTGAATTCTCGGATAGAGTCGCTTGAGAACGGCGGTCGTAAACTAAATGTGGAGTAAACAGAGTACATGGTCTACAATATCTTAGATCCTACACCCGTTTACAATGGTAAAGACGGCCGTGCCCGTGTAGATATTGTCGCGGTTCCTTTGGTAAGTGATTTAAAAAAAACCAGCGGACACAATTAATATATATATATTGTAAAATAAAAACCCGATTCAAATACTCGACTGATAACCATGCTACCGACTGTGAAAATACTAATATTACAAAGAGAAAAGAACTATTTGTTCATATTTGACAAACTCTGAAACTACTGAACCGATTTTAACATATTTTTTTAAATAGCAGTAATAGTATAGTCTAAGTATATTTTATTTTGATAAAAGCAAAATAATATATAAAATTGACGCAATTGAAGCTGCGGGCAGAAAGCTAGATCACAATATACGAGTACCTACGTCGCAATTAAAGCGAATAATAGGAGTAGATAGGTATATAATATAATATATATATAGTATCAAAATTACGTTACATTTACATGATTCAAAATAATGTACGGTAAATGTAAATAATCGCAACAAAATAACAATTAATTAATACACTCAGCCTTGCAAAATAACATTAAAAATACATAATACATATTTGCCTATGTTAATCACTCACCCTATCAGCGAGTTCCTGTAATTGATATGTGTAAGTAGGTTTTAACTTGATCTCTAATAGCACGTATGTAGCGTGCACTATGCAACACAGTTGTCGTTTAATTCGCGAATGTGCGCCCGAGGTCCCGGCTACCGAGCTGCAAGCGCACATTCTTCCGCTCACAAAGCCACAACAATCATACTTAAATCATGAGTACATAATAAGAAAAACAGCACACAAATATTTGTCCTGTGTGGGAATCGAACCCGCAAGCATTGGTGTCCAAGAAGTGTAACCGTATGTTTCACCACTGCACTACCGAGTTCGTCAAAAAGCTGCTAACTGCTAATCTCAATGGTTTACGGATACATTACATCTCTCCAGATAATGTTCATCGAGTGCGCACATTATTATTTGTTAATTAACAGGAACAGCCATGCAATTCTCTAAGCGACTCGTAATGGCTTTGTGCGTCGCTGTGATCACAGATGTCACAGCTTTGACATCGTCTACTGCGATCACGGCTAAATTATTTGGTATTTTATAAGGCTGTAAGCGTACGCGAGGCTGTTTGCCTTGTAGAATTCCAATTCCAAACGCAGCCTTGCGGCGCTAGTGTAGCATAAAGCGACACCAAAGAATTGCAATTTTGTGTTCAAGGCTGTAACAGCTGATGTTTCCGAGGATGTAAGGACGTTTGCTCTTACAGAATTGCATAGCTGGTCAATAAAGAATCTTGTACTCACACACCAAGTCATTTGCGGTGTAGGCAGATGGTTCTGAGTGCCACAGACTCGGTCTTTAAACCTCACTTACGTCTTATATTTTTTTAGCAGCGACGGTGGTGGTTGGGGCATGCGGATTCTGTTCCAGATGGCGGACGACTAATCGAACGAATCGGTGGCGGAAGCACACAAAGCAGGTTAGATCAAATTGCATGTAAACTTAATATTTTACTTTCGTTATCAGTTCCAAGGTATGTACTGCTCTCTTCACCAGTGACGACGGAGATCCACTGCTTCGTAGATGCTTCCCAGCATGCTTACGCAGAGTGCGTGTAACTCCGATCCACTGATATCCGTAATGTTAGAACAATTCATATATTATGCTCCAAAACTAGGGTTGCGCCTTTGAAGTCTATCACAATTCCAAGGCTTGAACTCTGCGCGGCTCTCCTGGGCCTGCGCGATTAGTAACGAAAATTTGTAGTGCACTTCGCTGTGAAATAACTACAAATATTATTGGTCCGATTCAACTATTACGCTGGGTTGGATTAGAGCGCAACCTAAACTCTTAAAAGTATTTGTTTGTAATCGTATTAATGAAATTCATGAATTAACTGAGCGTAATTCGTGGAGACACGTACCTACGAGCCAAAGTCCAGGTGATATGGCTTCAAGAGGCGTGGAATCAAGTACTCTGGTGAATTCAGTCTTGTGGTGGACTGGTCCCTCCTTTCTCTTGAAGCACGTTCTGGAATGGCCACAAACCCCCAACACAGGGGTGAATTTGCTAGAGCTTAAAGTTCATCATACTCAAAGTCATGACGATTCGTGTAATGACTTTGTAAATTTTGAAAATTTTTCGAGGTAATAATAAAAAATATTTGCTTACGTTTTTCGATTTATAAATAATTCTAAAACAAACAGGTTCTTTAGAAGTACATGAACTTCATACTGCTCTTAATTATCTCATTAAAATGTCACAAAGGCAATAATTTTCATTAGAAATTAACCCTTCGAAACCCGGGTGGTCGTATACGACCGCGAAATGTATGGGAAAACGTATATAACAGGTTCTGACTACTCAATACGTTACTTCAAGGTAAATCACTTAAACCTAAGTCTCATATTTTACAGTTGTCAGCTATCATGGACGCGACTGGCGTGCATTTGTATGCCTGTGCATACGGCCTACCTGATGCAAAATTTCCCTTCATGATCTCTAGTAAAAAGGGGTGTGGTAACAGAATTTCGAAATGTTATTTGTGTTTATTTGAATGTTTTTCAACAAAAACCTTGAAGTTGTCAGTGACCTCAGCACGCAGGCCTTTATACTGTGTCTCAAACGCTTTATTTCCAGAAGAAGCAAGCCTCACACAATACATTGCGATAACGGTAAAAGTTTTGTGGGGGATCACAATGAATTAGGTAGAATATTGCGATCAAGTATTCGAGCAATCAAAGAGTACACAGCTGACGAAGCCATTAAATTCATATTTAATCCCAGAGGAGGCAGGCGTAAAAAGTGCAAAGCATCATCTCAAGCGTATAGTAGGGAAAGCGAATCTTACCTTCGAGGAGTTGAGCGCGCTTTTCGCAAAAATTGAAGCGATCCTCAACTCCCGACCCCTTACTTCATTATCTTCTGAACCCAGTGACCTTTCTCCTCTGACCCCAGGGCACTTACTCGTTATCACTGCCAGGGCCATCCTGCGATATAGAGAAGACTGGACGACACTATCGATACAATATCATCGAGCAATAATGCCAGAGCTTCTGCATTCGCTGGTCCAGGGAATATCGAACTGAATTGCAATTACGAAACATGCAGCGTTTGAGACACGACAACTTCAAGGTTGGAGATCTGGTCATCTTCAAAGAGCTACTGCCACCCCTCAAAGGGAAGATGGGGAGAGTAAGCCGTCCTTATCCCGGAGTGGACGGAGTATGAGGAGTATTTTAAGACGTACCGTGTCATCGAGCGCCACTCAGTGCGCGTGTATTCATACTTACTATTATTGCCGATGTAACTTTACAAAAATAAAATTCTTTTCAACTTAATAATTATTAATTATTTGTCTTCGCCCTATCGCGGACATATTATGTACACGTAAATACCTATGTCGGTCATGTTACCAAATGTTAAAATGTAAACAAATGTAATTACTTTCCAATGAAATGTGTCTTAAGAGCCTATTAACTTAGGTAAAATATTTATCTAGTATAATGTATGTTAAGTAAACTTAAAAGTACTTGTTATGAGACAAACTTCATGAACTCGTTATTAATACCATAAATATTCCTATGTGTATACAGGTACGGTGTACCCATGCCCGCGTGGCTGCTCTCTGTTCGACAAGCCCGCATACCTACATGCCGTTTTACTTTCTCTTCCTTACATATCACAGAAACAATATATGCATATACACTATACCAACCCTATCTCATACCATTGCAGGGGTACAGATCTCAACGCTGCTCAACTGTGGATTGGCGGAAGCCAGTGTCTTGAAGTCGCCCAAGGCTACTGACTTAACGGTATCTTCCGATAACAGCCGCGACTGATGGCTTAACGTGCTCTTCGAAGAACGGATAAGCTCTAGATAAATAAACACTTCAATAGACAGGCTGTGTACGACGTTGCTTAACCTGCGTGTTCGGGTGGAATGACACGCGCAAAGACGCTATCGATCTTTCGTGTCGTCATAAATCTATATATAACACAGTAGTATAAAGCAAGATAATGGTATTTGATACCCAATAATGGTCCTTGACTTAATATATGGGAACAGCGTGAATACAGCGTGAAAGGCTAGCTCGTTGTGCATAATGTGGTGATAATCCCAATGCTCACATGTGAATGCGAAAGTTGAATATGGCCAATAGAGCATGAAAGTGGAATAAATACGGTCGAGCTGCGAGCATTGCGCAATATTTGTGGCGAAACGCTTGGTGAGTGCGTTCTCAGTGATGATGTAAGAAAGACAGTTGAACTAAAAACGATTATTGGCGTTAAGATAAGAAAATGCATGCTCTGTTGGGTCGGACTTGTAAAAAAGGGCGTATAAAATTAATACGAAACAAATATATTATGCGAAACTAGAAGGATTTAGGAGCCGAGGAGGATACACCTACCACGACCAAATTGGTCGTGTTTTGTCAAAAGGTGATATTAGTATCCCTAGGAACCCGCAAACGTGCATGAAAACAACTACGAATATTGGAGAAGCGAGTGTGGTATGTAAAAGGATATTGTCATGCAGCCTTCCGTTCTCTCTGCCTACCCGCAAGGGAGCAAGCGTTAACATATATATGTAATATATCTTCTTGATGCAAAACGTGCCATCTTAATCCAAACGTAATTTTAAGATATGTAATACAAAAATAATAACACAACAAATACTTAAACAGGTCGTTTTTATTTTTTCAGCAAACATATTTCATACATTCATGTCAATAATAATAATTACAAACGCAAAAAGTAAAACTTCTATGCAGCTGTAAAGTGTGAATAACTAACGAGAGGCTATTTAGATATATTTAGTCTAAAATTCGAGTCATTAAAAGAAGTCGAGCTTGTAATTCCCGAACCGTTCGTATTATAGACAATATTTTTAAACACATTCCTGAGGAAATGAAATGAAAGGTAATAAAGCATTATAACACTTTTAAGGTATAATATGTTCATAAACGCTTTAGACTTTGCTGGTAATAAATTTTATACTATTACAAAATTTGTCATAGCGTAAAACTAAATTCTAAATAGAAAACAAGTTTAAAGCCAGCAATAAATATATGTATGTTAATTATATTCTTACGTAGTTAAAAATAGATAATAGAGAGATAAACTTACATTATTGTCACGAAAACGGTAACAGAAAATTTAATTTGTTCGATAATGTTTTGTTTCATGACGTGGAAAGACGAGGCCAAGGAAAACTAATATACCTACAGCTATGATTAATCCGGTTTAAATAACAAATGATTCTGAAACACTACAATTACTATATAAATACATTTTGCGAAATGTATATACATACTTTGTTTTCTTTGAAAATCTTATCTTGATATTGATAAATATTTGATACCATTGCCTGTTATTTGCGCATAAGTAAGGGTGAAGTAATTGAATTCTAAAATAGCTATTATTACTGTAGGCATTATAAAGGCCTCTCAGCCCGCTTTACGTGTATAATATGAAGCTATTTACCACCAAGTGTCATGAAATAAATCAAGAAAATCGACTTCAATAATGTCGTACCCTCATACAAGGACAAGGGACCAATCGGGCCCTAGGCGTTTTTAAAAGATAAAATCGGTACATATTTGGCAAATATAAGATTTTCCAAAGTATCTATTAGTACTAGTACATCTTCCAAAATCCATATCTACGTAGACTACTCAAATGTAGTTAAATATAACTAAATTATTATCAATTAAAATACTAATTTTAAGCTGATACAATGAAATAAATTTCGAATATAAATAATAGAGCGACTGTAAGTGTTAATAGATTTCAAAGAAACTATACAGGTACCCTATATAATATAATATAAATAAAATTCAGATAAAATACTATTTAAATATCATCCGCCACCTTTATATAGAACACTAAAATAGCTAAATAGCTAAAATAAAGCAAGTAAAACGAAGATTAATAATAAAGCAATTATACAATAATTGTTATGTATTACAAATTTAATATTGTGTTTATTTTCTCAAACATTGTTATACGTCGGTAGGCTTACTTCACGTTGAACCGTATCTCTTCATTAGTTAGCATTTAAAACCTCTATAACTTTATCGTATGCTAAAGTTTTTATGTCTCGTGCATAAATGAAATCAGAGTGGCAAAACTTTTTATACGGTATCTTATAAACTTCAACTACATTTGGCAAATTATTTATTAGAGTTTGGGCATCTTTTGGGGTAGCAACCCAATCATTATTTCCAATAAAAATAGCAACTTTCGTTGTTATTTTCTGAACAGGATAGTCTGGTGGGTTGGTTGAACCATATTTTTGAAGATTTTCTATCGGCCCATAATCAAATAATCTAAATTTCCCAGTACGTATTAATTGACTAGCGTGCATTATTTGTTTAGTAGATGAACCCGATGGCATATGACCGTAAATTACAGGCAGACTTGTTTTATTTACTTGTTCATAATTCGGACCCAAAGAAGTTAATAAAATATTATGGCAAATGGAGAGTGCCAAGTCTGGTGTACCACAAAGTACAGTCGTGATTGCCTCCATACTTTCAGTATCAGTCAATACCGAATTTACACCCAATGACAGTCCTAATTCAGCTAAATCAATAGGTTCTGCTAAGATAAATAAAAGGGGTGACTTATTATGGGAAACATATGCAACTGGAGCTAAGGCTATATATAGAGATACTTTAGAGTTATACTCTGGTCTTTCCGATAAAAGTACAAGGGTTGTGGTCGTCCCTTGAGAATAAGCTATTAGCTTTAATTGCGCCTGTTTTGTTGTAGTCAATGTGTAATCTATCATAGATGCCATATCATATCTTCCGATTTCGTCCCAACTAAAATTCCAATAAGCTGCAGAATCAATTGACAGATGGAGGTGACCTTTAGAGTGTTTGGTGCCCCTGGCATTTCCCAGCCACACGTCATATCCCGCATTCCATAGGAGGTAAGCTAGTCCAGCTTGAGGTCCAATAGTCAGGAAATCGTCAGAACTGGTTAAATGGCCATGCATTAAAAATACTACGGGTCCTGTATTAGGAATACGAAACATATTTAGCAGATAATCATCACTAGTTTGCACTGTGTGTTGTTCTGATGGATATCCATATTTCGTAAGTAGTTGCGTGATGTTCAGAAATATGTCTTCATTGTTCAATAATGGTTTGAGTGAATCTCTTATCGCTGTAGGGTTCGATAAATTCTTAAATGGTGACAGTAAGTCTTTCACATAACTTTTGAAATTATCAATATTGGCAAGAGAAGTCAACGCTGCAGATGGCACTATGTCAGTTGAGGCACAAATCACGCTCGCGATAATTCCTGTAGCTACCACGAATATCAAAGTTACTGAGCATAATGTTTGCCGTAACATAACCATTGTCCTTCGTTTTTGTAAGTAAAAATATAGTAAAAATTTTTCCTAGCTCACTTTAAGGTGCTAACACTCGTACGAAAGTAAATAATTCAACATACTGATGACAAAACGATCACATTAATTATATTTATAGGGTCAGTAAACCTGCGTTTACACTACAGTAGTGGAGAGGTGACTATTACCGCAGCTATTTTTATGTTGAAGAAGCGACTGAGGTACGTACGAACTGTGTAGTGTGTCGATACCGCAAGGGACCTGGAGTGAAGATATACTTACATACTTTTTTAGCAAATTTGCAAACAAACATACAAAAAAAAGCAAACCTGATAAGGCATTATATATTCCTATGGGAAGTTATTATTTTTTTCTTATCAGGTTACTACGTCTCCTGAGAAAGGACCAATGTTGTTTCATCTAGCTATGGATTCTGCATTAATTATTCGAGAATATGATACCTATTTTATGCAACAACCACATAATGACAGCTCATTAGGTGAACGATAATTTTGCTTTATCTATCAGATCACTTCTTTCGTGATATTGTTTTTAAAAATAACTTGTATGAATAAAAAAAATATTAAATGATCTGACTCGAATGCGGCGAATATGAACTCACGCACCGTACTACTGCACAATATTTAACTCACATTATGATATGAATTATAATTTATTACATTATTTAAAACACATATCTTGTAAATGGATCCCGTTTATCATGGTCAACCATAGAGGTACACAGTCTGTGAAAATTTCAAGAGGGTACATAAACAATTCAAAGGATATCTATCTATCTATCCATAATTTTATGCGAAATCCCTTGCGGGGTAGACAGAAAGAACCGAGCGCCACGTGACTCGATCCTTACACACCTCACTCGCTTCTTTAACATTCATTGCTCTTCTCATGCACGCTCGCCGATTTCTAAGTCTCCTGACATCATCTTCTGATTGAACACGATCAATTTCGTCATGGTAGATAAGATTAGGCCTGCTTTGGCTCCTACATCCTTCCACTTTTGTATTGTAATTCTGTTTTGTAATTCTTTTCTCCTACATTCTTTCCACATGCCCGAATCAATGGAGCATGTCTCTTCTTATTTTAACACCATTCAGATTCAAAGGATACATGCAAGATGCGATAAAGGGATTGGACACACAGACGGACGTAGAACGGAGTATTATATATACTCTTTGGCTATTAAAGCCCAAAAAATGTCATTGTCTATAAATTTATGACCACCAAATATTACAGTTACTTTTATTTACTCAATTGCGGTACAACAAATGTACGCTAGTCTATGAATTAACAATTCGTCACTGTACCGAACAAAGAAAACACGGAAAATATAGCCACGGTTTATGTACGTAACTATTGTTTCACTTAATCCACCTAATATTTCGATCTTTTTTCTGTACGTATCTGATATGTGTAGGCCCTCGTATGTACATGTATGTGTATTTTTTAGATTCAGGCGTTCATGCCACCAGGCAGATCTTCGGTGTCGCTTCCCTTTCGCTTGACAGACACAAAGCATCTAGGCATCTCACGTTCATTATATCTATCAACTCATTCATCTTATCTTTTAGACCACCTCTCACATTCCATGTGCCTATACGACACTCAGCTCTCCTCGACCCGCCGGGATGGGCGTTGCGTGGTAGGTGGCGCCCCCCACCGCCGCATGCCTTAGATTCCCCACCGACGGGGGCGGATCGGTGCGCATCGCCTCCGGGGGACGCACTAATCCGCGCGTATGTGCGGTTTGGGTCAAGAATTGCAGTCAACAGTGTTGAACTGGCAGGATTGCGGCGTGCACGCTTCTGGTACCGACCCTTTATGGTAAATGACAACTTTCTATGATGCTCATATACCGGTACCACAGGGCAGAGTGAAGCATGAGCCTGCTCCCTGGCTGACACCTGAAATTAAATGTGCAATGCGTAAACGAGACAAAGCTAAGGGCAGATTCAAAGAATCGCCTTCGGAAGAGAACCTTTTGACATATAAAAAATTACGCAACATCTGCAATAGTATATGAAGGCATACAAAGCGTAAATATATTATTCACACCTCGATTGAAAATATGCCCCCTACACGTATTTCGAAATTTCTTCGGTCACTGGGTGTAGAAAAACAGCCTGAAACCTCCAATAAAAATTTCCAATAAAAATAACCCCCAACAAACACTTCTGTACGCCCCCTATTTCGGTGGATAATTCTACTAAAACTAGATGAAGTAAAAAAGAGCATTTTATCAATTTCCGCAAAGGCTGTGGGTAGTGATGGTGTGAGTCGTGACATTCTAATCTCGATCCTCCGATCCTTGACTGTGTTACGCCTGTAATCACGCATATCCTTAACTTTTATCTCACAACGAATGTATTCCCATCAGGCTGAAAACTGACTCACGTCATCCCCTTTCCTAAAATTCCTAATCCGATATCTTTCTCCCAGTATCGACCTATTTATATACTTTCATTACTACCCAAGGTTCTTAAAAATGCTGTAAAAAACCAACTTCATGCCCACTTATCCATAACAACCTTTTTTGCCCTTTTCAATCTGGCTTTCGTCCACAACACAGTGAGCGTACATACGCCATGCTATGGACAATAAGAAACTTACATTGTTCGTTTTGTTAGACTTTAGTAATGCGTTTAATCCTATCGATTTCGATATTATTTCAGAGATTCTTCGCTCAATTAATATATCTCCCTCTGTGGTTGCATGGTTCGACTTATATCTTCGTGGCCGCCAGTAATGTATTAAAATCGATGAATCATCTTCCGACTGGATCGACTTATTGGCTGGTATGCCACACGGCGGTGTCTTATCTCCACTACTCTTCTCAATTTTATTAATGAATTATCCAAAATTATACATTCTCCTTACCACCTATATGCTGATGACTTGTAAATCTACAGACACTTTTCCAACTCAGAAATTTCAGAAGCTTCCATCGCCATAAACAGAGATCTTTCTGCTATCAAGGAGTGGGCTGACAGCTATGGCTTATTAGTAAACTAATTAGTAAACCCAACCAAATCGCAAGCAATAGTAGTCGGTAGTAGATAGATCAAGAGTAAATTGTGCCGTTTTGCCGACTGTTTATTTTGATAATTACAAAATTCTCTCTACTAATAAAACCAAAAACCTCGGCTTAATTATTGATGAAACTTTGTCCTGGAAATCCCATGTCAATGATATTATGCGAAAACCAATGTATTATGCGTTTCGCTCACTCAGGCGGTTCCAAAACTTTTTACCTTTCAAAACTAAAATTATGCTAGCTCAAAATCTCTAACCCCCTATTCTTGACTACGCTGATATCTGTTATTTGGATGCGATAGAGAAGCTGCTGAAGAAACTGGAGCACCTGCAAAACTTGGCTATCCGGTTCGTGTTCGGTCTCAGAAAATTTGATCATCAACTTTCCTTTATAGATTATTTGAAAACCCTAGTTTTCCCCAATACCTCTGTTGTCGTTTCCTACTATTACCACCCTCCAGACGATCACAACGCCCCGGTCACATTCAAACCTTCAACTATCCCATGTCGCACTCAATTTACTTCTTTAATACCTTTACTGTCCGTGCAGCGCTGCTCTAGAATAAATTGCCACCGCAAATAAGAAACTGTTCATCAGACACAATTTTTAAAAAAAGATTGAAAGAACACTACATTTCTCAAATAGTATTATAAATGTCTACTTATATAATGTATGTATTTATTTATTCGTAGATGTATGTATCTATATATGTGTGTATATGTATATATTTATTTATTGATGAAGATTTGTAATGTAAATAAAATAAAAAAATAAATTGTAATTGTTCAATGTTTATGAGTCAACTTTGTAAATATTATGTTTAATATTGTTATTATTGCTGATTTTTAACACTGTTTATCACCTGCATCTGTTTCTTTGTTACCCGTCCATTGACGATTTTTTTAATAAAACTTTAACATGAAATAATTTTGAAAATTAATTTCTTAATAAGATGTATGAAGAACCGCTAATTGTTTTCCTTTATTATGTTTCTTTTTTGTTTTCGATACAGCGACTATATTTACATATATTATATGGAAATAATTTCAAGTGACTACCTATACGCTACAAAAGTTACAGAGAGATAGGCTTACAGATGGGCAGACAGCACACTCAGCAATCTCCTGTTGGCATAATTTTGGCTCCTGCCAACCCTATAAATGGACAATGGTTAGTATATTTTTTTGAACAAGAACTGTAGCGACTTCTGTTTATTCAATTGCGGTACGACAAAGGTATAATAACGTGTCAAGTAAGAGTTTGTTTGTCCCCATACCGAAGCAAACGGAGTATCCTTGGTACTATTTGGTTAACTAAAAATGGCTATAATTTATTAGTTACATGTACCTAAAATATTAGTTACTTTTTCCTCAATTGCCGTACGACGTAAGTATGATAAATAAATAAAGAAAGAATTTATCACTATGCCAAAGACAAACTATAACCAGAATTTATTACTAGTTATATTCACAGATAAAGAATAAATAATTAGAAATTAAAAATATAAAAATATATGAATCAAACATTTTTTTTAACGGAAGTATCGCGTGTTTTATTTATTTTCTTGAACCTGACGTTTCGAATGCTTTGCAGCGTCCGTGGTAGCAGGAATACTTCCGTTAAAAAAATTGCTTAATTCAATGTATAACAATCGCGAAAACCTAAGACAATACTATAAAAAATAATATTTTTCTTATGAACAAACTGACAGACCAATGCAACTGTCCCTTGTTAAATATCCTTTTATTCACCCCATTTTCCATCGCAATATAAAGTAAGACAATGTGATGGATTTGTCATTTGTGTCATGTTTTTCTAAAGACTAATATCTACAGTGTACTCTGTCACATAGAAAGACGAAACCATGTATAAAAATGCTTAGCGGACCCTGGGCTCCGAAGCGAAAGCATAGGATGCGAACGGGATTAACGCTTGGATGACGATGATGAGAGACGATCAGAATACTCAAAGCAGTGATCTGCTAATGTGTATGCCGGTACATCGGCTTGCTAGGACTGGTAGATCTTTTCTTGTAAATTGTATTCGATTTTATAATAAGTTGCCTGAAACAGTTCTGTCCTTTCCTGACAATGTATTCAAAAAGAACATTAAAAATACTCTCTGTAGAAGGGCTTATTATAGAATTGATGAATATATAACTGACAAAGATGTCTGGAAATAATTCAGCACAGACTACCTGTTCTTAATAATCTTTAATTTTACCATTTGATATCATTATTGTACCAATATGCTTATGTATTTTTTGTTTTTGTAATATCTAATTGACAATTTTAAAAGAGACCTATATTGGTAAGTTTCTTTCGGCATTTCTTCTTGGCCAATGGTCATTTCCGAAATGCTAGTAGATAAAAAAAAGGAAAAAAGTAAAAAGAGAATTAAAGAGGATACAATAAGGTTATATTTCAAAAACTGTAAGACGTGTCTAAGTGCCCGCGAGGGCCCAATGGCAAATAAAGATTTTTTATCTTTATCTTTTTTATCTTTTAATGGTTTGGGTGGATACATAACACGGTGGGTGAAGATGCACTGCTCCGCTTTATTTATCATTTTATTGTGAATTTAATTTAATATTTTATACATTTTACTTCAAGAATTGTTGTTTGATATAAGTGATTCTAGAATCTACTTGTCATTTATGATAAGAATATACCACATTTGTTTATAGTTACTGCTCTCCAAAAAACTGTTTAAAATTGTGTAAATTCATACTGCGTTGACGCCCACGATACAGGCTTAGTGTGGGGCCATAGTACTACTATGTTCCATATGTTAATATTTTCAGTTAAATGTCCATGACATCTCTGAATACACGGTCAGAAATGGAGACATCGCCGAGTAGAAAATAACAATGAATAGCGTTGTCTTCATACTGATTAATTAAGCTTCGCATGATTAATGCGTCGGATGTAGTGGCTGCGTGGGGTCCAATGATGTCTATAATATAGCGATCGCAACACACTAATAGGAACGGCTTCAATAAGTTCGCGTATTTATGAAGACTGTACCTACTTTTCTCTTTGGAACAGATAGTTGCTGGATTTCTGAATATATATAAGTTCCGTCTATTACAACAGTAGCCTTTCTTTGTTGTAATGGGGCTTCTGGGTTTCCGTAGAAACCATTTGGAAGGGTTTTATTCCTCTCCATAACTTTATCTCTTGTAATGTGGTTAAAACCCAAGTGACGTGGTACAAAATCACGCATGAGGCGCTCTTGTATATTCATTCTCCTTTTTTAGTTCACTGTAATGATACATCAGTAACTGGAGCCTATGTCTATAGAACTTACCTATAAGCTTTATAGCGATTGTTGTTTGTTCTTGGTGTGTGTCGAGGAGTTTGTTCTTTGGATCATGCTTATCTGGTTCAGAGATTCAATTGATCGTATCGGGCCTATAGTAATTCATCTAGCATGAAAAGGAAAAGCATGGCGTGTTTGGTTATAAGTTTGTGTTAAATGGGGTGTGTGGATATGAGATAAATTTGCATGTTAAAATGGTGGAAGCCGATGGTAGATATTCTATTCTATTTATTGCATGTCCGAAATTGGTACCGTGACGGGGGTTTCACAGAATATGGTTTGGAATAGATGTCCTGTTATGAGGGGCAATAACTTTATTTATAATAGTCACACGGGGTGTGCGCGTCGGATTGCAAGCAATAAATGTCATTTAATAGATTGATGAGAGAGTTTCTAAGATGTTTAAAAACAATAGTTGCGTGACGTTCATTGTGTATCAAATTACAGAACAGGGGTTTGTTATTTTAGGCTGGAATGTGTACGAGGGTGAGGATGAGTTTTATGATCGTCAATATGACACAAATGTTAGACACTGCGTGGGAACGTGAAATAATCTTTACGAGAAAGCGCGTGAACGCATTTGACCATTTCGGGGAGGATTGCCTGAGCCAATAAGGGAATAGCGTCATGGGGCGTGATCTCAAGGGTGGGGTGTAGAATGATGGTACTCACGAGTGGAGTTTTGGACTTAAAATTGATACTTCGTATATTTTGTAAGTGAATCTTAGAGTAAAGTTACGAATTGCCTATGTGTAGAGCGAATCCGTACGCTCCGCCAAGTGTGTGTAAAGCAGGGCCAACGCGTCTAATGACGGCACGGCACCGCGCGCACCCCGCCAATCCCAGCTCAGTCTAGATTTAAGTTTATATCTCGATTTGTATTACTAATGTGTGCAATTTAGGGACGGCGACCTTATCGAGACAGTTAGCTGTGATCCTGCGTGGATAGCTCCGTCTTCAATTCCGTACATACATTGTTTTAATGAGGATTATGTGTTCTTTTGTTTCAATGTTAAATGTGTTTATTTTTTTTATGTGGTACGATTTTGTTTTCAGCCGACATTTAACGCGATCGCGATATTGCTGTAAATACACACATCAAAAGTGTCTAGGGATCAACATATATTTTTGCAATAACTTTTCTCTTGATTGATATTAATTAAAATTTTCTTTAAGGATTCATCAAATAAAGTGTTTTCGTTTGTCTACAGTAACGATAAACCAAGTCACCTTTGCATTAATAAAGAAATTTGCCATTTTCATAATAAAGGGATTTTTGACATTTGAACCACTAACATTAAAGTTCGAAAAAAAAGACTGAAATAACAGTTTTCTTTAAAATTTTATTGGGTAACTTAAACAATTAATAATCCGTGTTTCTACCGCGAACACTAACAACACGTGGGAATGATAGAAGCTGGTTCCCGGCAACGTACTGTGGCTTTAGCTCTGAATACAAGTCAGAGTGTTATCAGTCGACTTTGGACACGTTACCGAAGCACTGGTACCGTGGCTGAGCGCCATGGAGGACGGTATCGCTGCACCACACGGAGACAAGACCGATACATTCAAATCACAACTCGAAGAGCTCCAACAATAACCGCCATGATGTTAGCCGTGACGCTTCATCACTCTTCAGGGAACTTAATTAGCGACCAAACAGTCAGAAACCGCTTGCATGAAGTGAACCTTCATTCCCGAAGACCGCTAAGGGTACCACCTATAGCAATGCACAATCGTAGGATTCGATATCAATGGGCTCTTGAACACAGAAATTGGGCAGAAGAACAATGGCGTTTCGTGTGCTTTTCTGATGAGTCTCGTTTTGGTATGAGACCGGATACAAGACGTATACGACACTGGAGAACCCCTGGACGCCAACAGCGATTAAAATCCTGCCAGGAAGTCCATCCTTATAGTGGTGGAACCATCATGGTATGGGCGGGTATTTGGATCGGCGGAAGAACTGAGTTGATTTGGATCAGAGGCAACCTCAACGCTCAAATTTATGCTGAGACGATTGTATCAGACGTCATCGTTCCTCTACAAGTGCAAATCGGTCCCTTATTTCAGTTAATGCATGATAATGCACGACCGCACACCGCAAGAGTTGTAAGACAGACTCTCGCCGCAGCTAACATCAATGTCATGCCCTGGCCTGCTCAGTCGCCAGACTTGAACCCGATTGAGGATGCATGGGATATGCTACAGAGAAGAGCTCTGCCGAATATGGAGGGTATCCAGTCGCAAGAAGACCTTTTTTTGTTGTTGCAACGAACATGGGCGGCCATTCCACAGCGTGATTTGGATGAACTCATTTTGAGTATGCCAAACCGATGTTCTTGTGTTGTTAGTGTTCGCGGTAGAAACACGGATTATTAATTGTTTAAGTTACCCAATAAAATTTTAAAGAAAACTGTTATTTCAGTCTTTTTTTCGAACTTTAATGTTAGTGGTTCAAATGTCAAAAATCCCTTTATTATGAAAATGGCAAATTTCTTTATTAATGCAAAGGTGACTTGGTTTATCGTTACTGTAGACAAACGAAAACACTTTATTTGATGAATCCTTAAAGAAAATTTTAATTAATATCAATCAGGAGAAAAGTTATTGCAAAAATATATGTTGATCCCTAGACACTTTTGATGTGTGTATTATCCGCCTAGGCCATTCGGGTCATAGTTGCCTAATTTAAACTTTGCTTAACTTCTGGTTTGGTCCGTTGTAAGCAGACTCTGAACCGTTTTTCAGACGAAGCCCAGGCGATGGGAGTGTTATTTTGATAGTGAACATTGGATTTCATATGATCTATTAACATAACGCCAGAGGAGGGGACCTCACCATATAATTATAACGCTGTTGCGCTAGTTAAATGTTATAGTACCCTTGGAATTTTAGGAGTGCATGACTGAGGAATTCTGGTCAGGAACCCATGCTTACTGACACCTTTTGGAGGAAATATGGTCACACAGCCCGACGTATCCAAGACAGACGATAAATCGACTGAAGATACAGAATTATTTACTCTGACCAAAATAAAATATATATGTGGAACCAACCTAACATAACCATACCACGATACATTATAAAGGTGTAATCAGCGCGCCAAATGTACACATAGTATATATGCAAAATGCATACAACGATGCTCTCTCTAAAGTTATGCATTGGTTTAATGTTAATAATCTGCTTTTAAATGATAAAAAGACTAAAGTAATTAAGTTCTTAACACCTAATGCAAGACAGGTGACTACCAATGTACATGTTAATGGAACTAATTTAGTCCTTGTGGAAACAACTGTGTTCTTGGGTATAATAATTGACTCCAAACTACAATGGGGCCCACAAATTGAAAAATTATCAGGAAAACTAAGTTCTGCAGCCTATGCAGTGAAAACTATTAGACAGCTCACTGATGTTGATACGGCTAGAATAGTTTATTTCAGCTACTTTCATAGTATTATGTCATATGGAATTCTTCTTTGGGGTAACTCCGCGGACATTAACACCATCTTTTTATTGCAAAAGAGAGCCATAAGAGCTATCTACAAACTTGGTCCCCGGGAGAGCCTTAGAGAAAACTTCAAAGCAATAAATATCCTAACAGTCGCATCGCAATATATCTATGAAAATCTTTTGTATGTCCATAAAAACATAGACTCATTTTGTAAAAAGAGTGAAACTCATAATATAAATACTAGATATAAGCATAATCTTGTGTTACATGCTAGCCGTCTCCACAAAATAAGTAATTCTTTTATGGGGCAATGTATACGGTTCTATAACAAACTTCCCAGCAATATAAGAGAATTGTCAATAAACAAATTTAAAACTACTATTAAAGCCAAATAGTGTAGCAGGGCATAAAGTATCTGACTATATTAACGATAAAAATGCCTGGGATTGAGTCGATCCAATTATAATGTAATTAATAAATTATGTAAATTTGTTTGGATACCAAAAGAGGGATGCCTGAGTTTTTTGGCAGTATTTTTATCAGTGCTCATCTAGTCATGAACTGCACGGTAGGGGAAAAAAATTGTGACGATTCCAAACAAATGTAGCCATTTTTACGGAATAAAAAGATTTTGACTTTGACTTGACTTTGAGCTCCTGATTCTCCCACGAGATTGATATATTAACAGAAGTTAGTGTATTAATCGCGTAATCATTAATGTACGTACGAAAAAGAGCATATGAAATTACATGGCCCATGATACATAACAAAATATTGCGCAAACTGAGGTATAGGAGGGTGTTAACCTCGGACGAAATTGGTCAAGTGAAGGGTATTGGAGCACATGTACCGAAATAAACTATCCAAGTACCATCTGATGCTGTAATATAATATCACCAGTCGCTCTAACTATAATTTTGCTCTAGACCGCTCTTAATGTTTCAAATTTACGCGTTAATACTTTGAATTCAAATAAATAAAATAGACTAGACGATCGTTCAAAACAACTACTTGTAAGTCTGAACCAATATCAAGTACACGGCTAAGAGTAGATTAGACGAAATTATAGAGTTCGTAGCGTGAGACGACTGTAGCCTATGGGGTCCTGTTAATATATCTAGTTAAGGTTGCATCACATCACGACGATTCGGTTTAAATAGAACACTCAATCGTTCGTTGCTCTCTCCCATCCGAAGTTTCATTAGGTAAATGGCAAGTGTAGTATTAGGCTGATTCATTTCCTTTGCCAACGATGGGGGTCTCCCCATCGTTGGCAAAGGCAAAAAAGTTGTTCAAATAATCGTCCAACCCACGTGATAATGAAAAACTTGCAGGTCAATTCGTTTCACATTTTCGAAAGCCATTTTGAACACGGATCAAAATTGAAAGTTCCATAACATATGGTTATCGTAATCAATAATCTGAACATTGCAGATTTTCAATATTGTGTTTCTACTAATAAGAACCATTTGGCCTAGCACTAACTTAAGTGCCATCTCATGTAAAGTAGCGGAACTTTTACGAACTAATGCTTTTGAGATCCATTGACACCACACAGCGACATTTGTTGGAAGAAGAATAAACTAAAGTTTCAATAATAAAAATTCATAGTAATAAGGGACATCTAGTGAGGAATAGCAGCATCAAAAGCACCAATACAAACTAAGATCTAGATAACAATGAATCCACGTAATATGAACAGAACTTACCACTAGAAGACTCTAAGATCAAAAAACTATACAGACCTTCGATTATTAAAAAATAATTAAGCAGTCGTCCAAGAATGTCTAATGCAAAGAATTATAGTGGCTGCAAAGACGTCATTGAGGATAAGCGGTATTTACAGTGCAGTGGATGTAAAGAGTATAACGACTTATTTGTGCTAATATCTCTGAAGTACGATTTTATAATACAATGTTTAAAGAACATAAAAATACCTGGAAGTGTGTGGTATGTAAGAGCAAACACCCGAAAATGGATAATATCAATACTAGTGCGTGCTTCCTTTGATGGTGTCACTGTACACCGAGGGGCGACTAACAGTAGTCATGTTTACCTGAACTTATCCATATTTGATAAATCTCATGCTAACGATACTTCGATGCAGCCTGCAACGTCTTATACCTGTAATGCTTCGCTAGATGTCACCACTAACAGTATACCTTAATTATCGATGACCAAATAACTTTTCTTTAACATGTAATATCGCAACTCACGAATGAATTGAACTGTGCTTCAAATAAATCACAGAAATATGCACGGAAAATTAAATTCCGAATGACTATTTCAGAATTCAAAATAGAAATGACATAAACAAATCTAAAACAAAAAAAAACACCGTCAGAAAAGGAAATAATCTCAATTTCGCAGATACAAGACAATAAGACATTGAATTTGCAATGAGAAAAAGAAACTATAACATCCCAAAAGATACTTCAAAATAAATCAATCCTGAGCGAAACAAAAAATAAGATGAATTTATGCATGATAAGCAGAAATAATGATAATAAAATGCTAACGATCGCCAACAATTCTTTCAGTAACTCTGAAGTATGTCACTATATACCCGAAGTGCAGAATAAGCCAGTTCATGAATAACATACTCGTAGATGTGAAACTTAAAGATTTCACTAAGAGAGATTATTGCATTATTTTTATTAGTCAAGAGGACTTTAAAAAAACGAACAATTATTTTAATATGATATTAAAATTGAGGGAAACATCAATTACTCATACAAATATAATATTATGCCTACTGATATTTATATGTGATAATAATACAGCATTTTTTAAATTGGAGATTGGTATGCTTCAACTATTATTATATCTAGTCTTAGATGACTCAATGGTGGGAAGATGAAACGGAAGGGATAGAGTGGCCTGATGCGGGCAGCAGAGGCCGCGCTCACTTTACTTCGTGCGCTCGGACGTAACGGACGTGTTCTTTAGTAGATTTAGAGTGTCAAGATTTTTGTTATTTACTTAAATAAAATATCAGATAGGTTGTTTTGTATTGTTTTTTAAAAAAACAATATGCCTTTTGATTTCTAATACTAGATATACACACAACTACGCTTATTTATTGGACTCAAACTTAAACTTATCATATGATTATGATATGTTCTCAAGACGGCACGGTACAATAAATAACAACGGCATAAAGATAATATTTAAAGATCTGAAATAAATAATTATTGATATTAAATATTATCACCAAGAGAATCCTGAATAGAAAATAGAGGAAAATAATACTATCTCAAACCAACAGTTGTTTCCATAATTCTAAATTATGTATATTACACCAAAATATTGCAGCGCCAATAAATATATCAGACTTAATTGTTGTACACTTAGAGGAATTATTAAATAACAAAATTGACATTGATGTTATTTGTATAACTGGCCATTTATTCAATCAGGAAATGAAGATAATTTGTATATTTAAAATTATTGTCTTGTAGCATGTTACTCACGGGCAGGTAAATCTCGTGGAGGAGCTTGTATTCTAGTCAAAAAATGTAATCAGTACAGAGAATTCAAATCCATTTCAAAACATTATGTTTAACTGTAGAATGCTATGCTATAGAGTTGACACAGCGCAATTTGATAATTTTGTGCGTTTATAGACCACTAATTAATATGGTGTACCGCAGGGTAGTGTATTGGGCCCGCCATTATTCCTAATTTACATTAATGATTTATCTCAACCTGTACGGCAGCATAGTGTGCTATTTCCTGATGACAGTACTGCGATAATAAAAAATAAAAATCCCAAAGAATACGAAAATGACATAAATAAGGTATTACGTGACATCATATAATGATTAAATAAAAATAATTTCGAAATGGTTAATAGATTCAGGCGTTATTTTGCGAAAGTCAAATTTACATGCAATTTGATCTAACCTGCTTGTAGCAAGTTATTCTTACGATTAACGTCTACAATGCCTGATGATGCCTCGTGGAGAGGCGAGGCACGTGTCGCAGCGGTGACCAGGCCAGACGTGGCAGCGACGGTGGTGGTGGGGGCATGCGGATTCTGTTCCAGATGGCGGGCGACCGCAGCAGCCGAGGCGGAGACTACCGGAGCAGCCATGATAGCGTCGGCATGTTGCACTTACTACCGGTAGTGGGTGAGTGCCGGCCGGCGCTGGGCCGCATGAACTAATTGGTGGCAGAAGCATACTAAGCAGGTTAGATCAAATTGCATGTAATTTCGAAATTAACATAAATAAATCTAAATTAATGCATTTTTATCAGAAAATAAAAGCTCAAAATATATATGTTGATATATTAAGTATCACTCGCGCGATGCCTCCTCTGCTGCTTACACAGCAACTCCATGAGAGCTAACTAGTGAACTCACACGCAGGAACACAACAACCCTCTAGGGAGTTGTTATTTGGCTGCGGTTTTCTGTGAGGTGGAGGTACTTCCCCAGATGAGCTGCTTTGATGCGCCCTACTTCTCTTAAAACATCCAGACCAAGACAAACCGCCATGATCATGCACACAAATGTTTGCCTTGTGTGGGAATCGATCCCACGAGCGTTGGTGTCAAAGTCGCGTCATCCACGACTGAGCCACCGAGCTCGTCTATATAAGTATATACACACATCAAAAGTGTCTAGGGATCAACATATATTTTTTCAATAACTTTTCTCCTAATTGATATTAATTAAAATTTTCTTTAAGGATTCATCAAATAAAGTGTTTTCGTTTGTCTACAGTAACAATAAACCAAGTCACCTTTGCATTAATAAAGAAATTTGCCATTTTCATAATAAAGGGATTTTTGACATTTGAACCACTAACATTAAAGTCCGAAAAAAAGACTGAAATAACAGTTTTCTTTCAAATTTTATTGGGTAACTTAAACAATTAATAATCCGTGTTTCTACCGCGAACACTAACGATGGTAGAAGCTGGTTCCCGGCAACGTACTGTGGCTTTAGCTCTGAATACAAGTCAGAGTGTTATCAGTCGACTTTGGACACGTTACCGAAGCACTGGTACCGTGGCTGAGCGCCATGGAGGACGGTATCGCTGCACCACACGGAGACAAGACCGATACATTCAAATCACAACTCGAAGAGCTCCAACAATAACCGCCATGATGTTAGCCGTGACGCTTCATCACTCTTCAGGGAACTTAATTAGCGACCAAACAGTCAGAAACCGCTTGCATGAAGTGAACCTTCATTCCCGAAGACCGCTAAGGGTACCACCTACAGCAATGCACAATCGTAGGATTCGATATCAATGGGCTCTTGAACACAGAAATTGGGCAGAAGAACAATGGCGTTTCGTGTGCTTTTCTGATGAGTCTCGTTTTGGTATGAGACCGGATACAAGACGTATACGACACTGGAGAACCCCTGGACGCCAACAGCGATTAAAATCCTGCCAGGAAGTCCATCCTTATAGTGGTGGAACCATCATGGTATGGGCGGGTATTTGGATCGGCGGAAGAACTGAGTTGATTTGGATCAGAGGCAACCTCAACGCTCAAATTTATGCTGAGACGATTGTATCAGACGTCATCGTTCCTCTACAAGTGCAAATCGGTCCCTTATTTCAGTTAATGCATGATAATGCACGACCGCACACCGCAAGAGTTGTAAGACAGACTCTCGCCGCAGCTAACATCAATGTCATGCCCTGGCCTGCTCAGTCGCCAGACTTGAACCCGATTGAGCATGCATAGGATATGCTACAGAGAAGAGCTCTGCCGAATATGGAGGGTATCCAGTCGCAAGAAGACCTTTTTTTGTTGTTGCAACGAACATGGGCGGCCATTCCACAGCGTGATTTGGATGAACTCATTTTGAGTATGCCAAACCGATGTTCTTGTGTTGTTAGTGTTCGCGGTAGAAACACGGATTATTAATTGTTTAAGTTACCCAATAAAATTTTAAAGAAAACTGTTATTTCAGTCTTTTTTTCGAACTTTAATGTTAGTGGTTCAAATGTCAAAAATCCCTTTATTATGAAAATGTCAAATTTCTTTATTAATGCAAAGGTGACTTGGTTTATCGTTACTGTAGATAAACGAAAACACTTTATTTGATGAATCCTTAAAGAAAATTTTAATTAATATCAATCAGGAGAAAAGTTATTGCAAAAATATATGTTGATCCCTAGACACTTTTGATGTGTGTATATATTTTTTTTATTTAAAATTCATGATTTAAAGGAGAATAATATATAATGTTTGTTTTAAATATTGTACGTTCAATTAAGGACAGCCATGCAATTCTGTAAGAGCAAACATCCTTACATCCTCGGAAACATCGGCTGTTATAGCCTTGAACACAAAATTGTAATTCCTTAGTGTCGCTTTTCATGGTTGTGTGACACTAGCGCCGCAAGGCTGCGTTTGGAATTGGAATTCTACAAGGCAAACAGCCTCGCGTACGCTTACAGCCTTATAGAATACCAAATAAAAAGCCGTGATCGCAGTAGACGATGTCAAAGCTGTGACATCTGTGATCACAGCGACGCACACAGCCATTACGAGTCGCTTAGAGAATTGCATGGCAGGACGTGGTGAGACTGATAAAGTGTAATCTATAAATACCTATGTTCCATTTGTATTTCCATTGTATTGGGATTATTTCGAAAATTAGCTTGCAACGTTTCGATCATATTCACGAACTGCTCTCTTGTAAACCAATGCGACGAGTTTGCGCTGTCAATTATCCAGTTATTCTGGTTTAAATGCTCGTTACAAATTAGTAGGTTACCTAAAACTAGCTGTCTATTGATAACTAGTAGTAATAGCCGCGTGTTGCGTCACGTTTTATACGACGATATATATTTATACTCTATCACGACTTTACATAACATACATTCAAAATAAGGTATATTTTTACGCAAACATACTATATTATCTACAAGTACGTGATAAGATTATATTATCTACGAGTACGTGGTAAGAGAGCGATACACGGGTAAAAAGCAACTTTCTGATGCGTTTGCGCCGCCCACTGTGCCAACTTTTATTGTTTGCCAAAGTGTGAAAGAGACAAAAATCGCACAGGTAATAGCTCTGAACATTGACCTACCTGAAGGTCATATCATGAGCTGTGTCGTGAAGTGTTTAGTTAAATTTCGTAGTTACATAAAAGCAATATTAGAAAACACCAAGAAAGAAAAATGAAAAAGTAATTTTCTTAATCAGTAATATTTTTTTATTGACAACATATAATTTTGCTGCCATGGTAAAAGAATTTTGTGGTCTATCCAAATATTAAGCTTTCGTACGCGGTGGTCCAATTCCGCCCATTGTCTATAGATAGATAAATGTCATGATATGTATATTATTATCGGTTAGGTTCAAATACTGTAAACATAGTATTTTTTATGTCATAATTAGACGGACTATCATGTCAGCAGACGTAACTGAAAATGAATTTAGAATATATTTTTGTGATCCTCCAAACAGGAACAGCTACGAGTATATAAATATAGCTGCTTGGCGGTAGAAATAGTTGAGACTGAGGCGAAAACGACTTTTGTACAAAGTATCCCTCTGGTGTTATTCTAACGACTAACATCTACTGTGCCTGAGTATACCCCGTGGAGAGGCGAAACACGTGTCGCAGAGATGACTAGAGCAGTCATGGCAGCATCGGAGGCGGGTGCAGGCGGCTCCTGTTCCAGAGGGCGAACAACCGCGAGTACTACCACAGCAATCGAGGCTGAGACGACCGAAGCAGCTATGGCAACAACGGCATATTGCATCTACTAATGATAGTGGGTGGGTGCCGAAGCAGCTATGGCAACAACGGCATATTGCATCTACTAATGATAGTGGGTGGTTGCCGGCGTTGGTTGGTGGCAAAGCACACAAAGCATTTTAAATCAAATTGCAGGTAACAACTTTCGCAAAATAACGCCCGAATCTGTTAAATAAACTGATCGTAATAAAACTTTGTGTGAACGAGTCCGTATAATAAATAGGCTATTATAAGGTTCAAAATGTGTAGTAAGCACAATTCATTCACTATTCACAAGAAATAAAGCCCGGTAACAAATAGACAGTTCGCGACACGAAGCCCGGTGATTTAATTAGTGGACACAGGATTCAATATTACTGGATTGTTGTGTCACCGGGATATATCCGGCTTACGGTGGAACTAATAAATTGTATCTAGCAATATTTAGGTTTTGTTTTGTGTATATTACTTTGTTTCTTAACTTTATTATATACTAGCTTATATGCCCGCGGCTTCGCACGCGTAGTTTTTTTATTTTTTATTTATACTACTAAGGTGGCAATCAAGCATACGGCCTGCCTGATGTTAAACAGTCACCGTAGCCTATGGACATTTGCAACACCAGGGGCGTCACTCATGCGTTGCCGACCCTCTAAAAACCTCTTCACGCATTTCTTGAAGAACTCCATGCTGTAGTTCCTTGGAAAAACCTCGGCTGGGAGCTCATTCCACAGCTTGAGTGTTCTCGGAAGAAAACTTCTCTGGAACCGCACCGTACGCGACCATAGCGGTTCAAGCGTGTGAGGGTGAACTCCCCGCCGTCGGCGAGCGGTGCGGTTATAAAAAGTAGCCGTCGGCATCATTTCGAACAACTCTTCAGAACACAACCCGTTGTACAATCGGTAGAACACACAAAGGGAGGCAAAGTCTCTCCTTAAACTTAAGAGTTCAATACCGTGTGTAAGCTTAGGATTGTCGACAATTCTCACAGCTCGTCTCTGAATCGAATCACACGGTCCAAGCTGGTATTCAGGTGCTCCCGCCCAAAGGTGACTGCAGTACTCCAAGTGCGGTTTGACTTGAGACTTATATAATATAAGTCTTTGCCCCGCACTGAAGTACTGCTTAGCCCTGTTGAGCACATCAAGTTTTTTCGACGCCAGCTTGACCTTCTCCTCCAGGTGATTTCGATATTGCACATCACTGGAGATCTCGACGCCAAGCATCCTAATACTTTTGGTGACGGTAAGAGGTGTGTTCTGGAATTTAGAAACCACAGCAAATGGAGTTTTCTTAGCGGTGAACGCGCAAACTTCTTGGGGTTGAATTCGACCAAGTTAAGCCGCCCCCAGTCGGATATTTTAGACAGAGTACCATCCATTTCAGACACAAGTTTGTCGCGGCTTTCCTCCACAAGGGAACGAGGGATGTTTGCACGGCCTGTATAATAAGTATCCCCGGTGCTGTCGTCCGCATAACAATGAATGCCATCAATTGACAACATATCATTGATATGCAGCAGAAACAGCGTCGGAGACAGTACAGAACCCTGAGGGACGCCAGCATTGATATCCATACTATCGGAGCATCCACCGTCAACCACGGCTTTTATGCATCTGTTGGATAAAAAGCTCGCGACCCATTTGCACAAACCCTCGGGCAGCCCGTATTATGGTAACTTCGATAGAAGACTCCGGTGCCAGACCCGATCGAACGCCTTCGCCATATCTAGGCTGACAGCCAATGCCTCACCTTGACTCTCTATCGCCAAAGCCCAGCGGTGTGTAAGATACACTAGAAGATCAACAGTTGAGCGACAATGGCGAAAACCGTATTGACGGTCGCTAATCAAGTCGTGATCCTCTAGGTATCCTAGGAGTCGTATGTTTATCACACGCTCCATTACCTTGGAGAGAAGGGAGGTTATAGCGATAGGCCTGTAATTCGATGGGTCTGATCTATCGCCCTTTTTGGGCACCGGGTGCACATTGGCGGTCTTCCATGAAGACGGGACTTGCCCAGTGGAGTAGGAAAGCACGAAAAGGCGCGTTAGTACAGAACACAACTCAGGAGCACACAGCTTCAGCACCACTGCCGGTATACCATCCGGCCCACTCGATTTATGAATGTCGAGAGAGAGTAAGGCCCGCCGGACATCTCGCTGGGTAATGGAGATTTCCGGCATTGAGCTACCGCACTACGGGATGGTAGGTGGCACAGCTCCCCCGTCATTCATATTCGAGTTAGAC
Source organism: Pyralis farinalis (assembly GCA_947507595.1). NCBI lineage: Eukaryota > Metazoa > Arthropoda > Insecta > Lepidoptera > Pyralidae > Pyralis > Pyralis farinalis. The sequence continues at coordinate 32,497,515 of OX382269.1, read as the reverse complement.
GCAAAGAGATTACCAAGTAAATCGGCTTTCTCCTTAGCGCTATGGGCCAAACTGCAATCCGGTTTTTGCAGTAGTGGCATGGACGGTTGACAGAAATTTCCCTCGGCAGCTTTAGCGAGCGACCAGAAAGCACGGCTCCCAGAGGGAAAGCTCGCAAGTCGCTCGCCAACTCTGCCGACGAAATCGAATTTTGCTCTAGCGACCACCCTTTTACTGGACCTCGAGGCAGCATTCAGTTTGCGCTTCAAAACAGAGACTCTAGGATCCCCATTAGCATGCGCCGTGGTCCAAGCATCGTAAGCAGCCTGCTTAACAAGAATGGCTTCCTTACAACGCCGATTAAACCACGGCCGCTTTTTAGCTCCCGCAGTAGCTACAAGGCGACTGGGAATGAAGCATTCCATGCCATCCAATATCGCCGCAGCCACTGCGGTTGCGCAGGAATCAATGTCGTCTGATTCGAAGCACAGCTGCCTCCACGGGTACGATGCGTAGAATTCACGCAATCCATCCCAGTCTGCTGATTTATAGTGCCATACGCGACGACATCCGGCGGGCCGAGGTGGATCGCGTCTGGCACAAGGCACTTGAGTCCGGATGAGGCAGTGATCCGACGAGCCAAGCGGCGCATCCACTGAGATGTTATACTCATCCGGACGTGTGGTCAGCAGAAGGTCCAGTAGAGAGCTTGCATGGTCCTCTACATCTGGTATTCTCGTGGGAGAAAGAACCAGTTGAGAGAAACCATAGGCCAGAGCAAATTCATGAGCAGATCTCCCCGCGCAGTCAGTGCACCGAGAGCCAAGCCACTCGGCGTGGTGGGCATTGAAGTCTCCCAAAATCACTAACTCCGCGGTGGGATACTGTTCGATGACGCTGTCAGTCGCCCTTTGCAGGCGCTCAAATAACCGAGTTGTGCCTGTATCACCGCTATGAGACCTGTAAAGGCACGCGTAGATTCGGGTGTGGCCGCCTTGATCCACTCGCACCCATAATATCGACAGGTCCCTGTCTTCAAGGTTATGCAATCGGCGACAACAAATATCCTCCCGGACGAACAAGCATACCCCGGCATGACGCACAAACAAGTGCTTCAGTTTGTACCCGGGGTAATTCAAGTAAGAAGTGTCGGCCGGTGAGGATATTTGTGTCTCCGTGAGGAAAAGAATGGTCGGCCGCGCGGTTTCCAGGTGATGATGGACCGCGTTGATGTTCGAGTGCAAACCCCTGATGTTGCAAAAGTCCACATACATTGTGGAAGGGGTGGCCGCTGTGAAACCATTTTTCCGTTTTTTTTTGCTTTTTCATGAGTGATGAGGTAAATAAAATAAAATAAGAGGTCGATGAACAGACAGAGTGAAGGACAAAAGCGCGGTGTTTTTCACCACAGTACCGTGCGGGTAATGCGGTTTGCTGGCGCGGCGGGCGGAAGGGCCCCCGGTCCCCCCCTGCTGCAGCAGCCGGGTCCACCCCGGTCTCCTTCTCCGGCACGACCACTACAACCGGGACTTTTCACAGGCTGGCGGTTCAGCCTCCCGGGGCGGAGATTAAGTGATCCCCGGGTTCGGGAACCCTACTAACCTGCGGGCGGCCAGCGGTCAACCGTTTCACCGGGTCTCCCTGACCGCCGCGCCAGCCTGCCGCGCCCACACTGCTAGTGGCGATTCGACATCCACCGGTCCTCCCGCTGTCCGCACAACGACCCCTCAGTTAACTGGCGACCTTACTCACGCACAGGAACACAACAATCCTTCCGGAGTTGTTATTTGGCTGCGGTCTTCTGTAAGGTGGAGGTGCTTCCCCAGACGGATATTTAGAGCAAGAAGTCATGCTATGCCCCCCCCCCCCCCCCCCGCAACAGATATAGGATCGGAGGAGGTGGAGCACAGCACGACTTCTCGCTGGATCCTACCTCTCTTAAAATATTTATATACTTAGTATTGGGAAATATGAAAGTTTTACTTATTTTTATTTTACTTATTATCCCCTCCCGTGTTCCGGGCGCATCGGGTGTATCCTACTGGTTGTGTAACACTTTCGTTAGTTTAAATATATTACTTCATTGCTATTGTACAGTGTGTATGATATTTCGTTTAATTGGGGGTTCTATGATATTAATCTGTAAATTCCTCGTCGATTCTCGTTTAAATTAAGGTTTAATTTGTAATATTTCCTCACAGTGATAAATCAAGAAAATAGTAGATTGTACACACGGGCTACCGTCGCGTAGCCCACGGTCTTCGTAAAAACAGGTTTGCTCCGTTGAAAAGTAAGTAATTATTCGATATTTTATTTACTATATTATTGGAAAAAATATTTACGACTAATTAGTTGCATTAAAATATTAAAACCGTGTAAACAAATTGTTATCCCCCGGTGTTGTCAGTTAATAAATTTACCCCAAAATCGGGGTAATATTTTGTATTGATTCGTATTAGCTTTATTTAAATTTATTCTATATTTTTGGTAACTAAGTTCGTTGTTTTATAAATGTCAGTCGCGATGTTCCAGATGGTACGCATAAAACTCCGGTTTTTCGCTGTAGTAATCTGACGCCGCGTTCGCCGCCCGCAACTTATAAGTAACGTCAAAAGACCACTAGGCGATATATCACCGAATAATTTGTCATATAAAGAAAAACGACTACAGCTGTCGTCAAGCTTTGAAGATATGGCCAATTTAAGTCGTAAGAGCTCGCTTGAAGTTGTGGACTCGAACGTTGACAATATCGAGTTCGTCCGCGAATCGTCAAAATGTTTGGCAAAAATTAATGAAATTATTAAAGGACTGAACTCTCGCATTGGTGTCGCTCATAGATCGGCAATAATGGATATGACTCAGCGGGTTACTTCTCTAGTGTCTATGATGGCCATAAAGTCAGCAATAATGTAAACGAAGCTTGCCATAATAGAACGCGATTTGTTAGCACTCAAATTAGAAACAAAAAATAACCCTGTAGCACCCGTGATAAAAACCGGTGAATCATATGCCGATAAATTGAAACTTCGTCTGCCCAAGCAAATTAAACCCATTCAAACTCGCGAACCAATGCCTTGCATTGTGGCATATCCTACTGAGACACGATCCGCGGAGTTCAAAACGTCCAAAGCCACGAAAGAAGCTCTCATAAAAGCCATCAAGCCATCAGATGATGGTTTTCAAATTGTAGGCGTCAAGAAAACTGCCAAATCGGGGGTAGTTTTACTACTTAATGATGCTCAAATCCGGAAGCTACAATCGGTAGAAGGCATTAAATCGGCAACGCCTTAAATTAGAAACGCCCAAAGGACGCCGACCGCGTATTATTATAAACGACATTCCCAATAAAATGGACGACACAAAGTTCTTGTCAGCTATAAAAGACGAGATGAAAATTACATTGGCAGAGTACTTGAAAGATGTAAAAATAGTGCGTCGTCGTCCTGTAGCCTACGGTAGAAAATGGATGGGTATCGAACTTTCCCCGGAAATACGCAAGCACCTTATTTTAATTTAAGAAAAAATTTCTATCGATTTTGCCACATGTAGATTCGTGGATGACATTGAAGTAGTACGTTGTTTAAAATCTCAACAATACGGCCATGTAAGTAAATATAGCACAGAGACCAAATCAACTTATGCTCACTGTGCAGAATCTCATGACTCGCGGAAATGTACTAAGAAGACTGAAAAAGATTTCAAACCGACATGCGCACCATGTAGGCGGCTAAAGAAAGTATCTGACCACAAGACTGGGTCAGAATCTTGTCCAAATTACGCAGCTAGATTAGAGTACAATATATATGGATAACATCGTGATTGCTCAATTAAATCTTCACAACGATAAAATTGCAACATCAGAGTTAGATAAGGTCGTTGCGGACTATAAGCTCGATCTAGTTTTAGTTCAGGAGCCCAACTAACTAGTAAATTTCTACAGCTCAGTCACGCGCGGGTATTTACGAGTATGTTCCAAAAAGCGGTTTAACTATAATAGCGATTAATAACTTAATGTCCACGCACTGTGCGGTAGCCGAAGTAACATTCCCTTATCTAAGAGTGTTCGTAGTGAGTTGTCATTTTCAATATTCACACCCATTAGGTCCTCATTTACACCATCTGCGTAGAGTTTTACATGCGCTTTCTGGTCATAAAGTAGTTATAGGAGCAGACGTAAATGCATCATCGCTATTATGGCACGGTAAGCTGAGAGCAACCAATGCTGACATACGCTCTGCTGTTGAAGAGTTCATTGCTGAAATGAATCTTGTTATTCACAATACCCCAGAAGCACCACCTATTTTTAGCAGCCCTATTGGCGAGTCTTCTATTGACGTCACACTTTTTAGTGTAGACGTCCGAATTCAAAATTGGCGCGTTTTACCTGAGGCTTCTTGCAGTGATCACCATCTCATAGTTTGTAACTTTTCCCCGGTTGTTGACAACTTACACCCGCAACAGTATAAAACTAAAAATGTCGATTGGGCAGCCTTTGCTTCTCTTTTAAGGCGCCTTTCACCACTGCGCCACCGAGCTCGTCAAGTAGTAGTAATGTAGTGTAGTGTAGTAATGAAGATATGTCACGATCTGTTCGGTTTTCATTATCTATTTGATATTGACTAATTGCACACAAAGCACCTCTTTATTAAATACACAACATTGACTATTTTAAAAACGTAACTGTACAAAGTCACCTACTTCAAAACATATTTCTATTCCATACAAACTGTCAACCCCCCTTTCAGCCTTCTAACGGTGGAATTGTGAAAAATGCTGAAATTACTTTTTTAACGTATTGACCTGCCTATTCGTGGTTTAAATCTTACCTTATTAATAGAAAACAACTTGTCCAAATTAACCACCATAATGAACAAAGCAAAAAAATTGAGCAGATTCGATCAGACATAAAAATATTGACAAATTCTATACCGCAAGGCAGCGTGCTCGGGTGTGTACTGTTCCTGCTGTACATAAATGATCTCCCAAAGGCACTAAATTCTAACAAATCCTTACCTGTGCTTTTCGCCGATGATATCTCAATATTATTAAATGCTGAAAATGATAACGAACTTGTCCCTTTGACGCAAACGACTTTAACAGACGTGAGTAATTGGCTTGACGATCACAATCTTGAGCTAAATTATAAAAAAAGTAAAGCCATGTATTTTAGACCATACAACAAGAAACCTCCAAATATAAATATCTCCGTCCAAAATATAACAATCGAATTAGTTGAGACATGTTGCCTACTTGGTATAAATATCGATTCTAATTTAAATTGGAAGAATCATATTGAGAAACTTAAAACTAAATTATCAAAATTCACATATGCACTGTTTCAAATCAAGCAGAGTACAAACATAGAAACAGCACTATCGACCTACTACGCATATGCCTACTCTTGGTTTAAATATGGAGTCATGCTGTGGGGAAACAGTGTAGATGTAAAATCATTATTTATTCTTCAAAAAAAGTGCGTCAGAATATTAGCTCAAATAGACAATACGCAAAGCTGCAAACCTTACTTTGTTAAGTTAAAGCTGCTGACATTACCATCTATATATATACACGACATATGTTCCTTTGTACATAAAAACCCAAACCTATTCAAAAAACAACACGAAATGCATAAGATAAATACACGTAACAAAAGTAAGTTATACCTGCCACCATCTCGTATTAAAATGCAAAACTGTAGTCCATATTATATGGCTGTAAAATTATTTAATAAATTACCTAAAGACATAAAAGAAGAGACTAAATACATACAGTTTGATAAAAGACTCAAAGACTATCTAATCCAGAAATGTTTTTATTCCGTAAATGAATATCTGGAAACGAAATAATTATATATCGAAAAATCATAGGCAACACAAACAAACTTTGACAAATATAGGATAAATTAAAAAATACATTAAAAGATTAAATTTTATAAAATTTATTAGTTAATTTTAAATTCAATTGTAATATTAAAATAATTATTATATTTAAATTCAATACAATTTACAGAAAAATGAGAATTAATTTATAAAGCAAATGACGACATACAGCGAAGGATTAATAAAAATTAAAAATTAAATTATTGTTATTGATATATATAATTATATTATAGAATTAATTTATAAAGCAAATGACGACATACAGCGAAGGATTAATAAAAATTAAAAATTAAATTATTGTTATTGATATATATACATGACGAAATGCTCGACGTACGAATATACTATTATGTAAGGAGGTAGTAGAGCCTTAAATCTTTGCAATACCTGACAAAGGTGACTCAGTCGTAAGTGCTTAACTAAATCTAAGATCATTCTGTATACTTAGTTATGCGAATAAACATTTGACTTTGACTTTGATTGAAAGTATATTTACAAAGTCTAAAGTATCTCACTTAAAAAAAAAAATTTTAACAGTATAACTTTTAATTCAAGAAATAATTTTGACCCCCATTACACACTTCTAAGGGGTGGAATTATTGAAAACACAGAATCATTTATTTTTTTATTTTAATAGAGAGTATCTGTACAAAGTCTCAAGTTACTAACTTCAAAAAATATTTCTATTCCATACAAAGCGTTAATCCCCTTTTCGTTCCCCTAAGGATGGAATTTAGAAAAACGCTGAAATTACTTTTTTGACGTATTCTTGAGAGTATATTTACAAAGTCTAAAGCAGTTCACTTTAAAAAATATCAATTTAATTACTTAACAATTCACTTTTAGTGCAAAAATAATTTTGACCCCATTACATCCTTTAAGAGGTGAAATTTTTGAAAACGCTGAAATTAATTATTTTCATTGTAATAGAGAGTGTCTGTACAAAGTTCCAAATCACTAACTTCAATATACGAGTATATGTCTACTACATACAAAGTGTCAACGCCCTATTCAGCCCCGTAAGGGTTTGAAAAACGCTGAAATTACTTTTTTGACGTCTTATTTGAGAGTATATTTACAAACACTAAAGCAGCTCACTTAAAAAAAAAATTACTTAACAATTCAACTTTTAGTTCAAGCAATAATTTTGAACCCCATTACATCCTTTAAGAGGTGGAATTTTTGAAAACGCTGAAATTACTTTTTTTGGATTCTAATAGAGAGCATCTGTACAAAGTTTTAAATCACTAACTTCAAAAAATATTTCCGCTCTATATAAACTGTCAACCCCCTTTTCAGTCCCCTAAAGGTATCTTGATTGAGAGTATATTTACAAAGTCTTATCAATTCAACTTTTAGTTCAAGAAATAAGTTGACCCCCATTACACCCTTTAAGGGGTGGAATTTTTGAAAACGCTGAAATCACTTTTTATGGATTCTAATCTCTATTACTTTGCACATATACTCTCTAGTATATGTGCAAAGTTTCAAGTCACTAACTTCAAAAAATATTTCTGCTCCATACAAAAGGTCAACCCCCTTTTCAGCCCCCTAATTCACCATTACACCCTTTAAGGGATGGAATTTTTGAAAACGCTGATATCACTTTTTATGGATTCTAATCTCTATTACTTTGCACATATACTCTCTAGTATATGTGCAAAGTTTTAAGTCACTAACTTCAAAAAATATTTCTGCTCCATACAAATTGTCAATCCCCTCTTCACCCCCTTAGGGGTTGAATTAAAAAAAATCCTTTCTTATCTCTCATGAGAATTACAAAAGTAACGTCTTTGCATAACTTCAGCTTTCTAGGTGCAAGAGTTTGGCCGTTCGGCGTTGATGAGTCAGTGAATTAGTCAAGAATTCCATTTTTATATATATACTCGTAGATTTCGAGTATCCAGAAATTTAGAAAGTGTTGGAGCTGTTTCTGAGATGGACGATTTGGATCAAATTATGTATTTAAGTAATGTTTTGATTTTAAGTTGATCTTTATAGGTGTCTTACTTGCAAACAATGTTAAACACTTCTACTAGCTATTCAACAATACAACTATACGTATTTATGCCACCGTACGTACGGCGCCGGCGTATCACATACAGTCAAAGGTCCCCTGTTCGAAGCTCACTAACGTCTCTGACCGTTTGCATTTTTCTTCTTTTACTTCAAGCGAGAAATTACTGTATATACTTATATTTTCCCGTGTATCTCGGAAACGGCTTTAATATTTATAATAAGTATTTTTCGATTCTGTTTGACTTGGTCTGGATATTTTAATAGAGGTAGGGTGCATCAAAGCAGCCCGTCTGGGGAATTACCTCCACCTTACAGAAAACCGCAGCCAAATGACAACTCCCTAGAGTGTTGTTCTGTTCCTGCATGTGAGTGAGGTCACCAGTGAGCTCCAATGAGCTCCTTTTTTTTTTTTTTTTTTTTTTTTAAATACGTGCACCCCTGCCATGGGCAAGGCTATTTACATACATTTTTAATTTCTTGATCTTAATTTTTTTTTAAATATTCTATTGTAAATAACACATTCATTCATCATACTCTCTTCCATTCCGCACTTCATTCTTCCATTCATCATCTTTCAATTATATATTCTAAAGTTTTTATTTCGCCCATTTTAGAACGCCGGTGAACTATCCTTATATATGTTGCCAGACTTCCCTCCCCATACTGCGTCAGTCCAGACACGCGGGCGACAGCGAGCTTCACAGCTCCACCTAGCCACCGCGATCCCATCGGCTATACTGTGTATAGCCGAAGTATACAACATTAGTCCTAGGTGGAGCTGCTCTGTTTGTTCCGATTTATGACAGCCGTGGCTAAACTGACGCAGTATTTTAAAAATTTTGATCTAATTTGCCCCATCACTATTTCGGAGACCTTTGTTTCGGTGACCCGCATTCCCAAATCCTGCTCCAAATCATACCTCTGTTTGGAGAATGCGGGACACCGAAACAATATGTGCTGCACTGTCTGGTCCACGCCGGGCTCGCAAAAGCACGATGGGTCATCCGCGCACTTGAATCTGTGCAAGTACGCGGAGAACCCACCGTGTCCCGAGAGGACCTGCGTAGTGATGCTCGACGGCACCATTTTGCCCACGATACCGTACGCCTCCGCCGCACTCGGGAAGAACATCTTCGTCGTCGAAGCTGTTGTTCCCGATTTGTATCTCCTGTCCCATTCGTCAATGGTCCCCTTACGGATCATACCTTTGACGAATGAGACAGGGCAGCGGTCGTAGTCTGGCCGCCTCCGCAACCCCAGTGCGGCGCCCCTGGCGAGTTCATCGGCACGTTCGTTCCCCTCCAACCCCGCGTGTGCTTTGATCCAGAACAGCGAGACGCTCTTACCCTGGCTTTTGCACAGTTTAAGAGCGTCCCGTGTTTGCACCGCCAGGGGATGGGGGGACTCGACGTTCGCCACCGCCTGGAGCGCCGCCATGGAGTCGCTGAAGATGCCAATACTGGGTCCATCGCAGCTCAAAGCGTACTCGGCCGCCGTGCAGATAGCCAGGAGTTCCGCCTGGTAGACGGTACAGTAGGACGACAAAGCAAGCTTGAGGGCCTTGGTTTCGGCGTCGCCGTTCCATATGGATACAGCGGCGCCAACCCGGCCCTCAATCTTGCTGCCGTCCGTAAACATTCGCAGGGCAAAGTTGGAGTGTGCCCTGCATTGTTCCTCGTCCACCAGGCTGCCGAACTCCAAGCTATCTAGCTCCGCGGGATGCGGGGCCTCGATCTTCGAGGCCATCCGCTCGATCTCCCTGTCCCCGAGCAGCGGATGGGGTAGCCCCCTCTTGGCCTCGTACAAAGAGGCGACCTCGCGCACTCTGAGGTCAAGAGGCAGCACCCCGGCCAGCAGCAGTGCGGAGTTCAGGGAGACCGTGCGGTAGGCTCTGCAGATCTTCTGCGCGAAGCCCCGCTGTACGCTGTTGAGCTGTTTCTGGATACCCAGCTTATTGACCGCTGGAGCCCATGCGGCGACAGCGTACAATATCGTAGGTTCCACTACGGCTGAATATATGATCTTCACTACTTCAGGGTTGAGACCCCAACTGACGCGGGCCGTACGCGCAAGGCGCCCGTATATGGCCACTGCCCTTTTACAGACAGTAGCCACGTGCGCGTTGAACGTCAGACCCGCGTCAATCGTCAACCCCAGCAGTTTGATCTGCCGAGACATGCCAATGTCTATCCCGCCCATGGTAAGCCGCGGAGTGTCATACCTAAGTTTGCGCGTGACCAGCATAGCGCTGGTCTTATGCGGCGCAAACTTCAACCGGTTTTTGACACCCCACGCCCTCACATGCTCGAGAGCGGCATTGGCCTGTCTCTCTATATCCAGCGCAGTGTTGCCGTCGAACATCAGCACGACGTCATCGCCGAAGGCCTGACAGTGCACCCCCGCAAGGTCGAGTTGCTGCAGAAGAGGATCCAATAGGAGGTTCCACAAAATCGGTCCTCCTATGGACCCTTGGACGCACCATTTTGTGGTGGACCGCAAGGTTTCCCCCCCGGCGTACCTAACTCTGACCGTCCTATCGCTGAGATAGCTGTCGATCACTCTCCTCAAGCCCAGAGGACAATTTTCCTCAGCCAGTCGTAGTTTTATTGCCGGCCACCAGGCGTTGTCGAAGGCTCCCTCTATATCCAGCGAGACGAGAGTGAGCATTCTCCTCTCGTCAAGCTTGGCGCGGATGTGCTGCACCAGGTTATAGAGGGAGTCTTCGGTGCCCCTTTGTGGCATAAACCCGTACTGGCGAGTACTGATCCGTGGTAGAATGTGGTGCTTGAGGCGAGCGATCAGCATTTTCTCGTACACCTTGCCCAAGACAGGCAAAAGCCCAATCGGCCTGTACGATTTGGGCAAGGTGTACGAGTCTTTGCCTGGTTTCCGAAGGACAATTACGAGGGCCCCCTTCCACAGCCGAGGAAACGGAGGGCTCGACATTTATTGAGAAGGGCCAGGAAGAACTCAGGGTCACCGTTGATGGCCCGAGCGCAAATGTCAGGCGTGAGGCCGTCGGCACCGGGAGCCTTCTTAATAATGTCATTATAATGTCATCGTGGGTTGGACTCCTGGTTACCAGAAATAAAGACTTTTAGCATTAGTTCAGGCAACAACCTCTCATAAATTTGTAAATCTATCTACGTGCATCTTCAGCCATGCAATTCTCTAAGCGACTCGTAATGGCTGTGTGCGTCGCTGTGATCACAGATGTCACAGCTTTGACATTGTCTACTGCGATCACGGCTAAATTATTTGATATTCTATAAGGCTGTAAGCGTACGCGAGGCTGTTTGCCTTGTAGAATTCCAATTCCAAACGCAGCCTTGCGGCGCTAGTTTCGCACAACCATGAAAAGCGACACCAAAGAATTGCAATTTTGTGTTCAAGGCTGTAACAGCCGATGTTTCCGAGGATGTAAGGACGTTTGCTCTTACAGAATTGCATGGCAGATCACGCACCTTGTTAGATGCGAGGACTGAGCACGCCATTGCTCAGTCCTTAAACACATCATTTGTTCAAGTTCACTTAAGGGAGTATATTATTTGATGAGCTCGATGGTACAGCGGTTAATATCGCGACTTTTACGCCAACGCTCATGGGTTCGATTCCCACACAAGAAAAACATTTGCATGCATGGACATGTCTGTTTGGCTTGGTCTATACCCTATTTAAGAGAGGTAGAGTTCATCAAAGCAGCCCATCTGGAGAAGTATCTTCACTTCACAGAAAACCGCAGCCAAATAACAACTCTCTGCAGGGTTGTTGTGTTACTGCATATGAGTGGGGTCACCAGAAATAATCCTCCTCCTAATGAGTTGCAATGTTAGCAGCAGAGGTGGCATCGCGCATCTGATACTTAATGTATTACAAGCGTTAATAGGTTACGCTAACCTCTTTACATCTGGTGCGCTGTATGCTTGTATATCTCTCGACGTTGTATAAAAAAAGGCAGTGAGGTAAAATTTTGAAATATATGTGTAAATTGTAAATTTTATTAGAGAAATAAAGTTATGTTATTATTTTATAATATTATTGTATAGAGTATCCCTCTTTAGCCAGTAGACCCGTTGACCCATGGTTAGTCTTATATGGTGTTGTATGGTCGTTGTCCAAAGGTCATTTTTATTACAGTTAATCAAAAGCTCTAGCGTGTTATATATCTAGTAAAATCCATAGCAATACAATGAAACCGTCAATGATGATCATTATATTCACCAAAAACCTTCATCACCTTAATTTATCTAAAACATGACCAACTGATATGCGTTGGGCATATCAACCCTTACTCATTCCACTGCATGGATAACGGTATTCCTTCAACACGCTGTTCAACCACTGAATAAGCTTAACGACTGCCAACTATCGACATTAACGTGCCCTTCTAAACACGGAGAAGCTGGTGTATATAAACCCATCAAATACAAGATGTTACTAAAAAAATGTAGACAATTTTCAATGATAGTTCTCTCTTCGTCTTAGCTTTATTCCGTTTCCTAAATCTAAGGATTTGGCGAACACAGAGGGAAAACCAGACCATTCTTAGGTTAGGTCACATGTCTTACGAAATGTAATTTCTTGGACGTGCGGACTTTCTCATGATGTTTTCCTTTACCGCTGAATAAGTGATAATTTCAAATATGTACATAAATCCGAAACTACGAATCGAACACTGGGAAACTATCACTGTTCATTACTCATTAGTATCTCATTAATCAGCTGTACTTGCGACCTAACTCTCCTAACTCATAACATATCGCTTATTTGAAAGGCCACGTGGAGCATTATTCATTTCTCAGATTTTATCTATCACCTATTATCGAATGCTATAAAATCATACCAAGTTTTGATAAATACTCATTGACACTATCTGAGATGACACCTCAATTCAAACCTTTATGTGCATACAACTTTTGAAGAATTTCACTACAACATCTAATATCAGCCCTGCACAATGACCAAAGTTTCTATTATATAACTGTATTAATAAACCATGTTGCAAAAAAAAAAAACCGATTAACAGATACGTACTGAGAAGCTGCAAATGGGTTAAAATGAGCGCATGATGGCAGTGTCTGCCACTTTTATTAAACATATGTAAATAATCTAAATTATTATAAGAAAAATAAAATAAGAAGCAATAAGAGCTGAGCAATGAGAGAAGATGAAATGTATAAAATTTAGTCTACCAAATGTGCCTTCTGCTAATACAGAAGTTTTCATTGAAAATAATGTACTAGAATTTATTAATGATACTGTATTTCTTTGAATTACAATAGACTCCAAATTGCAGTGGGGCCCCCACATAGAAAAAACTGACCAGTAAGCTCAGCTCCGCCGCATATGCGGTTAGGAATAGACAATTGACGGATGCGGCTACTGCGCGCTTAGTCTATTTCAGCTACTTTCATAGCATTATATCGTATGGTATATATGGGCGCAAAGGCGTCCTCTAACAGTTTTAATGAAAACACAAATATTGTAAAAACATTTATTCAATTATATTTACATAAATAAAGGAATTTTATTAGTATAAATTAAAGTATTTACAAATATTTTGTACTGTATTTTCAAACACTATTATGAATTACATGCTTCATTTGATTACAAATTGTATGGCCGCTTAACTGCAACGCCAACTGCCTTGTTTTAGAGAACTATAAATCGTTTAAAATTTGTCTGTGAATGTATTGTTTTACTTTATACTTCATGATTTTACTTGCATTTAAAATCATTACTGTAATTTGCATGTGACATGTGAATGATTTGTTATAGTTTATTATAAAAATGATTATGATAAAAAGACATGACTGTATTGACTTTTATACCCCTTATGCCAAATAATGCTTATTACCAAAAACTGTTGTTAGTCAGACACTATAAAAAGAGAAAGTTGTTAACATCATGATCACTACGTTCTCAACGCTTGCTCAGAACACTTGTCGAATAAAAATCGATCAGTTCAGATTTTATTTTATTTATAATAGATTCACAAAGGACGAACCCTAACGCTACGCCGACATATACTATTATGGGGAAAGCGGCTGATATTGAAAATGTTTTTATATTACAATTGAGAATCATCCGAATAATGATTTCTATTTATCGATTATGATTAAAATGATAAATTATGATTTTTATCTTTTTCTTATCTTTTACCTCCTGACATAGTATAAAAAAACCTCTGCCGCTTCGAAATCCATCCTGTATAATATAAAAATAGAATTCTGAATTAGTATAAAAATGTATGGAGGAAATCATTAGTGCCCATTATTTTAACAAGTGAGTGTGTGTGTTCGAGATTGGAAAAATGGGATCTTAATCTAAATGAATGTAACTCCAGGAGATGTAGACAAAAAAAAACAACAAAGACTTAAAAGGGAACGTTTATTATTCAACATATTTATTTTACAATAAGTGTTTAAAAATAATTTCAAACGTAATTAGGCGCTCGGTTCTCTCTGCCTACCCCGTAAGGGATTTGGCGTGAAGTTATAGATACGTAGATAGTAAATTATTTATTAGGGACGGTAAAGTATGACAAACGAACGTATGACTATTCTCTATCTATACTTATTACAACGGCTTCGTTCCTTCTTCGACTTTGTTCCTGTTCCACTAGTATTTTTCATCACATTTGTTGAAAAAAATAAATACATATAATATGAGGAGACTTTATAACAGACTTTTAATGTATAAAATTATTATCGACGACTAAGTACTCTCCAGCCTCATACAAAATTAATAAAAGTGGAAAATGAGTTTAATGCCAATTAGAATGTGTGTTTTTTTTATCTATTTACTTAATTATAGATAAGAAAGAGATAAACCTATTTTATAAATTTGACACCAATGGGCAATTTCACTCACTCGTCTACTGCACACGTAATGTCAAGCCTATTTTAAAATCAAATGATTTGAATTACAATGAAGTACTTTAATTAAATAATTGAATATTGCATATAATTTCTCAATAAGTAATGTTTGTAATAAGAAAAGAAAACATTCTAATGACTATAATTTTATAAATATTTGATACAAGACATCTTATACGTAAGTAAAATATAGGCATATATTATGCTATGGGTAAGATGTGATGTACGCCTATAGCTATTACGAAGACCTCACGACGCCATATTTTCATGGTTCGTGAAAATATGGGGCACACACACAAAATAAACATACACTCAAATCAAGAACCTATTGCTTTTAAAGTCAGTTGAAAATAAGTAAAAAATGGTGACAATACTGACAAATATTTTTAATTTACTTTTCTCCAGGTATTTTCGTACACAAATCTTGGCAAAACCTCGATTTATTTAAATAGACTATGAAGATATAGTTGCATACAATAAAAATTTTGCAATACGGTATTTTTTTATATTTACGGTAATTTGACAGTGACACAATGAAATAAATTACGTAATGAAATTAACACTGGAAGTACTAATTAATTAAAATAATGAAAAAAACATCAACCAAATTGTTAGTAATAATAAATTTCAATGACACTTTACCAACAAATATAATGTAGGTAGTCAAAATTCACGAATTACGTGACAAGGAGATAAAATGCACAAGAAAATTATTGACTATAATTCAAGAGCTAATTAATTTAAAATATGTAAGGCGTATCGAAGCAGCCCTTCTAGAGATGTAAAATAAGATGTATAAATAAAACGACCATAACAATAAAGTAATCAATTATTACTCACAAACTTAATATTTGTACAAACATTAACTCAAAAATTTAAGCTATTTAATACATTCAAGCTTTTTATCATTAGTTAGCATTTAAAATCTCTATAACCTTATCATAGGCTAAAGTTTTTACGTCTCGCGCATAAACGAAATCCGTGTGAGAAAATTTGTCAAACGGTACCTTATAAACTTCAATTACATTTGACAAAGTATTAACCAGATTCTGGACATCTTTTGGAACAGCGACCCAATCATTTTCACCGAAAAAAATCGCAACTTTTGTTGTTATTTTCTCCATAGGATAGTCTGGTGGGTCGGTCGATCCATATTTTTGTAAATTTTCTGTCGTTCCATAATCATATAATCTAAATTTTCCACTACGTATTAATTGATTAACATGTGTTATTTGTTTAGTGGATGAACCTGCTGGCATGTGACCATAAATTACAGGCAGACTTGTTTTATTTACTTGTTCATAATCTGAACCGAAACAAGTAAACAAAATAGTATGGCAAACGGAAAGTGCCAAGTCTGGTGTACCACAAAGTACAGCTGTTGTTGCTTCTAAACTTTCAGTATCAGTAAGTACTGAAGTGCCACCCAACGATAGCCCTAATTCACCAAAATCAATTGGTTCCGCTAAAGCATATATAATGGGTGACTTGTTATTATTAATAGCTGCAACTGGAGCTAATGCTATGTATAGAGAGATTTTAGAATTATACTCTGGTCTTTCTGATAAAAGTACAAAAGATGTGGTCGTCCCTTGAGAATAACCTATTAACTTTAATACGGTCTGTTTTGTTGTAGTCAGCGCGTAATCGATCATAGATGCCATATCGTATCTTCCAATTTCGTCCCAACTAAAATTCCAGAAAGCGGCAGAATCAGCTGATAGACGGATGTGACGTTTAGAGTGTTTGTTGCCTCTGGCATTTCCCAGCCACACGTCATATCCCGCTTTCCAGACAAGGTATGCTAGTCCAGCTTGAGGTCCGATAGTCAGGAAATCGTCAGAACTGGTCATATGCCCATGCATTAAAAATACTACAGGTCCTGTATTCGGAATACGAATCACATTTAGCAGATAACCGTCACTGGTTTGCACTGTGTGCTGTTCTGATGGATATCCATATTTCGTCAGTAGTTGCGTTATATTCAGAAATATGTCTTCATTGTCTAAGAATGGTTCAAGTGAATCTCTTGTCGCTGTAGGATCCGATAGATTCTTGAAGGGTGATAGTAACTCGTTCAGGTAAGTTCTAAAATTATTTAGGTCAAATGAAGAAGTCAGCGCTGTATCAGTTGACACATTGTCAGTTGAGGCACCAATAACACTCACAAATATTCCAGCAACTTCGAATATGAAAAATACTGCGCATAGTTGTCTAAACATGATCAGAGGCTATGAAATCGTTACTATGGAGAGTAAAATTTATACTTAAAACTTTTACTTAAAATTTATATACATTTATTGATTCACTTTTAAGTGAAGACTAGACACTCCTATCGTTCCAAATACTCCAAAAAAACTGATAACAAAACGTTAAATTCATTATATTTATAAGGTCAGTAAAGCTGCCTTTATACTACAGTTGTCGAGCGATGACTATTATCGGAGCTATAACTTCTTTAGCAACGTTACAAATAAACACTTAAATAAATAAATTGCAACTGACATTGCATTCTATAGATGTATGTGTCTGAATTTTTAAAGGATTTATTATCAGTAATCTGAAGGCTAAACGCCTCCTTCAGAAATACTATTATTTTTCTCATTTTAATTTAATTTTTTGCTTTAGTTATTGAAATATATTATCGATTCTACAGCACTTACATAATACACCCCGCTTAACTCAATAACGAATCTTTTCAGCTATATTATAAGGTGCATGATAGTCTAACCTTATCTGTTGATTTACTTCGCTAAAATAATATTGTAGCCAAAAAAGAACACTTGTGCAAATAAAAAAATATGCGAGTCGAACTCGCACACAAAGGCTGCGTACTTGAGCACCATATCATATTTTTTTTTCTAAACGCAACATGGGAAGGCTTTCAATCACATGACCAACGGGTTAGTATAGCCTCTGAACGCTTGCAACTCGCGCAACTGTTTAGTAACGTTTACGTTAACAAGAGGGTTATTGTGCGAGTAAGTGAGGTCAACAAAGAGTAGTTATGGTGTAGGCTTATGCTATACAGGGGATTCAATTGATTTCTATCGTGGCAGGACTAATTAGCATGACGTGTGTTTATAGGAATATATATGAAGCTTGCATGAACGGGAATTTTACTTAAGTAAGAACAATGAAAATGGTAGTTATTGTTCGAACGTAATATTAAAAGGGCTTCGCATGTCTGAGGGTATTTTACTAAATGTAAGTTTAAATAAATATTTATTTTACGACGACGATAGATTTGAGCGCGGCCACCTTTAAACAAGGGATGTCTGCAATTTGGAGACAATTTATAAAGATATTCGAGACAATGGATGCGAACTATTTAGTGCGTACCATTGAAAGCGGGGTTCTGAGACGGAATTTTAGAAAGTTTATGATTCACAAGATGTGAGTCCAGCCGGCGAGTCGTAGGAACGGAAATTGACAGTGAGCAGGGGGCTTGGGGGGTTTTTTTTGACGAATGGAGTGATGTCGTCGTTTGGAGGATTCATTCGGGTTTGAAGTCACGGTGTGCTCGAGTCGACTGTGGAGCATTTAGAATTAAATTTTGAAGCGTCAATTTAAATTAAAATTAAACAAATATTTAAGGGCTCCTATACAACAAACGTGATTTTTTGCCGTTTTTATAGATAAATGTACGGAACCCTTCGTGCGCGAGTCCGACTCGCACTTGGCCGGTTCTTTTACTAACTCGGCGACTCCTTAAGAGCTTACTAATACTGGTTACAACCTTGCAAAAACATAACAACCTTTATTTGACTAGCAGTTATTATTTGACTGCGGTTTTCTGTAATTTAATATTCATGTACATTTTATTAAACACAGCAGTTTTTCGTCTAATTACACGCATTAAACGAAAACTGCTGCAAAAGACAGACGGAGACTAAGGCATTCTGCATGGACAGTAAAGTCCAGCCAGAATTTTGAAGTAGTGATACTACTTCAAAATTCTCCTACAACAAACTAGACCCCTGATACAACTTAAGTATGCGTACATAGATACAAAAATATATAGATACAAACATTTATCTAAATAATGCATGTGATACGATAAATAAAAAGAATGACAAGAAACTAAACAAAAATCGGCCAAGTGCGAGTGGGACTCGCGCACGAAGTGTTCCGTACCATTATCTATAAAAAAGGCAATAAAATCACGTTTGTTGTATGGGAGCCCCCTTAAATATTTATTTTATTCTATTTTTTAGTATTTGTTGTTATAGCGGCAACAGAAATACATCATCTGTGAAAATTTCAACTGTCTAACTATCACGGTTCATGAGATACAGCCTGGTGACAGACGGACGGACGGACGGACAGCGGAGCCTCAGTAATAGGGTTCCGTTTTACCCTTTGGGTACGGAACCTTAAAAATGAACTCAGAGAAAAGCTTTCACACTTTTCAGCAGATTGAAGAGCAAAACCAGCATGTTTTCAATCGGTTATATACTAAAACTTTCTGCGCTTAGAGGATAAAGTTATACACAGTGTGAAAAATTTTAAATCACAAGTAATTCACTAATATTAACCCTTTGTATCTCTGTGAGACGTAACTGTAACAAAGGCAGGAAAAATCCAATAAATCTCAATTTGTTACTATGTACCATTTTAAGTAAATGTTGTAACAAACCGTTCGATGCCTACTTAACGTCAATACTTTTTTTTAACTCACAAAAAGATGGGGTTACATTGCAATTAAAGTATACGTGACATCTGAACTGGTATGAATAAACATACTTATATCTCAGATGCCACTAATATTCACAATATGCAAGACGATATGTGGATTATGCTACAACTTAATTTAACTTAACTACTACATCCTGCAATCCTAATGGCATTACTTATATGCAAAGTTGATGGAAATTCACTTGTCGCCAATTTATAAAACTCGTTAGTGGGTAAATGTTACGATATTACATAAATTACATAGCTGTGGTACCTATTAATTGGAAAGGTATGTGTATAATTTCGATTATTTAGTTGCGCATGAAGTTCATGTAATTTGGTTTAAAATGTGGAATTATTGTTTGTGGCACATCTGTTATATTGCATAGTGAGCTTTCTGTAGTGTCGTATATTAACCCATGTTTTTTATTATTTATTTATAATTATTATTATAAGCATGGATTTGCGAAACCTAAGCATAAATAAGGAGACCCGTGCGCGTCTGTCCGATGAGCACGCAAAACAGTGAGCTCCGTATAAATAATTTGTAAAAATAGGAAAAGCTTCTTTTTAAGATGTAATGTTAAATATTCATGTACATTTTATTAACATAACTAAAGAACTAAATATCATTGTACGAATTAAATATAGTGTTGTAAACAAACTAATTTTATCAATGCCCCCCGCCCTTGAATTTGGACTTGGCGTGAAGATATACATACATAATGTATATCTTCACGCCAAGTCCAAGTTCAAGTGCGGGGTAGAGAGAATCGAGCGCCATGAGACGCGGTCCTTGCATACTTCACTCGCTTCTGTGACATTCATAGCTCTTTTCATGCACGCTCGCCGGTTTCTGACATCACCTTCTGTTAAAACACGACCAATTTGGTCATTGTAGGTTAGTCTCGGCCTTCCTCGGCTCCTACATCCTTCCACTTTTGCATTGTATATCTGTTTCGTCATTCTTTCGTCCCGCATTCTTTCTACATGTCCGAACCAACGGAGCATGCCCTTTCTTATCTTAACACCGACACTCTCTTTCAGACCAACTCTTTCTCTCACGTCTTCATTACGAACGCGGTCAGCAAGCGTTATGCCACAAATTTTGCGCAATGCTCTCTTCTCGACCGCATTTATTCTACTTTCATGCTCTCTCTGCCATACCCAGCTCTCACTTCCATAAGTTAGCGTTGGTAGCACCGCGTTGTGTACAGCGAACAGTGCCTTCTGGCTTAGATTTCGGCTGCCTAGAAGTTTACCCAATTTTGACCCCAACAAAATTCTGGCGAGTTCTTTGAAAGATAAATCTTTTTTTTCTTAGTCTTAATTATATATGAATATTGTAAATTATATTAATTGTTATAATTTAATAATATCTATAATGGAATCCAATTTTTAACATGTAATTATTATAAGGAACTAAATAATTTAAGTAGAATGAGTTTTAGTAATTATTGCCCCTTCTTAAGTATTTAAATATTTCATTTGAATTTGCATGTCAATTTATTCAATGACGAAACATCAGAACTATTGTCTAATTAATTACATATCATCATAGTTAACATGTTTCTTGTAAATAAAGATATTCTATTCTATAAGAAATCGTGGAGTATCTCGATGATTGCGAAGCCAACGAACATAGAATTGACGCGGACGATGATAGCTTGTAGAGTCAGATTTTATTTCAAACATGGGGTCCCTTGTGCCAACCTTTTCAAAATTAGGCTTTCAATGCTGTTTAAAGGATCAGGTTCCTACAATGTGATATATCACACACGGTCACACTTCTTTTTAGGGTTCCGTACCCAAAGGGTAAAACGGAACCCTATTACTGAGGCTCCGCTGTCCGTCCGTCCGTCCGTCCGTCCGTCCGTCTGTCACCACGCTGTATCTCATGAACCGTGATAGTTAGACAGTTGAAATTTTCACAGATGATGTATTTCTGTTGCCGCTATAACAACAAATACTAAAAAATAGAATAAAATAAATATTTAAGGGGGCTCCCATACAACAAACGTGATTTTTTTGCCGTTTTTATCGATAATGGTACGGAACCCTTCATGTGCGAGTCCGACTCGCACTTTTCCGATTTTTATAGATAATGGTACGGAACCCTTCGTGCGCGAGTCCCACTCGCACTTGGCCGATTTTTGTTATCATTTTACTAGGTTAAGTACTGGAAAAAAAATACTTCAAGGTAAGATGAGAAAGTCGGTGTTAAGATAATAAAGCCATGGCCCGTGGATTTGGACGCGTAGAAAGAATGTGCGATGAAAGAATAATGACAGACACATGTCCAATTCAAAATTGGAAAATCGTAGGAGCCGAGGACGACCAAGACACCTACCATAGGAACCGGCAAGCTTATATGAGAAGAGTTATGACTGTTGAAGAAGCGAGTGAGGTTTTTTTTTATACTACGTCGGGAGGTATACAAGCATACGGCCACCTGATGTAAAGCGGGTACCGTAGCCTGTTAACGCTTGCGATGCGATGCCTCCTCTGCTGTTTACACAGCAACTCCTTGGGAGCTTACTGGTGACCTCACTCACACGCAGGAACACAACAATCCTCTAGGGAGTTGTTATTTGGCTGCGGTTTTCTATGAGATATGGTACTTCCCCAGACTGGTTGATTTGATGCGCCCTACCTCTCTTAAAATATCCAGACCAAGACAAACAGACATGTTCATGCACACAAATTGCCTTGTGTGGGAACCGAACCCACGAGCGTTGGTGTCAAAGTCGCGTAATTCACTGACTGAGCCACCCAGCTCGTCAAATGGAGTGGTGTAAAAAGACCGCGTACTATGGCGCCCGATTCTGTATGTCTACCCCGCTAGGGGGCTGGCGTAAAAATATACATACATTTATTTATTAAAAACTTCCCAAAACCCAGCTTTAAAAGAGTTACACAAAATTGATTGCTAAGGAATTAAATACAACATTTTGTAAACTTGTTTTCGTTTGAATTCGACGACCTTGTATAGACACATGGCGTAATGTTAATATTTATGTAAATATCAGATGTTTTTTTCCGGCGACACAAAAACGACTCTATAATGAAAACAACGCCCTATCGAACCGGCAACGTGCGAGTTTGCGTGTGTTATACAACGTCGAGAGGCATACAAGCAACGGCCCACCTGATGTAGAGCGGTTACCGTAGCCTATAAACGCTTGTAATACATTAAGTATCACTCGCCCTATGTCACCTCTGCTGCTAATACAGCGACTCCTTAATGACCTCACTTACACCCAGGAACACAACAGCCCTCTAGTTAAGGAGTTGTTATTTGACTGTGACACAGATGAAGACAAACAGACATGTTTATGCCCGCAAATGCTTGTCTTGTGTGGGAATCGAATCAACGAGCGTCGGTGACAAAGTGGTGTCACCGAGCTCGTCAAGGAAGGATATTTTTAGTTAGAACTGAATGCATTTATCTACCAGCCAATTATTTCAAATTACTATACCTATTATATTGAAATGAGAATAGGATCAGAATTTATATTCAAATGATAACGGAGTAGCCGCAATAAAGTGGTTTGTTTACAGATTGCCACATCATATAGAAAATGATGAAGCTATGTCCCTGCCAGGGCCATACTTTAAAATCAATGGCTGTATTTCAGTTCGTTAGTCCTCGTAATGAAATCCGATACGATACGTGATCTGAGAAGCAATGCTGCCTGCAAACAACTGTCTCCTTTGTTTTTACTGTCTGCCGTCCGAGTTTTTAATTTGGGTTTTTAAATTGGAATAGCATACGCTCACAAGTAGCCGTTCTCCATGCCAAAGTATGTATACCTAGAAATCAATCCATACATAAATTTTCTATATATCGCAACCCCGCTCATACCAATACCACGATCCCTGCGTCATCAAGCCATCCTTGGCAACACAAAGTCGCAGCGTATAAATCTATAGTACACCGTTTGATGAGCGTCCCATTAAGTAAGGATATTTACAGCAAGAAACTTGATGTAATATACCAGATCGCAAAACCAAACTGTTACGCCAAATCCACCATCAACAAGTTGTTGCATTAAAAGACGAGTAATATCGTTAATAAACTGCTGTATATCGTATTAAATATTTTTGAACAACAAAATACACTGCGTGATTGCCGTCTCTAGGAAAGATTACTAACATGTTGCACTCAAAACGAATAACTAGTAAAGATATTGTATTATTATTATATATATTTTAGAGGGTCGGCAACGCATGGATGACACCCCTGGTGTTGCAAATATCCATAGGTTACGGTGACTGTTTGCCATCAGGCAGGCCGTATGCTTAATTGACACCTTAGTGGTATAAAAAAAAAGATAAAAGTCCGCCGAATAAAAAATGCGCCGTCTATAAGTTGTTTTGTGATCATGTTTATATCGGTTAAACTATAATATATAATATAGTCGTTATATCGTCGTATATAGTCGTTTTTTTTATACCACTAAGGTGACAAACAAGCGTACGGCCTGCCTGATGGTAAGCAGTTACTGTAGCCTATGGGCAATTGCAACACCAGGGGTGTCACTCTTGCGTTGCCGACCCTGTAAGAACCTCTTCACGCCTTTCTTGAAGAACCCCATACTGTAGTCCCTTGGGAAAACCTCGGCAGGGAGCTCATTCCACAACATAATAGTTCTCGGTAGAAAACTTCTCGTGAAGCGCACAGTGCGCGACCATTGCGGTTCCAGTGTGTGCGGATGAACTCCCAGCCGCCGGCGAGCTGTGCGATTGTAAAACGAGGCTGTTGGTATAATGTCGTACAACTCTTCAGAACACAACCCATTATACAGCCGGTA
The DNA here is from genome assembly GCA_947507595.1 of Pyralis farinalis. NCBI lineage: Eukaryota > Metazoa > Arthropoda > Insecta > Lepidoptera > Pyralidae > Pyralis > Pyralis farinalis. The sequence goes on along the minus strand of OX382269.1, from coordinate 32,473,269 downwards.
GAACACGCAAAGGGAAGCAAAATCTCTTCTCAAACTCAAGGACTCAATGCCGTGTGTGAGTCCAGGATCATCGATAATCCTCACAGCTCGTCTCTGTATCGAGTCACAAGGTCCTAGCTGGTATCCAGGTGCTCCCGCCCAAAGGTGGCTACAGTACTCCATATGCGGTCTGACTTGGGACTTATATAACATAAGCCTTTGCCCCGCTCTGAAGTACTGTTTAGCTCTGTTGAGCACACCGAGTTTCTTGGACGCCAGCTTAACCTTCTCCTCCAGGTGACCTCGATACTGAACATCGCTGGAGATCTCGATACCGAGAATCCCAATGCTCTTAGTAATTGTGAGCGGCGTGTTCTGGAATTAGGGAACCACAGCAAATGGGGTTTTCTTAGCGGTGAACGCTAATTTTCAAAATATATAAAACATTCGACCAGAATGATCGCACTTTCACATTTATCCCTTAATATCACATTTAAAAGCTTATACACAATAAATAAAAGAGTAAAGTTAGCGAACAATTAAAAATCGTTTAACATTAAAACTCTAATATCCCTTTTACGTATCTTTCTTCATCTTCCACCCCCTTCTCTTACACTATGTAAAGGATGGCACTATGATGGATTTGTCATTCGCATCATGTTATTTTAATGACTAACATCTACAGCGGCTGAGAATGCCTCATGGAGACGCGAAACACGTGTCGCAGAGACGACCGGAGCAGTCAAGCCAGCAACGGTGGCGGGTGTATGTTCATATTTCAGATGGCGAACACTCGCAGAGATGACCGCAGCAGCCGAGGCAGAGACGACCGGAGCAGCGGCGGCTTGCTTCTACTAATAGTAGTGGATGGGTGCTGGCCGTCAATAGTTCGTATGAACTAATCAGTAGCGAAATGAGACAATGTATTTTAGATCAAATTGTCTGTAAATTTGACTTTCGCAAATTAACGCCTGAATCTATTAACTATATCACAGAAACGTAATGGCGTATAATTTACTCAGTATCACATGTAGATTCTAAGCCTACTTCAGCTGCTCGTGGTGCACCCTGTCAACTAACAAACGTGACTCAAAAGAGAGGAGAGGATATCAACACATCCCGAATAAGAAAGTACCTCTACCACAAAAGGCAGACTCATTGAAGAATTGTTTGTGAGCAAATAGAGTCACCAGGAAACTCTTGAAGAGTAACTGAGTGAGCTGTTGGGGTGTTAACGCACGACTACTATTTTGTTTGGTGGGGGTAGCGGAACCTTTCCGCCATGGTCCTTTAGATGTAAACCAAAGATATGTAGCCACAACATGAAACCGCAATTTTATTATTAACAGCATCTCAGCGCGTATTGGCCCTCTGCTGAACATAGGCCTGTCTAGAGTGCCATTCGTCTCGATCGTGCGCCACCTGCATCTATCGATGCCTTATAAACCTCTTCAGATCGTCGATCCATCTAACGGGGAGTAGTCTCACACTGCGTGTACCAGTACGGGGATGCCATTCGGGAATCTCTTTTCCCCAGCGGTTGTCGGTTCTACGAACTATGTGGCAGGCCCACTGGCCACTTTAACTTGCTTATCATTTGGGCTATTTCGCTTATCTTAGTTCTACTGCGGATATCCAGATTTCTGATTCTATCACGCGAAGAAACCCCGAGCATATAGCTCTTTCCATAGCACGCTGAACGACCTTGAGCTTCCCAATACGCACACTGTTCAAAGACCTTGTCCTTCAGGCGTTGAGATATTTTGAATAATCTTATTGTAATCAGTTTTCTGAATTACCTCTCACAATGGTAGCAAATTTAAAGACGTATGCAAGTCAAAAGTTATACAAGAATGATTTTTTAAAGTCCAAGTATATTTTGAAGCAATTTCCAAGCCAGTGTCAGATTGTAAAATCAATCACAATCGGTTCGAGTTCCACAGTTCGTTAGCCCCGGCAATGAAGTACGATACGGTCGTGATACGAGAGCCAATGCTGTCTGCGAACCATGCTGCTTTTGTTCCTTTTTACTGTCCCAGACACACAGTCGAACTTCGTAACACTGTGTTCATTTTCTTTATTTACTGTGTCTATGTTTGTTGGTATTGACTCGGCTTTTGTTCATTGTGAGTTTTTCCGGTTTACATTTGGAAATCACACGTAGCACACTATGGGCGAAGGATTATTTCCCTTTGTATTTTAAATACTCGTATTATGATTTTTTCACAGTACCTTTTTGTATATCAATATATTATATGAATTATATTTATGAATTACATGTCAGTTTTATCAAAAGGTAAGGTCTGCCTACTCCACAAGGTACCTGGAACATATGGATAAATAGATACCTGTAATATTTTTGTAACGACCGCCTTTGAAAATATTTCTTTTTTTTTTTAAATATGTCAATCATTTGTTTATTTTTATACAACGTCGGGAGACGTACAAGCATACGGTCCACCTGATGTAGCGATTATCGTTGCTTATGAACGCTTGCAGTACATTAAGTATCGTTCGCGCGATGCCTGTAGCAATACAGCATCTCTTTAGAAGCTTACTGATGACCTCACTTCCTCGCAAGGATACAACAACCCTCCAGGGATTTGTTATTTAGCTACAGTTTTCTGGGAGGTGGAGGCACTTTCCCAGACCTCCGCCTATTTTGATGCGTTCTACCTCTTTTAAAAACACTCAGATCAAGAAAATCAAACATATTCATGCACATAAATATTTATCCTATATAAGAATTGAACCCACGAGCGTTGGTATCAAAGTAGCGTTAAAACCACTGCGCCACTGAGTATCGTAGTACCGACATCTTTGACTTTGACGTCGCTATGTATGATACATAGTGACGTCAAGTCGGAGCTACGTTGTCAGAGAAATGGCAATGCGTATAATATTAAGTTGTTGAAACATTTGCAGGTACTTCTATTATAAATGCGTGTTTTTAACCGAGTAAACTTTATTTATGAAAGATATTGGGTAATTTAAAATAATTTGTTTGTAAGAAACAATTAATTCCTTATCTTTATCCAAACTTAACTCAAATCTAACCTAAACCCCAAAAATGCCACTCAACTAACCCCGTTGCTTAAGCAGCAAAACTAAGTTTGTCTGTAAAGGAAAATCCTTTACTAGCAAACTTAGTTATGCGGTCGGAACTTATGTGATTTCTTTTTTTCTGTAACGTAAAAATCTGAAATGGATTGAGTTGATAAGGATTTATTTATGTCTACTCTTTTTTATATGCAACGTGCGGGGGGCATACAAATATAAGGCACACTTGGTACCACTCGCGCAATACAATGCTGCAAACACAGCAACTCCTCAGGAGGTTACAGGTAACTTTATTCATATGAATGAATACAAAAACCCTCCCGTGAGTTGTTACTTGGCTGTAATTTTCTGCAAGGTGAAGTTTATTACCAAGACGTGCTGCTTTGATGCGCCCTACCTCTCTTAAAAACACACAGACCAAGACAAAAAACACATTTCCTTACACACAAATGTTCGTCCTGTATGGGAATCGAACCGACGAGCGTTGGTGTCATAGCAGCGTTACTAACCTTTGCGCCACTTCTTAACCTTTGTGCTACTTCCTTATCCATCCCGTAACAGCTCCTTTTTACGTTTTACGTACAGAACCGTAAAATAATAAGCCTCATTTCAGCTTTCTTCTTCTTCGAATTCAAGTCAAGTCAAAATCTTTTTATTCCGTAAAAATGGCTACATTTGTTTGGAATCGTCACAATTCTTTTCCCTACCGTGCAGTTTATGACTAGGTGAGCACTGATAAAAATACTGCCAAAAAACTCAGGCATCCCTCTTTTGGTATCCAAACAAATTTACATAATTTATTAATTGCATTATAATTGGATCGACTCAATCCCAGGCATTTTTATCATTAATATAGTCAGATACTTTATAATATGCCCTGCTACACAATTTGGCTTTAATAGTAGTTTTAAATTTGTTTATTGACAATTCTCTTATACTGCTGGGAAGTTTGTTATAGAACCGTTGTATTGTTGCAATTTGTCAATAGGTAGTCACAGCATGGTTATCACTGTCAAATCATCGTCTGTAATGACTCATTGGAGAATCCAGGCATGAATTATTATGAATTCGAGCTACAGGCTATTATTTCAGTGAAACAATTGCGATATATCCTATGCCTCTTGACGAGAACCAATATAACATACCATTGTACACAGGGCATAGAGTTGAAATTGCATAGTGAATTTGCAACCCCTTTTGTGCCTCAATTGTGTAGTTCTGCTGTCAGATTGGATATGTCTAACGTGTAGGTGACTGTGATATAGATATGATACGATCTAACGAACTGTAATGTCATCGGGCCATTAAATGGGCGAAAAAAACGGGGTTTGTCCGAGTCACGGAGTGAACGTGAACGCGTTTGTAACGGGTAAACGGAAGTAAGATAAACTGAAAGAAAATTATGATGATGCAGCAAAACGATCTTTAAAATAGCACTCGATGCGCCACAGTCCTGTCTCAACATAACAAACTCTTGATTCTTTAGCTATCAAGTGGTGAAATTAAATTTGTTGTATGTAAAAGATAGATATGTCGCTGCAACACTAAACTGTATCTTTAAAGACGTATTCACGTCGAAAATTTAGAAGAGAAAGGGCGCTATAAAACTCCTCGTTTGAGAAAGTGGAAGGATGTAGAAGCCGAGGAAGTCCAAGACTAACCTACCATGACCAAATTGATCGTGTTTTATCAGAAGGTGAAGTCAAGAGTCCTAGAAACCGGCGAGCCTGCATGAAAAGAGTTTTGAATGTTAAAAAAGCTAGTGAAGTGTAAGGACCCCGTCTTATGGCGCTCGGTTCTCTCTTTCTACCCCGCAAGAGATTTGGCGTGAACTCATAGATAGATAGTAAAAAATATATAACGTACATATAGTAAGTTATTCTTAAATGATAGACATAGGCTATCGCAGACATTTTTAGAACCTTTTACGTGTTATTATTTCCACTACACATGGTTTATTGTACCATTAACTATTTACGTAGTAAAGCCACGGAAACTCTCAAACGGGATGAACATTTTCAGCAGATTGTAATTAAACTAAAGATCTGTTTTGTCCAGCCATTGTCACGCATCATTACTGAATATATAATAATGTCATTAAACTTATTTAAATGATGTAGATCGTGGATTTGTTGCTACGTTATTAGTTTCTACTAAAATTTTATTAATTGACGACTCAACTACGTAAATATTACTTGACCTGCCAAACGTGAAGAATTTATTATATGTGGTTAGAATTTATGTGCAGAGGTGATTGATTGGTGTACCAAAATTTAAAGACACTTATCGACAGTTACGCCGCCTTTCCTGCCTGCGAGAGAAAAGGACGGGGTATTATTTGTAACGAAACTCAGTAAAGGCCGGACTCTTTACCATTTATATCTCTCTCATTTATATGGTATACATAGATCTTAATTTATTCATGACATTCATGTTTTGCTAACGGAGAAGATAGCATGCAAGGATTAAAATAAAATTTCACAAAATTAAATGATCATTATTTAAAAAAAAAACAAATTATAAAAGTTATTATCATTCAGCCATTTGCATAATTTTGTCTTGAATAACTTGATATTTAACATTTTTATGTCAACTGGTATATTATTATAAATTTTAACACACATAGCTATACAACTTTTATTATATTTTGTTAATCTAGGGTTATCGTCCAGTATAAGTCTATATGGATCACGTCTACTCCTTGAATACAGATTAGAAACACTCTTAAAGAACTTTATGTGCTTGTGTACAAATATACATACCTCGTAAATATACAAAGATGGAAGTGGTAACAAACCAAGCTTTTTAAATATTGGCTTACAAGAAACATCAGATGGGAGACCATATAACGCTCTCATACATTCCTTTTGGGCAACAAATGCTCTATTTATGTCGGTGTCGGTTATCCCACAGTACAAGTCCATATCGCAATACAGATTCTACATAGGCATGATAACACGTAATGGCCGTATTGATATTAGTTATATTTTTGACTTTTTTCAGAGCATGTGATTTCCAGTCTAAATTTTGGTCAATATTCACACCTAAAAATTTTATTTGGGTTGTGCTTTGAATTCTTTGGACATTTAATTGTAAATTATTATTTGTATTTGCTATTCTATTAGTATTATAATTAATTCATTCGTTACGACGAGCTCGGTGGCGCAGTGGTGAAACGCGCTGTTACGCTACTTTGATACCAACGCTCGTGGGTTCGATTCCCACACAGTACAAACATTTGTGTGCATGATTATCTCTGTTTGTATTGGTCTGGGTATTTTCTATGTATAATAAGTATGTATTTACAAAAAAAAAATATTTACGTATGTTTATCAGTTGTCTAGTACCCATAACACAAGCTTCGCTTACTTTGGGGCTAGGTGCCTGTGTAATTTGCCCGACAATATTTATTTATGATTTAATTAAGACTTTAACAGTAATTTTATTGACGACAGCCATCGTTGAGGAACGCAAAACAGTTGTATTATATAAAGCCATCGTCGAAGAACGCTAAACATTTTGTATTGTATAAAGCCATCGTCAAAGATTGTTAATCATTTTGTATTGTACTCGTATATAGCCACGGTCGATGAACGAAAATATATTGTATATTACATAGCACTCATAGTGAGACTCGAACCGAAAATAAAATATTTTTGCATGATATAACGACCAATCACAGAGCGTACATTTCCACCGGTCGGGCGCGATTACCCCGCGCGCCTTCCTCACCCCGCCGGAAACTACGCACTGTGATTGGTCGACCGACTCGCATGCCTAGTTACTTTTGAGTCACCGAACTTTTGTACTTAAGCACGGCCGACCGCCGTGTTTAGTTTGCGTCACCCCGTTTCCCTGGGGTGATCGCTTCAGATGAAGCCTTTGTAGCCTTCCCGGCTAAAGGCAGTCCCAGGGGGTGTTTTAGTCGGTGGAAATCCGACATAATCAGTTCGTTCGCACGAAATGGTATCTTTAAAAGATTTCACCTCCTCCCTCCCGTTTTCCGGAGGGTGCCCCTCACGGAGAAATGACCAATGCAACCCGGGTGTGGGTTGGTCCTTCCTTTGTGGGTCTTCAACTTTCTTGGGCGAAAAAAAAAAAAAAAAGCGTGTCAGTCACAGTCATAACAGCGAACCAAAAAACAATAAAGAAAAAGTCCGATCCAGAATTTGAAGTTTCGATTCGAAGAATCCTACGGTCCCTACAGTCCACCCACGGTATCAGCAACCTACCTCGTCAGCCGAACGTTGACAAATTTAATTCATTGTAAAAATTCCTAAAATAGCTTAGCTACGTTAATGAACGATCATATGTTTACAGTGATCGTATATTTCCCCGTTATTCTTTTAATTCGAATATCTATCTATCTATAACTTCACGCCCAATCCCTTGCGGGGTAGGCAGAGAGAACCGAGCGCCACGTGACTCGATCCTTACATATCTCACTCGCTTCTTTAACATTCATTGCTCTTCTCATGCACGCACGCCGGTTTCTAGGGCTCCTGACATTACCTTCTGATAGAACATGACCAATTTGGTCATGGTAGGTAAGTCTTGGCCTTCCCCGGCTCCTACATCCTTCCACTTTTGCATTGTATATCTGCTTCGTCATTCTTTCATCTTGCATTCTTTCTACATGCCCGAACCATCGGAGCATGCCTCTTCTTATTTTAACACCGACGCTCTCTTTCAGACCAACTCTATTTCTAACATCATCATTGCGAATACGGTCTACGAGCCTTACGCCACAAATTTTGCGCAGCGCTCGCATTTCAACCGCGTTTATTCTACTTTCATGCTCTTTCTGCCATACCCAACTCTCGCTTCCATAAGTTAGCGTTGGGACCAACACTGCATTGTGTATAGCGAGTTGTGCCTTCTGGCTCAGGATTTTACTGCCAAGAAGTTTTCCCAACGCTCCATTCACACTATTCCCAGCACTCACTCGTCTTTCCACATCTGCAGTGTACCTTCCATCCCTGCTGAAAGCGCATCCAAGATATACAAACTCATCCACTTGTTCCAACACTTCATCATCAATCGTAATCCTTACATTAGTTCTGGATTCTTCTCTTTCAAATACCATTATCTTTGTTTTCTTCGCATTCAGTAGTAAGCCTTTCTCCATACAGTCGTCTTTCATCGCTGTGACCAGTGTTTGCAGTTTAGATGGTGTATCTGCTAATAGCACGGCATCGTCTGCATACAGCAGACAGTTCACCACTTGGTCACCCATGCGCAATCCCACATTCGTTGACCTTATTCTCTGCAGACAACTATCGAGATACAGGATAAACAGCCTAGCAGATAGCATGCAACCCTGTTTGACACCAATTTTGACATCAAACCAGGGTGACATGCCACCGTCTATCCGCACACATGCTGAGCAATCCTTGTAAGTGGACTGCACAGCACGGAACAGTGAACCGTCAATCCCATATCTCGGCAATATGTCCCACAGTTCCTTTCGCACAACCCTATCAAAGGCTTTCTCAAGATCCACAAAACCGCAGAAAACCTTCCGGTCTATGGCCAGATGCTTCTCTACGATATTGCGGAGCGAGAAAACTTGATCCGTACATCCCCTTCCATTTCGGAAACCTCCTTGTATATTGTATAATTCGAATATTGGTGTAGCAAATACTACTAAATTTCACCAGAGGGAGGCTTTGTACAAAAGTCAACTACGTGGGTACCTCTGTCTCAACTATGTCTACCGCCAAGCAGCTATATTTATATAGCTGTGTTCCAGTTTGAAAAGTGAGATATAGCAGAGAAATTAATGGGTACTGTGACGAAATAGACTTAGGTCACAAGATTGGCGGCCCGCAAAACATCACCGTGGAGTTGCGAGCGTCAATGTGCCGCGGTGATTGCTTACCATCTAATGCGGGCCTCATGATTGTTTGCCAATCTAGGTCTATAAAAAATCGTATTTCCGGCTTTAAGTACTTATTCGTAATTCGAAAAACGTGTGACTCTTAGAGCATACACGCAACACAATATATTTGTAAACTATTTGATTTTGTTTGTTTAGTTTTAATTTTAATTAATGTAATATATTGAAGATGAGAATGAACTTCACTAAATAAATTCTATAAGATATTTTTATTAAGAGGCTTTCACAGGATCGGCAATGTGTGACCCTGGCGGTAGTCATCGCGGCTTTATGGTAAACTGTATTAAACAATAAACTTTCTAATATTTTTTTTCTTTTTTGGATTTGGTCTTGACTTATATTATTAATAAGAGAAACGTACTAAACGAGTCTCGGTCGAAATAATTACCGTCTTGTTTTTTTAAATGGGGTTGGCTCCTAGTCCTTTTAAATTTTCTTGGGAAGTACTCGATTGCGCCTCATCCTTTCATTATTAATCGACCGTCAATTGTTATATTCTCGGCCTTGACTACAGATAAGATTTCGTGCAGATGCAGCATCGCTCCCGCTATTTTAATGGCCACACACTCCTTTCGGGGCGGCCGGTCAGACCGTATCAATTAGGGTGCGCTCGGTAAATAAGGACAGATTCTGATTGTACCCCAGCTTTATTTTCTCGCTTTCCTGCTGACGCCATTGTTTTATTTTTATTTGATTTTATTCTTCCGTATCCGGTCACTCAATGTTAGTACTGTTTGGATTATGTTGTTTGTTTATTTCATTTGGAATTAAAAGCTACTGAACTAAGAGTATGTTATTTATTTTAGTTAAGATACATTGTTCAACTAACAGTGTCTCAAATGAAATCAGAAAAACCAGAACATTTAATAAGTTCTGTACTATGTATTTGAATCAATTGACGAACCCTGTGGTCTTTAACGTAAAAATTAGTAGGTTCGGTTGCTACGCAAAACATATTCTTGTGTAAACAAGGATTACATATAACGATAATGGGAATATTCTGTGACACCTAAAGCCACAAACAGGTTTTATTTTAATACAACGTCGGAACACATACAAGCATACGGTCCACTGATGTAAAGCAGTTGCCGTAACCTTAATAGGTTACGGTTAATACGCTTGTAACATATATCATTAGCGCGATTACACAACAACTCCTTAGGAGATTACTGGTGACCTCACTCACACACAGGAACACAACAACCCTCTAGGGAGTTGTTATTTGGCTGCGGTTTTCTGTGAGGTGGAGGTACTTCTTCAGGCGGGCTGCTTTGATGCGCCCTACCTCTCTTAAAATATCCAGACCAAGACAAACAGACATGTTCATGCACACAAACGTTTGCCTTGTTTGCGAATCGGAACCACGAGCATTGGTGTCAAAGTCGCGTCTTTCACGACTGAGCCACCGAGCTCGTCATACCGGCATAATAGTGTTGAAATTTCAACAAAATAAAATCGGTATGACGCAAGTGCATTTTTCTGAAACACTTCTCCGTTCTTCGAATGGCAGATCATTAAACTATCGCTGAGTTCGCTGACTGTCAACTCCTGCAGCTGAATTCTACAGCCGGTATGCACTCATTAAATTCCAGTAATTAAGGCAAGTATATAGAAACTATCCTGTTCGGAGAGATAGAATTTATCTTTATAGCGGATGCGAAATCGCGTGTTTTTTACTCGGGAAGAAAATTGTTGAAGTTATACTTCTAATGCGACTTGCAAAAAGGTTGCGTTAAACGTTTAACGCTACCATGAAGGGGGAATAGAAAGAGACAGAGCGAGAGTGAATGCGTGGCACTCGAACACAAAAGTACAGGTTGAAGCTGCTAAATGTCTCACTATATTACCGGTAGATGGCGCTATACTTAAAAATGTAAAACATTTGTATTTTACATTTGACCTGTAGGATTGCTCAGCATGTGTGCGGATAGATGGTGGCATGTCACCCTGGTTTGATGTCAAACAGGGTTGCATACTATCTACTAAGCTGTTTATCCTATACCTCGATAGTTGTCTGCTGAGACTTATTCTCAGCAGACGACGATTCTCAGTCAACGAATGTGGGATTGCGCATGGGTGGTGGTGAACTAGTGGTGAACTGTTTGCTGTATGCAGACGATGCCATGCTATTAGTAGATACACCATCTGAACTGCAAACACTGGTCACAACGATGAAAGACGAATGTATGGAGAAAGGCTTACTACTGAATGCGAAGAAAACAAAGATAATGGTATTTGAAAGAGAAGAATCCAGAACTAATGTAAGGATTACGGTTGATGACGAAGTGTTGGAACAAGTGGACGAGTGAGTGCTGGGAATAGTACGAATGGAGCGTTGGGAAAACTTCTTGGCAGTAAAAACCTCAGCCAGAAGGCACAACTCGCGATACACACAGGAAGCTCCTAAGGAGTTGCTGTGTAAGCAGCAGAGGAGGCATCGCGCGAGTGATATATGTTACAAGCTTTAATAGGCTACGGTAACTGCTTTACATCAGGTAGACCGTATGCTTGTATGCATAAAAAATACGTTGTATAAAAAAAAACACAATGCAGTGCTGGTACCAACGCTAACTTATGGAAGCGAGAGCTGGGTATGGCAGAAAGAGCATGAAAGTAGAATCAACGCGGTCGAAATGCAAGCGCTGCGCAAAATTTGTGGCGTAACACTTGTAGACCGTATTCGCAATGATGACGTTAGAAAGAGAGTTGGTCTGAAAGAGAGCGTCGGTGTTAAAGTAAGAACAGGCATGCTCCGTTGGTTCGGACATGTAGAAAGATTGCAGGATGAAAGAATGACGAAGCAGATATACAATGCAAAAATGGAAAGATGTAGGAGCCGTGGAAGGCCAAGACTTACCTACCATGAGCTAATTGGTCGTGTTCTATCAGTAGGTGATGTCAGGAGCCCTAGAAACCGGCGAGCTTGCATGAGAAGAGCAATGAATGTAAGATATGTAAAGATATGTAAGGATCGAGTCACGTGGCACTCGGTTCACTCTGCCTACCCCGCAAGGGATTTGGCGTGAAGTTATAGATAGATAGATTTTTGATGAGTAATTAAATCCAACACGAGAAGCGCAAACGTCGCTTCTCGTGTTGGATTTAATTACTCATTCTTTTGAATATCTCACTACGTTATAATCACTTCGAAATAGTAATAATATGTATAGCCACCAACACGATTACTATTTTGAAGCGGTACCGCAAACATGAAACCAATAATTAATTGAATTAAACAATTTTTAACGGAAGTATCGCGTGTTTAATTTGTTAGGTTTTTTGTGTGAATCGGAACATATATAATTAATCCATCCATGTCGGTAGATGTAATAATTGAATAACCAATGTAAGACAAATGTCACCTTAGTCTTCCTGCGACCACGGATTCTGCAAAGCATTCGAAACGTCAGGTTCAACAAAATACATAAAACACGCAATACTTCCGTTTAAAATTGTTTAATTCAATGTATAACAATCGCGAAAACCTAAGACAAATAATTAATTATGAAGACGTTATAAAAATTTTGATACGCAAAGCTATGTAAACCTAAAAGCGACTGCGTTAGAAAATGAATAACAAAGTTAAATCGATTATTTTGCGTGTTTTGTATGTTTTATAGAAAATAGAATAATCAAAGCTAGGCAGAAAGAGCATGAAAGTAGAATAAACGCGGTCGAAATGCGAGCGCTGCGCAAAATTTGTGGCGTAAGGCTTGTAGACCGTACTCGCAATGATGATGTTGGAAAGAGAGTTGGTCTGAAAGAGAGCGTCGGTGTTAAAGTAAGAAGAGGCATGCTCCGTTGGTTCGGACATGTAGACAGAATGCAGGATGAAAGAATGACGAAGCAGATATACAATGCAAAAGTGGAACGATGTAGGAGCCGAGGAAGGCCAAGACCTACCTACCATGACCAAATTGGTCGTGTTCTATCAGAAGGTGATGTCAGGAGCCCTAGAAACCGGCGAGCGTGCATGAAAAGAGCAATGAATGTTAAAGAAGCGAGTAAGGTATGTAAGGATCGAGTCGCGTGGCGCTCGGTTCTCTCTGCCTACCCCGTAAAGGATTTGGCGTGAAGTTATATATAAATATAATAATCAAAAAGCATGCATAACCATTTTATATTATTATATTTGCATTAGTAACACATTTAGGTTAATAATCTTACTGACAATAAATAAATAAATAGGTCCATTTCTTCACCAGATGATTTAATAGAATGGTTTCAATATACAATGTACGTTTAATTTGTAATCTATGCGGAATGATCTGTAATCATGTAGGTACTTGTAATCATAAACTACCAAATGTAACTTAAAAAAGTTACTATCATCCCAAAGGAGGAAAAGGCACTTTTCAACGAAATGAATATATTCAAATTTATTTAGTGAAATAAATGTACACATCGCCATTTAATGCCCAAATTTTTCCAAGCTTATTTATTTTTAAGCAATTTTCTGCCAAGAAAATATCGTAAGTGTTACATAACGACTTTGTTTTTTCAATCTATAAATGTTAAAACTTCTACGTTTATCGATTCAAACATTCCAGCTCGTAACATCCGCTGTTATAATGGAACTAAATTTCAGTTGGCTTGTTAATTACGAACTTTAAACTTCAGAAGCAGATATTAAACGGAGATAGCGCAGTATTTTCAGGCTGAAGAACTTGGTGAGACACATACACGGTGGCTGAAATGCGTTTGATATTTTGGAAAGTTGGTGGAAATTAGTAGCTCTTTGAGATGAAAATTTAATGGGAATGCATAAAGTTATATCTATCTGTTATATATGTGGCTAACACTGATAGTTTAGAAAGTTAGAAAATAAAAAAAACCGGCCAAGTGCAATGTGCATGTCGGGTCACGCGCAGTGTATGGTTCCGTATTTACTATACCTATAAATATCCAAAGGTATAATAAAAAGTGGTATTAAATCGATCCAGAACCATTAAACATTAGGCATAAGAATATTTTTTTTTTTTGACCTGATTATGTAGTTAGCCAAGAGTGGGCTGTTACTACGTCACCGGACTAAAGAGGAAGGATAGGTAGGTATTGTATATGTATATGGTTCATAAAATTTTATATTGACACATGTATTAACAGTTTTTTTACGTGTGACATGAGGATGAATTACAGATGGTTGCCTAGCAAAGCTTTGTACTTTAGACTTTTTACCTACCTTAGTTAAAAACACCCAGATCGAAACAAATGGATATGTTCATGCACATAAATGTTTATTCTGATGTTCGAGCCCACGAGTATTGGTGTCAAATCGTTACCAACCACTGCGGCATCAAGCTCGGCTAAATGACCATGTAATACTTTTTGTTACACAGGGATTATCGACTGAGAGTTACAACGCTGATTGACTATTGAATGAAGCAGTGACGTCACTCTTCTTTAGTGATCTCTACCTTTTTGGATACAGTCACAGCCTTTTCAGGGTTTTGTTTTTACGTTCATTTATATAGGTATCTCTTCTTAAAACGCGCGATTTTACATAAAAAAAAACTAACATGAATACTGTTACCTTCATCGTCCTGGCGGTCCTGGTAAATTTTTAAATACCCCTTTTCTTCTAAGCGTTATTCCGTTTCCTTTTCCGTTAGGATTGGCAGGGTCCACTACATAAGCCTAAGGATTAGGCAAAGATACTTTTTTTTACTTTTATACTAGACTAGAGGCGGGTAAACGAGCATGTGGGTCACCTTATAGTAAGTGACATATGCTGATTTTTACATGAAGCGTCTGCCTCCACATCCCAGAGAAAATATATAAATTTAATTTCAAAACACCTATCCTACTAAAATTATAATATATTAAATTAATTATAATAACTTGTGAATGTTTATCATGATTTTCTTTACTATTTCACGTAAAAACGGCTGAAGGGATTTGAATGATATACACAAATAGAATATATTTTGAATTAATATATAAGTGAGGTACGTTTTATTGTGAACATGTTAAGGGTAGACAAGAAATGATTTAAAGTACTAAGATGAGTGTTAATAAGTTTTAATTAAGCTTAGACATGGGCCCGCCTACAAATCAAATGCCGAAATAAATTGAGTTTATTCACATCGATGAGTTGTATTACATACTTTCATCTTTACCATAATTTCTGGAAAATTCTACAATATCTGTGCCTGCTGTATGTGTATATATGGATATGGGTGGACTAGACATGGGTGGTTAACTCTACAATTGAACGGAGATAGCTCACTTGGCATCACTTGCTCGGCGGTGAAATAAATCACTGTGAAGAAACCCAAGAAATAATATTTTGAAAGACGTGATACCTAACCTAAGAAAAGGTCTGATTGCCCTCTGGATCGTGGAGGTTGGACGGGAGTCGGTCCATGTCAAAATCAATATATTTGCCAAATCCTTAGGGTTATCGAACGAAACCGATCAAAATGAATGGATTGGGCAATTGGATAACAATGGGAAAAATAATTTAATTCCACGACCGTGGAACTTTTAATTCTCTCCAATTCACATACACCAAGAGACATTCTGTTCTGATTCAAACATCAACAATGTTTCCGCGTGATATGTTCTATTAAATCCTTCATTTGTATTCTGATCATATTGTACCGTATAAGATGTCATCAGACCTGCAATCGAATGCATTGTTATCGGAAACGACACCCTACTTCACTCTGCTGGTTAATTACAAAACTAGGAGATAAGCCATAGACGCCAAGCGAACTTAGCTAGATAGCTTAAATACGTTTTTGCTACAGTGAGTGAAGTGTGTGAGGACCGTGTCTTATGGCGCTCGGTTCCCTCTGCCTACCCCGCAAGGAACCTGGCGTGAAGATATACATACATACATACATCTTGACCTGAGTTAATAATTAATTCTGGGCTGTACATATGTATGTATATACCCGCGTATATCTAATTCGTTATTTACTTATCCTACATTCTATCTACATGCCCGAATAGACGGAGCATGCCTTTTTTATCTTAAAACCGACGCTCTCTTTCAGACCAACTCTCCTTCTTGCGTTGTAATTGCAAACGCGGTCAGCAAGCTTTACATATTTTTTAGGGTTCCGTAGTAAACAAAAAACCCTTATAGTTTCGCCATGTCCGTCTGGCTGTCCGTCCGTATCCCCGCGCCTATCTCAGAGACGCTTGATAGTAGAAAGCCGTAGTTTGGCATGTATACACATATTAATTATGCTGAGAAAGTGGTAAAATAAAAATTAGAAAAAAAATTTTTGGCGGTACCTCTCCTACACGAAAAGAGAGAATGAATTTTTTTTGTCACGCCTACCCCATGGTGTGTAGTTATCAGATAGGTTTTTTAAAAACAATGAGGGTGTGGAAACATCAATTTTTGATATAGCGAGCGAGCGAGCGAGTGATAATTATCAACAATACGTGCCCAGTCTAGTAGTGAACGAATGTCTTAATTCCTATATATTTATCTATCTATAACTTCACGCTAAATTAGAGAGGAGTTGCATTGCTACCTTCTTTCTTACACAATTGAGGGAGAGGAGAATGGGGCGAGTGTCTGTCTCGCGGTGGCCTCGATTGGCAAATTTCCTGGTAGAGTAACATATTTATATTAAATCACAGTTAATATAGATAAGAAGATAATAAGAAGAGGCATGTTTCGTTGGCTCGGACATATAGAAAAAATGCAGGAGGAAAGAATTACGAAACAGATATACAACGCGAAAGTAGAAGGATGTAGGAGCCGAGGAAAGCCAAGCGTTACCTACCATGACCAAATTGATCGTGCTTTATCAGAAGGTGATGTCAGGAGCCTTATAACCTGGCGAGCGTACATCAGAAGAGCAATGAATGCTAATTACTATAAAAGAAACGAGAGAGGTGTGTAAGGATCAAGTCATGTGGCGCTCGTTCTCTCTACCTACACCGCTAGGGATTCGGCGTGAATTTATAGATAGATAAATAGAAAATCTAGTTATATACTGTGCTTTAATATAGATGCGTGACAGGGAAGGTATGGAGGGTTATTATTAGCGTGTGTGATTGCGCAGTTCAGTGTGAGTAGTACATTCTTGCTTAGTATATAACTATACTATACTACTATACTATAACTTCACGCCAAATCCCTTGCGGGGTAGGCAGAGAGAACCGAGCGCCACGTGACTCGATCCTTACATATCTCACTCGCTTCTTTAACATTCATTGCTCTTCTCATGCACGCTCGCCGGTTTCTAGGGCTCCTGACATCACCTTCTGATAGAACACGACCAATTTGGTCATGGTAGGTAAGTCTTGGCCTTCCCCGGCTCCTACATCCTTCCACTTTTGCATTGTATATCTGCTTCGTCATTCTTTCATCTTGCATTCTTTCTACATGTCCGAACCATCGGAGCATGCCTCTTCTTATTTTAACACCGACGCTCTCTTTCAGACCAACTCTGTTTCTAACATCATCATTATATTCATCATCTTTCATTCATCATCATTTCATTCATCATCTTAGTATATAACTATATATTTTTTTTATAATACGTGTCGGGAGGCATATAAACATATGGCCCACCTGACGTAAAGCGGTTACCGGAGCCTATGAATGCTAATAATACATTAAGTGTCACTCGCGCGATATCACCTCTGCTAACACAGCTACTCCTTAGGAGCTCCATAGGAGCTGGTGACTTCACTCACACGTGGGTACACAACAACCCTTAGGAGAGTTGTTATTTGGCTGCAGTTTTCTGGGAGACGGACTGTTTTGATGCGCCCTACCTCTCTTAGTGTCAATCGTCAGTATTTTATTCTCAGTCATACAATATTATTATCAACCCTCATTTAGTAAAACGCTAGTGCCTTGTACTCCGTAAGTTAGAGATAACAGAACTGGAACGCCTTTAATTGCATCCAAGAATCTTACTGTGTTTCCATGGAGAATAGATAATCACATGTTGTCTTGTCGAAATTCACGAATCTCTATTCATAATACACGTAGAAGGTTAATTGCCTGAGATTACATTGAGCTTATTATTGCTTGCAAGTTTGGATGCTGCTGTCATATTATGGTTTAAATATATCTTGTTTTGTTAAGGGACAATTCAAAATAAGTTAAAAAGATTGGAAGTTAATAGATTCAGTCGTTGTTTAGCGAAAGTCAAATTCACCCGCTATTTGATCTAACTTGCCATAGCAGAGAGAGCACGAAAGTAGAATAAATGCGGTCGAGATGAGAGCATTGCGCAAAATTTGTGGCATAACGCTTACAGACCACGGTCGTAATGATAACGTAAAAGAGAGTTAGTCTGAGAGAGAGTGTCGGTGTTAAGATAAGAAAAGGCATGATGATGAGGTAGAAAGAATGCAGGATGAATGATGATGTACAACGCAAAAGTGACAGGATTTAGGAGGCAAGGAAGACCAAGACTAATCTACCACTATCACCTTCTGATAAAACACGACCAAATTGGTCGTGTTTTACAGAAGGTGGTGTTAGGAGTTATGTGTGGGAATCGAATCTTTGTTAAATACGCGACCACCGAACCCGTCATAATCTATGATTGCATTTTTTTAAGTAGGACGCTATCAGTATTAATTGTAATCTCAGAAATTAGTCATTCCTATCTACTGACAATTCCAAAGAATTAATTAAATCACGAATGTATTAACTACAACAATTAAAAAATAAAAACACTACATTAAATACAAAAAAGAGAACTTGCGAACGAAAATGAGAGAATGGGAGGTAACAAAAGTGAATTACTTGCTACAGCTACAGCATGTACTGCTTACGCAAGTACATAAAGTATTCATAAACATACAATCTATCCATCTATAACTTCACGCCAAATCCCATATGAACCGAGCGCCACATGACTCGAACCTTACTTGCTTACACTCCTCACTCGCTTCTTCATTGCTCTTCTCATACACGTTCGCCGATTTCTGAGGCTCCTTATATTTTTTTTTTTTTTTTTTTTTCTATTATTTATTCAAAACAAAAATACATGATCTTGGACATACATGCATAGCCATTAGTTGAAGCCATCGCAGTGGCTTATTTACCAAGTGGCGAGTTCTCTATATAACTTTAACATATATATTAAACAACTTTAACATAGATATTAGTTAATTAAATATCAATTTCTTATATATATTACACAGAATTGAACACTACATATTATTGTTATTTCTATATATAACACGATCAATTCGGTCATGTCATGATCATACAAAAGCTATAATTTATGATTAATTTCAAATTGAGGTGTAATTTAGCAGTTTGAATCAAAACTGGCATTAAATTCGCAGAGTAAGAAATAAATAACGTGAGTTATGTAGCTGAAATAACATACAAAACTGTGCAAAATGCAAACAATTATATATATCTCATATTCGCATCATAAAATTCAACAATAAACCTCATACACAGACTAATGTTGTATCCGAAGATACGAACGTAACTGAGAAGGCGATAAAATTCTGAGAAATCGCAAATAGTTACAACGAAAAATGTCTCATCATTCTTTTAAAATAGCCCCCAATTTTCTGGATACTGCCTATGAACACGCGTGACTATTGTTGCCTTTCCTTAGTTTGATCCTTAATGTATGTATAATAGGGCTGAAGTTGTAATAGCAGGAATTGAAATTAGAGAAACGTAAAATGTACCAGGCGCAAATCGTACCCAGTGGGTGTTTGAGAAGTGCTATCAATCTTTAGTGGGATGAAACCCGTTTCAACGTTTATTTATGTTTGGTCACCGGCATTTTTAGAAATGAAAAAGAAAAGCACTGATGTTGGAATGGACAAATCCATTTCTGAAGGTGAGAGGTCCAATTCTAATTTATTTACGTCTAAGTTTCTTTTTTTTATAATTCTTTATAAATCGTCGACAGCTAAACAACCAAATGGCCCTTTTGATGTAAATTGTATATATAATGTACCTACTCCGACCATAAGATCGAGAAGAAGAAGTTACAAATGAATATGCAATGGTTCCGACCTAGAGGAGGGCCAATCTTCAGCGATTATAAAGTTCGGAACGTTGGTTTTGAGCCAGGTTTGGCTAGTTCGTGCCTTGTGACCAGGTGCATAGTCCTGCTGGAAAGTCTACGGTACATTTTTATACAGTGTTGATACACTTCTCTTGATACATTTTGGCTGAAGTCTTCACTCCTTTTTCACAAAAATGAAGTTTTATGACTCCTTGATAAGTCACCTCCCACCAAACTATTACAGACACACGATGATAACCGCCTTTCCGACCACTTGAGCAGCTTCTTTAGAGCTGTGTGCGTACACTTTGTCATTTTGCTTGTTGTAGTGCTCTTCAATTGTGAATTTTTTTCATCAGTAAAGATGATATTTTTATGTCTTTTACCTACGTATCGGGACAGAAGGCGTTTTGATCTATCCACTTTCTTCAACTGTAGGGATTGATTTAGGGCATGTTCTGTATATTGACTATAAGCACCGAACCTCAGATCTTGTTTAATTATACGCGACAGAGTACTAGCGGGAATCTTCATGTCACGCGATAAAATTTTTTGTTTCCTAATGAGGTTTCGGCGAATTATGACTATAACAGTATTAACAGCCTTTGTAGTTCTAACAGCCCGTGCTTGCCCCGATCTTTTATGGTCTTCATCAGAGGAAGTGTTGGTATATCAGTCGATAGTACGATATACGAACATACGGCTGATACCAAGCCTTTGAAGTTTCTTGAATATGACCGACGGCTCCATACCTACTTTGTGCAAGGCAATCACGGCAATCCTATTTTCTTTATGCCCCCATTCCATATTGTAATTCAATAATAAACGCTTTAAATGTACGTAAAACGGCGGAAAAATGATTGTTTCAAATTCAAAATAAATAAAGGGTTGAAAAAAAGAAAAGTTTCTATGTTACAATATCTATGGCGAGACTAGTTTTTTTTAAAGCGTCTATTCAAAGCATAAGTACCTATTTGAAATGTTTACAAATGCTGCGTCACGAAAACCCACAGGGTTTATCTGTGTACAGCGACTCGTTCATCAAACGAAATTATTTATGTAATAGTTTTTGAACTTCCCTTTAACTTTACATAAGTTATATTTAGCATTTTGTAAATATACATTCTGCAACTGGTCTGGCAATTCATTTAGATAAGTTGCAGTAAGATAATTACCCGTTCTAGTTATACACATATAAATAAATAAATAAATATAAATATTGTCGGACAAATTACACAGCGCCATCTAGCCCCAAAGTAAGCGAAGCTTGTGTCATGGGTACTAGACAACTGATAGACATACGTAAATACATTTTTTTTGTAAATACATACTTATTATACATAGAAAATACCCAGACCAATACAAACAGACATGTTCATGCACACAAATGTTTGTACTGCGTGGGAATCGAACCCAACAGCGTTGGTGTCAAAGTAGCGTAACAGCGCGTTTCACCACTGCGCCACCGAGCTCGTCAACATATATATCCTTACTTAGGCATGTACCTACTACTGATATCGTATTTTCGGTTTTATGTACATATTAGTAATAATCACTTGTTTGTTTGTTTGATGAAGGAAACCCAAGAAACCACACATCCAAGAAATTGTACTTCGAAAGATGTGCGACCTTGTCTGGTATGTTGTCTTGGTATGTCTGGTTTATCCTTTTGCTTTTGGAGGCCTGACGACAGTCGCTCCATGCAAAAATCTGTATCTTCGCCAAATCCTTAGGCTTCGGCAGCGGTCACCGCCTATCCTATAGGAAATGGAAAGGAATTTCTTTTTTCAGGAAGTTTTTTAGTACAATATCAGGAGAGCAGCCCAGCATATGTATTTTATTTATTTTATTTTATTTTATTTTATTTTATTTTATTTTATTTTATTTTATTTTATTTTATTTTATTTTATTTTATTTTATTTTATTTTATTTTATTTTATTTTATTTTATTTTATTTTATTTTATTTTATTTTATTTTATTTTATTTTATTTTATTTTATTTTATTTTATTTTATTTTATTTTATTTTATTTTATTTTATTTTATTTTATTTGGAAAACAAAACAGTAATGATATCATCTAAAATTAGTTACTAGTTAAACATGAGATATACACATTTACATAGTTTTCGCATATAGTCTCTGAAAACTTGTTTATTTTTTCACATACACAAGAAATGAAAATATTGATACTGTTACTAAAAATAGTTTAGCACAATACATATCTAAATAAAATACTCAAAAATTGATAGGATCCGACAATAGAATCTACATACTACACAGTATAATTATGCAAGTATAATACACAAAATAACAATGCACAACCAGCTATGGAACCGCATCAAACCATGCTTTAGTTAAAGTACTTTTGAAGGTTTTCAATTTTGTATCGAAGAGGTCTAAATCGGAATGCTGTTAATATATACAGCAACTCCTTATGAGCTTTCTGTTAACCTCACTCTCTTGCAGAAACACATCAATCCTCCGGGAGTTGTTAAATGCCTACGGTTTACTGTGAGATACTAGCCCAGATGGGCTGCTTTGATACGGCCTACCTCTCTTAAAACATCCAGACCAAGACAAGCAGACATATTCATGCACACAAATGTTTGTCTTGTGTAGGAATCGAACCCACGAGCGTTGGTTTCAAAGTCGCGTCATTCACGACTGAGCCACGGACCTGGTCTAATTCAAATACTGATTTATGCAACGTAACAATAGAATATGTCAATTAACTATGAATGGTAGAGAAGTGAAGAGTGTCCGCGTCTTATGGCGTTCGGTTCTCTCCGCCGACCCCGCAAGGGACCTGGCGTGAAGATATACATACATACGTAAAACAATTGAATATTTTATACCGTGAAAGGCGACGCACAAGTTATTAATTGTTGTGTGCCTAAGAAGTGTAAATATTTAGTGAACTCGTATAAACAACTATTGTAGTAAATACTTAACAGTAAATTGTAGATAAGCGGAATTATTAACTCGCTGTTTCCCTGATAGACCTACTACTGTATCGCTTAAGCACTACCGCAAAGGTAATAAAATCTATGGACGAGAGAATTCCTAACTATACCCATTAAACCTGAACTGCCATGTCACGCTTGTTTCATGTTGCATAGCACACAAACAAATAATTAACGCAGTACCTAATAAATAATTAAAGTAAAGAATTTAATCTATTAAAATACTACTGCTTGGAAATAGAACAGAGTTTTTTTTATACAACTAGATTGGCAAACAAGCATGCGGGCCGTATTAGTTGGTAAGCGGTCACCGCGGCCTATTGACGCTCACAATAAGGTGATGTTACTCCCTTGTGACCTAAGTATGTTTCGTCCCACCCAGTAATTTCTATGCCATATCCATATCACCCTTCAAACCGGAACACAGCTATATTAATAAAAAGAGTGACGACCTATCATACAAATATATATCCTTCGGATATCGTTCTGCCCCTTCCATACATTTACTCATACTCAATTTTCGCCTTTATTTCCAATAATTTTAATTTCAAACTCATATTGAACATTTTGTCCATTTTTCAACGAAATTTTGTATTTTAACATTCAATATTCACCATTATTTGTTTTCTATTAACGTAACTTTCCTCTGTCCGCGAGTTATAACCTATTTTTCAAATACATCAGCAACAAAATGAAGATCAATTTAATAACTTTTAAGTATCTAATATTCAACTTTATTTATTATTATAATTAACGTAACGTTTTCTCTGATAGAATCCATATTTTGGACTCTAGAATCCGGAACAACGAGTGGACTGACGGACGTATAGGCGGACCGACAAACGGATAGATAGACCAATAGAAAGACTAACGAAGAAACGGACGAACATACAAATGTACAGGTACAGGATGGATAGATAGGCGACGAGATGAGCGAACCGACAGACGAATTAATAAACTGACTTTCAGACGGACCCACAGATGTATCGACACATAGACGGATAAGCTAACTGGCAAACAGACAGGCAAACGGGCGGACAAAAGGACGGACAGACGGACCGACAGGCTAACAAACAGGCGAACGCTTAGCTAATAGTTCTTTTTGACCTGTATTTTGCGTTGTATAAAAGTATGAATACCTAATCAATGCAGTGCATTCCCGTAAAAGGCCACGCTAGAACACAAACCTACGACAACTCTCAAATTATACAAGAATGCAGGAATGCACTCACTGAAGACGGAAATAAGGTTTATTATTACATTAACAGTTAGTTCAATTTTCGCATCGCCCTCGCCAATTTCAACCATTGCTACCTCTGAGGCGCGAGCAGTAAATTAAATTTTTGCAATGTAATTTTCTAGAAAAGCACCAACGTTAGGTTAACCGCATTCTTAATAACAATAGTTAAAACGTAATAAGGCTATGAGCTAGCAACAGTTGACATCCAATTTAACTATAATAGTAACAAATACGTTCCGTTATCACATACGATCAAATTGCAGAAATGGGGAGGACATTAGGCGATCTCCAAATCGATCCCATTTTCTAAGATAAATGTGGACTCCACAAAAACCCAATCTTATTGGACCCGCAATCAGAGATGGGAGATAGTGCAGTGATAGATTTACGTTTGCTTTAGTGTTTTTCTTACATTTCTGGTGAGATTTGTGATAATTGATAAAAGATAAGGATAAAAATTCTGGATAAAAATACGGCCACTTAAAAATGTACATGTTTATAATCCAAATCACAATTGATTTCCTTGAAACTTTTTCATAGAAAAGATCAATATTGCCCGCACATTAATAAAACAATGATAGAAATGAAAGGAATTATACTGTTTCATCACATGCAATGCACTTATCCGAGACCATGTGGTTTTAGACAGATGCAACAAATTCTTAAAACATCAAGCAACCTCTACTAAATATTTCAAGACATAAATCCCTATGCTAGTAGTGTACCAACACGGAAGTGATGTGAATATTATAAATTGAAGAGCGCGGCAGTGGGGAGTTAAATCATTCGGAAACCTCGGGCGTGGCAACTGAAATAAAATGCATTTTACGGAGGTAAAAATGGTCTTGTCATCTTGTTATAGTACAGGGGCTATTGTCCATAATTTAAAGTTTAGTTTCAACAAAAAGAAGGAACATTAGTCAATAATATGTGTAGAAACAGAGTTCTACAGTGATCTATTAATTTGGACAGCAGTACTGTTTTCGTAAAAGGTAAAAATTATAAGGATTATCAACAATAATATAGCTTTCTTAAGTTTGATTCTATCATATTTAGTAGTATTTAGACACCAGTATTCAATAACAAACTCCTTTTTGAAACTAGTTTTTCATAAATAAGGTCTTGAAATGGACATAAAATCCACAAAATCCACCTATGTATGCTCAATAAATTTCACTTGTAGATTTTTATTTATTTCTAATTTTGTTACTTTGGTGTTATTTGTTTTTCTCACAAGACGTTGTCCTTTCGATCGCTATTCACTTTAAAGGATATTGTAAGAATGATAAACATTGCACTAAACAACAAAAGATTGTTCAAAGTGCCCAGACAAGGTAGTGAATGAATATATTCTGAGAAGAGCCATGCTTTCCTTATGTGATGTACAATGAATTACATTTACGCCCGAAGACCATAGATATCGGATATCCATGGCCTCCTTTTATAATCGGACTTCTATATTTGTCTTCTTAGTGGTATATAAAAAGATGATTTTATGAAAGTCGTATTAAAATATTATAGATTACCTAGTATAATATAAATAATTATTGCCTAACCTACAATACAGCATTACATAACGAAGGAAAAGAGCATTAAACAATATACGAAAATCGCGCAAATAACTGACTACTTTCCTTGAATCGGGACATTATTGTATCTGTGTTAATTTTCATGCCAGGTCCCTTGCGGGGAAGGCAGTGGTTTTGTTCATGCACGGTCGCCGGTTTCTAGAGCTCCTGACATAACTTTTTGATAAAACACGCCCAATTTGGTCATGGTAGGTAAGCCTTGGCCTTGCTCGGCTCCTAGATCCTTCCACTTTTGTATTGTATATCTGTTTCGTCATTCTTTCATCCTACATTCTTTCTACATGTCGAAACTAACGAAGCATGCCTTATCTTCTTTTTTTCTTATCCTAATACACTCACTTTTTGTAGACCAACTCTTTCTTACATCATCATGGCGAACACTGAATTCAAATTACCTTCTTACATTCAAATTAATACATGTGACTATATCTATCAGCTTGAAGCATGTCTCCTAGACTATAAGGAAAATAAAGCACAAAGACGGTGGGTATTCTACATGCGTTGAAACGTTCATTCGTTCAACACCTGAAAACACCGACGACCTCTTGGAACTTTGTGTGCAAATGAAATTCGAATGCTTTAAATTTCATAATGTTAAGAGAGAGCATGGAAATACAATTGTAGGAATATTACAGTATTATTTTAATAACACGTTACTCATTTATGTTTTGTCTGGGTTTTTTTAATTTTCCCCGTTAGGTATAGTATTCGAAAAAAAAGTTTGTATATAAAATCTTCTTAATTACGTGATAAAACTTTGTTAATTTCAGTTTATCAAGCTGAACTTGCTAATAACGGCACTTTAAAAGCTTCATGGTATATTCGTTATAATTATTGGATCTAAAAAAACGATGGGTTCATTATACAACCGTGTTTTTTTTATTTAATTGTGTTTTTCAAGAATTATTATTTCTTACCTGACTGGCGTTTGTTGACCCCCAAGAAGTACCATAAAGGTCGCGCCTTTTCTACTAAAGTATCAATTGTAAAAGAGCGCTCATTTTTTTGTGTAGGATGGATACAAACTCTTTCTCGTATCAAATCTTAATAATTCAAGAGTTATTCGATCCTATATAATCCTAAATTTCTATGATTTCTATTGTAATGCTGTAGGAAACCAGCAACCGAGATTTTGGTACAGGTCGACCTTCGCTTCAATGCTACAACTAAAGCGAGATAGTAAAAATCTGTAGTGAGATTAGAGCAAAACAAAAAAAAACAATCAGTTTTTCATATCACTCGCGCCATACGATCTCTACTGCTAACTCAGCAACTCCTTAGTATCTCACTGGTAACTTCATTCACTCGCAAGAAAACAACTACCCACTAGAGAGTTGTTACATGTGGTTTTCTGTGAGGTGACTTATACATGAGACCACTGAATCATTATATTTATATATTTCTTTTATACTACGTCGGGAGGCATACAGGTATACGGCCCACCTGATAGAAAGTGTTACCGTAGCCTATTAACGCTCGCCATATATTAAGTATCGCCCGCGCGATGCCACCTCTAGCAGTAGAGGCAACAGCAACTCTATAGGAGCTTACTAGTGACCTCACTCATATGCAGGAATACAACAACCCTCCAGGGAGTTGTTATTTGGCTGCGGTTTTCTGTGAGGAGGAGGTATTTCTCCAACGGACTACTTTGATGCGCCGTACCTGTCTTAAAAACACCCAGACCAAGACAGACAGACATGTTAATGCACACAAATGTTTGTCCTGTGTGGGAATCGAACCCACGAGCGTTAATGTCAAAGTAACGTAACAGCGCGTTTCGCCACGCTCGTCATGTACCATATATACAATAGTTACTGTTTTTATTTTTGATAAATTGTACATTTAATACTGACATATTATTACAGTATTATAAACATGTTTTTATATTATACATTATGTTCAACATATAAGTTTGCTTAATTTCGAACAAGATGGCGCTGTGTTACTTAAACGAGATAATTTATTTATGTCACATTTTTCGCTCTGAAAACTTTGGAAATAGGTAACTAACATCCGGACAGACTAAGCCACATTATGAAGGTTTCCATTTTACGCTTTTAAACGGAACTCTAACACTTATACATCGACCATAAAATACCTTATCTTTTTGTAGCCGGCTAAAACAAGATACAACAAAATAACACGCTTTTCACAGAAATGTAAGATGTAACATTTTTATGTGTTCGACTGTACTTTACTCGGTTTACTACTGCACTAAATAACGTTTCGTTTGAAACATCGCACCTCTAGATACAAGTTACGTGCATTAAATTTTGTTTTATCTAAATACCAACTGTATTATAGGCGAGGGAAAACAGTTTATAATGAATAATGTTAGCTATTTGCATATAACAAAGGATACTCTTTCGATAGCAATAGTTTCGGGGATGCAAGTGGCTCATATTTAGTATCAAAGCTAAATTACTAATAAAGTAATAAACACGGAGTTCTTTTGAAGTGAAAACTTGTTTAGCATTATTGTAATTTGAAACTCGATGAAACGAAAAAGCCACAGTAAAAAGAGACAACCATATATATCTATAGGATTTAACGTGCGAAAGAATGAGATAGAAGTATCTATAAGATTTAACGTGCGAGAGAATGAGATAGAAGGCATTGGTGCATGGGACTCCAACAACATCTACGGGGTCCAAGTCAACCTCATCTGCAAGTTGCATCCGCTGATCGACATACGAGGCTCTGGTATGAGCTCTCCCTTCGGGGTTGAGAGGTCGGACGACAGTCGCTTCCGTAGAGGCTAAAATTTAAGCGAAATTATTATGAAAAGAAAGAAAAGATCTTGTGCCACGATTAGGGCACCCGTTGCAAAACGGCGTGCAAGGAGCCTCGCCCGACTGCTGTGATAAGTGGACGAGCACGGCTAAAGGCGCGATTCGAAAGGAAAGGGCAAGGAAGATCCGTTTCGTGACTTGGAACATGGGCACAATCATTGGACGCGCGAGAGAACCCGATGTGCTCTCCAGGCGAAAAGTGCCCGTGGTATTTCTGCAGGAGACTCAGTGGAAACGCAGCAGATCCCGGCTTATTGGGCTTCAAGCTGATCTACACTGGGTGCACGTGGCGGGGAGAACGGGGTAGCCGTAGCGCTCTCTGAGAAGTTTCGGGATGATATCGTGGAGGTGAACGAACCGATCCAAATCTTCTGAAGACTATGACGCGTATAGGACCGTGAAACGTGTCACTAAAAGAGCTACAGCTAGAGCCAGACGAGGCTATTTACAACCTATGTATGATAAGTTGAAATCGTCTGAGGGGCAGAAGCTTGTATATAAGTTGGCACGTTCCAGGGTCAAAGCGGTACAGAATATATCAAAATACCGCTGTGTAAAAGACTTTCGCCGTAAGCTATTATGCTAGGACCTCATAGTAAAGGAGAGATGGGGCTCATATTTCCACGAGCTGCTGAACAAACATCATAAAGAGGTGCAGCCACCGGCGCTCCCTCCGAATCAGGGACTAGTGTATTCGGCGGAATGTTATAAATCGTATATCCAAAAAACTGAAAAAGCCATATCGAGCAATCCCAAAAGATTTTGGAAGTTTCTCAGCGAAAGGCGTAAGAATACCAACACGGTACCATCTAGCATGAATTTCAACAATTCCACCAATTCAACAGGAAATGACATATCGAACATGTTCGCTGATCACTTTTCATCAGCCTTCTCTAACGATTGCGTTACGAACACACCAACTTACTCTATTCATGCCGACAATGTCTCACTAAATGTGCCGAATGCTCTTAGCAAAATTCACGTGCAAGAGAAAACTATACTCAAGGCTCTAAAAAAACTTGACGCGACTAAGGGTGCAGGTCCTGATGGCTTGCCAACATTATTTGCGAAAAGATGTGCTACTGTACTTGCTTTTCCGTTGTTCATTATTTTCAACTACTCTCTCACGGTTGGCGTATTTCCGACGAAATGGAAGGAGGCTCGGATCGTTCCCATACACAAAAAGGGTGATAAGGAAAATGTTAAAAATTATCGGCCAATATCTATTTTGAGTGTTTTCTCTAAGTTGTTTGAGTCTGTTGTCTGCGTGGTTGTCACAACTCACATATCACCATTGTTATGTCATATGCAGCATGGATTCTATAGCGGAAGATCGGTCTCTACAAATTTGATATCATTTGTAACCCAGCTGATTCAGCATGTTGACAGTAAAACTCAAGTCGATGCGATCTACACTGATTTCAGCAGCGCGTTCGACAAAGTAAATCACTCTCTTCTGTTGGAAAAGCTGACAATTTTGGGTGTGTGTGGTGTTCTGCATAGCTGGTTCGCTTCTTACCTGAAATCTCGCATGTTGACGGTGGTGACAAATGGTTACCCATCAAAGCCATATGTGGCAACTTCAGGGGTGCCTCAGGGTTCACATCTCGGTCCTATATTATTTTTAGTATTTATAAATGACATTGTGAACCATATAAATCATTGTAATTATTCACTTTTTGCGGATGACATGAAAATATATAAGGCTATCACTAGCGCGGATGACATAAAACTGTTGCAAGAAGATTTGGATCGTATCAATAGCTGGTGCACTAATAATCACATGGTTATTAATGCCAGTAAATGCTACCATATCAAGTTTACTCGTAATAAGAACTTCTTCCGATCTTCATACAGTGTAGGCGGATCCGTGTTGGTGGAAGTGGATCACATCCGCGACCTTGGTGTCATTCTCGACAGCAAACTCAGTTTTGTGCCTCATTATAATGCAACTGTGTCAAAATCCTTTCAAATGCTTGGCTTCATTAGACGAAACACGTCTGAATTCAAAAACGTGAAAACCTTAATAACTCTCTATAATGCATTGGTTCGCAGTCATCTCGAGTTTGCGAGTGTGGTATGGAACCCGTGTTATGCAGTGCATGTTGATAGACTGGAGCGCGTGCAGAGAGTTTTTACATGACATTTGGCAATTATGACTCCTAACTTCAGTCACCGTAGTGAATATAGCGAACGTTTATCAAAATTTAAATTCTCGTCACTGGCTGATCGACGTGAAACCCATGACCTAATATTTCTATATAAGCTAGCTAACGGCGCGGTTGATTGCCAGGATATCCTGAATGAGCTGTGTATTTCAGTACCTAGGCTTAACTCAAGGAGGAAGTTCACTAAAACATACGTCATACCTGAAGCGCGGACTAACCTTGGTAGAAACGCGCCTCTGCCGAGAATGCTATCTAGCTATAATAAAATAAACAACTCATGTGATCTCGACATCAATCATGACTCACTCTTAAAATTCAAGCGAGGGGTTCAGTCGTTCCATAACGCTTAGTCAATTTTACTGTTTTTAGATAATACTGCCGTCATACAGAGAATGGGCGCATCTAACATTTTTTTCAAAATTTAGTTATATAGTGATTCGGAATCAGCAGAAAATGGCGCATCTACTAGTATTTTTTAATGTTGCGAAATACGAATACCCTTGCTTTTATTAACAATGAAAAAGGACTTATCTACAAAAATTCTTATGGATAACTAAATTGGAAAGACGTTTCTGTACTATACTTAGATGAAAAGGCGTAACTAAGTAGAAGAGCCTTATTCGTTTATAAAATATATTAATGTTCATAGGTTGAAATAACGTATCTGCATGATACTAAGAAAAAAAAACGCATCTGAGTAGATGCGTCTTACAATCTAAGTATTACAAAAATCGGTAAGGCGTACGTGGCAGTAGCGTCTTTTCTATTTAGTATTGTTGCGTGTATGCGGGGAAGTGGGAGGTGCGGTGAAGAACATGGTCCGTCAGTTGCGTCCAGATACTCAAACCTAACCTACGCGCTGTGCGCGCGGCTCTCTGCGCCACGTTTACGAGAACATGGTAAGATGACATTGGTTAAATAAAATTATTTTATGCATTTGTAACGATCTTTTCTATTTAGAAATTATAATTGCGAAGAAGAGATTAATTGTATTTTATTATTTACACGTGTAAATAATAAATTATTAGATAAACAAAAATACAACGATTACTGGTACGTATTAAATAACAAGTCTTTTGTTATTAATATGTGATCTGTGTGAATTAGCCCTTATTGAAATTGTAGGTATTCTATTTCTCACATTAACATTCTAATTGATAAATCATAGTATTTTTTATTGTTACAGACTGATAGAAAAAGACTTTCACGGAGTTCAAAAATAATGTCGATGGTACCAAAAGCCTCTTCCTCACAGGATTCTACTTCAGATCTGATTTTACCTACGTCTTCCAAGGAAAACATATCATTGGTTAATGACATTGACTCCGATCTTGATTTTGATTCAGATGATTCCGTGTTTGATAAGGATTATGTACCTTCAAGTATAGAACAAGAAATATGTTCAGAAGATTCAGATTATTCCATGGATTTCATCCCTAGCTCACAGCCAATTAACATTACTGTCCCTGAAACAGCCGAAGTCTCAATCGACGAACTTGAACCTAGTGTTTCAAAAGACAAACTGGAGCTCGAAGTCTTAAACAGCGAACTTGAGCCCGAAGTCACAAACCGCGAACTCGAGCCCGGACCCTCAAACCACGAACTCGAGCCCGGAGCCACAAACCACGAACTCGAGCCCAAAGTTATAAACCGCGAACTTGAGCCCGAAATCTTGAACAACGAACTCGAGCCCGTCGTCTCAAACAACGAACTCGAAACCCCGCTGAATCTGACAAAAAAGGGATTGCCCAGAAAACGTAAGAAGTTTGAAGATTCACCAGCGCAGAGGAAAGCAATGAAAAAACTATCGGATATGGAAACCAAATATCAACTAAAACCTGGATGTCAATTAGATAAGTGTAAAAAAAAATGTCATTCGCAATTCACAGAAGACGAAAGAAGAAATATTAACATTTACTTCAGAAATATGAGTTGGAAAGAACAGCAATATTTTTTAATAAACAATACTTCAAAAGAACAGCCTAAAAGAAAGGCCGTTACTGAAAATCGAAAAATAGAAAGAAACGTAACGGTGTCGTATTTTTTGAGAAATGAGACTGGCACAAAAATAAATGTTTGTAAAGTATTCTTTTTAGAAACACTTGGCTATAAACGTAAAAACGATAAGTCTCTTAGGAACGCCTTAGACGTCATTACAAACGTTGCTCCAGTGGACAATCGGGGTTCTAACGCTAATCCGAAAAAACTAAACGAAACCATAGTTATACAACATATAAATTCCTTTAATCCTTCAATATCCCACTACCGACGAGAACACGCGCCAAATCGAAGATATCTTCCGTCAGATCTTACAGTGGCAAAAATGTATCAAGATTTTTGTGAAAAAAGAAGTGACCTTTCTGTTGGCGAAGTCTCTTACGAAACCTACAGAAAAATTGTGAAAAAATTAAATATATGTTTCACAAAACTTGGACACGAGCAGTGTGAGGCGTGTGAAGTATACTTTATTCACAATCCTGATTACAAAGAAAAAAGACACAGAAATTGTAATAAATGCAGGGATTACGAAGTACATCGTGAAAAGTATACAACTGCTAGGCAGGCATATAAAACTGATGTTGAAAACCAGAACTCCAACGTCAATGCGGATACTGCCTATTATGCCGCTGATCTTGAAAAGGTCATAATGATTCCACGTATGGAGGAATTTAAAAAAGTAGTATTTTGCCCAAGAATAATAGTTTTTAACGAAAGTTTCGTGCCAATCGGGGATAAAAAAAACAACCCTACTTTGAAAACCTTCGCTGCAATATGGCACGAAGCAATATCTGGCCGTAAAGTTACTGACATTACAAGCTGCTTTAAGTCTTTTTTGATGTCGGTTCGGGATTTGAGACATCTGGTCATTTGGCTGGACAACTGTGCCAGCCAAAATAAAAATTGGACTTTATTTTCTTATTTCCTTCAAGTTGTAAACTCGATGGAAGTTAATTTTGAAACAATTACTCTAAAATATTTAGAAGTAGGCCATACCCACATGTCTGCAGACGAATTTCATCACCAAGTTG
The DNA here is from genome assembly GCA_947507595.1 of Pyralis farinalis. Lineage (NCBI taxonomy): Eukaryota > Metazoa > Arthropoda > Insecta > Lepidoptera > Pyralidae > Pyralis > Pyralis farinalis. The sequence goes on along the minus strand of OX382269.1, from coordinate 32,439,582 downwards.
AGGTCGCGATGAAGAGAAAAAAACATCTGTATGATTTTGAAGATTTCAATCAAGCAGTAGTGAACACGCGAACAAATATAACTGTGAAATCAATGAATGTAGATGATTTCTATCAGTTTGAAGACTGCTCTTCAGTGTACAAGCTACAAAATTCTTCTCCTAGAGCGTATTTAGCTGACATGTGTCAAGTGACATTCACCAGGGGCACCCACGTCCTACGATACAAGACTGCCTTTTATGACGAAAATGAATATTATTTGGACTTTTTGAAGTTGAAGAATATTAAATCAGGAATACCTCTTCCTAAGCCTATCACAGGATGCAGAGGCATTACCCTGGAGCGCAAGACGGAGATTATTCAGAAGTTGACACCGTTAATGCCTGATAACAGGAGAGCCTTTTGGCATGATCTGCCAGTTAATATGAGAAGTGTAGATCTCACGCAATTTCATGAAGACTGATTTGTATTAAGAATAGAACGCGACCAATTTTCGCGTTTATGGTTGTGATTATATTTAAGTTTTAGATACAACTATTTCATTCATGTTGAGAAGATATTTTTATTGTTATGTTTGCTAAGAGTAAAATTTAAGTTTTGGACACAGTTTATTTTTATTGAGAAAGTAATATTTGTAAAGAATTAGCTCCTCGTAATAACAATGGCTGTTTTAGAGGTAAAGAAGTAGTTTTGAGTGCATTTTATATTTGATTGATATTGTAATGATTATAGAGAAGTATCTTTTGGACACAATTCATTTTTTATTGAGAAAGCCATTAGTTTTTAAGAATTAGATCTTTAATTACAATGGGCGTAAAGTAAAAAAATGTTTTGGATACATTTTACTTTATAATGTATTAAAGAAGTAACATTTTGGTTTAATTTGGACACTATTTATTTTTTATTGAGAAAGAAATTTTTGTTAACATTTAGGTTTTTGATTACAAATTTAGTTTTGGAAACAATTTACTGACTAGATTGCAAGTCAATGAAACGAAAGTGTGATTATGATTCCTATTAATTCAAATAAAAACACCTGTTTGAGTTAAATAAGAAATTTTTAAGGTGTATAAGATTGTTAAAGAAGTGACGTTTAACTTTTATTTTGTATTTATTTTTAATTGAGAAAGCCATATTAGTTGAAAATTAGGTTTTAATGAAAAAACTTCCAACTAGTACTTAACGAAACTGTGATTATGGTTACTATTCATTCTAAATTTAAACATGTATTTAATAAATAAGGATTTGATTTTTTAAGGTGAATACAATTGAATTGCATAAATTATCTTCGTATTATTATCAAACCATCATAGACTAAAAAATATCCTTAAACTTAAAAGATTGCTCATTAAAAACAAAAATATAAAGGGCGTTTATAGAAACATTGTCTTAAAATTGATGTGGCAATACTTAGTAAAAAAGCAGTAAATGGCTAAATACGCCCTTTTTTATTTAGCCTGAATCACATTTTAAGACAATGAGAAAGCGTTCCAAAAATTAGTACGTTGAAAAGACGTATCTGTCCAGAAACGCCTTTTCAATAAAGTATTGCGGTTTTCTTTGGATTTTTTCTACTAAAAAGAAAAGGAAAATCGAATTTATTTAATAAATAATATTCATATAATTTAATTTAATTCTTATGTCCTGATAGCCTACCTTAGTATACAAGTTTTCAAATTGCAAATTTATTAAAATACTTATTTTCTACTAAGCAGCAACGTTTTTTATTTCAAAATCACTAAATATTTTTTTTCTCCATTTTCAACTGTATGTAGAAGCGCCCTTTCTCCGTATGACGGCAGAATAATGAGCCTACAACCTACTTACAATGTTATAAGTGCCTGTTGAAGATGTAGTTATTTTGTTCCATTTTTTATTGTTTTATGAATCTGTTGAGAAAGTTGTGTCCACCTGTAATTGGGTTGCATGCTGGCCCCAGATTGGAACAAATTATTTTGAATGTAATCATGTAATCTGTTGGTGTACCTTAATAAAATAAATAAATAGTGTCGTTTATAACGCCTGAAGAAGTCCAATGGGCTCTTCGTCGCATGAAGAATGGGAAGGCAGCCGGAGCCCCTCTCCATCGAAGCCTGGAAGGCGATGAGGCCTCGTATCGTGTGAGCATCTTGACGGACCTATGTAGCCGCATACTCCGGAAAAATTCCGTATCTTATGGAAGACTTCATTTTTCCGGAGTATGCGGCTACATAGGTCGGTCAAGACATCACAGCACGCATAACAGGGCCTTGGGCCAAGTGGCGTGAGATGACTGGTGTCATTTGTGATCCTAGAATGCCGGTTAAGCTAAAGGGACAGGTTTATAAATCCATCATTAGACCTGTCCTTTTGTATGGCAGCGAAGCGTGGCCTGTACTTGAACGGCACAAGCAGTAGCTGCATGTCACGGAGATGAAAATGCTGCGCTGGATGTACGAGTGACGCGAAAGGATCCCGTAAAGGTGCTCCCACACCGGTGTTATAAAACGTTATTTAACATGTAATAACAATCGGTATGGGAGCAGAAAATAAATATTTTAAAACGTTAGCCAACATTCATTAATATTCAAGGTACAAATGGTGATATATTGTACACAGTTATAAACTGTTACAAAACATCGCGTTAATGTTAATACTTGCACTTGTACATACAGATACCACTTTACAATTTTATTTATTAATTATTTTTACCGACCGGTTTCGCCTTTACGGCATTATCAAGGTATTTTCTACAACATTAACGCGATGGCTTCAAAATTCCACCAAGCGCCTACAATCAACAGTATCAACATAATAAATGTTACAAAACATTTGTTAACTTTTATCAACAAAACTTTATGTAACATTTATGCACAAACATAATAACAACAAATAACTTTGCTATTGGATTATACATGTTTCACTATTTCTTTATATATATAACTACTTCTATTATATATATTATATTAGAAAAATAGATATTTATTATGTATTTTTTCTTTTGTACCATTTTTAGGGTTCCGTACCCAAAGGGTAAAACGGAACCCTATTACTGAGGCTCCGCTGTCCGTCCGTCCGTCCGTCCGTCCGTCTGTCACCAGGCTGTATTTCATGAACCGTGATAGTTAGACAGTTGAAATTTTCACAGATGATGTATTTCTGTTGCCGCTATAACAACAAATACTAAAAAATAGAATAAAATAAATATTTAAGGGGGCTCCCATACAACAAACGTGATTTTTTTTGCCGTTTTTATAGATAATGGAACCGAACCCTTCGTGTGCGAGTCCGACTCGCACATGGCCAATTTTTTTATTATGTGTATTGTTTTAGTGGTTTCTGCTAATAAATATTTCTTTCTTCTTCTATCAAACTGTTTGGAGAACTGTTTAAAACTGTTTGGAACAGTTATAAACTTCGGTATGTGAGCACCTTTAGGAACTCCCGCATTCGCGGTAGCCTCCGTGTCCGTGACGTAGCAGACAAACTGCTAGAGCGTCGCCTACGCTGGTACGGCCACGTCTTAGGAAAACCTGCAAGTTACGTGGGTTTTTGACGAGCTGGGTGGCTCAGTTGTGAATAACACGACTTTGACACAAACGCTCGTGGAATCGATTCCCACACAAGAGAAACCATTTTGTGCATGAACATGTTTGTTTGTCTTGGTCTGGATGGTTTATGAGAGGTAGGGCGCTTTAAAGCAGGCCGTCTGGGGGACCTCCACCTCAAAGAAAACCGCAGCCAAATAACAACTGCCTAAAGGCTTGTTGTGTTCACCAGTAAGTTAAGGAGTTGCTGTTTTAGCAGCAGAGATGGCATCACGCGAGTGATACTTAATATATTGCAAGCGTTTATAGGCTACGGTACCCGTTTTACACCAGGTGGGTCGTATGCTTGTGTACCTGGCGGCGTTGTACGTAAAAAAAAAAATCGGCCAAGTGCGAGTCGGACTCGCGCACGAAGGGTTCCGTACCATTATCTATAAAAACGGCAAAAAAATCACGTTTGTTGTATGGGAGCCCCCCTTAAATATTTGTTTTCCTTTAATTTAATTATTTATTCTTAAAGTGAATATATAACTAAATATTCTGTGAATATTTCAAGCGTCTACCTGTTGCCGTTATCAATATCGAGCAAAAATGAGCAAAAAAAATCACGTTTGTTGTATGGGAGCCCCCTTAAATATTTATTTTATTCTATTTTTTAGTATTTGTTGTTATAGCGGCAACAGAAATACATCATCTGTGAAAATTTCAACTGTCTAACTATCACGGTTCATGAGATACAGCCTGGTGACAGACGGACGGACGGACGGACAGCGGAGTCTCAGTAATAGGGTTCCGTTTTACCCTTTGGGTACGGAACCCTAACAATTTGTATGCAGTTCACATGCGATAGAAGTGTTTCGGAGGGCATGCATCCTGTCTGTGGATGGGCTATCTCGATCTTCCTCGTGTTCGGAGGCCACGTTAAGCCTTTGGTCTCGGCTGTTCTCGATAGATAACAGATGTTAAGGTAACCTTTGGATGGCTTAAAACCACTGGCCTCCGCCAATCCGCAGTTGAGCGGCGTGGAGTACACTCACAACCCCTTTCGTTTGAAGGAAAACCCGTATCCCTACAGTGGGATGTGTTAGGATTGGTGTAGTATTAGTATAGAATTAGCGTTTTATTTATAACTAAATTGGCAAACAAGCATGCGGCCCGCATTAGATAGAATAGTCACCGCACCCTATTGACGTTCGCAACACCACGGGGATCTTACTCGCGCGCTACCAATCTTGTGACCTAAGGATGTTTCGTCATAGTACCCAGTGATTTCTTTGCCATATCTCACCCTTCAAACCGGAACACAGCTATATAAATATAGCTGCTTGGCGGTAGAAATAGGTGAGACAGAGGTACCCATGCAGATGACTTTTGTACAAAGTCTCCCTCTGGTAAGCGTACTACTTATAATGTAAGCCACTGCAGATTACACACATGCTGTTATTGTAAATTGTACCTCCTAATTTTTTTATATACTTTTTTACATTTCGGGAGGCATACGCGACCATCCTGATGTAACCTTTAACGAGCTCGGTGGCGCAGTGGTGAAATGCGCTGTTACATTACTTTGACACCAACGCTCGTGGGTTCGATTCCCACGCAGTACAAACATATGTGTGTATGAACATGACTGTTTATCTTTTTCTGGGTGTTTAAGAGAGGTAGGGTGCATCAAAGCAGACTGGCTGGAGAAGTATCTACACCTCACAGAAAACCGCAGCCAAATAAAGTAAGCTCCTAAGGAGTTGTGTGTTAGCAGCAGAGGTGGTATCGCGCAACTGATATTTAATGTAATACAAGCGGTCATAGGGTTACGGTAACCGCTTCACACCAGGTGGCGGTGTGCATGTATGCCTCCAGACGTCGTGTAAAAAATGTGTTATGTGGTTATCGTAGCCTTCCACTGGAGGAAGAACCGCTCGCACGTTTCTAACACTACCCTTCTGGCAATTGTTATTTGGCTGCGGTTTTCTGTCAGTTGGAGTTACTACCTAATTCTTTATTGACTTGCTAATATTATGAATGAAAAAAGGCTTTAGCCTTGCGACCCGTGCACCCACTGATGTACCCACCAGAGAGTGCGGAGGAGGGAAGGAATTTACAACGTAGGACACACAAGCACACCGCCCACCGTTATTGTAAGCCTGTGAACGCTTGCAACACATTAAGTATCATTCCTCGATGCTAACTCTGCTGCTAACACAATAACTCCCAGCTTCCGGGTGACCTCACTCACACGCAGGAACGCAACAACCTTTTATGGAGTTATTTGGCTGCGGTTTTCAAAATGTTCTGGATTAACACATAGGCTAATTATATTCTGAAAATAAATGGGGTTCCTCTGTGAAAATTGAGATACGGTACTCCATAGGTCAGAAGCCGCGGGCTCAACTAGTATTTTGTATATGGAGCAGCCAGGTCTAGAAAAACTACATATACATACACTAAGATTAAGTCGGAATAAAACCCAACCTATGTTAAAGTAACTATTGCTACCACTCAAAAGTCGGGTTCAATTTTAAATGATGATGTAGCCAGCTGCTATGGTAGCAATTTGAGTTCATTTTAAAAGACAAAAAGCTATTTAACTTTGCAATTCTAAAAACACAAATCAAACCGTGATCACAACTCGGAAACGTTAATAAAACCGGCATTTCACCGACGTTATTAAAATCACAATTCTCGGTGTTATTATTTTGCAAATCAAAGAGATTATGCAAATAATGACTTGCGCCCTGCCCCGGAATCAGGGGAAATTAATTTCGAGGCCAAATAATAATAAATTACTTGCTCTGTATTCGATAAAACGAGGAATTTGTGTCTCGTTTCAACCAGTCATTTGAAGATTCCGAAGATAATTCCTACAAGATGGCATCTTGTCAATGTCAAAATTACAAGCAGAACTGTCAAACATTTCACAGATCAAATTTCGAGTGTTGTTATTATGATATTGAAACAGGAGTGACGATTGGGTTTAGTTAGCATCGCCGAATGTTTTTGTTTATTTGTACGATTATAACATAAAATTTCATCTTTTCAGAAATGAAATGAGGCGTAAATATACGAGACCACAAAAGCATAACTAATACATATAATAGTATTCTACTAATCACTCATGACGTAATAAATATAATCCCTGAAATTGGCTTCACCCCAGAATGACTAATGTGTAATTTGTAGAATCTAGATCCAGTGCGAATCGAAGGGACACATTGTGCTTAGATAGAGATAGTCACGAAAAAAAGGTTGGTGGTATTATAATTAATTGAGAGAGCTCGATGGCGTGGTTGTGCGTGTCATTCTAACCGAACACGCAGGTTAAGCAACGTCGACCTCAGCCTGTCTATGGATAAGTTTATCTATCTCGAGTTTCTCCGTGCTCCGGAGGGCTGTTGTCGATAGATGACAGTCGTTAAGATAAGTCAGTGGCCCTCGGGCGGGTTGAAAACACTGGCCTCCGCCAATCGGCATTTGAACAGCGTGGTGAAGTATGCACTAAACCCCTTCGGTAGAAGGGGAAGCCGTATCCCTGTAGTGGGATGAGTAAGGGTTGATGTGGATGTGGTGGTATTATCATTGATGGGTTCTAATATTATAACTAATATTATAACCTCATTTCATTTTATTATTTTGAAAAAATTCATAGATCCGAAGATATGGGCAAATGACATATTGTGCTTACATAGTGTTAGTACAAAAGTTGATGATATCATCATTGATGTGTCCTACAATAAAACCTCATTTCATTTTTGTATTGGAAAAATATTCGAAGTTATATGGGTATCAGTTGATTTCAGCGGTAATTATAATTAAGCAAATAAATTTCCAATTTGTTCCGTCTACTTTCTTTCCCCCTGTTCTTCCTGATTTGCAATCCAAATTTTTTAAAACAGTAAACGATCTTGTTATTACGGGCGTGAATTTTGTGGGGATTTTGTGCGACTTTCATTTGACCATTATTAATCGAACTTCCACAGAGACTGATACGTTAGCTATTATTCCTTGTACAGCTATATAATTCCTGTCTAATATTTGTTACAATTCGATAAATATCAATTATCTGTATATATTTTCAATTATGATCACAATTTTGATGAGCCACCGTTAATGAGGTTTTAGCCACGGTTCTTCGACTGGTAATCTTTACTTTTAATACAGCACCGAGAGGCATACAAGCGTACCGTCCACCTAATGTAAAGCGGTTACCGGAGCCTATGATCACTTGCACTACATTAAGTATCACTTGCACTACATTAAGTATCACTTCCACTACATTAAGTATCACTTGCCAGTCTGTTGGCAACCTAACAACCTCTTAGAAGTTTACTGGAGAACTCCCTCACACAGAGGAATACAATAACTCTCCAGAGAGTTGTTATTTAGCTACGGTTTTCCATGAGGTGGAGATACTTCCCCATAGCGGCTGCTTTGATGCGCCCTACCTCACTTAAAACCCCCAGACCTATGCAAGTAGACATTTTGTTGTTGTGTTGCTGAGTGTGAGAGTCACACGCAGGGACAACACTCCAGGGAGTTGTTATTTGAATGCGGTTTTTGTGAGGTACTTCTTCAGACAGGCTCCTTTGATGCACCCTACCTCTCTTAAACCCCCAAGATAAACAGACATGGTCATGCACACATATGTTTGTCCTCGGTGGAAATCGAACTCACGAACGTTGGTGTCAAAGTAGTGTCAGTAACCATTGCGCCACCGAGCCCGTCAAACAGTTTTTTCGAATGTACACACCGCTGGGCTTCAGCTATTGAAGGTCAAGGTAAGGTATTGACTCTTACTTATGACAAAGCAATATAATCGGGTTTGATATCGTAGTATCCTATCGAAGTTGCCACGTACGAACTGGTCGAGAATATGTGCTCGTTAGTTACCACCTTGTTGTCCAGCAGATGGAGAAAAGCAGTTATTGGCTACTGCGATAATATGGCTATCAATGGCGTACCACAGGACACACACACGGTATTGAACCGTTGAGTTTAACAAAAACCATTGAATTTCAAAATAGATTTTGTCTGCCCTTGTGTGTTCTACCGATATTACAATGGGTTGTGTTCCGAGAAGTTATTCCATTTGATACTAACACCCACATTTCATATCGCACCGCTTGCCGACGGCTGGGTATTCATCCTCCCACACGTTGAATTAGTCGCATATAATGCTTATGTAAGAAACGCACGAAGCTTTCTACGGAGAGCTTATGTGGTGAAGTACTGCAAAAAAGGCGTGAAGGGGTTTTTACAGGTTCGGCAACACGCTAGTGACATCCTTGGTATTGCAACTGTACCTAAGATAGGGTAATTGCTTGCCGTCAGGCTGACTGTATCTCTCTGTTTTATTGGTTTAATATAAATCAATTAACAAACAAGTGCTCGAATAATTCAGTATCTCAATTAAATTTAATCCTCTCTATCTTCTATTTGTGTTAAATCTACCAAGAATAAAGCCTAAATATTTAAACCTTCTAAATATAATGTTCATGAAGCTAATTATGAGAACATTGTTACTGAATTAAAATCCGACTATTGGATTATAATTGAGATGGATTATGATGCCGTTGAAATAATTTTATTAGTTTTATGATATTCTAGATAATATAACAGGAAAATGTATACAACGTCCATAACAAAAAACGTCGTCCAGCATTGTTAAATAAGTTTATTATACTCTCATGAAATAAATTTAGAGACAGATAGGCTAAGAATGAAATATTACTTAGTGTCATAAATATTAATAAATCAAGTTATCATCATATCAAGGGTGGAGGCTATTGGCTTTCTAGCGACATTTTTGGGACTTTACAATAGAGCATTTTAAAGTTTTCAAATTCAGAAAAATATCGTAAAAATTCAGTTTATTAATATTTTTTTTATTACTTTATTCTCCATCAAATATTGATTTTATTTTATTTGAAGTCCAATAAAACAAAACGCTGCAGAAATAAATGTCGCTTGAAGCGAATTATAATTGCACAATTAAATCATCTCCCATGATAATCCCATTTGCGAATTCACGTATCAAACATGAACAAGCAGGTTGTAGGATACCGCTAATCTAAAATTGAAAATTGTATATTTCATATTACTGTGGTTATATAACTCCTTGTGCCGTCTTATAATGTTTCAATAGAAAACTTTATGAAGTTTAACCTCAATAAATTACAAAAGCTAATCTCTGAAAGTTCAGAGTAATAAACTGCCAGCTAATGAATTTAAAAATCAACTACTCTGTTTCAAGCCGGAACAATGTTGATAATTTTTCATTTTCACCTCGAGGATTTTCAAAAGAGATATTACAACTTAGTTCTTAACTGTGAATCTGTGGCCACTGGTAGACAGGAGTGTATCGAAATATTTTAAAGATGTGACATGGTTATTGTAAGTTAAGAAAGTATATAATTGAAATGAATTTCATGCCAAATCTGCATTTGTGTCACGAGTATTTTAAACGCATGCATACATACATATCATCACGCCTGTCACCTACTGGGGTAGGCAGAAGCTATGGAACGCCAGATACACCGATCCAAATATATCTCTCTCGCTTCTTCCATACTCATCAACATCTTCATGCATGGTCGACGGGTTTGGGTGCTTTTGACTTGGCCATTTTTCAATCCATCACCAATTTGATCTATATGTGCCCCTACCGATATCCCCATTCACTTTTGCCTAATATACTTCTTTCGTAACTCTTTTGTCATTCGTTCTTTCTAAATGACCTAACCATCTCCTTTTCAATTTTAGTCACTACATCATCTTTAATCCACAAAGTTCTCGTATCGTGCTATTTTTTACTCTATCAATCATTCTCACTCCACACATTCTCCTCATCGTTCTCATTTTATGACCTATCCTACTTTCATGCCTCTTTTGCTATATCCATGTTTCACTGCCGTACATCAATGTTGGCGTTAACGGTACGCTGAATGATAGCAAGGCAATTTTGTGCGATATGATATCGCTTGTTTTGTTATCAAATAAATCATATCCCATGTTTATCCCGTTTGCAGATTTACGTATCAAACATAAACAAATGTGTTGACCAACAAACAGGCTGTGGAATCGTTAAGTCTAAATTGTATATTTTTGTTGAAACTATAACTCCTTTGTGGCGTCTTGTAATTTCAATAGAACACTTTATGAAGTTTAACCTCTATAAATTACAAAAGCGAATGTCTTTGAAAGTTCAGAGTAATAAACTGCCAGCTAATTAATTTGCAAATCAACTACTCTGGCTCAAGCCGGAACAATGTTTATTTTTCATTTTTACCTCGAGGATTTTCAAAAGGGATGTTACAACTCAGTCCTTAAGTATGAATCTCTGCGCTCTCGTTGATACGAGAATGTGTCGAAATGTTTTAATGATGTGACATGGCTATTGTGAGTTAAGAACGTATAGAATTGGAATGAATTTGATGCCATATCTGCATTTATACCACGAATATTTTAAATACATACATATCATCACGCCTGTCACCTACTGGGGTAAGCAGAGGCTATGGAACGTGAGGTGCACCGATCCAAACATACCTCTCTCGCTTCTTCTACACTCATAAACCTCTTAATGCATGCTCTTCGGTTTTGGGTACTTTTGATTTGGCCCTTTTTCAACACATAGCCAATTTGATCTATATATGTACAACTGGGGCGATCCCCACCGATATCTCCATTCATTCTTGCCTGATATACTTCTTTCGTAACTCGTTTGTCATTCATCCTTTTTAAATTACCTAACGATCTCTTCATATCCTTTTTAATTTTTGTCACTACACCATCTTTCAATCCACATAGTTTTCGTATCGTGCTATTTCTTACTCTATTAAACATTCTCACTCCACACATACTCCTCAGCGCTCACATTTCTACGGCATTTACCCTACTTTTATGCTTCTTCTGCCATACCCATGTTTCACTGCCGTATATCAATGTTGGCGTTAATATACCTTGAATGATAGCAAGGCGAGGTTTATTTGATATGTTATCGCTTGTTACCACGCAGTACAATGTATCATTGATACGGTTACCTGCTTTCGCTCATCTTTCAATATCGCCCGCACATTTTCCATTTCTCGTAACCATAGAACCTAGATGAACAAATTCATTCAATTGTTCCACTTATTCATTTCCAATCATTATCTGACAATCTGTTACAGTTTCATTTCTTTCACACACCATTCATTTCTTATTTTAAATGTAATAAATAATTTAAAAAAAGTTAAAACACGACTGAATAAAAAATCAACTTATAAGCAGTGAACTAAAAATGCAGAATATGGGATTGCCTTTTATTATACCAAAATAATTTGAAGCATAAAAGTAAATCTTATTAATTTATAAGATCACCATGAAGTTCTTCATCTTAACAGCCCAATCAATAACCAAAAGGTTTTTTTATTGAGTTGTGTTACCTAACTCATTTGGCTTGCTAAGACATACGATATCTTAATTACCACAATTCATTCACCAGTTAAGGTGATACTATGTAATTTGGAACATTGCATATGTAACAGGTAAAAACTTGGGATTAGCAGACTAACATTAAGTACTTACAGTCTAGCTAAAATGTAAAATGTTAATGTAAAAGCTAAAATGTCGATACGAATGAACTGTAAGAAAAGAGAGAGAATTTTCTTTGAAAATGTTACGAATTAACTTCTTATTATTGTTGAATTAAACAATTTTTAACGGAAGTATCGCGTGTTTTATTTATTTTGTTGAACCTGACGTTTCGAATGCTTTGCAGCATCCGTGGTCGCAGGAAGACTAAGGTGACATTTGTCTTACATCGGTTATTCAATTATTACATCTACCGACGTGGCTGGATTCATTATATATGTTCCGATTCACACAAAAATCGCTCACGGTGTCCGAATGTTTTTACGTTCTTTTTATTGTTTACCGAAATGAGAAATGCGGATTTTAATAGTTATTGTAGGTACTGCTTATAAAACTTACATATCAAAGAAATCTATGAAAGAAAATTATGTTTTCGTGAATATATAAAGACGTGTGACCTTACCTAAAAAAGGTCCGTATTTCCCTCTAGGTCGTAAAGGTCTGACGGCAGTCGCTCCATGTAAAAAATAGTATCTTCACCAAATCCTTAGACTTTGGTAGTGGAGTCCGCCAATCCTAATGGATTAGAAAACGGAATAACTCTAAGAAGAATAAGACCAAACAAAGGTAATGGTCGGAGCTTTCTTGCACGTTGCCGACTATGTGATAACTTTTTCAGGTTCACTCTGAAACCTAATTTCCTTTAAAATTTAATGAAGTTATCATTTAAAAAAAATAAGGGAAAGCGAAGTAACTTATTTACATAGTTGTTTTAGACTTCGTAGGTATCGGCGTCAATGAAGTAAGGTAACTTTTTTATTTAAAAGGGTTTTATCGTATGGCAAATAACCAATAAGCCGATAAGTGCCGCGATGTTAATCCGCGAACTAGCAGCAGCTGCACATTCCCCCCCCCCCCCCCCCACACGTAGCAGTGAATTGAATTACTAAGTAATATTGATCTCATCGGTTCTTCATATGTTAATTCCTTCATGGCAGCAGCAAACAAACCCGTCCATAAACCCTCTATCTTTATCAACCAATTAGGCTCATAAAGTTAAGTATGTTATCATCATAAAAATGGTACAGTTCTATGAATATTCTGCCTCTACTTGTCATGACTCTCAAATTCCCAGAAGTCCTGCGGACGCGGACACTTGGGCCTCTCCACACGAGCGGCGTGCCGCGACATTTTAATGAAGCGAGACTCACACTGAGCGCCCTCCAGCCGCTTCGTGCTACGAGGCTTATAATGTTGGGTTGTTCACCGGTGAATACAAAAACTACACAGATTTATGAATTAATTAAAATTTCAATTTAGTTCCTTTTCATTGCAGTTTTACTTTCACATTTTATAGTCATATTAATGGTGTTTTTAATATGGCAACAAAAAATGTCTACAGTGCTGCTGAATGAAAATAAATACACATTGAGTTAAACAATTTTTAATGGAAGTATCGCGCGTTTTAGACTTTTGTGTGAATCGGAACATATATAAATATTTAATCCATCCATGTCGGTAGATGTAATAATTGAATAACCAATGTAAGACAAATGTCACCTTAGTCTTCCTGCGACCACGGATGCTGCAAAGCATTCGAAACGTCAGGTTCAACAAAATAAATAAAACACGCGATACTTCCGTTAAAAATTGTTTAATTCAATGAAACCAATTCTTAAATCATCTGTTCTATTAATTTTGGTAGGTTGTATTAAATTTTAAGAGTATGTATGGATAAGATCGTTGTCATCCCCGCTTGTGTTAGCAGTGAGGGTCAATGCTCGAGGGATACTTCTTGCATGGCAAAGGAATGAACGTTAGCTATGAAGGAAGTATGAGTTACTATAGCCACTTTAGATCAGGTGTGCCATATCCTTGCGTGCCTCCCAATGTTATATAAAAACTATGAGATGAGATGGAGTCGCAAATATGTTGTACGTGACAACATACACAACATACATAGATATCATCATGCATGTCTCCCATTGGGTAGGCAGAGACTATGGAACGCCAGGTGCACCGAATCAAATATATCTCTCTTTCTTCTCCACACTTTCAACATGCTATTCGGTTTTCGGTGCTTTTGATTTGGCCCTTTTTCAACATATCACCTCTTTGATCTATATATGTGCGTCTAGGCTGTAGGGTGACTCCATTCACTCTTGCCTGACATACTTATTTCGTAATTCTTTTGTCATTCATTCTATCTAAATGACCAAACCATCTCAGCATATCCTTTTAATTTTTTTCACTACATCATCTTTCATTCCACCAAGTTCTCATGTCATGTTCTCATGATACTTTTTATTCTATCAATCATTCTCACTCCACACATGCTCCTCGCCGCCGCTCTCATTTCTATGGAGTTCACCCTACTTTCATGCTTCTTCTGCCATACCCATGTTTCACTGCCGTACATCAATGTTGGCGTTAATACACCGTGAAGCGTAGTGACTACCATCACTCTTGATCCGTCATTCAATGACTTACTGAACATGCGAACTGACAGATTGTTGGACATTGGATTAGGATACTTGTCATTCGAAACTAATGTCCCCAGACTTTGAGTACAGGCTATTCAGTACTTGTATCTATTTATTAACATATATACACTGTACGAAATCTGCTATGGACGAAGTCTACTCTAAACTATTTTTATTTATAATTAATAATATCAGTGGCCTTTCAGAGGCTTGCAAACACTGGGTTCCACTAACAGCAATTAAGCAGTATGATTTAGTGCCCGAAGCCCCTGCAGCTGAAGAAAAATAGTGCCCCATTAGATTGTGTAAAAAAATCCTTTAGAATATTTACGCTTGTAAAAGTGTAATAAATACAAAGAAAGTAATCAGAATATCATTATATTAAATTATATCTCGATATTCTGTGAGCATGAAAGATTTCCATGTAGTTTTGTAAAGATGTTTCATAAAAATATTTTATTACATTGAAGTGATTTTATCCTTAACTTATCATGATAATTAAATGATTTTTGATTAAAAAAAAGCTTGGACATATATTATTAGTTAAAGTAAAAAATTGCCGATTTGTAAAAAAATGGTAGTCAGTTGAAGCAAAGTCTGGCGAGTTCAGAAGATGACGGAAGGTTTCTAACTTCAGCTCCTGTAGAGTTACAATGGTTTCTCGTATAGTGTAAGGTCATGCGTTATCATGGAGCAATAATGGTGAAGATCGATTTACGAGTCAGGGCTTTTTCACTGCCAGTTTCGCCATCATTGTTCGAAGTTCGGCACAGTAAACATTTGCTTGACCAGACCTGAGAAAGCTATAATGAGTAATGCCATGAAGAGACCACCAAATAGTTACCATTAACTTTTTATTGATAAGCTTTGCTTTAGGGCTCACCGCCATTGCGACGTTTGAGCTGGGGTCAGCCATTGCATTTTTCTTGTACGATTATCGTAAAGAATCCACTTTTTGTCACATGTCACAATTTGATCCAATATTTCATTTCTGTACCGATTCAACAATGCAACATAAGTTCAAGTTCAAGTTTCATCAGCCAAATCATGAGGCGCCTATTTTTTCAAAAAACAAACAATTGAAATTCAAAAGTCAAATGTAGCACATTTTTTAAAAGAAACCCCTCATAGGTATCATGTGAAAAAAGTTTTACTTGAAAATCTCAAATCGCACCATGACGGTTTAATGTCAATTCAAAGTATCTATTACTATAAAACGGCAATTTCATACTTTAACCTATATCCATTTTTAAATATTTGTGATCACAATTAAAACTTGTTTATTTTCATATTACACGTCATGGTGTTTTAATCAACAATTTAATCAATTTAATCTATCAAAGATTTGGAAATTTTCTATTTTGTAATCTGAACAATATTGAGTACATCATCAGTTAAATTCTACGAAGCGCTATATCATGTGCTATATTTTCGACAAGTAGATATAATAATCCTCGCTTTATATGCTGTCGCATAGAAAGGAAGGATCGAGCAATTTTCTTAATAAAAAATAAAATTCGATAAACCATTGCCATGGTTTGTATTTCAACATAAGCCCATAGGATGGATAGCCTAATGGATAAAGAACCGGCCTTGTGACTAACAGGTCCCCGGTTCTAATCCTGGCGTGTAACCATAAAATCGCGTTTTCGGATTTATATACACACATCAAAAGTGTCTAGGGATCAACATATATTTTTGCAATAACTTTTCTCCTGATTGATATTAATTAAAATTTTCTTTAAGGATTCATCAAATAAAGTGTTTTCGTTTGTCTACAGTAACGATAAACCAAGTCACCTTTGCATTAATAAAGAAATTTGCCATTTTCATAATAAAGGGATTTTTGACATTTGAACCACTAACATTAAAGTTCGAAAAAAAGACTGAAATAACAGTTTTCTTTAAAATTTTATTGGGTAACTTAAACAATTAATAATCCGTGTTTCTACCGCGAACACTAACAACACAAGAACATCGGTTTGGCATACTCAAAATGAGTTCATCCAAATCACGCTGTGGAATGGCCGCCCATGTTCATTGCAACAACAAAAAAAGGACTTTGGACACGTTACCGAAGCACTGGTACCGTGGCTGAGCGCCATGGAGGACGGTATCGCTGCACCACACGGAGACAAGACCGATACATTCAAATCACAACTCGAAGAGCTCCAACAATAACCGCCATGATGTTAGCCGTGACGCTTCATCACTCTTCAGGGAACTTAATTAGCGACCAAACAGTCAGAAACCGCTTGCATGAAGTGAACCTTCATTCCCGAAGACCGCTAAGGGTACCACCTATAGCAATGCACAATCGTAGGATTCGATATCAATGGGCTCTTGAACACAGAAATTGGGCAGAAGAACAATGGCGTTTCGTGTGCTTTTCTGATGAGTCTCGTTTTGGTATGAGACCGGATACAAGACGTATACGACACTGGAGAACCCCTGGACGCCAACAGCGATTAAAATCCTGCCAGGAAGTCCATCCTTATAGCGGTGGAACCATCATGGTATGGGCGGGTATTTGGATCGGCGGAAGAACTGAGTTGATTTGGATCAGAGGCAACCTCAACGCTCAAATTTATGCTGAGATGATTGTATCAGACGTCATCGTTCCTCTACAAGTGCAAATCGGTCCCTTATTTCAGTTAATGCATGATAATGCACGACCGCACACCGCAAGAGTTGTAAGACAGACTCTCGCCGCAGCTAACATCAATGTCATGCCCTGGCCTGCTCAGTCGCCAGACTTGAACCCGATTGAGCATGCATGGGATATGCTACAGAGAAGAGCTCTGCCGAATATGGAGGGTATCCAGTCGCAAGAAGACCTTTTTTTGTTGTTGCAACGAACATGGGCGGCCATTCCACAGCGTGATTTGGATGAACTCATTTTGAGTATGCCAAACCGATGTTCTTGTGTTGTTAGTGTTCGCGGTAGAAACACGGATTATTAATTGTTTAAGTTACCCAATAAAATTTTAAAGAAAACTGTTATTTCAGTCTTTTTTTCGAACTTTAATGTTAGTGGTTCAAATGTCAAAAATCCCTTTATTATGAAAATGGCAAATTTCTTTATTAATGCAAAGGTGACTTGGTTTATCGTTACTGTAGACAAACGAAAACACTTTATTTGATGAATCCTTAAAGAAAATTTTAATTAATATCAATCAGGAGAAAAGTTATTGCAAAAATATATGTTGATCCCTAGACACTTTTGATGTGTGTATATACAATAGCTTTAACCCGCAACTTGGCTCGCATTCATTTTTTTTAAAATAAAAAGTATCCTATGTTACTTCCGATACCTCCAAGAATATGTGTACAAAGTTTCATAATGATCGGATCAGTAATTTTCGCGTGAAAGCGTAACAAACAAACGGACATTCACATTCATAATATTAAGTAGGATTTATGTAATTATCACTTGCTCGGCGGTGAAGGAAAAACATCGTGACGAAACCCACATATTCAAGAAATGATATTTCGAAAGACTTGTGACATAACCTAAGAAAGATCTGGTTTACCCTCTGCGTTGCGGTCTGACGGCAGCCGTTCAATTTAAAAATTAGTATCTTCTCCAAATCCTTAGGCTTAGATAGTGGACCCTGCCGATCCTAATCGATTTGGAAACGGGATAACGTTAAGAAGAAGTAGAAGACAAACAATTAAATCTTGATTATAATATTAGATCGCAGAAATTTTTTTTCGTATTTTATATGTATACAAATTCAATATATTTTTTATCATAATTTATTTACGTGTTATTGTTGCAAATGTACCATTTTATTCGTTAAAAGGGGGATAAAAAAAACGCTCAATACAGGCACTGTGAAACCATATCCATGTTTTTTGAAACATATTCTGTTTTTATTATTATTTATAGTCATAATTTTGATTATTGCTATAAGTGCCCCAATGAGCAATAAATAAAATTTTGGTTACTTGTACCTACATAGATAATAAATACAATATGTGTTTAAAAAAAATATTATGATTCTTCAGTGCAGGTATTGAGCGTTTTTTGGAAATAGTCTTAAATTCAGCGTTATTAATAAAAACAAAACGAGGGCGCCACTTAGCTTTATGCCCCCACATAACTTGTTGCCATTATGTAGGTTGTGATATAATCCCATTTTAGGACTTTTAATCAAAAACTGCGAGAAGTAGTGTTTACTCTTTTGATGTTAACTTAACACTGCCTAAAGGATTTTGAAAAGACCGAAACATGTGATAAATTTGAGGATGCAAGGTCAGGGCTATACGGTACATTAACACTTCCCAACCAACCTGTTTCAATATTTGTTAAGTGGCTAAAGACGTGTGTCGTCTGGTGTTACCACGATGAAAAACCACAACCATTCTGATGATCAATATTGGCCGTTTCTTCTCTATTTCTTGATTGACTATCATCAAAGCAGACTATCAGCATAGCAGTAAAGATCCTAGTCGATGGCTGTGCCCTGCAATAAAAGCTGATAATAAACGATGCTCCTCCAATCCCACCATATACGCTATTGTCTGTGGAACTCGACTGCCACTTGACCATGACCTTTTTTCAAGTTTTTGTCGTAGGTAATCCACTTTTCATCATAAAGTGATCAATCTTTTCAAAAACCGTTCGATTTCATTACGTTTCAATAGAGAATCCCAAATGAGTACATTGAATGTCAAAACTGTTTAGTGTTGAGCCTGCCAACGTTGCATATAAAAAAAACGGGTCGCACTCCGGGAGTGCCGGCAGAAAAGAAAACTTTAACATGCGGACCAAACAGCGATGTTGATAAACTACGTTGAACAAAATGCGTAAGCGCCAAAAATTTCATGGCGCTTACAACGTTTTGGTCGCGAGAAAATAATGCCCTATGAATGATCTAGCGCTTCACGTTTTAATTGTTTAATTAGAGGTAACTAATGTTTTAGCGCTGCAGCGAACTTAAGTTGTAATTCTCACCAAAATCTTACGAATTTTCGATCAGGGTCACGTGTCCTGACGCGAGTTTGAGCGCGACAACGCCGCTTAAGAAGTTTTCACTTCAAAAACGCTTGAACCAATTTTATGCTACTCTTACTGAAACTGCGTTATCTGCCTAGGTCACATTTTTTTTCGCGGCTGCTATCGAATTTAACTTAAGTATCACTTGCATATCAAAGCAAGGATTAAGAAATGGAGACCAAGATATCCGACAGTATGGTTACAGTCACAAGAAAACTATGGATGTAAACGTCAAAAAAGTGAAGAGGAAGTCTATGGTGGGATATGACAAGCAGTGAATAAAAATGACTTTGAATTGAAATTATTTTAATTAAATTTTTTGATCACTTCTACACTATAAGTGATGCAAAAAATTGGTTGCATATCTAGTCATTTCATCCACTGCCCTTCTATTGTGATTTCAGTGCCTAGCCTTTACTGCACAAACTCTTTTATATAGATATCAATATATAAATTCACACCAGGTTCCTTGTGCAGTTGGCAGAGAAAACCTAGCGCCATTAGTGTGATTTTACACACATACCTACATTTTGTGCAATACTCATACAGATACAGTTAATAAAATAAAATCTCAGCCAACCAAACCGAAGCCTAACAGATAAAGTCGAGATAGAGTGTTTTAAATTTCAAACCGTTCGGTATTTCACAGTGAAAAATTTAATCAGCGCCTACGGACATATTGGCAGCGAGCACAGACTTACGCCAGAGGCTATAAATCCTCTATCAGAATACATAGTGGCATATGGTAACATGGAATGTGAATTTTAGCTTATAAAATGGTACAAAAGTTACTAACTTTACGAGGTTAACCGGCTTGTTCTAGTCAAATTGTCAGTAATTTCATAATTACCAAATTTCATAAAACTATACTTTGTTATAAAAGTCAAATGGGATGTTCAGAACAACATTATCGTAAATATATATATTTTTTTAAATAATTATTGCCGCCACCGCAATATTCTAACATAACTGGTTTGTGTAATATCATGAAAATTTTTGCAATGTGCCGATTAAGTAACATAAGACGCAGATTACTTTTATATCTAGTCTTCTTCTTAGCGCTATCCCGTTTCCTAATCCATTAGGATTAGCGGGGTTTCCTACTTAAGCCTAAGGATTTAGCGAAGATAATGATTTTGTCATGATGCCACTGCCGTCAGATCTCAACAACCCAGAGGGAATCCAGACGTTTCTTATGTTTCACGCTGTTTTCCTTCACCGCTGAGCAATTGATCACAAATATGTACATAAACCCGAAAACACTAATTTATTGGTACATGCTAGGAATTGAACGGGAGACTGTTGGTCAATAGTCCGAGCCCTATTCCATACTTTTAGATCTAGTGCAATAAATAACAGCTAATATGAAATCATTACTCTAATTTTATTTAGGGTATAAGTTATTGTACGAAAAATTTTGTTAATAACCAGTCATTTCGATTTTTAGATACACAAATTAATGTCTTGGATTCTGTATCAATAGTAGAGTTCCGTTGCATCACTGTACTAAAAAGATATTGCTTGTAGAAACTTGATGGTGTCATGATTGATGATGAAGGGGCATACTCCACCATGCTGCTCAAATGCGGATTGCCGGAGGCCGGTGTTTTCAAGCTGCCCTAACCTAACCTAACAAATGTCATTTATCGACAATAGCCGAAACAGACGGCTTAACATGCTTTCCGAAGCATGGAGAAATTCGAGATAGGTAAACCCGTTCATAGACAAGCTACGGTACGGTACTAAATCTATTAAGTATATAACAGTATAGTTGCTAGAACATCCTGTGTGAATGTTGGGAAATAACAGCAAAATTTATCTTAGAAGTCAGAATAAATGCTTCATCAAGAAGCACGCTGACATTTAAACACAAAATAATGAATTTGGTTTTGCCGACATGAAAACAAGAGAATTTCCGTAACGGAAGTAGCCGCAAACTTCCTGACGGAACGGAATTAACGAAAATGCGGTCTCCATGTTTTAATTCAATTACCAGCAACAACATACAGTCGTTTAATGAATTGTGTTGAAATAATATATTGTGATAAAAAGGATTTTCTAATGAGTTTTTAAGCTCGTTTTAAGTTTTTAACCGAGTGCATTAAAAGCAATTATAATTAAAAGCACAGTGAAGTAAATATTTCTTTATGCACCTGGTACGCAATGAGTGTTATTTGACCAGTTCAACTTAGGACAACTTACGAGACGAGTGAAGAAACTTATAACACGAGAGGAGAAACATATGAGACGAGTGGAGAAACATACCAGTCGAGTGAACGAACTTATGAGACGAGTGGAGAAACACATGAGGCGAGTGGGAAAACTGTGAAGTTCGAAAATGATATGACATGAGTAATCTATCTATCTATATTTTTGACGAACTCGGTACTGCGCCACCGGTTACACCGGTTAATGACGCAACTTTGACATCAACGCTCGTGTGTTCGATTTCCACACCGCACAAACATTTGTGTGTATGAACAAACTGTTTGTCTTGGTCCGGCTGTTTTTAAGAGAAGTAAGGTGCATCAAAGCAGGCCCACCTAATGTAAAGTGGTAACTGTAGTTACGGTAGCTGTAGTCATTAAGCTAAATTAAGGTCTTTTTTTTAATTGTCAGTTAGATATTACTAAAAATTCACATGAGCATATTAGTACAATAATGATATCAAATGGCAAAATTAACAGTTATTAAGGATAGGTCATCTGTGTTGAATTATTTCCGAACATCTTTGGCAGTTTTATAATAAGCCCTTTTATAGAGAGTATTTTTAAGTTCTATTTAAATACATTGTCAGGAAAGGACAGAACTGTTTCAGGCAACTTATTATAAAATCGAATACAATTTACAAGAAAAGATCTACCAGTCCTAGCAAGCCGATGTGCCGGCATACGCAACTTATTTCTACTTCTAAGTTTTTCGCTGAAGTTTGAAAACTACTTTAATTTTTTACGGACGTACATTATCTTTTCATAAATATATTGAGAAGTAACAGTGAGGGTATTTTGTTTCTTTGTACAGTTCCCTGAGAGATTCTCTGGAGCCCATGTTATGAATAGAGCGAATGGCTCCCCACAACAGTATACCATACGACATAATGCTGTGAAAGTAGCTGAAATAGTCTAAGCGCGCAGTAGTCACATCCGTCAATTGCCTGATTCTCGTAACTGCTTATGTAGCGGAGCTTACCGGTAAGTTTATTTATGTGGGGACCCCATTGCAATTTGGAGTTTACTGTAATTCCAAGAAGCACAGTATTATTAACAAATTCTAATTTATTATTTATTCCCAGTGAGAACTTCTGTATTGGCAGAAGTTACATTTTGGAAGACTAAATTTGACGCATTTAGTTTTAGCTTAGTTTAGCAAAACATTATATATATCTTATCATATGTGGCTAGAGCGGGTAAATGTGGGCACTCATAGGTATCAGACATGGTAGATGAACACCGACGGTAGATGAAATAAAATCCGATTTAAAGTTACACACTTCAGCTTTATTTCTATGCACACGATATTATAAAGTTACTATAGCTTATAACTCGGTACGATAATTTAATTTAGCAATTACAATTAATTACAGTACGCATTATGATTATAGAATTAGATGGAAACTGACAAGTCTCTTGGCGACGGACCTACTTCGAACTCGGATCGAATCAGAATCCTGCAATATTGTCTTCCCGCCTAAAAAGTGATGTCGCGTCCCCGCCAAGAGTCATGCCCAGGCGCATATACTAATAATAAAAATGGAACCCTGGGGCATCCCGATATTAACATCATTGCTTTTAGATTTAACCTAATTTACGTCCACCGTCTACAATCTGTTATTTAAATAAGATGCAAAGTTCTGGGCTTTACCTCTAACAACATAATAGTTCTCCTTGAGTAACAATGTCTGATGATCGACACAATCAAAAACTTAAAGAGATCACAGAAAACCCCAATAGCATCCTGAGATCTTTCCCATGCATTAAGTATATGCCTAACCAATGCCACTACTGCATACGGTTTTACAGCGAGTAATCGCTGTAAAACCGTATTGTGCATCATGAAAAATTTCATTGATCTTAAAAAAGAGTTGCAATTGCAAGCAATTGATCAAGCATTATACTTCCGAATATTTTACTCAAAACTGGCAGTACAGATATGGGTCTGTAACTTCTCAGCTCGCTCTTTTCCTCTGACTTGAATAAAGGAACAAGTTTACTAAAAGTCATCAAGTCCGGGAAAACAACCATATCTACACATACATTAAAAATATGTGATATGTACAACATTACAACAAACAAATTTGCTTTACATCAAAAAGAGTCGAGAGTTCTCCCCGTCGGCTGTCCGACGGTATACCCACTAAACGACCCCGCGAAATGCCATCGGCAGCGTTGGTGTGGTGCCCCGAATCTGTCAGCAACAGGACACCACTGCGACTGGCCAGCCCCTCAACAGGGGCCGGACTTCTTCTCTCTAGGGGCCATCCCGGCAGAGGTCCGCGCTTCCTAGCGCGGACACCAGACCGTGGCGCTGCCGAAACCACCTGGGACAGTGCTCCAGAGTGTGCTGGGCAGTGTCCTCGGCCGCGCCACAATCGTGGCAGCCTGGCGTCATCTCCCGCCTCGCGACCCGGTGCAGGTACTCACCGAAGCACCCATGTCCGGTGAGCACCTGCACCATGCGGAAGGTGAGGGGTTTGCGCCTGCAGCGCATCCACGCCTCCAGGACCGGGCGCAGCGCATCCGCCACGTGGACTCCATACTGCGGCTGCGCCAGGTCCTCCCCCCACCTCCGCATCATCTCTACCTGCCCTCGCTGGCTATACCGCCCCTCTCCGCAACAAACACGTACACCTCGGCGAGCACCTCCGCCACTAACTCCCAGGGCGGGTCGCCAGCGAGGGCGGTCGCGGCCGTCCAAGCAACCGTCCGGTACCCCCTTTTCGCCCTCTGCGCTATGACCCGCTGCGCTCTGCGCAGCTGAGCCTTGTTCCGAGCGCAGAGGGCGTCCGCCCATATGGGGGATGATATTATTACCCTGCTTAATACAATGTAAACACAGCTTTTTGTAAATAACTATATCAATAACTACATAACATAAATAACTACAGCCTTAACTAAAATGAATACTTGCGATATTGCTACTACGGACATTGCCATCAACGACGTCTGCCTTCACGTGTTTACCCCTTGTAGTAGCAATCCAACTAACCTATCGTGAATTAGAAGTAGATTTTTACTATCCTAGAAATAAACTGATAAGCAATGATTTGAGTTCACTTTTGCATAAAATGTATAGTTGTATTTGTATTCTTTAAAAGGTTAAATATATAACGAATGTATTTCTCAACAATTATGTGACTTACCTTCTTAAAATATTTGACTGAATATTTGATTGAAGAGTTTGATGTAGATATATCATATATGTAGCTTGTTTAATAAAAGATTGTATTTACGTTACTTAATAATCGTAGTAGGTTATTTACCGAACAGCCTATTTACAGACTCCTCAATTATGTAATTAAGTTACGAAAGAGGGAAAGCTTCTAATATGATTTTACTTAGTTAATAGATTGGTTCCAACCTATTTTGATTAATTAATTTTACAATTTAACTTTAAATAACCCAAATTTAATTTGAAAGATTTCATTTTGAGTAAATTGTTTTTAATTTTTTCATATCCATACATTTTTCATCGACAGACGAAACATAATAATATTTCCACTGTCGAGATACATGTATATATGTCGCATCCGGTCAGGAGTATAGCTGATTAACGAAAGCCTCCGAACGGTGGCGCTTTTGCGGATTCAAGAGGTCGACACTGGGAGAAAGATACAGTGCTAGTGCAAACGGCGGCAAGAGATAACGTCTTGGACCTGTCCTCTCGTTTCGTATTTTCCTGGACATTAATTGCAAGTGTTGATTTAAAATTATAGTGCGATAAGAATTGCATTGTATTTCTCATTGCAAAACTACCCGCATATGTCGGATAGACCGAAAAGTCCTACCGATACGACATATATTATAAACGAGACTAAAGGCAAAGATTTACCTGCCACGACAAAACCGGTCACCTAGTGATAACATACTCGTACCACTAGGTGGTATCAAAAGCCCTGTATGGGAGTATCCAGGTATTTGAAATGAAACTGCCTAGCGAAAATGCTAACCGGACACACCAGTTGTATTCGAAGACTGTCAAAGTAAGAAACAAATATTATTAACGTTCACTAAGGAAAATTGTATTAAAAAGTGCGGGTAAACTAATTTTGAAACATGAATCTTGTTGCCGTTATGAATTAAATGGGTGCTTTCAGAAATAATACTTCAAGTAAATTTTTTTTTAGGAAAGTAGATTGACAAACAAGCATGCGGCCCGCAGCTTATTGACGCTCGTAACATCACGAGGATGTTACTCGCTCGCTGCCAATTTTGTGACCTAAGGCTTTCGTCATAGCACCCTGTAATTTCTCTGCCTTCACAGCTATATAAATATGTGTGACAGAAGTACCCACGCAGACGACCTTTGTATAAAGGTGCTCTCTGGTAAAAGTAGTAACCCTTCGAAACCCGAGTGGTCGTATACGACCGCGAAATGTATGGGAAAACGTATATAACGGGTTCTGACTGCTCAACCCTTCGAAACCCGGGTGGTCGTATACGACCGCGAAATGTATGGGAAAACGTATATAACGGGTTCTGACTGCTCAATTGTGTGTATGTAGTTAAATTAATGTAATAAACATGAATAAGCCCTAGGAAGCGGCGAGTGTGTACAAAATAACTATGAATGTTAAAGATGCGAGGGAGGAATGTAAGAACCAAATTGTTTAGTCGTCGGTTCTTTATGCCTACACAGCAATGTCCTGAAGATTTAAACAGATAGATATAAGTTACACCAATATCGTTTTATTCTCATAAATTTACGGCCATATCAGCCACTGCAGATATTTCGTACCTGTGTTGGAGGTTCTCAAATGAAAAATCCTTTGTACATCGAAATAAAAGTCGATCATAAAACATATACAAATGTTGCGCGAAATTGGCAATTTCGATCTTGAACAGCTTGACACCGTTTATGAACATTAATAGCACTACATGAGCGAATGATTTTCTCTCGACATTTTTTATATTTTTATGCGTAAAAAACCCGTTATTCTATTTAAGATACCTGTACAGATACTTGTTAAAATAAGAAGAGGCATGCTCCGTTGGTTCGGACATGTACAAAGAATGCAAGATGAAAGAATGACGAAGCAGATATACAATGCAAAAGTGGAAGGATGTAGGAGCCGGGGAAGGCCAAGACTTACCTACCATGACCAAATTGGTCGTGTGAAATCTATATGTTTGTCTGTGCACACACAGACAAACATATAGATTTCATATAGGAACGGTGTTCCTGCAAATAAATGCATATTTATTTGTAACAGAACTTATGGCCACTATATACAAGAATTGTTCCTTTAAAGTAAGGTAGTTAAAGGGACTACTGACGTTTTAATACCTCAAAATTCAGTCCCATTTGTGACTACATTCCTGGTTCGGATTTCTTCATATCACTACGGAAAGAAATACGAAATATTTTTATAAAGTATTTGTTAATAAATTAGGAGTTTGTCGTAATGTTTGTTGTAATGATCCGAGGAGCTCAATGGTGTCTACGCCTATCTTAATCTAATCAAAAACGCATGTTAAACAGCCTCGATCACAGCCTGCCTGTGGATCAGGTTATTAATCTGAAGTTCCTCCAGTTTTCGGAACAGTAAGCTGTAGTTTAAGCTTCTTGTAATAGATGACAGTCGTTAAACTAAACAGATAAGGCGGATAACTACGCAACCTCACAGAAAACTGCAGTCAAATAAGAGTCGCCGGAAGGTTATTGAGTTCAACAAGTGAGTTATGTTAGGTTTGTGTGCTCCTAGCAATACAAAAGTGGATCCAAACCATATCTTAACTGTAAATCCTTTTCGAGGGGAGGTAAAGAAAACAGGGGCCTTTATGACTATCTTTAGATACTTCAATTATTACTTAATATTCATAAAACTTTTTTATGCAGGAAGGGAAAAAACTGGATCTTGTTAATATTTTAGAATTGATATCGCTATCCTCAGTAGTCCAAATCTACTAAGCATGATCTAAGAAACATGAGACAACTGAGTAGTTCCGTTAATTGTACCTGTGGAAGATCTATCCCAATAAGGTCAACTGCAACTTGGAAATTATAATACTGACTCTTCCGACAACTTCAATGGATATATACACACCGAAACTACGAACGATAAGACATCTTCAAAACCTCTAAAGAAAATTAGTTACGCCACCAATCAAAAGTTGTTCTCAACAATTCAACACTTCCGTCTGAAAATGGCCGCCGCTATAAAAGACGACGACTCTTGGCGAGTTGATAGAGTGGCAAAGAAAGCAGGAAAAACAATTAGCCTGATATTGCCCGCGGTATTGAGAACGCAACTTTTGTGACTGAGATTGTGGTCAGGGAAACAGCGGAAGGAATTATTATTTGTTTATTTTTTTTCCATTCATTAACAGAATTTGGGAGGATTAAATCCACAAACCATTAAATCACTTGACTCATGAAGGCACCCCGCGTTCACAATGACTTTGTTTTTTTATACTACGTCAGGGGGCATACAAGCCCACCTGATGTAAAGCTGTTACCGTAGCCTATGAAGGCTTGCTATACATTGAATATCACTCGCGCGATGCCACCTCTGCCGCTAACACAGCAACTCCTTGGGAGCTTATTGGTCATCAATAATATTCATATCTTTTTTCATACAGCCTACCTGATGGAATGCGCTAACCATAGCCTATGAACGCTTACACGACATAATACATTAATTATCCCTCGCGCAATGCCTCCTCTGCTGCTGACATAGCAACTCCTGAGCAGCTTACTGGTGACCTCACTCACACGCAGGAACACAAAAACTCTCACCAGTTGTTATTTGGCTGTGGTTTTCTGTGACGTGGAGGTACTTCCCCAGACGATTGCTTTGATGCGCCCTACCTCTCTTAAAATATCCAGACAATATTAATATACAAACGATGGAAAGGTAAGTAGTATCGCACGTTGCTATCCCTACTGCTAGCAAAGCAACTCCTCAGAAATTAACTTCTACTCACTGAATAACAGAAACACACTAATCCTTCATGGATTTGTTATTTGACTACGGTTTTTTGTAAGGTGGAGTCGAGAAGCTTTGATACGACATATCTCTGTTACCCAAGATCATCATTTGTTAATTAGCACAGTAGACGTTCACTTTGACTCCCATTGAACATATCCAGGGTTTTGAAAAATGAGTGCCTAATATTTACAAATCAAAAGAAATAAAAGACGAAAATCATTTAATTTACATGATTCTGATTTCAGCCCTAAGTACTACAGTCGATTCAACATTTTTAAGTTACTAGTATAATACAAAAGAGAGGGAGGGGGAACACACATATAGAAAATGAAGCCAGAATTATGCCAGAAGGCATATAAAGTTACACACAACGCGGTGCTTACTCAGAAGCGAAAACTGGCTGTGGCAAAGAAAACTTGAGAGTAGAATAAACGTGGACGAAATCAAAATTAGTGGTATGACTGACGCTCATAGATTTGTTCATAATGATGATGTAAGGAATATAATTCTAAGAGAGGTAGGGCGCAACAAAGCAGCCCGTCTGAGGAAGTACCTCCACCTGACAAAAAACCGTAGCCAAATAACAACTCCGTAGTAGGTTGTTGCGTACCTGCATGTGAGTGAGGTCACCAGTAAGCTGCTCAGGAGTTGCGTTAGCAGCAGAGGAGGCATCGCGCAAGTGATATTTAATGTATATATTATGTCGTGTAAGCGTTCATAGGCTATGGTTAGCGCTTTACATCAGGTGGGCCGTATGAAAAAAAGGTACGAATATTAAAGAATCGAGTGAGATATGTAAGAACCGAGTCATGTCACTCGCAGTTTTCTCTGCCTCCGTAACAAGCGTAGTATGTAAATGTAGCATGAATATATAGATAAATAGATGTTACATACATTTAACCAGATATTAAGCGAGTTATAATGTTGTTAATAGATTCAGGTGTTATTTTACGAAAGTCAAACTATTGCCAGCCGGCACCCACCCACTACCAGCAAATAGTTCCCATGAAATATATGTTGGCGGAAACCAATGATATTGTATTAAAAAGAGGTAGATGTCGTACTAGCGCGCAAAAACTGAGGCAATGAAATTAACCCAATTGGTCTAATATGCGCTATTCTATGATGCGCTGACGTATTTCAAGCGCAACTCTTGACAGATAGCTATCTCTCTCTATATCATGCGTTCCGTATTATCTATCCCCTTCTTAAGTAAGTAAGTATTATAATGTCGTAGTGGAACAATAACAAAACGACGCGCAGTATGAATATACGTCATCTTTAAATACAATATCATTGGCGGAAACACAAAGTGGGTTAGATCAAATTAAATGCGAGTTTGACTTTCGTAAAATTCTATTTGTATTAATTATGCTCATTTGAATATTAAAACTATTTCCCTACGATGCATTCAAAATGTAGGTACTGAATTATTACTCCCTACCCTAGTGGTGTTTGTTTCAATTCACTTGTAGGAAGTAATTAGTATTATCACGAAAAATATCTGCTGTATATACTGTGTGAATACCTTAGAGAATTCCTTCTATGATATGGGATAAATGACCTTTAAGCAAGGATATTCACCGTTCAAGGGATAACTACTTATCTGGCTGTCTAGTTGTCGGCGCTTGAAGAATTATTTGTCTCCGGTTTTCTGAATAAATGGGGAACTTTTACAGTCAGATATCTTATTACGTGTATAATAGCAGTGCCCTGCCTATATTTTTGTTGCTCCTTGGTAAGCTGCAGGACTTGTAGGTTAACCTAAGTTAATGATGGGTGTAGATGATGATATGATTGATGATAGTAGATTTAGGTACATACCAATTTCTTCACCACATACCAATTTCATTCGCTTAACCGTGAATGA
Organism: Pyralis farinalis; assembly: GCA_947507595.1. Classification (NCBI taxonomy): domain Eukaryota; kingdom Metazoa; phylum Arthropoda; class Insecta; order Lepidoptera; family Pyralidae; genus Pyralis; species Pyralis farinalis. The sequence continues at coordinate 32,408,983 of OX382269.1, read as the reverse complement.
CCAACAAATGAAGTCACCATTGCCATGGCTCTTAAGAGGGTGCACAAAGCTAAGTGGCGCCCTCATTTTGTTTTTATTAATAACGCTGAATTTAAGACCAATTCTAAAAAAAACGCTCTATAGGGCACTGAAGAACCATATTTATGTTTTTTGAGATATATTCTGTTTTTATTATTTATGTAGAATTAGTCATACTTTTGATTATTGCTATAAGTGGTCACAATAAGCAATAATTAAAATTATGGTTACTTGTCATAGATAATAAATACAAGATATGTTTAAAAAAAGCGTAAATATGGTTCTACAGTGCACTATAGAGCGTTTTTTTTTAATTGGTCTTAAATTCAGCGTTATTAATAAAAACAAAATGAGGGCGCCACTTAGCTTTGTGCACCCTCTTAAAGTTAGGAAATATGACAGTTTCATTAGTATTGGGCTGATCATTTATGTATTTATTTATATATTCACGTCACTTGCGCGGTTGGAGAGTACGAGCACCTTATGACTTACATACATATCGTCACGCCTATATAAGGCTTTATAGAAAATTGCTGATAAAAAATTATAAAATATATAAAATTTGGTTATAGTGGGTAAGTTTGGGCTTTCTTCGGCTCTTACATCCGTCTACTTTTGCGTTATATATCTGTTTCATAATTTTTTCCTGCTGCATTATTTCTGCAAGTCCGAACCAACGGAGCATGCCTCTTCTTATTTTAGCACCAACACTCTCTTTCAGACCAACTTTGTTTCTAACATCATATCATCATATAGCGAATACGGTATATAAGCGTTACGCCACAAATTTTGCGCAACGCTTGCATTTCGACCGCGTTTATTCTACTTTCATGCACTCTCTGCGACACCCAGCTGTCGCTTCCATAAGTAAGTTGGGACCAACACTGCACTCTGTATAGTGAACTATGTCATCTATTATTGCCAAGAAGTTTCTCAACGCTCCTTTCATACTATTCCCAGCAAATACTCGTATTTCCACATCAGAAGTGTACCTACCTTCCATCCCTGGTGAAACCGCATCCAAGATATACTGTCCCATCCATTTGTACCAACACTTAGTCATCAACCAATCATTATTCCTGTATTATCTAATTTCTACTTTAACACATGGTTTTTTTATGAGGACGGCAAATCTAATTGGTCACCTACCGCTGCCAAATTAGTCGTGCGTGTAACAGAAGGTGTGAGTAGCGTGCGACCTATATAAGGACCGCGACTTTTGACGATCGGTACCTTCTGTCTACCCTACAACGTGAAATAAGTGAAATAATTTATCTAAATAGATAGATACATGGTGCTTTCCGCAAAAGTAAGATAAATCTTACTTTTGCGAAATGTAACATAAATCTTACTTTTTCTTTTAATTTATAATGGATATTGGAATTTGGTAAACCAAAATATGGGTCAAAATGAACTGTAAAATATCATTAGTAATAGCATATCATTAGGCAGACCGTATACATGTTTGGAAACTTTGTAATACAAAAAAAATATGTACTCGCATTGCGCAGTTAATTCTCTTAATTATAAATGTCAGTTGTAAAAACTTTTTCAATTATAATATAATAACAATTCGTAAACAAAGCAAAATATTCGCCGTTGTTTGATAATTAGCTGTAACAATTTTGAATATCCGAAACAATTTGTAGCGCTAGCCAGTAATTGACTCTCTACAAGTGTTCATCAAATTTGATCAACGAGCTATCAAATTTTGCCTTTCAACAAACGAGGGTTGAAAACAGTAATTGAAGGGGGTGGGGACAATGAAAAGTAGTTTGTAAAACAATTAACTCAGCAACTGTGGTAGCTGAGGGCAAAAGCGCATAACTTTTGCAGTACCGATAGTGGCCACGAAAGTAGCGGCAGTGAAGTTATTTCATCGACAATGACGAAGAGAATAGATGATGTAATTATTACTATCATTTAGCTTGTGTTCATTGTTAAAATAATAATCACTGTAATGTATACTTTTTTTAAACTATCAAGCTTGAATTTTGATTATTGTTTTATAAGTTTGTTACAAACTTATAAAAAAAAATGGTGCATATATGATTTTATATCTCCACTAATATTGTAAAGAGGTTATGTTTGCTTGTAATCTTATTTGGCTGTTTGTAGGTGACAATCATATCGTTTATAAGGAGGTATTAATTTGAGATCGTATGAGGCCATTGACATAAAATCGATTTTTATTTCACAAAAACAAGTTATCCTTACTACTCATAACATGGGCTTCAGAGAATCTGTAAGAAATTTATATTTATACACTTTATATATTTGTCAACCATTATATACTCATTATATAATCTCATAAAAATATAGTAAATTATTTTTTACAATTCAGTGAAAATCTTAAGGGCACGAATTATTTGCGTATAGGTTCTGTTAGGATGTTAGGATGACAATTGTATTACATTTTATAATAAATTAACTGAAATAGTGGTATTGTGGCTCAACAATATGTTCTAAAGGCATATTAACAATACTCTTTCAAAAAAAATATTCTAAAGTCGATGGAAATGAGCAAGAAAAATCAATACTATATCATTATTTTTTAGTACTCTCTCGGTGGTTGTCTCTATAATTTTTATTATCGCAATGCGCTGATAAAATGACTGCAATACTAAATGTGTGGTCTCTGCATACTTTGATTGTATTAAGTTTACATCGGAATTATACCTTTGCAAAATCTCCTTTTAAGAAAATTTCAGTGTAGCGACAGATTTAAGAAAGAAACAGGCAATTAGCAAGACGCATGACCAAATAGATACTTTTTATTTTTATAATTTTACTGATATACACATAAGTGAATACATAGCAGTAATGATGACGTTGACCAATTGGTCCCCGATTCGAATCCTGCCTGTATGTACAACTAGATTCCTGTTTTCGAATTTATGTACATATTTGTAATTATCACTAGCTCGGCGGTGAAGGAAAACATCTTAAGAAAACACCCACCAAAGACATGTGACCTTACGACCTTTTAAGTTTAATTAAGTTTTATTTATTAGTATTATAGAGATGCGCGCAGACCAGTCCCCCCGCGTAGCACCTATTCACAAGTTGACGCGTGAGGCAGCCATCATCTTGCTCAACTATATTTTAGGGAAGTCCACGACCCATCTCCCGACGCCGCCGCGCGTCTGGGCATTTTAGTCCTTGCGCTTCGTGTATGGTTAAGGTGCGATATCTTGGATTTTTACCGTATCCCTGACTAATAAAGAGTGCCTTCTCAGCCAGGGTATGGACAAGATAGAGGGTGTTGTCCTGTTTCATGATTTGCACTCCTGTGAACTGCTTCAGCGATAGGGATTTGGTGCGAGTCTTGGCCGAGTATATGCCGCTGTATATCTCTCTGAGGTCATATGCCACGTCCTGTGGATTTCTGTACACACAGAGGAGCAGAAGAGGTTTTTTTTGTAATAAACGTTGTCAGGTTGGGGTTGTCATTTAACATAGGAAACAAGTTGTTTCTGTCAATATATGGAAGTTGATTGATGTCTCCGATCAGCAGGGCTTCGCTGGCTCTGGCTATTTGAATGAATATGGATTCGAAATAGTTCACAAGGGCTTCGTCCACCATAAGGCGTGTACATGATTCACCCTATGTAGTCCATTCACTAATAGGTATGCATAGTCACACACTTCTGTTGGCTTGGTTGCCAAAACGCGTCGCTAGTTTTTCCCTGCGATCGGTGGTAGCCTCAGTGGTTATCGTGACTTTGATGTTCTTGTCCGGGTCTCTTTGGGACACCACCTACGTTGATTTACCGTAGCCAGGTTTCCGCCTTTGAACAGATCCTCGTTACGGTTTCGACCATTTCGAGGATTCTGTCATCCAGCATCACCTTGGTGCACTTGGCGAACACTACTACTGGGTCTTCGGAAGGTGTTTTGAAAGTGACCGTTCTCTTTCCGTTCTCGCTTTGCCCAAAGACACAAAACCATCGGTTGCGCTGTAGACACCCATGTACGTCCCTGACATGTTTCCTAGTATCACTAGATTCGTGTTATTATCGTAGATCGCTGCCTCAGAGTCGCCTAATTTTATTCTCAGCAGTTCCGTGCGAATCGCAATATCTCCATTGACTTTACTAGTGGCTCTGCACTCGTGGTTTATGCTACAAACTCAATAAAAATGTTTACCATGTGGTCCTGAGATCCTTGGATCGGTCTGAGTTGGGGGGATCACTTATCCCATGTCTGATTTTGTGCGGGGGTTCATAGGCGGTTTCGATCCGTAGCGAGCGGTTATCTCAGTGAATTTTTCTACCGCCATTTCCATTGATAGGGCCCTTCCCATGTCTTTTTGTTTTTGTCCGTGGGTTTGAGTACGGATTTTTCCTGGTTGTTTATCCCTTTGCACTGCCTGGCATTTTTTCCTGGATCATCCATGGTTCGGCTCGTTTTACCATGTTCGTCAGCACTGCGTACATCTGTTCGAACTCGGTCACATCGTCGCCCATGCAGAACAGTGCAATAGTTTTATTCGCACTATACTGCACGTCTGGTTTTCGATTGTCACCTTTGGTAGTTCAGGAACATGTCCATAAATAATGCGACTCCTCTCAGGCGCAGTCCTGGTCGCCCATTTTCTCCGCAGATTAGGAGATCGAAGTTGTGTCGTGATTGTGTTTGTGATGGTATGTCAATGTTCTCTGTTTGTGATGGTTGTGTTGTCTCGAGTTGTGTCTATGTTTAGTGTCGTCCTGTCCGGGATTTGAGTCATGTCGACGGGGGGAAAGGGTTTGGGTAAGTGCTGTTTCGCCGCGTTGTGACACAGGCTACTGTATCCATATAAGCTAGAAGCTTAATTGGGGCGGGATGCCTTGCACACCATAACCTTGGGAGATTATTTTTTGTAAGCTCCAGTTGAATGGAACACTGTAAGTTGAACCTTGCTGGCTGGAGGCGGATGCAGTATGTGCCATGTCGACTCGCTTACTTAATGCATTACCTACTAATTAATATGCTTGCATGCTTCCCGACGTTATATAAAAAAAAACTTCGTGTATTGCGTTTGATGCGTAGATATTATACTTTAGTGTAAGCAAGAAATCCATCAATTTGGTCAGCTTAGTAGTCAAAGAGTACGAAAAAAATATTGAGAGAAACAAAAGAATATTATTTGTTACTCTTATGGACAGACCGCCTTTTTCATTGCCAAAAATTCACTGTTCAAGTAGCCCAACACCGTATTAACTCCGGACAGGCAATGATGGCCGACAATTTGTTACCGCGCCCGCTTTGCGCCGTAACAAAATTACCGCCTACGCTGAGCGTTAATTGACCGCCGTTACTCACAGAATGATGGCCCCACAATTTGTTGTAGTGCGCCTTTTGCTTTTAAGGTAAACGACATAGTTGATAAAAAACGTCATAGAGATAGCTGTGAATAAACATAATTTTCTCCCATTTGCTCGAAAATATCTTCATTATTATCTGATGTTCGTATTTCTTTTTGGTTCCAAATCGACATATACGTATCGATGAATAATCGACGAGCAATTTAAATTTTATTTCTGTTCATTTTTATTTTATTTTTATAATTGTTTTTGAAGTATTCACTAGGTATAATTTAAACAGAACATTAACATGTAAATGTTTTTTGCAATATTTAGTTTAAGATTTTGAAGGCTGAATGAGTTTATTGTATTTATGTACATAAATTGAAAAGAAATAGACTTAAATAATCACTAAATAAATTAACTTAAACGTGGCAAGATTATGTTTAGGAACATGAAAATTGTGTTTCTTGAATTTATCTGGTTGTTGTTTCCTCGCAAGTGTGAGATAGGTACTGTACAAGCCTAGGTTGAAGTAGTATTCCATCTTTTAATACATTCACGCCAGATCCCTTGCGTCGTAGACAGAGAGAATTAAGTACTATAAGACACGGTCCTTACACACCTCGCTTGCCTCATTAGGATTCATAACTCTCTTCATGCACGCTCCCAGCGAGCGGGATCCTAGGATTTCTGTCATCGCCCTCTTGATCGTGGTAGATGAATCTTGGCGTTCCTTGGTTCTTACATCCTTGTACTTTCATTAGCATTCTTTCTACATGACAGTACCAATGGAACACGTCCTTTTATATCTTAACAATAAGTCTCTTATTCCTACGACGTCTTTGCGAACGCGGTCAGAAAACGATACGCCATAGATTTTGTGCAATGCTTGCATCTCGATCGCATTTCTTCTATATTTCATTATTATTTTACGTACGTACATACACGTACAGATTTAATGATGCTAGAAAGAAGAAGAATGATAACAGTCAAAATAAATGGGTCATTATATATTATCTGGTTGTAGACAGATTTGAGTACTAAGAAAAGGGCAGTAAATTCAATTCAATTTACGTTACGTAAATTGAATTGAAATTTACTTTCAATTTACGTTACGTAAATTGAATTGAAATTTATTTATTTAGTACTAAGAAAGGGGCAGTAAATTTCAATTCAATTTACTACGTAAATTGAATTGACATTTACTTTCAATTTACGTTACGTAAATTGAATTGAAATTTACTGCCCTTTTCTTAGTACTCAAATCTGTCTACAACCAGATAATATATAATGAGCCATTTATTTTGACTGTTATCATTCTTCTTCTTCCTAGCATCATGACATATATTATATTATGTATATATTAGCGATGATTCTGGATTTTACGCAGCAGTCGCTCTGCGTAAAATCTCTCTGCGCCTTTAGATCTGTACAACCCAGAGGGTAAACAAAACTTTTTTCATGTTAGGTCGCAATTAAATTTAATTGTATTATTGTATCTAATTTGTGTTATTGTAAATAATTATGGTGGTCAGATAGGTGAGGTCGCGATTTTACTAGGGATGATGTATAAAAAATATAAACATAATTTCATATTTTTCTCTTGAAAATATAATTATGCAATACGTATGACACGGTTCAAAAGCTCGATTTGATGAGCACGGCTGATGAGCTCGATGGCGGAGTGGTGAAACTCGTGGGTTCGATTCCCACACAGGACAAACATTTGTGTACAGGAACATGTCTATTTGTTTTGATCTGGGTGTTTTCCAGAGAGGTAGGGAACATCAAAGCAGCTCATCTGGGAAGTACCTCTACCGCACAGAAAAACGCAGTCAAATAACAACTCCGTAGAAGTTGCTGTGTTCCTGCATCTAAGTGAGGTCACCAGTAAGCTCTTAAGAAGTTGCTGTGTTAGCAGCAGAGGTGCATCGCGCGAGTGATACTTAACGTATTGCAAGCGTTCATAGGCTACGGTAAACGCTTTTCATCAGGTGTATAAAAAAACTTATTAGGCTGAATTTCAGTAAGAATAAAGTAGTTTTCTCTGAGTTTTCTATTAAAAATGAGAGAAGTTGTATGCAATTAAAACTGTATCTTGAAGTAAATACATAAAACATAAAAATTCTTTGCCATTGGGCCCTCACTTAGACAGTTATAAAATCAAATCTCATTGTATTTTATTAGCTTGTCAAGTTGTCGTTTTTTTTTTTATTTTTAGCACCAGCATTTCGTATATGACTTTTGCGAAAAAGAAATGCCGAAAGAAATTGGCAATATACATTCTTTTTTCCAATTGATATTACAATAAATCTATGTTAGTATAACAATAGTAATCATGATGTTAAATGATAAATGATGAAATAAAATAAAAATCCATGTGCTGAATCATTTCCAGAGATCTTCGTCAGTCTGATACGCATTGAATCTATGATAAGCCCTTTAGCGAAGACTGTTTTGGATGTGCCTTTTGAAGACATTGACATGATTGGACAGAACTGTTTTAGGCAGTTCATTATGGAATCGAATACAGTTTACAACAAAAGATTTATCAGTCTCAGCAAGTCAATGTACCGGCATGCACTTATTTCTGCTTTTAATATTTTCACTGTAATTTAAAAAATATATATATTTTCACGAACATACGTTGTTTTCATAAATAGACTGAAAAGTAACAGTAAGGATATTTATTTATTTGAACAATTCCCAAAGTGATTCCCTGGAGGGAGCTCGTGTTATAAATAGAGCGTATTCTATTTTACACCTATTTCAGTATATTTCTCTTAGTATCAGGCGATGAGCCTTTTTTTCTCCGCTTTTCTCCCTCAGTCTCATTAGTTCCATCGACTATGTGTATATTCAATGATTAAATAAATATATACCACATTATAATAAATAAATATAAATGTACACATAACTTACCAAATTAGTGCAGTGACAGCCTAGTGGATATAAGAACCAACCTTGTGACCAACAGGTCCCCGGTTCGTATCCTGGCATGTACCAGATCTGGGGAAGAAAAATGCAGTCAAATAACAACTCCCTAGAGGGTTGTTGTATTCCTGCGTGTGAGTGAGGTCACCAGTAAGCTCCCAATGAGTTGCTGTGTAAGCAGCAGAGGAAGCATCGCGCGAGTGATACTTAATATATCGCAAGCGTTAAGGCTACGGTACCCGCTTTACATCAGGTGGGCCGTATGCTTGTGTGCCTCCCGACGTAGTACAAAAACAAAACCACCAAATTCGTATTTTCGGATTTATGTACATGTTTGTAACTATCACTTGCTCAGCGGTGAAGGAAAACATCGTGAAGAAACCAGCACGTCCAAGAAATTGTATTTCGAAATATTAATCTTGCATTTCATAGCCCAACCCTCGAGGAAGATTTTGGGCTATTCAGCATCACAATATAACCCTTGGGAGCTGTGGAAAAACAGAGAAAGAACCCGCACGTCTGAGAACTTATATTTCGAAAGACGTATGCTCTAACCTAAGAAAGGTCTGGTCTTCCCTCTGGGTTATGGCGGTCTGACAGTGGTCGCTCTACGTAAAAATCTGTATCTTTGCTAAATCCTTAGGCTTCGGTAGCAGATAATCCTTAGGTGCCTGACAAGAGCAATTAATGTTATAGAAGCGAGTGATGTGTAAGGATCGAGTCACGTGGTTATCTCTGCCTACCCCACAAGGGATTTGGCGTGAAGTTTTAGATAGATAGATTCGGTAGCAGATTCCTAATAGATCAGAAACCGTAAAAAGGAGATTTCTCATATTGCATTGATTGTACATTACCTTCAGTCGTTTAATAAGCATTCTTATCAGCAATAAGTTTCTCATAATTTCTAATATTTCATACTGAAGTTTAAGTAATTAAGTTTATGAGATGTCGCTGTAAAAGGAAATAACCTTGACTTAAATTAGTTGTTTCAGCCACGTTTCAGTCCACAGGAAATTATAAACCAAGATCTCTGTTTGCGGCTTGCGTAGATAACGAGTTAGTTTCAAACCGCTGTTTACATTGTAACAGATGTTCTAGGTATCTTGAAAACATAATTTTGACTGTGTACAAGAGTTCTCTGTAAGCTGTAAGAACAAAGTTGGAATATATCGGAATGAAGTTGATTTATATATCCGAATTGAAATTTATGACGAGCTCGGTGGCGCAGCGGTTAATAACGCCACTTTGTCACCGACGCTTGTGGGTTCGAGTCCCACACAGGACAAATATTTATGTGCATGAACATGTTTGTTTGCCTTGGTATGGGTGTTTTCAAGAGAGGTAGGGCGCATTAAAGCAGCCCGTCTGGGGAAGTACCTTCACCTCACAGAAAACCGCAACCAAATAACAACTCTTTGGTGGGTTGTTGTGTTCCTGCGTGTGAGGGGGTCACCAATAAGTTCCTAAGGAGTTGCTGTGTTAGCAATAGAGGTGGTATCGTACGAGTGATACTTAATGTATTACAAACGTTCATAGGCTACGGTAATCGTTTTACATCATCATGTCGGCCGTATGCTTATATGGCTAGAAATTATACACCTAGGTCAAGTCAAATAGATAACCTCACTCGCATGAACACAACTATTTTACCAGGGAGTTATTATTTTGATGCAATGTTCTGTGAGGTGTAAATATTTCCTCTGTCAGTACTACCTCTCATAAAACACCTAGACTAAGACAAACGGACATGTTCATGCTTACAAATTCTATTCTAAGTCACTCTAGTGGAATCGATTTCCGCACAGGACATATATTTATGGCGTTAAAGTAGCTTTTGGTAATCACTTGATAACTTATTTGTTTAACTTATTGATTTTCTGTTCAATATTATGTACTTCTCAAAATTGCATGCACATTGTGTAATTTAGCGTATTTTTGTTTTATTTAACTCAAGAAATTGTAAAACTTTCTAGGCATACGTTTTGTTTGGATTACAATCCAGATCAACACTATAATTTATCTTCTAATATGTATTTTGATGATTGTAATCTGTTATGTATGCTAATAATAAATAAATAAATAACCAGGCTCGTCAGTATCTTTATATTATAATACATTGATAATTTTACTTAAACGGAAGCAAAAACTTTTAATTCGTAAATAGTTCAAATAAGTAATACTAGATGACAAGTGCATCATAAAAGTGAATAAAAAATAGCACGAAATGTTCAAAATCATACTTAATAATGAGTAAAATATAAATACTTACTTGATTTCTCGATTATGATTTTTTAAAATAAATTTTTGAACATGTAAATTATTAAATTTATTTTTTTAACTAAAATGAACTGAAACTTATATAGATTTATATTCCGTCGTTAAAGAAAAAAATAATCTTTAAAATGGCATCAAACATTAAATTTAATACAGTATTAAGAGAGATATTTCATACCGACAAAAAACACTTTTAAGTAATAATATATAGAGATACTCGTATATGTACCTATAATATCGAATTATTTCTATTTGCCTACACTTAAATTTAGTCATTGCTATAAAATAAAAATTCAACCCTAAAATATACCTGCGGTCATTCATATCATTAAAAAAAGACATTCGAGGCTTTTTTCTTCATTCCTATCTATAACTCAATACTTGATCCAACGTAATAAATTTCAGTGTATAATAAACACCATCTTTTGTAACTATATTGAGTCCACTCCATTGAATACTTTGCAAAAGTCCATATATACCGAGACCACTCGTATCCAGATCTTCAATTGAATGGTACAAAGCGATGGGTTCCTATGGCGTATTACCTTTTTTATAAAACTGTGCTACTAGGAAATTACAGATAGAAAAGAGAATAAATAACTTGATACGCTGTGCTTTCAAGAATCTTTGCCATCGTCGAGATATAGGACGGTAGTTAGTAATATCAGATTTGCATCCACTTTGACATGCGAGGGTTACGTTATCAGATTTCCAAACCCTCATACTGTATAGTGCCTTTATTGACTAGGATCATATAAATAATGACACGCTAGTCGTATCGATATTTGTTCTTTTTTTTTGTGAAAGATTCTTTAGTATCATGGTGATTTGAAACTCGAAAAAGCGACAATAAGAAGAGACAACCACATACATCTACCGGATTTAACGTGCGAGAGAATGAGATAGAAGGCATTATACTGTGTTTATTACAGTGTCCGAGCGTTGTACGTGTCTTAGTACGTGTATGTGCGCGCCTGCGTATTGCGAAGCTTGGGATAAGGCGTCACAACAACCGTGGTGTTTGGTACATGCGTAATATAGATACTGTGATCCTTTATTTATATCCTTGACGTAATTCTTTATTATCATATTTCTTGCAAATGAAACACCAATCCATGAGATTAGTGCCCACAACATAACTCATCGATCGTCTGACAAACGAATTCCCCTGTAATCTATATATTTACTCTGGTTAGTCAATTCAGTATCTTTTACTATACTTTGCTTAATGAATTCATGTCAGTCATCTCAGCTACTCTTTAATAATTTTGTCTTCAATAAATTATTTCTAATAATAAACACTTAGGTATATTAGAGCTGTGATAGCCCTGTGGATTAGGAACCAGCCTATCGACCACCTGGTCACCGGTTTGAATGCTGGTGAGGATACGTACCAATAAATTCGTGCTTTCAGATTTATATAGATATTTATCACTTGGTAGGCGGTGAAGAAAAACATCGTGAGGAAACCCAAACGTCCAAGAGATTATATTTCGAAAGACGTGTAGACCTAACCTAAGAATGGTTTATTTTTCAAAAATAAAACGGGAATTTCGTTTTATTTTTGTGATTCTTTATAAATAACTAATAAGCCATCTCTTTCTTTGATGTAAAAATGCATTTTTGTATATATGTTTCGTATAATCGACTCAAATGTGACTAAACCGATTTTGATGATATTTTCAGACAATCATTAGATTACCCCAGCCTGGGAATCAGTCAGCAACCTGTCAGTTAAGTAATCCTGTGAAGTTTGTTAGCAATCGGATCGAATGTTTTTTTATACAAAGTCGGGAGGCATACAAGCATACGGCCCTCCTGATGTAAAGCGGTTACCGCAGCCTGTAAACGCTTGCAATATATTACCACTCGCGCGATGCACCTCTGCTGCTAACACAGCACCTCCATGAGAGCTTACTGGTGACCTCACTCACACGCAGAAACACAACAACTCTTTAGACTACGGAGTTGTTATCTGGCTACGGTTTTCTGTGAGGTGGAGGGACTTCCTCAGATGGGCTGCTTTGATGCGCCCTACCTGGAAAGAATGAACTGATGATATTATTTTGTCTTAAAGTACTTAAACATACATTTCCAAATTTCGGGTGTATCAAATGAAATTCTATAAAATATATTGCTCATGAAAGATTAATTAAATTTTGACTATAAACAATGGCATTATGCCCCAGCAATGACATAATGGAAGTCTTTTTTTTTGCACTAATAATTCTTTGCATGCCATTTGACACTAATAATTCTTTGCATGCCATTTGGGCAGTTGGACAAGTCTTACATTTTTTGAAATATAATCTTATTAAATCGTATTCAATTTTTTTATGTTACTGTTATTATTTTTTAATCTGCTAGCATTTCGGAAGTGACCAATGGTAAAGATAAAGATATATTTATTTGTTAACATGTGTTTACATGCAAGGTGTTCAATAAATTAATTATATCAACATGTTATACCTTTACAAGCGTACAAAATTTATTAATACTAATTTATTAATAATGTATTAACGAATTTATTAATCAGGATAAAAATAATGATAACATTAATTAATTCATAATTGTCATAGAAATAAAGGCAAAAAAATGTCAGGTAAATATGCTAATGTTATTATAATTATATTGGGTTATTACAGTTTGTCAGTTAAAAATTCATCTACGTGATTGTAACATTTGTCGATCAACAAACTTTGTACATTTTTTTTTAATCTCTTTAAGGTTTGATTTCTTATTGCTAATGGTAGCTTATTATAAATTATTGGAGCCATGTAAAAGACACTTTTTTGCATAAGATGGTAGTGCAAATAGGCAGAACTAACCTGCTGCTGGGAAATGGTGAAGAAGAAATTCCGAAAGAAACTTGCCAATATACGAGTAGGTCTCTTTTCAAATTGTCTATTAGATATTACGATAAATTCACATCAGCATATTGGTTGAATAATGACTTCAAATGATTTTATTATTTACTCAACAATCCACATTAACTGAATGTAATTAGAACTATCCAATATCAACTCAAACTGTCAGTTGAACGATTATCGTGAAATCAGTGAATGAAAATAACAACCCAGGGTCGGACATATAAGATAAAACGGTTTTTAAGTAGATGTATTAAATCTATGGTAATTTTCCACGGTAATTTAGTTGTGAAATTGTTATATTTATTTTATAACATATTAATATATCTAATTATACACACTGCACATATATACGATAAATATAGCTAAACTTAGTGAAATTATTTTTATCTAATGTATTTAAAACTTTTTTATTATTCTCTGTCAGTTATAGGTTGTCTGGAAGAGATCGCTTAGCGATAAGACCGCCTGTTGCGCTTTAGTTCGTAAGTCTAATTTATATTGTAATTTTATGTTGGTGCAATAAAGTATATTTATTATTATTATTTAAACAGTGTGTATTTGCGACACAAGTCGTACTCGAATGAGTAGATGTAAATACCCTTGTAGTCGTAGCGGGCCTGGGCTAAAAAAAAACTAGCTTGCTTTTTATTTCTTTTACATTCAAACATCCTACAGACAGCTGTCTATTGCTCGACAGAATATGAAAAAATCATCAATTGCAGTGTATATATATAGTTTGTACGATAAAAATGTGTAACTAGTTAACAGATTCAAACGTTACTTTGCGAAAGTCAAATCTAAACTACTTTGTATGCTTCCGCTCCCGATTAGTTCATGCGAACTACTGCCGGCCCGCACCTACCCACTACCGTTAGTAGACGCATGCTACTGCTGCCATGCTATTCGGGAGCGGAAGCAAACAAGTAGTTTAGATCAAGTTGCTTGTAAAAATGTGTAACGCCAATAATATTGCTCTTGGGGTACGAAAGAATTTAAACTAGTAAATAACAGCAAGCTGTGTAAAGGCAGAGCTGATATTTTTTAAATTGAAAAAATATTTTATTATTTTTAATTTTTTTTTTTTTTAATATATGGAACCCTGTACGACATCTAGCGACGAGTGCTGTTACTTTTTCTGTTGATGGGAGTGCAGTGCAGACTCTGCACTGCAGAGTGGCCGGCCATACGGTTTGCTATATGTTTTTTTTTTCTAATTGGAACGATTTTGGACCGTTCTTCCTCACCAACGAACATTTAAATTTCAAATTAAAGGATACAAAACTACAATATGTTAGCTATTAGTGTGTCGATTTTGGAGTTTCTCACTATTACCGTCTAAACGCTAGCTGGATGACATCAGTCTACCCCAAACGGCAATTTTGAGGGTAATGTGGCTCCGCTGGCTATCGCAGCTCTGCCAACAATTAGTTTTGTACCACCAATCTATTATATTTTCTATTCGTGATGTTTTTATATGAAAAATGTTCATAAATAATAAGAAAGAGGAGGCAGGCTCCGTTGGTTGGTGGATATACAATGCGAAAGTGGAAGGATGTATGTGTGTAGGAGCCGAGGAAGACCAAGACTCACCTCACCCACCATGACCAAATTAGTCGTGTTTTATCAGAAGGTGATGTCAGGAACCCTAGGATTTCAAAATAAATGTTAAAGAAGCGAGTGAAGTGTGTAAGGACCGCGTCTTACGGAACTCGCGTTCTCTCTGCCTACCCTGCGAGAGACCTAGTGTGAAGGTGTAAGTGAAAGAATTACATACATATCGTCATGCCTCCCATTGGGTAGGCATGTGCACCGATCCAAACGCGGTATGTTCTCGCTTCTTCCACATTCATCAACCTCTTCATGCACGCTCTTCGGTTTTGCGTACTTTTGATTTGGTCCTTTTCCAACACATCGCCAATTTGATCGCCAATTATAGAATATTAATAATAAATAATAAATATTGTTGGACAAATTACACAGCGCCATCTAGCCCCAAAGTAAGCGAAGCTTGTGTTATGGGTACTAGACAACTGATAAATTTACGTAAATACATTTTTTTTGTAAATACATACCTTATTATACATAGAAAATACCCAGACCAATACAAACAGACATATTCATGCACACAAATGTTTGTACTGTATGGGAATCGAACCCACGAGCGTTGGTGTCAAAGTAGCGAAACAACGCGTTTCACCACTGCGCCACCGAGCTCGTCCGTAGAAAGAATTACGAAATAGACATACAACGGGAAAGTGAAGGATGGAACAAATTGATCGTATTTTATGCAATTTGATTTAACCTGCTTTGTGTGCTCCCGCCACCAATTAGTTCATGCGGCCTAGCGCCGGCCGGCACCCACCCACTACTGTTAGTAAGTGCAACATGCCGACGCTGCCATGCCTGCTCCGGTAGTCTCTGCCTCGGCTGCTTCGGTCGTCCGCCATCTAGAACAGAATCCGCATGCCCCCACCACCACCGTTGCTGCCACGACTGGCCTGGTCGTCGCTGCGACACGTGTTTCGCCGTTCCACGAGGCAGGTGGGGGCATGCGGATTCTGTTCCAATGGCGGACGACCGCAGCAGCCAAGGCAGAGATTTTGATGCACCATACCTCTCTTAAAATACGCAGATCATGACAAACAGGCATGTTTATGCACACAAATGTTTGTACTGTATGGTAATCGAACCCACGAGCGTCGGTGACAAAGACACGTTATTAACCGCTGTGCCACTAATCTCATCAAAATCTCTATGTTTAGCAGTTGACAATTACGTATTGAAATGATGACAATGAACAGTCGAATAATTATGAGAAGGTAGGAAACTGAATAACGCTTGCCTGCATGGCGTATGGCTGATGCTTTAGTATGAACGTGGCCTTAGGTTCATTGAAAAGATTACCTTATGGTTATGGGATAAGCTCGCCATTACATTTTTTAAATGCAATTCCATTTGTAAGTAAAGTTGATTACTCTATAAATATAACTTTCCTATAAAGAGACTTGAAAATTCAAAATGTTTTTAGCTAAAATCATGATCGTGTGTAGCAGTTCTTACTAAAAAACAGACAAAAGTCGTTGAACATTATATTTAAAAGTCTCTCATTAGACTAGTGATGCCGATATGCAACGAATAACGCATATCCCCACTCGTTGCGAAAAAAAGGTGGACAACATACAGACGGACGCCACTTCTTGTAGAGCGCTCGGACAGCGAACAATACCGTCTACGCCTCTCAGTGAACTGTAAATTTGTTAATTTAAGAAGGAAGGAAATAAAGAAGTTTTTATATGCTTATATGGTTGTTTCTTAGTCAAAGTCAAAGTCAAAGTCAAAATCTTTTTATTCCGTAAAAATGGCTACATTTGTTTGGAATCGTCACAATTTTTTCCCTACCGTGCAGTTTATGACTAGGTGAGCACTGATAAAAATACTGCCAAAAAACTCAGGCGTCCCTCTTTTGGTGTCCAAACAAATTTACATATTTTATTAATTACATTATAATTGGATCGACTCACTCCCAGGCATTTTTATCATTAATATAGTCAGATACTTTATAATATGCCCTGCTACACAATTTGGCTTTAATAGTAGTTTTAAATTTGTTTATTGACAATTCTCTTATATTGCTGGGAAGTTTGTTATAGAACCGTATACATTGCCCCATAAAAGAATTACTTATTTTGTGGAGACGGCTTGCATGTAACACAAGATTATGCTTATATCTAGTATTTATGCTATGAGTATCACTCTTTTTACTAAATGAGTCTATGTTTTTATGGACATACAAAAGATTTTCATAGATATATTGCGATGCGACTGTTAAAATATTTATTTCTTTGAATTTTTCTCTAAGGCTCTCCCGGGGACCAAGTTTGTAGATAGCTCTTATGGCTCTCTTTTGCAATAAAAAGATGGTGTTAATGTCCGCGGAGTTACCCCAAAGAAGAATTCCATATGACATAATACTATGAAAGTAGCTGAAATAAACTATTCTAGCCGTATCAATATCAGTGAGCCGTCTAATAGTTTTCACTGCATAGGCTGCAGAACTTAGTTTTCCTGATAATTTTTCAATTTGTGGGCCCCATTGTAGTCTGGAGTCAATTGTTATACCCAAGAACACAGTTGTCTCCACAGGGGCTAAATTAGTTCCATTAACATGTACATTGGTAGCCACCTGTCTTACATTAGGTGTTGAGAACTTAATTACTTTAGTCTTTTTATCGTTTAAAAGCAGATTATTAACACTAAACCAATGAATAACTTTAGAGAGAGCATCGTTAACTTCGTCATAATTACCTAACTGTCTATTAATTTTGAATGTCAAAGAGGTATCATCCGCAAACAATACAATCTCATGTTTATCCCTTACATAATAAGGTAAGTCATTTATATAAACTAAAAATAAGAATGGACCTAGAATTGACCCCTGTGGGACTCCCATAACTACAGGGGACCCCGAAGATCTTTTACCATTAACATCGACCTTCTGTATCCTATTGCCCAGATAAGAAGACAGAAGTTCGAGAGCCTTGTTCCTGATACCGTAGTGGTGTAATTTTCTGACAAGAGTGTCATGGTGCACGCAGTCAAACGCTTTAGATAGATCACAGAAAATTCCCAAGGCATCTTGCGAACCCTCCCATGCCGCAAATATACTTTTAAGCAAATGAATCCCTGCGTCTATAGTTGAACAACCTCTCGTAAATCCGAACTGTTTCCTATGAAGCAAATTATGTGCATTGAAATGTCTGAGCAACTGGCTAAGCATTAGTTTTTCAAAAATTTTACTGAGAATGGGCAGTATGGAAACAGGTCGAAAATTCGAAGGGTCCGAACTATCACCAGATTTAAATAATGGAATGATTTTACTATGTTTCATCAAGTCAGGAAATACACCAGATGCCACACAACAATTGAAAATTGTAGCTAAGTGTGGAGCGATTGAAATAATAATAGAAGAAATGGTTTTGACAGATAGACCCCACAGATCTTTAGTGTTTTTCATATTTATTGATTTAAAAGCGTTCAAAACATCTTTTGGGCTTACAGCTGAAAATTCAAATATTGTGTCGCATTCTACCACGCTCTGTTTGAGAACCAGTTCAGCAGATATAGAAGAAGACATAAGATTTCTCGTAGTAATAAGAGGAATGTTAGAAAAATATTTTTCAAACTCAGTCGCAATTTCTACATCATTTTTGATATCTATATCATTTATCTTTAACCGAAAGTCTCGACTACGTACTTTCGCTCTACCCGTCTCATTATTTATCATATCCCAAACAGATTTAATAATATTTGTTGAACCATTAATTTTATTTTTTAAATATATAGACTTAGCATTGGAACAGGCTCGTTTAAATATTTTGGCATAATTTTTTACAAGTTCTTGAAAAGTCGGATTGTGATTACAGGTTCTTTCTTCATAAAGTTCATACAATTTATTCCGACTTTTGTAAATACCAGGAGTTGCCCAATCACTGAATGTCATACGGTCACTTACAGACAGTCGTTTTGGAGTAAAGATTGTATTAAATTCACTAGTGATTAAGCTAAATAACGAGCTGTACAAGTGGTCCGGAGTACCGTGACAGGGCAACAATACAATTTTTTCTGCTATATTAGACTTAAATCTTTCTAAGCGGCTTTTAGTAAATGGTATATAATTTATTTGCTTTCTTTGTATTTTTGAAGAATTTGGAAATGAAACCAACTGACCTGAATGGTCTGACTGAACTTTATTAATTGTACATTGATACAAAGGTTTTACAGTGCTAAATATGTTATCAATACATGTAGCACTTGTAGCAGTTACTCTTGTTGGCTCTGTAAAAATATGATGCAAATTGTATGATTTAAATAAATTTAAAAAGTTGTAGGTAACAGAATTTTTCTCCAAAATATTTATATTAAAGTCTCCACAAATTATAACAGTTTTATGGCTATTAGATAATTTATTTAAGGCATCCTCCATGATATTTGAAAATGTTTCAAAGGGCGTGCTAGGAGGTTTATACAGGTTCATAACAATGAATCGTTCCAATTCAATACATGAAATCTCTACAACTCGCTCAACAGAGAGGCTCACAATGTCACCCCTTTCTTTAAATTTAAGCAACTTATTTAATAATATTAAGGAGCCACCATGTATAGAGTTATCTCTGATGAATGAGCTTGCAACCTGGTGGTTATTGAAGCTGAAAATGAATTGATGGGGTTTTAGCCAGTGCTCAGTTAGACATAAAATATCAATATTGCTACAATTCATAAACAACTCCAATTCTAACTCCTTTCCTATCATCCCCTGAATGTTTTGGTGCACCAGGTTGATACAATTATTATTCTTTCTATATTCTTGACACTTTACAATTGATGGGGATATAGTATTATTATTACTTTTAGTTCCGTTTTTAATATTGTTATTATTACTATTTACATTGCCAGAGTAAAACTCTATTGTCTTGTAACCTAATTTAAAGAATTTGGAATACCTTCCAAGGTACCATTACTCAATGTCAAATTATCTAACTGCTCAAAAGAAGCAGGGTTGTTAGCCAAACTTTTGGCTGGTTTCATAAAACAATATGATAGCGAATCTGCTATTTGTCTTTTATAAAAATTGCTAAGATAAAATTTATCTTCTGTCAAATTATAATATTTATTATTAAATATATTTATGTCAAGTATATGAAATTTGTCATCATATAATGTCAATGTATGCATTTTATCATTTAATCTATACCTAGATGCATTTTCCGCCTCGGGCAACAATTGACTGTATGGGAAAGTAAATAAAAACACTTTTCCCACATTTATCTGTTGTAACATATTAAAATATACTAAAATGTAAATATATTACATTATATATTAAAATATATATTACAAGTGGAAAGTCTGCTAACAAATATATATCATAATCGGAAATATCATTTTAAAGAATCGTCGGTCGTAAGACAGGGAAGAACAAGGAAGAGAAATTTATTCATTTGGACGTAGGTACTTTATAAAAAAATATTTCATATACTCGGTTTCTTTATTATACTTTTCTGTGATGCTTTAGCTACTTAATAAAATTGGTCGCCTATGGTTACGATCACCACCACATTAATCCTTACTCAACCCACTGCAGGGATACGGGTATCCCTTCAACCGAAGGGTTTTTTTTTTTTTTTTATAATTCTAGCACCCCTGCCGTGGGCAAGGCTATTTTATAACATTCACATTGGTGTACGTTTTCTAATTTGTCACAATTTACATATAAATAAACACATTCCTACATCATCCTTTCTTTCATTCCGCAATTTATTCTTCCATTCATCATCTTTCAGTTTTATGTACTACAAATTTTTATTTTGCCCATTTTAGAACGTCGGTGAAACGATAATCTCTGTTTCCAAACTTTCCTCCCCATACTGCGTCAGTCCAGACACGGGCGACTGCGAGCTTCACAGCTCCACCTAGCCACCGCGATCCCATCGGCTATACTGAGTATAGCCGAAGTATACAACATTAGTCCTAGGTGGAGCTGCTCTGCTTGTTCCGATCTATGACAGCCGTGGCTAGACTGACGCAGTATTTTAAAAATTTTGACCTACTTTGCCCCATCACTATTTCGGAGACCTTTGTTTCGGTGACCCGCATTCCCAACTCCTGCTCCAAATCATACCTTTGTTTGGAGAATGCGGGACACTGAAACAATATATGCTGCACTGTCTGGTCCACGCCGGGCTCGCAGAAGCACGATGGATCATCCGCGCACTTGAATCTGTGCAAGTACGCGGAGAACCCACCATGCCCCGAGAGGACCTGCGTAGTGATGCTTGAAACCGAAGGGGTTTAGAGCATACTCCACCACGGTGCTCAAATGCGGATTGGCGGAGGTCAGTGTTTTCAAGCCGCCCGAGGACCACTATCTTAGCTTAACGACTACAGGCCCACCACTCATACCCACCACTGTGTCTCCTGTGTAGCCAGAATTAACAGCGGCGACCACCAAAAAGGCAATGAGAACAGTGAAGTTCATTGCTATCCCGAGGGTTAAACTACAGCTGCCTTGGAACTCACAACGAATTTAATCAGAAGATATTTGTAGGAGTAGGATGTTTTGGAATTGACTTCCCCTCTTGGCAAAGTTAGAGACAGCAATATGACAAATCAGGCATTTAAAAACCTCGCCTCGCATAAACGCCTGATAATTCTCCCTTATTGCCACCAAATCAGAATAGTATACTACCCGGATGTGACACGCAAGGAATTTAACATATCGTCCCGCTCCCGGCATCAGAGATCGCACTCCCAGAGAACATGATGTGCTGTTTGCTCGAACTAAAGTTTCCATGCGCTGTTAAAAATTGATCGACTTCTATCCACTCTTTACTTAATCTGTCTCGCACTGATTGAAAGAACAGATACAAGTGGCGTCCTGTAGTAGAAGTTTCCCATCTTTCTTGCCATTCAGACAGCAAAGTTTCAAGTACCTCGTCGTTAGCTTAACGACTGTCATATATCGACAACTGCCGGGATCGACGGCTTCCCGGCCCTCCGAAGAACGGACAAACTCGAGATAGTCGAGGTAGATAAACCCGTCCATACACAGGCTGCGGTTGCTAGCCTAACGTAGACGGTTAGAATGACACGCGCAAAGACGCCATCGAGCTCTCTCTCACGCTTATGGTTAAATCAAACTTTTATTTATCATCAATCAAACTTTTATTTAATATCAAGTATTTAAGGTTTTGTGTTTGATCAATATATATATATATATAATATATACAATACCTAGTATTGTCTTAGGTTTTCGCGATTGTTACACATTGAATTAATCAATGGTAACTCACACCACCGTCCATGTCAGTTAGCTACCGTAGGCAAATCTTTGTTTCAGAGAGCACAAGGCATCTGCGACGCTGAGCATCTAGAGGAGGAACTCCAACATGTCAAACAAGTACTGCGGAGCAATAGTCACAAACTCCCTCGCATGCATTACAGAAGCCGCCCAAAGTCACCTACAGTTGAACGCAACCTGCCATCTTATAATACGTAAAGGGAGTCACAGACAAAATTGGCAACATCTTACGGCGAGCTTCAATTAAAACTTATTTCAAGCCCCATAAGAAGATCAGTCAATTTCTAAGACCTATCAAGTGTAATATTCCCTTACCAGATGCAGGAGTATACAAATTAGACTGCGAATGTGGTTTATCATACATAGGGCAAACAAAGAGAAGCATAGGTACTCGTGTGAAAGAACACATTGCTGACATGAAGAATAGGCGCGATAAAAACTCTGCAGTATGTGAACATACACTGGACCAGCCAAACCATTACATACGGTTCGATAAACCACAAATCCTCGCTAAGGAGAATCGCTACATGCCGCGAATGTTGCGCGAGGCTATTGAAATAAGAAAATACCCCAATTTCAATAGAGAAGATGGTTGGCAAGTACCACCTTCTTGGGATCCAGTTCTAAAAATAATCAAGTCACAAACCCAGAGATATACTAACAAACGTTCGGACACTGTGAGCGATTTTTATGTAAATCGGAACATATATAATTAATCCATCCATGTCGGTAGATGTAATCATTGAATAACTAATGTAAGACAAATACCAACCTTAGTCTTCCTGCGACCACGGACGCTGCAAAGCGTTCGAAACATCAGGTTCAACAAAATAAATAAAACACGCGATACTTCCGTTAAAAATTGTTTATTTCAATAATGTACCTATCATGTATGCAATGTTTAATCAGGGTTCGATTCACACACAAACAATTGTGAGCATGAATACATATGTTATCTTGGTCTGAGTATTTTAAGGGAGGTAGGGTGCATCAAAGCAGCCCATTTGGGGAAGTACCTCCACATCACAGTAAAACCGCAACCAAATAACAACTCCCTGGAGGTTGGTTCCTGCGCGTGAGTGAGGTCATCAATAAGCTCCTAATAAGTTGCTGTGTTAGCATCAGAGGTGTCATTGCAACTTCACAACTTCACTCACTACACAACAATTCTCTTGAGAGTTGTTATTTGGCTACAGTTTTTCGTGAGGTGGAGGTACTTCCCTATCTCTCTTAAACATCTATTCATTAATCTACTCTATACATTTGCCTCTGAATGTCCTTGGTTCATTTGACCCTGAATGTGGCCTTGATGACCCGCTTTTCTAACGTTTACCAAAAATTCACTCAACTATTTACATTATTAAGTCTCCAACTACAAGGCCATTATCTTAAGCCTCAGTAAAGTAGGCTGGGGCGCACCAGTCACTGCATAATATTCGCATTAGGGGCCTTTACTGCCGTTCTATCGACTATCAACGGTTGCTCAGCATCTTTGCGGGACTCCAAATGATATCATTAATGTTTGATGCCATTTTTCCCCCTCCTTTTGGAATAGTTCGTTGAATATGTAATGCGGCGTTATTGATTTTGTGGCGTTCGCTGTTCTGAATAAGACTCGTTGAGGCTACATCTCACTTATTTATTTGGTGAGATTTGGTTTTTAACACGCTTTTGTTAAGTCACCCTGTATTTATTTAACAATAAGTATATACTAGAATCAAATGAACATAAGTCATGTGATTCTAATTGTTATATCATTACGAAGTTTGATTTTTAGTGTAGTTCAAATGGAATTATTAATAATATAAATATACACTTTTTAAGGAAAAAAAATTTTTTATACTATGTCGGGAAGCATACAAGCATACGGCCCACCTGATGTAAAGCGGGTACTGTAGCGATATATTAATTATCTCTCGCGCGATGTCTACTCTGCTGCTTACACAGCAACTGCTTGGGAGTTTACTGGTGACCTCACTCACACGCTGGAACACAACAACCCTATAGGGAGTTTTTATTTGGCTGCGGTTTTCTGTGAGGTGGAGGTACTTCCCCAGACGGGCTGCTTTGATGCGCCCTACCTCTATTAAAACACCCAGACCAAGACAAACAGACATGTTCATGCACACAAATGTTTGCCTTGTGTGGGAATCGACCCACGAGCGTTGGTGTCAAAGTTGCGTCATTCACGACAGAGCCACCGAGCTCGTCAACTTTTCATTCACTTACAAATACCTACTTCAAATGCCTATCAATTCCAACTTTCATTGGTTATGATGACTACTTCTCGCGAAGATTATTTTTATATTATGCCGCCCGAGTTGATAAAACTATCTATCAAATTTGAAGACAGAGTCAGTAATATAGGAGACGTTTCTTTTATCCGTATTACTCGCATACGATAAAATATTACTGCTTAAATTTAAGAGTAATATTCCACGGATTTTCTCAACCAAACCCGAAGCTACTCTCTAGTATTTAAATACTTATCCCATCTACAGATTTATTCTCAAGATACCATCCACTTAAGTAAGTCTTTGCATTTTAATGTTCTTTCTGCCACAGCTTGAAGCCTGAATTACATAAAGATCTTAAGGTATATAAACCTGACTATAATTTGGTTACAAAATGAGACGCGTCATATAACAGACTCATCTTTTAAAATGTTTACATGTTCACGAAACCTCAAGATATATTTCGAAATTGTACCCAGTTTCTGTTTTCTGAAGGTACAATATCGGGAGACAAATAAGCATATGATCCACCTAATGTGAAGTGTAAGTGTAAAGTAAAACGCTTCTAATTGGTAATCTCACTCACTCTAGTAAACACAGCATGCAGTGTATTGTTATATGGCTGTGGTCTTCTGAGAGGTGGATACAATTCCTCAATAGTGCTGTTTTGATGTGCTCTACCTCTATTGAAAGATAAACATCCTTACCGAGGCAAGCAGATATGTTCATGGACGCAAATGTTTGTCGTGTGTGGGAATCAAACCCACGAGCATTGGTGTTAAAGTAGCTTTGCTTAACCACTCCACCACCGGGCTCATCACCTAAGTGAACGTAAGGAGCAATGCTTCTCATATTGTCTTCATAAGTAAAATTTATCTATTTCACTAAGCTCACGGATAGCAACTGATTTCCAATATTGTTGATTGAGTAGTCAGAACCCGTTATATACGTTTTCCCATACATTTCGCGGTCGTATACGACCACCCGGGTTTGGAAGGTTTAAGCTTAAGGCAAAAGTGTGCCATTGACACATTTACTTTCTTGAACAGCATACTTCGTTAAATATATATGTATGCGGCCGCGTATGTATTTTGGAAGTCTATTGAGCAGTCAGAACCCGTTATATACGTTTTCCCATATATTTCGCGGTCGTATACGACCACCCGGGTTTCGAAGGGTTAAGCTATTTTAATGAACGGAGCTAAAACTTCAATGACTATTCTTTATTTCTTGAGTTAAATTTTTTATTAGGAGTTTGCAATTGAATTGTTGAATTAAATTGTCAGATAGCAGCAGGGTATGGCAATTGCCCTCGACGTGCAGCCCCCCGTCGTCCCCTGTCCGTGCGGCCCATGTAGCTATCATTTGCAATGCGCGTGAATAATAAAGATAAACTAGTTCATGCCCGCGGCTTCGCAAGCGTAGATTTTGGAATTTCGGCAGTTTTACTTATTTTTAATTTACTTCTTAGTTTTTAGTACAGTCGGCATTAAATAGTTAGTAAAAGTGTCAAATATCCTTATCGGTTTTCATTAACTATTTGATACTGGCTGTATACACTCAAAGCACCTCTTTATACTCAACATTGCCTATTTTAAAAACATAAAATTTTTAAGCCACTAACTTAAAAAAGCACTACTTAATATATGAAATTACATACTTGACTTTAATTATGCAATCATCATTGCTTGATAGAGCTAATTATTAATTGGTGACTATGTATTTGCCTATAAGGTCCAATAGAGTGACAACCCTAGCCCTATTTTTTTTAAATGCAATATCTATCAAAAGCCACGACAGTGAATCGTGGATTTTTTATTAGTGAAAGGCCTTGTTAAGAGCAATATTTTTATGCTAGTCACAAGTCGCACTTTTGAGTTTTTAGGGAGAATAATAAATAAAAACGAAAATTCGAAAAAAATCAAAAAGCGCTTCTCTGGAAATAAAAACTGAAAAATGTGCTACAAAAGATGCTTCATCAGTCTATATTTATCTAATATGAATAACTTGGATAGTTTTTTCTTGAATAATTTTAAGGGTTTTTTGCATGAAAATGTCAAAAATAAAATATTCAAAACAGACACGTGGTTGTTTTACTCTTTCATTTTAAATGCGTCCCTTGATCTATTAATATTGTAAACAGCAGAGGGAAATTTTTTGGTCATACAAACACTAGCCGGCGTGCCGTTTCGAACAGGCCGTATCCTCTAAAACTGACCATAATTTGTAGTCTAACAGGTTCAGACCTGGGCTAGGCGAGAGCCAGTATTTAGCTCTTATATTATTATATATAATTAACAAATTTAAAACTACTATTAAAGCCAAATTGTGTAGCAGGGCATATTATAAAGTATCTGACTATATTAATGATAAAAATGCCTGGGAGTGAGTCGATCCAATTATAATGTAATTAATAAAATATGTAAATTTGTTTGGATACCAAAAGAGGGATGCCTGAGTTTTTTGGCAGTATTTTTATCAGTGCTCACCTAGTCATAAACTGCACGGTAGGGAAAAAAATTGTGACGATTCCAAACAAATGTAGCCATTTTAACGGAATAAAAAGATTTTGACTTTGACTTTGACTTTGACTATAAGGCCCGGAATGTAGGTTTCGAGCCAGGCTTGGGTAGTTCGTGCCTTGTGACCAGGTGCAGTCCTGTTGGAAAGTCCACGGTTCATATTTAAAAAATGTATTGCTGAGAAGTTTCACATGATCCAAGATGAAGTCTTCACGCCTTTTTCACAAAAATGATGCTTTGTGGCTCCTTGATAGGACATCCCCGCCAAACCTTTACAGGCGCAGGATGATGACCACCTTGTACCTTTCCGGCCACTTGGGCGGTTTCTTTAGAACTATGTGCGTACACTTTGTCACTTTGCTTGTTGTAGTGCTCTTCAATCCTGAAATTTTTTTCAACGGTAAAGAGGATATTTCTGTACATTTCACCTGCGTATCGCGACAGAAGGCGTTTTGGTCGATCCACTTTCTTCAATTGTAGGAGGTGATTTAGGGCATGTCCTGTATATCGATGATAAGCGCTGAACTTCAGGTCTTGTTTTATTATACGCCACAGAGTTCTAGCGGGAATCTTCATTTCACAACAATGGGGTTTCGGCGAATTCTGGTAGTTCTACAGCACCCTGTCGCCCTGTCGATTTTTTACGATCTTCAACAGAGGAAGTGTTAGTATATCTGTACGGTATACGAACATACGGTTAATATCAAGCTTTTGAAGTATCTTGAATATGTCCGAATAGCTCCATACCCACTTTATAGAAGGCAATCACTGCAATCCTATTTTCTTTAACACCCAATTCCATATTGTAATTTTCTAATAAACACGAAAAATATATGTGCAACGGCGGGAAGTCGATAGAAGTTTTTAACATACTAAATGCGTTCCAAGTTCAAAATAATTAAAGAGTTGAAAAGGAGGTAAGTTTCTATGTAACATTTATGTCCAGATTAGTTATAAATATTTGTAATTATCACTCGCTCAGCAATGAAAGGAAACTACACGATAAAACCTCGCACATACCCTAAACCTAAAGTAACCCTAAAAATAATAAGTAACAGTACTGTTACTCGTTTTACTCTTCGCATATATAGACATAAATACGTGTTCTTAAGTTGATAATAAAACTTACTAGTAACCTGATTCCCTTACAGAAGTACGGAAAACCGCTACTTCCATGAGCTTAACCTCTCTTTTGCCATTAGCCTCGTATGTTAATTAGCAGGATTCACCTCGTGCAGATGAGCTTAGTATGACTGTAAAGATGATGAACCATTTACATGCCAAAAATAAAGAAAAGCTTCTAATATATAATAACATAATAAAAAAACTACTAAAAAACGAACGAAAACTAAATAATTCCTTCCATTATATCAAAGAAACCATTAGGTTTATAATAGCGATACAGAAAGCGTCTCATAACTCGACGCTCCGAATTAATATTCTGACCCAAATATTCGAAATTAATCTCTAAATGTACCATTCCAAATGATTCACATCACGATTTTAATAATTTAAATAATAAATCAAAAGCTGCACAAATGAAAATTAGCAGCTGAGTCCATTAAGGCGATACCTTTAGCGGTAAGAGATTCATGAATAAATTTAAGGTCGAATTAGGGATGGGAAAATGAATTGCGTATTTCGAAATATTTGAATCTCTTGATTTCAGTATCGTACGCAGCTCGGCATGTCTAATACTATCGATATATGCACCCACTGTAGATTTTGTCGGCGAAAGTAGGGAAATGGGTAGGAAATTTCTTAGTAATATACTTTTAGTGTTTCATGGAAAGAATACTACACATACTTACATATCATCATGCTTGTCTCCTATTGGGGTTGGCAGAGACTATGGAATGCCAAGTATACTGATCCAAATATACGTCTCTTGCCTCTTTCACACTCATCATGCTCTTCGATTTCGGGTGGTACTTTTTCAGCACATAAGCTATTTGATTCATATGTACATCTAGGGCGGCCCCTGGCAATACCTACACTCACTCTTGCTCAATATACTTCTTTATAACTCTTTTATAACCGTACCGTACCGTAAACGGTATAATGGACCGTAGACACGTTTCTTGCTTTCACTCTTCTTTTAATATCTCTCTCACATTTCGCATTTCTCGTAAACATAGTACTAGATACACAAATTAATTTCATCTTCGATCATTATTATTTAAATAATAATCTGAATAAGCAATTACAGGGATTTAACCTCGCTGGATTTAACTAGTTTATTTTACATCTTCTCAGTGGTACAGAACTGGTGTGTTCATAAAATAATATAGAATATTCTTTGTCTAATATGAAATACGCTATTCAGAGAATGCGTATCGTGACGTTGAATAGCCTTTAACCCTCCACAAGAATTAGACTATCAAATACAAAAAGAATCCGCTTTAAGTATTAGTATAGTTATAGATCAAAAACTAGTCAACAAAAGAAGACAAATAGTATTTAAAGACGGGTCTTTTAACCTAATACACCAGTTGTCTGAAATAACTTGAAAGCTTTTAAAAAGAAAGAAAATAAAACTTCAAATAGCTGGCTTTCATAATAGATTTTTCTTCTTGCATATACTTTTGTGTTCCACGTAATAACACCTACGAAGTTTGAAAGAAGCTGTTATTTCGAAGCTTCTTAGCGCATCGCAGTACTAAATATATCTGAAATAATAACTTATAAGTGGAGCAAACCAGAATGACTCTGACGTATATTCACTTATTGTATTAGTGTTTACTGACAAATTCAATAAAATCGGTTTCCTCTTTCTGATAAACCTTATACTACATCCCTAGAGTCGGCCATTCAAGTGAATCTGTATTGGATTATTTGAGGAGTAAGCAGAATTTATATTCATTTCCATCGTCTTGATACTAATATTTCATATTGATCCCACTTAATTCCGTGAATTAGTTATTACAGACTATTAAGGAGATACAGGGACGGATTATTAAAGACTTGATAATTAGGATTTATTGTATAATGGTATTGAATAATAATTCTTGGAACCAGACCGGGTAGATTTATTTATACCACTATGGCTATGATCATTTCCAACATCAGGGTATCACTAATTGGTTAGCAATCGTGTAAAAACCAGTCCCTTGGAAAAACCTCGGCTGGGAGTTCATTGCACAGCTAGAGAGTTCTCGGAAGAAAACTTTACTGGAACCGGAATATACAGATTTACACTATATACTTGATTCCCACCTTAGTGGCATAGGCAAAAAGTCTCTCAGTCATAGGACTGCACGTGAGAAGTAAAAACTTCTTACTGTCACAATCTTGTAAACATTATTTATGGGTTGTCAAGAAATATTTTTAGAAGTATTTTTTATTAAAAAATATTTTTATCAACGTATTAACAAAATTTTCATTTCTTGCGCTCTTTTACATGAAAATGAATGATTATTATTTACAAACGAATTTATAAATACATGTCAATTTTATAAAATTTAATAACAACAAGTCAAGTTTAGAGGTTGGTGCTACTCCCGTCCGCAGGCTTTACCCTAGTTTCCCTGCACGTGACCCCTGGGTAGTGCTAATCGAGTAGCAACTTTTCTAGTGGTAGATCCCGTTGTTGAAGGGTCATCCAGTTACAGTTATCACCATGCAGATATGAAAATCCATATATACTACGCCATAGTGACTCGTTCTCATCTCCGTTTGAGTCGCGTTCCGGAGTCAGCACTGGACCAACTGGGCCGAGAGGATCATGGTCGCAACAAAAGTAGGACCATATGGTTGTTTAAACAGAGGCCTGTTCGAGCGACAGGGGTTGATTCGCCGGCCAGGGAGACCAATAGAAACGGTGGTGCCCCAATTGGGTCTAACCAAATCAAGAGGCTGCCCTACCACGTCACGGATAATCCCGGAGTGGTTCGTTGTGGCGGGTGGTGCCCGGTTATGGTGGGGTCCAGCGACTATTTCAGGGCGGATATGGATAACTTTCCGCCCGGCGGGTCAGCCACGGTAACTCTGAACTACGTCGTACTAACGGTGCCTACGCCTGCAACCGCCTACAACACTCATGCTTTATCCATTACTGCTTCGTTGATCGTCTCTTTCACGCCTCTTTTTCTTTTCCCTTCCAACTTCTCTTCTTCCCTAATTAACCCTTTTTTAATCCCTTTTTAATAACACGACAGTACAACATACATGCAGAGGATCAACAGCGGCATCCAGCGGGAGAGAGCTCCATTCACTAACAAACTTTTTGAGGTAGAGTTCGCTAACATCCGCGGACTCCATTCTAACCTCAATGCCGTCCATCATCATCTAGAGACGACTAAACCCGCGTTAGTCTTCTTCACAGAGCCACAAATAAGCCGCCCTGCTGACACAGAACACTAACACTACTCCGGCTATGTGCTGGAAGAATCTTTCCGTCCCAAAGCCGGTGTATGCTTATTTGCTAGGGCGGATGTATGATGTTGCCGCCTGTGCTGTATTGAAGACCCTTCAATGTCCATCCTCAGGGTGTTCGTAAACCTCAGCTCTATGAACCGAATTTACGTGTGCCTTTATCGTTCCCATTCTGGAGATACCGAGACGTCTCGACTCTTCGAACACCTGAGTCGAGCGGTTGACGAAGCATGGGAGCGATTCCCTTACACTTGGTTAGTAATATGAAAATAGTGACCGTAAATACCACTGAATGGCATTAACAGTTTTCCAGTTATTTTGATAAAAAAACCAAACTACTAAATCGATTTCGATAAAATTTCTATGGGAGCAATCTAAAAGTGTATTCTTTCGATTAAAAAAAAATATCAAAGCGATTTATAAATGACTTCAGACGCAATAAACATAAAACAAAATACCAAAGAAATGATAACGTGCTTCTTTTTTTTTGAAGTCGGATAAAAAGGAGATTACGTTGAAAAATAAATAACATCCATTCAAATAAAGTCATTCTTTTTATTTTTTTATTTTTACCGTACTTATCAATTCACTCTATTATATGTATCTGAGAGTAACGTGTCATGCGAATTAATACTTTTTTCCTCATCCTAAAAGTGCTCAGCGTACCTTAAAAAGTTGTCACTTAAAAAAAACCGATTTAATTTGCAGTTTCACTTGAATACAATTGCAATGAATCTGATTTTGTGTATACCACTGGGGCCACGGAATAGAAAAAAACATATTCGGTGACTGAGGCGGATAATAGGCATACGGCCTAGTGAGCAGTTATTTTCGAAATGCTAGGAGATTAAGAAAAAAATAGTATCTCATGAGAATGAAATACGATACAATAAATACGGTTAAAAATATAATTATCATTATTAAAATTTAGAGAGATATGTTTAGAACGGTGCACCAGGCGTTCCATAGTCTCTGCCTGCCACAATGGGAGATAGACGTGATTATATATACGTACGTATGTAATTATTATTATGTAATTATTAATATGATATTTTTTTAAATGTACGGCGTTTGTAAGTGCGAGGCTTATTAGCAAATAAAGATTTTTTGTGTTTTTTTTTTTAGTTTTTAGTATTTGAAGATAAATGCCCACGGCCGACAGCCGACGGCAAGTGGTGCGGTTGTAAAGCGAGGCTGTTAGTAGCATATCAGACATATCCTCGGAACACAACCTCTTATACAATCGGTATAACATGCAAGAAGGCAAAAATTCTCCTTAAACTCAAGGGTTCAATACTAAAACTAGAATGCATTCTACCCTATTAAATTTCTATGTGATTAGTTAGGCTGCTATGTGGTTAGTTAGGGGAGGTAATGGTTTTGCGTTATCGATTAAACATATTTTACATTAAGCTCATTATAAACCAACTAAGCTTTAAGTTAGTAGATTATTACTATCAGTATGCCTTTTTGACGAGCTCGGTGGCTCAGTCGTGAATGACGTGACTTTCATACCAACGCTCGTGGGTTCGATTCCCACACAAGGCAAACATTTGTGTGCATGAACATGTCTAAGCTCCCAAGGAGTTGCTGTGTTAGCAGCAGAGGAGGCATCGCACGAGTGATAATATATCGCAAGCGTTAATAGGCTACGGTACCCGCTTTTCATCACGCGGGCCGTATGCTTGTATGCCTCTCCACGTAGTATAAAAAAAATGCCCGTGGTTCTAACAGAAAGTTTAATGTTCAATATTTAATAAACATTTCATTGTTATGTAAAAATGTCATAAGAGAATTTTTAATATTTGATACACTGTCGCAGGGGTTAGTTGGCCCATGGAGCGGGAAGGGTATTCTACTATGGAGAGAAAATTAAAAAAGTTTTTATCTTATTTTATTTACGCTCAGCATAGTGGCCCCGTTCGCCTGATGGTAAGCGAAAGAGGAGCCTAAATTATAATAAAATTATTAATATAATAATGATAATTATATTAAATTATATAAATTATAATTATAATAAAAATAGTTTTTATTTGTGTAGTGGTGAGGTGAGCCAAACAAAAAGTGTTTTTATTATTACGACTAGAGCACTAAACAACTTGACTAGTGGAAAAAGATCCGCGTAGGGGTCATTTTGCTACCTATCTCGCTATACTAAATTTCAAGTAGATGGGCACTCCACTATTTTCTTTTTTGACCTGACTATGTAGTTAGACCTGAGTGGGCTGTTACTACGTCACCGGAATGGAGCACGCTACTATTCGCAAAGTGAGGTAAATACCATCCTTGATTTGGACCCGGGAGTCAATTTTTACATTAGAAATATTATAGCGCGATTCAAGAAACCAACATTATCTTAGTAATGCCATCTAGTGCAACAGCATTAACTTGTAAATGTAACTGATTACAAAATCAATGGTACAACTTACGCTAGCTATTGTTAGGTGAATGTGATTCTGCCTGCTACATTTACATTAATTTATTATTTACTCGTATTTTTTACTTCGTAACTTTGTTTAGCGTTATAAATATGTAAGTTGACGTTACAAACGGAACCTTAAAAACGATAAGATCAAGTTAAAATAGTATTCCTATAAAAAGCGTATATTTTTGTTTACTGTTTTACCCTTTGATTTAAGCATTCGCCGGCGAAACGGGTGCGAGATAATTTTTCAATTAAGAAAGTAAATGTTTATCTTTGAGTCGGGAGCAATGCGCGGTTAATTTGAATAAAACTAATTTATTTTATTTTATTTTGGACATGTAAATGAGTTTTAAATTAAATGTCTTTAAGTTACTTGTCGCGGGAAGTGATAGACCAGTTGTGTGTTGATCCAATACTTTATTGGGAAGTAATTATATAACACGTATTTTATTTACGTGACCTGCTGACCTGTAGACTTGCTTGATTCGTGGAAACTCTTCTTCAATATAGGTACGTAATATTTCATGTTATATTGGCATCTCTACGCAAGAAGTTTAATTGAACATACGTACTGAAATTTGTGCTATGCTCAGTATTTGCTCCAGTGCCGTAACCCAGAGAGAACCCGTGTTGATGCTCCGATAATCCTGAATGGATCTGCGAGAAGCACTACCAACATTACACGTTCGAGGATTTTCCCCATGATGGGGTGGAGCGTTATTAGACAGTGCCTTTGGGTCACTGAGCGATTTTCCATTTCCTTTAGGGAGGATTAACAATCAGCGACTTTTGCAGCAGTCCGAAAAAACTCCGTCCACCACGCAACGAACAACTACCAGGTGAAATTCGCCATGTACGGCCTTTCATACGAGTCTGAGGATTGGTAAGCTGACCCCATCGAGATCCGGAGAAGCGTTAGGCAGAGCCATGACTATTTTTCCCAGGTCTTCCCGAGTTGGAGAGGACGAGACCAGGCCCGAGGGCGGAATTCAACGAAAATATCTTATATAAGTCGAATTTCAGACAAAATTATTATGGCGTGCCACAAGGCAGTATATTGACCCCACTACTCTTCTTGCTCTATATAAATAACCTTACGAAAATTATGACATATCTCTGCATATTATTCGTAGATGATATCTCGATTATTATATAAAAAAGTCTGGTGTATAAGTATATAAATAATACAATTGTCGTTGACTAGATGACATTTTATATCTTTGTGTTAACATTAATAAAACGAAATTAATACAATTTTATGACACAAATGGGAAACCCCTGGGATACGCGAGCCACGCGCGAGGATGGAGCGCCGCTTGCGCTCCCGTTCGGCGCGAACCCGGTCCTCGCAGTCACCGTCGCTCACGCTCATCGCTTAAGTCGACAATGAGCTTAATCGTGCACTAGTGCATAATGTAAGGCCGATAGTTATACCTATATTGAGTACTAGCTTTTACCCGCGGCTTCGCTCGCATTGATATATATATTTTTTTTAATGAAAAGTATCCTATTTAACTTCTGATACCTCCAAGAATATGTGTACAAAGTTTCATGATGATCGGTTCAGTAGTTTTCGCGTGAAAGCGTAACAAACAAACGGACATTCACATTTATAATATTATTAGTATTAGTATATATTAGTAGGATTGGTTCACGTACTCTACATACTGAAGATGAAACTAAAGTACATGAACAAAGAAAATATGTATACGCGATCAAAGTCGAAACTGTCCAGTTTGCGTACTTAACACGTATGAACAACACAACAAACAAACAATAAATCAATAGGCGCCCTCCACTGACAGCACCGAGGGCGTCAACAGTCAAGCGTTTATTGACACCAGTATTTAATAATACAAGAATAAAACAAAAACAAATTTCTGTGTTACAGTCAAAAGCAGCTTAGCGTGCACGGAGTAGGCGACCAATACCTCGCCAGGC
Source organism: Pyralis farinalis (assembly GCA_947507595.1). Taxonomy (NCBI): domain Eukaryota; kingdom Metazoa; phylum Arthropoda; class Insecta; order Lepidoptera; family Pyralidae; genus Pyralis; species Pyralis farinalis. The sequence goes on along the minus strand of OX382269.1, from coordinate 32,373,246 downwards.
GCTAGGAAGACAACTGAAATCTAGGGTCTCAGTCACAATCTGGAGGCACTTAAACTATATAAATCGAATACACTATGGATTTCGTTAATATGTCAAAAATGTATTTACACGAATGGCACTGAACAGAAAATTGACGTCCACGAAAATCACAAATAATAGGACTAGGTATGAAAACTATTTAATGTTTACAATTTGCATACAATAAATATGCACATCGGAAAAAATTCGCGAGCCTACAAGCTGTTGAAAATATTTCGAGTCAAAATGGCGTAATTCAACGATAAAAGAAGAAGAAATCGTTTTGACCCGAAACCGTAATTTGCATGGATTCAAATTTTGTTTTCGTGACGAATATATAAAGAACGCTGTTTGTATTTTATTTTCATTCAGAAAATAAAATACATTTCACTAGGAAAAAAATCTGATTCAGTGTAACGATTTTTTGATTCGAATGAGAATTTTCCGTGTCAATTTGAATATCTCTGCTGCTGCCAAATAGTACATGCAAACTAGCGCCGGCCGGCACCCACCCGCAGTAGATGCAGATCATCGCTCCAATGCCTGCTGCGGTCTTCTCCGCGGTTAGAATAGAAACCGAACACCCCCGCCACTTTGTATGATACATGTATTTTATACCAAAAAGTGATATTCCGCTTTTTACATAAAATCCGCTTTAAGTTGATAGCAATGAAGTTGCGTTTCAACTCCCTCATCCTTGTTGTTTTATACGTGTGTCTATATTAACGACCAATTTGAGCCCACTTCGCAAATTTGTATAAACCGTTTCTCGTGGTTGCAAAGTAATTATCAGCGTTTACACTTTCATCGTAATGGCGTAATTACAATACGACTGTAGACACAGTTTTACAGAATATTAAATGTTTTGCATAATTCATTCTCACACATGGAATCGCAATTATGAGCAGTGATAGCCGGGCTATAAACCGACTACTCCCAGGTTCGGATCCCGCGTATGTTTTCGGGTTTATTATCACTCGGCGGTGAAGGAAAACATCGTGGGAAAATCCGCACGACCACGTCCTAACTTAAGGTCTGGATTTTCCTCTGACTTGTGGGGAGGTCACGTCACGTTATGCAAATTCAATATTTTTGCCAAATACTTGAGCGTAACTAGCGGACCACGCTAATCTAATCCTGCTAATGGATTGAACTGAATAACGGCAGAAGCAAAAAGAAACTGAAATAACAATTGCCGCGTAATGTTTGGCTCCAAAGAAGTTCCCACAGAGAACTTTTAAGTTGTAGATGGAAGTCGCTGACGAGGTTTTCCCGAGAGACAAAAGTAAACCAGCAAAAAACTGTAAAGAGTTTTCTATAAGGTTGGCACACGCTTGGTGTTTTAAGTGTACATAGGCTGCAGTAGCTTAAAATCGTGCAGGCCATATGCGTATAAAAATGAGTCGGTTTTCTTAAAAATTCAAGTGGCTTTGTCGTATCAGGGAAGTCGGTAGTTGTTAATGCGAATTCTGATGTCTGGCAATAAGTGTAAATAAATCCGTAATATTTTTTTGTCTAAGGTATAGACGATCTTATCAAAAGTGAAATGATTTTGCACTCTATCGATTCAATTAGCATTATTTTTCTCTGTAAGAAAAACTAATACTCCAGTTATATTTTGTTTTTCTTTTGTTGCATACTTTTGCTTAAACTTCTTCCTAGCGGTATCCAATTTCCTAATCCCTTAGGACGGGCGGGGTTCGCTATAGCAGCCAAAGTATTAAGATATTATGACGTAGATACTGATTTTGACCAGGGGATACTGTCGTCTGACATCAAGAGCCCGGAGGGCAGTCTATGTTAGGTTAGGTCACACGTTTTTCGAAAAACAATTTGTTAAACGTGCAGGTTCTGATGATTTTCTTCATCCCCGAGTCCATAAACTTGACAACGTGTGGTCTATACCTATACCAGGATTCGAACAAGGGACCAGCCTGTTAATGGACTGGTTCTTTACCACTAGGCTATCACTGCTCTAATAAATTATTTCTGTTCTATAATGTAACTATTAACCCTATTCCAGAATGGAATAATGAAATATATTCACGATCCCATTAAAAAATTATCTATATATATAAAAATGAATGTTTGTCTGTATGTCCTCAATGGACTCAAAAACGGCTGGGTAGATTTTGATGAAATTTTCAGTGAATCTTCAGGTTAGCCCAGCAGGTGATCCCGTGAAGTTTAGTAGCGATTATATCATCCGTGTCACCTAAGCTGGGGCGGATAGCTAGTAAACTATAAAAATGTCTCTCGGAGAAAAGATCTCACATTTTATTGCTGAACATATTATTATTTTTCTAAATGAAAAGAGAGATAGAAAAATGTTGTCAGTGAGTGGTGCGTACTTTGCTCGCAGGCATTATATATTCCAAGTCTTTCGTAGAGGGCTGTACAGATTTCAGAATTAGAATTATATAATATTCAGCGACGAATTTTTTTTTTATTCCGTGTCTCGATAGTTGTCTGCGGAGAAACGAATGTAGGGTTACGCATGGGTGACCTAGTGATGAACTGTCTGTTGTATGCAGACGATGCCGTGATATTGGCTGAAACACCATCTGAACTGCAAACAAAATACTAAAAGGCGATTGTATACAGAAAGGCTTGCTATTGAATGTGAAGAAAACAAAGATAATGGTATTTGAAAGAGAAGAAACCCGAACCATTGTAAGGATTACGGTTGTTGATGAAATGTTGCACCAAATGGATGAGATTGTATATCTTGGATGAACTTTCAGCAGGGATGGAAGGTACACCGCTGATGTGGAAAGATGTGTGAATGCTGGGAAGAGTGTGAATGGAGGGTTGGGAAAATTTCTGGGAAGTAAAAACTTGTGCCATAAGGCACAGCTCGCTAAACTCAATGCAGTGCTGGTCCCAATGTTTACTTATGGAAGCAGGAGCTGGATATGAAAGAGAGAGCATAATAGTAGGATAAACGCGTGAAAAACAAAAATTGTGGTGTAACGCTTGTTAACCGTATACGCAATGATGATAAACAGAGTTGGTCTGAAAGAGAGCGTCGGTGTAAAAATAAGAAGAGGCATGCTCCATTGGTTCGGACTTGTAGAAAGAATGCAGGATGAAAGAACGACGAAGCAGATATACAACACAAAAGTGGAAGAATGTAGGAGCCGAGGAACGCCAATACTTACATACCATGTCCAAATTGATCGTGAAGAGCAATGAATGTTCAAGAAGCGAGAAGGTGTGTAAGGATCGGGTCACGTGGCGCTCGGTTCTCTCTACCTACCCCGCAAGGGATTTGACGTGAAGTTATTGATAGATAGAAAATAATAAAATTCAAATGCGTGAACTAATTTTCATTGCTGAGATTTAGCTCTCAGTCGTCTGCAGAAATATTTTTACCTCAGACGACGTATGTTGAATCCCTAGCTGTACTCGGGACTTTAATCTGGAATCCTTCTCTGCGGTCTGGATTTAATATGGCGTACACATTGCAAAAATAGTATTTCGCTTTCTGCACCATCTACTTTGTCATACATTAAGCAAAAAATTAATTATGTTTTTGATAAGTGGTTTACGTTGAAACAACATACGAGAAATTAAGCAAACCAGCCCTTTAAGTACATCGGCCCGCTAATCGCTTCTGAAGCCGTACACATTTATTTGCGCAAAGTCGGTTAAATCGAGCATAGTTTCACACATCCTGCATACCTAACTCTCACAAAGTTCTCGAAAAGAGCGCTTTACATTGTAAGATTTTTAGTAATACAAGTAATTGTATATACTTAAAAACTTTAAAAAATGAAAATTGCTAAGATAACTGAATATCCTGCATCACCTGTCTGCATGGGGCACATGTAAAAAACATTCAAGTACGTGGTAGCAACCTTCTTTTATCCCAAAAATGTAAGTCACATCAGTTCAGCAGCCCTTCTGCAGAACCTCACATAAAGCTGTAGACAAAAATACAATTCCCAGGAGGGTTCTTGCATTCCTGTGAGTGAGTGAGGTCATCAGTAAGCTCCTAAAGAGTTGCTATATTAGCAGCAGTGATGGCATCGTACGAGCCATAGGGAGAAATATCTAAGGAGCTGACGTTTTTTAATACAACTTCGGAAGACATACGAGCATACGGTCCAACTGATGTAAAGCGGTTACCATAGCCTACGAACGCTTGTAATTTGTAATGCATTATCACTCGCGCGATGCCTCCTCTGCTATTAACACGCCAACTCCTTAGGAGCTTACTGGTGATCTCACTCACACGCAGGAACACAACAATCTTCTACGGAGTTGTTATTTGGCTGCGGTTTTCTGTAAGGTGGAGTTACTTCCCCATACGGGCTGCATTGATGTGCCTACCTCTCTTAAAACATCCAGACCAAGGTAAACAGACATGTTCATGCTCACAAATGTTTGTCTTGGGTGGAAATTGACTAGTTGGTGTCAAATTCGCGTCATTCACGACTGCGCTGCGCCACCGAGCTCGTCAAAACTTACTGTATTTTCGATTTTTATGTTATCTTACAATTCAGTAGCCCGATAGGTACTAATGTAAAAATCGTATCGTCCGCGTCACGCGAGATGTAAATAACATGTGTTAACACCCTCTGGATTAAGTTGGGGTAATGAGGTGTAAAACCCTGTTGTTTAGTGAACTAGTTACTAAGTTCATATTTGCGATTGGTAAGGCTACAGGGCTATTATAGTCCGTATTTATCGGTAATAGAGCTGACAATGGCACTGAAATTTGTCAGTTTAAGACACAATTAATAGAAGACGGTTAAAGGTACTGGGATATGATGTACTTGTACCCGTCAGCCTAATTCATTTGTAACTATACATTTAATCCAATGAAACAAAATCAAAAACTATTGTAATGTCAGTATATATTATTTTGTTATACAACGCCGAGTGGCACACAAGGATATGATATGACCCACCTGATCGAAAGTAGTTAACGTAGCTTACGGTTGCAAAACATTAAGTAACACTCGCGCGAAGTCGCATCTGCTGCTAACACAGCTACTCCTTAGGAGCTTACTGGTGACCTTTCTCACATACAGAAACACAACATCCTTTAGGGAGTTATCACTTGGCCGCGGTTTTCGTGAGGTGGTGGTAATTCCCCTGACAGGCTGCTTTGATGCGTTCTATCTCTCTAAAAACACCCAGACCAAGACGAACAGACATGTTCATGTACACAATATTTGTCTCTGTGGGAATTGAGCCCAGAGCGTTGAGAACAGACAAAACTTCTGCCAATCAGGCATCTTTTTCAGGTACACCGTTCCTATCTGAAATTTATATGTTTTCTGTGTGTGTGTCTGTGTATGCGTGTGTCTGTCGCTTTTTTTTTAATATTCCAATTTTGAGTTAAGATTCGGATTCAGCATAAAAAAGTAGAATAGGAATGTTCAGGAACCCCGTTCCTATCTCTTAAGGAACATTGTCAAAATAGCCGACAATAAAAAATAAAAAAAATGTTATATATTTTTTTTTTATATACTACGTCGGAAGCCATACAAGCATACGGCCCACCTATATGTAAAGCGGGTACCGTAGCCTATTAACGCATGAGATATATTAAGTATCACTCGCGCGATGCCACCTCTGCTGCTTACACAGCAACTACTTGGGAGCTTACTGGTGACCTCACTCACACGCAGAAACACAACAACCCTCTAGGGAGTTGTTATTTGTCTACGGTTTTCCATGAGGTGGAGGTACTTCCCCAGACGGACTGCTTTGATGCGCCCTACCTCTCTTATCTCATCCAGACCAAGACAAACAGACATGTTCATGCATACAAATATTTGCCTTGTGTGGGAATCGAACCCACGAGCGTTGGTGTCAAAGTCGCGTCATTCACGACTGAGCCACCGAGCTCGTCAAAATTATATAATTGACGAGCCAGGTGTTCCTTTGGCAATGCAAGCTTGCGCAACTGGTTTTTATATAGCTTCAGCATAGTGGCTCCGCTTTGCCTAATGGTAAGCGAAAGAGGAGCCCACACACAGTGAGAACACACAGTGTCCTGTCAGTTGACGCTGCTATGCTGACCCGCAAGATGCTCTTCACGCTTCGTTTGCAGGATTCCATATTGTAGGAAGAAGGGAACACATGTGCAGGCAAGGCATTCCACTTTTTAATGGTACGACAAAGATAGGTTGCCAAACTTTTTGGTACGCGAAGAAAATGTTCTCAACAGTGGAACGATGACATCGCAAGCCTGCACGCGTGATTCTATGACGGAAGGGAGAGGGTGAGATAAGGGAAAACAGTTCTTCAGAGCACTCGCCATGGTAAAGGTGGTAAAATACGCTTATACATTAGTAACGCACACATTTTTACACATTGTTACACATTTGTAACGCAGTCCTAAGGCAGTTGGACCAACTGCACAACGATTTCCATCGTACTGCTTAGTCGGTTGGCAAATTTGACGCGTTTATATCAACTGCAAAAAATCAGCATTCAAACTGCAAATTTACAACCGACGTGCAGTTCAAAAGAACACTGTTGTATAGACTCTTAGTTTAATAAATAACTATGTTTACGGTATCATAATTATATTCTGATAACTTATATTGACTTTTGTAAAGCGTTGATGGAACTTTTAAAGAAGTTCAATTGCAATTCCCCAACTCAGATCGTTAGCAAATTTTGCGAATTGAAGTTAACACTCTGAAGAGATGATTTATATTAAAGATGTTTGTTTCATTGCGAGAGATATTTGTGGAGAGTAAAGGGCAAGAAATGAACTGTGGGACCTTTCAACTTGAAATACGCCTACGTCGAGAACCGAGGACGGCGAGGTCTGATCCTGTTGTCGTACTGTCGCAGATGTCATTTGTCAAAAGTTATGGACTAGGTACTTATTTGAAGAGCTTTTCTGGAATGTATATTAGCAAGTTTCTTTCGGCATTTCTTCTTAGCCAATGGTCATTTCCGAAATGCTAGTAGATAAAAAAAAGGAAAAAGTAAAAAGAAAATTATATAAGATACAATAAGATTAAATTTCAAAAACTGTAAGACGTGTCTAAGTGCCCGCGAGGGCCCAATGGCAAACAAAGAATTTTTATCTTTTATATAACATGACAGGTATTCGTTTAGGCGCTATGGGGAATGTTACAGTGAACGTAGTTTAAATTAATTTAATCAGTAACTTACCGAGTTATGGAAGTCTGGCGGCAGCCGCTCCATGTCAAAATCTGTATTTTCGTCAAGTCCTTAGGCTTAGTTAGCTGACCCCGCTAATCATAATGGATTAGGTAAGAATACAACGCTAGGGAGAAGACATATATTGGCACTGCGCTGCTCCAGTATGTTTTAAAGTACATTTTTATATGTTCAGTTGCAGTTTCCTAATAAAATTGGCATACGTCGAGAAGTGAAAACAATACCATCATTCGATATTATATATTAATTAAAGAACCAAATTAAAATAAGAAGAGGCATGCTCCGTTGGTTCGGACATGTAGAAAGAATGCAAGATGAAAGAATGACGAAGCAGATATACAATGCAATAGTGGAATGATGTAGGAGCCGGGGAAGGCCAAGACTTACCTACCATGACCAAATTGGTCGTGTTCTATCAGAAGGTGATGTCAGGAGCCCTAGAAACCAGCCAGCGTGCATGAGAAGAGCAATGAATGTTAAAGAAGCGAGTGAGATATGTAAGGATCGAGTCACGTGGCGCTCGGTTCTCTCTGCCTACCCCGCTAGGGATTTGGCGTGAAGTTATAGATAGATAGATAGAATTAAAGAACCAAAGTTTACAAGTCGATAGTGAAGCACTACGATATTAAGCATAAAACAGTAAATGAACCAAAAAGGTTGCTGATTGACTGGTTACACACTTTAAGTGACAATGCAAGGGACGAGAGAGAATTTGTTTTTTCGGATTTATGAACATATTTATAATTAACAGTTGCTCGGCGGTGAAGGAAAAACATCGTGAGGTAACCCGCACTTCAAAGAAATAATATTTCGAAAGTCATGTCACCTTACCTAAGAATTATCTGGTTTTCCCTCTGGATAGCGGAGGTCTGACTGCAGTCGCTCCATGTAAAAATCAGTATTTTCGCCAAATCTTATTAGGTTTATTGAATTAAACACTAGGATTATGGTCGATGATGTAGTGTTGGAGCAAGTGAATGAGATTGTATATCTTGGAAGTGCTTTTAGCAGCAATGGAAGGTACACCGCTGATGTGGAGAGACGAGTGAGTGCCGGGAAAGGGGTGAATGGAGCGTTGGGTAAACTTCTAGGCAGCCGAAAAAAGCCGAAAGCTCGCTGTACACAAAGCGGTGCTAATTCCAACGCTAATCTATGGAAGTGAGAGCTGGGTATGGCAGAGAGAGCATGAAAGTAGAATAAATGCGATCGAGATGCGAGCATTGCGCAAAATTTGTGGCATAACGCTTGCTGGCCGCGTTCGTAATGAAGACGTGAGAGAAAGAGTTGGTCTAAAAGAGAGTGTCGGTGTTAAGATAAGAAAGGGCATGCTCCGTTGGTTCGGACATGTAGAAAGAATGCGGGACGAAAGAATGACGAAACAGATATACAATGCAAAAGTGGAAGGATGCAGGAGCCGAGGAAGGCCGAGACTAACCTACCATGACCAAATTGGTCGTGTTTTATCAGAAGGTGATGTCAGAAGCCCCAGGAACCGGCGAGGGTGCATGAAAAGAGCTATAAATGTCACAGAAGCGAGTGAAGTATGCAAGGACCGCGTCTTATGGCGCTCGGTTCTCTCTGCCTACCCCGCAAGGGACTTGGCGTGAAGATATACATACATACATACATACATACACATACAAACAATTTTTAACGGAAGTATCACGTGTTTTATTTATTTTGTTGAACCCGACGTTTCGAACGCTTTGCAGCGTCCGTGGTCGCAGGAAGACTCTTTAGGTTTAGTTAGCGGACCGTGCCAATCCAATAATAACGCTAAGAAGCAGAATAAAGAAGAGAAGAAATCAATATTGTACTTGAAAATTGTTTATCTACTATGAATTAACGCTGATTATTATTAATACACTTTTCTACAACGTACCACGATGTAATAAATAAATAATAAATATTGTCGGACAAATTACACAGCACCACCTAGCCCCAAAGTAAGCGAAGCTTGTGTTATGGATACTAGACAACTGATAAACATACGTAAATACATTTTTTTTTGTAAATACATACTTATTATACATAGAAAATACCCAGACCAAGACAAACATACATGTTCATGCACGCAAATGTTTGTACTGTGTGGGAAATGAACCCACTAGCGTTGGTGTTAAAGTAGCGTAACAACGCGTTTCACCACTGCGCCACCGAGCTCGTCAAAATGTAAATGTAATGCCCTTCATGATGCTCTGACGAACTCAAATGGATTCTTGATTTATCGATACATGCACATTTACATGCAATTTGATCTAACCTGCTGTGTGTGCTTCCGCCAACAATTAGTTCATGCGGACTAGCGCCGGCCGGCACCCACCCATGCCCCCACCACCGTCGCTGCCACGACTGTCCTGGTCGTCGCTGCGATACGTGTTTCGTCTATCCACGAGGCATCCTTAATCGTGGCAGCGACGGTGGTGGGGGCATTCGGTTTCTGTTCCAGATGGCGGACGACCGCAGCAGCCGAGGCAGAGACTACCAGAACAGCAGTGGCGTGCACTCCATATAGGCAAAAAGACATTGCCTACCCTATCAATTTGATAAATACCATCCGATGTTTCATTCATAAACATAGTTTTTAACTAATATTTCGTATCAAAAACAAAAAATTAAAAACAGCTCCATCTAACGGTATCGGTGCAAGTTATTAAAATCATCGCTAGTCATATTCAAATCGCAACTAGGCGCTACACTACACTAGCGCTGCATTGGCAGCTTTTAACGGCAGAGACACAAAATATTTTTGTCTAAATTTACGTATGTGTGCCGTGTTGTTAATACAAATACTGTAGTGTGCATTCCTGTAATTACTTTGCCCACAATAACACAAATAACGCACACAATCGCATAGCTATATAGACAATGTCTTTTCAGCTGAACTATAACGTAAATTACCGAAGTGTCGCGAGCATTGCTACGTAACTATTTTAAAAAGTAGTTTGCTGCGTATAATTTTATAGTTAAAGATATTGCTATTTCTTTTTTTCGTATAAAATTGATGTTAAATTTTATTTAGATTTTAAAACGGCCGCCATTGTTTTTGTTTTGAATCCATTGACTGGTAGCAGACGAAATAAGATTTTAAAGTTTTAAAGTTGATAAATATGGATGATATTCACTGCAAAAGTTGTTCATGTGGTAAATAAAAAATTATGTGTTTTCAAAACTATCTTTCGGTGAAAAAAAAACAAGTGATCACATACATCATTATTTCCACAAGACTGGATAACCAAAATCAACATTCTGTATTTTTTGGTAAGTTAATAGCTTATAAAATTTCTGCCTACCCTGTCAAAAATCTCTGTGCACGTCACTGCGGAACAGCCATGGCAGCGCTGGTATGTTGCACCAACGGTAGTAGGTGGGTACCGGCGCTAGTCCGCATGAACTAATTGGTGGCGGAAGCACACAAAGCATGATCAAATTGCATGTAAATTTGACTTTCGCAAAATAAAGCCCGAATCTATTAACATACACATTTCTCTTTGCTTACCCTATAAGTGACTTGACGTGGGGAGGTAGGTGGATGTAGGTTTCTTTTTTACTATTTTTGTTGCTTTTCTTCATACAGTAATGTTCACATAAAGTGCCATCGAAATATTTAGCTACTTGTTAACCCTTCGAAACCCGTGTGGTCATATATGACCGCGAAATGTATGGGAAAAGGTATATAACGGGTTCTGAAGGCTAGGAACCGTTTATTGAGCCTTCACGATCCGGGCTTGCCTAGTTTTAAGATCACAAAAATTCATCTTGTAACTCGTATTGTTTATATTTCAGATCTATTTATAACTTGGAATCATACGATTATGGAAGAACACATGTTCCAAATTATAAATTTTATATTATATATATAGGAATCCAAACTCCTTCGATTGATGCAATATCCATACTAAACCAGTGAGATGAATATAAAGACATATGATTAATTGTTGTCAAAATCGTGATAGTACATGAACAAATTCAACTTATATGTAATCCTACTCAGCCAGTAACGTCACGAATGGAGCCGTGAATACATTAATTAGCACTCTCTTCAAACCACTCTCGAAACGAAACATCTGAATTTTACACCATCCTCACTATTTACGTGCAAACATTCACCACTGAAAGTTGGCGTCAATGAAATGAAACACGCGCCACTGAAAATTCATATCAGATACATTTTAATTAAAATGTACGAGCTATATTAAAACCACATGCAAATATGTTTGTTCGTTAAACTTATGATAAGTTACATAAATATATATTTTGTTAATACTAATAATTAAAATATAACAAAATAGTTGAGGTGCCGGCAGAACGGACAGGTTTATAAATCCTTCATTAGAAGACGCAGCTCTAATTGGTTAGTTCATGGATCATCGTCGTATCACTTCAGCTTATTGGTTATAACATCCTCATCATTGGAACATAAAATCCAAATCGAAGATATACTTAGGCGCTGTAACTCTACACTCTGATGAGTAAAGTGTGCCTCTATGCGCCATCAACGGTTGTTAGGAACTATATTTGTAATTGTCTTTGGTATGCCTTTTTATATTTTTTTTAATATATTGTGAGATTGATAGCTCGGTACTCAGTAAAATATTTATTGACAGATTGCTTCTTATTTTTCTCTAAATAATACATACAGTCCCAGTCCCGTACAACCAGCAACGGTGTATTGGTTTGTGTACGTATACAAAAACGCTATATACATAAAGTGAAACTGGCTTTATTGAAATCGTTTCTTGTTACTTTTTGTATAATAAGTTATTTTAATGTTCATCAAACCTTCCAAACTTCCCAGCAATATAAGAGAATTGTCAATAAACAAATTTAAAACTACTATTAAAGCCAAATTGTGTAGCAGGGCATATTATAAAGTATCTGACTATATTAATGATAAAAATGCCTGGGATTGAGTCGATCCAATTATAATGTAATTAATAAATTATATAAATTTGTTTGGATACCAAAAGAGGGATGCCTGAGTTTTTGGCAGTATTTTTATCAGTGCTCATCTAGTCATGAAAAAAAATTTGTGACTATTCCAAACAAATGTAGCCATTTTTACGGAATAAAAAGATTTCGACTTTGACTTTGATTATCTGTCTATATTTTAATTCAGTATTCCTTCGTAGTTCCAATACTTATTAATTTAATGCAGTGATAATTTGAGGAGCGTACTGCCGACACTGCTCTTCACTTCATATTGTAATGGTCCTTATTGTAATCCTGTTGTACTGTATGTTTTATTGTATGTGTTTTTGTAAAATGAATCAAGTGTTAATCTATGTAACTATTATTTTAATTTTCTTGAAATTCTGCTAAGGAACGAAATCTAAAACGAAAATTCAACATTGAACTAAAGTCATAACCATGCAAATCAGCAAACTGAGATGGTAGAAGACCAGCCACAGCTACCGAATTAATGATAGCAGATGGGTAATGATATTCTTGCAATGGAAACCGCATATGGATAGACGAATCGTTGGCTGACCCATATCTAGATAGCGTAATAACTTCATACGAGTGTTGAAAGCGGTGATGAAAGCGGAGAATTACATCTGACGAAAACTGTAAGTACGAAGTAGCAGACAAGATAAAATGGATAATGATAGTCCTGCAGTAGAAACCGCATATGGGTAGAAGAATCGTTGGCTGACCCACATCTAGATAGTGTAATAACTTCACACGAGTGGGAGTGGCTCGATGAGGAAAGCGGAGAATTACATCTGGCGAAAACTGTAAGTACGAAGTGGTAGACAAGATAAGATGGATAATGATAGTCCTGCAGTAGAAGCCGCATATGAGTAGAAGAATCGTCGGCTGACCCACATTTAGATAGTGTAATAACTTCACACGAGTGGGAGTGGCTCGATGAGGAAAGCGGAGAATTACATCTGGCGAAAATTGTAAGTACGAAGTACTAGATAAGATAATGTATGTGTATTTCAATGTGTAACAATCGCGAAAACCTAAGACAATACTAGATAAGATGGATAATGATAGTCCTGCAGTAGAAACCGCATATGGGTAGACAAATCTTTGGTCAACCCACATCTAGATTCTGCAGTAACCCCAAACGAGTGGCCGGAAGTGATTCGATGAGGATCATTGCATCTGACAGAAAAAGTAGAGCCTGTATAGTGTGCAGGAATGGATAGGTACGTTGATAGGTATAGAGATGGTGATGATGTTATCCTAAAGTAAATGCTAAAGTAAGTTGCAATTCAGAAGGGTTTGAATATTTTTTTTGTTTTGGCCACTCGACGTGGTAATTAAGAACATATTAATAGTAAACCAAACGTAGCAACTAATATTACATATTTCAGTTGCAAATCAAAACTGGAATTGCTTTATGTAAATTTACACGTGATTCTGCCACCTAATCTGAATCGTAACATGTTTCAGTTTCCGCGATATGCTCCTTTCAGTTGCTATTAAATAGATAAATATGAATGTTGTTCATAGCGTGAATATCACTGTGATAAATGTAAGTAGTATTGAGTAAATTTGGCAACCGTGACACAAAGGGTATATAATGATTGTATCAGAAAGAGTATGTATTTTTTCACGAACAGAAAACCATAGCCGAATGATAAATTTCTCTCTGAAAAAGCTTAAATAAAGCTGAAGCTTATTATGCGTAGCTAAGTAGGTATATGCATGTATCTGTGTCATCCACGCACTCACGCATATACACACATATAGATATATATTAATATATAATTATATAGTCTTTTTTAATTGTTTACTAACTGCTGATTTGATTATAATGCGCTACTGTGGTTATTCGTGTTACTGGCACTATTTTAATACGATATATATTTACTAAGTTAAGAATATATCTTGTAATATATATGAAGAAAAAATAACTCCCTTGAGCATCGTGTTCCTGTGAGTGAATGAGGTTATCAGTAACCTCCTATGGAGTTGCTGTATTATCGAGCTGGGGAGGTATCGCGCGAGTAATACTTAATGTGTTGCAATCGTTCATAGGCAACTGTAATCGCTTTACATCAGGTGGACCGTAAGCTCATATGCCTCCCGACGTTGTATAGAAAAAAAAACCTACATTTATGTATGCTTGTAAAAGTACACAGTCGTTTTCTAAATTCAGAAATTAAGTGATAATATTAGATAAAATAAAAATGCGTACTTCGCTACGTGTCGGCTTGTTAAGACTAGTAGATATTTTGTTGTAAATTGTATTTAATTCTATAATAAATTGACTGAGACAGTTCTGCCCTATCTTATAGTATCTTCAGAAGATACATCAAAAATATTTTTTATAAAAGAAGCTCGAGATAAACCCATCCATAGACATGCTGCGGTCGGTGTTACTTAACTTGCGTATTTAGTTAGAATGACACGCGTAACTACACCATCGGGCTTGTTTCCCTTGCAAGTGTCAAAATATGCGCATAAACAGCCGTATCTTTTGATTACATTCACTTAGAAGTTTCATTTTTTACTGTGCTAAGGGACTGCATGCAGACCTGAGTATTTGATATTATTTTCAGCGTGACAGCTCCACCCATCCCTGAAAAAAAAGGGTCTTAACAGACAGACAGACACACGGACAACAAAGTGATCCTATACGGGTTCCGTTTTTCCTTTTGTGGTACGGAACCCAAAAAAAGTAATGATTTCGAGAAATTAATATAATGCATTAAGATTTTATAGACATAATGATGAAAAAATATTTTTTATCTCTTATAATCCGGTATTATATCTTATATCTTTTTCATCGGTCATATTTTCTGGAAATAACCACCACTCCAAATTATATAAGTAGTGCATCAAATTCGTATTAAAAAATAGTTACATGATTATATTATAAGCTTCGCAGATTTATCATTAGAAAGAAAAACATTTATTCGTACACAACACAACACTGAACAACAAACATATACACAGCAAAACATATATACAAAACTAAGCATAACATAACATAACAAATATAAACACAGCAAACAGTGTTGTGCGATGTAACAAAATGGTCTGGACTCAGTATATTGTCGAAGCCTGTGTAGCAGACCCGACACTGATTTTCAGTCCAGACCAGTCTTTTGTGACATTGCAGACGGAACAAACAAGCACTATGCACTAAGACAAACAACGAACACTATAATTAACCAACATAAAAGAAACAATATAAAACATACTTAAATATACAGTTTAAAGATTACAAAAATATTCCGATTGTAAGAACCGAGTGCCAAAACGAAAAAGCAGATACAAGACGGAAGAACAAAATAAATAAAAAGCGTTCATGACATCAATCCAAGTGAACAGAAAAATACTCAGAGGATGAAAAATATTATGTACTATTACGTATCGTTCGTTACAAACTTAAATCACATAACAATAATTCAACTACCTATGCTCCGCACACAGGGATGCGCGAATCAGGGCCAACACAAGACTGGGGCGACACGGCAAATGAATTTTCAATAGAAAAATCATCATAAATTTGTTAACAAAATGTCCAAGGTAAAAACTTTTAAGATACCTAAGTGAGAAAGTCGATTTAATATAATAACCAGTGTTAAACTAAGATTGTCACTGATACAGATAACAGGACAGATACCTGAGGTACAGCAACGTTGTCCACGTAAAATAGGGACACTATGTGAATTAGATATTTTCTAAATAATAAAATATATCTAAGTATAAAGTAAACTTGCCAGACCATAACAGACTCATTCATGCTGACATAGGTGCAGAACAAACTTAAACTCGCAACTTAATTAAATCAGGGTCACAGTCCAGTGAGTTTTTGGATATTTAATAAATGAGTTTTAAAAGCCGCGATAAACGGTTTCTTCTTTTTTAGGGTCCGTATTGGTGGGGGAATGTTATTCCAGCAGTAGGTGGCTGCATATTTAAAGCTACCCCGAAAAGCAGCTGACCTATGGCTCGGTGTGGACAAACGATAAAGGGAGGACCGAGCAGAGTACTTACGTGCATTTTGCATCCAGGTTAGCCTAGTATGTAGATAATCTGGCTGACGGTTGTTGACCACACCAAATAGGAGGCTGGCAAGGTGAAGATATCTGCGCGATTCCATTTTCAGTATGTTGGACTTGTTAAGATATGGTGTTATGTGGCTGCGGGGTGGAACGGAGAAGCATTACATTTCCCTATGTTTGGAAATTTCTAGAATGCACCAGTGTACGGTCTGCTGACAGCTTTAGTTGCGCTGCTTTTAGCACCGGCGTCGTGAATGGGGGCTTTTATTGTTATTAGTAGCACGTACACCACAGCTGAAATGTCATGTAATATTCTTTTAAACTTTTCAAGCTTGCAATCAAGTGAGTAATATATTTATTGTAAGATGATTTGGAAAAAAAAGACCTATATTGGCAAGTTTCTTGTGGCAATTTTTCTTCGCTAATGGTCATTTGAAATGCTGATAGATTAAAAAAGATAAAAACAAAGATATAATATTGAAACTGTAAGACGTGTCTAAGTGCCCGTGAGGGTCTAAAGGCAAATAAAGAATTTTTATCTCATTTTTCACTTTAAGGTTACCAGAGAGTTTCTGCTGCTATTACTACTAAATATTACAGAACAACAAAAGAGAGCAGTAATAGTCTAGTGGCTAAAGAACCGGCCTCTTGCCCAATTTGTCCTCGGTTTGAATCCTGGGATATTTGTAATTATCACTTACTCGACGGTGAAAGAAAATATCGTAAGAAAATCCGCAGTCAAAGATATTACAATAGGAAAAGTAGATTCTTTACGTTAACCATAAGCGAAAAATGCAATGGTTGACCTCAGGTCAAACGCCGCAACAGAGCCCTAAAGCAAAGCTCACTAATAAAATGGTAATGGTAACTGTTTGGTGGTCTCTTCATGGCGTTATTCACTATAGCTTTCTCAGGACTGGTCAAGCAATAACAGCAGATTTTTACTGTACCGAACTTCGAACTATGATGGCGAATTGGCAGTGAAACAGCCCTGATTCGTGAATCGAACCATTTTTTTTAGTTTTTTCTCTCTTAATCTAGACAATTATTATATAATATAGTTAATGTTCACATGCACAGAATAAGATCGAGAGAGACCGGTGACAAAGATAGGCCGAAGCCGGTCGCTCAGTACACCAGTCCTCTTCCCGCAACATCTTAACATTGCGATACACTGATTGCCTATTATCATGATTCGATTTTAAAAATTTGTAAGAATACAAAAAAAATATATATATATATTATTACAAGCTAATTAAGGTGAAGGATTATTTTAAAGTTTTGGCCAGATTAGGTAATTTATTTAAAAATATAGAACTAACGAGTTTACAAATAGGTAGGTGTTGTGCATGAATGAGTGAGTGTGGTGTGTGTTGTAAGTGTAGAGTGTGAATGGGATGTGTGTTACAGTGGGTAGTGGTGGTGTGGGGTAAAGTGAGCATGATGAAGGTAAGAGGAGACTCAGTAGACACATGTATTCTCAAATAATATTATTTGGATTACTTATCCACAACCTACTTAGGTTGTGGATAAGTAATCCAAATAATATTATTTGTTCATTATTGATCCATGATAACGATAAGACCTCACACTGCACGAGAAACCGTTGTAACTCTACAGAAGCTTCAGTTGGAAACTATACGTCATCCTCCGTACTCGCCAGACCTTGCTCCAACTGACTACATTTTTTTACGTGATTTCGACAATTTTCTACGTAGTAAAAAAAATTCTACCCAATAGGTAGTACAAAATGCTTTCACACAGTTTGTCGAATCTAGATCCCCAGAGTTCTACTTTTCAATTCATACTTTGACCCCTAATATTTTGAAAAACGTAGAATCTGACGTAACAAAGATCTGGTTTTCCCTCTGGGTTGGTACTAGACAACTGATAAACAAACGTAAATACATTTTTTTTTGTAAATACATACTTATTATACATAAAAAATACCCAGACCAATACAAACAAACATGTTCATGCACACAAATGTTTGTACTGTGTGGGAATCGAACCCACGAGCTTTGGTGTCAAAGTAACGTTACAGCGCGTTTCACCACTGCGCCACCGAGCTCGTCAAATTTTATTTTATAGTACCTTAAAATAGAGTTAGTTCATGGATGGAGTGACGATATAAAGAAATTATAGGGAGTCGGTGGACGCATGTTGCACAGAATCAAGGCGAGTGGCTCTCTAGACGGGTGGCTGATGTCCTGCAGTGCAGCCCGGACGAATACGGACTTAAATGATGAACGATGACGTCTACGAAGAAAATTTATATTTTAAGCAAATACAAATTATAATAGTAATATGTTTTCTATACAGCTTGCTTATATAAAGTCACCGTTCTAAGTCCTTTATTATGTGCCAACATTGGTTACTGCTTCAATATTATACAATTATGCGACATTGTCTAAACTCCATCTTGAATTGTTGGTGGCTTATGGATGTCAACCTGGCATTTACGATCGTGACACTTGGATATATTACTAAATACCTCGCTGTATATGGTTGCTACGGTGTGGTATATTGAGGTGTAACTCACACAAGTAAACAGATAGGTTGCGGCGTCCATTGTGCGCTTTTATAATTCTGAACGTCACGTTATCGTGACAATCCACGATTTACCGTGAATATCGACGGTCACCATATAGTCGCTTTTATTATTTGTATGTTGTGGACATTCAACGCATAATTTTAACGAAATATTAATAACAATACCAAACTTCTACTACATCTGTGTTGCTCTTGTACCGAATATGTCCACGGTAATCTCGTCACATCAACAAATATAAAAGGGCACATTGGTAGGTTTTGCTGTCAGATTCGCCGTAATCGCGGATGTGATTGACAGATATCCTATTATGTTAGGAATGATGGTTGCATGAAATTCATTGACGTAAATTTGGATATTTTGATTTCTGAATGCTATTATTATTTTCTTCTTCCTAAGGTTGGCTCGTTTCCTAATGGACTGACGGCCACTACAAAAGCCTAGGGATTTGGCGAAGATACTGATTTTGACATGGAGCGACTGCCTTCAGATCTCATCAGATCAGTTGGAAAATTAGCCAGTTGTTCATAGGACATAATTTTATTTTATACAACGTCGGAAGGCATACAAGCATACGGCCCGTCTGATGTAAAGCGGTTACCGTAGCCTATGAACGCTTGTAATACATTAAGTATCACTCGCGCGATGCCTCTGCTGCTAATACAGCAACTCCTTAAGAGCTTACTGGTGACGTCACTCACACGCAGGAACAACAAAATAAAGAATAAAAAACACAGAAGCCCAAAATAGTTGTAAGGGGGAAACAATAGTGGAGGTATTTTTTTTAATAGTTTATAATATACCAAATAACTTTGGAACCGATTTAAAACATATGCTGGTATGCCGTGACGTTGTATAAAATACACTCGCAACTCCATTCTACCTTTGGCTATTAATTTAATTCAACGCTGTTTAAACCTTAGAGTGTTATCCATTTTTATTCCCGTTCTCTTGAGACCAATATTTTGTTTCACGCCATTACGCTCGGGCTATAACTGTGAGATATTTCAAACAGTTACGCTTCCCTGGGCAGTTCTTCATTGTCATTAACTGTATTGTTATTTTATGAAACTCAACTAACCAGCAAACTACTGTTTATGGGACCGTTTTTATACAACGTCAGTAGAGAAACAAGCATACATCCCTGATTTAAAGTATCTTTATTACTCTGCTACTGTTAACTCGGCAACTCCTTAGAAGCTTACCGGTAACCTCTCTCACTCGCAGAAACACAACAACTCTTCATTTGACTGCGGGTTTCTGCAGGATAGAGATATTTCCCCAGCGGGCTGCTTTACCCCCTTACAGACCAAGACAAACATTCATATACATGCTGGCAACGAATGAGGGACACAGCGAAATAAGACAGATTGTGTATATGTAATACATACATTTTCCCCACAGAAACTATATTTTTATTATGAGCCGTTTTTGAGTTACAGCTTATCAAACTTTTTCATTTAAAAACGATATGCCCACCCCTAAAGTGAGCTGTTTACGCGTCAAGCGTCAATTACGCGTCCGAAATGTGTCAATAACGGGGCACTTTTTTGAATGGTTCCTTGAACTCACTCGATTTTCGGTACTTAAATAACGTAACACATTAAAACAGATAATTCTTTACGTAGTAGCAAAACCTCACTAATAACTCCAAAATAAATAATATCCTGTTATTATATCATTATTCGTTAATTTACTATAGAGTTTAACTATGTTATTAGATTAATTATTATTAACTCCGTTGGTTCGGACATGTAGAAAGAATGCGGGACGAAAGAATGACGAAACAGATATACAATGTAAAAGTGGAAGGATGTAGGAGCCGAGGAAGACCGAGACTAACTTACCATGACCAAATTAGTCGTGTTTTATCAGAAGGTGATGCCAGAAGCCCCAGGAACCGACGAGCGTGCATGAAAAGAGCTATGAATGTCACAGAAGCGAGTGAAGTATGTAAGGACCTCGTCTTATGGCGCTCGGTTCTCTCTGCCTACCCTGCAAGGGACTTGGCGTGAAGATATACATACATATGTTATTAATAGAGGTGAAAAAAAAGAAACCTCGATGCGGCGATTCGCGCCACCCACAGACCGAAAGTCCGCACATATTTTTAAACTAGTTCTGTAATATAACTGTAGCTAATCGTAAATTTTAAATTGGCAATAGTGTAAAGTGAAAGTTCATGTAATTGTGGAAGAAAATACGCTGCGAGTCCGAGGCGCATTTTCACACAAAAATGGAGGATTGTTTGAACATCGGATTTAAAATTAGGTATCTAACTTTTATTTCGTTTAAATTTTATATCCATGAGATAGGTTGGCACAATAAGTGTACGTTAAGCGTAACACTTTGACCCTTGTACTGTTCGTAAGTCGTACATATGAGATACGTAGGTACGTTTGTATTTGCATTATTTCTCCTTTTTAAAATGTCATGCCGGGCATGGAAATTTAAAATCAGCCAAGTACGAGTTAGACTCGCGCACGAAGGGTTCCGTACCATTATCTATAAAAACGGCAAAAAAAAAAACACGCCTGTTGTATGGGAGCCTCCCTTAAATATTTGTTTTACATTGAATTAAACAATTTTTAACGGAAGTATCGCGTATTTTATTTATTTTGTTGAACCTGACGTTTCGAACGCTTTGCAGCGTCCGTGGTCGCAGGAAGACTAAGGTGGTATTTGTCTTACATTAGTTATTCAATTATTACATCTACCGACATGGATGGATTAATTATATATGTTCCGATTCACACAAAAATAGCTCACAGTGTCCGAACATTTTTTAGATCTTTGGGTTTGGGATTTGATTATTTTTAGGACTGGATCCCAAGCAGGTGGTACTTGCCAACCATCTTCTCTATTGAAATTGGGGTGTTTTCTTATTTCAATAGCCTCGCGCAACATTCTCGGCATATAGCGATTCTCCTTGGCGAGGATTTGTGGTTTATCAAACCGGATGTAATGGTTTGGCTGGTCCAGTGTATGTTCACAAACTGCAGAGTTTTTATCGCGCCTATTCTTCATGTCAGCAATGTGTTCTTTCACACGAGTACCTACGTTTCTCTTTGTTTGCCCTATGGATATATTAGGATTGGTGGAGTTCAGTACCTAAGACAAAGGATTAGTCGAAGATACTGATTTTGGCCAGGAGCGAATATTATCAAACCAAGAACTGAAGGTGATAATGGTAAGTAATGTTCATAAATCCGAAAAGACGAATTTAGTGGTACATGTCTACACCTTATTAAACTGGTGTACACTCGAAGACTTTCCACCGTTCATCATTACAGCCCGTATTCCTCCACTGCTGAATATAGGCAGAGGTTTCCTAGACCCTCGTGGAGCGACCCTCGTCTTCCCTATACGACCCGCAGTTTCCATTTTTATGCCATTAATTTGCCATTCTACGCTATATAAATAAATACAATGAACAATGAACTAAGCTCACAATTAGATATGTTAAAATTTTTGATCTCTGAATGAGCTAATATATTTTGATCACATTGATGCATCCACAGAAGGTACATCCAATGCTACATCATATCAAACCGGCCTGCACTCTTTCTTTCTATCCTTTTACCACTCATTTACCACTCTAAGCTGTATAAATAAATGAATATAATAAGTTAAAAATTTTAATCGTTAACATGAATGTCATACAAGATCATAAACCTCTAATCAGATAAGAAAGAGCGAACACAAAGTAACACAGCGGCAGTCATAAAGCAGCTCGCAGGCAGTGAACGATCCACATAATTATGCAAAAACATAAACATCGCTTCAACAGGTCGCGTGAGCCCATTTTTATGTTAAGCTCGAGTACGTAAAATAAAACGACATGTATGTAAAGGGAGACATAGACGCACGATTTTCTGTATAGAAATAAGTTGAGACAAATATTTTTTCCTCATGTTTGCCTACCAAGTTTTTAATGAATGTTTAATGACGAGATTTATAGTAATCTATAATCAAGATACCAGTAAAAATGTTGCAAACATGCAAATTCATAACTGTTTTCCTAAAATTTTTAATAATGATGAGGTGTCGACCGTGGTGGCGCAGTGGTTAGTAACGCTGTTTTGACACCAACGCCTCTGGATAAAATTCTCACATAGGACAAAAATTCGTGTGCTGGAACATGTCTGTTTGTCTTGGTATGGGTGTTTTTAAGAGAGGTAACACCAAAGCAATCCGTATTGGGAAGTACCTTTACCTAACGGAAAAACGTAGTCAAATAACAACTTCCTGGGGGTTGTTGGATTCCTGTGTGTGAGTGAGGTCACCAGTAAGCTTCTAAGGAGTTGCTGCTATACGAGCAGAGGTGTCATTGCGCGAGTGATACTTAATGTATAACGCTTTACATCATGTTTGTATGTTTCCTGATGGTGTATAAAAAAAATAAACGGTGGGAAGAAGATAAATCAGGCAGACACGCGTTTAGACAGATTATCAACGGATTCAAACTTATTTTAGTATAAGTAGTAGTAAATCTTTGTTTTAAAGTCGAAGGTAAAAAATAATCTTGAAATGAATGGCTTTCCTTAACAGTAAAACGCAGAAACATTGCGTCGGTTTGAAGACTCTATTAGCACCACTGACAAACGTAAAATTTTTCATTGCTGCCACATTCGCCGGGATTATTCTTGATTTGCGAGTTTGTCGCTTGGTTAATGCGGTTCACTGTAATAAACTTACAACGTCGACGTCAAAAAATATTGTATCTAACTTTATAGTCGGCATTAATTCTATTTTTGCGTACTCGGATCTTGTGTTTCGGTTCAGAGACGCACTGTGCATATTATCGATGATCCTGAGCTTACTCGCTCTCTTCGTCTACATCTTAGCGTTGTCCTGTTTCCTAAATCATTAGAATTGGCGGGTCTACCTAAGCCTAAGGATTTGGCGAAGATACTGACTTATGCACGGAGCGACTGATGTCAGACCTTCACAATCCAGAGGGAACATCAGACCTTTAAACTGACACACGGTATTGAGCCCTTAAGTTTATAGAGAAATTTTACCTTCCTTACAACTGCCACGGTCGCCGTTGGTGCAGAATTCACTCGCTCATTCTAGAACTGCAATGATCGTGTCATCCGAAGAAGTTTTGTGGAATGAACTCTCATCTGAAATCTATCAAAGGACTATAATTTTTTAAATGGAACTTATTGGAATGGATTCTTAAATGGAACGAAGACGTTTTTTACAGCCGCCACACACGAGTACACTATGGCAGCTGCTTGCTGCTTACGGCAAACCATATGCTAGATTTCTACCTTAATGTTACATAAACAATATGTACTGTTTTTCATTACATATTGTAATGTCGACGAACTTAGTGGCGCAGTGACTCATAATGCTGCTTTGACACCAGAGCTCGTGGGTTCGATTTGAAGTAGGGCGCATCGAAGGAGTCCTTCTGGCGAAGTACCTCCCCCCCCCCCCCCCCTCCTCATACGAGTAAATTCCTAAGCAATTCCTGCGAAAGCAGCAGAGGGGACATCGCGTGAGCGATACTTTATGTGCAAGCGTTAATAGGCTACGGTAACCACTTTACATCAGGTAGGTCGTATGCACCCGACGTTGTATAAAAAAAAAATCATGTACGTGTTTCATATATTTCCGCACAGAGTTTACAAATCAACAGATATAAATAGGTAAATGATTAAAATAAGAGAATATTTGAATAAAGTTATAATATAATTGAAATAATAAATAACTTCAGCGCATACAAAAAGCAAGCGGAATATAACGCACGACTGAAAAGAGAACAAAGATGCATCATGCTCCATGCATACATGCATTTCATTTGTGAGAATGTAGGCCTACAATTCATAGTACCATATCGTAA
Organism: Pyralis farinalis; assembly: GCA_947507595.1. NCBI lineage: Eukaryota > Metazoa > Arthropoda > Insecta > Lepidoptera > Pyralidae > Pyralis > Pyralis farinalis. Next base: position 32,348,699 of record OX382269.1, on the reverse strand, counting down.
ATATATCCAATACCGGATTTTGCGATATCTTTAACGTGCAGCCTCTTAGCTGGCCACCAACTTCGAGAGTATACGAACTCACAGGGCATAGAATAGTACAGACAAGGTTGACATAATTATTGATATCTTGGGAAAAGTATATGTTCCAAAATAGTGACAGAACTTTTCCTGAATCTTGTCTTTCGTAACGTGGCCCCGTTTTCTAATCCATTGGGGAGTCTGTTACCGAAGCCACTATACAGACTATAATCCTTATATGAATGACTGCCGTCAAACTGCTACAACCCAAAGGGAAAATCAAACCTATTATAAAGATCACACGACTTTCGAATTATAATTATTGGGATGTGAGTTTCCTCACCGTATATCCATTCACCACTGCGCAAACACTTAGTCTGGGTAAGTACTTCCGCCTCTTAAAAACCCGTGACCCCGGGACAGCAATGGACTTCACTGTTCATTGCCTTTTTGGTGGTCGCCGCTGTTAATTCTGGTTACACAGGAGACACAGTGGTAGGAATGAGTGGTAGGCATGTTCCATTAAAATAAAACCCGTATGGGAAAGTATCTCCATCACACAGAAGGCCGTAGGCAAATAACAACTCGCTGAAGTGCTGTTACTTTCCTGCCTGTGAGTCATCAGCAGTAAAGGCCTTGGGACTTCTGATCTCACACCGTTGACATCAGCGGTACAGGATTCCAACTCCCCAGTCGGTTAACAGACCGGTTCTTCATCGACTGGGCTGGTTTAGTAAATACCGGTAATTATTTTAAAGGTGATGACTGTAATTTGGTTTAATACAGGTTCTTTGTTTTATATCTGTTTCATGATATAACCTCGGCTCGTCAATTATATAACAATTCAATTTTTTTCTTATTTGTCGGCCATTTTGACCATGTTCCGTAAGAGATAGGAACGGTGTTCTTGAACATTCCTATTCTACTTTTTTATGCTGAATCCGAATCTGAAGTCAAAATTCAAATATTCGAAAAAAAACGCACACATAGCCAAACGCCAAACATATAAATTTCATATAGGAACGGTGTTCCTGAAAAGCTCTTACACAAAACAAATAATAAAGTTACGAATGAATCGTTTCAAACAAAACAACAAGCGATGAAATCTATACGTAAATAAGCCATGTGTGAATATTCTCATATAAGTACATATGTTCATGAGAAAAGTTGGAAAACTTGAACTTTCTTATATGTTAGGCGAGACGTGAATTGGATGTAATTAAATTCCACCTCATAAAGAAGGATTGCGCATGCTTAAAACTTCTCCGAAGCAGCTACTTACCTAACTACAGTTTCCGTTCAGTTTATTCATTATTATTGCTAGAGACAGGATTATGTGCAATAAAGCTGGAAATATATGCATGCCAATGTTTGATATGTGCTTTAAAAGTTATTTTAATATTTAATTTCGAATGTAATACAGTAAGAGTTATTGAAATTGCATGTTGAACTCTTTATTGTGAATTTTCGTTCATTGTGATGTTATAGATCGTCAATGGTAGATGTACATACCTATTTATTACACGCGCAAAGCGGCATCAAATATTACTAATATTAGATTTACCAGAGGGAGACTTTGTACAAAAGTCGTCTGCGTGGATAACTCTGTCTCACCTATTTCCACCACCACCGGTGTATTCCGGTTTGAAAGGTGAGATATAGCAGATAAATTACTGGGTACTGTGACGAAACAGACTTAGGCCACAAGATGGCAGCGCGAGTAACATCCCTGTGGTGTTGCGAACGTAAATAGGCAATGGTGATCGCTTACCATCTAATGCGGGCCGCATGTTTGTTTGCCAATCTAGTTTCAGAAAAATACAAAAATAATTTTACAGCTCTGCTGGCAATCTGCGCTGTGCCATCCACGAAACTGTAGTGTTGAAAGGAATTACCATTCCAGTGGTACCAAATCGTCCAATACATACATACATAGTAATTGCGTTTATATAATCTCTGCTTTTTTTTATACTACGCCGGGAGGCATACAAGCATACGGTCCACCTGATATAAAGCGGGTACCGTAGCCTATTAACGCCTGCTATATATTAATTATCACTCGCGCGATACCTCGTCTGCTGCTTACACAGCAACTCCTAGGGAGCTTACTGGGGATCTCACTCACACGCAGGAACACAAGAACCCTCTAGGGAGTTATTATTTGGCTGCGATTTTCTGTGAGGTGGAGGTACTTCCCCAGACGGGCTGCTTTGATGCGCCCTACCTCTCTTAAAATATCCAGATCAATACAAACAGACATGTTCATGCACACAAATATTTGCCTTGTATGGGAATCGAACCCTCAAGCGTTGGTGTCAGTCGCGTAATTCACGACTGAGCCACCGAGCTCGTCAAAACGCGTATATCTCGATATAGCTATATAAAATTTATTGATTATGTTAGGTAGTTTATAAGTAGGATACGTCAATTTGTATTTTTGAAAGAATTTCCTGATCTTTAAGTAGGAGAGAAATGGGGGGGTTGACAACTATAATTTTGTTTAACATTTATAGCAAATATATAGTCGATCCCGTGATACTTTGTTTGCAAATGTAATGTGCCTATAACTATTGTGTTTCCCCTATACAACCACCTAGTTGCTTGAAATATGGAATAAATTATCTATTGCGATAATACAGCCTTCAGTTCAATTATGTTATTTTCATGTGTTTTTGCTTATTTTATTGGTACAAGAAAAATTCGTTTGCTAAACCTTTCTAAAACCTTTTTCGTTTACTCCTTAAATGTAATTACTCCTGACAATGCTCTTTCTTTCCCTCTACCCTTCATGTGTCCATTTCGACGTGAGTAAAAAGCGAAATAAAAATTCATCCATCTCTATCCATCCTAACCCCAGTTACGTGTCAGCCCCAATTGTGACATATTCACACCAGTCGAAGAACGTCGATCAAACGGAAACGTGGAAGCGTCAGGAAAGATCGCAGCTTTTGACAGCGCCGTGGAGTCGCTACTGTCAATCCAATATTCGTTTGAATCTACGTATGAAAGTTTTAGGCCGCGGTTACAGTAACAAGAGAAAAGCGGAATTATAATCTGACGATTCCGTTACGGAATTCCCCAAAAGCGTACCACCGCGTACGCTAGGACTTCAAAAACTGATGACCATACATTTTTAAAAGTGGTAGGGCGCGTCAAAGCAGCCTGTCTGCGGAAGTACCTCCACCTCACAGAATACCGCAGTCAAATAACAACTTCCTAGAGGGTTGTTGTGTTCCTGCGTGAGAGTGAGTTCCCAAGTAAACCCTCAAGGAGCTGTATTACCAGCAGAGGTGGTATCGCGCGAGTGATACTAGATGCAAGCGTTCATAGGTTACGGTAACGGTGCTTTACATCAGGGTGCGTGCATCAGGTGCTTGTATGTATCCCAACATTGCATAAAAAAATACATTTCTTTGAACTTTCGTGCGTGTGAGTGAGGTCACCAGGAAGCTCTCAAGGAGTTGCTATGTTACCAGCAGAGGTGGCATCGCGCGAGTGATACTTGATATACACCAGCTTTACACCATGTGGACCGTATGCATGCCTGTCTCCCAACGTCTTTCGAAAGAAATTCCAGCCCAAACGTGTATGGAGCTTCCGCCGTATGTTATTTTCTTTTCAATACAAGCTTGGTTGTAGCGTTCTTTTGGTCTTTTGTAGACCATTTAGCTTTTGTGTATGGGTAAGCTAAATTGGGGCGCGTCTGAAAACTTTACTTTTGACCTGTGCCTCAGATATCAATTCACAAGTTCTTCAGCGTAACTCCTTGAATTTCGATTTTGATCGTTCAAATTGAGACCATTTGCGGGTTTTAATAATTTCAACCAATACACAAACCTACTGTATACGCACTCGGATTGCTCCCTACTGCCCGTAGTTAGTGATTTCTACAGCAGCAGCTGTTAAAAATCGATTTCTTAAGATTGTTGTCATCTTATAGCGATCTTAACGTGCCGTTGTACATCTTGTTCCGTCTGTCCCCCGTCTGCGAATTAGATACATACATAGTTCCCTGAAAGTAGTGGAACACTCTCGGAATGGTTAATTGTGACACATCAATAGTTCTTACTAACGTCAACAGCACCCGTTATCAAACATTGCCGGGATTCTAGTACACTCTTCAGTGGTTACATGTTATTATTAGATTTATTAGAATGATGAATTTCAGCACAGAAAATGTCGTATTTATATGAGACAATAGAAACAAACAAAATTCGAACAATAAGTTTAAACCATTATGTCTTAAAAAATTGTTTCAAATTTATTATTAGAATTTTAATAATTGTCTCTCTTTTTTATTTATACTTAAAGCAATCGCCAAAAAGAAATGAAAGAATTTAACTACCTCTTATTTACTATTAAATAAACCTTAACTTATACAAAATGTATTCATGTATATACAATAATTGCTTATTAAAATATTGCTAAGACGATATTGTGAAATAACAAATTTTTTTTTTATACAACGCCGGGAGGGATACAAGCATACGATCCACCTGATGTAAAGCAGTAACCCTAGCCTATTAACGCTTGTAACATATATCACTCGCGCGATGCCTCCTCTGCTGCTTACACAGCAACTCCTTAGGAGCTTACTGGTGACCTCACTCACACGCAGGAACACAACAACCCTCTAGGGAGTTATTATTTAGCTGCGATTTTCTGCGAGGTGGAGGTACTTCCCCAGGCGGGCTGCTTTGATGCGCCCTACCTCTTTTAAAAAGATGTGCAGGCAACTATATTTTTCCGTCATAACATTTACGCAATCTGTCAATCCACGCGTCAAACCTTTTTCAATCATTATTAAAGTCAGATTGGCAGTCAAGTGGATGTTTTACTTGACCCAGTTTTCACAGAGTAATCTAAATATTACATGAATAAGTCATCTTCATCCAAAATTGAGTCCTAATAGGGATCATAACTTGAATGAAACTCTACATCACGAAGCAACGAAATAGATTGTTTAATAACTATCTACACTATGAGAACTTAATTTTTATATAACGTCGAGAGTATACAAGCATACGATCCACCTGATACATTAAGTATCACACGCGCGATGCCACCTCTGCTGCTGACACAGCAACTGCTTAGGTGTTTACTGGTGACCTCACTCACACGCAGGAACCCAACAACCCTTTAGGGTTGTTATTTGGCTGCGGTTTTCTGTGAGGTGGTGGTACTTCCCCAGACGGGCTGCTTTGATGCGCCATACCTCTCTTAAGATTTCGTAATAAATACTACGTATTCATAATATATATAAAACTTCGCAGCTTTTATAAATTTAGTGTGAAATTAATTAATCTTCCACTTCTTAGCATTATCTCGTTTCCTTTAAGGGATTGGCGAATATACCGTTTTCTAAACACTTCTTTTTTTGACCCTGCTGGAGGGGGAGACCCTATTCTCTATCAACATTTATTATAAAGTACTATTCTTTAAGCCTTAATAACTTATTATACCCTAAAATTTGTAATTTTATATCATTTTTGACTATAAAGCTTATTTCATAATAAATGAAGCGACTGCCGTCAGGTGACCACAACCCAGAGGGATAACCAGACCTGTCTTGGGTAAGGTCGCACTTCTTTCGAAATACAATTTCTTGGATATGCGGATATCCTCACGATGTTTTCCGGGAGCAAGTTATAATTACAAACGCCAAAAGGCGAATTTTAGTGGTACTGCCTTTTTCACTTTATGGTTCCTTATCCACTTGACTATTACTACTTAATGGAATTAATTAGTATAATATGATTATTGAACCTAAGTGTAACGATTTGGTGAAGGTACTGAATTTGACATGGAGTAACTGCCGTCAGACATATGCATGCCAGACGGGGAAACCATACCTTTCATCGTCACATGGAATATAATTTCCTGAACGTGCAGGATTCCTCACGATGTTTTCCTTCACCGCCTCGCAAGTGATGTTTATACGGTTTAAAGATCTTTATTTTTCACTAGAATATTTATAAATATATGCTAGCTAGTAGCTAAGGAGACAACACAGACCACTGGAGTACGCCAGCATTGATGTCTATGCTATCATCTTAGCAGCTACCATCTACAAAGGCATATATGCATCTGCTGGACAAGAAGCTAACAATACATGTGCCAAACCTCGGCCAATCTGTGCGATGGTAACTTCGATAGAAGACTGCTAGACCCGATCAAACTTTATTGCCATATTTAGGCTGACAGCCGCTGCCTCTCCTTAACTTAATTAAAATTATACCACACTCACTCATTCAAACATACACAACACATACTTATCAACTCGTTCTATATTTTTAAATAAATTACCTAATCTGGCCAAAATTTTAAAATAATCCTTCACCTTAATTAGCTTGTAATAATAATTGTTTGTATACTTACAATTATTATTACAATTATATTTTTGTAGTGTATAATGTATCGCAATGTCAAGGTGTCGCGGGAAGAGGACTGGTGTACTGAGCGACCGGCTTCGGCCAATCTTTGTTCTCTCTCTCTCTCTCGATCTTATTCTGTGTATGTGAACCTTAACCATATTATGTAATAATTGTCTAGATTAAGAGAGAGAGAAAAAAACGCTCAAACGCCGAAGGCCAGCGGTGTGTAAGATACACTAGAATATAATATACAATTGCGTGGGTTTCTACCTAGAATTACGTAATGTCTCAAAAAATCTAATAGCTTCCTTGCATTATATTGTAGTCTTGTCCGTAGTGTGTTGAAGTATTCTAACATCATTGGGTTACCACGTTCTCATATTCTCGTCGTCCATATTCTCTCTTACAGCTAAGTAATTTTACTGAACACATCAACGCTCTCAGAATACACTTATTAGGTATTCTGAGAGACGTTATAGGTATAATGACAGACTGGCTAAATTCAAAGTTGGATTGTCGGAGACTCGTTGCAAAGAGAGGGATCTCATTTATCTTTACAAAATAATCCATTGTGTTACCTATCCCTATTTTTTGTGCCTAATTAATTGCGAATGCGATCAGCAAGCATTACGCCACAAATTTTGCGCAATTGTCGCGTCTCGACTGCATTTATTCTGCTTTCATGTTCTCTCTGGCATACCGTTTTTACTTCCTTAAGTCAGCGTTGGGATTAGCAGTATTATTATCCTATATCACGGGTATATCCCGGTCATTTGATAGGCGTGCGCGGGGATTAGGATCCAATGCGTAGAGGCCCCTTTGAGAAGCTTGATGTAATGTTGTATAGCCGACGTGACCTTCTCCAGGGGATATCAATGTGACAATATACCCATGAACCAGGTCACGGCAGGTATTGGGACTATTGTGAATGTCTTGGAAATTATTTGGCTATGGATGAGATCTGGAGGGATTATTAGTACTGGGCTATTAACATTGTATTTAGCAATGTATTGTAGGTCAACACAATAAATATTTAATACTGTAACAGGTGTAAAATATAATCAAGTATCATCATGTTTAGAATTACAATCTAAATTTAAACTTTTTATAAATGTAACTTATCGTATTTATGATCTAAACTTCACTAATCCTAAAATGGCTGATGCTGTTGGAAATCAAACTACAGACAAACAAACCAACTTGCTTACCGACTACCCGGCGAATCAAAACTGATATTAGTGCAAAATTGACGTCATTCTCAATCGAAATTCACCTTTACGACATTGTGATAAGATCTGCGCTGAAAGCAACCATAAATTAGAAAGTGTAACTTAATATTTCATGGAGACGTCGGATGTGTCACCTACAAATGTTTCTCGAGTCTGTTTCGTTGGAAGCCTATAACTCATAACACACAAGTTTTTGTATACATAAATTAGAACAACTGTATGTATGAAGTTTAGAATCGAGTTTCACGTGAGAATTGCATAAAAATATACATTTAATATATAATTAAGATATAATTTCATCAGAATAAAGGAAAGTTGAGAAAAAGCAGAACGATGCAGGAGCCGAGGAAGACCAAGACTTACCTGGCATGACAAAATTAGCGAGTGAAGTTGGTAAGGACCGCGTCTTATGGCGCATGTATACATAACGTGCTGCTAATCCCATCGCTGACTTAAGGAAATAAAAGCTCGGTATGCGGTCGAGATGCGAGCATTGCGCAAAATTTGTGGCGTAATGCTTGCTGATCGCGTTCGCAATTATTATATAAGAAAGACAGTTGGTTTGAAAATGAGTGTCGGTATTAAGATACAAAAAGGTATGCTCCATGGTTCAGGCATGTCGAATGAATGCATGATGAAAGAATGATGAAACAGATATACAATGCGAAAGTGGAAGCCGAAGAAGACAAAGACTCGCCTATCATGGGCAAATTGGTCGAGCTTTATTAGAAAGTGAAATCAGGAGCTCTAGAAGTAGGCGATCGTGCATAAAAAGAGCTATGAATGTTAAAAAATTAGAATGTTAAATCGAGAGAGGAGTACGTAAAGATCGCGACTTATGGCGCCCGATTCTCTATGTCCACAAGGAATCTGGCGTAAAGATAAATATATACATACATACATGTTTCACAATTTTCTTTTAGTATATTACGTTTTCAAAGTAATAGGTGGATAAAATTCGCATTCACCAGCGCGCTCTGTCTTTAGAACGTAACGTTTTAACTAACTGCCTACTTTGCACTTTGACATGATACTCGTATTAAATATCTCATGGTTTTGCAAAATAAAAATGTATAATATTTGTACTTGACGTTTGGCGTATGTATTACATCAATATATAATATATGAAGCAAAAACTTTGTACGCCTTTTTCCGCAGACAGAAGAGTGTGAAATTTGGCACAGTTAAAATGTATATAGAGAAAAAGTGTAGACAGCTATAATTTTTTTGTAATAATGCTTGGAAAATACATTATATTAATAAAAAAAATCATTACACACACTACCACGCGTTTGCCACACTATCGCATATATACCCCACTATATACACACTCTTTTGTTTGTGGTGAAAGCCTGTTGTCAAACTGAGAAGAGATTAATATTATTGCTCTATAATATTACGTCTATAGTTTTACTGAATGTCAAAAATACTTTTGTTTGTCGTTGAAGTCTGTGGTAAAACTGAAAAGAGATTATTATTGATCTATTAAATTATTTGTCTATGGTCTTACTGAATGTCAATAATATCATAATTATGATAATGTCATGGTTAAAGTTTGTCTAATAGATGTTTGTGTTTTACATATTAGTTATACGTTATTAGTTATACGTCGCAACAAGTAGAGTTCGGTCATTTGACGGTTTAAGATTTTATATTCCCGAATATAACGGTCAAGGCGAAGTCAAACGGTTATTCGAAATCAACCATCGATAAATTATTGCGTAAAAAGACGAGTAGTGTCGTTAATAGACTACTGTACGCGGTTCCGTATATATCGCCAAATAAATTCACTGCCAGTTTGTCATACCTGGGAAAAATCACAGACAAAATAGTTCACATATTTAGAAAAATTTAACATACACGTTGCTCTCAAATCCCGTAATTCACTCAAATCACTTTGTAACACTAAAGATAAAATCCCGCCTAATAAAAATTCCGGCGTCTATAAGCTGTTCTGCGACGAATGTGAACACGTTTATATCGGACAATTAGAAATTATTAAACATAAAAATTCTAAACTTACACTCATGAACAAACAGACAGACGTAAACAATTCCCCTCTATTAAATATCTTTTCACTTACACCATCCACCCCCACCCTCAGTTCAATATAAGGGACGGCACTGCGATGGATTTGTCACTTGTAGCATGTTATTCTTACGATTAACATCTACAGCGCCTGATGATGCCTCGTGGAGAGGCGAAACACATGTTGCAGCCACGACCAGGCCAGTCGTGGCAGCGACGGTAGTGGTGGGGGCATGCGAATTCTGTTCCAGACGGACGACCGCAGCAGCCGAGGCAGAGACTACCGGAGCAACCATGGCAGCGTCGGCATGTTGCATAGTAAATGCATGCAGTAGTGAGTGGGTGCCGGCCGGCGCTAGGCCGCATGAACTAATTTGTGGCGGAAGCACACAAAGCAGGTTAGATCAAATTGCAAGTAAATTTGACTTTCGCAAAATAACGCCTGAATCTATTAACTATAAAAAAAAATGTTTGTATGTAAAATCTTTATTGTATGTACTATGAGTATAAAAAAGTATTCTTTATTTCAGTATTCATTTTTTGTATTCATTTTTTATTTAAATGTTATATAATTTATTTTCAATAGGCTTGAAAAAGATAGGCAAGTCTTGGCGAAATCTGTGTTTATAGAGGTTATAGTTTTGACTATAACAGCTTAATAAATTTTAAACTTAATGATTGAGAAATTATGGTCGACCACTAGGCGACCTCTAGTTCCAATAAAAACATTATGTCTGCTACAAATTGAACGACGCTTGCACAAACATTCGACGATGCAACAAAAATTCACCATCCCTCCGCGCAATAGATCCACCAGTGTCATTATGACACAAGTAATTGAATGTATGCCTGCTGCTTATTTGTTTGCTTCTTTTACTCAATCAGTATTTAGAATTGTTTGCAAATTCATCACTATTTCCAACCATTGTTAGTAATCCTTGAAACTCCTACTCTTCACAAGTTTAAATTTCTAGTGTTATACATGCAGTCAATTTTATAAATAAAATATAAAGTAACAAACATTCTTAAAAACAAGACGAATACATGTGAATAACTACAAAATATAATTGGTCTTTATTAAATTCTGTTTCTGCGAATATCTCGAAGGTAAATCGCCTAAGACATCTCATCCAGTAGTAGAGGATCACAAGTCAAAGTTGTAAAGTTATAATTCCGTCGTAAATCCTTTAGGACATTAAATTTATAAGTTTGGGAGCGAGAGTCGGAAAGATAAGCGTGGCTGCATTTGTGATGAACTTGAATGAGTTCCTTGAGTCAAATCTGGAATGGGGACGGTGTAATGTAATAAAGAGTCACATTTATAATAAACATTTCTTTAAATATAAAAGTGAAACCGATTTAGTCCGGCAGGCATTGGTGAGGGTCGGCATGATAACTGCGTGCATCTTTTGAAGTATTAAATCCAACCTCGCCTGCACCTGGTACATCCCGCTAATATACAAACGAAACTCTGACGAGACAGGAAGAATATCGAAGCAATCTGCCTGGGGAAGTATCTCCTCACAGAAGACTGCAGTCAGATAACAATTCACTGGAGGGTTGGTGGTTTCCCAAGAGTTAGTGAAAGCACTATTAAGCTCCTTAGGAGTCGTTATCTTCGAAGCGAGGATGTCTACTTACGAACGGTACTTCTTGTACTTGCCTCTCGACATTGTATAGAGAAAAAAAACTTTTAACTGAAGCTCAGCATATCCGGTGCACGGATATTATTGTACCTCTACCATTCGCTTATTCTATAAAACAACACCTCTGTGTACTGTATATATAGCGGGTGTCGATATATATAGAGTTGTTATGTACATAGAGTTGGTGACGTTATAAATTTGGTGAGATTAAATGTGTTATAATGCCAAAAAGAAAGTAAAAAAATTGAACAACATATAAGTAATCGTACCTCCCCTACAACTAAATAGGGGTGCGTTATTTTTATTATGCTACCTATAAGGTGGTGTTTCGTTGAAAAGGTTTCTCAAAATATATTAGAGTTGTCTTTCATTTTTAAAGTAAAGAAGAATTTTTAAAATTAAAGTTTTAGTGAACCTTTGGTTAGAGTTACGTGTGCTCTAGTTCTAGTTTCGTCTCTTTCAATACCATTATCGTGATTTTCTTTGCATTCACTTGGTAAGCTTTGCTTAATCCTCCCTTTAAATTCCTCTATTTTGATACCTGATATCACTTAATATTAGTATGTAGTATTTAATTCGCTTAAAGCGCAGTTGGTTAGTAAATTGTTTGGAATCTGAAATACAAGATTACGTGTTTGGAATATAATCCACATGTATTTATATTTAAAGTAATGTTCTTGGAAAAGGAGGGGGGAGGGAGGGGGACAAATTAAATAGTGTATGTAACTGAATCAATCAACAATCGTCAATTGTGTAAACTCCATAGAAAACGACGTACAGAGCTTTGAAAAGAGTTATATATATGTTGTTAAGAGTAAATTTCAGTTTTTAAACATTCGAGAAGACGAGAGAAAGAATAGAAGGAGAATAGCTGAATGATAAGCAATGTAAATGGAACGTAAAATTTTATTAAAAATGTGATCAAATGAAAGATATAAGTTTGAGAAATTTGGAATATATAGTAGCCATGTATCTCGACACGTATAAAGTTAACTACGAAGTTATACCACTGAAAACTGAAATCATAGTTTACAAGATATAAAAGGAGTCAAGTACGCAAATTATGCCGTTATTCCCTTCGTTCCATTGACTACCCCTATATAATATGCCAAAGTATCACTGACTAGGGTATATTTGGAAAGTAAATGGGAGGACCCATTTTGAAACTATGACGACTTGGCTATATCGCAAGTCGAAACAAAGTTTTCAATAATTTCCCAACTATGCATACATTTATATATTATAATTTCAAAGGCTATATCTTGAACTTGTATAGAAAGTTGAGCCAGAACTCTAAAACTGAGTTTCAGAAATTGCACCAAAAGTTCGGCGATACAAAACAAAGTTTAGTTATATACAACCGTGGTTAACTCTCTTTGAGATATTGCCTGCATTGGCAGAGAGTAAAAAAATGTATATAGGAAACAGTAGTAATAGTATATACTTCTTCGTAATACAGCCAGTTTTATTTACTCTCTGTATGTCTGTTATTTACTCCATTGCAGGCATCGATTGACTTGTACTCGGTATCATCTTCGTGTTCCTAGCAATATTTGGTTTTCTTATGCATTAGGATTGGCAAGATCCGCTACCTAAGCCTAAGGATTTGACAAAGATACTGATTTTGACTGCCGTCAGACCTCCACTACTCACAGGGAAAACCAGACCTTTCTTAGCTAAGTTATGAAATATAATTTCTTGGCGTGTGGATTTTCTCACGATGTTTTCCGCCGAGCAAATGATAATTAAAAATATGTACGTAAATATGAAAACACGAATTTAGTGGTACATGTCAGGATGCGAACCGGGGACCACTTAGTTAATAGGCCGGTTCTATATCTTCTAGGCTATTAATGGCTTGTACCAGTATAATCTCCACTTTTTAAAAGAGGTAAAGTTCATTGCTAAGTTTGTTTCGACGATTGATTTTATTTGGCTCAGAGACGAGCTGCGAGAGTTGTCGACAATCCTTAAAGTACGAAGTTTAAGTACAAACTTTGCATCCCTTTGTGTGTTCTACCGATTGTTGAACTGATTGTATTCGGAGAATGTTCCATATGATACCAAGTACCATGATACCTTGTACAATTTGCCCCGCTCGCCGTCGGCAGAGAATTCATCTTCTCACACTGTAACCACAAAGGTCGCGTACTGTGCAGATCTCTTAAGTTATTCAACGAACTCTCTGCTGAAATTTTCTCAAGAGAGAAATTGTTTTTTTGTTTTGCGCGAAAAGATATTGTTGTTTTGCGGCAATGCGTGGGTGACTGTTCTGATGTTGCTAAGGTTATATATTTGTAAGCTAAGGTTTTCCTCCGTAGTTGTTTAAAAAATGAAATTACTAATAGGCAGAATATAAAGTAGTCTACAGCATATAGAGTGATATATCCCTGTGTGCTACACCCATTTTATTCTCATAATAATGTCTAGAGTTTCTTTGTAGGTATGTATGTATGTATGTATATATATATCTTCACGCCAAGTCCCTTGCGGGGTAGGCAGAGAGAACCGAGCGCCATAAGACGAAAGATAAAAATTACAGGAAAATTTGTCATTTATTTATTATTATTTATTTATTTTGAAAAATTTCTTTGTAGGTATAACCTGAAAAACTAATTTGCATGCAGCCGAAGCCATGTGTAGAAGGTATATATCATAATTAGATAGAAAAATACCCAATGTATATTTATACCATACACGTATACAGATAAACGTACGACATGCCTGATGTGCAGCGCTTGTCGTATCCTATGAACGTTTATTATTCAAAGAGTGCTACACGCGTGTTTCTTTGTGCCGTGGCCGAAACCTGAGCTGATATTTTTATACCATTTTTACAAAAATATGGTCCTTTCACTTCATAGGAGTATAATTTCCGTACCGTGATAAGTGAAATATCATAATGGTAGGGTGTGACTGTCTCCGGCAGCCATGTTATAGTAGCTATGCCACTGGCGTCCACGTATAAAAACGTTACGGTACAATGGTACGACGTTATTAGACAATACGAAAATAGTCACAACAAAAAAGACCCGCGATGCAAACTGTACAATTACAGAGAAATGTTTCTTTCTAGGTTCGATACATAATTATTTAACTGCTGTTACAATTGGGTATAGAGGAAGCCTGGTACGTGTAATAGAACATAGGAAATTATAGCAACGGGATCCCTATGGGCCAAAGTCTCAAGTATAGGTAGTACAGGTTGAAGAAACTATATATAGGTATAGTTAAATCACACGATATACATCGCATATAACCTGAAAGTTATGATATTATACCGAACATATTTTCTTTGTACAAGCCGCATTATATTGAATGAACTTTCAGAACGTTATGTATGCAGAATAATTTGTTTGAAACTTTTTTGATTTCATAGGACCCAACGGCACATGCCGCAGTTTATTAAGCATACTTGAATAATTTATTAAACCGAGTAGTTATACAATTTTCTAAACAAGACTGTCTACACGACAATATGAAGCGACTACAACTGAACTAAAACTAATTTTGTCTAAAGAAAAAAAGTGGCATTTAATCGCTCGTTCGCGACCCCTGCCAATCAATCGGATTGCATCTGGCCCGAAAGCGCACCGAAATGCGGACTATGGCGTCCCCGAAGGCAACGTGCACCGATCCGCCCCCGTTGGAGCGAATGGCTATTTTCGCATGAAATGAATTGAGTTACTATGCAAAATCGATCTCTTCATAAGATATTTCCTGTATGCCATCGATCCTACAAAATTAGTTCTCGTATGTTTTGACGATTTCTAAAAAATGTTCTTATTATTCAGGGTGCATCACAGCAGACTGGCTGGGGAAGGACATCCACATCACAAAAACTGAAGCATATAACAATACCCTGGAGGGTTGTTGTGTTCCTGCAAGTGAATCAGGTGACTAATAATTTCCTTAGGAGATGCTGTGTTAGCAGCAGAGTTGACATAGCGCGAGTGATACTTAAAGTATGTTGCAAGCAGTAAATACAATAACCACTTGAGGTTTGGTTGTTATATGTGATACACACTATCATGCACACTAACATAAACTGATGAAACGATTGAGGCTATAAATCGCCAACTATGTGCTATCCAGGGTTGGGCTAAAAACCATGGTTTGCTGGTAAATTCATCGAAGTCTCGGGCTATAATCGTAGGTAGATCAATTACGTAATAGGCTCAATTTTAATATCTTGCCTAAGGTACTACAATGGTCTACAGATTCCGCTTGTCGATAAAACTAAAAACCTTGGATTAATCATTGACGGAACACTGTCATGGAATGCGCATGTTAATGACGTTAGTAAACGCATGTATTATACATTTCACTCTCTCAAGCGACTTCAGAAGTTTTTGCCTTTTAAAACTAAAGTTATGTTGGCTCAATCTCTCTTACTCCCCATTCTCGACTACGCAGATGTTTGCTATTTGGATGCAACTGAGGAACTACTCAACAAGCTAGAAAGATTGCAAAATTTGGCTATACGTTTTATTTTCTATTGTTGTTATATTAGACGAGCTCGGTGGCTCAGTCGTGAATGACGCGACTTCGACACCAACGCTCGTGGTGTCGATTCCCGCACATGGCAAACATTTGTGTGCATGAACATGTCTGTTTGTCATGATCTGGGTATTTTCTATGTATAATAAGTATGTATTTACAAAAAAAAAAAATATTTACGTATGTTTATCAGTTGTCTAGTACCCATAACACAAGCTTCGCTTACTTTGGGGCTAGATGGCGCTGTGTAATTTGTCCGACAAATATTTATATTTATATTTATTTTCGGTCTCTGTAAGTACGACCGTATTTCGGAGTTTCGTGTACAGTGGCTCCCTATTCGATTTCGCAGAAATGTGCACATACTATCCCTACTTTTCAAACTAATTACCAATCCCAATTCCCCTCAATATCTCTGTTCTCGTTTTCCACTTCTTCCACCGCCAACTCGATCCCAATGTTCTTGCTATGTAAAAACTTTGCACTTCCCCCTAGTTAACACGAAATTCTTTTTTATTTCGTTTACCGTTCGCGCTGCTAGACTTTGGAACAAATTACAATTAGAGATAAGAGAAAGTCCTTCTGTGTTTGCTTTCAAGAAAAAATATACATACAACGTAAGTACCTATCAGTTTTTATTTTGCTAGTTGTCGCATATAATTGTCATAACCATTGTACAATTTGTTGCCACGTTAATTACGGTTGGCTGGAAGAAATCTCTTGAAGAGATAAGCTCGCCTTTGTACACTGTATTTGACACTCATTATTTTGTTTTATTTGTATACAATAAAGAATATATAAAATAATAATAATATAATTATATAAAAAGTTGCATAAAGGACATAGTTTTCATTTAATATTTTTCACTTTACGAATTTTGGAGATAAAGGGGAGAAGCGATGGTATTTATTACCGACAGATAGATGGAGGATCTGGCGCCATAAGAGTTCTTATTATACATTTTAATACAGAATCCTAAATAAAAAGATCGATTGAAATTTTAACAGCACAGTTTCTTCTTCACGTTATCGCGCTTTCGCGTTATGTTTGGCGGGATCTACTTACCTAAGGCTAAGGATTTGGCGAAGAGACTGATTCTTAATTGAGCCACCGCCGTCAGACTTCTACAACTCACAGGGAAAACCAGGTCTTTCTTAGGTTGGGTCACACGTGTTTCGAGATGTAATTACTTGTACGTGTGAGTTTCCTCAAGACGTTTTCCTTCATGCCGAGCAAGTGCCAAATATGTACATATATCCAAAAAAAACTATTTTATGGTACATAACCCCTTCAGAATTCTAACCAGTTCGCCAATAGGTTTATCCACTACCACTGGTCAAATTTTAACAGCACGACGTTCTACTGAAAATACCTATATATATTCTTTTTCGGTTTGCCCGAAAAAAAAGATATTCAGAGATTCAGATTTAATATCCGGGCATATAGACAGCGGCAGCCACTCACCATCACGTTAGCCATTTATTCGTTTTCCTGTTATATTATTTAAAAAAACGCACACTTTCATTTTAATCATAATTTCTGGGTCAGCTAGTACTTTCCCGCGCATAAACGGCTGAATAATCAGATGAAATTTGCCCCGCAAATAAATTATGTTCTCAATTAACACATAACTGCTATCGAGAAAATATTTTATATGAAATAATATATATATATTTAAGGTGGCTAAATCTAGCCAGAAGATGCTGTCAGCAGCTATAATAGAATTGAATAGAATACGCTGATGATCAGATGAAGTCGCCTCGGAAACACTAACTTAGTTTAACGACTGTCATCTATGGACAACAGCCGGGACCGACGGCTTAAGGTGCCCTCCGAAGCACGGAGAAATCCTAGATAGATAAACCCATCCATAGACAAGCCGCGGTCGACGTTATTTGTAACAGAACTTATGGCCGGACTACTTAGTCCGTAATAATCGTTTCATATATGAGACGATTTACACAAATGTAAATATACATATGTAATATACATATACAAATTACAATCCAGATAAGCTTTAAATAACTCCCATTCCATTGGGAAGGGTTGAAATTTAGGTCGCTAACCACGATTGCCCTTTGAAATATAGTCCTTGTGTATCACAGGAGTAGGTACTCAGCTTTTGATACGTGTACTTCGTAACATAACTCGTAACTTGTTGACGACGTGTTAGCGGCACTCCTAAATAATTAACGATGTGTGTAGATATCTACTTAAGATGCTGAGTATGTTCAAAACCGTACTTTCCATCGTGCGACACTTCTCAGAATTAAATAATCGATACAAATGCTTCATTTCCATTTTTTTTTGAATTTATAAATCATGGAATTTGATATAATTTGGGTGTGTTTCCGCTATCAATGCTAGCGTTGTAGATGTTAGTCGTTACAAGAACATGATACAATTGTACTAACATCTACAGAGTATGATACGTCGTAGAGAGGCGAAACTCTTGTCGTAGAAACGATCAGGGTAACTATGGCAACAACGGTGACGGATCAACGCGGTTTTCGTTCCAGATTGCGGGCAATCGCGGGCACGACCACAGCAACCGAGGTAGAGACGGCATGATGTATCTACTAACGGTAATTGCTGGGTGCTGGCGCTAGTTCGCATGAACTTATTGGTGCCGGAAGCACACAATGCAGGTTAGATCAAATTGCTTGTTAGTTTAACTTTCGCAAAATAACGCTTAAATCTAAAGTAATTTATAAGCAGACTTTGAATTTCGACCATTCGATTCTGTAGCCTCAGATTTCCAGAGCAGAATTAGCCAAATTCAAAATTATATATTTGTATGTATGTATGTATATCTTCACGCCAAGTCCCTTGCGGGGTAGGCAGAGAGAACCGAGCGCCATAAGACGCGGTCCTTGCATACTTCACTCGCTTCTGTGACATTCATAGCTCTTTTCATGCACGCTCGCCGTATATATTTAATTCTACATAATATGATTGTGTATAATTTACATTATATTTAAGGTGCAAAAGAAATGTGTAAAGGTAATTTGTACGAGCAGAGACAGTTGTAAGCCATATTTTCAATCGTTAAATAATATTACATTACCAGGCTTATATATTTATGAAAATGCAACATTTGTTAGAAACAATATAAATTTATTTAACAAACGTAAAATTGCTCGGCATAGAAATAAATTATGCTTTCCGCCGTGTAAGACTTCACTCTTTCGTAATATTATGAACTAGAACTATGCTAGAACCATAGCAAGTACACTAAATAGTGTACTTGCTATGGTTCTAGCAATATATAATACATTGTCGAACACTATTACAGAAAGTGAGAGTCAAAATATATTAAAAAAAAAGGTTATTTGATATATTGGTGGAAAAAACATACGTGTTATTAATGACAAATTTGAAATGCATGCCTAAAGGCTGAATATGGTTTAGCTCCTCATATCTATGCGTTCATTACATATACTATCATCGTGTACCCGTGTAGTAAAAAGACATTGTTTGATTGATTGATATTTTTCTCTTTTATTTAAATTTTTTGCTATACATAAGTTGTGATCGACATAAGTCGAACCTACCTCTAGGGCACTAGAAACAGATTAGTTTCTACTACATATCAACGGTACGTTGTCATTTGACGGCACACGTTATTATGTGGACGACAGTACGGTGTGACGTGCTGTACTAGGTAGATCCCTCGTTCCTCTATAGACGAAGCCCGCGAACAAATTTTCTACGAAATTTGAAGTACGCAAACTAGAATAACCGGCAGGAAGCGATTAACAAACTATTCAATCCCTTAACGGTGTACAAAGACACACTTTTTATACAACTGGATTGGCAAAGAAGCATGCAGACCGCATTAGAAGGTAAGCGGTCACGGCAGCCTATTGACGCTCGCAATACCACGGGGATGTCACTCGCGTACTGCCAATCTTGTGACATAAGGCTGTTTCGTCACAGTAGCCAATCATTTCTGCCATATCTCCCCTATACACATATAGCTGCATGGCGGTAGAAATAGGTGAGACAGAGGTACCCACGCAGACGACTTTTGTACAAAGTCTCCCTCTGTTAAGATTACTTACATTACTTACCAAAACCTAAATTTTGCAGATTGCAAATCCGAGGATGTTTTAACCAAAAAGCCGAAATAACACTATGTTGTTATTTCTTTCATTAATTCTATAAAATCTGTGCGTTATCCACTAATAAATCTTCGTTTGCTGAAGCTCTATAATTCCAGAACACTCCTTTTACCAACGCCAAGAGTGTTTTGTCGGTAAATAGTTAATAGATTCAGGCGTTATTTTGCGAAAGTCAAATTTATATGCAATTTGAAAAAAATCTATAATTACACTCATGAACAAACAGATTGACGTAAAGAATTTCCCTCTATTAAATATCTTTTCACTCACACCATCCACCCCCACCCTCAGTTCAATATAAGGGACGGCACTGCGATGGTTTTGTCACTTGTAGCATGTTTTTCTTACGATTAACATCAGGCGCTGATGATGCCTCGTGGAGAGGTGAAACGCGACGACCACGCCAGTCGTGGCAGTAACGGTGGTGGTGGGGGCATGCGGATTCTGTTCCAGATGGTGGACGACGGCAACAGCCGAGGCAGAGACTACCGGAGCAGCCAATAGAGCGTGGGCATGTTGCATCAACTAATAGTAGTGGGTGGGTGCCGGCCGGCGCTAGGCCGCATGAACTAATTGGTGGCGGAAGCACACAAAGCAGGTTTTTTTTTTTTTTTTTTTTTTTAAATTCTAGCACCCCTGCCGTGGGCAAGGCTATTTTATTACATTTACATTAGTACACTTTGTAATTTGTCACAATTCACATAAATAAACACATTCATACATCACATTCTCTTTCATTCCACAATGCATCTTTCATTCATCATCTTTCAATTATATTTTCCTAAAAAAGAAGTTGATTTGGCCCATTTTAGAACGCCGGTAAAATGATTATAACTTTCCAAATTTCCCTCCCCATACTGCGTCGGTCCATCCACGGGCGACAGAGAGCTTCACAGCTCCACCTAGCCACCGCGATCCCATCGGCTATACAGAGTATAGCCGAGGTATACAGCATTAGTCCTAGGTGGAGCCGCTCTGCTTGTTACGGTCAATGACCACCATGGCTAGACCGACGCAGTATTTTAAAAATTTTGTCCGAGTTTTGCCCACCACTAATTCGGAGACCGATTTTTCGGTGACCCGCATTCCCAAATCCTGCTCCAAATCGTACCTCTGTTTGGAGAATGCGGGACACCGAAACAATATGTGCTGCACTGTCTGGTCCACGCCGGGCTCGCAGAAGCAGGATGGGTCATCCGCGCACTTGAACCTGTGCAAGTACGCGGAGAACCCACCATGCCCCGAGAGGACCTGCGTGGTGATGCTCGACGGCACCATTTTGCCCACGATACCGTACGCCTCCGCCGCACTCGGGAAGAACAGCTTCGTCGTCGAAGCTGTTGTTCCCGATTTGTATCTCCTGTCCCATTCGTCAATGGTCCCCTTACGGATCATACCCTTGACGAATGAGACAGGGCAGCGGTCGTAATCTGGCCGCTTCCGCAACCCCAGTGCGGCGCTCCTGGCGAGTTCATCGGCGCGTTCGCACACAAAGCAGGTTAGATCAAATTGTTTTGTCGGCGTCTAGATCCCCAGCGAAGTTCAGTTTCGAATTCATCTGGGGAAGAAGGCAACTGGCGTGTAAGGAACTTGGTGTCAACAGAGCCAAGCAGTTCTTCAGATAGGTGCAAAGACTTTTGATATACTAGTCCTCAGTCCGATCTCGCAAGTAAGGTGTTCTGTTTTCTCCTTTCAGTATGAGTATTTGGATTAATATAGTTTTTGGATGCCAAATTAAATTTATGATTGTTGATTGAGTTGAATGAAAACAATCCAGACGCAATAAGATCTAAATTATTATGTATGTTTCCACCACCAATCAGCTCATGCGAGCAACTTCGTTTGAGGCTTTAAAATAACATTCTAGAATGATAGTGATATTCGAAGCATATTTTTATAATGACTAAAATCTACAGCTATTGTGGATGCCTCGTATACAGTAACTGCACGCACTCACCGCCGTTGTTGCCCTAGATATGACTAGGGCAACAACGGTCATGGATGCATGCAGTTTCTGTTCCAGATGGCTGGCAATCGCAGATACGACCGCAGCAGTCGAGGCGAAGATGGCCAGAATACTCGTTCAACGACTGCATGTATAGGTAGTGGGTGGGTGCCTGCCATGTGCCCGTCCGCCACCATGAACTAATTAGTGGCTGAAACATAAAGTACTCTGTATCAATTTGCCCGTAAGGCTTTCGCAAATAACTTCTGAATCTACTATTCCCAAAAAAACTTCATCTCGATTTCTTTATTTATTTTCCTTGTAACCTTATAAATCTGTTACCCTCGGTGCCCCTCTTAAGGAAGGAAATTAAATAATCTAAGATGCGAGAGAAGGATATGGTTTTATGCGAATTAGATTGTAGAGTTCTCTGACTTATCTTCACGCACTATCGCCTTGGGGAGGGAGCTCGTTTAATTTGTTGGAAAATTATTTGAAATGTTTAAGTTAGTACCTACTGACAAAATCTTTACATGAAGGAGCTGAACATTTTATATTGTTACACACACTAACCCTTATTCATCCCACTCCTGTAATACGGGTCTCTATTCAGAAGGGGTCTAGCGCAAACTTTGTCATGTTGCTCAACTGCGGATTAATCATAGACGTCCGTCAATGATGAGGTAGATGAGGATCGATGGTGCTTAACCAACGTAACCAATAAGCATTCGCGCCACGGATAATTGTACCTATTAGAAAACAAAAGAAAATTATACCTCGGCTAGGCTGGGACGTGATTAAGATCTTGTCTTCGTCATGGACACGTGCTTCAATAACTGCCACATACGACCACCCAGAGAAACCATGGATATCGGTGACGAGAACCTGCGGGAGGTGCGGTGTTGGTGAACACGCAACACGCTTACATGTACATGTTTCAATCGCCGCGACACCCATAAGCCTGCTTCCCTCTCCCCTCTCCCCGATCATAAGCAACTAGCGCTACATAGCAATGATCTATTATGGCTAGAACACACGTGGAGCAACATCGTAGAGATAGAGTCTCAGAGTTAGACAAATCAACCTTGGTGCTCTGTAAAGGTAACTGCGGCACTTTCATTCGTCGCTGCTGAGTTGCAACTAGATGTCGTTCCAGAACTTCATAAAGATCTAACTAGTTCCTGGATGTCTCACGAACCAGTATCAAGGGCTAGCCTCTTGATGGCGAACGAGCAGCTCCCTGTCTCGGTTTTGACGAACATCTGAACCACCCACTATTATGCGGCCTGTGTCGTCATTTCAGTCTTAAACTTTCACAGCGATCGGTCGTGTGATGATTGCATCTATCTATCATCGGTTCATCGTATCGGGGGCTCCTACGCAGCGTTTTCCGATTCGTGGTCGCCATTCCAGAAACGTTCTGCCGCAACGGACATCGGTTCTCCAATGAACAATGTGGCCTGGCCTCTGCTACTTCAGCTTATAGATCCTTAGAGCCAAGCCATGCTGTTAAGCGGCATGGGTGAATGAAATCAATTATTTTTTTCCTAAATCCGAAGAAAGGCGATGAGCCAGCTGGAACATATTCATAGCATGGCCTAGTCTGGCAACAAGCAATACAACATATAAATATATAAATAAATAAATATTGTCGGACAAATTACACAGCGCCATCTAGCCCCAAAGAAAGCGAAGCTTGTGTTATGGGTACTAGACAACCGATAAACATAAGTAAATACATTTTTTTTGTAAATACATACTTATTATACATAAAAAATACCCAGACCATGACAAACAGACATGTTTATGCACACAAATGGTTGCCTTGTGTGGGAATCGAACCCACGAGCGTTGGTGTCAAAGTCGCGTCATTCACGACTGAGTCACCGAGCTCGTCGTATATATACAACAAGCTAATGAAGGCAAGCCATAGCTATAAAGACACGCCGGAGACTAGATCGCTTCCGATGAAGCCTTTATAGCCTTCCCGGCTAAAGGCAGTCCCAGGGGGTGTTTTAGACAGTGGACGTAGTGGTAAGGCTCTGATAGACTCTCTGGAGCACTCGCAAACCCGTGGTTTCGACATTCATCAACAGCTCGCCACTAGCTGCCGAAGTTTTTCTTCGTCAAATCCCTTGCAGAGTGAACAGTGAAAACCGAGCACCACATGGCTCGATCCTTACGCACCTCACTCGCTTCTTTAACATTCATTGCTCTCCTCATGCACACTCACCGGTCTCTAAGGCTCCTGGCAATACCTTCTGATAAAATACGATCAATTTGATCATATATATTTATCACAAACATAATAACTTCATTTATAAATATACAAAAAAAATCTGTATGCTTCATGCTACGTTGGTAGTTTATATCTTAAATATTATATAGGTACGTGAGTTATATACAATTTGTTTCAACTTCGCCAAGCGATGAACTTCGTTAACGAATATTAATTTATCGAAAACTAATAAAAGTGAACACAAACTGAGAGCGATTGAACAGTAAACTTGGTTGTTAACGCTAAAATAAATAAGTTCTGAAACTTCGCCGTTTAATAGTCTACTTTAAGAAACATTGAGAACAAGTTATTAAGTCTGGATGGATATAAAAACAGGGAGGTCGGACAGGGAGGATTTTTGAAGTTGACGAGCTCGTTGGCGCAGTGGTGAAACGCGCTGTTACGCTGCATTGACACCAATGCTCGTGGATTCGATTCCCACTGGACAAATAGTTTTGTGCGTGAATATGTCTGTTTGCCTTGGTTTGAGTATATTCTATGTATAATAAGTATGTATTTACAAAAATTTTGCATGCATTTATGTATGTTTATCAGTTGTCTAGCTTCTCTTACTTTGGCGCTATGTAATTTTTCCGACAATATTTATTTATTATATGTTTAATTAATTAATCAGCTTAGAAGAAAAACTTCAGATTATAAACCGACATAATCAGAATCACTGGGATAGGATAGAACCGACATAATCCTCAAATAAAACACGATAATCGTGATTGTAATCTCTTAAACTCCAGAGAAATTGCTGTGTTAGCGACGGAGGTGGCAACACGCGGACTCTATGTACTACAATCGTTCATACGCTGTATACATTTTCCAATTTATATAAGGTACTACCGGCATTGTAGGAAAAAAACATTTTCTTTTATATAACTTTAGGAGACATACCAGCGTGCTGGCTACCTGATGTAAAGCGGTTACCCCAAGAACGGTTGCGATATATTGAGTATCACTCGCGCAATGCCATCTCTGCTGCTAACACAGCAATTCCTTAGGAGTTTACTGGTGACCTCACTCACACGCAGAAATTCAACAACCCTACAGGCAGTTTTTATTTGGTTGCGATTTTCAGTGGGGTGGAGATACTTACCCAGATGAGACGACAAACAAGGATCATCCTGGCTGATGATATAGAACTTTGGTGCTGCTAACATCAAAAACGTGCCTGCCATCATTGTAGCTATTTCGCAATAAGCTCTACAATTAAGGCGTCTATCTATCTATAACTTCACGCCAAATCCCTTGCGGGGTAGGCAGAGAGAACCGAGCGCCACGTGACTCGATCCTTACACACCTCACTAGCTTCTTAATCAAAATAGGCGTGAATAGGTATTTATAGCATCGGCAACGTACGAGTGATACCTCTGGTGTAGCAAGTGTCCATAAGTTACCGTAACTGCCTACTATTCAGCAGGTAGTTTGCTTATATACTACTATAGTGCAATATAAGAAAATAACTACTAGCTTGGTTCTTTTTTGTGAAGGTTTTTTTTTTCTTAGCGTTATCCCGTTTCCTAATGCTGCCGTCAACCTCCACAACACAGGAGGAAGATCAGACCTGTTTTAGGTTAGATCACACGTATTTCGTTACATATTTTTTTTGGACCTGCGGGATATCTCATTTTTTTTTTTTGCACCACCGAGCAAGTAGTAATTACAAATATGTACATAAATCTGATAACTCGAATTTATTGGTACATACCGGGATTCGAACCGCGACCAGTTGGTACATAGGCAGGTTCTTTATCTAATGGGCTGTCACTGATCCTCACTCGGATCATTTTTCCAAACATATGCATGATATGTATTGTTGTCTAGCTTTTGTATGGCGAAAGTTAACTGTACAGTATTTCCACCAATTTCACTTTAAATTACCTTTAACCTTTAATTTACAAAGTAGTAAAATATACATATTCTTGCTAAGAACGATTTAAATAAAGTCTAGACACAAAATATTGGAATAACAGCGCTATTTCAACTGAGTCGCCAAATACACTTAATGAAAATGACCGAGATAGCCGGTTTTGGCTGACCTACACGATGACCCCTTAACAACCACCATGACCTATTTCGTTATTTTTAAACAGTAAAAGGTAGGCTTTCAATTCTAATTTAGGATTCCGTACTTAACGGAACACAATTACTGTCACAGGTTTATACTACTTTATGTGCACCGATTGCAATAATAAAAATATATTTTCGCATAGTCATGGTATATCAAAGTAGTTAACCCTTAAGTTTAAGGAGAGACTTTGCCTCCCTTTGTGTGTTCTACCGATAGTACAACGGGTTGTGTTCTGAAGAGTTGTTCGAAATGATGCCGACGGCTACTTTTTATAACCGCACCGCTCGCCGACGGCGGGGAGTTCACCCTCACACGCTTGAACCGCTATGGTCGCGTACGATGCGGTTCCAGAGAAGTTTTCTTCCGAGAACACTCAAGCTGTGGAATGAGCTCCCAGCCGAGGTTTTTCCAAGGAACTACAGCATGGAGTTCTTCAAGAAATGCGTGAAGAGGTTTTTAGAGGGTCGGCAACGCATGAGTGACGCCCCTGGTGTTGCAAATGTCCATAGGCTACGGTGACTGTTTAACATCAGGCAGGCCGTATGCTTGATTGCCACCTTAGTAGTATAAAAAAAAAAAAAGTAGTCTGATAAATAACAACTGCCTGTAGAGTCGTGATGTGCCTGCGAGTGAGTGAAGATAAGTAAGCTTTTCTTTTTATTATATTGAGAAGATTTACAGCGTGTTTGCAAAATAATTACACTGTAAGATTACTATAAGATTGGACGACGCCGCAAAACTAGGAGATTTGTCCGAAATGATAGTTTGCTTAGTAATTCGGTGGAGTCTACAGAACCATTATCAATTTAGACTAGATAGGTAGCATGGAGAACTTCTCGACGAAGTTCCAATGGTAGAATATGATATCTAAAGCAGCGACTATCGTAATTCGCCGAGTTAATTTTGCCTTAAAATCAAGAAAACGCAAGAACGTCTTTTGTACTTTTTGAATGCGTGTTTTACAGGCGTCGTATTGAGGATTTCACTCTTGTGATGCAAATTCCAAGTAGCTTCTCACATAAGCACAGTATATAATTTTTATTGTTTTTAAAGAATGGAACGCCTTGGAGGCTTTTGTAATCATGTGATCGATATGTTTGTCAAATAATAGTTTCTGATCATGAATAACCCCTAGGTCTCTGATTTGATTGACTCTTTTAATATTTTGCTGTAGCAGCATGTAATTAAATTCAATTATTTTTTGTTTACGAGTATAAGTCATATAAAAACATTTGGTAACATTAAGATCAAGTTTGTTCCTTTCGCAATATACTTGAAACCTAATTAGGTCTTGTTGTAGCTCATCTGCATCAGAGATATTGCGAACAGACTTCAAAATTTTGTCGTCGTTGTGTCGAGTTACTATGCCATGCGGCAATAGACATTGTATCTATGTTTATCTCATTTAGCGAACGGTATAACTGATTCGAATATAGCATATGTTTGATAATACGGCAACTCATTCTAGACCCTACGCTAATAACAATAAGGTTAGTAAAAGTGTAAGGTATTATAACATCGCTAGTCAGGTCATGCCTCATACTTATATATAATTTTGATCTGTGGTGCGTTGTATGTTGAAATACTAATTGATCACTACCAACACAGCAATATCTCAATCTAATTGATCAAACCGCAC
The DNA here is from genome assembly GCA_947507595.1 of Pyralis farinalis. Classification (NCBI taxonomy): domain Eukaryota; kingdom Metazoa; phylum Arthropoda; class Insecta; order Lepidoptera; family Pyralidae; genus Pyralis; species Pyralis farinalis. The sequence goes on along the minus strand of OX382269.1, from coordinate 32,320,838 downwards.
ACTACCACGGGAAACGTAATAAATGCAACTTGTACAATAATTATCACATAAAAGATAAAATATATGTTAACATAACCAAAGTTTATTTCAGCTTCGATAAGTCGACCTCGTCCTTCATTGAAACTATGGGAGATGTATCGTCCTTCACGTAAATCCGAACGTGTTTGACCCAAGTATATGCAAATTTTTTTCCCTAGCAATTTTTTTGGTTTTTGTGAGGAGATCTTTGTTTTGAGGTGTCAGATGATCATTCACAAATATTTTGTTGTTTCCTGTGAATCCCAGCATTGACGATGTGAGCGAGTTAGTTTTGTTGGTAACTCGAGATGCAGCAATGTAATCCTCCTTCGCGTACCTATTGATGAATAAAACTATGATCGGGTTCGGCTGAATTTAGTCTCGAGAGTACTCTCGTGACAAAGTTTGTTTGTTGTTTCATCACTGCATAATTTTTGTATGTACCAATTGTTTGAACAATGTTAAAGAGGTTGTCGTTGCCCGCTTGAGGTATGCCTTTGATTTCCGCATTGTTCATGCGTGACCATTGATCCCTTTTGTTTATGTCAGCCTTCAACACGTCTATATTCCTCCGCTGTTCACTGAATTGTTCCTGAGCTCTCTCGACACGTTTCAGTCGTTCGTCGAGTTTTTCCAATTTTTCATTGAATTTCTTGACTGTACTGCTGGTCTCAAGGAGATGTGCCTTGAGATCGGAAATCTCAGAGCGAAGCGCCTTTACTTCCTCCGCTAATAAATCCAAGGGTATCAATTTTATAGCCAGCGATCTTCTCTCACTCATAATATCGGGGGTGGAAGGAGTTTGATGAAGTTGAGGTGATTGAAGTCCGGCTTGCTTGCATTTTGGGCAACGCCAAGATAATTTTCAGTCTTCCAACCGCCTGTAACCGGCCTCCATGATACCAGCACAATTGAAATGAAATTCATTGTTGCACAATGAACATAAAGCACCATCAGACAATGTTTCATCGCAAGCACCACACACGTTATCAGGAACACCGTTCCTATATGAAATCTATAATTATGTTTGTCTGTGTGTGCGTGTGTCTGTCGCTTTTTTTTTCGAATATTTGAATTTTGACTTCAGATTCGGATTCAGCATAAAAAAGTAGAATAGGAATGTTCAGGAACATCGTTCCTATCTCTTAAGGAACACGGTCAAAATGGCCGACAAATTAAAAAAATAAAATTTGAATTGTTATATAATTGACGAGCCTCCTCCTCTGGCAATGCAAGCTTGCGCATTCTCAACTAGTTTTTTGTTGACATTATAGTTTTACGAGAAAAATTAATAGCCACTGACATGAAATAATAATACAAGAATGAATGTGCATCGACCGTACGCTAAGAAGCTAGCGGCTGGAATGAGTGTTCTAAGGAGTTGCACTGTTAGTAGCGGTGGTGGCAACGCGCAAGCAACGCGATTACGGTAAACACTTTACATCCGATAGCCCCACAAATCAATAAACCACCTGACCGCGCATATACCTACTACTAGCAATCCGCCCCGGCTTCGCACAGGTGATATGATCGCTACCAATCTTCACAGGATCACCTGCCGGGCTAACCTGAAGATTCACTGAAAATTTCATCAAAATCTGCCCAGCCGTTTTTGAGTCCTTAAGGACATACAGACAAACATTCATTTTTAGGGTTCCGTACCCAAAGGGTAAAACGGAACCCTATTACTGAGACTCCGCTGTCCGTCTGTCACCAGGCTGTACGGTACAGAACCCTTAGTCCGACTCGCACTTGGCCGATTTTTATATATATAGATGGCTCTCGACGATTTATAAAAAAATGCTACGAAATTACAAAACCAATAGCTTCAAATTTTTGAGTTAGTTAAGCTTAATGCAGTTTTAAGCTTGTAAACTTCGTGAATTTTTAATACGGAGTAAGATTCAAAGTAAATAGTGCCATTTTTATCTCACCGCCCAGGGATTATGTGGCTGATATTGAAAAAGTTTCACTGCACTTGGTTGAGTCTGTTATTGAAACGGATATTTGAAAATTTTCCATCGCGGCCGATCCGAGGCTAGTGCTTTAACTTCGGCGTAAGTGTACGTAATTTCAGCAGATTTAAGTTTGCTTTCAGAAAAGGCACATAAACATTTTGTAAATTAAAATTTTTCAGGTATTGCTTTTTGGGGTTCCGTACCCAAAGGGTAAAACGGACCCTATTACTGAGACTCCGCTGTCCGTCCGTCCGTCCGTCTGTCACCAGGCTGTATCACATGAACCGTGATAGTTAGACAGTTGAAATTTTCACAGATGATGTATTTCTTTTGCCGCTATAACAACAAATACTAAAAAATAGAATAAATAAATGTTTAAGCTGGGCTCCCACACAACAAACTCATTTTTTTGCTCGTTTTTGAACGATATTGATAAAGGCAATAGGTAGACGCTTGAGATATTCACAGAATATTTAGTTATTCACTTCAATATTCGGTTTAAAAATAAATGATTAAATTAAAATAAAACAAATATTTAAGGGGGGCTTCCATACAACAGACATGATTTTTTTTTGCCGTTTTTATAGACAATGGTACGGAACCCTTCGTGCGCGAGTCCGACTCGCAGTTGGCCTTTTATATACAACGTCGGGTGGAATACAAGCAAACCATGAAGGCAATATCCGGCGGAGAGCCGATGAAACTCTTATTGCTCTTATTGGATAGTTCACGGACCTTTATCTCATTACTTATCGGCTCATTGGTTAAAAAATCCTCCCATTGGTCCATAGACTTAGGCGCTGAAACACTACATTTTTGTGAGCCAGCCAGCGCTAACGCCATATCTACTATTTTTTTTATACTACGTCGGGAGGCATACAAGCATACGGCCCACCTGATGTAAAGCGCGAACCGTAGCCTATTAACGCCTGTGATATATTAATTATCACTCGAGCGATGCCTCCTCTGCTGCATACGCAGCAACTCCTTGGGAGCTTACTGGTGACCTCACTCCCACGCAGGAACACAATAACCCTCTAGGGAGTTGTTATTTGGCTACGGTTTTCTGTGAGGTGGAGGTACTTCCCCAGATGGGCTGCTTACTAAGTTACGTACAACTTTAGAGGGCATAACAGGTCATCGTTACAGACAGGATTCTACTGTTTGATAACATTAAACTCAATATACTATAATTATTGGATAATACACACATCAAAAGTGTCTAGGGATCAACATATATTTTTGCAATAACTTTTCTCCTGATTGATATTAATTAAAATTTTCTTTAAGGATTCATCAAATAAAGTGTTTTCGTTTGTCTACAGTAACGATAAACCAAGTCACCTTTGCATTAATAAAGAAAATTGCCATTTTCATAATAAAGGGATTTTTGATATTTGAACCACTAACATTAAAGTTCGAAAAAAAGACTGAAATAACAGTTTTCTTTAAAATTTTATTGGGTAACTTAAACAATTAATAATCCGTGTTTCTACCGCGAACACTAACAACACGTAGGAATGATAGAAGCTGGTTCCCGGCAACGTACTGTGGCTTTAGCTCTGAATACAAGTCAGAGTGTTATCAGTCGACTTTGGACACGTTACCGAAGCACTGGTACCGTGGCTGAGCGCCATGGAGGACGGTATCGCTGCACCACACGGAGACAAGACCGATACATTCAAATCACAACTCGAAGAGCTCCAACAATAACCGCCATGATGTTAGCCGTGACGCTTCATCACTCTTCAGGGAACTTAATTAGCGACCAAACAGTCAGAAACCGCTTGCATGAAGTGAACCTTCATTCCCGAAGACCGCTAAGGGTACCACCTATAGCAATGCACAATCATAGGATTCGATATCAATGGGCTCTTGAACACAGAAATTGGGCAAAAGAACAATGGCGTTTCGTGTGCTTTTCTGATGAGTCTCGTTTTGGTATGAGACCGGATACAAGACGTATACGACACTGGAGAACCCCTGGACGCCAACAGCGATTAAAATCCTGCCAGGAAGTCCATCCTTATAGTGGTGGAACCATCATGGTATGGGCGGGTATTTGGATCGGCGGAAGAACTGAGTTGATTTGGATCAGAGGCAACCTCAACGCTCAAATTTATGCTGAGACGATTGTATCAGACGTCATCGTTCCTCTACAAGTGCAAATCGGTCCCTTATTTCAGTTAATGCATGATAATGCACGACCGCACACCGCAAGAGTTGTAAGACAGACTCTCGCCGCAGCTAACATCAATGTCATGCCCTGGCCTGCTCAGTCGCCAGACTTGAACCCGATTGAGCATGCATGGGATATGCTACAGAGAAGAGCTCTGCCGAATATGGAGGGTATCCAGTCGCAAGAAGACCTTTTTTTGTTGTTGCAACGAACATGGGCGGCCATTCCACAGCGTGATTTGGATGAACTCATTTTGAGTATGCCAAACCGATGTTCTTGTGTTGTTAGTGTTCGCGGTAGAAACACGGATTATTAATTGTTTAAGTTACCCAATAAAATTTTAAAGAAAACTGTTATTTCAGTCTTTTTTTCGAACCTTAATGTTAGTGGTACAATTATAACGTCAAATCTGCTTTCGTAGCGCAGAAAAGAGTAATACGTACTATGATGAGAATTTTCCAGACACAATCGTGTAAGGACCATTTCGCAAAATTAAAAATATTAACGGTTCCATGTCTGTACATTTTGGTGACTTTATGCAATTTAATTAAATATTTGGACCAAATCGAAAGCAAAGATGAGAGAATGATTAGGGAAAAGTCTAGGCGGAAAGATTTAAGAACCCAATTTGCACCAAAACTGAGAATAGTTGGTCACAGTACGCGGTATCAAGCAATTAGGCTGTTTAATAGATTACCTACATCACTAAAAACCACATATGACGCCCATATTTTCAAATTAAGACTTAAAACAATTCTATTAACAAAATGTTATTATTCTGTGAGTGATTTTTTTAATGATAAAGAAATGATATGACATGTTTTATTGATAATATATGGACTAATTAGACTGGAGCTTCTATTATTGTAAGTGTAAAATTGTGTAAGTGTAAATTTGTAATATGTAATTTTTTTTTTTGTAATTTAATTTTATGTATATCCTAACACAATGTATATTGTTAAAGGAGTTAATAAATGAAAATGAAATGAAATGGTTCAAATGTCAAAAATCCCTTTATTATGAAAATGGCAAATTTCTTTATTAATGCAAAGGTGACTTGGTTTATCGTTACTGTAGACAAACTAAAACACTTTATTTGATGAATCCTTAAAGAAAATTTTAATTAATATCAATCAGGAGAAAAGTTATTGCAAAAATATATGTTGATCCCTAGACACTTTTGATGTGTGTATATAGATAGTTAATAGGCGTTATTTGTAAGTTAAATTTACAGGCAATTTGATCTAAACTACGTCGTGTGCTTCCACTGTCGATTAGTTCATGCGAACTACTGCCGGCCGGCACCCAACCACTGCAGTTAGTAGATGCATGCCGTCGCTGCCATGGCTGGTTGTGTCGGCCTCGACTGCTGCGGCAGTCTCTACGAATGCCCGCCATTTAAAATATGAACCGCATATATCTATCTACTAATGGTAGAGCGTGGGTGACGGCCGGCGCTAGTTCGCGTGAACTAATCGGTAGTGGAACCACACAATGTAGTTTAAATCAAATTGCCTCTAAATATATATGTGCAAGTTGTCTCACATAAACAACAGTAAAATCAAGTTTTCAAATTAAAAAGTTTAAGAGAGCTGGGGTACATCAAAGCAAGCCTCTGGGGAAGTACTCCACCTCACAGAAAACCGCAGCCAAATAACAATTCCCTACAGGGTTTTATTTTATATACTACGTCGGGGGCATACAAGCATACGGCCCACCTGATGTAAGACGGGTACCGTAGCCTATTAACGCTTGTGATATATAAGTTTTACTCCTAAAGAGGTTTCTAAGGTACAATAAAATGTAATTTATATGTTTATACATTATAATTGATAAATAAATAAATGAAAAATAACTCACAAAGTCTAAATTCCTAAACTGTACGCCGACGCAACTTCCAATAAACTAAGCACAAAATGACTTTATATATTAGGTTCAATTTGTGCCTAATGGGCTTCGTTCCCCTTTTTTACCCGAAACCCTCCGCTCGGCACGTTTCTTATGTAGATAACTGAGAAACAGATGTATTAGGAATAATTAATGGTAATGAAATAGGGGTCCGCTGGACCTCTATTTATCATGCTGTGGTCAGACCCGGTTGGGTACCGACATGGAAATCACGAATTAAGGGATTCATAAACGTTTCTTGTGATATCTTAAATTTAATACGTAAAAGGTATACTCGTGTACAGTACCAGCGCGGTAATCCACTGTTGTACTGCTATATTCATCATGGCGATTTCCTCACAAATTAGTAACAACAAGTAAGAGAGGTAGGGCGCGTCAAAGCAGCCCGTCTGGGGAAGTACCTCCACCTCACAGAAAACCGTAGCCATATAACAACTCCCTTGAGGGTTGTTGTGTTCTTGCGAGTGAGTGAGGTCACCAGTAAGCTCCCAAGGAGTTGCTGTGTAAGCAGCAGAGGAGGCGTGGCGCTAGTGATACTAATTATATCGCAAGCGTTAATAGGCTACGGTACCCGCTTTACATCAGGTGGGCCGTATGCATGTATACCTCACGACGTAGTAGTAGTAAGAAGCTACCTTTACGTTGGTGTTTCGAAATTGTGACTCTAACTTCGATTCCTATGCAAATTTGTCGATCAACCTATAACTTTGTTATGGGGAGATCCACTTGGAAACACACTAGACGTGCTCGGTGGTGCAGTGGTGAATGACGCGACTTTGACACCAACGCTCGTGGGTTCGATTCCCAAACAGAACAAACTTTTGTGTGCATGAACATGTTTGTCTAAGTCTCGGTGTTATTAATAGAGGTAGGCCGCATCAAAGCATCCCGTCTGGGTAAGTACCACCGCTTCAGAGAAAACCGCAGCCAAATAACAAGTTCCTAGAAGGTTTTGTGTTCTTGTGTGTGAGTGAGACTGCTGCACATCAGGGGGTATGCATAGTTGCCTTCCGGCGTTCTATAAAAAATATCCAAATAACTCATTTTACGGATACGAAGTTGTTGCCATAGTATAAGTTATTTTTACCCGCTACGTCCACGGGTTGGTTGGTATGGTACGAGTATTTGCGTTTGTGTTTGTGTGTGCATCTGTTATTTGTTGTCATTTATCTCGGAAACGGCTATGCCGAATTTGAAACGGTTTTCTGATTTGTATAAGTCTTATTCCCGAGAATATTCTTACCTTAGCTATAATGTTACATACTGCCTTTCTTCACCACGTTTTCCTTCACCGCCGAGTAATGATAATTACAAATATGTACATAAATTTTAAAACACAAATTTAGTGTTACTTTTTTTTTATACTACGTCGGGAGTCGTACAAGCATACGGCCCACCTGATGTAAAGCGGTAAGTACCGTAGCCTATTAACTTGCGATATATTGTATCACTCCCCTGCTGCTAACACAGCAACTCCTTGGGAGCTAATGGTGACGGCACTCACACGCAGGAAGACAACAACCCTCTAGGGAGTTGTTATTTGGCTGCGGTTTTCTGTGAGGTGGAGGTACTTCCTCAGGCGGGCTGTTTTGATGCGCCTTACCTCTCTTTAAGTAGTTAATATCAGGATTCGTACCGGTGAGCTGTTGGTCAGTAGGTCGGTTCTTTATCCACTGGGCTATCACTACCCGAATTTAGCACATTTTATAATAAATCTTTTTTAGTACTTTAGTATAAAATGTGCTAAATTCTTTTTATACAACTAGATTACACTTCATTGAAGTCGTTATCAGTAATGTTCACAAAGTACTAAAATCCGAAGCTGTGATCTACGCAGTTTATAATCTGTGCGGTTTGATTCCCATTAAATTTTATGGAGCTACGGATGCGTCAGTGCTAAATCGAAGGCTGTCAAAAGTTTGACAGCTTAAAATACGCGGTAATCCTTTGGGAGTTTGGCAGTTTTAGAGAAAAATTGTTTTGAGTTTTCGAAGTAGTATTTTTTCATGGCAGCATATTTAAAATGAAGCACTCAAACTGCCCGTATGGAGTAGCTCAAGGTCGCTCAGCGTATTATTGAAAGTGCAATGCTGGGAATCAGAAATCACGATGATGACTCAGGAAACGTGACTCCTTTGTACAGAGAAATATTCAGTCGAGTTTACCCATCATCTACGCCCAATAAAATATATACTATTCTAATTCAAGGAGAATCGCACGCGTTTTTTACTCATCCATAGGAATACAAGAAATATTATGTTGTTATTTGACTCCGGTATTCTGTGAGGTGAAGGCACTTCCCTCGTCGAGAAGCTTTGATGTGACCTACCTCTGTTAAAAACACTCAGACCAAGACAAATAGATATATTTAAACACATAAATGTTTGCCCTGTGTAGGAATCGAATCTACAAGCGTCGATAACAAAGTCCCGTTATTGGCCGCTGTGCCGCCGAGCTCAGTATAGGTACACTATAGTATAATGACAATCCATCGGCTTTGGCTTGGCATAGTACGTACCATAACAATAATTAAACGTATCTAAACTACTATGTGTGCTTCCGCTACAGACTAGTTCATGCGAACTAATGCGGCCGGCACACAACCACAATCGTTAGTAGACGCATACCGCCGCTGCCATGACTATTCCGGGCATCTCTGCCTCGGCTGCAGCGGTCGTCTCTGCGAGTGTTCGCCGTCTGAAATATGAACCGCATACATTCGCCACCGTTGCTGCCCTGACTGCTCTGGTCGTCTCGGCGCTCAGGCGCTGTAGATTTTAGTCGTTAGAATAACATGCTACGAATGACATTGCTACGGAACAGTCATGGCAGAGGCGGCATGCATCTACTAACGGTAGTAGGTGGGTGCCGGTCGGCACTAGTACGCATGAATTAATCGATAGCGGCAGCACACAAAAATATTAAATTTGACTTTCGCAAAATAACGCCTGAATCTATTAACTATGTAGCTAGTACTTGAAAATGAGACTGTTCAGATACTCGTACAGGATGCAGAGTATCCCATTTACGAAGATTTGCACCAAAATACGGCGACCCGTAATCAGACAGTTGCACAGTAATCCGGAATTCTGGCCACGCGAACATACCCGACGCGCGTCAGTACTGCGGCAGCTTAAGCACAGTATGCATTTTTTTAACTACATTGGGAGGCATACAAGCACGCGGCCCACCTAATGTACAGCAGTTACCACAACTGCGTTTCGTAAAGATATCGATGAAAGTGAAGCCATAGACGTCTGAAATACATTAAGTTTCATTTGCACGATGCCACCGCTGCTGATCAGACACCAACTCCTTAGGAACTTACTAGTGATCTCACTCACATGCAGAACAAAACCACCCTTCAGCGAGTTGTAATTTGGCTGCAGTTTTCAGTGAGGTGTACTTTTAAAAGAAGTAGAGCGTATCACAGCAGCCCGTCTGGGAAAGTACCTCACAGAAAACGACAGCCAAATAATAACTCTAACTAACTTGTGTTACTGCGTATGAGCGAAGTCACCAATAATATCCGAAAGAGATGCTGTGTTAGCAGCAGAGGTGGCATTGGCATTGACGAGCTCGGTGGCGCAGTGGTGAAACGCGCTGTTACGCTACTTTGACACCAACGCTCGTGGGTTCGATTCACACACAGTACAAATATTTGTATGCATGAACATGTCTGTTTGTATTGGTCTGGGTATTTTCTATGTATAATAAGTATGTATTTACAAAAAAAAAATGTATTTACGTATGTTTATCAGTTGTCTAGTACCCATAACACAAGCTTCGCTTACTTTGGGGCTAGGTGGCGCTGTGTAATTTGTCCGACAATATAGATATAGATATACTTAATGTGTATTACAAGCGTTCATAGGCCGTATGCTATGTAGTTGAGTCTTGGTCTTCCTCATATATCCTTCGTTTTTCGCATTGTATATCTGTTGCTGCAGTCTTTCTACAAGTCCGAATCAACGGAGCATGCCTTTTACTATCTTAACACCGACATTCTCTTTCAAACCAACTCTCTTTCTTTACGAGCTTTTTTGCAAGCATTGCACAAAATTTGTGGCATAATGTTTGGCTGACTACATTCGCAATGGTGATGTAAGAAGGAGAGTTGACAATATATTAGGGGGTATGAAATTGACAATTTGTACCGAAAAATTAAAACTCGATTTTTTCCAAGATTATCTATTTGCTATATTATTCTCATTATCTATACATTGCTGCCATCTAATCGGATGCTTATTTATGCCTTTGCGACAGAACTCCGGGGATCTAGATTCGACAAACTGTGTATAAGCATTTTGTACTGTCTCCTGATAAGAAATTTTTTTGCCACGTAGAAAATTGTCGAAATCACAAAAAAAATGGTAGTCAGTTGCAGTAAGGTCTGACGAGTGCGGAGTATGACGTATGGTTTTTAACTGCAGCTCTTGTAGAGTTACAATAGTTTCTCGTGCAGCTGCGGTCTTGCGATATCATGGAGCAATAATGGTGAAGAATGATTCACGAGCCAGGGCTGTATCACTGCTAGTTTCGCCATCATTGTTCGAAGTTCGGCACAGTAAACATCTGCTGTTATTGCTTGACCACACCTGAGAAAGCTGTAGTGGATGTCGCCACGAAGAGACCACGAAACGTTACCATGACCATCTTATTGGTAAGCTTTGCTTCAGGGCACTGTTATAGCGTTTGACCTGGGGTCAGCCATTGCATTTTTCGCTTACGGTTATCATAATGAATACACTTTTTGTCGCATGCCACAATTACATCCATTATTCCTTAATTTCTATGCCGATTCAAGAAGACAACATACGTTTCAACACGCATTTCTTTCTGCTGATCAGTCAAATCATGAGGCAACCGTTTTTCATATTTTTTTTATATTTATTGATTTGATGCAAATGAGTCAATATTGTAGGTAAGATAACGATAAACCATGCCGCTAATTCCTGGGTAGTTTGACTTGGATCGGCTTCCACCATCACCTTCAATTCAGCGTTATTCATCTGTGTGTGCGGTCTTCCACGTAGTTAGTTCTTCAGATCGAAGTTTCCATTACGAAATCGTTTAAACCAAAAACGCACGGTGCGTTCAATAGCAGTCTCCTCTCCAAACGCAGTATTAATATTACGAGCCATTTCTGCCGCATTAGTTCCGCGTCGCAATTCGTATTCAAAAATTACTCGGATATTCGAAGTATCCATCTTTTCCAGCGAACTTCGCTCTTTTCCGTCTAAGCTGAAAAACAAATCAATTGAAATTCATAGGTGTCATATAAAAAAAGCTTCAGTCGAAAATCTCCCACCATGAAGGTTTAATGTCAATTCAAAGTATCTATTACTATAGGTACAACGGCAATTTCATACTTTAACCCCTATTATATTCCGAAAACAATCTTTGAAATAGTCTGTTGTGTGATCTGTTAAATATATATTATTTATTCACTACATATCTTCTAGTCGTAGGTACATACAGAACTTACGTTAATTTAAATTTTGTAATAAGCGTCTATCTGAAACCCCTCGGGACGGCTCTGAACGTTTTGCGGTCACTCCTGGACGTTAGTAGGTAGTTTCATACAAACCCTGTTTCAAGGTAAATTAATTCTTTATAGAGGTAAACGATCCTCGAGTTTAGTGGTCGTAACGTATGGCTCTAGGAGTTAATGTTGTATAGCGTACAGCAATACTTATGTATTACATTTATGAGTAACACTTGGGTATTACTACTAATCTTGAAGATCTTTTATGTTGAGTAGGGCCAAGTTCACGAAGAAGTTAGTGCTATCAAGATTGAAAGTACTTCATGCATTGTATATCAGCATTGAACTTCTTGTATATATGATAGACAAGGGCTTTAAACCCTTTTGTCTTTTGTCTATAATTAATATTATGTATGTATGTATGTATATCTTCACGCGAGGTCCCTTGCGAGGTAGGCAGAGAAAACCGAGCGCCATAAGACGCGGTCCTTACTCGCTTCTTTCACAATCATAGCTCTTTTCATGCACGCTCGCCGGTTCCTGAGGCTTCTGACATCACCTTCTGATCCTACATCCTTACACTTTCGCATTGTATATTTGTTTCGTCATTTTTTCATCTTTCATTCTTTCTACATGTCCCAACCAACGGAGCATGCCCTTTCTTATCTTAACACCGACACTCTCTTTCAGACCAACCTTACATCACGCACGTCTAATTCATCATATTTAATACATCATGGAATCAGAAAATGTAACCTTTCGTAAAATCCAAAGGACAAATTCACTAGAAAACACTTCCTTGGCAAATTCTTCGTTGTTCGATGATACTGTCATAAGCTTGCCAAATACCTCTTTAAATGAGAGTCAGACCATCATTGACCTCCATGAAAAGATAAGTAACTTAACCTTAGAACTACAGAGTGCACATAAGGAGATAGAAAGTTTAAATTATGAATCAACATCTTTAAAGAAAGAATTGGAGAAATCTCAGAGGACTATTGAAACATTAAAAAGGGTTCAGTTTGAAGACAGACGTAGTGCAACACCATTGACTAATAAATCTAAGACAAAGACAGTTAGGACGCCAAGGCTTTCGATGACATCTACCCGTTCCACACCTACTAAGTTTAACTCACCAAAAAATTCAGAACTGCAACAACAACTATACTATACCTTGCAAGTCGACGATCTACAAGAAAAAAATTGCCTTCATGCTTCAAATGATAACGTCAACGGCACCTCAAAAAACAATCTTGACGTATTTACTACTCCACTAGCTGTAACATCGACTAATCATAAGACTGAGTTAAAAAATAACGATAACTGTTGTATCATGGAATCAGTTGCAAGCGTGCAGTCCTCAACATCTCCACTCGGCAAGAAAACTCCCATCGACAAGATTAACAGTAATACTGAGAAACGAAAAATAGTTATAGTAGCGGATCAACAGGGTCGCCATTTACGTAAAGTACTTCAGGAGCTTGTTGGCTCTAACTACTGTGTAATATCTTATTGGAAATCAGGAGCAACTTTTCAGAATATTTTATCGTCATTTAGTAACGATATTAGCAATCTTAATAAGAATAATATTGTTATACTGTTAGGTGGTGTAAATGAAAGAAGACCCAATGATTTTCAACTCTATTTACGAAATTGGCTTAGTCTTGTAAACAGTACAAACGTAATTATTTCCGAAATACCATTCAATACACGACTAAATGAGATGAAACTAAACTACGAACTACGATTTATCTGTAAAAAATTTAATAATGTTACCTACCTTGATATGGATTATTGCAGCTATCTGCCTGGTCGTAATTTCTTTGCTTTGAACGTTTGTCGATCCCTCCTAAGAGAAATAATAAAGCTTGACTATAAACTGAAAATTAACGCGTATAATAAATTTAAAACATGTGATAAAAATGAAATACCTTTAAATGTGCCTGTGTACGTTGACAAAAATACTCAAACAGACATTAAAGATTTTGCAATGCTCATTGACATAGATACAGTTAGTATAGACCAGAATGTTAGTAACAACAATGACAGCAACCTTGATGACGTAGCGACAGCTGAAAAGGAAAATAATATTTTATTTCGTTCATAGGCGCTTTGCGGTATTACACCAAAACATTAATGGCCTTATGAGTAAAACTGACCTTCTTATAGCAAATCTTGAGGATCTACGAAATGGCGGAAATCCTGTGGATGTGCTCTGTATAACAGAGCATAATATGAAAGCTGAAGACACGGAGTTGCTAAATGTTCCAAATTTTGTTCTCGGCTCTACATCCGTGCGGATGCAACGACGTGGTGGTTCTTGTATTCTAGTTCGTAACGACCACAGATTTAAGATTATACACGATATTTCGAAATATAATATTGCTAAGGTAATTGAATGCTGTGCGATTGAATTACTGGACCATAATATTATTATCGCTTGTATTTATAGACCGCCCAGAAAATCCTCTGAAGACATTGACATATTTTTTTCAAATTTTAATGACATACTTGACAAATATTCTTTAAAGAAAAAAAAAATTATATTATGCGGTGATTTTAATATTAATATGTTAATAAAAAATAATCTGTCCCATAAGTTTACAGAAATAATAATTAGTCACAACCTTAACATATCAATTAACAAACCTACACGCATTTCAAGCCAAACGTGCATAGATAACATTATTCACAATATAAAAGGCTGCACTAGTGAAGTCATAGAACTTGCACTATCCGACCATACAGCACAATTACTATTATTCCCAGTAAAAAAACGATGTTTCCAGTATTGGTATATTTTTAAAAGAGACTACAGTGAAGAGAATATTAAAAAATTCACATCGTATTTAAATAGTCTACATTTTATTGATGTCTATGAATCTAATGACCCTGATATTGCGTTCAATAGATTTCATGACATGTTTTCTTTACTTTATTACTCATGCTTTCCATTATGCCGCGTAAAAATAAAGAACTACAAAAAACCTCAATGGGTCTCAAAAGGTATAAAACTGTGTTGCAAACGCAAAAGACAGTTACTGTGGCAGTACAGAAAAAGAAGCAGTCAAGAAAATAAAGAAAAAATTAAGACATACTCTAAGCGGCTAAATAAAATCATGTCGTTAACACAAAAGTCTCAAAATAATTATTATATTAAATCAGCTTCTAATAAATCTAAAGCAACATGGAATATAATTAATCGACGAAAGAAAAATGACCCTAGGAAACAAATAGACACTATAAAGGTTGGTTGTACCACACTAAATAATCCTACTGAAATAGCGGAAGCATTTAGCGATTTTTTTATTGATCAACTAAAAACGCCTCAATATCAAACACAGAATAGAACAGCAATGCCAACAACTAAAAATTCAATATTTATGAATCCAACCTCGCCATATGACATACATAGAATAATTCAATCACTCAACAATACAAATAGTACAGGGTATGATGAAATATGTACTAAAGTCTTGAAACGTGTCTCACATGTAATTAGCCCAGTATTGAGCCATATAAACAACTTATGCATCTCGACTGGTGTATATCCAAAAAAATTGAAAACCTCCATCATAGTACCTACTTTCAAAAAAAATGACCGACAAGACATGTCTTGCTATCGGCCAATTGCACTAGAACCTGTACTAGCAAAAGTTTCTGAAAGGGTGATATATAATAGTTTATATGATTACTTTGAAAAAAACAAACTATTTTGTGAAGAACAAGCAGGGTTTAGGAAAAATAAATCAATAAATGGGGCAATTCATAAATTTCTCAATACCATATTTTCTAACTTAGAAGCTAAAAGCTCTGTCTGTGCCCTGTATATGGACCTGTCAAAGGCGTTTGATTTCGTCGACCATAGAATTCTTCTACAAAAACTTGAAGCTTATGGTGTTAGAGGCAATGTTTACGACCTACTAAAATCATATTTGGAAAAGAGAAAACAATTGACGCAAGTCAAAAACATATGTGCGAGGACGAAAACTGAAATTGCGTACTCATCTAAAACTAGAATACTACAATATGGAGTCCCACAAGGTAGCATCTTAGGACCACTGTTGTTTAACGTCTATATAAACGATTTTCCAAAGGTAGTTAAACATCAGGTTGTATTGTTTGCTGATGACAGTACAGTAGTTTTTGTTGGAAGAGACAACGCTTATTTGGAAAATGAAATAAATAAATCTTTAGAAAGTATTATAAACTGGTTGACATCGAATAATCTGACTATAAACATAGAGAAAACGAATATTATGCGATTTCGTGATAATAAGAAAATAGTTCAATCGCTGAATATTGAATATTTAGGTTCAAAAGTATCTGAGGTGCAAGTCACAAAATTTCTAGGCATTCATATAGATAATGATTTAAGTTGGAAAACACATATTGAAAACCTATGCAACAAATTGTTCAAATTCTCGTATGCCCTCTATATGCTTGGCAAAGCAGTCGACAGATCAGCTGTATTAACCGCCTATCACGCATATGTATCTTCCTCCATTCGTTATGGGATTATATTTTGGGGAAACTCCACTGACAGAGAAATTGTTTTCAGAGCACAAAAGAGGTGCGTGCGCGCAATGTGTAAGTTGCAAAAGCAGACGGATAGCTGCAAACCCTATTTCAAGGATTTAGGAATATTAACAGTTCCTTGTCTATATATATTCGAATGTGTCATATTTGTTAAAAGTAATATTGACCTATATACAACACATGTCAGTAGTCGATATCCTAATAAAGTTCTCTATCCATCATGTAGGACCGCACATTTTCAACGAAACTTTATGTTTATGGGACATAAACTATTTAATCATTTACCGAGAACAATTTTATCTCTCAATTATAAATTATTCAAACGTAGCGTTCTCAATTTGTTAAAAGAAAAAGTTTATTACAGTGTTAATGAATATCTCTCTGACATTTTATAATTATTTGTAATTTTGTGACTGATATATTATTGTAACTATTATTTGACATTTTAAATTCATAAGAGTAAGAGTAAACAATAACCGCAATAAATTCTCTCTGTGTTAGAATGGTACCAATGTGCATTGTAAATTGTAATTATTGTATTTTTTTTTTTATAATTGTTGCATGCCGAAAGGTAAAATGTAGAAGGTGCTCATAAGAAATATAATGTTAACAACTGTTGTTACCTACATTTGATTGAATACAATTGAATTGAATTGAATCGAATTGAACCCTCTTTCGTACGTCATCATTTCGAACGTGGTCAGTAAGCGTTATGCCACAATTTTTGCGCAGTGCTCGCATCTCAACCGCATTTATTCATTATTATTAATAATTTATTAATAAGAGAAGAGCAATGAATGTTAAATAAGCGAGTAAGATATGTAAGGATCGAGTTACGTGGCGCTCGGTTCTCTCTGCATACCCCGCAAGGGATTTGGCGTGAAGTTATAGAATAGATTTAATAATTTATTTATATTATAAAGAGAAATTTGTGTTATTGTTTACATAAACTCAAAAAAATACTTTACAGATTTAAAAATACTTTCACCTATAGAAAGCTAAGTTATAAGCCAGTACCATGGGATGAATAAAAAAAAAATATATAAATCCCTACCTAAATAGAAATAACATAATCGAAGGTATCAAAAATGTATCTTTTATATATCCAAGTCAAGCTAAGGTGGGTCGTAATGGATAATTTTGTGGTCGAGGATTATAAGACGTCTGTTTCTATTCTTTTCCATTTTGACCACTTCGATTCTTTCGAACCGCCATTGAGGTTAACTCATAGTAGTATGAGTCATAGTATGAGGTACCCATCAATTTAGTGATTTAGTGACTTATTTTACTCAGACTACTCACTGTGTAGTGAAGAGTTCAACCATAATTTTCTAAACCAGTACCCAATCTCATCTGCGCCTTTGCCCTTTATGTGAAGTTGTATTGTTACAGATTTATTTTATTTTCTTTATCTCTCAAATTATATTTCAGCCTACAATAAATTTTATATTCATACTTTCTCTATCCTTATGTTGATTAGAAGGTGAATTGAATATAGTTTGTTTTAATTATTGACCTTATTAATTAATCAATATGAAATGATGAATTTAAATTTGAACTTAAACTTTGAAACTAAAATTTATTTTCTTAATTAAATTTATGATTTTCAGTTAACAAAATTAAAAGCATAAAAACTAAATAAAATGAAAATCAATTTATTTCGTCATTGATTAGTCTCTTAATTACATCATCGTTAGAGTTTGAACTGAGTTAATCAAAATCGAAATTTGCAATCTGTCAGCCCAAACCAAAAGTAATTGAAAATACAACTAAACGCTTCGATAAAAAGTAGATAGCGCCCTTCTTCCTTTGTCTCATCTTGGGCGGAGCACTACCATACTCCAGATTAGTACAGAAAGTCTATCACGCAAGGGAGACTTGAATGCATTTAACTTAATAATATGTACTAAACGTATTTAATTATTCAGTGAACAGTAAAATGGTCCCACTGGTATCACCCCAGCCACTGTTATCATAGACGTAAAACGAACTGAAACAGGGAATATATGTACTCTATACTTTCACAGTACCTAGCTAGTCTCTAAAGGATGTTTTTTAGAGGTTTGGTTTTTAAACTGGCAATACTATTTCTATTGATTGTCAATTTGACAGTTGGCGGTATATTTGTGGTAACTACGTTTTGCCATTTCATATTGAATAGACTTACTCCAGAACAACGCTTTTCAAAATCATGGTTCTATTCGAGAAAACTTACCGTGCGCTACGTTCATTTAGAGCATAAAAGCAACTTATTCGGATAACCAAGGATCGTTTTCGTACCACGCACTCTCTTGTTGATAACATACATCCACAAAGATGCCATAAAGTGCGCACAAAAGCGTAGTGTTGAAGAGGGCACGAATGAGTCGATTCGCCATCGTGCACAGCAATTGGAGCTGTGCCCATCCACTTTGTGGAAGATTTTGCGAAAAGATATTGGCTTGCAAGCTTACAAGATCCAACTTGTGCAAGGGTTGAAACCGCATGACCATTATGTACGCCGTAGATTCAGTGAACGGGCCGAAAACAATATTCAGCTTGACCCACTTTTACAATGAAAAATTTTGTTCAGCGATGAGGCTTACTTTTGGTTAAACGGTAGCTTCAATAAAAATACCATAGCAATGAAATTTATTTTTACGTATTTTATTTAATTTCAAATTTATATACCTCCAAAAACCTTTATTAAATACTCAAACATAAGTTTGTATATGTTATAATTACAATATGTAAGAAAGTCAGTCAAAATTCATTTACATGATAATAATAACCTTGACGTTTTATGTTAAGTATCAGAACATAAAGCTTTGTACACAATAGCGGTAAGCCGAGCGTGGAGGCTGGCATCAAAAGTACAAGCATATGAACTGAATCCCCGGCCTAAAGACCCGCTCGGAAAATATTGTCCGGTCGAGAACCACAAAGCACCCAGTAATCCTCGAGCTCAGAATTTTGCTGTAAGTTATTAACGCAATGTCCAAATAAAAATTGAACAAGTTCAACATATGAAAACAAACAATTCGATTGATTGATATTATTACCGATATATGACCAATTTCACTATCGACACCAAAAAAGAACGATCGGATCTAGGTTACCTTAATGTTTATTTCTATATTTTGAAGTTAAACTTCTTTTGAATTGAAGATGATGAGAAAAAATTAAGAGAGTAGATTAAGAGAGAGCTACACCGACACCTAAAATCGATACTACAATATATATATATATATGTGTGTGTGTCTGTGTGTCTTTAAATTAAATACGTGGTGAATTAAATTTATTGATAATATGTTATATTATCGTTTCGTTTTACAGACGTAGAGTGCTGGTACGCGGGAGGAAATTTTTAGTTATTTTCATTTTGTTACATGAAGTAAATATAACTTCTACGTACACGAGTACCTTAAAAGTTGCATGTCTCATAAATAATGCAGGTGCAATCCAAGATAATGTATCTATTATTTCAAAGTTTCTTCTTAACACATTAAATATTTTTTGATCAGGTCAAAAAGGTCAGGTCGAAAGTTATTGTTTGATCAGGTCGAATATTTTATTTAAAACAAAAGGACCACAGATGATCGCACGGTTTCTACGTGTTCACTGGAAGCCGTTACGGGCTTTTCATATAAGTCAAACCTCTAATTAAAACTTTGATTTTCATGAAAATAAGGGAACCACAGAATCCGAGATCCGGACAATGTGCGGGATGGATTAGAAGTTTCACATTCGACGATTTAAAACTGCTTTGCTCGTTGTGTGTGTAATATTCTGGAGTCAGGAGTTATAGAAGTACAATTAAACATATACTTCATATTTGAGTGTATACGGCAGACTCTAGGTATCGTTCGTACCTAACATCTATACTAATATATAAAGCAGAAGAGTTCGTTTGATTGAACGCGCTAATCTCAGGAACTACCAGTCGAATTTGACAAAATATTTTTGCATTCGATAGCCTAATTCTTGAGTAAGGATATAAGCCATTCAACGTCGCGATGCAACCCTTAAAAGCAGAGGAAAAAATAGAATAGGCGGCCCCTACAGGATACCGGGATACCGGATATAAATACCTATATACCTTCAGGCGTTTTGTAAATCTATGTGACCTTCATGGGTAATATTGAATTCCTCCGCCCTGCATCCCTCGGGAATCACGATCCTAGGACCCATTACACGCACCCCTAATTATTGTTATCTGTTAAAATTCAATAATATCAAGACTATATAACTTCACGCCAAATCCCTTGCAGGGTAGGCAGAGACAACCGAGCGCCACGTGACTCGACCTTACACACCTCAGTCAGTTCTTTAGCATTCATAGTGCCATCTCACAGTGATCATCCTCTCTCGGAATTAGATGCATTTCAAAATGTAACAAATTCGTAAATACCAGTTTTGTAGCCGATCTAATGAGGTGTCAATGTATGACAACGATAGCTATCTTGACGTCATATGCGTGTTCGCACAAATTGGCGCCAGTACTGACAATATCCGACATCACTACGGGCGCCAATTTGTGCAAACAGTGATATCGCTTCCCGGCAGTTGCATTATTGGCATTGTCAAATAGAATAGAGTCAATTAGTTAAAACATTAACTCGAATGTTAAAATGTACAAAATCAACGCGCAATCACTACGCTTGAGAGAATAATTATTACAAATAATGACACTATTGGTAGACATTTCCTATTAAATTTTAATTTTTGACAATTTGAAAGAGCATAATGGGGTAAGTTTATCTGAGATTTGAACATTTACTCAATACAGAAAATTATAACAGAATTCATAAAGAACTATGTACGGTAAGTACTGAATACGTTTGTCTATGAAACTCGCAAGGTAAGCACATACTATTTCGCAATGATATCGCGTTGACAGCGCTGTCAGCACAATAATCAAAGTAGAATGGCTTTTAGTTTACAACGCCAGCAGAGATATTGTCGCTTCTCAGAATGCATTGAACAGTCTGTCATCAAAGCTTAGAAATTCATTTTGACATATTATTCCGTCGCATATTTATGAGGTACGGAACCCTCAGTAACGAAGATGACTTCAACAACAGTCTGTCGTGTGTATATTCCACGCAAAGTTTTTTAATATAAAAGATGAATTTAAAACAGTTCGTATTGGTTTACTGGCAACCGGTAATACTTTTATCATCAGAAGATCATATCAAATAACAAGTACTAAGTGGGTTATTCCATCAATGAATGAGATTCCCAGTAGGCTCAAAGGAGTTGTTTTATACTGACAAAATAGCTCCTTTGAGCTAGTAATGTGTTAAAAGATGTGTAGAATACATGCGTAAGCTTTGTAAAGATATAGAAATTACAACAATACCGCAATGCAAGTCAAGATCACCTATGTCTTTCATAGTTAGGTTAGCACGTCAACGATAGCTGTCTTTGCGTCATATTCGCACAAATTGGCGTCAGCAGTGACATTATCTGATGCCACTACGGGCGCCAATTTATGCGAACAATGATATCGCTTTTCGGCAATTGCACTGTTAGCGTTGTCAAATTTGGCGTATGACACTAAGTAAGAGATGAGTTACTTTGTTGAAAATATGTTGAAATTTCTAAGAGAGTTGGAACGTACTACAGCAGCTCGACTAAGAAAGTATCTCCACCTCGCAGAAAACCGCAGCCAAATAACAACTCCCTGAAGGGTTGCTGTATTCTTACAAGTGAGTGAGGCTACCAGTAAACTTCTATGTTTTTATTGTGTTCTGGCTGAAGTCTCATGACCTTTAGTTCATCAACGAAATGTCGCTTTATTGCAACGAAATATCATCAGCGGGGTGGCTTTGATCTAGCGACCAAGTTTGTTTTCGAGTATAGTATTGAGAGTGAAAATGACAGGGTTTTAACGGCCAAATTAACTAAAACAGTTCAAAAATTTTCATTTTTTAATCCCTAAATGCCAAGTAAAGTACCTAAGTTCAGCTTCATTTATCTGGATAACAGGGCAGTCCGGGACAATGGTATGTATGTAGTGCTATACATAAATACCCGTAGATTAAACTTGTAAAATATCAAGCTGAGATCTATTAAGACTTGGTACTTATAGAGCAAGTTAGTTATCGTCCCATACATTTTTTTTTAATTCATTTTTTCTCGTACATATTATAATTAACAAAAAAATTACCCTAATAACATCTGATTGTCTTAATTAGGACTATCGATTGGCATAAATAAAACAATGATATGTTACAAAATAATTCAACATCCGCAAATCCAAAATCCGTCCCAGTGTGCGCCGCGTTCATGTAAATTCAACTCGCAATTGTCCCTCTCTCTATACGTTTTACCTATTGGTAGACCCTCATTTACAGCTTAGAAACCAAAGAGCGTAATCTCTATGGCAATATCTCCGCAGCCACAGGGCGGTACGAGGGCAAATCTTACGTAAGTGATACAGCGAGTCGCTCTTCAAATAAATCGACGGTCGGCTTGCCGTCGGTCGCCCTTTACTTAGAATAGATTCTCTTAGACGCGGAAATAGGTATAATATTAGGTCATTACATATGAAATTGGCGTTTTATAAAAGTAAAAAGAAAACCAGTTGAGAATGCGCAAGCTTGCATAGCCAGAGGAACACCTGGCTCGTCAGTTATATAACAATACATTTTTTTTTTTAATTGATGGCCGTTTTTACCATGTTCCTTAAGAGCCTTTCTCTTGGAACATGAAACGGTGTTTCTGAACATTCCTATTCTACTTTTTTATGCTGAATCCGAATCTGAAGTCTAAATTCGAATATTCGAAAAAAACGCACACACAGACATCCGCACAGACAAACGTACAGATTTCATATAGGAACGGTGTTCCTGACACTATATGAAATTATTTTATCAATAAATAAATAATATTTAATCAATTGATATGCACTTTTGTCATTTTATAGGTAGTTCATTGATTCCATTGCTGAAAAGATTGTGGGAGAGAGAATCAATAAAATATTTGAAGACAATTTGGACTGCCCCATAGGAATTGATTTTTTTCCTTGAAAGTATGTGTACAAATTGCGAAAAAAGTGGTAATCTGTTGGTTGATCTGGGGAATATGGACGGTGCCGGAGACATTCCAATTCCAGCTCCTCTTATTTAGCGACCGTCTGTCGAGAAGTGTGAGGTCTAGTGCTGTCCTGAAGAAGCAGTGGGCTAGACCAATTGACCCGATATTTTAATTTTTCCATATTGTGAACAGACCGTACCGATTTCAAGGAAAAATCAAACCGCGTAAAAACAAATGAATCACTAAATTCGGAATGCAAATACACAAGCCTAAATTAAAAATAAACCTGAATTTGTAATTCCTAACCAAACGCCAGATACTTGAGATCAAAGTGGCCAGTTTGACAAAACGCCAATTTCATATGTAAGGACCTAATAATAGAAATTAATGTAACTCTTAACTGATTATTAACTCTTTAACAAAAAAAATCTTTTCGTTGATAATAATGAATTTAATACTCGATTACATAGTTTGTTACTATTATTTGTTCACTAAAGAATCATTACAAATTTATAGTTTTACTTTTTAGAACATCTGGAGGTAATCTACCACCCGGTCCACTTGACATTGTTACCGTTAACACTTGCAATACAAGGAATATAGCTTTCATCCGCGGTGCTAAGAAACTTTTTAGGAGGTTACTAGTAACCTCACACACTCTCAGAAATGCAGCAATCCCTCTAGGGTGTTGTTACTTGGCTATGGTCTTCTGTACAAGTAGGTCTTCACCTGAGGCTGAGAGAGAGTGAGAGAGAGAGAGAGGGGGGTTTGTTGCGCTCTTCCTTTCTCTCATAAGAACCTTGTTGGTTAATTAGCAGGGGGCACTACGTATTATAAGGTTAACTTGGACTCCAAAGGTAAATAACGGGGCACTTACTTGTCAAAGTAGTGGACCTTGTACTGTTAGTTTATCTGTTTACCTTAGTTTACGTTAGATAAAGGAAATCATGATATCAGCCCGTATTCGTCCACTGCTGAACATAGGCCTTCCGTTTAGAGTGCCATTGCCTCGATCCTATGCCACCTGCATCCATCGACTCCCTATAAACCTCTTGAGGTCGTCACTCCATCTAGTGGGGG
This sequence comes from Pyralis farinalis, assembly GCA_947507595.1. Lineage (NCBI taxonomy): Eukaryota > Metazoa > Arthropoda > Insecta > Lepidoptera > Pyralidae > Pyralis > Pyralis farinalis. The sequence continues at coordinate 32,296,648 of OX382269.1, read as the reverse complement.
GTCGTCCCACTGTGCGCACCAATACAGGGACACCATTCGAGAACCTTTCTTCCCCAGTGGTTGTCGGTTCTACGAACTATATGGCCGCCCCACAGCTACTTCAGCTTATTTATTTATAATTTAAGCTATGTCCTTTACTTTAGTTCTGCTGTGGATACCCTCATTTATGATTCAATCAATTCAGTACGTCTAATAGTTACGAAACTTTAGTACAGGAACTGAGACAAAAACTGCTGTCGATAAGACATACTAATATTATCCTATGTCTGCCTACCTATAAACTCTCTCGCAGTGCCAATCTTTATAACGCGAGAATCGAAGCATTCAATAACATAGTAGGAAAGGATAATCAGAGGCACCAGTATTGTTATATATTAGACTCAAATAAAAATTTGCAATGTTCATTTCGTATGCTTTCTTGGTACAGTCGCAATATAAATAGGCTGGGATTTAAAATAATTATAAGTGATTTGTGTAAACTGATATCTGAAATTTCCAATGAATTGTTAAGCAACGGTTGTGTATTGGAAGACTCTGCTACATTAACTACTCAAAATAATTGTTCCTTTCGTAACTGAATATTTTACTATTATGAGTCAAAACATTCAATGTCTTATTAACAAGATAGACGAATTGAACATTTTTCTGATGGATTCCAAAATAGATGTTGTGGTAATAAGTGAACATTGGTTACTGCCCAGTAACTACCATTTATACTCATTGGAGGGCTACGATCTACGCGCTAAGTATGTGCGACAGAATCATATACACGGCGGAGTTGCTATATTCACACGCGAAGCAATTAAAGCTAAAGAAAGGGAAGATATACAATCTTACACTTCGGAGTTAGTGGTAGAATTGTGTGCAGTCGAAATTATCGAACACAAATTGTTAATTATAGCTATATACCGTGCAGAAAGAGAAACAGAAATATTTTTTTCACAGATGCAATCGTTGTTAGAGCACATAACAAAATATTCTAAAAATATGAAAATTATCATAACGGGCGACATAAATATAGACGTTACACAAAGTACAAATCTATCCCGTAGATTCACAAATCTTCTTAAAAGTTACGGATTACGCTGTTTGATAAACACTCCTACTCGAGAAACAGGGCATAGTTCGACTTGCATCGATCAGTTTATAATAAGTAACAACGTTGCTTTGAAAACGGAAATCCAAAACAACCAATTATCAGATCATAACATGCTCTTGGGACAAATGTTAATACATGGGCGCGTACGAAAATCTGTCAATATAAAAACCACTAAACGTATTTTTAGCAGAAAAAATATGACCATGTTCAAAATAGCACTGGGTAAGATTAATTGGCAACAAAAAATGTGCCCATATAATAAAATAAATGAAAACTATATATATATTTTTAACTGAGGTACAGATTCTGTTAAATAAATATATACCTAAAGTAAATATTATTTTAAAAAATAAAATTAATACGAAATGGGTCTGTAAGGGAATAAAAAAATGTTGCTACCACAAGCGTATACTTCGATATCTTATAGCTAGATTAAAAAGCCAAAATTTAAAAAAATATGAAAAATCATATAGCAAAATATTGAAAAAAATTATTGCAGCCGAGAAAAGGAAATCTTACATACAAAGAATTAATACGTCTAAAAATAAATATAAAACAATGTGGAGTATAATAAATGAAAAAACGAAATCGATAAACAGAATTGTACATCAAAATATTAATTTAAATAATATTAATAATGAAAACATGACATGTCCAATATCAATAGCAAATTTATTTAACAAATATTATTTAAGCATTAGTAATAATAAAATTAAATCTATCTGTAACCTGCGCGACAAACGATCTTTACCTAACTCCTTTTATTTAGAACCAGTCTCGGAAATCGAGATTCGAAAAGCTATCTTGAACTTAAAGAAAAGCAACGCATGCGGACACGACGAGATTCCGAGCTCGTTACTGGCGTACTGTGTTGATGAATTCGTACCTCCATTAGCATTCTTAATAAATCAATCTTACGACCAGGGCGACCTACCAGAGAGTTTGAAATTAGCCAAAGTAATACCTATTTTTAAAAAAGGGAATAAACTGTGTGCTCAAAACTACCGTCCTATTGCCATATTGCCAGCTAATTCAAAAATTTTTGAAAAAGTAATATGTAAAAGAATATATAATTTTTTTGAAAAATTTGATACGCTAAATAAAAATCAACATGCCTTCCGTGAAAATCGTTCAACAACGTCGGCCGTGCTTGATTGTAATCTGGAAATAATAAATTCACTAAATCAAAACAAGTACGTCGTAGCGATCTTTATAGACATATCAAAGGCATATGATCGAGTTTTGCACGACGTTCTGTTGAAAAAGCTAGAGTCGCAGGGTATACGTGGACCTGCCCATAAATGGCTTAAATCATACCTAAACAACAGACGACAATTTGTACAAGTTACACATCTTGATGATAACATGAAGCTTAGGTACGTTAACTCCACGACCGAAACTGTTTCAGGATCGATACCGCAGGGAAGTGTACTGGGATGTTTGTTATTTTTAAGTTACGTAAATGATCTTCCTTCAGCTGTACCACACTATATTGTGCAGTTTGCGGATGATGTGACTCTGGTCATTTCTTGTGACTATAAATGCATAAACAAACTGCATAATGAAATAACAATATCGTTAAACAAATTAGCGAAGCATCTTGAGGAAATAGGCTTAGTTATGAACTTAGAAAAAACAAAAATAATGCAATTTCGGCCACATCAAAGACCAATCCAACTACTCGACATAACTCACGAAGGGAAAACCATTGAAGTAGTAGACACATTCACGCTTCTAGGCATCACCTTGGACTCGACTTTATCGTGGAAACCCCACGTATCCGAAGTAACAAGCAAACTGAGTCGATTTACTTACGCGTTGCGTGAACTACGGAAATGTACGAATGAGGAGTGTGCACTGACTGCATACCACAGTCATGCCGCCGCCTGGATAAGGTACGGAATCGCTCTCTGGGGTAACTCGTCCGACGTACAAGCTGTATTCGTCCTACAAAAGCGTTGCCTTAGAATAATTACATTAACACCACCCAGGGAATCGTGTAAACCGTGGTTCATTAAATTAAAAATCCTTACTGTTCCCGGCCTGTACATTTACGAACTGTGTCGACTCGTACGAAGACGCCCGAATTACTTTGAACGGATCGGTGACATGCCCGGCCGCTATGTCTCACGCCGAGGTAACAACCTTCGCCGCCCAACACCGCGCCTCGACATATTTAAAAATGGACCGTTGTATATGGCTGTCCAACTTTACAATCACTTGCCAGACACCGTAAAAGCCCTCCAGGGAAATTTTGAGTCTATTTTGAAAAAAATGCTTCTAGACAAAGCATACTATACTGTTAAAGAATACCTAGAAGATAAGTTTAATGAGAGTTAAAGACATTTTTTTATATTAAATTGTAGAACAATTCTGTTAATGTATGTATTATAAACTATTTTTTTTTTTTTAAATTTTTAATCAATGTGACATGAAATAGAATGTATTTTTTTTTTTATTATTATTTTTTTATTATTAGTATATCTAAGGGGAAAAATGAATGATAATTAATGAATTAATATTAATTCAATTGATCTAAATGAATAGAAATGAAACTAAATGTTACAGAATTGTTAAAACAGAATGTATTATTATCATCTCTTTGTTGTAGTATCCATGTTGTTAGTTCTTATATATGCATGTTAATATATTTAAATTGTATATCACGTGTGCCTAGATAAGGCGGTTTGTAACATACCTCACCATCGTTTTTTCCACTTTGTGTTGTACTACATGTTAAAACCTTTATGTGAATAAATGAAATCAAATCAAATGAAATCAAATCACGCATAGCTCTTTCCATAGCACGCCGAGCGACATTGAGTTTCCCCGTACGGACCGCAGTAAAGGTAAAGAGAATGGAAAATGAATATAGATAATGATATTTCATTCTTTGATGTTTCATTGCTTAACATGCGTGTTTGATTAGAATGGTACTCTATCTCTCCCTCGAGTTTATAGTATGAATTATATTTTATTTATTGTCACAAAATAAAATTAAGAGATAGCCCTTTTAGATCCACCGAATTTTTCAAAATAATGTTTACAACATGGCCATTAACATTTTCAATCGACTGCCTGAAAAATTTAGTACATTAAGCACACGCATATTTAAAAAAAATCAATAAATTAATGTATAATTGTTATTAAACCGTAAATAATTATTTCGTCGAGAAATTGGCGTAAATTTCTAAAACTGACGCCGTATTATGATATGTATTCACAATGTAAGAATTATTTTAATTATTCACGACTAATATTGTTAAATTATTTCGACTAATAGCAAGAAAATATGTTCTGTTACACAAATACAAAATACTTTATTTTATGTTAAAATTTTCTATCTTAATCCTAGTTGTTGATATATAGTGTGTACTGTTATAGTTAGATTAATGTTTAAAAATATTTTAAAATTTACACGCTGATATATTGGGCAGAATATGTATAGTTTTCACTGTTTTTTATGTATAAACAACTTATCTGTATTCTACCTATATTCAGTAAATAAAGATTTTCATTAATTCACTGAATTACTAATTAAAATCCCTTCACACAAATAGTTTATTCTACTAACAGCTATGGGCGGAATTTTTCTAAATGGAAATTCTTTATTTATAATTTATAACCGTAATGCGTACCCCGTGAACAATGAAGTAAGCTTACACTCGGTATTGAACCCTTAAGTTTAAGGAGAGATTTTGCCTCCCTTTGTATGTTCTACCGATTGTACAACGGGTTGTGTTCTGATGAATTGTTCGATATGATGCCGACAGGTAGTTTTTATAACCGTACCACGGCGGCGACGGCGGGGAGTTCACCCTCACACGCTGGAACCGCAATGGTCGCGTACTGTACGCTTCTAGAGAAGTTTTCTTCAGAGAACTCTTAAGTTGTGGAATGAGCTCCCAGCCGCGATTTTTCTAAGGGGCTACAGCATGGGGTTCTTTAAAAAACTCGTGAAGAGATTTTAAAAGGGTCAGCAACGCATGAGTGACACCCCAAAGGCAAATGTAGATAGGCTACGGTGACTGTTTACCATCAGGCAGGCCGTATACTTGATTACCACCATAGTGGTATAAAAAAGCTATCATTGATTACTTCATCCCTTATTCTTCTTTAAAAAATGTAAATATAAATTAGCATACGTTTCCAAACTCTTCAATGGTGACATGATTTTGAAGCAGTCATATATCGTTTCAAATACTCGCCCAGAGATAGGAGCCTTTATGTGTTTGGAGTTAATTCATTTGTGTTAAAAAGGTAAGGTAAGGAGAAATGTCCATTTGATGATTCACTACTGGGATATTTTGAAGAGAGTGCCTGCGTTACGATGAAGCATGGTTCGTTGGTACGGGCATGTAAAAAGAACGCAAAAGGAAAGAATCATGAAACAATGTGGAAGTAAACGGACGTAAGAGTCGTGGATGGTCAAGACTGATATATCACGACGATGGTAATGTTTTATCGCAGCGTCGTATCAGGAACTACAGGACAAGCCAACAGACAACCGACAACCTTACGCGAAAAGAGAAATGCATGTTAAATAAGTTAGGTATGTAAGGACCGAGTCACGTGGTAGGTTATCTGCCTACCTCGCAAGGGATTTGGCGTCCAGATATAGATAAATAGGACATTTAAAATTAGGCATTGTTAACCCAAGATATTGAACATACATACTTATCATCACACTTGTCTCCCATTGGGGTAGACAGAGACTATGGAATGCCAGGTGCACCGATCCAAATATACCTCTCTCATCTCTTCCGCATTCATTAATCTTTTTCGCATGTTCTTCTGTCTCGGGTGCATTTTGACCCATACATGTGCGTCTAGGGCGGTCCCTGCCGATATCTTCACTCATTTTTGCTGGATATACTTTTTTCGTAAATCTTTTGTTATCCATTCTTTCTATATGTTCGAACTATCTAGGCATACCCTCTTCAATTTTAGTCACTACATCATATCATAATTTCACATTATTCTCATATCGTGCTATTTCTTACTCTATCAATCTTTCTAACTCCACACATATTCCTTAGCGCTCTCATTTCAACAGCAGTTGGCCCTACTTTCATGATTTTTCTGCCATACCCATAACAATCATCGAACATTTACGTGAAATGGCTGTAAGTGGTCATTTCTTATCTATACATATAAATAAAATTGAAGTGTCTGTCTGTGATTTCAAAATAAAGCCTTTATCTTAAGCTCATATTGTTATTTTCACGTTACCAAAAGCTAAATACGCATTTTTAACTTTTTTGTCTGTCTATCTGTCTGTTTGTTTGTCCGGGCTAATCTTCGAAATGGTTGAACCGATTTTAACGGGTCTATCACTGGTAGATAGAGGACTGTTCAGAGCAGAATATAGGGTACTTTTTATCCCGTAAATATTTAGGGTTCCTGCGTAAAAAATGAAAAACTATTAAAATTAGGGGGAAATATCTTCCCCTTCGGGGAAGATATTTCCCGGGGGACTTTGCAATTTTATTTTATTATTTTCATAGAATACGTATTTTTTGTAACATAAAATAACTACGCATTTTTTATATAATATAAATAAAATACATATACGTTGCCTCCTGTAAAGGTCAATAGATGGCGCTGTACGAAAATTGAATCACTCTATGGTTGCATCTACAACCCTGAACAATGTTTTTTTTTTTAATATGTATCTCACAACAGAAACAATTTCATGTCTACATAGAAATAAAGGCTACTAAAAGCCCAAATCTCATGCGTGCGAAGCCGCGGGCTTCTGCTAGTTATCAATAAATCAATTTTATTCCAGAAATTTTAACCGACGGTTCTGACGGACACACTTATGTATTCGTATCCTTTGTAATGTAGAACCTCTATTTAGACAACTTTATCTTTGACAAGAATGCTGTATTGATAAATTGAGCAATCGACTAGGATGAAGACGGCCAAGGCACTGCAAGCGACATAATAATTTCCACGGTTTGCTCGCAAGATGAGAAATTCAATCTGGGACTCTTCTACAGTTTTTTAAGCTTATTGGTATTGAACATGTTAACCAGTTGATTTCCAATAGGTCTTTTAATACTTACCTTAAGTCTTTGAGAGCGAATTGGAATGCAAATTTAATCATTTATTTATTTTGTACTAGAGTTTCTATTGCAGTAAATACATTTTAATATCTTTGTACCGCGCTATATATATACCTATCTATATATATCTTTACCATTGCGAATGCATTATTTTATACAAAATTAGTGTTGGTATTTTACAGTAGACTTACAAAAATTAGTATAAAAAGAAAAAAAGTTTCTATTAAGTAGATTTATTATTTAAAAATTGAATAATCCGATACTGGACTACCTAAATACTTTTATCTCCAATATATACTCAAAAGTATATTCGATAAAAGACAAATATGAGTACATAACAATGTTATATAACACATTCATTTCAAGGCATTAAGGATGTAAGTAGAAAGAATACGCATAACTTCTCTCATTTCGCCGTCACTGGCTAAATCCCCGAAGTTTTTACGTAAAACTCTAAGCTTATGCTTGCAACTGTTGCCCAATTTATAAACGGGAGCGTGCAAACATCACATTTGATTACACAAGCATTAATCCTAGTATAATTAATAGTTTAATATTATAAATGTGAAAGTATGGATGTTTGCTCCGTTTTGACGCCTCAACAGCTGAAGGCATTTGGATGTTTGGTAAGTAGTTCGGTGAGATACTGGATTAATACATAGGCTACTTTTTATCCCGGTGATATGTTCCCGTGGGATAATTTGGATGTTTAAATGTTTAAACCTTACTAAATATGGATGTCTTATCTCGCACTTAATCTACTACTAGTATTCTACTATCTACACTATCCCAGAGGTACACATCGCCAAGAAAAAAGTCTGCTTTTTATTCTGGTCACGTTGTACGTGTATTCCCAAACTTACAGGCCAACACTGGCTCTGAAAACTGACTGGGTGACTGACAAAAATCAAAATCATCATCAATCAAAAAATTACTCCGTTAACAAAATTAACAAAAAGTTTTAGAGCTTATAGAGGGCGCGGCGAGGTTTTATGCATCTGTGGATACTGTGCTAACCAGTGACGATACTACATCATATCCTGTGGAGTTTTTAAACTCTTTAAAGTTACCAAGTGTACCGTCCCATATCAAGCTCAAGATTGACGTCTGACTATTTCTGATGCGTAATCTCGATCCTCCCGGTACAGCCAAAAGATTTTGATACCTCGAATACCTCTCTCTTTGAATAATCTGCAACAATTTGCCATTACAATTTAAGGGCTGCAATTAAAAATAGCCTCCTGTATGACGATATATAAATCCCAAGGACAAACCTTAAAAGTGGCAGAGATATATTCAGGCACCTCATGTGTCTCGCTTCGTCAGCTTTACGTGGGTTGCTCCCGAGTTTCGAGTGTCCAAAATATGAATGCGCCAAAAGTAATCGGTCTTATTATATTGTCAACAGAAGCATGTTGTAATTGAAATGTGAAGTTGCGAAGGATTACGATATCAACTACGATTATCGTATTAACAACTGAACGGATTTGATTTTTATTCCGAAAACATTAATGGCTATTTTCGTGTAGAGATTGTTTACGTATATTTATGTACGGATACGTACATGATGTGTACGTTTATTGTACATAACGCGGTGCTAATCCCAACGCTAATTTATGAAAGTGGAAGCTGGATATTGCAGAGAGAGTATGAAAGTAGAATAAATGCGGTCGAGATGAGTGTGGCACAACAAAATTTGTGGCACAACGCTTGCTGACCGCATTCGTAATGACGACGTGAAAAAAGAGTTGGTCTGAAAGAGAGTGTCGGTGTTAAGATAAGAAAAGGCATGCCCGTTGGTTCGGACGTGTAGAAATAATGCGGGGCGAAATAATGACGAAACAGATATACAATGCAAAAGTGGAAGGTTGTAGGAGCCGAGGAAGACCGAGACTAACCTACCATGACCGAATTGGTCGTGTGTTATCTTATCAGAAGGTGATGCCAAGAGCCCCAGGAACCGCCGAGCGTGCATGAAAAGAACTATGAATGTTACAGAAGCGAGTGAAGTATGTAAGGACCGCGTCTTATGGCCCTCGGTTCTCTCTGCCTACCCCGCAGGCGACCTGGCGTAAAGATGTACATACATACATTGTTTACGTGACGAATAAATTGACATATGTCACTTTTATTTCAGGCAAATGCACGGCTCCTGTTGTATCTCTACAGAGAGTGAATCCTAGGATTCATAGAGTGTCCAAATATTTTAGAGGAGTTCGTACTTGAAAGTAAAAGTGTTTTTATTTGTCGGTTTGTCCTTTTTTCAATTTTGTATAAAGGGCCCAACAGTGACGTAGGCTAAGTTTTACCGCCGTAAAATATCTTACACCCACAGGAAATCACGCTTTGTTTCCCTTTGACCACGAGGACGAAGCTGCAGGTAATAGTTAGTATGACTACAATAAAGAAACGAAGTCGAATCTGGAACCTATCGGACGTTAGAGCTTCGTAACAAGAAAGTACACGTTGCGTGACTAGGTATATGTATTTAAAAAGAATACTAAAAACTTTTAGCAATTCTTTTATGAAAACATTAGACACTTTCTGATAAAAAAAAAAAGTTCTAAATGTGTCATCATCATTGGCGAAAATATCTTGTAACTTATACCCAAAAAAAATACAGTTCAAATTAAGAACGTTCTCAATTTTTAAATGGGATGACGTGGCCGTACGTTATCCAAATTCAAAACAGAAGCAGACAGCGACGCACGAATGGTCAGTATGGAGAGCTCTAATGCTATAAGAGATAGAGAAAGAAATCAAAGGAGTAATACTGTCGATTCAAGAGAAAAATACATGTCGGGAAGTACAATTTCAGGTGGTATCCTACTACTCAAGATAGTCGATATCTATATAGGAAATGCAATAATTTAACACTGTTCAAGTATAAACGACGAGCGACGACGATGACGAGCTCAGTGGCGCAGTGGTGAAACGCGCTGTTACGCTACTTTGACACCAACGCTCGTGGGTTCGATTCCCACACAGTACAAACATTTGTGTGCATGAACATGTCTGTTTGTATTGGTCTGGGTATTTTTCTATGTATAATAAGTATGTATTTACAAAAAAAAAATGTATTTACGTATGTTTATCAGTTGTCTAGCACCCATAACACAAGCTTCGCTTACTTTGGGGCTAGGTGGCGCTGTGCAATTTGTCCGACAATATTTATTTATTTATTTATAAACAGATTTTAATGTCATTACACCGAACATAGATTATAACGATATCAAATTAATAACAATGTGATAACCTCAATCAAACAAATCGAATAATTAATTGTGAGGCAGACGATCCGTCAGAGTAATGGCCGCGCACCGAACGCAAAGCGATCTGGTGCGCCGCCCTATACTCCAACGTTCCGTGAGCGCTCGCTTGCTACGTAAGCGCCACCTCGTAGCGTGGCAAAGCACGCACTGTGCCTCGGAAGTGTCAAATCAACTCCTTTTAATTCTTTCCGCCGACATACATTTATATCCAACACAATAATCTATATCTTTATGCCAAATCCCCTGCAGGATAGACAAAGTGACCCGTCCGCACAGAGCGCCACATGACTTGGGCCTTAAACACCGCTCTCACTTGTTTAATATTTAAAGCTCTTTTTATGCATGTTTGTTAGTTTAACTTGGTACTTAACCTTTTGTGACTCTTACGTCCTTCAACAGTCGCTTTGTAGATTTTCAGATCTACTTTCTTTATTACGAGTACTTCATCATTGCGAACGCTGATCTATAGGCGTCATAGATTGAAACAATATTCACAACTCACCGCATTTATTCTACTTTCATGAAACTGTTATATCTAGCGTATTTAATAGCAGCAAGTTTAATAATTTAGCGTTGATATCAGCACTGTGTTGTATAGCGTGTTGTGCCTACTGGCTCAAGCATTTATTGTCTAGAAGTTTCATTTATCTCGTTTCATTGACGCTATTCCCAGCAGTGTACCTTCATTCTTGTTAAGAGCGCGTCCAAGATAATACCATCTCACTCACTTGTTCCAAAACTACATCGTTAATATAATAATCCTTGTGTTCGTTTTGATTTAAAAAAAATATTGTAAAATGCGGGAACGAAATAAAAGAAAGGCGGCAATTTATAATACGATATTATTCAACACACACTATTACACCAAACATTAAACATACTTTTAAAAACTCGATACGTCTTGATGGATGGCTACTGGAATCACTCGAATGTCTCTGCCCGTTTTTAGTACCGCAATGGTCTTAAATAGGTTATCGTTCTCCCCATTTGATCCATCCCACTACTAGCCTGTATTCCGGTGTTGCCATTAAAATAACTTCAAGTACCCTATTAACGCTACATGCTAGTGTTGCCATATTAATGATGTATAGTAGTTTGTGTTACATTCGGCCATCCGCCTCGAAACGAGCCCCCTCGTTACTAATAAATAAAACTGAAAGCAGATCTATGATAATAATACCTATGATATTAATAGCAAACATTTAGTTTTATCTTAAGCTGTTGTAAATAACAAATTCACTTATAATATCTTATGTCTAAGGCTTGTTAACTGTTACATGCACTAATAAGTCTATTTGCAGTATATACTGCTGGGTAATCTATTATTTATAATTTTAGTGGATTAGTTTGCTTAATAATAGAGATTTGAAGAGTTACAAAGCGACTTAAGCAATAAAAGCGACATTGGTACATGGTGTTGATCCCTCCGCACTCAGTTACACAAAACGTGTTCCAAAACAATTACACTTTACATTCCACCATAATCACACAATGTTCAACATAGTTGCTGCTTAACAATTTCAGCTAGCTATTAATTAATCGATTTGAATAAAACAAGGAAACATAACTAAATAGATATTTGCCTATTTTAATAACATTAGATGTTGATCCCTCAACACTCCATAGTACAATTTATATTTCACGACATAATCTCTTGATTATGTTCCAATCTGATCATATGTTAAATTAAAAGACACTCTCTGTGTTCCATTGCATAATCGCCATAGATTATGTTCCGACATATTTAATCCAAAGACACAGTTTGTGTTCCAAGACATAATCACCCAAATGATTATGTTCCGTCATGATCACTTATTGATCATGCTCATAATTGTAGGCATTGAATCGACGTCTCTACTTCAAAACAAGGAAACATAACTAAATAGATATTTGCTTATTCTAATAATATTAGATGTTGATCCCTCAACACTCCATAGTACAATTTATATTTCACGACATAATCTCTTGATTATGTTCCAATCTGATCATATGCTAAATTAAAAGACACTCTCTGTGTTCCATTGCATAATCGCCATAGATTATGTTCCGACATATTTAATCCAAAGACACAGTTTGTGTTCCAAGACATAATCACCTAATTGATTATGTTCCGTCATGATAACTGATTGATCATGCTCATAATTGTAGGCATTGAATTAACATCTCTACTTTAAAATAAGGAAACATAACTAAATAGATATTTGCTTATTTTAATAACATTAGATGTTGATCCCTCAACACTCCATAGTACAATTTATTTTTCACGACATAATCTCTTGATTATGTTCCAATCTGATCATATATTAAATTAAAAGACACTCTCTGTGTTCCATTGCATAATCGCCATAGATTGTGTACCGACATATTTAATCCAAAGACACAGTTTGTGTTCCAAGACATAATCACCCAATTGATTATGTTCCGTCATGATCACTTATTGATCATGCTCATAATTGTAGGCATTGAATCAACATCTCTACTTCAAAACAAGGAAACATAACTAAATAGACATTTGCTCATTCTAATAATATTAGATGTTGATCCCTCAACACTCCATAGTACAATTTATATTTCACGACATAATCTCTTGATTATGTTCCAATCTGATCATATGCTAAATTAAAAGACACTCTTGTGTTCCATTGCATAATCGCCATAGATTATGTTCCGACATATTTAATCCAAAGACACAGTTTGTGTCCCAAGACATAACCACCCAATTGATTATGTTCCGTCATGATCACTTATTGATCATGCTCATAATTGTAGGCATTGAATCAACATCTCTACTTCAAAACAAGGAAACATAACTAAATAGACATTTGCTCATTCTAATAATATTAGATGTTGATCCCTCAACACTCCATAGTACAATTTATATTTCACGACATAATCTCTTGATTATGTTCCAATCTGATCATATGCTAAATTAAAAGACACTCTTGTGTTCCATTGCATAATCGCCATAGATTATGTTCCGACATATTTAATCCAAAGACACAGTTTGTGTTCCAAGACATAATCACCTAATTGATTATGTTCCGTCATGATAACTGATTGATCATGCTCATAATTGTAGGCATTGAATTAATATCTCTACTTCAAAATAAGGAAATATAACTAAATAGATATTTGCTTATTTTAATGACATTAGATGTTGATCCCTCAACACTCCATAGTACAATTTATATTTCACGACATAATCTCTTGATTATGTTCCAATCTGATCATATGCTAAATTAAAAGACACTCTCTGTGTTCCATTGCATAATCGCCATAGATTATGTTCCGACATATTTAATCCAAAGACACAGTTTGTGTTCCAAGACATAATCACCCAATTGATTATGTTCCGTCATGATCACTTATTGATCATGCTCATAATTGTAGGCATTGAATCAACATTACTTACTTTAAAATATATTAATCCACATGTGAGCGTAATGCTACCCTTACTACAAGATCTACCTATTATTCGAAAGTACTATCGTCACTAGAAGTATGATTTGTAGGGTCATTATCAAAACTTTGCCACGGATATATTTTATCAACAGGTAAATTCCCCTCATAGCGCCTTCCTTTTTTTGGTGAGAGAAGTGTCCTCTACTACAGAGCGTTCGTTAGGTTCGTTAATACCTTTTTAATCATATAGGGTCCATGACACTTGCTTTTCAGTTTCCTGGACTCTCCTAGCCCTACGACTATGGCTCTTTTTTATCCGTACCAGGTCCCCTCCATTGCACATGACATGGCAAGTTATTGGTCTACCATTTACTTTAATAACAATTTTATATTTGTTGCTGGCATTTTTTTTTTACAACAAAATGTCTTTGTGGTTTTTACCATGGAGCACTAAATTTTCTAAATAGTCCGAGCCCTCAGCAGTTTCAATCCTCAATATTTTCTATTCTTGGGATTCAGGCTTTCTATTTCTTTTGCTGCAATCGGCTATAGAATGACCAATGAGATGACAGTACGTGCATTTAACTATAGGTTTTGGGCATTTTGCACAGGGGTGTCCCACTTCTTTACAATTGAAACATACTATATCTCCTAGGTTTTGACGTAACTTGAATAAGTTGATGGTTTCGTTCCCCTTATTATTAAGACGGTTAGAATGATTATTGCCTCTGTTATCGTTTATATAGTCCGTACTCGTATCCCTGATATTACGAGTACTTCTTAATGTTTTAAATAATTGTAAAAGTTCTTCGGGTTTCGTGAACTTAGCAGTTTGGGCACCTAACCTTACCCCCCTATCGTCAATACCATGTACAATGCAGTCTATAGCCTCTTTACCGAAAATTTTGCACCGATTTAACAGATTTATTTTTACGAAGTAATATTGTTCTAGCGATTCCCCGAATCGCGCCCTTTTATTCAACATTTCTGTCAACAATTCTGCATAATTTTCGGTGGCTGGAAAGGACTCTGCTAGAAGTATCTTCCATTCCAGCCAAGTACGTTTGAGTGACGGTAACCCTTGATACCATACTTTAGCATGGCCTGCGAGTTTAGGTAAGGCGTAATGAATGGTTTGCTTATCATTCCATTTATATATTTCAGCGCATTCATCGACTTTATTTATCCAAATCGTAATGTTTTGTTCCCTACACATAGGATCAAACTCAGGCAAAACGTTATTTAAGGTGGGGAAGCTATCACGCTCACAGGTTTGATTTTTAAACATTTTTAAAAATTCTTCAAAAAATATAGATGTTGAGTCATACCTGACCCTCTGGGTATCATACTCGTCCCTCCTTGGGCTCAGTCTCCGATCTCGGAGCTCCGAATATCTGCGATATTGACGATCTCTCGACTCTTGTAGCTCACGTTCATTTCGCAATTTACTTTCCAATACTTCCAAACGTTGCTTTTCCACCTCAAGCTCCTCCTCTCGTTCTCGCAGGCTGGATCTACGACTACGACTGCGAGTATGTTCGCGTATGCGATAGCGCTTGCAACTAACCTCGCGACTACATCGCGGTGTCTCGGGAACTCTTTCAGGCGACTGGACTTCAGGAGTTACATCACGGCGACGATCGATCGATGCATGACTTCGATTGAACGTCCTTCTCATATCCTCCGTCCTTTGTAATATTGGACTTCTGCGGGACGTCATCGTGTCATCACGATATACGTTTTCACTTTCCGCCTCCATCTGAAACTTAACGATATCGCATTAGAGTGCGTTCATTTTAATTACAAAGAAATCGTTTGTAAAGATACTGTAGGATTTCTCCGACATCTTTTCAGTTAACATGTTATCCAAACTTTATTATAAGTTTTATACCTTAGAACAACGAGCAGTAGGTACTATGTCGTATTCTTGCGATTGTTCTATCGGGTAAAACATGATCTCAGGTATGTCTCACGAGCTTCTGATCCAATTCGAGTGCTAACCAACTAGTGAATTGTAATTATTGCTTCATAGTCTGAGTTTCAAAATCGGGGTGCAACTGGTTAATGTTCTCAGAACATGATTAATATAGAAATCAAACAACATTATTTAATGCTTATAGTTGCATATAGGTCAATTGCTCCACTAAGTACCGTCATAAAGGCTAATGTGGGTACTGAGAAAAAAAATATAAGTTTCTCGAGTTTGAATTCACAGCAATTAGTTTAGTAACGTAGCTAGGGCAAATTTTCCGTACAGTAATTTTGATCGCAGTTAACTCCAATAGAACAATCACGAGACGATCCGCTAGTTAGTAGCTAGCCGTAAATGTTGTACCATTTGAACCCATAAGTATCTCTGGTATTACAAATGCAATTAGCACTAGTCCGAATGTACAGCCCAGTGCACTTCAATTTTTACACTCTGACCTTTGTAGCGTTCCTATGTCATGCCTACGTTATCAACATTTCAAACGAACTTCAAGTGTCAACCGTCACCCGCTCCGTAATTTTGTCTACGTGACTATTAATTGTTGACGGACATGAAGAAAAAAAATTGGTTAAATGCCTAGAGATCGGCACTAGTTATGTTTGCGATGATATGAATTCAATTTTGTAAAAAAAAAACAGTTTATAATTAGTATTCAAATCAAATAAATAAAAGATATTCTACGAATCTATAGATTTTTTCGAATTTATAATATAACATTTACGTACCTTGATAATCCACTTGTGAGCGCCTTCGATCCAACTTCTGAGTTGTAAAATGCGGGAACGAAATAAAAGAAAGGCGGCAATTTATAATACGATATTATTCAACACACACTATTACACCAAACATTAAACATACTTTTAAAAACTCGATACGTCTTGATGGATGGCTACTGGAATCACTCGAATGTCTCTGCCCGTTTTTAGTACCGCAATGGTCTTAAATAGGTTATCGTTCTCCCCATTTGATCCATCCCACTACTAGCCTGTATTCCGGTGTTGCCATTAAAATAACTTCAAGTACCCTATTAACGCTACATGCTAGTGTTGCCATATTAATGATGTATAGTAGTTTGTGTTACAATATTATCTTTCATTTCCTCCTATTCAGTTGTTGTGTTCCTGCGTGTGAGTGTCGTCACCAGTAAGCTCCCAAGGAATAGCTGTTTTAGCAGCAGAGGTGGCATCGCACGTGTGATACTTACTGTATTACCAATGTTCATAGGCTACGGTAACCACTTCATAAGGTGGGCCGTATGCTTGTATACCTTCCGACGTTGTATAAAAAAAAATTGCGAATACTCGGCCTTTATTGTGATACCATTGGTATGTATGATATTCAGCTTAGAAAATTATTTTGATGTGTTCTATGGCAGTATTTGCTAAACTGACTTTCAAAGAATCGCCCGCTTAAGTTTTGCACCACAAGCTAAGAAATGTTTGCACGAATATATGATTGAATCCTACCCGCGGAACCCTACCCGAGAGAGGCTCAGCTTCACAGATTTATAAAAGGCTAGATACCGCCTATTTAACATGTTGTTTCTTTTTAATTATAAATGCTAGGAATGTATTTCACTACCTTTGTGTATTTTTTTTTATGTAGCCTATCAAAATGTCCCTATCGCGCCTGATGGAAAGTGTCAATAAGAACCAGATGCGAGAACAGCAATCACAGTGATTAGCGCTGTGCTGGCTGTCCCCCCCCCCCCCCCCCTTGACGGCCCGCTAAGGTGCCTCTTCGCGCCACGTCTAAACGACCCGGGGTTATAGGAAGTGGGGAACACATGCGCCGGAAGCGAATTCCACATTTTGATAGTCCGACAAAGAAATGAGTCGCCGAACTTCTCAGTCCAGTGCGAGTATTCCGGAGGAGAAAAGGAGAAGGAGGGATGAGGTCAAAAAGCTCCTCAGATCATTTCCCTGATAGATACGGTAGAGAACACTTAAGCTACCTATATCCCTACGCAGCTGATGAGGTTCAAGTGAGTTAGTGACCTCAGCGCTATCTATGATGAGTATAGCTCGGCATTCTATCGAAAGCATCGAGTAGATATTTGGCAGACTCGTCCCAGAGGTGAGAACAGTGCTCCACGCATGGGCGAACTTGCACTTTGTATAGAAAGCAGCGCTGCTCAGGCGTGAAGAACCGTCTTTCCTTGTTTAGGATTCCAGAACATTATAACGTACGGTGGTATATGACAAGCTCGGTGGCTCAGTCGTGAAAGACGCAACTTTGACACCAACGCTCGAGGTTTCGATTCCCACACAAGACAAACATTTGTGAGCTTGAACATGTCTGTTTGTCTTGGTATGGATGTTTTAAGAGAGGTAGGGCGCATCAAAGCAGCCCACCTGGGGAAGTACCTCCACCTCACAGAAAACCGCAGCCAAATAACAACTCCCTAGAGGGTTGTTGTGTTTCTGCGTGTGAGTGAGGTCACCAGTAAGATCCTAATGAGTTGCTGTGTAAGCAGAAGAGGAGTCATCGCGCGAGTGATATATGTTACAAGCGTTAATAGGCTACGGTAACTGCTTTACATCAGGTGGACCGTATGCTTGTCTGCCTCCCGACGTTCTATAAAAAAAAAACTCAACGTTTATTTTAATTTCGCTCTATTTGGTCTTCCTTTTAAGAGAAGATCTTCTACACTCGGATCCTTTTCCTACATTCTGGGTCTTAACTGTCATAAAGTCTATTTGGAGATGAATTGGACAGCTCTGATATTCCACATTCTTCCCTCGCAAAAACAGCATCTAAGCCGCTGCGATTTATGACGATCATTAATATTTTATGAAATAGTATAATTTCGTGATACACCTTCATGAGATGTAGACCGTCATCTTCTTGAAATGGTCCTTACGATGCCACTTTAAGTACGTTATTTTGCGTAATTAAATCGAATCCAATCTAGTCTCAGTATCCAAATTTTATCGTGGTAAAATAATCAGAATAGGTCAAAATTTAGTTCACCATAAGGCATTTTGTAATAAAAACGTATTAAAAATTGACCATTTTACATTTCTACAACTTTCTCGATGTCGTCCTAGCCATTTCGTTTCGTCATGTTTTTATAACATGAACATTTTTTTAACACGTCAGCAAAGAATCTGTTGGTTTTATCGTTTCAATGGCACAGTTTACCACTAGCATATTTGAACTCAAACTCTACTTGCACCGCAACAATTTGGAGGGCAGAACTCACTTCGCCGACTCTTTGAGTGACAACTTGCGGTATCCAGTCCTCTTTAAATCTTTGCTCGGCGCCCATTGTTTACTTTTCCATTATATTCAGATCGACAAGTTTGTATGAAACTTTACGTATGGTTTTAAAGCGACAAAATTTATATTAGAATGTTGATGGTAAATATTTTTCATAATGTCTTTGCATTATAATGATGTGTGAGTTCTTTGTTGTCAGGAATCACGAGGCCCCTGTATTTTTATCAATTACTGTGAAGACAATTTTTTTTTTTTTTTTTTTTCTGTCGGACAAATTACACAGCGCCACCTAGCCCCAAAGTAAACGAAGCTTGTGTTATGGGTACTAGACAACTGATAAACATACGTAAATACATTTTTTTTTTTGTAAATACATACTTATTATACATAGAAAATACCCAGATCAATACAAACAGACATGTTCATGCACACAAATGTTTGTACTGTGTGGGAATCGAACCCACGAGCATTGGTGTCAAAGTAGCGTAACAGCGCGTTTCACCACTGCGCCACCGAGCTCGTCATTTTAATTTATAGTTTAACAATTGACATAAGTACTGTTTGGACATATTTTATTTAAATATTTTGTTAACTGTAACGATATATATGTTTTATGTTAAAAAGCTTGCATGCCTATACTACAGATAAAATTTGGCTTGTTCATATATACAAACTTTATATAAGATCTTTGTTACCCATATTTAGCAAGAAATAAATTGAATTGAATTGACTGTTAGAGCGACTACCGTAAGACCTCCACAACGAAAAGGAAAACCGAACCTTTCATAGATTAAATCACGATGTTTTCACCACGGTGAAAGTCAAGATTACGAATATGTACACAAATCCATAGACACAAAGAGCAGTGACAGCCCAGTGGATAAGGAATTGACGTATTGATCAACAGGTCCCCGGTTCGAATCTTGGCATGTACCACTAAAATCGTGTTTTCGGATTTACGGACATATTTGGCAGAGCTGCGATAGCCAGCGGAGCCACATTACCCTCAAAATTGTCGTTTGGGATAGACTGATGTCATCCAGCTAGCGTTTAGACGGTAATAGTGAGAAACTCCAAAATCGACACACTAATAGCTAACATATTGTAGTTTTGTATCCTTTAATTTGAAACTTAAATGTTCGTTGGTGAGGAAGAACGCTCCAAAATCGTTCCAATTAGAAAAAAAAACATATGGGAAAACGTATGGCCGGCCACTCTGCAGTGCAGAGTCTGCACTGCACTCCCATCCACAGAAAAAGTAACAGCACTCGTCGCTAGATGTCGTACCATATATTTTAAAAAAATTAAAAATAAAATATTTAAATATTTTTTAAATTTAAAAAATATCAGCTCTGCCTACACAGCTTGCTGTTATTTACTAGTTATAATTATCACTTACTCGGCGGCGATTAATAACACCGTGAGAAAACCAGCACATCCTAGAAATTATGTTTCGATAGACGTGTGACCTAACCTACGAAAGGTCTGGTTTTCCCTCTGGGTTGTGGAGGTCTGACAGCAGTGGCTCCATGTCAAAATCAGTATCTCAGCCAAATCTTTCGGCTAAGTAACGGACCCCGCAAATCCTAATGAATTAGGAAACCGGATACCCCTAGGAAGAAGATATAAATTCAAAAACACGAATTTAGTACTACATACAAAGTTTTTTTTTTATACAACGTCGGGAGGCATTCATATCACTCGCGCGATGCCTCCTCTGCTGCTTACACAGCAACTCCTTAGGAGCTTAGGTACTGATGACCTCACTCACACACAGGAACGCAACAACCCTCTCGGGAGTTGCTATTTGGCTGCGGTTATCTGTGAGGTAGAGGTACTTCCCCAGACGGGCTGCTTTAAACATCTCTCTCTGCCTCTCTTAAAACATCCAGACCAAGACAAACAGACGTGTTCATGCTCAATGTTTGTCTTGAGTGGGAATCGAAATCACGAGCGTTGTCAATGTCGCGTCATACACGGCTAAGCCATAGAGCTCGTCAAAAGGATTTGAACTAGTGACCGTCAGAAAATAGTCGGTTGATAAAGCTACTGGGCTGTGACAGCTTTGAAGATGGCCGACTATAACGATACGAAATTCACGTCCAATTAACCGCCGCAGTGTAAAACCCAAATGAACACTGTAAACTTTGTATGTGCCCCGAAGTTCTGTTTTTATGGGCGGCGTCAGGTGTTCCCGCGGTCGCTACATTATTTATTAAGCTAGCACGGTTTGAGCGCAGGCATTAAGTGTTAGTAATAATTGATGAGGTGTGTATGCGCCTTTAGCATGAGGTATACAAAGTAACGGTTCGCTGGTAAGGCTTTGACATGCTTTCTAGATTATTGGTCAGTTCGGTTTATTTATTCAGTATATTGAAATGGGTCGGAGTTGATGTAGTTAAGGGGCATATGTGTAGGTATTTCGTGCGAATGTACGGATAAAACAAGATTTTTTTATATCGATCGAGATGCAGAGATGATGAAGAACTGTTTTCCCTTATCCCACCCTCTCCCTTCCGTCATAGACCTACACGTACAGGCTTGCGATGTCATCGTTCCACTGGTGAAAATATCTCTTCGTGTACCACAAATTTCGGCAAATCCTATCTTTGTCGTACCATTAAAAGTGGAACGCCTTGCCTGCACATGTGTTCCCTCCTTCCTACAATATGGGATCCTTCAAACGAAGCGTGAAGAAGCATCTTGCGGGTCAGCATGGCAGCGTCAACTGACGATTTGGGCTACTATTTCGCTTACCATCAGGCAAAGCGGAGCCACTATGCTGAACTAATATAAAAAAAAATGCGAGCGTTGCTCAAAATCTCCGGCGTAACGCTTGTAGACCGAGTTGCCAATATTGATGTGAGACACACAGACAACAGTTTTGATTTTCATACAACGTCGGGAAGCGTACAAGCATACGGCCCACCTTATATAAAAATATTGCCTATAAACGCTTTGCAATTAAGTGTCACTCGCGCGATGCTACCTCAGCTGCTAACACAGCAACTCCTAAGGAGCTTACTGGAGACTTCACACGCAGGAATACAGCAACCCCCTAGGGAGTTGTTATTTGGCTGCGGTTTTGTGAGGCTGTGAGGTGGAGGTATTTCTCCGGAGGGGCTGCTTTGATGCCTACCTCTCTTGAAGAGTGTTGGTCTGAAAGAGGGTATCGGTGTTAAGATACAAAAAGGAAAGCAACTTGTCACCGATACTCACTTCCTTTCTGTACCTGTAGAAAGAATGCAAGAGGAAAGAATGTCGAAACAGGTATACAAATAGAAAGTAGAAGGCTGTAGATACCGTGGAAAGTTTTCTCACCTACCACGGCCAAAGTTTGATGTTATCAGAAGGTGGTGCCAGGACGACGATGTCAGAATGATGAGCTCGGTGGTTAGTGACGCTGCTTTCACATCAATGCTCGTAGGTACAATTCATACACAAATGTATGTGTATGAACATGACCGTTAGCAGTGGTCTGGGTGTTTTTAAGAAAGATATTTTTTTTACTATATGCGTGTATATATCGTTTGATTTCAAAACGTCCATACAATCATTTTGTATGGAACTTCAGAATTCTAATACCCATTTCTCCTCAAGTACAAAGTGTTCATATAGATGTATTGACGAGCTCGGTGGCTTAGTTGTAGACGAGCTCGGTGGCTCAGTTGTAAAAGACGCGACTTTGACACCAACGCTCGTGGGTTCGATTCCCACACAAGACAAACATTTGTGTGCATGAACATGTCTGTTTGTCTTGGTCTGGGTATTTTCTAAGTATAATAAGTATGTATTTACAAAAAAAAAAAATGTATTTACGTATGTTTATCAGTTGTCTAGTACCCATAACACAAGCTTCGCTTACATTGGGGCTAGGTGGCGCTGTGTAATTTGTCCGACAATATTTATTTATTTATTGCATTTTTGTTGTACAACGTTGGGATGCAATCGAGCATACGACCCACCTGATGTAACTGTATATAAACAAAACAAAAGAAAAAAAAGTATTATAAGCAAGAATACTCTGTACAACCAATCAGTGAAACGAAGTGCGGAATAATCAACAATAGTATAAATGCCTTTCAAAAGCATTTCTATTTCATTCAATTCCCCTTTTGTCTGCGATCCGCAGTCAACTAGTCTTCTGGGCCATTTCATCAGGGATTTAATAAAGCTTAACTTTAATAGGGAAATGCCATCACGACTGCTTTCCATGGCTGAAGGCGGATCCCGCCGATTCTAATTTTATTTTTCTCCGGGATTCCTGCGCAACCCTACTCAAGGTCGCGATTAATTTGTTTTTGAAAATGTTTGTACATTTTTTTTTTTCAAATGCTTCCATTTTTATTTTGTTATTGATTTTTTTATATATATATATACAACGTCACCTGATGAAAAGTGGTTACCGTAGCCTATGAACACTTATAACAGCCTTTGCTGCTAACACAGCAACTTCTTAGGATCTTTGACCTCACTCACACGCAGGAACATAACAACCCTCCAGCGAGACCCTATAGGGAGTTGTCATTTGGCTGCGGTTTTCTGTGAGGCGGCGGTACTTTCCCAGTCGGACTGCTTTGATGCACCCTACCTCTCTTACACACCCAAATAGTCATGTTCATGAACACAAATGTTTGTACTATGAATTTAACCCACGAGCGTTGATATCAAAATAATGTAACTGCGCGTTTCACCACTGCGCCACCAAGCTCATCATGATCCATAGTTTATCGCTGAGTTTAACTACCAAGACGGTTGATGGAATGGATAAATTTCTTCATATTTTGCAAATGGTTCGATCTTTGTCCTTAAATATGTTATCTTTGTCTTATGAACAGTGATAGCATAGTGGATAAAAAAGCAGCCTATGAATCGGCCGATCCAAAGTTCGAATCTTACTAAGGGTATGTGCCACACTAGGATTCGATTTCGATTATACATAAACACGAAAACACGAGTTTAGGTACATACCACTAAGTTTGTGTTTTCGGTTCTATGTATATATTTGTAGTTATCACTTGCACCGGATGAAGAAAAACATCGTGAGTGAAACCCGCACGAACAAGAAATTATATTTCATAATACGCGTGACATATCATAAGTAACATCAGATTTTAACTCTGGGTTACCTATGAAAGGAATACGCGTGACATATCATAAGTAACATCAGATATTAACTCTGGGTTACCTATGGAAGGAATACGCGTGACATATCATAAGTAACATCAGATATTAATTCTGGGTTACCTATGGAAGGAATACGCGTGACATATCATAAGTAACATCAGATTTTAATTCTGGGTTACCTGTGGAAGGAATACGCGTGACATATCATAAGTAACATCAGATATTAACTCTGGGTTACCTGTGGAAGGAATACGCGTGACATATCATAAGTAACATCAGATTTTAACTCTGGGTTACCTGTGGAAGTAATACGCGTAACATATCATAAGTAACATCAGATTTTAATTCTGGGTTACCTATGGAAGGAATACGCGTGACATATCATAAGTAACATCAGATATTAACTCTGGGTTACCTATGGAATGAATACGCGTGACATGTCATAAGTAACATCAGATATTAACTCTGGGTTACCTATGGAAGGAATACGCGTGACATATCATAAGTAACATCAGATTTTACGATGATACGAAGTTTCAGATGGAGAAACAAATAACAATACAGGTGAAATGCGAGTGGAAATCTTGCACTAGCGGTTATGCACATACAGTAACACCTCAAGCTAGACTGTTTGACCATTGTATCCTTCTTATTGCATATGCATGTAAATGTGTTCCGTCTAGTAGAGGCATCTGGAGTAACTCATCTAGTATCAGATTCCAGAGTACGGGACTATATTCCAAACCCTGGACGCAACCTCCCGATGTGGTTTTGTTCACACTGCAATCAGTAAAGGTAATGCGTATAATTCGATTGGTGACATTACTCAGGAAAATCTTATAAATATTTTGTGGACATTCGATCAGGCGCAGCCTATGGAATATAGCTGGCCACCACGTGTTGCTGATCTACGTGAAAACGGGAATTGTTATTTGGTTGGGGTTTTCTGTGAGATGGAGGTACTTTTCCAGGCAGGGTGCTTTAATGCGCCCTACCTGTCTTAAAAACACCCAGACCGAGACAAATAAACATGTTCATGCAAACAAAAGTTTGTCCTGTGTTTTTAATCGAACACACGAGCGTTGCTGTCAAAGTAGCGTTTCTAACCACTGCACCACCGAACTCGTCAAATATTTATAATACATTTCTGAAAATAAAAAACAGTGTAATAGACGCCTTCAATGAAGCGAATTTCACTATTCCATTCAAAATTTTTATTGTCCAAACACAGCGCTAACAAGGATTTCCCTAATCCCTACCTTGCATTTTCCTTATTTGTCCCTTTCATCTCATTTTTATGTGCCCTTATCCTTACAACTAGTCCAAAGACGTCCAAACATTCTATTTAACTTTTCCCCCCATAATAGGAGTACCCGTAGACATCAATATTTATTCAGGCATGAAAATAAACTAAGTGAAACGAGAAAGTTTCGGATTAAACTTGTCTCGCATATGAAGAACAGGAATTACGTAACATTGGAAGATAGGATGCTTTAAGTCCCGGTTGATTGAAACTACCGCGAACCAAGTTAATATTTGACTGGTAAAGTGTGAATTGGGTCTCGATTTATTATGGTTTCGTACACATCTACACTTTTATAGATTATAGTTGACAAGGTCGGTGGCGCCGCAATTAATAAGGCGACTTGGACACCGACGCTCGCTCCACACAAGACAAACATTGGGATAGGCGGGGTCCGCTACCTAAGCCTAAGGATTTGGCGAACATATAGATTTTTACATGGAGAGACGGCCCTCAGATCTCAACAAACCAGAGGGATTTTTCTTAGGAGATAATTACAAATATTTACATATATCCGAAAATACGAATTTAGTGGCTACATGCAAGGTTTCGAACCGGGAACCAATCGGTCAAAAGACCTCTTTATCCACTTTGTTATCACTGCTCTTTGTTTGCCACGTTGATTGAATATAACTATATCCTATTTAAGTAATTAATAATAGGGGTTAAAGTACGAAATGACCGTTTTATAGTAATGGATATTTTGAATTGACATTAAACCTTCATGGTGTGGGATTTTCGAGTGAAACTTATTTCGCATGATACCTACGAGGTTTTTATTTAAAAAAAGTGTGGAAGATTTGATTTCTGAATTTCAATCGCTTTTTTTATTCAGCTCAGACGGGAAAGGCGGATACTTCGAAAACCCGAGTAATTTTTGAATACAAGTTCCGACGCGGAACTAACGCGGCAGAAACGGCTCGCAATATCAATGCTGCGTTTCGAGAGGAGACTGCTAATGAACGCACCGTGCGTTTTTAGTTTAAACGCTTCCGTAATGGAAACTTCGACTTGAAAAACGAACCACGTGGAAGGCGGGCGGCCTTAGGACACAGGTGAATAACGCTGTATTGAAGGAGATGGTGGAACCCAATCCGAGTCAAACTACCCAGGAATTAGCGGCATGGTTTAACGTTACCTTACTTACAATGTTGACTCATTTGCATCAAATCAATAAGATAAAAAATATAAAAAATGGGTGCCTCATTATTTACTGATCTGCAGAAAGAAACCTGTGTTGCCTTGATGAATCGGTACAGAAATGAAGGAATATTGAATCGAATTGTGACATGGCACTTAAAGTGGATTCTTTACGATAACCGTAAGCGAAAAATGCAATGGCTGACCCCAGGTTAAAGGACGCAACAGTGCCCTTAAGCAAAGCTTACCAATAAAAAGGTAATGGTAACTGTTTGGTGGTCTCTTCATGGCGTTATTCACGATAGCTTTCTCAGGTCTGGTCAAGCAATAAGAGCAGATGTTTACCGCCGAATTTAGTGTCGAATTTGACAAACAAACAATGATAGCCAAACTGGCAGTGAAACAGCCAGCCGTCACTCGATCTTCACCATTCTTGCTCCATGATAACGTAATACCTTACACTACACGAGAAACCGTTGTAACTCTACAGGAGCTGCAGTTAGAAACCATACGTCATCCTCCGTACTCGCCAGACCTTGCTCCAATTGACTACCTTTTTGTCGTGATTTGGACAATTTTCTACGTGGTAAAAAATTATCTTCCCAGTAGGCAAATACTTTTTTTAGTTTTTTAGTTTGTCGAATCTCGATCTCTAGAGTTCTATAGCAAAGGTATAAATAAACTTCCGATTAGATGGCAGCAATGTATAGATAATGAATGTAAATATTTTGATTAAATAAATTTGTTACATCTAAGAAAAAAACGAGTATTAATTGTTCAGTATAAATCGGCAGTTTCATAATTTGACCCCTAATATACGAGCTCGTAATAATTGAAACTAGATAATTAGTAAGTTGAGACATTGTCCCACCACGTTCTCATAGCTCCACTGACCACTCTGTCCTGTGAGCCGAACCGCGGGAGTTGTGCACGGCTGCTCTTCGGTTCTTATCGTACCGAGGGCAACGCTTGGCACCCTGCAAGTTATTTGATTCTTTTCCACAATATCTCTCTATATCTATTCTCCTCCTTCTGGAATGTCAACGCACACGATGACGCCTTCGCTACCGTCCAAAGGCGCTCGTGGATAATCCTATACAAGCAATTCCTCGTTGCATTCTCCCTCTTCTCATTCTCGGGCTCTTTCTGCTATTGAAGGACAGGCAGATGGAACCGAGCATCACTAGATGCTGTGTTTACACCTCTCGCATGCTCTATTTAGCTCTTTCATGCACGCTCGCCGGTTTGTGGGGCTCTACAACTCACTTATAATAAATACCTGTTAGAAAGTTAATGGTATTTATTTTAGTTTTAGTTTCTGTACTGTAACTTTTATAATGTAAATATTTGACGAAGTATCGACTATATAAGGTATAAGATATATATATATATATATAAATGATTCTCATTCTCACTTTTCTCCTTAAAAAAAGGTGTATGCTTACTTTCTTTTATACAATGCCGAAAGGTATAGAAGTATACGATCCACCTAATGTAAAATGGTTACCGTAGCGTATGAATGCTTGCAATATGTTAAGTATCGTTCGTGCGATGCCACCTCTGTAACTAATACACACACACGCAGGAATACAACAACCCCCCATATGCGCCCTACCTCTCTTAAAAACACCCAGACCAAGGCAAATGCCCTGTATGGGAATCGAACCCGAAGCGTGGGTGTGAAAGTAAAGCAATAGCGCGTTTCGTCACTGCGCCACCGAGCTCCACTGGCTTTGAAATCTAGGGTAATCCATTTCGCCTCATTCCCAGGCCCCTCTTTCCCACTGGGCATGTGCCCAGGGCCTCGTGATCGATAGGGGCCCCCTAGTTCTTGCCGAAACACCAATCGACAATTAGTACCGAAAAACATAATATATGTTTATTGACGTAATGAGAAAACAGAGTCCTAAAAATTTATAAATGAAGATAAATTAGCAAAATACTTTTTTTCCATTTTCCTCTTCCTGTCGGACCACCGTATTGTATTGACGTCCCAAGTGCATATTTTGTTTTATTTTCTTACTTTTTACTACTTAAATATTAAGTCAAAGTAATACAGTGAAGTACCAGGGGCACATATTTAGTTAGAAGAACGTGCGACCACACTCATCAACCATATGCAAGGTATTCTCAACCTGATTTCCTTCTAATCGCCCACCACTTAGGCTGAAGATCTGTTAACATCTGGTTGGCGGTTTAGAAACGCTCGCGCATCGCTGATTGACACTGGTGATTGGATCGGGCATCTGATGACTACATCGGTGGGGTGTGACCATTAATAGGGTGACCATCTTTTTGGGTGGGATAACTAAAGTACAACTCAGTAGAAGGAACCGCCTTGCTGCTTTATTACTCATCTGCAATTAACATAAATGGATCCTCCAAATCAATTAGACAAATCGAGCTCTGAGCCTAACCTTAATATCAATCTTCCGGATGATGTTACCCCAAAATGTAATTTTGCCATTTCAAGAATAAAGAGAAAAAGAGTAGACGATGATACAGATTTTGCTGATTTTCGAAATGAAATGAAGGAGTTGTTTCAGACGTGGTCTAATAAGCAGGACACTCAAATGCAAAAACTGTTTCCAATTCTGAAAGAAATACAATCGGCAAAATCCACCATTGAAACCACAATCACGTTCTTGGCTGAACAGAATGCTGAGTTTAAGAAGAAAGTGGAACATTTAGAAAAAGAAATAGATAAGAAAGACAGGTATATAGCAGTAATGGAAGAACGGCTGGAAGATACACTAAGGACAAGTCGTAAAACCACCATAGAAATAAAAAACGTTCCACTTAGCCAAAAGGAGACCAATGATGCCTTGGTGAATTTAGTTGAAAATCTCTCAAAAACCTTAAACTTGAGTACCGGTAGAGCAGATATTAAGGATATCTATAAATCCAAGGGTACCACAGAGAATAAATCTGTCATAGTTGAGCTCAGCTCCACCCTTCTCAAAGATGACATCCTCAGAGGCGCGAAGGCCTTCAATAAGCGTAATATCTCAAATAAATTGTGTGCTAAACACTTGGGCATCATGAAGAATCCTGACAATCCCATTTTCATTTCTGAATATTTGACACCGAAAGCTTCCAGACTCTACTTTCTGGCAAGAGACCTAAAGAAAATCAAAAACTACAAATACTGTTGGACATCTTACGGACGGATCTACGTCAGGAAGGATGACAACTCGCCTATTGTTCAGCTAAGTAACGAAGCCCAAATCCACACATTGAAGAATGACTGACTAGCTTTTCGAAGTGCAATTGTTCTTGGCCGTATTCCTGGTAGCATTACCAAAACTGCTTTAATTTTAGTTTTAAATTTAGTTTTCATAGTTGTTTCCCATAATTGTATATTTCACTCATTTTTTTGTAATCACACTCATAACTTACATACATACATTCTTATATCTTAATTCATAAATATATTCACACATTGTACTATATAATATATCGCATAATCCCTAAATCATATACACTGGTTACTATTATTATTATATTATACTCTTCTTTGCACTATATTCGCCTAATATTGGAACTTATTTTGCTATTGCTCGTGTACTCTGAATCGTGTTCTGCTTATACAAGGATCAATCGAATAACTAATCCGTTATCCTACCCACATAAAGTCATAGTTTTCAATACAAATTGCGATACTGTTCTACATGACATATCCCACACCGAACCTATAGTGTATTATTATATACTTCTGTTTACGCCTTCGACTGTTTTTCATGCTAATAATGGATAATAGAACACGAATTAATAACGAATTGGACGTCATTAGCAACATTACAAGCTATACTTGTCACCCTGATAAACTCAAAGACCTTCTATCTCCCCAGACACCTAAATTTTCTATGATTATTCAGAACATCAGAAGCATCAATAAAAATTTCGACGACCTAACAGCTAACCTAGCTCTTCTTGACCAGCATCTTGATATGCTAATACTCACGGAATGTAGACTAAACTATGATATCCCCCTACCCAACAGGCCGGGCTACAACGCTTATAGCACCACTAGTAAAATTAATCAAAATGACGGTGTTGTCGTATATATACATAACGCACTGGAACATACAGTTAAAGAGATCTATATCAATGACGCCTCCTGCCTTGAGGTATATATATTGAA
Source organism: Pyralis farinalis (assembly GCA_947507595.1). Taxonomy (NCBI): domain Eukaryota; kingdom Metazoa; phylum Arthropoda; class Insecta; order Lepidoptera; family Pyralidae; genus Pyralis; species Pyralis farinalis. The sequence continues at coordinate 32,265,878 of OX382269.1, read as the reverse complement.
CACTACTATTCTCTGTATATACAGATCGCCGTCCAATTATAACATCAATAATTTTATTAATTCCCTTGACTCGCATCTAAACTCTTTAAGCATGAATAAAAACGTAATTGTTACCGGTGACATCAACATTAATATATTAGAAAATCACTTAGATGCCCGTAGCCGTAATTATCTGGATATGATGGCCGACCATGCCCTACTGCCGAGTCATGTCTCCAATACCAGAGTTGATAGCTGTATTGACCATGTATTTGCTAACCTTGATCCGAATAAATTCTCTGCAACAGTAGCTATACTGGAGACCACTGTGACTGACCATCTAATGATCTTAATTAATGTCTATGATATAAAAAGTAAATTTACTAACAGAAAGACCGTAAGAACTAAAATAAATTATGCTGAAGCCGTTAACACATTACGTAATCAAAATTTAAATGAACTTATAACAATTGAAGACCCTAATATTTTATGTCATAAATTAATCGATGTAATTAGCTCCTCATTATCTGCAAATACGGAAACTATAAATATTCCTAGCAATCAACGAACTTTGAAACCATGGATAACGGCTGGTCTCCTCAAGTGTATTAAAAATAGAAACAGACTGCAAAAACAATACCAACAGGATAAAAATAACCTGACCTTAATGACGACCTACAAAAGATATCGAAATTTTTGTAACAATTTGTTAAAAAATCTGAAACGGAAATATGAGCGTGACTTAATTAGAAAATCCAAGAATAATAGCAAAGTGCTTTGGAATACAATTAAAGATATTACCAATCTTAAAAACAGACCATCCTCAAAACATGACTTGGGCCTTCTAGCCAACACTCCTCACGAATCGGCGAACACTATAAATCAACACTTCACAAAAGTAGGAGAGACGTTAGGGCAGCAGTTGAAGGTGGATCACCACTCAAATATTACGGAATCTAACAAGCCACTTCATCGTTTGGTTAATTCGATCGGCTTAATTGACCCGGAACTAACGGAAATTGACTCTATAATCTCCAACCTCAAGTCAGATTCTGCTACTGGCTGGGACAAAATACCCGCTAGATTCATTCAACTAGCGAAAGTCGAGCTAGCTCCCAGCATCAATCGTCTATGCTGTCTGTGTTTCGCTAAAGGAATATTTCCCCTTCCACTAAAACGCGCTATTATTCATCCGGTTTATAAGAGTGGGAATAGAGACGACTTAAACAACTATAGACCCATATCTGTCCTTACTGCACTATCCAAAATTTTAGAAAAAATTATAAATAAACGACTAATTAATTTTCTTAATAAATATAATATACTTTCAGATTCACAATACGGTTTCCGCGAAAAGAAAAGTACAGAAGACGCAATTTCAGAGCTGACGGTTGATATAACTAACTATCTTGACTGTAAAGAGAAGGCTCTATGTATATTTCTGGACCTAAAAAAAGCGTTCGACTCGGTTTCTATCCCTATCCTCATAAAGAAGCTCGAAAGCATAGGTGTGCGAGGTTTGTTCCTTAACCTGCTTACGGATTACCTGTCGAATCGTACTCAAATGGTAAAACTGGATGACAATACCTATAGTTCCGAAGAAATTTGTACACGTTACGGCGTTCCTCAGGGTAGCATACTCGGACCTACTTTATTCTTAGTTTATATTAACGATCTCACCGAGACTAAATTAGTTAATGGTAAAATCTTTTCGTATGCCGATGATACTGCGCTGCTATTCCACGGCGGTACCTGGAATAAGGTATATGAGAAGGCTTCTATAGGGCTCCATACTGTTAACAAATGGCTACTCAGCAATCAATTAACACTGAATACCGACAAAACAAACTACATAACATTTTCCATCAAAAAATCATCCCAACCCAAAGACAATCTGCTACTAATTTCCCATTCTTGTTTAAGTCCCGACAATAAATGTAACTGTCCACCACTAATAAAAGTTGCCTTCACCAAATACCTTGGTGTTTACCTTGACCAGCATTTAAACTGGCACAAACAGGTAGACATGTGTACACTTCGCGTTCGAAGGCTTTTGTGGCTTTTCAAACACCTCAGATACATTGCTGATCGCAGACTTATTACCTTTATCTATACAAGTCTAGTACAACCAATATTAGCATATTGTATATCCGTCTGGGGTGGCACACATAAAACTAAAATCATTACCCTAGAAAGGGCACAACGAGCGCTCCTAAAGGTAATGCTATTTAAAAAAATCACATACAGTACCTATAAACTTTACACAGAATGTGACATATTGACGGTTAGACAGTTATTCGTTTTAAATTGTGTCCTCAAAGTTCATAAAACTACATCACCTGATCAGAATACTCTTAGAAAGCGAAACCCTTATAATGTTGTATTCTACTATATTGGTAAAACAAAGTTCTACCAATTACAGTTTAAAAGTCAATCTACTTTTGTATATAACAAATTAAATAGAATTCTTAACTACTACACTAAGTCCCAATTTGAATGCAAAAAGCTGGTCACCGCATGGTTGAAAAAACTTGACTATGAAGGAACGGAATCCATATTACATTCAAACAACTGACAATATTTTTACTACCCTACAGTTAATTCTCATTAAGTACCCACGAGTATAGCACCTCAACCCATTCAATCATACCTTATATTTTTATTATATGTATTTGTTATTGGTGCAATAAGGAGTGTTCTGTTCTATTCTATTATTATGTTGCGATATAATATTGGGAATATTAATAATTATATGCTATAAAACATTATACAAATTATACCAAATGTCCCTAACATTACAATAATTGTATTATATATTTTTTCTTTCTTATAATTATGTACAGATGCAATATAGTATTTATATATATATATATATAGTACACATTTCACAACACACACACACACCCCTTACACACACACATTGACACGAAGAGATATTTCACCTTAAAGTTAATTTTCTAAAATAAAGTGTACTTGTGGATTTTGATTTTGTATAATCTAATTAGTTAACATAATGTGGATAATTACCGAAGAGCGGAGTTATCTAACACAAGTATTTTATACTTAAATGGTAACTCCGGAATCTGCTAAAATATGATGTACCATGTTATTGAAATAAACAATTTTATTTTATTTATTTTATTTTATTTGCATTGACAGTACGCCCAATCTGTCGGCCAGCTAACTTTTATATTTCGATACGTAAAAGACCGTATTCATGTTGTAAAGTTTCTTAATTGTATAACTATTAAAGAGCATAAATCAAAGTAATTAGCGGAAACCATCTTGAATTTTTCAAATATATTAGAAAAGTACACTGATCTACGAGAGAAATCAAAGAGAATTTGTTACCTAAGTACCATATGCGACAGTCACTAAATTTAGTAGGTGTTTATGCTACTGGGTATGCATCAGAGGCAACAATGATTTTGAAATGATTCAGAAAAAGTATAACTTATTTTCGGGCTCTACCCGCAGGTGGAATATATTGACAAAACATTTAGGTACAAAAAAGTTGACAAAAGTCTATCCTAACAAAATAATGTGATCATAGGGGCACAATTATCATAAGGTATCCAGGGCCTCTAATAGGTTAAAGATGTCCCTGCTCATTCCTAGTACTCATTGACATAGAGTCCGCAATATGCCAAAAATCTCCACATCCCCAAATACAGGTAAATATAAATAAATAATTATTATCGTCAGTTCCATCCATCCGACCTGACGAATTGTTTCCGAGAAAGTTGTAATGAACTATCCCATCCATTCTTCTCTCCCCAAAATTGGAGTCCTCGAACTGTATTTATCGATACAAAGTTCGGTAGTTATGTGTTCAGATTAATGACGGACGATCAAACGGAAAGTGGGTTCGATGTAAAATGTTTACGATAGTGTTGGTAAAACCAATGAGATCCTATTTATAGCCACAGTTTATTAACACGCTTTTATTAGGTCAACATTGTATGTATTACACATAACGTATTACATACATGTTGACCTAATATGTTCATTTTCTATACAGAACATACCACAAAGGAATAAAATAAAAACGATAAAAATTATTTATCTGCCATTAGGCGCTCACGTGCACTTAGAAACATCTTTCGGACTCTACCCGCCGGTGGAAAATATTGACAGAACATTTAGGTTGAAAAAAGTTGTCAAAAGTATATACTAACAATATAATGCGGTCATAGAGGCCCTATTACCATAAGGTTGGGCACCTAACAGGTTAAATAATAATTTTAATGTAAGCATTTTATGTATGCGAATGAAGATGCAAATAAAAATGATATATATCTATCTACGAGTATCTTAGATTATTTCTTCGTTCATTATTTCTTTAAAATGGTTCATATAGTATTTTATAAATTTTTCGTAGCTTTAAGCTCTCTTTTTTAATCTACCAGCATTTCGAAAATGACCACTGGCGAAGAAGAAATGCCAAAACAAACTTGCCACTATGGGTCATTTTTCACATCGTTAATTTCTATTGCAATAAATTTATCTGAGTGTATGTACAGTGATGTTAAGTGGTATAATTAAAGTATATGTACTGAATCATTTCCAGACATCGTCGTCAGTCAGATATTCATCGATTCTGTAATAATTCTTCTTACATAGAGTATTTTTGATGCCTCTTGAACATATTGTCGGCAAGGAGAGAATACTTTCAGGTATATTATTAGAGAATCGAATACAATTTACAATAATAAACTACTTGACTGCGCCTGAAGGCTCCCAGTGTTCATAAAATAACGTTGCCTTTTAGCGCTTAAATATCTCAGCGATTAGAATATTTGAACCAATAAGCCGATAAGTGCCGCGATGTTGATCCGTAAACTAGCCAATAAGATCTTCGCGTCTTACTTTTCCCCCCGACCCATAGCGGTGAGTAGATTTGCTAAGCAATTACATTTGATTGGCTCTCCATTAGTTATTTTCTGCACGAGACGTACATTTGTGTGCGTGGACACAAATGACGAGCTCGGTGGCGCAGTGGTAAATCATGCGACTTTGGCACCAATGCTCGTGGATTTGATTCCCACACAGTACAAACATTTGTCTGCATGAACATGTCTGTTTGTATTGGCCTGGGTGTTTTAAAAGGGATAGGGTGCATCAAAGCAGCCCGTCTGGGACCTCCACCTCACAAAAAACCGCAGAAAAATAACAATTTCCTAGAGGGCTGTTGTGTTCCTGCAAGTGAGAGAAGTCACTAGTAAGCTCCTAAGGAGTTGCTGTGTTATCGGGTGAGTAGCAGTGGTGGTATCGGGTGAGTGATTCTTGCATGTATTCATAAGCTCCTTATTTTTTTTTAGGCGCAGTAGTTAGTATCGCTACTTTAACACCAACACTCTGGGGTTCGATTGTCATATAGGGCAAATATTCGTGTGCTTAAACATGTCTGTTTGTCTTATCCAGTAGCGGTTTAGATTAAGGAGCGTTGGAGCGGTGAACTCCCACATAAAATTCACTTAACGGGACAGGCCCACCACTCATACCCACCACTGCGTCTCCTGTATAGCAGAATTAACAGCGGCGACCACCAAAAAGCAATGAACAGAGAAGTTCATTGCTGTCCCGGGGGTTAAACTACAGCTGCCTTGGAACTCACGGTGAGAAGTTATACTTCTCTGGCATCATTAAATAACAAATCCCTGGAGGGATGTTGTGTTCATGCGAGTGAGTGACGTTACCACCTCACAGGTAACTACAGCCAAATAACAATTCCTTGGACGGTTGTTGTGTTCAGGCGAGTGAGTGACGTTACTACCTCACGGAAAACTGCAGCCAGATAACAATTCGCTGGACAGATGTTGCGTTCATGCAAGTGAGTGACGTTACAAACTCACGAAAAATATGCTCAAAACTGCAGCCGAATAACAATTCCCTAGAGGATTGTTGTGTTCATGCGAGTGAGTGATGTTACCACCTCACAGGCAACTGCAGCCAAATAACAATTTCCTGGCCAGTTATTGTGTTCAAGCGAGTGAGTGACGTTACTACCTCACGGAAAACTGCAGCCAAATAACAATTCGCTGGACAGATGTTGCGTTCATGCGAGTGAGTGACGTTACTACCTCACGAAAAATATGCTCAAAACTGCAGCCGAATAACAATTCCCTGGAGGAATGTTGTGTGACGGTTGTTGTGTTCAGGCGAGCGAATTGTTATTTGGCTGCAGTTTTGACCATATTTTTCGTGACTTAATAAGCGGTTTAGAGGGCAGCTTCAACCTGTTACTTTTGTGTTACAGTATCTTAAAATTCCACTCATAATTTTTTCATAACGCGCCTAAAGGAGTATAAATACAATAGTCAGCTCCTGGTCTATGTACAAAAAATAATTAAGAAAAACTTTGTATTATAGATCCCTTATGTTTCACCTACAGGGGAAAATTGTTTTGTATATAGACTATGCATTTTTGACGATTGTATAAACTATAAGCGACAGCCCTACGTGTTTAGGCTATTATCCTTCACTCAGGGGTCGAGTCGGCCTACTTGTTTGATTATACTATGCTTCGGTAGAAGACTTCGGTGTCTAAGATACACTAGAAGATCACCAGTTGAGCGACCGTGACGGAAACCGTATTGACGGTCGCTGATCAAGTCATGATCTTCTAGGTATCCTAGGAGTCGTGTGTTTATCACACGCTCCATTACCTTGGATTGGCAATAGACCTGTAATTAGGTTGGGTCTGATCTATCACCATTTTTGGGCACCGGGTGCACATTTGCGGTCTTCCATGAAGTCGGGACTTGCCCAGTGGGGTAAAAAAGCACGAATAGGTGCGTTAGTACAGAATACAACTCAGGAGTACACAGCTTCAGCACCACTGCCGGTATACCATCAATGAATATCGAGAGAGAGTAATGCTCGCCAGACATCTCGCTGGGTATTAAGAATACTCGCAGGCGGGATGAAACTTTTAAAGTTATTTTTGTTTTGTTACTTCTTGCGTGCGTACATAAGTACACACACTCACGGTTTTAAAATAAAATCTTATTGTATTTTAGTAGTATCTCATAGCTTACATTTTTCTTCGTTTTTCAATTTACTAGCATTTCGAAAATTGAAATTGAAGTACCTTGTGGAGATATTGTTAGCATCAGACAGAACTATTTCAGACAATTTGTTATTGAACCTAATACATTTACAACAAAAGATCTTCCATTTTGCAATCTGATTTGCCGACATGCGCAACATATTTTTGCTTCCAAGATTTATATTGAATTTTGAAAACGACTGTATATTTTTACGAAAATACATTATGTTTTCATAAATATACTAAGAGGTAACATTGAGGATATTTATTTCTTTCACAGTCCCCTAAGTGATTCCCTGGAGCTTATGTTGCAAATAGAGCGGATGGTTCTTTTTTGTGAGTTCCGTAAACCCTATAAAATGAAAAATCCTTCGCAAACGATGTTGATGTCTGTCTGTTTGTTCATGACGACCAGGCCAGTCGTAGCAGCGACGGTGGTGGTGGGGGCATGCGGATTCTGTTCCAGACGGCAGACGACCGCAGCAGCCGAGGCAGAGACTACCGGAGCAGCTATGGCAGCGTCGGCATGTACCACGTACTAACAGTAGTGGGTGGGTGCCGGCCGGCGCTAGGCCGCATGAACTAATTAGTGGCGGAAGCACACAAAGCAGGTTAGATCAAATTGCATCTTTTAAAAACATAAAGACCATGATAAACAGATATGTTCATGCACACAAATGTCTGTCCTGTGTGGGAATCGAACCTACTAGCATTGGTGAAAACGCAACGTTACTAATCACCAGCACCGAGCTCGCCAAAATAAATCCAGCCGTATGACTAAAATTAAATTAAATACGAGTAATTTTAATATGATTCATAAATCTGGGGGCGGTTGAGCTTCGAGATCGGCACGGGTGTGTCGCGTTGGAAGACATAGTATCTAATAACAGCGCCACTGTTCATGTTCACTCGTACAGACTGCCTTTATTACTGAACATATTAAACTTAACTTCCTTCCATATTGTATTTTAGATTTATGAATTACATATCTGAAATATTTTGGCATTAGTATTATGCCTACAGGTTTCTTTTTATACCACTAAAGTGGCAAATACGGCCTGCTTGCTGAACACCAGGTGTCACTTATGCGTTGCCGACCCTCTATAAACCTCTTTACGCCTTTCTTGAAGTACCCCATGCTGTAATCCGTTGGGAAATCCTCGGCTGGGAGTTCATTCCGCAATTTGAGAGTTCTAGGAAGAAAACATCTCTGGAACCGCACAGTATGCGACCGTTGCGGTTCCAGCGTATGAGAGTGAATTCCCCGCCGTTGGCGAGTTTGCGGTTATAAAATAATGCTGTCAGCATCATATCAAAGAATTCTTCAGAACACAACTCGTTGTACAATCGATAGAACACACAAAGGGAGGCAAAACCTCTCCTTAAACTTAAGGGTTCAATACCGTGTGTAAGCATAGGATCTTGGACAATTCTCACAGCTCGTCTCTGAACCGAATTACACGGTCCAAGCTGGTATATTCCCGCTCAAAGATCTCCATGTGTGGTCTGACTTGAGACTTATATAACATGAGTATTTGCCCTGCTCTGAAGTACTACTTTGCTTTATTGAGCACACCAATTTTTTTGGACGCCAGCCTGACCTTTTCCTCCAGGTGACTTCGATATTGAACGTCACTGTAGATCTCAACACCAAGCATCCTAGCATAATGCTGTTGGTGATGGAATTTAGGAATCACTGCAAATGGGGTTTTCTTAGCTGTGGACGCGCAAATTTGTGTCTTCCTGGGATTGAACTCAACCAAGTTAAGCCGCCCCCAATCAGATTCTTTAACTAAAGAACCCACCCTCTAACCCTCTAGCTTTACAGTAGAAAAATGATGCAGACGCAGAGCGAACAGAGTGATGGACAAAAAGTACGGTGTCTTCAATCATAGTACAGTGCAGGTTGTACAGTTTGCTGGCGCGGCGGGCGGAAGGGCTTCTTCTGCGGCATGACTACAGTAACTGGGGCTGTATACACGCTGAAGATTCAGCCGCCCGGGGCGGAGATCAAGAGGGTGCATGCAAGATATCGGTGTTTTGCTAATTTTTTAAACACGAACACGTAGCTTTGAGACCACATTGGTATAAAAAAATGCTGCTTACGAAAGGTAAACTCTGACTTAATTACAGTATAGAGTGAAACATTAATTTTATTGACGGTTTATTAATAATACCTCATTTACTTTACGGTGTTTATCAAAAATCTACATCAGAGGTACTTTTCAGGTATGATTTAACCATTATAACATGCAAGTATGTATATTTATATTTATAAGCATACAACCGACTGATGTTAAGCAGTTACCATAAAATTATTAATTAATTAAATTAGTTCAATACTGTGTATGTATGAATAAATAAATAAATATATTTTTTTTACTTTGATCTAAAAGAACAGATAGTTGTAGTCATATATTCATCATTTAAAAATTTACCGACTCGAAGTTTGAATGACTCTATGTAGGGAGCCAATCTAACCTCTAGAGGAAATGCATTCCAGAGACTAACGGACTTGGCAGACAAAGACTGTGTGTATGAATTTGTGTTAACAGCAGGCTTGGCATCGGGTTTGTGATACTGATACACCAGGTGTGTCGTTTGCTTGTATGCCACCTGACATTGTATAAACACGTCATCTTGCGGGTCGAACGATTGGAATTTCGCCATAGAATTAATTTTAGCTCCTTTGTGGTGAGGGTTTCGACTCATCATCTGCCGACGTTCATGAAGGAAGATTTTGGCCGGAAGGAATCGTATATCTGAGTTCCGAGGATAGACCAAAATAAATCGGCCAATATAGTAAGAAAAATGTAATCTGTAAAAGAAATTATGTTAAATATGACTAACTACCTTTTACCCGATGTTTCGCCGCTACGATTAATACATTGCTCCGTTTTGACGTAAAAAAAGACAAACAAACCCACTTTCACATTTATAATATACGTATGGATTCTTTAATACCACATTGGATGGCACAAAAGCATACAACCGACTGATGTTAAGCAGTTACCATAAACTATGAACGACTACAGTACAAGGAGTTTCGCACGTTGACACCCCCCTTTGTGAACGCAGCAGTCTTCTGTGAGGTGGAGGTAATTCTATCGGAGAACTATCGCTGTGCAGGATGACTTTGTCTATAAAGGCTATAGTGCATCACTTACATCCTAATATACTATTGAAACTGGAATACAATTCTAAAGTTGTCTTTTCATGGTACTTACTGACAATAATATAAAAATACACGCTCTCACAAACGCGTACAAACGCATGTAGTAAACAAACAGTGTGATCTTTGGCAGAGACGTTATAATTACTACAAAACGTATATTTTGATGATGAATATTTACACCTTAAAATGTATTCCCATAAACAAAACACAAGTTTTGATACTTGTGTTTTGGGAATATAAAAAAAATGGGTCATACAAAATAGTAAAGCGCTTAAGTTTCACACAGAGAGAGCGAGTGTTGTAATATGTGTCAGAATCTAGACGTTTTTGTGATCGCTGAAGTATCGAGTTGCGTGTAATAACGTGTATGCTCTTAAGTAGTCCCCGGATTCGGGAACCCTACTAACCTGTAGGTGACCAGCGGTCAACCATTTCACCAGGTCTCTCCGACCGCCACATCAGCCTGCCGCTCTAGTAATATATTAAGTATCACTCGCACTGTAGCCTATGAACGCTTGTAGTATGTTAAGTGTCACTCGCATGATGCCACCTCTGCTGCTAACTTAGCAACTCGCTCGGAGCTTACTGGTAAACTCAATCACTCGCAGAAACACAACAACCCTCTAAGGAGTTATTACCTTGGTGCTGCTTTTATGCGCTCTACCATTCTGTCTTCGGAGGAGTTGTTCTACATGATGCCAACAGTGTCGCTTTACAATCGTACTGCTCGCCGACGGCTAGGAGTTCATCCTCACATACTGAAACCGCAATGGTCGCGTACTGGGAGGTTCTAGAGACTTTATCTACCAAGAACTCTTAAATTGTGGAGTAAAGTCTCTGCCGAGGCTCTACAAGAAAGACGTGAAGAGGTTTTTATAAGAGTGACACGCCCCGGTGTAGCAAATGTTTATAGGCTACGATAACTGTTTATCATCAGGTAGACCGTACGCTTGTTTGTCATCTTAGTGGTATTACATAAAAAAAAAGATGTTGACTAGAAATACAATTGAAAACTAAAAAATCTAATAGTTAATGGAGTAGTCCTACTAGTTCACTAATAGTAATTTGTTAATTTTGAAGAAATAAATAAGTCAGTGCCCCTAAAATATGAATAACTTTTACTGTGGGAAAGAAAAAGTCAAAAAGCGGACCACAGGCGAAGTGGAAAAAAAAAAACCGGAAAGCAGACCCTGGGCTCCGAAGCGAAAGCTCAGGACGCAACCGGGATTAACGCTCGGGTCATGAGGCCAAAGTTTTACTGTGTGGGGACGACATCAATATTCCTCAAACTAAAGTAAGCATCTGGACGGACATTTGTTTGGTTGTAATCCTTTATTGTACAATATAAATGACAAATCTGATAAAGTTTAATTTTATTCAAAACATGTGCAAAGTCTGAAGTAGTTAACCTTTCAGAGTTGAATATAACTGAGGGTATAATAGTAGACGTAGACGTAGATAGTTTGACGAGCTCGGTGGCTCAGTCGTGAATGACACGACTTTGACACCAACGGTCGTTAGTTCGATTCCCACACAAGACAAATATTTGTGTGCATGACGGGCTGCTTTGATGCGCTCTACCTCTCTTTAAAACATCCTGCACACAAATGTGGGAATCGAACCCACGAGCGTTGGTGTCAAAGTTGCGTCACCCACGACTGAGCCACCGAGCTCATCGAAACTATTTTATAAACGTGTAACTCATGTTAAAAAGCACAGTTATTTGAGGTACGTCGTAATAGTTATTCATCTAAGGTTAGGGCGAAGGTTTAGGCCGATATGGAATTTAATTAATCGCTTCATTTAATTTCAAACTCGCTTATGACTTACGCCGTCGAATCCCGTTGTTATTAAATTCGAAGCATAGCTGTCCCTCAGACGGCGGAGACCCAATGATCATTTATCATTCTGTACAAAATACCCCTAACGCTTACAAAAATGTAGCAAAAATTCGGCCACGTGATGAAATCAGGAAGGTCTGGATTAATACGTATTGTATTACACCGTTATTCACAGTTGTACGGTAACATTATAATTATTTTTTTCCCTACTACATGAAACTGGCATAACGGAATGAACATGTCTCAGTCTCATAATATAAAAATATATTGTATGAGATATTAAATTTGAAATATTAAATCCAGTAGGATACGGGATTCTGGACATAAAACGGATAGTAGATAGACGGAGCAGAAATCCATAAAACTAACTGCCGGAAGTGAATGATTTAGAAGTCATGCGAGTTTATAAAAATCAATGAAATATCTTAATAAGCAAATTATTTAGAGTTATCATTTTATGTGTCATCCTTCTACAGTCATGTTTTTTTTTTTTTAGTTCATTTTATCCCCGAGGGAAAAGGCAAAGGGATCTAGCCCATACAGCCAAGTCTTCAGTTTAGAACCATTTGAAAATCTTATTTCTATGTTTCAGCCTCAGGAAGAAGGGTACCAAGACCCAATCTAAATAGCACCCGTAAAACGATAGTGATTTTTAGAAGGTTTTCTTGATGAACTTATTCACGTCTTCCAAAAAGTGCAGAAACGTGGTATATTTGAGTTTTTTCATTACTGTATAAATTTACTAGCACTTATGGTACAAAATACATGGGGCATACTAAAAGTTTTGCACTTCTAGCTAATCGGAACTATGTATTTGTATTTCGAATGTTATATTTTTGGAAACGTTGCAACCTACTTAGTAATAAAAAAAACAATTGGCGGGAAATCATTTGTCAATTGCTTTTTATCACACATCAAAGTTCTACGTACGCAACGAAAATGGAATTGAATCGAAAAGATTTTAGACGATGATTTTTTATGATTTTAAAAGTTCTCTCTCTCCGCAAGACTGTGCTGCTCGTCTTCAAAATGCTTTTGGGAGAGAAGCACCTTCTTTGAGCACCGTGAGGCGATGGTTTGCTGAATTTGAGAGAGGTCGAGTTTCTTTACATGACGAATTTCGTGAAGGGCCGCCTTCAACTGCCGTCAACGTAAATAATGTGGCTATTGTAAAGCGGCTAATTGAAGAAAACCCGCGGATTACCTATGAGACAATTCGAGAACTATTGGGGATTAGTATGAGCCAAATTCAGAAAATTTTACACGAAGAGTTTAAAAGTTCGGAAACTTTGTTGTCGTTGGATCAATCATGAACTGACAGCGGAGCAGAAGCGGGGTCGCGTGGAATGGTGCTCACAGATGCTACTGAAGTACGACCACGGACATTCTAATGCTGTTTATGACATTGTCACAGGAGACGAAACGTGGATTTATTGTTTTGAACCCGAAAAAAAACAGCAATCTTGTGAATGGGTGTTTGAAAATGAGAACAGGCCAACAAAAGTGAGGCAGGTGAGAAACGTTGGTAAAAAAATGATCGCGTTTTTTTTCTCAGCTACGGGTCCCATCTACACAATTTCACTTGAAGATCAAAAGAGTGTTAATGCCGAGTGGTATTCTACCATTTGTTTATCCAGGCTGTTAGAAAAAGTTCGCGAAAGACGACCAAAAAGCCGCGTTCTCCTACATCATGACAACGCTTCTTCACACACGGCCAACAAAACAAAGTCATTTTTAACTTCCGAAAAAGTACAACTCGTTACCCATCCTGCGCATAGCCCCGACCTAGCACCCTGTGATTTCTGTATTTTCCCCAAAATCAAAGATTTGATGAGAGGTTTCACTTTTACCAACTCCGAAGAGGCAGTGATAGCGTTCAATCAGCACGTAGAAAACATGCCTTCAGATCTGTGGTCCTCTTGTTTTAAAAAATCGTTCGATCGCATGAAAAAATGTTTAAAATGTAAAGAGTATTTTGAAAAGCAATAAACATAATATTTTGGTTAAAACATGTTGTTTTTTTAAGTTACGCAAAACTTATAGTGTGACCTACGTACTATCGAAATTGCCACACAAAACTAATTTTATACGGAATTGTAAAAATGTCAAGTAAAACAACAATGTCACTCGTCAAAAGCGCGGGAAGAAGGCCAGTCATGTTTATTCATACATAGTATTTTATTATAGTACCATACGGGAACTTTGTGGAAAGAAAGATGATTATAGTGACAAAAAAATGAAAATCGTATGCGGCCATCTCCGCATACGATTTTAATTTTTTTGGAATTGGAATTGGAATTTAGAAAGAATGAATGACAAAAGAGTTACGAAAGAAGTGTATCAGGCAAGAGTGAATGGATATTTCGGGAGGGGTCGCCCTAGACATACATGTAGATCAAATTGGTGATGTGTTGAAAAAGGTCCAAATCAAAAGCACCCAAAATCGAAGAGCATGCATTAAGAGGTTGATGGGTGTGGAAGAAACGAGAGGATGTTTGAATCAGTGCACCTGGCATTCCATAGTCTCTACCTACCCCAATGGGAGACAGGCAAGGACATATCATATGTATATATATTTTAATGTTATATATGTTTTAAAATATTTCTAAATGGGTAAAAGCTGTCAAGAAATTCGTAACGAGATAAACAATTTTCATTCTCGCCAAATTATTTACGGGTATACACATACTGTGATGTCCATCGTTTGTTCCAAATAGTAATTTCTACAACAATAAAACTTTCTATATTATGTTTCACAAAAGCAATACAACAGTGATTCATTACCATGGTTACTCACTACTAATTACTTGACAGCGATCAACCTAGCGAGTAATCGGTGAAACTTTCTAAGTGTTATTCATAATTCATGTATTAATTACAGAAACATGGTGTAAAAGGGTTGTTACAATACTGGTATAAAAATGTGATCAAACATGCTTCATCAAACATTACATGCATTGTATGTTTACTTTAATTCTAACACAATGAACTTATTGTACATGCAATTGATGATATTAATTGAATATATCATCTGTAATGTAGAAATTCAGTAACACTATAAAATATTTTATTTAGTCTTTGGAACAATTTAATTTAAAACGTTTCATATTTAACATTTTCATATCATAGGGATTTTTATTGGCTATTTTTAGCTAGCAGCTAAACAATTACTTTTAAACTGGGTCGTCCGCGGTACACAGTCCAACTCCAATCTATCCGGATTCCTAGTATTTCGAGGGTATGTCTGTGACGCTTTAAACGAAGAAATAGTTCCGGATGCTCTTTGACAAAGATGCATACCTCATATACGTATGGACATGGAATTGTCAATAAGCCAAGCTTCTGAAAGAGTGTTTTACATGAAGTCCACGGTGAAACTCCACACAATGCGCGTATACACTTCATTATGATATCAATATTCTGTTCACAGGAACTTCGGCCATTACCCTACAAGGGCAGTCCATATATTAAAATCGAGGTTACAATGAGCATAGTAAACTGTTAACGCAGTAGTTTAGTTTGTCACATGTCATCAGCAAACAAAGTGCATTTGTGTGAGGTAATTAAAGGAATATCGTTAACGTAGAGCAAAAACAACATTGGACCAATCCCTGTGGGACACCAAATTTGTTCCATTTAAATTAGGAACAATACTGATACCATATTATTCTCGTTTCCGCCCAGTTGGTTAATAACTATAATTTGCATTCTATCCATCAAGTATTAATAAAATCATTCCACTGCCCGTTCTCTGTTAGCAACCGCTTCTAATTTACTCAGAAGGATCTCATGATCTACCAGATCAAAGGCCCTTGACATATCGAAAAACAATGCCGTGGTATGATTACGGTTATTCATATTATTCTATATACTTTTAAGAAGTGAAAAAAATAGCTAAAGAACCTGATTTCTTGTTTTGGAAGCCATATTAATCATTGCAGATAATGTTAAATTTCTAACAATACATAATTTAATAATCTTTTATGCATACATTTCTCAAACAACTTTGATATGACAGAAGTTAGGGCTATAGGACGATAATTAGCTAAATCGTCTCTATTACCCTTTTTGTGTTAGGGTCTGATTACAGTTAACTTTAATAAGTCCGGGTATAATCCATAGCTGAAAGATAGGTTAATTAAGTTAACCTACTTAATTAACCTATCTTTCAGCTATGGATTATACCCGGACTTATTAAAGTAAATAGGAGCTAATTCATTTGTACATAAGAACAAATCTCATCAAAGCCTTCTGAATTTGTACTTTTCAAATAAATGAGTCAGTGTAAGTTCATTATGTACAGTGTTAGCCTAATTTTTAGAAGTTAAGTTAGATATAGATAGATAGTTAATGGTACAGAGTGTCCTGGAAAGGCATCTGTCAGAATTGGTTACACAGTAGCTACATTATCATTATGATACATATTTTAATTTTCCCAAAATTTGTGGCATAACGCTTGTAGACCGTATTCGCAATGATGATGTTAGAAACCGAGTTAGTCTAAAAGAGAATATTAGTGTTAAAATAAGAAGAAGCATGCTCCGTTGGTTCTGACATGTAGAAAGAATGCAAGAGGAAACAATTACGAAACAGATATACAACGCGAAAATAGAAGAATGTAGGAGCTGAGGAAGGCGAAGACTTACTTACCATAACCAAATTGTACGTGTTTTATCAGAAGGTGATGTCAGAATCCTCAGACACCCCCGAGTGAGCATGGGAAGAGTAATAAATGTTAGAAATGCGAGTGTCCTCTCTGCTCCGCAAGGTATTTGGTGTGAAGTTATAGATAAATATTTTTATAGCCATAATAGAAGTGCGCAATTTTCACAACCCACGAATGACTAATTATTCCCATTATTCTGTTCTGCATTATTCTGTTTCTTAATATATTAGAAATGGAAGGGTCTGCTGCCTAAGCGTAAGGATTTGGCAAAACTATACATTTTGACAAGGCGCTACTACTATCAGATCTCCACAATCCAAAGGAAAAATCAGACGTTTTTTAGGTTAATACACACGTGTTTTGATATGTAATTTCTTGGGCACGCGGGCTGACGATTTGAACCACGAATGACTACTGACCCGGTCATACAAAATTTGAATGTTCAAAAACACCCCTTTCTTTGAGATACTGCGAGCATGCAAGAACTGCGTCTCGTAGCGGTCGGCTCAATCTGCCCCACAAGAGATCTAGTGTGAAGATATAGAAAGTAGATGGCAAAAATATACATACTGATAATCATTTCAGCCCGTATTTGTCCACTGCTGAACATGGGCCTCCCCTGTACAGTGCTATTCGTCTCGTTCCTCTGCCACTTGCAGCCATCGTCTCCCTACAAACCTCTTGAAGTCAACGCTCCATCTAATGGGGGATCCACACTGCGTGTACTAATACAGACACGACATTCGAGAACCTTTCTTCCCCAGTGGCAGTTGGTTATACGAACTATGTGGCCGGCCCACTGCTGCTTCAGCTTGCTTATCCTTTGAGATATGTCGGTTACCTTAGTTGCTGCGAATATCCTCATTTCTGATTCCATCACGCTTTTTCCATAGCACGCTGAGCGACATTGAGTTTTCCGATATGGCCCACAGGTACAGAAAATAATTGTACTTATAGAAATAAAGATAATTATGTTTATAGAAAAAAATACAACGAAATAACAGACCAATTGAAAATATATTTTCTAGCCCCTCATAAATGGTATTTCTCCAAATAAATCCGATTATCATGGAATGTAAGCTTGACTAACAAGCTGTGAATTTTAAACGCGATAAGAAATACCTAGACATATTAATCAAATACTAATAATAAATCCGCGTTAGTAGTCTTGTTTACTAGAAAAATTGTCCAGGTGTTTATGCCCCAGACGCCTAGGTCACAGTCTGAAGGGCACGAGATGCCAGACAACGGTCTATGGGTAATTTGATAATTTACTTTCCACGAAAGTCTGGAGCGTCACACGATATTTTGGATCTGGTTCTCGAGTCACGTGATTTGGTAACGTAATCTAGTGCAAATTTGAATAAATATCTATCTATCTATCTATAACTTCACGCCAAATCCCTTACGGGGTAGGCAGAGAGAACCGAGCGCCACGCGACTCGATCCTTACATACCTCACTCGCTTCTTTCACATTCATTGCTCTTTTCATGCACGCTCGCCGGTTTCTAGGGCTCCTGACATCACCTTCTGATAGAACACGACCAATCTGATCATGATAGGTAAGTCTTGGCCTTCCTCGGCTCCTACATCCTTCCACTTTTGCATTGTATATCTGCTTCGTCATTTTTAATCCTGCATTCTTTCTACATGTCCGAACCAACGGAGCATGCCTCTTCTTATTTTAACACCGACGCTCTCTTTCAGACCAACTCTGCTTCTAACCTCATCATTGCGGATACGGTCTGCAAGCGTTACACCACAGATTTTGCGCAACGCTCGCATTTCAACCGCGTTTATCCTACTTTCATGCTCTCTCTGCCATACCCAGCTCTCGCTTCCATAAGTAAGCGTTGGGACCAGCACTGCATTGTGTATAGCCAGCTGCGCCTTCTGGCTCAGGTTTTTACTGCCAAGAAGTTTTCCCAACGCTCCATTCACACTATTCCCAGCACTCACTCGCCTTTCCACATCTGCGGTGTACCTTCCATCCCTGCTGAAAGCGCATCCAAGATATACAAACTCATTCACTTGTTCCAACACTTCATCATCTACCGTAATTCTTACATTGGTTCTGGTTTCTTCTCTTTCAAATACCATAATCTTTGTTTTCTTCGCATTCAATAGTAAGCCTTCCTTCATACATTCGTATGATATAAATGAATAAATATAAATAAATATATGAATAAATATCAGGTGATATAAGCTGTCACATATTATACAATCTCTTTTAAAATTGTTAGCTAAGTTTGATACTTTCTTTATTCGTTTTTACGTTATAAATATGGAAATATGGATACAGTGAAGAAATAAATGTTCGATTCACCGCCAGTCTGCTACTGTTCTATAATGTTAAAGTAATACTCTTTTTTCGTATCAGCGTATTCGTTTCTTTCACGGACGATTGCAACGTAAGGCGTTGCAATCGTCCGTGAAAGGAAGACCAATGTTTAAATCTTCTGATCACATCTTGCAAAATACATTATGAAACAGCGTTATTAGTATTTGTTGTTAAAAATATACTGGTTGTTATTCACGGCTCCACGGTTTTTAAGTTTTACACAGAAGCTCTAAATATATTATGGGCAGACAAGCATACGGCCCGCTTGATGGGAGACTGTCACCGTAGCCTATAGTAGCTTACAGTACAAAATGCACCGCTCGCTCGCTTACTGGAACACAACAATCGCTTCAGACGTAGATCACCAATTTCTGTTAGTGTTCGATGCCTCAAGGGAATGTTATTTTGCTGGGGTATTCTGTGAGGTGGAGGTACTTCCCCAGTTGGGCACTGAATTCTACCTCTCTTTCGAAAAGATTAACTTAAGAATATAGTCTATTGGCTAAAATTCATTCAAATCCCTTTAGTTTTTTTTGCGTGAAAGAGTAACAAACAACCACATATCCTAACAAACATCACATTCATAATATGAATAGGATATATTTAACTACCAAAGCAGATGTCACGTCATCAACATAATTGCAGCTTGCCGAGAGCTTTAAAATTGGAATGTACGAGTAAGTTATTTTTCATGTGGTGCTAGATATATATGTGTAGATAGATAGAAGTTTGGTGCTTGTACATGTCCTTGCATACGAGTTAAGCTACGGGTAGCAGCTAGTCCATAGAAGGCAAACCACGAACCTTGAAAAGTATAGTCACAGCCCACAGAGATAAAAATGGCATATAAATTAAAATAGTAAAGTACCGTTAATACGTGCGTTCTTACTTACTACTACTACGTACGTTCTTACGTACTTTTCGTATTTTATTTTTCAGTATCAGTAAATGCAAAATCATGAATAATAATATGAGAATATTTTTTTCACGATTAGCCAGCTAACGATAAACATAATTAATTAGTTAAGTGTGACATACATTTTTGTCACAAAATAGTTATAGATCAAAGATCAATATATATATATATATATATATACACTATTATATTCTATTATATTATCATACGTCATAAAATACACGTCTTTTGATTACCGTGGAGTCGTTATCCACGGCTCCACGGTTTTCAAGTTTTACACAGAATCTCTATTTTTAAAAAACGATCTACGTATTATTATTTTGTACTAAGTAGGGGGGCAGACAAGTATACGGCCCCCTTGATAGGAGGCGGGCACCGTAGCCTATAGTAGCTTACAGTACACAATGCACCGCTCGCGCGTCGCCAACCCCGCTACTTTCCCAGTCGGGCACTGAACCCAAAGAAAAAGAAAAGATATTTTCAATGGGTCAGTACCTCTCTTTCTTTCTATTGGCTAAAATTCATTCAAATCCCTTTAGTTTTTCTTTTGCGTGAAAGAGTTACAAACAACCATACATCCTAACAAACATCACATTTATAATATGAATAGGATATATTTACATACCAAAGCAGCATGTCATGTTATCACACAACTGCAGCTTGCCGAGAGCTTTAAAATTGGAATGTAAGTTATTTTTCATGTGGGTCTAGATACATATGTAGATAGATAGAAGTTTAGTGCTTATGCGTATTCCCGCATACGAGTCAAGCTACGGGTAGCAGCTACTCCTACATAGAAGGCAAACCATATACCTTGAAAAGTATCGTCACAGCCCACAGAGGCTTTATAATAATCTATACAAATAAATAAAATTGGAGTGTCTATTTGTAATATTGAAATAACCGCTTTTTACTAAATGCATATGGATGTATACACGGTGCATATACCAAAATGAATATTTTTACAATACTTGTCTGTCTATCTGTTTTTTCGGGCTAATCTCTGAAACGGCTGGACCGATTTAGACGGGACTTTCACTGGCAGATAGCTGATGTAATAAGAGTAACTTAGGCTACTTTTATTTTAGAAATTTTATTTATTTTTATTAATATAAATAAATAATATTCCACGCGGACGAAGTCGCGGGCAAAGCTAGTAGCATATAAATTAAAATAGTAAAGTAACGATAATACGTACGTTGTACATAACAAAAAGAGAACGATGAATTTTAATACATAAAAAAGTACGTTTTAATTTTTATTTTATTTCCATTTGCAATTTTCAACGAGAAGTCGTTAGTCTGAACTTATTTCTATTTACGTACGATTGTTGATAAAAATACGCGTACTCAGAACTATTTGTATGCGATTCCGACTAATGGAAATACGGTTATTATTTTATAAAAAAATACAACTTTTCATTTTTCAGTATCAGTGACTGCAAAATCTTCTAATATACTCGTATAAAAATTAATGTTTGGCTGTATGTCCTCTATGGACTCAAGAACCGCTGGGCAGATTTTGGTGAAATTTTCAGTGAATCTTCAGGTTAGCCCAGTCTTCAGGTTAGCCCAGCAGGTGATCCTGTGAAGTTTGGTAACGATTGGATCACCCGTGCGAAGCTGGGTCGAGTAGCTATTCGTGAATAAAAATATGTGAAAATTTTTGTCACGATTAGCCAGCTAACGATAAACATAATTAATTAGCTAAGTGTTACATACATTTTAGTCACAAAGTAGTTACAGATCAAAGACCAGTATAACATACGCTACTCGTAATTATATTTACATCATCAAATTCGCGTCTTTTGGTATTGTTTTACAAAGTTACAGTTTGGGTAATCAATAATTATTTTAAATTGCAAACTCAACTTATTTATGAAACAAGTAATGGATTTTGCTAACAAAATGGCGTTCAGAAATATCAAACAATGATTTTCGAGCAAACTAATTTCCAAGCCGTAATTAATTTCCAGTTAATCTGAGCTTGTGATTAAACGCTTATTATTTCCTTATTTCAGTTTAATTAATGTCAGCTGTTTTGGTTTTAAACCACATAGTTTAGAATAATGCTTCGAATATAGTGTAAATGTTCACAACGCTTCTAACTACACCCAGAGCCGACCAAGCCACTGCCAAGCCGGCACCTCACCTCGCCGCTACAGCGGCGAAGCATCGTGAAGACACCCACTCATCCAAGAAATAATACCTCGCATGACTTGTGACCTTATCTAAGAATGACCTGATTTTCCCTCTACGTTGCAGAGGTCAGACGACAGTCACTACATGTAAAAATCAGTATCTTAGCCAAATCCTTAGGCTTAAGTAGTGAACCATGTCAATCCTAATGGATTAGGAAAAAAATCGGTCAAGTGCGAGTGGGACTCGCGCACGAAGGGTTCCGTACCATTATCTATAAAAAATGCAAAAAAAATCACGTTTGTTGTATGGGAGCCCCCTTAAATATTTATTTTATTATATTTTTTAGTATTTGTTATTATAGGGGCAATAGAAATACATCATCTGTGAAAATTTCAACTGTCTAACTATCACGGTTCATGAGATACAGCCTGGTGACAGACGGACGGACGGACGGACAGCGGAGCCTCAGTAATAGGGTTCCGTTTTACCCTTTGGGTATGGAACCCTAAAAAACGGGATCATGCTAAGTAGAAGAAGAGAGAATCCAGTGAGGTTGAGCCACCCCCTGCCGGATAGTAATTTAATATGATAGTTATGGCAGGTCTCTGTTCTCTTCTGTAATAGGCCAGTATCATTAAAATAGCCCGATGTTTTTGCACACATTCACAATAGCAGCAATACCGGTACCTGCTCATGAGTATATTGTTCTATTGATATACCCCGGAGTGGGTCACGGCGGGTAGACGACGTTACATTAATACGACGATCTCGGTGGCACAGTGGTGAAACGCGTTGTTACGCTACTTTGACACCAACGCTCGTGGGTTCGATTCCCACACAGTACAAACATTTGTGTGCATGAACATGTCTGTTTGTCTTGGTCTGGGTATTTTCTATGTATAATAAGTATGTATTTACAAAAAAAAAATATGTATTTACGTATGTTTATCAGTTGTCTAGTACCCATAACACAAGCTTCGCTTACTTTGGGGCTAGGTGGCGCTGTGTAATTTGTCCGACAATATTTATTATTATTTATTTAATAGTTTCATAGGGGTATCCATTGAATCTATATACCGCGCACGCCTAATATGTGATCGGGGTTAACTTCCGTAGTCATCGATTTTTAGACTACATATCGAGGCATTCAAGCATACGGCCCACCTGATGTAAAGCAGTTGCCGTAGCCTATTAACACTTGTAATATATTAAATATCTCTTGTGCGATGATT
The DNA here is from genome assembly GCA_947507595.1 of Pyralis farinalis. Lineage (NCBI taxonomy): Eukaryota > Metazoa > Arthropoda > Insecta > Lepidoptera > Pyralidae > Pyralis > Pyralis farinalis. Next base: position 32,242,535 of record OX382269.1, on the reverse strand, counting down.
CCTCTGCTGCTTACACAACAACTCCTTAGGAGCTTACTGGTGACCTCACTCACACGCAGGAACACAACAACCCTCTAGGGAGTTGTTATTTGGCTGCGGTTTTCTGTGAGGTGGTACTTCCCCAGACAGGCTACTTTGACGCGCCTTACCTCTCTTAAAACATCCAGACCAAGACAAACAGACACGTTCATGCACACAAATGTTTGCCTTGTGTGGCAATCGAACCCACGAGCGTTGGTGTCAAAGTCGCGTCATTCACTTGTTTCCTCCTGCCTACAACATGGGATCCTTCAAACGAAGCGTGAAGAAGCACCTTGCGGGCCAGCATGGTAGCGTCAACTGACAGGACCCCGTAGTCCTTTGTCAGTTGCCGCTGCAATTTGGGCTCCCCTTTTCGCTTAGCAGCGTACCAACAGGCGAAGAGGAGCCTCTTCGCCTGTTGGTACGCTGGTTGGTACACTACGCTGAGCCAATATAAAAAAAACACGACTGAGCCGCCGAGCTCGTCAAAACTAATGACGGTTACAATGTAGTTAACCTATCTACATATCTTTATCGACATCATTACGCGGTATTCTAATGCATACAACGTCTCCTCACAGCATTATACGTCAAAAAATCCGCGTATACACATAGAAAATGTAAATACTGAACTCGCGGACGGGGCGATATGAATAAATGAGTTAGCCAGTGATTGTGCCTGAATTATTCACGGAGCGGAGTTTTTTCGCAGTCCCCAACGCATCCGCTATTCAATATTGTGATCCTTCTCTGTTGAATTTAATATAAACACGGTGCTGCTTGTGATTTTTGTATGGAGTTACATGCTCAATCGGATTTTTAATGTAGTTATTTTAATATTCAGTGCTTGTTTTGTACGGATATGTTGTTACATTTTAAATGTTTTTTTTTATATTTTAACCAACAGATCTACGTGATACGGCCGGTATGATACTCGTATCAACGTTATTATAAATTAAAAATTTTCGTATGTGGTTTCGCATGGATTTTTTATACCAATAAGATGACAAACAAATGGTCTACCTGATGGTAAGTAGAGTCTCGTGTGTTGTCCCTGTATAAACCACTTCGACGTGAACTAGAATAAATGATACGCGAGCATATTGAAAGTCAAAATCTTTTTATTCCGTAAAAATGGCTATATTTGTTTGGAATCGTCACAATTTTTTTCCCTACCGTGCAGTTTATGACTAGGTGAGCACTGATAAAAATACTGCCAAAAAACTCAGGCATCCCTCTTTTGGTATCCAAACAAATTTACATAATTTATTAATTGCATTATAATTGGATCGACTGAAAATTTCTGGAATTCACATTATGTATAAAAACCTTTGTCTTTAGGGGGTTAGTGTTGGTAGTTAGTGTGGTTAGTGCAGCATGCCAGGGCCCACACGGGGTAGGCAGAGGAAACCGAGCGCCACTCTCATTACACACATACATCACTCGCTTCTAAATTTACTTTTTTTATCGAAATTATTTAAGATCGCTGTAAAAACTTGAAAAATCAATCTCTACACTGAAAAAAATGTTTAGTTGGATTTCCCAAATTCCTAATAAAATTCACCAAAGTCGACGGTTGAACTGTAGGGCCCAGTTTGATTTAAGTCGATTATACCAATCAAAAAAGGTTAATGTAGTACCAGTAAAAATAATAAAATTTATTATTTAGTATGATAAACTGTACCATATTATATGTACAATCCATTTATTAGCGGTAAATTATACATTTAAAATAGTGATAGCTACAAAATACTTTTGTATGAAGACCAACCGTAATATATTTGTAAATTTAACTACAAATTTTTGCATTAATTACCAAAGTTTACTAGTAAAATAGCCTATCTCTGCTTCTTTGGTAAATTCAACTAATCTTTTTTTTCAGTGCACGCGGGTAAAGCCAAGGAGCAGCACCTGGTATGTAACATAATTTCAACTCGGTTTTCATTACACTTAAAAATATATTCCATATACCAAATAATGTTCAATGATAGTGAAATACTCGCAAGCGTAGATATAACAAATCAAAGCGTTTGAAACTGTTCCTGTTTTGTAGTTCTACGAAATTTCAATATTATAATAATACTGCTACTGAGATAACGAGGCCTTTGTTCCTAAATATATTCTCTAAGGCCATAAACACGGCGATATTACACAGTAAACAACAGGAATCACTTCCACAACTATCGCACAATTGATACATAAATCATAGAAAGCAATTAGCGACGCGACTAAGCCTCCATAACGTATATCGAACGTTGTATTGGTGTACAACGTGAACACCCATTAGGCTTTACTGTAGGTTGTTATATGTGATATGATTGGTTATATTTGGAACAAGTTGGCTTGCCTCATCTTAAGCTATGAAACTCTGTATGTTACAACACAATTACTTTCAAGCTGGATGCTTGCTTTTTTGAGAAACCATTTCCCGATCACGCTTCCTTGAACACATGTTCGACTTTCCAATAGGGTTACGTGCGATTTGATTGATTATATTTGAAACTTGTTGGTTTGCTCCATCATTATCTGTATAATTCGATATTTTTTATCGCAAATAATTTAGAGCTGGATGCTTGCTTTTAAGAAACTGTTTCCCGATCATGGTTCATGAAACAGCCATTAAGCTTTGCAATATGTTATTTGCGATGTGATTATATTTGGAACAAGTCGACTTTTTTATACTACGTCGGGAAGCATACAAGTATACGGCCCACCTGATGTAAACCTGGTACCGTAGCCTATTAACGCTTGTAATATATTAAGTATCACTGGCGCGATGCCTCCTCTGCTGCTTACGTAGCAACTCCTTGGGTGCTTACTAGTGACCTCACCCACACGCGGGAACACAACAACCCTCTAGGGAGTTGTTATTTGACTGCGGTTTTCTGTCAGGTGGAGGTACTTTCCCAGACGAACTTTAAATAATAAAATAATAATAACTTTAACGTGCTTTGATGCGCTGTACCTCTCTTATAAACGGCTAGTTCCATCTATATAACTCGGTATGTTATAACACAAATACTCTGTAGCTAGTAAGTAAGTCAAGTCCCGACCACGCTTCATTGAACACACATTAGACTTCACAATAGTATGTTGTGTGCAAAATGATTGATTATATTGGAAACGAGTCGGCTTGCCGCTCTTTCTTATTCTTCTTAGCGATATCCCGTTTCCTAATTTGTTAGCATCGGCGGGGTTGCTACCTAAGCATGGGGATTTGGAAAAAAAAATGGTTTTTACACGGAGCGACTGCCGTCAGACCTCCTCAACTCAAAGGGAAGACCTTTATTAGGTTAGATCAGACTTCTTTAGAAATATAATTACTTGGACGTGCGGGTTTCCTTACGATGTTTTCCTTCACCGACAAGCAAGTGATGATTATAAATATATACATAAATCCGAGATTAGTAGCATACGCCAGGATTCAAACTAGGGACCAGTTGGTGAATAGACCGGTTATTTATCCACTGAGTGATCACTGCTACGATTAACTCGGTATGTTATACAGATGCTTTGGAACTGGAGCATTATTTTTAGGGTTCCGTACCCAAAGGGTAAAACGGAACCCTATTACTGAGGCTCCGCTGTCCGTCCGTCCGTCCGTCCGTCTGTCACCAGGCTGTATCTCATGAACGGTGATAGTTAGACAGTTGAAATTTTCACAGATGATGTATTTCTGTTGCCGCTATAACAACAAATACTAAAAAATAGAATAAATATTTAAGGGGGCTCCCATACAACAAACGTGATTTTTTTGCTCATTTTTGCTCGATATTGATAACGGCAACAGGTAGACGCTTGAAATATTCACAGAATATTTAGTTATATATTCACTTTAAGAATAAATAATTAAATCAAAATAAAACAAATATTTAAGGGGGGCTCCCATACAACAAATGTGTTTTTTTAGGGTTCCGTACCCAAAGGGTAAAACGGAACCCTATTACTGAGGCTCCGCTGTCCGTCCGTCCGTCCGTCCGTCCGTCCGTCCGTCCGTCCGTCTGTCACCAGGCTGTATCTCATGAACCGTGATAGTTAGATAGTTGAAATTTTCACAGATGATGTATTTCTGTTGCCGCTATAACAACAAATACTAAAAAGTAGAATAAAATAAATATTTAAGGGGGCTCCCATACAACAAACGTGATTTTTTGCCTTTTTTATTGATAATGGTACGGAACCCTTCGTGCGCGAGTCCCACTCGCACTTGGCCGATTTTTTTTGCCGTTTTTATAGATAATGGTACGGAACCGTTCGTGCGCGAGTCCGACTCGCACTTGGCTGATTTTATTTAAGAAATCTTTTCCCGATCACCCTTTACTGAGAACCCATTAGGCTTTATAATATTATGTTATGTGCAATATGATTGATTATATTTGAAACAAGTTGGCTTGCCCCATCTTCATCCGATTGTGAATACGAAATTATTTTATCTTATAAAATCCTTTCTTCGACTTCAATCTATTGAACCTACAGACAAACAAACATCAAAGTTAAATTTGAAACTAGTCTGCTCGGCGCTACTTCACCTGCTACACTCGCATTCTTATAACAATATTCACTAATCTTTTCGAACTGCATAAAGAACAGATGTCTTCAAATAGATGCGTGAAATGCATGTATCCATTTTAAGACATCTATTCTTTGAGTGCTCTTCATTGAACGCTCATTAGGCTTTGCTATTGCTAGTAATGTACAATATGCATAATGTATATCCTGCACATAGTCTGGTCCAGGCACCCCGTGATTTCATGATTTTCCCGACTATCAAAGATTTAATGAGAAGTTTGACTTATACGAAGCCTCAATACTCGCTCTGTAGAACCGTATTTATGTGTTTTGAAACATATACTGTATTTATTATCTATGTACAAGTAACCAAAATTTTAATTATTGATTATTGTGACCACTTATAGCAATAATCAAAATTATGACTTGTTGTAAGCGTTGTCAATAAAAACAAAATGAGGGCGCAACTTAGCTTTATACGCCCTCTTAACAGTAACTTATTAGATTTACGTTGGCACTACCATCTACGGGCTAATGTTGTTTACATAATTAATTAGAAACATAACATACTTAGAAATAATTAATGTTAAAGAAGCGAGTGAGGTGTGAAAGGGTCGAGTCTTGTTGCGCTCCATTCTCACTGCCTACCCCGCAACGGATTTAGCGTGAAGATGTATATAGATTCATTTACATGTTGTTGGTTAATTGGTGAGTGTGTTCTTATCGATAATCTGTATAACATCTTCGGAGACAGGTGATGATGAGCCATAAATATATTGGGATACAATTAAAAAATCCAACTAATAACAGAACGGACGTAACCATCAAAGTACGATAATTCGTTCAATTTTTTGTTCTATTAGTACGTTACTTCGATTTCGTTTCACTACGTCTTTCCAATTTTTATTACTATTGTATATAGCTAGTCGTAAAAATAGATCGCATCGAAACTATATATCTCGTGCATCGTAAATACTACGATGCATTTATTACCTCACGTACTTACTGCCCCGTATTCCACTAGCTAGAAGTACTAAAATGTGCAATGCATATCCAAACGTTTTATTGTCACTTACATATTCTGAGTTTGTATTGAATGCCATGTAATTCATTTTACTCACATACTGTCAATACTGCTTTCTGGTTTGCATCCTGGCATATGCCACTAAAATTGTTTTCGGTTTTACGTACATATTTGTAACTAGCTGTGCCCGCGACTTCCGTCCGCGTGGAATTTAACAAAAAAGTTATTGTTCAGTTCGCAGAGTTTACTATAACTTATTCATTCTGTATTTCGCGTATAGAAATACCTATGCTAATTTTAATGAAATTCTTCTATTTTGTGAATCGCACCCCGGAAGGGGAAGATATTTTCCCCTAATTTTAACAATTTTTCATATTTTACGCAGGAACCCTAAATATTTACGGGATAAAAAGTACCGTATATTGTGCTCTAAACAGTCGTCTACCTACCAATGAAAGTCCCGTCAAAATCGGTCCAACCGTTTCAGAGATTAGCCGGAACAAACAGACAGACAGACAGACAGACAAAAATTGAAAAAATATTCATTTTGGTATATGTACCGCGTATACACCCATACGCATTTAGTAAAAAGCGGTTATTTTAATATTACAAACAGACACTCCAATTTTATTTATCTGTATATGTATAGATTATCACTTGCTGGGCGGAAGGAAAACATCGTGAGGAAAACCAAACGTTCCGGATATTATTTATTTATTTATTTATTTATTTATTTATTTATTTATTTATTTATTTATTTATTTATTTATTTATTTATTATTTACATACAATATTGAGCCTTACAGATAAATCCAATACGCTCAATATTGTTCAAAAATTGGCATTATCATTATTAGGTAAACATAAATTCAATTATATATTAAATACACTCAAATTATAATTAAAATACATTCGTATATATTTCGTACTACTTAAGACTCTCGGCATATTCTACAGCCGTTCTGTGAAACTGTACTTTAGTACAAGTGAACAAGTCGACCGCCGGGTATTTTAATGCAAATGCATTAAGTAATCGCAGCGCTCGATTGATAGGAGCGTAAGCTGCTGCAGTTGTTCTGGTGGCCTGGAGCGCGAACAAATTGTGATATCGCGCCCGATTGTAATTATCTGGTACATACAGGGATAGCAATTCCAACACCACCGGATCATGCTTGTATCCCCTAAGCAGACTGAATACATACTCCATCATTGAGACCGTACGTCTCAATTCCAGAGTATTGTATCCAGTCATACCCAATAAAAATTCACTGGGGTATATGGTTGGATAACCTACGTGATACCCATACTGTTTATTGTATAACCATTATATTATGTTTCAAATAACGTGTGACTGGTGGCGGTGGTGAGGATCTGGTGTTCCTTGTAGTTGTGGAGGTCAGACGGCAGTCGTTCCATGTATAAATCAGTGTCTTAGCCAAGTCCGGTCCCCGTCAATCCTAATAGATTAGGAAAACGGGATAATCCTAAAAAGAAGACTGTCAATGCTGCTTTCTCATTTTTGGTTCATTCCAAGACCTATAGAGAAGGATATATTTCTTTAGAGTTCTAGGTCTGACCCTTCATGTGGCCCGTATGCATGTATACCTTTCGACATTACATGTAAAAAAGTAGTTTTGTTTATTCGACGACACAATTGCTCTTCACTAAAAAATTTGTTATATTTTCGATTTAAAGAGCCAAGTTATTAGTAAAATTCGAAGACGAGCTCGGTGGTGCCTCTTTATTTCTATATTACGTTGGGAGGCATACAAGCATACGGCCCACCTCAAGCGGCTACCGTAGCCTATTAACGCTTGTAATATATTAAGTATCACTCGCGCGATGCCTCCTCTGCTGCTTACACAGCAACTCCTTGGTAGCATACTGGTGACCTCACTCACACGCAGGAACACAACAATCCTCTAGGGAGTTGTTATTTGGCTGCGGTTTTCTGTGAGTTGGAGGTACTTCCCCAGACGGGCTGCTTTGATGCGCCCTAGCTCTCTTAAAACATCCAGACCAAGACAAACATGTTCATGCACTCAAACGTTTGCCTTGTATGGGAATCGAACCCACGAGCGTCGGTGTCAAAGTCGCGTCATTCACGACTGAGCTACCGAGCTTGTCGAAACTCTACTTTGATACAAACTCTTCGATTCCCACACATCCCACACAAATACCTCCACTTCACAGAAAACTGCAGCTAAATAACAAATCCCGGGAGGGTTGTTGTGTTCCTGCATATAAATAAAATCACCAGTTAGCTCCTAAGGAGTTGCTGTGGTGGACATCCTCATCTAAAATCGATACCCCGGAGTTGGTTGGTAAATTTCTCTCTAGTTTTATTTGTGGCATTCGTTCGTGAGTTTATTGACAATTTACTATGTTATGGTTACATTCTGCAAACGTAGAGTACACGTGAGGTGAAAATTTTGAGTTATTTCTATGTTGATACGCTCAAGACGTACCTTTTTACATACATACACTTTAGTATTATATTATTAATCTAATTGGCAGAGCTGCGATAGCCAGCGGAGCTACATTACCCTCAAAATTGCCGTTTGGGGTAGACTGATGTCATCCAGCTATCGTTTAGACGGTAATAGTGAGAAACTCCAAAATCGACACACTAATAGCTAACATATTGTAGTTTTGTATCCTTTAATTTGAAATTTAAATGTTCGTTGGTGAGGAAGAACGGTCCAAAATCGTTCCAATTAGAAAAAAAAACATATGGGAAAACGTATGGCCGGCCACACTGCAGTGCAGAGTCTGCACTGCACTCCCATCAACAGAAAAAGTAACAGCACTCGTCGCTAGATGTCGTACAGGGTTCCATATATTTTTAAAAAATTAAAAATAAAATATTTAAATATTTTTTAAATTTAAAAAATATCAGCTCTGCCTACACAGCTTGCTGTTATTTACTAGTTGTTAAATATTCCAACTTGCTTTAAGTCTTCGGTTGTAGAGAAAATCACAACTTCACAAGTAGGTGTATCACTATCACAGCTAGTGACTCAATACTACCAACTTTACAATGTGATTTACATCGACTTTTCGTCTAATCGAATTACTCTGCTATTCTGTCACTTCCATTTAGATAGAGAGATAGATAAAAAAATTAGTTACATTTCCGTAGTCACATTACTTTTTAGGGTTCCGTACCCAAAGGGTAAAACGGAACCCTATTACTGAGACTTCGCTGTCCGTCCGTCCGTCCATCCGTCCGTCCGTCCGTCCGTCTGTCACCAGGCTGTATCTCATGAACCGTGATAGCTAGACAGTTGAAATTTTCACAGATGATGTATTTCTGTTGCCGCTACAACAACAAATACTAAAAAATAGAATAAAATAAATATTTATGGGGGCTCCCATACATTAAACATAATTTTTTTGCCGTTTTTATAGATAATGGTACGGAACCCTTAGTGCGCGAGTCCGACTCGCACTTGGCCGATTTTTTTTGCTCGTTTTTGCTGGATGTTGATAACGGCAACAGGTAGACGCTTGAAATATTCACAAAATATTTAGTTATATATCCATTTTAAAAATAAATAATTAAATTAAAATAAAACAAATATTTAAGGAGGGCTCCCATACAACAGAAGTGATTTTTTTGCCGTTTTTAGGGTTCCGTACCCAAAGGGTAAAACGGAACCCTATTACTGAGGCTCCGCTGTCCGTCCGTCCGTCCGTCCGTCCGTCCGTCCGTCCGTCTGTCACCAGGCTGTATCTCATGAACCGTGATAGTTAGACAGTTGAAATTTTCACAGATGATGTATTTCTGTTGCCGCTATAACAACAAATACTAAAAAATAGAATAAAATAAATATTTAAGGAGGCTCCCATACAACAAACGTGTTTTCTTTTTTTGCTGTTTTTATAGATAATGGTACGGAACCCTTCATGCGCGAGTCCGACTCGCACTTGGCCGATTTTTTATAGATAATGGTACGGAACCCTTCGTACGCGAGTCCGACTCGCACTTAGCCGATTTTTATGAAATTTATTAGATTAGCACGATTTATTATTTCTCGAATCTAATATCAATGTACTCTACTAATAGATTTTTTTAGATTTTTACCTTATTTCATTTTATTTTATACAACCTTGTAAGTCATACCAGCATTTTTTTTATACTACGTCAGGAGGCATACAAGCATACGGCCCACCTGATGTAAAGCGGGTATTAACGCTTGCTATATATTAGTATCAATTGCATGATGCCTCCTCTGCTGCTTACACAGCAACTCCTTGGGAGCTTACTGGTGACCTCACTCACACACAGGAACACAACAATCCCGTAGGGAGTTGCTATTTGGCTACGGTTTTCTGTGAGTTGGAGGTACTTCCCCAGACGGGCTGCTCTGATGTGCCCTACCTCCCTTAAGAGCATACGTCCCACCTGTTGTAAAACTGTTACCATAGCCTATAAACGCTTGTAATACATTAAGTATCACTCGCGCGTTGCCTCCTCTGCTGCTAACACAGTAATGTCAAAGTATAAGAATTTAGGGTGCGAGGAAGACAAGACTCACTTATCATGACCAAATTAGTCGTGTATTATCAGAAGGTGATGTCAGGAGCCTTTGAAACCGGTGAACGTGCATGAAAAGAGTTACCAATGTTACAGAAGGTAGTGACGTGTGTAAGGACCACGTCTTATGATGTTCGATTCTTTCTGCCTACCCCGTAAGCGACTTGGCTTGAAGATATATACACATACATACATGTTAGGGTACTATATAAATTGAAAGTAAAATGGGATCATCAGTTTCTCTGTAGGTATCAGTTAATAGAACAATATCTTCAAAAGGTACATCAAAAATACTCTATGTAAGAAAGGTTATTACAGAATCGATGAATATCTAACTGACGGAGATGTTAGCACATGTATTAAATATATCTTTAATTGTACCACTTGATATCACTTTATATACACTCACATATATTTATTGTAATGATTGAAAAATGATAGAATGATTGGACAAAAAAGGACCTATATTTTCAAGTTTCATTTGCCATTTTATCTTCGCCAATGGTCATTTTCGATATGCGGGTAGATTACAAAAGAGAGATTAAAGCTATGAAAAATTTATAAGCTCAATATGACCTACGTTAAAAATTGTAAGACGTGTCCAAATCATTTATTTGAAGAGTCTAATGGTTATAAATGAGTTTTATCTTTATTACCTGACCGTTTATATCTGCACCATCTCGAATTAACCTGGCTATTGGGTTTTGTAATTGAATCAGGAAGCTATGAATTTGTATATAGTTTAATATTTTAACGCCCGCATGATTATAATCAATAAAAAAATCGGCCAAGTGCGAGTGGGACTCGCGCACGAAGGGTTCCGTACCATTATCTATAAAAAAATCGGCCAAGTGCGAGTCGGACTCGCGCACGAAGGGTTCCGTACCATTATCTATAAAAAAATCGGCCAAGTGCGAGTCGGACTCGCGCACGAAGGGTTCCGTACCATTATCTATAAAAACGGCAAAAAACATCACGTTTGTTGTATGGGAGCGCCCTTAAATATTTATTTTATTCTATTTTTTAGTATTTGTTGTTATAGCGGCAACAGAAATACATCATCTGTGAAAATTTCAACTGTCTAACTATCACGGTTAATGAGATACAGCCTGGTGACAGACGGACGGACGGACGGACGGACGGACGGACGGACGGACGGACGGACGGACGGACGGACAGCGGAGCCTCAGTAATAGGGTTCCGTTTTACCCTTTGGGTACGGAACCCTAAAAATCACGTTTGTTGTATGGGAGCCCCCTTAAAGATTTACTTTATTCTATTTTTTAGTATTTGTTGTTATAGCGGCAAGAGAAATACATCATCTGTGAAAATTTCAACTGTCTAACTATCACGGTTCACGAGATACAGCCTGGTGACAGACGGACGGACGGACGGACGGACGGACGGACGGACGGACGGACAGCGGAGCCTCAGTAATAGGGTTCCGTTTTACCCTTTGGGTACGGAACCCTAAAAATGCAAAAAAAATCACGTTTCTTGTATGGGAGCCCCCTTAAATATTGATTTTATTATACTTTTTAGTATTTGTTGTTATAGCGGCAATAGAAATACATCATCTGTGAAAATTTCAACTGTCTAACTATCACGGTTCATGAGATACAGCCTGGTGACAGACGGACGGACGGACGGACGGACGGACGGACGGACGGACGGACGGACGGACAGCGGAGCCTCAGTAATAGGATTCCGTTTTACCCTTTGGGTACGGAACCCTAAAAACAATGTTATAGTTAGGTTTTACCCATAGTAAAATTCTATTGATAACTGTATTATGGCGGACAAAGTATTGAATGATTTACGAACCTCCTATAAACCATGCTTCTTTATGTGAAAACTCCAGTGTTTGCTACTTCCTTGAAAATCTGGAACTGTATCTGCCATAAAATTTTACAGCATGTAGAGTAGATCAAGATTCCCTTGTTATAAAACTAAAATAGTATCCATTCAACATACTCGAACAATTCAATTGTTTTGCTTACAATGATGCGGTAACTTCGTTGCTATGGATGGCCAAAATTAACGGTTATTATGGAGAAAATTCCTAGGACTCTTAGTTTATCTGTTATTTATAGAAATTAATATTATCACTCTGGAAAGTGTATTAGGTAAATTGCACCTCGAATTTTAACATCTGTTTTAACAATTTATAAAGTAATATTATTTGGACGACTGCTGCTTTGAATCTGCAATAGGAATCTAAAACAACTCACAAGATGCCGTTTAGTTCGATGTTATGTGTTTTTTGTTATTCTGTATGGAGTAGCGGCTTCGACCCTTACCCAGACCATGTGTAAAAGTGTGGAAGTGGAAATGTGGGTATACAGAAGAATGCTTAGAATACCATGGACGGTTCGAGTCAGAAATGAAACTGTTCTGCAGAGAATGCACAAAGACTTATAAAGAAAATTAAAATCAGGAAGCTAAAATACCTGGGGTACATAATGCGAAATCATCAATATGACCTGCTTCAACTTATAATCCAGGGAAAGATACAGGGCCGTAGACCTCCTGGCAGAAGATGCACATCCTGGCTTCGAAAACTCAGAGATTGGTTCAGGCTGAAGAGGAAGCTGTTTGAACTTTGTTTCTATGCAGAAACTACAGAGTACTTTGTGACTACGTTTAAATAAAAGTATTAAAATATTATATATCAATCTATAATCTATTTGCGGGTCTAATTTTTTTTATTCATGGTCGGGGGGCATGTAAGCAAACTTTCCACCTGATGTAAAGTGGTTACTGTAGCCTATGAACGTTTGTAATACTTTAAGTATCGCTAACGCGCCACCTCTGCTGCTAACACACCAAATCTTTAGGACCTTACTGGTAACCTATGTCACTCACAGGAACACAACAACCCTCCAGGGAGTTGTTATTTGGCTGTGGTTTTCTGGTGAGGTGAAGGTGCTTCCCCAATTGAGCTGCTTTGATGCGCCCTCTCTTAAAATACTAAGACGATGACAAACAGATATGCTTATGTACACATATATTTGTCTTATGTGCGAAACGAACCCACGACTTCCGGTGTCAAACCAGAATTATTAACCACTGCGCCACCGGGCTAGTCAAGATATTATAAATAATATATTTCGACAACAAAATACACAGCAAGTTTGTCACATTTAGAAAAAATACTAACATACTAGCTAACATACTTGCAAAGAATGAATGTTAAAGAAGCGAGTGATGTTTGAAAGGGTCGAGTTATGTGACGCTCTGTTCTCTCTGCCTACCCCGCAAGGGATTTGGCATGAAGTTATACATAGATAGAAAAAATAACATGCACGTTGTACTTAAATCGCATTTTAACAGTAAAGATAAAATTCCGCCAAAAACATATCCAGTGTCCATAAGATGTCCTGCGATGAATGTGGTCATGTTGATCGGTCAAAACTGGTCGTAATTTTCAAAAACGTTTTCATGAATTTATTGATTAATCATGTACAGTAATTAATTAAGATGTACGTATGTATATCTTCACGCCAGGTCCATTGTATAGCAGGCAGAGAGAACCGAGCGCCATAAATCGCGGTCCTTACACACACCTCACTTTCTTATTTAACATTCATAGCTCTTCTCAAGCACGCTCGCCGGTTTCTAGGGCTCCTGACATCTGATAGAACGCGACCAATTTGATCATGGTAACCTACCAGTCTTGGCATTTCCCGGCTCCTACGGATGGATATATAAATAATCTTATACTATAAAGCTTTATTTTTCCTTATAATCTTGTAGTCTGTAAACAAATGTTCATTTTCATAAAACATGGAGGTATTTTCCTTCCAAAGGCTGTTAATGCTCTCCGAATCCCTATTCGATGTTGCCAGCCGTTTATTTAATATAGTAGTGTAATACTGCGCGTCAAATTGACTATTTAATAAGGCAACCAGTTTATTAAGCCATATTACTTTGAAGGGAAGCGTATACAGAAATGAAAATATATCTTTATTAAATTGAACACGGTTTTTGTAGGCTGACAGGGAGGACGGATGAAAAACCAGCCAAGTGCAAGTCGGCCTCGCGCACGAAAGGTTCCGTTCCATTATCTATAAAAACGGCAAAAAAAATCATGTCTGTTGTATGGGAGCCCTACTTAAATATTTATTTATTCTATTTTTTAGTATTTGCTGTTATAGCGGCAACAGAAATACATCATCTGTGAAAATTTCAACTGTCTAACTATCACGGTTCATGGGATACAGCCTGGTGGCAGACGGACGAACGGACGGACCGGACAGCGGAGTCTCAGTAATAGGGTCCGTTTTGCCCTTTTGGTACGGAACCCTAAAAGTAGCCTTTGTGTGTCTACATGTGAAACGATAGCGCTTGAACTTTATCTTGGTTTTCTACGCATTCAAATCTAAGGCTTTCTTCACATAATCATCTTTCATTGTAGTCGTAGTAACTAGTGTTTAGTGTAGCAGTGGGCAGCGTTTGGGAAATTGCGAAAGATTTTCTCGTCCAAAATACCTAAATGTCGCAAAAGGAAAGTCTTTGTCCAGTGTGTGTTGCCAGTGATGACTTACGGCACAGAAACGTGGTCGCTTACTATGGGCCTCATACGGTAGCTCAAGGTTGCACAGCGTGCGATGGAGAGAGCCATGCTCGGAGTTTCTCTACGAGATAGATTCAGAAATGAGCACATCTGTAGCAGAACTAGAGTTACCGACGTGGCTCTAAGGATCAGCAAGCTGAAGTGGCAGTGGGCAGGCCACATAGCTCGGAGAACCGATGGCCGTTGGGGCAGAAAAGTTTTCGAATGGCGACCACGAACCGGGCGTAGGACGCCCTCGACACGATGGACCGACGATCTTGTGAAGATCGCAGGGAGCTGATCAGCACAGGACCGATCGCTGTGGAAGTCAAAGGGGGAGGACTATGCTCAGCAGTGGACGTCCTTCGGATGATATGATAATGATGACAAGTGTAGGAGTTCGGATGATGGTTCTGCTATTAACACCGCGTCGTCTGCAGAGATCCTTTCGCACGACCCTATCAAATGCCTTATCAAGATCCACAAAACCGCAGAGAATCTTCTGGTTTATAGCCATCTGCTGCCACGATATTGCGGAGTGTAAAAGCTTAAACATCATCATCATACATCCTCTGCCGTTTAAAATTCACCCAATCTTCTCAAAGCATTCCAATGGATTTCACCCTCATTTTCCTTTCAATCAATTTTCCAAACATTTTAGGCAATTTATTGCATATAATTCACTAAAGTTTTCTTCCGCTACCTATTAAGTTATATCTATCTATCTATCTATAACTTCACGCCAAATCTCTTGCGGGGTAGGCAGAGAGAACCGAGCGCCATAAGACGCGGTCCTTACATACCTCAATCGCTTCTTTAACATTCATTGCTCTTTTCATGCACGCTCGCCGGGTTACCTATTCAGTTAGAGAATGAATTCCCGAGGTTTTTCCAAGGGATTGGAACCAAGCGTGAGTTTCTTCAAAAGTAATGATAGGGTTCAAAACGTGGAATCTGTTGCATATCCAGAAGATACCGGACGAAACAAACTAAGCATAAGATTATTCTATAAGAGTGCTATTAATGTATGTATATGTGGCGACAGATATACAAAACCGTTCATAACTCATCTTTAGTGCAACGATATAAGATACAAGGGCGTATAGTGTGATGAGTTGTCGAGTGTGTGTATTAATGTGGTTTGCCGAGAAGTGAGAGTGACCATCCCGTTTCGTAATCTATGAGGATTAGCGGGGTCCGCTCCCTAAACCTAAGGATTTGGCAAAGATACTGACTTTTATATAGAACGACTGCGCCAGACTTCCACAACCCAGAGGAGAAAGCAGACCTTTCTTAGGTAAGGCCACACGTCCTTTGGAAAATAATTTGTTGGATCCTTTACCGCCGAGTAAGTAAAAATTACAAATATATGTATAAATCCGACAACACGAATTTAGTGGTACGAGTATATGTCAGTATTGAAACTGGGGACTAATTGGTCAATAGGCCACTGGGCTATTGCTGCTCAGATGTTCGTATATTTTACGTGCTTTGAATGAAAACTAATATTTGTTGGTTATTTTTTTTTTTTAATATATATTTCATCTGAGTTTACATATCTACTGAGTATCCCAGTAGATATAGTAAAGCTCTTCCTACGAGTGGCTTAAATTTCGATCCAAACAGAACTACATAAACAGAAATGGTTGCCGGAAAAGGCCAAAAAGTGCTAAAAAGTTTAAAACGGCTAAAAACCAGACAGGCGTGAGCATTGTTTTGGTCATGCAATTTGGGTACCGCATCGTTATTGTTTTCAAATTTAGGAATAATAAAATAATATAAGATATTCTTTCATGGCTTTAGAGGTACTATGACAACCGGAAATACTAATTTAATAATGGAAATATGCATTTGATCCTCTTTTTGTTTACAAAATTTTATTATTTAATCATAGTCATTTATCTGCGAGAATACACAATATTATATACCTAAGGTCTTAATATAGTACGAGTACATTGGTATTTATATTCAGCCAGCATGCAGGCGTTCAGATATTAAAATGTATTTTTATCGTGCCGTTTTACAGTATTTTTGTTATAATTGTTTAGAAATTCCAATACCAAATAAAAGCTACTCATGAGCCAATCACTTAAATTCTTAATAAATATTTAGCCTTTAATTTATATGGTATTTTGTTATAGATAATCGTCGAATTGTTGAATGTTTCTTTTGAAAATTTCTTTACTACATCGAGGTTGATATACTAGGTTAGAAAATTTGTTTGGTTTTTAGCGGAGAAACATTTCATTGCGCATTTTATTCAGAAAGAGACCTAAAGACAGACATCTGTCTTATTTTATTTATTACATTTATATACGAGTACATGCAAGGTAAAGGCAAAATGTTTTATGAATTAACCAGAGATATACAACTGTCCAAATATCATGTTTTTTTACAACCTAAACACAACGTATTGTCTTAGGTTTTCGCGATTGTTACACATTGAATTAAACAATTTTTAACGGAAGTATCGCGTGTTATATTTATTTTGTTGAACATGACATTTCGAATGCTTTGCAGCATCCGTGGTCGCAGGAAGACTAAGGTGACATTTGTCTCACATTGGTTATTCAATTATTACATCTACCGACATGGATGGACATGCTGTTAATATGAACCGAGTGCCCCACATAGTGAGATCATAGTTGAGGTTCGATGCTACAACGCTGTGGTAAGCTGTTAATTAAACTTGTTTACACATCTAAGGTGGTAAACAAGCGCACGGACTGCAGTTAATAAGAGATTACCGTAGTTTATGGACACATCCATTGCTCGGGGAGTTTGTTTACGCATTTTTACAGGCCATTTTTAGGGTTCCGTACCCATAGGGTAAAACGGAACCCTATTACTGAGACTTCGCTATCCGTCCGTCCGTCTGTCACCGGGCTGTATCTCATGTTAACCGTGATAGTTAGACAGTTGAAATTTACCGTTGCCCCTATAACAACAAATACTTAAAAATTGAATAACATAAATATTTATGTGGCTCCCATACAACAAACGTGATTTTTTTTGCTCGTTTTTATAGATAGTGGCACGGAACGCTTCGTGCGCGAGTCCGACTCGCACTTGGCCGATTTTTAGGGTTCCGTACCCAAAGGGTAAAACGGAACCCTATTACTGAGACTTCGCTGTCCGTCCGTCCGTCCGTCCGTCCGTCACCAGGCTGTATCTCATGAACGGTGATAGTTAGACAGTTGAAATTTTCACAGATGATGTATTTCTGTTGCCGCTATAACAACAAATACTAAAAAATAGAATAAAATAAATATTTAAGGGGGGCTCCCATACAACAAACGTGATTTTTTTGCCGTTTTTATAGACAATGGTACGGAACCCTTCGTGCGCGAGTCCGACTCGCACTTGGCCGATTTTTTTATAATTATTAAACCCTTGTACAATTTGTTTCCACGTTAATTACAGTTGGCTGAAAGAAATCTCTTGAGGAGATAAGCTCGCCTTTGTACACTGTATTTGACACACATTATTTTGTTTTATTTGTGTGCAATTCTTTATTGCACACAAATCCTCCTCAATATTTTTTCCTTCTCTGTCGAGAAAGTAATAATTACAAATATGCACATATAATGCATTTGTTTGTACATGCCTACAATAGGATGCAAACCAGCAGCCAATTCGTTAATCAACTGCTTTTTCCTCCTTGGTTATCACTGTTCACGGTTTGTACTCGTATACGTCGGTCCTTAAAGGTCATTCCCGCCCCGTTCCACTATTAAACACACTTTCACACCCATTACCCGTCGATTATACCGTTATCCCGGTTTAAATCCAGGTTCGGTTCATGATACTGCCGACATATTGCATCGTTCGGCTTAAATTGTTAGTGAGTTTAATGAGATGGGGTAAGGAGCAAGCACATTTTTGATTAAATATATTTCACGTTAAATCAAGAAATTGTTTAATAATCCTAATAACTAACGAGCCCCTTGCACGATTTCAAGGTACATGAATATTAAAAAAAAACTGCCCATCTATGACATCAGTTATAGGCAACTATTATAGTTAAGTGACATAACCCGTTTTGTGTTAAAATTAGTCAATCAAAGCACAGGTAATTCATAAGGAATTATTGTTGTGTTTTATTTGCAAATTACCTATTTATTCTGTTCATCTATTTATCCGTACGAAACCGAGGTCGCTAGTATAATATAAAGTAATACGTATATAAAACACAATAGTAAATACGGGGAATGAATTTTGTTAAGGATTTGTTTCGAGAGACTATTTCGTAGCAATCAATCGATCTAAAACGAATTGATAAAAAATATATATTTTAGTAACAGACTATATTGTTTTCGTTTTATATATTATCTGTACCATTAATTTTAACATCACACTCCCACTGACATAGCGCTCGTAAAACATTCAAGTACCGTAACATTTTGCCACGCAATATATATACAAAGCGAGTTTTGGCCAACAGAAATATTTCATACTGGTAATTGTTAGAGAAATTACAAACATGATCTGGCAGAAACTGTACAATGCGGGAGCAGCGTCCAAATAGTTCAGCGCAAAGTTAACAAATGGGATTGGCCGCGGCTTGCATTGCACTATTGTGGGGTGTGGTATATGGTTCAAGAGGCTTGAATATACCAAATTAAAGAATTTGAGAATAACAAAGGTGAATCACCAACTTATTCTAAACATTATCCCGTTTCCTAAACCGGTTTGGCGGAAGCCTAAGGGTTTGGTGAAGATACTGAATTTTACATGGAACGACTACCGCCAGACTTTCACATCCCAGACGGTGAACCAAACCCTTCTTAATTAAGGTCACACGTCTTTCGAAATATAATTTCTTGGTACGGGTTTCCACACGATCTTTTCTTCACCACCGAACTACTGATAATTACAAATGTGTCTATAAATCCGAAAACACCAATTTATTGGTACCTGCCAGTATTAGAACCGAGAAACCAGTTGTTTACCAGTCTGGTTCTTTATCCTCTAGGCTATTACTGCTCAAAAAAATTTATCACCGTATTTTGATTTAAAAATAAAATAAATATTATAGGCAATTTGATCTAAACTACTTTGTGTGCTTCCGCTCCCGATTAGTTCGTACGAACTACTGCCGGCCCTCACCCACCCACTAACATGCTACGAATGTATCGTAGCATGTTATTCTAACGACAAACATCTACAGCGCCTGAGGATGCCTCGTGGAGAGGCGAAACACGTGTCCTAGAGACGACCGGAGCAGCCAGGGCAGCAACGGTGGCGGGTGTATGCGGTTCACATTTCAGATAGAAAACACTCGCAGAGACGACCGGAGCAACCAGGGTATCAACGGTGGCGGGTGTATGCGGTTCACATTTCAGATAGCGAACACTCGCAGAGACGACCGGAGCAGCCAGGGCATCAACGGTGGCGGGTGTATGCGGTTCACATTTCAGATAGCGAACACTCGCAGAGACGACCGCAGCGGCCGAGGCAGAGACGGCTGGAGCAGCCATGGCAGCGGTGGCATGCATCTACTAACGGTAGTGGGTGGGTGCCGGCCGGCAGTAGTTCGCATGAACTAATCGGGAGCGGAAGCACACAAAGTAGTTTAGATCAAATTGCCTGTAAATTTGACTTTCGCAAAGTAACGCCTGAATCTATTAACTATAAATATTATAAGTAAACGCTTGATTTATATTAATGACAGGTTGAGATCAGCCGATACTCATGTATGAATGTCGGTGTAGAAAAGATTATTGCTGAACCTGATTATGCACAATACCTCTGAAATACCACCCACATTTAATAACCCGAAGGGAGTCTTCTATTGCATTCTTTCTAGTGTTGAAGACAAATGTAGTATTCAAGAATTTGCATTTGAGCCCGCGTTTCGCCTATCGATTGGCGTAAGCGGTCATCGTGGACTGCGCCATGTACTCCACATTATTCTTTTTTTTTTATACTTACTGGTGACCTCACTCACACGCAGGAATACAACAACCCTCTGTTATTTGGCTGCGATTTTCTGTGAGGTGGAGGCACTTCCCCAGAAGGTTTGCTTTGATGCGTCTTACCTCTCTTAAAAAAATCACTCATCTTTGTCGATATTAAGTAATACCATATAATAATAGTGTTTTTAAAGTAACTTAATAATCCCGTAAACCAAATACAAGTGATCTTCAGACAATCAGTTCAATAAAACTACTGAACAGACAGACAGTCGCATTGACTACTCGACATACTAAGGATACGCACAAAACCGTGTACAAAATTGATGAGTCCTCCCTGAAACTTTTTGCTTTTATTATCTTCCTCTTAAATTATTTGTGAGTTCTCCCCCGTTTATATTGGTTTCCAATACCAAAAGTATAAATAGGAATGTTTACTGACTAGACTTAGTTCTCTTAATGCCTCCTGCGCTGTGGGTTTTATTTGTTCTGAATTTACCGTCACAGTAACGGTTCTAATTATGTCCGACACATTTGTATATTGCTCTGACATAGTGCTGGATGTATGGGAACAAAAAGTATAAACAAACATTTCAACGCGGCTACATTTTTATTTTAAATAGTAAACAATAAATATATACTACATCAAACTTATATATTACATTGAAAATATATTACACATCATTTCGTCATAAGTCATGTAAAATGTCATGTGATTGCGGCTATACAAAATCGACATTTGTTTTCATTGTAACATAAGTATTTATAAATTATTTTATTAATTATTTAATATAAAAAATAAAAATGTACTTAAGTAGAAATTTTGTTTGTAACTTTTTAAGAGGAGATATTTTGTTGTGGCCGGGTTTCAGTTTTTAATTTTTCTTCTATTATAGGGTAGGCGAGAGTTCCTTTTTATAGTAACCTTTTTATTGGTTTGCGTTCATACAATTTGTGCGCAAGTTCCATTTTTTTATCATTTTCTATATTAGACACATACTCATTAAAAACCTTCATGAAGTTACGATATAGTATATATTTTTTTTTTTGCAGTACTTTATTTCATATTGGATTTTCATTGACTTGATACGTTTATAACCAGCAGAACAGCGTAACGTTTTCAATGATACCTAATTTGTTAAGATATATGAACAGTTTAGGAAACAAACGATTTTTGAACATACATATTTGCATACTCCTTTTGGTTTCGCCGTAGTCGGGTCGCTGAGTACGTCTGGTGAATTATGCCCTTGCCTCGTTATGTAGAACTTCGTGCGTTGCTTCATTTCCCCCATTCGATTCTACGCTTCCGTAGTTAGATAATAAATACCTAGTCTTGCCATAAATACTGAAACAAAGAAAAAAAAAATTCTATTGCAAATAACATTTATTACTTTTACAGTGTGTTAGTTTAATACATAAATATAAAACAATTTAAAATATAAAAAGCTTATTCGAAGTGGTCTCCATTGGCTGCCATACAGTCCTTTAAACGTTGAGGCCAGTTGTCAATAAAAGCACGCACTCTTTCCATGGGAAAATTCTTCACTGCCAATCGTACGGATTGTTTTAGGGACTCCAAATTGGCATGGCGTTTAGAGCAAACCATACTCTCTAAAACTGACCATAAATTATAATCCAGCGGATTAAGATCGGGACTAGACGACGGCCAGTCTTCAGCTCTGATGAAGTCCGAAACGTTCGTTTCCAACCCAGACTGCGTAGACCGAGCTTTATGACCCGGCGCCGAGTCTTGCTGGAAGGACCATTCTTGGTTATTGAACATGGTGTTGTTAAGGGGCTTCATTACCTTCTCAAGAATGGTATCTTGATACACTTGTGCCGATGTTTTGATACCTTTTTCACAAAAGTATGGCTCAGTCACTCCTTCATAGCTAATACCCCACCAAACCATCACTGAAGTCGCATAGTGATCACGTTGCACTCTGTTGACTAATTGGGAAGCTTCCTTAGAGGTTTGAGTATAAATACGGTCATTTTGTTTGTTAAAATGTTGCTCAATTGTAAAAATTTTCTCATCCGTAAACAAAATTTTTCTGTGACCTCCCTTTTCTTACCGCTTCAGTAGTTGTTTCGATTTTATCACCCTATTCTTTTTAAAATTATCAGTTAAGAAATGACCAGTACGTCTCTTATAGGATGCAAGTCCTAAGTCATCTTTTAAAATACGCGACATGGTTCTAGGTGCTATCTTCATCTCCCGAGATAAAATCTTTTGCTTTCGGACAGGATTTCTTCGAATTCTTTCCCTTACTGCTTTGACCACCTTTTTCGTACGAACACTACGTGGACGGCCAGATATTTTTCTGTCACAAACAGAGGAGTTCTCATTGTACCTACTAATAGTCCGGTACACAAATATTTTACTAATATCAAGCGTATGGAGAGTTTTAAAAATTGCATTTGGCTCCATACCTACTTTGTGTAATGCAATCACAGCGATTCGGTTCTCTTTATCACCCCACTCCATTTTAATATCGCAAAATATTGTACAATGTATTGGCGCCAAAATGAGAAAACTCAATGAACAATGATATAAAAATTACAGATTCCAAATTCAAATGTAATATTTTGTTTATTTTTAACTGTAACAGTATTTATGGCCAGACTAAGTATATATTATAGGTAACTCCAATAATACTCTAATGAATACTTAAAGTACATCAAACATCTTTAAATTATTTTCGTATGGACTAGTAAAAGCCTCAATATCGTGCTGCTGTTGAAAGGTCTAAAAGCCAAAACCCAGAGGGGTGGAAAAAGTGGGAAAGCGGCAGCGATTCAGGAGGGATTTATTTGTAACATTGTCAGACAAAAAGCGAACGCAATCGCTTTTTGTGTGACAGTTTGCATACAAACACGAATGTTACTAAAAAAACCATTCCGTATTGCTGCACCTTTCTGTAGATTTGGCTTTAAAGCTAATAATGAAGTTAAAGGAATATAATAAAGAGGGATGGTGGTCTGTATACCACCAATTAAAAGTGAAAAGATCTCTAATACTTTTTTATACTACTACGGTACGCCCTCCCAGATGGTAATCCTGTGGATCTTACATCACCAGAGTGCGTTGACGATGAACTAAAAACCTCTTCACTAACTCTTGAATAACCTCATGCTTAGTCAATTTGAATAGTTTGATTTAGAATAGAATTTGTATTGGAGTATACCCAATCTCCTGAGTATGTATAGCATTGAGTTTTACTATTAGGCTTTAGTATTTAGGCTTTACTATTAACAAAGGCATCCGCCGTATTTTCCTTGCACCTTGTTGTATGGAAAAACTGATAAGGCCCTACTTATATTGATTTCTGATTCTTCTTCATCTAATCATGATAAATATAGTAACTACCACGGCGACCTTACTTCAGAATAATATCCATCTATTATAACGCATGTACCGTCAATAAATGAATTCCTGTCTTTTTGGAAACTTTACTTTCAAATAAAGCATCAACCAATTATTAAGATCTCGAATAAAATGCTAATAAACGCCAATGGCGAAGAGTTCTTAACCGATGCATTATAGAAGTGATTGTCCAATTCAATCCTGTAAAGATTCAAGTCTGCGCATTCACGGCTAAGAAACCCCATTTGCTGTGGTTCCTCAATTTCAGAGTACAATTCTTACCATCAGCAGAACCATTGGGATTCTCGGTGACGAGATCTTCAGCAATCATCTAGATGATCTTCACCTCTAGAGGAGAAGATCTACTTACCGTCTAAGAAACTTAGTGTTCTCAACAGAGCAAAGCGGTACTTTAGCGTTCTACGTTATAGAAGTCACAAGTCAGACCGCATAAGGAGTGTTGTAGTCATCTTTGGGCGGGAGCACCTGGATACCAGCTAGCACCGTATAATTCGGTTCAGAGACAAACTGTGAGAATTGTCAATGATGCTACGTTTACACATTGATTTTTTATCTTTAAATTCAAGGAGAGATTCCACCTCCCTTTGTTTGTTCTACCGATTATACAAGAGGTTGTGTTCTGAAGAATTATTCGATTATTCTTTTTACAACCGCACTGGCCGCCGGCGGTGGAAAATTCACCTTCACATACTGGAATGACAATGGTTGCATACTATATGGTTCCAGAGAAGTTTTCTTCCAAGAACTCTTAAATTATGAAATGAACTCCCATCTAGAATTTTACCAAGGGACTACAGCATCTTCAAGAGAAGACCTTCTTATTTCCAATATTACCAAATAGTGAGAAAATCGAGTGGGTGCTGAGAATAGTACGAATGGAGCGTTACATAATGGTTGCGTTGTATATAGCGAATGAAGCTCGATATATACAACGTAGTGCTGGCCCCAACGCTTACTTATGGAAGCGACAGCTGGGCATGGTAGAGAGAGCACGAAAGTAGGACAAATGCAGTCGAAATGAGAGCGTTGTGCAAAATTTGTGGCGTAACGCTTGGAAACCGCAGTCGCAATGATAATGTTAGAAATAGAAGTGGTGCGAAAGAGAACGTCGGTGTTAAAATAGGAAGAGGCATGCTCCGTTGGTTCCGACATGTAAAAATAATGCAGAAAGAAAGAATTACGAAACAGTTGTACTATGCGAAAGTAGAAGGATGCAGGAGTCGAGGAAGATCAAAACTTACTATTATGACCAAATTGATCATGTTTTATCAGAAGGTAATGTCAGGAGCCCTACAAAACGGCGAGCGTGCATGAGAAGAGCTATGAATTTTAAAGAAGCGAGTGAGGTATCTATGCACCGCGTTTTATGACGCTCAGTTGCCTCTGCCTACCTCGCAAGATAGATTTAGGTAAGAGAGATAAGATTTAAGAGAGCTAGGGCTCATAAAAGCAGACCGTCTGGGGAGGTACCTGCACCTCACAATAAATCGCAAATAACAAATCATTAGAGGGTTATTATATTCCTACGTGTGTGTGAGGCCACCTAAGGAGTAGCTGTGTTAGCAGCAGAGGTGGTATCGTGCGAGCTTAACGTGTTATAAACATTCATAGGCTACGGTAATCACTTTACTTCACGTGAGCCGTATGCTTATATGCCTCCCGACGTTGGATGTAAAAAAAATAGATAGATAGATAGACCAATAGCAAGCAATGGGTTATAGATAGATAGATATAATAATAATATAATAATAATATTTTTTTATTTTCCTTCATTACATAGGTACTTAATTTTATAATATTTACATTATTAAGTGCCATGACTTTGTAGACCCATGTAGTGAGTGGCTGGTGCCTGAAGTAGGTTCGTAGAAAACCTGAATTACAGATCACCAGGCCCTCCCCGTATAGGACACAGTGGTGCTAGGCATCTAACTTAAATACTATATTAATGTGAAAAGGAAACTATTACTAGGTTATTTTGTGTTAATGTGTGTGATTTGATTAACAGCAAAAGAAAACAAATAAAGTTGTAACAACACTATAAGATGGACCGATAGTGTTTATTTCGGCAATAGGTTAGAATTTCCCAAAAACGCCCCAGCATCGTGATTTAGTCCACAGAAAATCGCGGCTTTTCACGCACATTCAACAATTCAAGTGATTTATTCAAGCAGTAAAGTAAACTGGGACGTCGTGAGAGTCGCTATTGCCTGTAACTGCCGACGGTACACCGAATTATGTTGTACGAGTACTTTGAATTTCAAGTATCCTTTCCATTGTAATGAAATGAAAATAGACTTTATAGCTGAAAACTTTAAGGACCACAACTGTGTATAATAGATTTAGTAATTTACGTTAATAAATCTGCTATATTCCTACTATAGCAGGTTGTGTCGCCTCACCTTACCAATACATTCCTCCATTATTCATAAACAATACAATAGTCCAAACCATTGTGGAAACTACCTATAGAACAATGTTAGCTATGTATACAAATACCATTGACGCAGCTGTATACACGTATTTTCTGCATACACTGGTATACAAAGGCTGAGGGCGTAGACTTTGTGGGAAATAAAATCAACTACACACTAAGAACTGATCATTTGGGATCAAGCCATAAATTAAAATTGAGATTTTTCACAGTAACGGTGCCTACATATTCTATGCTGATATTCATAGATTAGGAAATCTGACTAGAGATAATAACACTATCTACAGACAGGCCGTACACGTCACAAACCCTGTTAATGGAAGCGCTTTTTCTTCCTATCGTTAAACCGTTTCCTAATCCAGTAGGATTAGCGGTGTTCTCTGCCTAAGCCTAAGGATTTGACGAAGATACTGATCTTTACATAGAGCGACTGCCGCCAAACCATCACAACCCAAAGGGACCTTTCTTAGTTAGGTTTCTTACTTAGGCCACGATATATTTGTTCGTCGCTTCGACTTCTAGTAATTCTGATTTTTATATGGAGCGACAGCCACCCAGAGGAAAAATCAGACTTTACTAAGGTTAGGTCACGCGTCTTTAGAAATATCTTCGACGTTTCTCGCGGCGTTTTCCTTCAACACCTAGCAAGTGATTACAAATCCTACTAATATTATATATGTGAATGTCCGTTTGTTTGTTACGCTTTCACGCGAAAACTACTGAACCGATCATCACGAAACTTTGTGCACATATTCTTGGAGGTATCAGAAGTAAAATAGGATACTTTTTATTAAAAAAAAATATATTTTTTATCAATGCGAGCGAAGCCGCGGGTAAAAGCTAGTATGTATATAAATTCGATAACAGGTTTAGTGGTACATCATAATTTGAACCAGGCCCACTCGGTTAATAGGCTTGTTCTTTATCCACTAGGCTTTTCAAGAGAGGTAGGGCGCATCAAAGCGGCCCGTCTGGGGAAGTACCTCCACCTCAGCGAAAACCGCAGCCAAATAACAACTCGCTAGAGGGTTGTTGTATTCCTGCGTGTGAGTGAGGTCACCAGTAAGCTCCCAAGGAGTTGCTGCGTAAGCAGCAGAGGAGACATCGCGCGAGTGATACTTAATATATTGCAAGGTTAATAGGCTACGGTACCCGCTTTACATTTTACTTACTTTACATGACGAGCTCGGTGGCGCAGTGGTGAAACGCGTTGTTACGCTACTTTGACACCAACGCTCGTGGGTTCGATTCCCACACAGTACAAACATTTGTGTGCATGAACATGTCTGTTTGTATTGGTCTGGGTATTTTCTATGTATAATAAGTATGTATTTACAAAAAAAAAATGTATTTACGTATGTTTATCAGTTGTCTAGTACCCATAACACAAGCTTCGCTTACTTTGGGGCTAGATGGCGCTGTGTAATTTGTCCGACAATATTTATTTATTTATTTATTATTTATTTATTTACATTATAATAAATAAATATCTAATACTACTACCACATCAAACCTCACTCATCCCACTGCAGGGATACGGGTCTCCCTTTTCAAAGGGTTCAGGTTATACTCCACCACGCTGCTCAAATGCGGATTGGCGGAGGCCAGTGTTTTAAAGCCGCCGACTTAGCTTAACAACTGTCCTCTATCGACAACAGCCGGGACCGACGGCTTAACGTGCCCTCCGATGGAGAAACTCGAGATAGATAAACCCATCCATAGACAGGCTGCGGTCGACGTTGCTTAACCTGCGTATTCGGTTAGAAATACTTGCGCCAAAACGCCATCGAGCTCTCGTATATATATATCCTAATATTACTAATCTCGTTTTAGATATATGTGTAAAGTAGTAATTATTAGTAGGGGGACATGTGCAAGAAGCGTGCTCGTAGGCGACACCTGCAAATCAAACAGCTCGCAATTTTGGACCGAGAGCGCACCGACGTGCGGATTAGGGCGTCCCCCGGAGGCGACGCGCACCGATCCACCCCCGTCGGTGCGAATGTCGCTGAATGCGGCGCAGTGAGGGTCGCCACGCACCACCCAGTGCCAATTCCGGCGGGTCGAAGAGAGCCGATGCATAGGCACGGGGAATGTGAGAGGTCGATTGAATGATAAGATGAACGAACTGATAGACGTAATGAATGAGTGACGTTTAGATCACACTCGCGCGGTATCTGCTACTAAGAGTTGGCAACGTGGTGATTAGCTGTTGTTAATTTTGTTGTTGTTAAACATATTCGCGGAGCTTGATGACGTCGATGAGTGTGCCACTGATAAGTTACGTGTCGATCGGTGCCTGTCCAGTGAGATTAACGCGTTTGGTTTCTTTTTATACAAGGTCGGGGGGCATACAACCCACCGCTCGTGCCCTGGCACTGCTCAATGCTCTTGTTGCTTATAATCAGAATATTGACCTCTTCCATACTACGGAGGCTGATTTATTTAAATACGCAAAATATTTCGTGAATAATGTTAATATGAAATAATTAATAATTAATTTGTATAGTTACATTGGTCATATTAATAATTTTATTGTATATGTGTATGAGTACTTACGATTAATGTTACTCCGATTGACCTGTACACGTTTTGGTTCTAAAGACTGTAAGTGTATAGTGTATGTATAATAAATAAATAAATAAATAGATGTAAAGTGGTTACCATGAATGCCTATTAACTCTTGCAATGTTGTAAATATTTTTCGCATGCTGCTACCTGGTGCTAACGCAGCAACTCCTTAAGAGTTTACTGGTGACATCACTTACTCGCAGGAACATACTCGTAGCAACCCTCCGGGGAATTTTTGTTTAGCTGCAGTTTTCTGAGAGATGTAGGTAGCCTTGTCCATCGGGCTGCTTTGATGCATCTACCTACCTTCATCCTACTACCTTTTATCTCAGTCTGGAATAAGAGACGTAGATGTCTACCTCTCTTATTCCAGACGTGTTCTATTTTTTACTGATTTTTGTAATAAATTCCAAAATCTAAAATTTCATATTTTGTAAATCTGTTGATAAACAATGTTTCAAACGAAATCAACCTGTAAATCCTGTAATTCTCCTTAAGCTATAAAAAATCAGCCTGTAAAGCAAAAACTTGGTACTCAGAATTAGTGGTGGAGGAGTATGAAAGTTGGTACAGTTAAAGATTATATGGAGAAGAAGTGCAAAAAGCAAGTTTTGTTTTAAATAATGCCTGGAAAATACATTAAATTAATTAAAAAAAAATATTACATACACTACCATGTGTTTGACACAAAAACATATATACCCAAATATACACCTACTCATTGTTTATGGTTAAAGTCTGTAGTCAAACTTGTATGTATGTACATCTTGACGCCAGGTCCCTTGCGGAGTAGGCAGAGAGAACCGAGCGCCATAAGACGCGGTCCTTACATACTTCACTCGCTTCTGTAACATTCATTAGCTCTTTTCATGCACGCTCTGGTTCCTGGGGCTCCTGATATCACCCTCTGATAAAACACGACCAATTTGGTTATGGTAGGTTAGTCTCGGTCTTCCTCGGCTCCTACATCCTTCCACTTTTGCACTGTATATCTGTTTCGTCATTCTTTCGTCCCGCATTCTTTCTACATATCCGAAACAACGGAGCATGCCTTTTCTTACCTTAACACCGACACTCTCTTTCAGACCAACTCTTTCTCTCACGTCTTCGTTACCAACGCAGTCAGCACGCGTTATGCCACAAATATTGCTCAATGCTCTCATCTCTACCGCATTTGTTCTACTTTCACGCTCTCTCTGCCACATCCAGCTCTCACTTCCATAAGTTAGCGTTGGGATTAGCACCGCGTTGTGTACAGCGAGCTGTGCCTTCTGGCTTAGATTTCGGCTGCCTAGAAGTCATTTTAAGAACCATTCTTTCCTAACGGCCATCAGTTTTTCGAGCTATATAGCCTGCAATACCAATTCAGCTTACAGATCCGCAGAGCAACATCGATAACTCCAGTACTACGGATGTAGAAATAAGCATTTTCTGAATCTATCTCGCAGAGAAACTCCGAACATGACTCTCACCACAGCATGATGTGCAACCTTGAGTTTCCGTATGCCCATAGTAAAAGACCATGTTTATATGCCGTTTGCCAACACGGACAGTCGAAGACTTTCCGTATTGAGGCGTTGAGGTATTGTATATTATGTAATAACAACTCAATTGCTTACTAAAAACTGAAATTTGGTTCCTTACGCGCGTTTCTCTAGTTTACCGAGGACGTGTATAAATCATGAAGATGTTATACTGGTATATTATGTAAATGATGGAGTCACATCAGCGAGGGCGCGCCGCCGCCCGCCCTTTCGTCGCGGTCGCGGGCGTATTATATTTTCACTGGTAGTTGCGAATGTCAACGCTGCTTGAATAGTAGATTGTAACTCGAAATTAGCTTCATTTCGTTTGTACAAAATGAATGAAAGAACGCTTATTTTACTTTCTTATTACATCTATACATAAATCGGCAAAGGCAAAAGCCTTTTCTCCTCTATTTGTCTAGCTATTTTTATTACTTTTGATTAGAAGCTGTTGACGAGCGTTCTTCTTTTTAGCGCTAACCCGTTTCCTAATCTATTAGAATTAGCGGGGTCTGCTACCTAAGCCTAAGGATTTGGCGAAGACACAGATTTAATATAATTTCTTGGACGTGTGGGTTTCACGATGTTTTTATTTTACCGCCGAGCAAGTGATAAATCTATATATATATATATATAAAAATGAATGTTTGTCTGTATGTCCTCTATAGACTCAAAAACGGGCAGATTTTTATGAAATTTTCAGTGAATCTTCAAGTTAGCACCGGCAGGTGATCCTGTGAGGTTTAGTAGCGATCATATCACCCGTGCGAAGCCGGGGAGGATAGCTAGTATGTACATAAATCCGAAAACATGAATTTAGTGGTGTATACCCTCGCCAGGATTCGAATCAGGGAGTAGATGGTCGATAGGCCCTGGGCTACCGCTGATCAACTGTCAATAGTTGATTGGAAACTATTGACGAGCTTTATTCCTAGTTATCAATAAATAAAATTAGAAACAGTAGAAAATAAACTTAGTAGCGTTATATATGTTTTCTTCAAATTTTCGTTGGTCGAATTGCACCCATGGAGATGAATACTGGGAAATATTATAGTATATAGTCTAGTCTGTAAGGAAATTTACGAAGCGTTCCTCGGGAAATATTATAGTATATAGTCTAGTCTGTAAGGAAATTTACAATCGTCTCAAATGTTTACAGGTTAACTGGTAGAGATCCCTCAGATATATTCTTCTGCTCTGCTTCAGTAATACCTATTTACTTTTATTTTTCTCTGTATAAGGTATTATTATTTTGTATTATTAACATAGTACATATATAAAATACGATCCACAATACGGCATGGCTGGAAGAAATGTCTTAGAGAGATGAGTTCCGTTTAAAAAAAGTACAATGTAAAATATAATATAGTTAAATAATTATATGTGCAAGTAAGAAAACATATGTTATATTTGACGAACTCGGTGGCGCAGTGGTGAAACGCGCTGTTACGCTACTATGACACCAACGCTCGTGGGTTCGATTTCCACACAGTACAAACATTTGTGTGCATGAACATGTCTGTTTGTCTTGGTCCGGGTTTTTCTATGTATAATAAATATGTATTTACAAAAAAAAAATGTATTTACGTATGTTTATCAGTTGTCTAGTACCCATAACACAAGCTTCGCTTACTTTAGAGCTAGATGGCGCTGTGTAATTTGTCCGACAATATTTATTTATTTATTATTTATTTATATGTAATCAGTCAAAATATACAAATCAGAAGATCATATCAGGAGCCTTGGAAACCGCTGAATGTGCATGATAAGGGCTATGAATGTTAAAGAAGCGAGAGAGGTGTGTAAAGACCGCTTCTTATGACGTTCAGTCCTGCCTGACTACCCTGCAAGGAAGTTCGGCATGAAAATATACATTGATATACATACATATAATATATAATCGTCTCTAGTTACGAATAAAAATCGCATAAAATACAATTTTAGATGGAAAAAGAAATAAAAAATGCTCCCTAAAAACTCGCAGAATCCATGTGTTCTGATTTACCGATCCAAAATTATGCTATGCCCTTACTCTTGGAGCCAAAACTTGGATGCGTTTAAAGACCTTAATGGATAAGTTAAGGAGAACTCATGTACATGGGAGTGAAGCCACATGCTTTTAGTAAGAACTCAAAGTGATTTAAGCCATATCAAGCGAAATCCTGAAAATATAAATGTGGCATATAAAAATTGGTTTCGTGATGATGCTTTTCTATGTTTCTATCTATCTATCTATAACTTCACGCCAAATCCCGTACGGGGTGGGCATAGAGAGCCGATTTTCTATCTTTATTATTTTTAAAACAGTGCGTAATACAAAAATATTGTTTATACTACACCTGGTCGGAAAGTAGGTTGTTACTTGCGTAAGAATGGGTCAAAAAGTTCGTCTTTGTAGCCCTACAAATATGCGGGCGGCAAAACTGTATGAAAATCCATTGTTAACGTGCTAAGCGGGAAGAAAAAGTATATGAAAATTCATTGTTAACCTGTTGTTTTTTTTTTCATTTTGACATTAATAGAGATTTTGTTTTATACTTTACTCGCAGGTGTAGAATAAAGCACTATATATCACTCGGCGAGAAAGTGTGATTCCTAACTTGGGAGAATTCAGGCCCTCCGCTACGCGTCGGGCCTAAAACTTCGCCCTCGTTGCTAATCGGTCACTTTCTCCCCTCGGTGAACACTGTATTATAGTATCTTTCTTTACAAAATACGTTATAAATGGCATGGCATATAGAATATTTTGAACATGATAATGACAGTATTATGGTACAGAAATTCCAAGTTAGTAATTTGGAATTTCTATATCGTTATGAGAGCTCGATGGCGTGGTTGCGCGTGTCATTCTAACCAAACAGGCAGGTTAAGCAACGTCGACCGCAGCCTGTCTATGGATGGGTTTAACTATCTAGAGTTTCTCGGTTCTCGGAGGGCACGTTAAGCCGTCGGTCCCGGCTGTTGTCGATAGATGACAGTCGTTAAGCTAAGTGTGGCCCTTGTGGCCCTCGGGCGGCTTGAAAACACTAGCCTCCGCCAATCAGCATTTGAGCAGCGTGACGCAATATGATCTAAACCCCTTCGATTGAAGGGTGACCCGTATCCCTGCAGTGGGATGAGTAAGAGTTGATGTGGTATATCATTATACTTAATATTTGAAATGGGAATTGCAGCTGAAAAGTGACTGTATAATATTTGTTTTTAATATTAAAATGCTAAAAAAATATTTGTTTTCAAAGTCAAATAATTCTGTGCACAAACCATTGTACAGAAGACAACAAAGTCTGCTCACAGATTTAATTAATACTGCTAGCTTTGGATCATTGGCGATCCTCATGCATCATTTCTAAGCTGCGCCACTGAGAATACCGCCGAATAGTAAAAACAGTACCTACATAATGTGAGTTTCTACTTACGCTACAAGACAGCACAAAAGTACAGAAATAAGAATTAAACAGACATTCCAAATGGTAAAACAATCAAATTGAATTTCAAAACGCTGCAAACTTTCCACTCAGAAGTTCCCTCCGCGAAGGCCTAGGGGAGTAATATTTGTAAGTGTCAGCATAAATCAGACCGGCTATTTTCACTTTTGCTTGTAGCTCTGCGTTTCGTTAGATTGTGGATTGAAATATGGTAGGGGTTGCACTTTTGAGAATTACTCGCTTTTGTCACGAGTGAATGGGAGAGCGCCTTTGTAAGCATTCTATGCAGGGTTTCTGAGAATATTTTCGTGGTATTCTCATAAAGCGTACTTTGGAATACTTGTCATTTTGCATAAATATTCCGTCTTTGATTTTAAATTCCTAATTTTGTGAAATAGCGGTTGTTTCGCCGAACAAGCATGAAAAGAGATATGAATTTAAAGAAACTAGTAGGATGTTTCGGAATAGAGTCACCTCAGTAATATAATAAAAACAAAATTAGACACACGACCTGCGTTTGATCAGGGGGCACGGCAGTGCCCCCGCCAAGTCGAGCGCGAAGCAAACACTGCCGTACCATCCTTTACTGGAACCATTTCGCCGCATTTTCAGGCCCCTATTTGAGAACCTCTGGATAAGACCAGAACGCAGAAATTTTCGTCATCTAGTAAGCTATAATCACATACTTAAAATCCAAAATTTCAAGTCTGTAGGTCATTTAGTTCCGAAGTTAAGCGAAAGCAAAGTTTCGCATTTATGACACTCACTCATGATCATCAAAATAGAACTAGTACTTCCCATAAACTCCGAGAACTGAAATTTGGTACAGAGTTAGGGTTTAATGGCCACATAAAGGGAAAACTATAAAAACTAGGATAATCGAAGATCTGGAGTACCTGTGACCCTGATTAGAAAACACAAGAGCCCAACCAAACTATTAGAGATCGACATACCGCCTTTACAAAAAATGTTCAACTTGGTGGGCCGCTTCATTTGATGTCAAAAATCGAAGGTCTGAAGTATCTGATGAAGAACCCTCAGCTGGTCTCAGCTGTATTAGAGATATGGTAATGCCCCCTTCTACTATGAGAAAAAAAACTGTGTCAAATAAGAAAATCTAATAAAATAAATCAATATGTCCACGTTTCTACAAAAAGAAGTGAAATCCCACCAAAAACATTCTGTAAAAAACTAGCCAAGTCTCGACGGAGCTGCTTGTTTATCTCTAAAAAGTAATGAAATCTAGACAAAGTCGTGCCAAGTCTAAGGTTCCTTACTGCGATTTCTTTATTATTATAGTTAATGTTGTGTGACTTGGCCGTTGAAGGGTACACAAGGGTACAAAACCAGCTGCTCCATGACACCATTGCACCAATCTGTCGCCAGAACCGCTACCCATTGACGATGGAAAATTGCCACTTGGAAAACGTTGATTAGTTACAACAGATATAACATTACGTGTAAACAAAATTGACTTGTACCCACTAACGTATAAAGAATTTTCAACGGCCAAGTCACACAACATTAACTATAATAATAAAGAAATCGCAGTAAGGAACCTTAGACTTGGCACGACTTTGTCTAGATTTCATTACTTTTTAGAGATAAACAAGCAGCTCCGTCGAGACTTGGCTAGTTTTTTACAGAATGTTTTTGGTGGGATACATATATACTTACCCAAATACATACCTACTCTTTTGGTCATGATTAAAATCTGTGGTAAAAAAGAAAATGTCAAACAACGCGTTATAGTTTTTTTTTTAATAGGGCTTAGCCAAACTACACCATATTTTTTCTGACGTATTTGTAGATACTGACAGCTTACGTAATACATTAAATAAATATATATACGTGCAATGATAATAGGGGTATATTCTTTGACAAAAGAACCTTAAGAACATTCAACCTTAAAGATCAAGGCATTAATATAATATAATATTGTCGGACAAATTACTAAGCGCCATCTAGCCCCAAAGTAAGCGAAGCTTGTGTTATGGGTACTACACAACTAATAAATATACGTAAATACATTTTTTTTTTAAATACATACTTATTATACATAGAAAATACCCAGACCAATACAAACAGACATGTTCATGCACACAAATGTTTGTACTGTGTGGGAATCGAACCCACGAGCATTGGTGTCATAGTAGCGTAACAGCGCGTTACACCACTGCGCCACCGAGCTCGTCGTTCATTACTTCGACCATGCGGCGACATCTAGTTCCTGTACATAAACATTCGGTACCGTATACAGCAAAGTCAGTAATGGTTTATAAAATATAAATGGTCCATATCTTCACGACATGTCCATTGCGGCATAGACAGAGAGAACCATGGGCCATAAAATACGATCCTTACCACCTCACCCGTTTCTTTAGCATTTATAGCTCTTTTCAAGCACTCTAGTTAGCTGCTAGGACTCCTGACATCACTGTATGATAAAACACGTCTAATTTGATCGTAGTATGCGAGTCGTTTACTGTACTTTGATGCTGTCTCTGCCATGTTCAGCTTTCACTGCCATAAGGTATTGGGACTCGCAACGCGTGTGTACAGCAAGCTATGTCTTCTCTGTTAGGTTTCTGTTTCGTAGAACTTTACTCAACTCTACATTCACACTGTTCCCTGCACTCACTCGTGTATGTATGTATATTTTCACGCCAGGTCCCTTGCGGAATAGGCACAACCGAGCGCCATAAGGCGCGGACTTTACAAACTACATTGTACTCTCTCATCTCTCGACGTAAGCAATCTTATTCACTTGTTCAAACACTACAGTATCAACTGTAATCTTTTCTTCAGAAATGGTAATAGCTTGATTTTCCGAAAGAATGTTTGCCCGGAACTGCACAGTACATAACTATTTCAAGGATGAATTCTTCGCCGTCGGCAGCAGTGCGGTTGTAAAAAGAAGCTGCCGCTAGTACATCTAACAATTCTTGGGAACACAATTGTACAACCGTAGAACACAAAAAGGGAGGCAAAGTCCCTCTATAAACTTATGGGCTCAATACCGTCTTTTAGCTTAGTATCGTCGACAATTCTCACAACTCGTCTCTGAATTGAGTCTCAATTTTCAAGCTGATATCCAGGCGCGCCCCGAAAAAAAATGATCACACTCCCTGTAATGTAAAGTATCCCCCGTAGTATATGAACTACTTCTATCGCACTCTACTACTAACACAGCAACTCCTTAGAAGCTTACTGGTAATTCCACTCACTCCCGGAAAGACAACAAACTGCTTTGACGCTTTGGAAGTAGGGCTACTTCCAAACACCAAACAAAACAGATATCTTTGTGTCCACAAATATTTATCTGTGTGGAAATTGAACACACGAGCTTTGATATTCAAGTGGCATTACTTACAACTCCACCACCGGACTGGTCTTTGCATTTCAAGTATTACAAGTATGGACAAAAGCATCGACTCATATAAGTCAGACATTCTTAATTGCTCTACTATATAGTAAAAAAAATCCTAAAGGATATTCCTACTGTAATTTTTGTGTCGAGCTGGGTCATCCTGTCGCATGTGTCTGAAAGCCTTAAGGGGATTATATTAAATACAATGGTCGTCTCCACAACTACGTAAGACCTCTGACACGACGGCTTTGTGAGATTTCCGTTACCTTTGTGTCTTTTGTTACTTTTATATTTCATACTATTATTTACTTTTACAAGCTTTTATTTAATTTCACTGTATGAAATGTACTCGTTGCCTAAAGTCGAAATTTTCTTTGATTTTCTAATGGACAGCGTGTGTCATACATACATATTATCATCCCACTGCTGGGATTCAACCGTTTTGAAGTATACGCCACCACGCTACTTAACTGTGGATTTTCGAAGGCCAGTGTTTCCAAGCGGCTCGAAAGCCACTCCCCTTGCGCTTAGTCTCTGTCACACACAAAGCATCTAAACATTTCACATTCCACGTGCCTATGCAGCACTCGACTCGCCTTGTCCCGCTGGAATTGGCCCTGCGTGGTGGGTGGCGGCCCCCACCGCCGCATGCAGCTATATTCGCACGATCAGTACGCGTCGCCTATGGGGGACGCAGTAATCCGCATGTCTGTGCACTCTTGGTCTAGAATTGCAATCTAAATTGGCATGGCTCGTGAACGAAAATGCTTCTGGCACAAGACCCCCAAAGAAAAAGAAGAGATTCTATTGTTATTTCTTTTTGTACTTCATTAGCCATATTTACCAACTCGGAACGAATACGTTTGATTTTAAATTAATTTGAATAATATCTATTGTAATTTTTTATGTCAACTAATATACGAGTATAATTGAATTCGATTTACTAATCTGTTATGATTGTCCTATTTAATGAATAAATAAGAAAGGAAATAGAAAAAAAATATTGATACCGATACTATTTTTCCTTTGCCATTCGTTAATTATTTATATGCAATACATTAATTAGTACTTGCAGTAATTAGTAGATAGTAAAAATATAAAGTGAGTGACGTGATCGAACATTTAGAAAGCAACTTTTAAGCAAAAAGACAAGTTTACAAAATCTAGCAGAACAAAGTCAATTCTATTATTGCAATGATTTAAATCTGTTACATAATCCACATGATAATGGTAATAGTGAATTGATAACTAAAAGAATTGACCAGCCTACAAAACTTGCTATTTGGGTGATAAGTAAAAGCATAGACCACAAGGCGGCCTGATTGCTTTTAGCAATAAGGCCGCCTTGTTGCATAGTACATTTCTGTAATTGTAAGAATCTTTTGAATGTATTTCCTTAAATTCTGTGTTATGCAAATAAAGTGTATTCTATCTATCTATAGACCACAAAAATTGTATAATATAAATAAATATCATAACAAACTTAAACTCAATTCTGGAAAAAAAGAAAAAAGGCTGGTGATTCATTCGCAGCCCACTGAATTATAACGCCGTATTTCGTATTCACTATTCCGTATTTATTCATATCTTGGTGTGTTTAGTGTTATCAAAATACCAAAAATCTAACATTGAGTCTGTTACTGAGGTCTGGGTCACGATCTGCGGTATTATAATTTAGGTACAGAAATTAATTACAAGATTAACGTTACGATAAAATAAACCCTCGCAAATAGCTGTACGCGATATATATTAGTAACATCCCCGATTTTTGTTGTCTGAGGCGCAAAGGTGACAAGAGGTTATTATTCTCGCGCAGTTTTCGAATGGCAGCGCATATTTTAAGGCATCCAAGAAGCCAGCCGTTGTAGTCAGGCGGCTGCAGAGGTTGTTAAACTAGTTCGGTTTGTGGCATCTTAAGGTTAACGTAAATAAAACCGTCGCGCTGCAAATCGGCTGAAAGTACGTCCCACCTCCACTGTATCAGAAGAGAATAGTGCACTACCTGAGTGTACATCTAGGTAGTCACTTAGCATGATAGCAAATGTGAACCATGCTACGCAAGTTAAACCAGATCACGGTGCTTTGCGGCCAGTCCTTACATCTCGTCCTCCGCTACGGCCTAAGCGTACCTGGAATTTACAAGTCTTATGTCCATAGCAGGCTTGCCTACGCTGGGAAAAAGCACCAGATTGTGCAAAAAGCTCCGTAAGTGTGTGGAAGCCTTCTGTCACCCACATTAACACCACCCCGCGGTGATGTTAAAGTGGAACATACAGTTCCTATAGGCTATTTCAGGTATCAACCACGCGTCACTTATTGGCTTATTAGTTAAAATATCCTGCTATTGGTCAGTAGGCTCTAATCACTGAGATATTTAGGCGCTACAATGCTACGTTTTTGGGAGTGAGAGGTGCATTTATGCGAAATCGACTGTGTGTATGGCAAGATGAGGTATCCGGGAAAACATCATTCACGAAACTGTATTAATAGGTACATAGTTGATTATTATTATTTTATTTGATTATAGTTATTTATTTAATAGAACTCTTCAAAGTTGAAATTGCATAATCTCTAGTTAAACGCACCTGATAATTCAAAGTAAACTTTATGTACTAATGCATGTCGTGCATATTATTTTTTTCATTCTGACGTTCTATTATGTTTCCTAAGGCTTTAGAATTAGCAAAGCCCGCTACCAAAACCTAAGAATTTGGCGAAGATACTGATTTTAGCGATTGAGCGACTACCATGAGACCTCTCATGACTACCATGAGACCTCTCATGACTACTATGAGACCTCTCATGACTACCATGAGACCTCTCATGACTACCATGAGACCTCATGTCTTTCCAAATTTAATTTTTAACATTACATATGCTTATATTGTTAGGTAAATAATTTTTGATAATGATTTTCCTATCAAATACCCAATGCTAGATTGAAAGAGATGCGGAAGGGGTTAAGTTTATCAATGTACTGAAAATTTACTTTATTTTTTCAGAGTTGCAATAAAGATATTACAAACAAATATTTGTTTCAATTAAAATGTTGATTAATACGTAAAACTAGTATGAATAGCATAACATAGTAATTAATTAAACTATTTATCGATAACTTATCTATAATTTCACATTAAATTCCTTGCGGGGTTAGACAGAGAGAACCGAGCACCACATGACATGGTCCTTACATACCTCACTCGCTGATTTAACATTCATAGTTTTTCACATGCACGCATGCCGATGTCTAGAGCTTCTGGCATCTGATAAAACACGATCAATTAGATTTGTAAGTCTTGGCCTTCCTCAGCTCCTATTTCCTTCTATTTTCGCGTTGTATATATATATCTATTTCGTATTTTTTTCTTCCTACATACGTGTACTTTCTACATGTCCGAACCAAGGGGGCATGCCTCTGTTTATTTTAACACGAGCACTCTCTTTCAGTTCAACTCTGTTTCTAACATCATCATTGCGAACGCAGTATACAAGCGTCATGCCACAAATTTTAATCGCGTTTCGACTGCACTTTCATGCTCTCTCTACCATATAATTAATTAATATGAGTAGAATAGTACAACAGGTAACCGTTTTTTTACTGAATTGAGCATCAATTACTCTTATTTAATAGTTTTTTTTTTACTATGTTAGGAGGCATACAAGCATAAAACCCATGTGATATAACATGGATACCGTAGCTTATGAACGCGTGCAATGCCCAACGCATCGCTCGCGCATTATCACTCCTGCTGCTATTACAGCAACTACTCATTTGCCTAATGGTCAGATCACAACAATGCTCCAAGGAGTTGTTATTTGCCTGCGATTTTCTGTGAGATGGAGGTTCCCTTTCCCAGTCATGCTGATTTGATGCGTCCTAACTCTCTTAAAAATATTAACCTCTGAAATTAAGGTAGGTGAAAATAATTTTGTAATTTTGATATTTAACCCAAGATCTTGAACATAAACAGTATTCCCCACCAAATCCAATGCCACATCAACCCTTACTCATCCCACTGCAGGGATACGGGTCTCCTTTCAACCGAAGGGGTTTAGAGCATACTCCACCACACTGCTCAAATGCGGATTGCCTCAGGCCAGTGTTTTCGATCCGCCCGAGGGCCACTGACTTAGCTTAACGACTGTCATCTATCGACAACAGCCGGGACCGACGGTTTAACGTGCCCTCTGAAGCTCGAAGAAACTCGAGATAGAAAAACCCATCCGTAGACAGGCTACGGTTGACGTTGCTTAACCTGCGTGTTCGGTTAGAATGACACACGCAATAACGCCATCGAGATCACCAAACAGTAGTCCCCGAAATCATTTAAAGCAAACATCTGTTAAAAATGTAAAATCGTAAAATGCTAATGGAATTTATACCGAGCACATCAAACTTTTAAGTGAGATCGTTTGTATTCCTCCGTGTTTCAATGTGGCCAAACATATAGCGCTCTGGTATTCTTATCGATCACCGGCAGAATACCAGCTTCGCTTCCTGAAACAAAATTTGAGAGAGACCAAGATAAACTGGTGGAATCATGCATGGTAACGTACGGCAAAGTTGCACAACTTGAAAACAACCCTTTCGCGATTTAATTAGATCCTACCCTTAATTGAAAATATGTTCGAGCATTAAATACGCAAATAAATGGTTTGTACGTGTGTAGAGATAGCAAAACAGCACGTATTTAATATATTATCTACAATTAAATAGTTAATAGATTCAGGCGTTATTTTGCGAAAGTCCGCCCCCACGGGGCATGCGGATTCCGTTCCAGATGGCGGACGACCGCAGCAGCCGAGGCAGAGACTACCGGAGCAGCCATGGCAGTGTCGGCATATTGCACTTACTAACAGTAGTGGGTGGGTACCGGCCGGCGCTAGGCCGCATGAACTAATTGGTGGCGTAAGCACACAAAGCAGGTTAGATCAAATTGCATATTATATACAATTGTCACGTATCATTTAAATTCAAAACTAACCTGAACTACACGTGCTGCACCTCGCATAATGATAGGCGGTAGTGTACACTTACGTGTATTTTTGAAGTGACAACTTCTTTAGATACTTTAGGGATGGCAGAAAAGCACTGTACTCACGTCACTGTCATCAATGTTTACAAGCAAATGTTTGTGTAGCTAAGAAGTACTTATATTTTCGGCAATAGAGAAACCGAAAAAAAACCAAAATTATAATTAATATTTTATTAATTAAACTTTAAATTACAATGATATTAATTCTAGTGTAATATATGTGACCCGCCCGATGTGTAGAAGCAAAGTGAAGTCGCGTCGTCGTCACGTAGACCCGCTGGCCGCGCGAGGATCTGCATCAGTTTACCTGGGTTGCGCAAATCGGCCATGTTGTTACTAAGCAATAGTGACGTGTGCAATGGTGCTGTGTGCAATGAGGTGCTGGATCAGCGATATGCATGTGAACTGACTGGATCAGCGATATGCACGTGAACTGATCGCATAACTAAGTTTATACTTCTGACGTGCAGCCCTACGATTGACAGTTTCATTTGTTTATTTATGTTACTCACACACAATTTATAGCATCATTTAAATAGTACGAGTAAGAATAAATAAATAAATATTGTCAGACAAATTA
The DNA here is from genome assembly GCA_947507595.1 of Pyralis farinalis. Classification (NCBI taxonomy): domain Eukaryota; kingdom Metazoa; phylum Arthropoda; class Insecta; order Lepidoptera; family Pyralidae; genus Pyralis; species Pyralis farinalis. The sequence goes on along the minus strand of OX382269.1, from coordinate 32,199,638 downwards.
CACAGCGCCATCTAGCCCCAAAGTAAGCGAAGCTTGTGTTATGGGTACTGGACAACTGATAAACATACGTAAAATACATTTTTTTTGTAAATACATACTTATTATACATAGAAAATACCCAGACCAAGACAAACAGACATGTTCATGCACACAAATGGTTGCCTTCTGTGGGAATCGAACCCACGAGCGTCGGTGTCAAAGTCGCGTCATTCACGACTGAGACACCGAGCTCGTCAAATGCAACGGAATAGAATTAAGCGAAGTCATTTATATGTGCGAGAAGCTGGTGCCTGAGGTAGGCTTTGCGGGAGGCCTGTTGTAATACACCCACTCTATAAATAAATATAATGTCCTTATCAAAAGTTTGCGAAAATCTTAGAGGTAGAAATAACTTATGTATGCCGGTACATATATATACATCCTAAGACTTATTAGACATATTTTGTTGTAAATTATATTTGTTTCTATTATATATATTTTTAGGGTTCCGTACCCAAAGGGTAAAACGGAACCCTATTACTGAGGCTCCGCTGTCCGTCCGTCCGTCCGTCCGTCCGTCCGTCTGTCACCAGGCTGTATCTCATGAACCGTGATAGTTAGACAGTTGAAATTTTCACAGATGATGTATTTCTGTTGCCGCTATAACAACAAATACTAAAAAATAGAATAAAAAAATCGGCCAAGTGCGAGTCGGACTCGCGCACGAAGGGTTCCGTACCATTATCTATAAAAACGGAAAAAAAATCACGTTTGTTGTATGGGAGCCCCCCTTAAATATTTGTTTTATTTTGATTTAATTATTTATTCTTAAAGTGAATATATAACTAAATATTCTGTGAATATTTCAAGCGTCTACCTGTTGCCGTTATCAATATCGAGCAAAAATGAGCAAAAAAATCACGTTTGTTGTATGGGAGCCCCCTTAAATATTTATTTTATTCTATTTTTTAGTATTTGTTGTTATAGCGGCAACAGAAATACATCATCTGTGAAAATTTCAACTGTCTAACTATCACCGTTCATGAGATACAGCCTGGTGACAGACGGACGGACGGACGGACGGACGGACAGCGGAGCCTCAGTAATAGGGTTCCGTTTTACCTTTTGGGTACGGAACCCTAATAAATATTTAAGGGGGCTCCCATACAACAAACGTGATTTTTTTGCTCATTTTTGCTCGATATTGATAACGGCAACAGGTAGACGCTTGAAATATTCACAGAATATTTAGTTATATATTCACTTTAAGAATAAATAATTAAATTAAAATAAAACAAATATTTAAGGGGGGCTCCCATACAACAAACGTGATTTATTTTGCCGTTTTTATAGATAATGGTACGGAACCCTTCGTGCGCGAGTCCGACTCGCACTTGGCCGATTTTTTTTTTATTTGCAATGGAACTTGTATGAATACTTTTGCGGTAGTCGCTGCACTAGGCTCGCAAGCCTGTGTCACAATAAGCAGTGAGCGATATACAATTAGATTTAAATTTGTACGTGTTAAACCTATTTTATTAAATTCCCTGAATCTTTTCTGTCTGACCTGTATATGAGTCATTATCGAAGGCAGAAATCTATATATATAAAACAAAGTCGTGTTACTTACACCATTTATAACTCAAGAACGGCTGGACCGATTTTTATGATTTTTGTGTTTTTGGATTTGTCTTCGTCCGGAATAGGATAATAAGTATTAAAACATGGAAAAAATAACAAAAAAATAAAAATAAAGTAAATTACATTTCTCATGCATTTTATATGAAATTCTTTTTTTATGATATCTCAAGTACGAGTTGGCATATCTATATATATAAAACAAAGTTGTGTTAGTTACACCATTTATAACTCAAAAACGGCAGGACCGATTTTTATGATTTTTGTGTTTTTGGATTTGTCTTCGTCCGGAATAGGATAATAAGTATTAAAACATGGAAAAATAACAAAAAAATAAAAATAAAGTAAATTACATTTCTCATGCATTTTATATGAAATTCTTTTTTTATGATATCTCAAGTACGAGTTGGCATATCTATATATATAAAACAAAGTTGTGTTAGTTACACCATTTATAACTCAAGAACGGCAGGACCGATTTTTATGATTTTTGTATTTTTGGATTTGTCTTCGTCCGGAATAGGATAATAAGTATTAAAACATGGAAAAATAACAAAAAAATAAAAATAAAGTAAATTACATTTCTCATACATTTTATATGAAATTCTTTTTTTATGATATCTCAAGTACGAGTTGGCATATCTATTATCTATTATATATATAAAACAAAGTCGTGTTAGTTACACCATTTATAACTCAAGAACGGCTAGACCGATTTTTATGACTTTTGTGTTTTTGGATTTGTCTTCGTCCGGAATAGGATAATAAATATTAAAACATGGTCAAAACTAACAAAAAAATAAAAATAAAGTAAATTACATTTCTCATGCATTTTATATGAAATTCTTTTTTTATGGTATCTCAAGTACGAGTTGGCATATCTATATATATAAAACAAAGTCGTGTTAGTTACACCATTTATAACTCAAGAAGGGCTGGACCGAGTTTTATGATTTTTGTGTTTTTGGATTTGTCTTCGTCCGGAATAGTATAATAAGTATTAAAAGAATTTATACCATCTAATAAGTTAACACACCATTTATTGATCCTGAGGCGGTACGAAGTTCGCCGGGTCAGCTAGTATATTATAAAATTGATGAAATAACTGACAAAGATGTCGGGAAATAATTCAACACTCGCATTAATATTTCTTTAATTTTATCACTTGACTCCTTGACAAAACGCTAGCGACCCATTTCCACAAACCCTCGGGCAGCGCGTATAATGGTAACTTCGATAGGATACCCCGATGTTAGACCCGATCGAACGCCTTCGCTATATCTAGGCTGACAGCCAATACCACACCTTGACAAAAAGTTTTGAAAATATCAGGATATTCCGGACATCAGCTGGGGAAAATGATTGGCATAAATGATTATACAACGCGTTTCAGCTTCTAGTTGACATAGCCACGTAAACGAAGAGAATGCTAGATCTCTATGGTTCTAATCCAAAAGGGTGAATCGGTCCCCTTATCTTTGAGGTCAAGTGTACTACAAACTACAAACGCTTTGGACCTCTGGTAGTCCCGCTCTTAGAGTTTCCCTTCGATATTTGGCTCCGATGATCTCAACGAGAGAAAACATCAATTAGACTGAAAAATACTGGCAAGGGAAATAAAAATTAGCATGCATGTAGAGCGTGGTATGATATGTTTCTGCATATGTTTGCTTGCGAACGATTGGTGACGGAGGAACGTTTAGTGTTGCACTGACGAAGAGCAATTTTTCTCCTATTAAGACAGACTTGACAATACCCAAGTTGGAGCTTGGTTTCATAATTTTCTTTGTTTTATCAACTTTTATTTATTTTGAATTTGGAACGCGTTTATTATGTTAAAAACTTGTTTCGATTTTCCACCGCTTTACATATTTTTTTCGTGTTTATTATCAAATTACAATATGGAATTGGGTGTTAAATAAAATAGGATTGCAATGATTGCCTTGCACAAAGTGGGTATCGAGCCGTCGGTCATATCCAAGATACTTCAAAAGCTTGGTATCAGTCGTATGTTCGTATACCGTACTATCGACAGATATACCAACACTTCCTCTGTTGAAGACCATTAAAGATCGGGGCGACTGATACAGTTGAAGAGAGTGGATTGATCAAAACGCCTTCTGTCCCGATACGCAGGTGTTCACAACTGAAGAGCACTACAACAAGCAAAATGACAAAGTGTACGCACACAGTTCTAAAGAAGCCGCCCAAGTGGTCGGAAAGGTACAACGTGGTCATCATCCTGCGTCTGTAATGATTTGGTGGGGAAGTGTCTTATCAAGGAGTCACAACGCTTCATTTTTGTGACAGATTAAAAACCTATATCAAAGCCAAAGGTGGTCATTTCGAACAGAAATATTTTTTATTTTTTGCCGAGACTTCCATAAACATACATATAAGTTTTATTAAGATTAAAACTAAATGCATATTTATTTATAACAGAACTTGGCCGGACTAGGTATATTAGAGGGGGGCAAACGGGCATGTGGGTCATCTGATGGTAAGTGGTCACCGCAGCCCATAGACATCAACAACACCAAAGGCTCACTGATCCATTACCAGCCTTTTTAGGGAAACGCAGACTATTTTCATGAAGGCATTCATATCGTATTTGTTCGAGAACACCGCTGAGGATAGTTGATTCCACAATTTCACCGTATGTTAGCTGTAAAGGAATGAAAAACACATTTGAATCCCTTGCTGCTTTTAGGATGTTACTTCAAAATACCTTGCAACCGCTATATTAGTTTTTTTTTATACAACTGGATTGGCAAACAAGCATGCGGCCCGCATCAGATAGTAAGCGGTCACGGCAGACTATTGACGCTCGCAACACCACGGGGATGTTACTCGCGCGGCCAATCTTGTGACCTAAGGATGTTTCGTCACAGTACCCAGTAATTTTTCTGCCATATCTCACCCTTCAAACTGGAACACAGCTATACAAATATAGCTGCTTGGCGGTAGAAATAGGTGAGACAGAGGTGTACAAAAGTCGTTTACATGGGTAAACGACTTTTGTAAAAAAAGTCTCCCTCTGGTGAATTAGTAAGGAGACAAAATAAAGCATTTGTAGTAAAAATATTATTTTGTATTCTAAAATAATGCAATCTACTTTTTCTGCAATCCATACACACATTGTTCCTTGTCACGTGTGCTAAGAAAACTGGCGATAACTTGTGTTTTATACTTATACACATTCTGTACGGCACTTACTCAAGGAATTACTTTAATAAAATGTATAACAGTAATATACGTGTACCTATTATTTTCTGAGTTTAAATTTTCTACGAGCTCGGTGGCGCAGTCGTGAATGACGCGACTGTGACAACAACACTCGTGAGTTCGAATCCCACACAAACATTTGTGTGCATGAACTTATTTGTCTGTTTGTCTTGGTCTGGATGTTTTTAAGAGAGGTAAGGCGCATGCAAAGCAGCCTTGCAATGCAAAGTCTGGGGAAGTACATACATACCTCACAGAAAACCACAGCCAAATAACAACTCCCTAGAGGATTGTTGTATTCCTGCGTGTGAATGAGGTCACCAGTAAGAACCTAAGGATTTGCTTTGCTTTGCTTTGCTGTTTGTTAGCAGCAGAAACGCGTGATGCCTACGCGAGTGATGCTTAATGTATTACAAGCGTTCATTTGTTGCGGTAACCGCTTTACATCAGGTGGGCTGTGTGCTACTATTCCTTCCGACGTTGCATAAAACACGGTGGCCGTCAAGGGACGCCCGGCAGATGTTAAAATAAAAAACCAAAAAAAAAAATGGAATAAAATAATGTAAACAGCAGAGCAGAGTTTTGTTAATAAAATCAATACATTTTTCTTTTTACACTTATTTTAATAATATATCCAAAACATGAATATTCATAAATAGTAAAATAAAGTAAGTATTTAATACAGACTATTTTACAATTAATTTACAATGCACCTACGGATTAATATTTGATGTAGACTCTGTGACAATCGCAGAGAATACATCAAATAATAATCAATATCTCAAAATAAATGTATTTTATTCATAAATAGTAAAATATATATTTAACAGAGACTATTAAAGTACTATTTAACATCAGCGTTGTGCTGTGCTACAGCCGCTACCTCTCTTAGTATTCATGTTACAAAATAATACTAGCTATATATGTGTAGTCCAAACGCTTCAACGAACGATACGCTTCGTCCAAAGTTTATATCATATGTTTTATGCTGTTAAAAATAACAATATTTTCTAAGGCTACTATGATTTACATGCAATTTGATCTAACCTGCTTTGTGTGCTTCCGCCACCAATTAGTTCCTACGGCCTAGCGCCGGCCGGCACCCACCCACTACTGTTAGTACGTGCAACATGCCGACGCTGCCATGGCTGCTCCGGTAGTCTCTGCCTCGGCTGCTGCGGTCTTCCGCCATCTGAAACAGAATCCGCATCCACCACCACCGTCGCTGCCACGACTGGCCTGGTCGTCGCTAAAGGCCATGATAACTGCTTACCATCAGTCAAGCCGTATACTTGTTAGCTACCTTGGTGGTATAAAATATTATTCACAGCTCCTAAAGAATTCTCATGCAGATTATTTGTTTACTTCGCGATCGCTATTGTGTCATTCGTTGGAATCATTATAAATTTGTAAATACAGGTATTGTGTTTTTTCTGCTTTTGAAAATATACACTCGGCAAATGGTAATAGACGGCAATGGACGGCAGAGCTTGGTGCATATTGTTTTTGGTGATCACTCCAGCTGTCGGCGTAAGTAAATTCACTTTTGGTTTTGTAACTATGCTGTATGAACACTGAATATATATATTTCTACTACGTCGGGAGGCATACAAGCATACGGCCCACCTGATATGAAGCGGGTACCGTAGCCTATTAACTCTAGCGATATATTAAGTATTACTCGCGCGATGCCTCCTCTGCTGCTTACACAGCAACTCCATGATAGCTTACTGTTGACCTCACTCACACGCAGGAACACAACAACCCTCTAGGCAGTTGTCATTTGGCTGCGGTTTTCTGTGAGGCGGAGGTAGTTCCCCAGACGGGTTGCTTTGATGTGCCCTACCTCTCTTAATATATATTCAGCTTTAATTATTTTTTCAATTTCATTGAAATTACTTCACACTTCATTAAATAAATATAGTTTTAATACCATTACAGTTTAGCGGTGTCCGATACCTAAGCATAAGAATTTGTCGATGATACTGATTTTGACATAGACAGAGGGAAAACCACACAACCATTAGGTCTTTCGAAATATAATTTGGTGGTCGTGTGGGTTTCCTTACGATGTCTACGAACAAGTGGTACAAATATGTATAGAAATGTCCAGAAACACGAATTTAATAATGATAAATGACTGTATAGCAAAAATATTTATGCACACAAATGTTTGTCTGCAGAGGAAATTGAACTTACAACCCTTGGTGTAATAGTTGCCACTGCTAAACCACTCGTTTACCAGAGGGAGACTTTGTACAAAAGTCGTCTGTGTGGGTACCTCTGTCTCACCTATTTCTATCGCCAAGCAGCTATATTTATATAGCTGTGTTCCGGTTTGAAGGGTGAGATATGGCCGAGAAATTACTGGGTACTGTGACAAAACAGCCTTAGGTCACAAGATTGGCAGCGCGCAGGTAATATCCTCGAGGTGTTGCGAGCGGCAATAGGCTGCGGTGACCGCTTACTTGTTTGCCAATCTAGTTGTATAAAAAAAAAACTCTACTACTGAGCACAAATAGTAAATTATGTATAGAGGCCAGAACAATGTTTTCAGATCGAACACCTTAATTTCTTTGCAGTAATCATAGTGCTAAAGAAAGGTTTTCCCCCAAGATACTGTGGAGCGAGAGAGAGAGAAGAAAAAATCGGCCAAGTGCGAGTCGGACTCGCGCACGAAGGGTACCACTATCTATAAAAACGGCAAAAAGAAACACGCTTGTTGCATGGGAGCCCCCCTTAAATATTTGTTTTATTTTAATTTAATTATTTATTCTTAAAGTGAATATACTCGTATAACTAAATATTTTGTGAATATTTCTACCTGTTGCCGTTATCAATATCGAGCAAAAACGAGCAAAAAAATCACGTTTGTTGTATGGGAGCCCCCTTAAATATTTATGTTATTCCAGTTTTTAGTATTTGTTGTTATAGCGGCAACAGAAATACATCGTCTGTGAAAATTTCAACTGTCTAACTATCACGGTTCGTGAGATACAGCCTGGTGACAGACGGACGGACGGACAGCGAAGTCTCAGTAATAGGGTTCCGTTTTACCCTTTGGGTACAGAACCCTAAAAATGTAGTTTTCACTAGTTCTGCCCAATACCTCTGTTCTCGTTTCCCACCGTTACCAGCCCGCACATGATCACAACGCCCCTGTCACATTCAAATCTTAATCTGTCCCATGTCGTACTCCAACTATTTCGTTAACTTATTTTTTGTTCTGAAATAAATTGCCACCGCAAATAAGAGACATCAGACGCAATTTAAAAAAAATATTATATCAACACTGTATTTCTCAAATAGTATTATAATTGTGTATTTATGTAATGTATAAATTTATTTATACGTGGATGAGTACGTGTGTATATGCATTTGCGTATATGTTGATGATGAAAATTGTAATATTCGTTGTCTATGCATCAACTTCGCAAATATTAAGTATATTGTTGTTATTACTTTGCTGACTTTAGCACTATTTTGCACCTGTTTGATTTTGTCACCCAATCATTGAGAATTTCTTTAACTACCTATCTATGGGGTTGGCTAAAAGAGATCTCTTGTAGAAATAAGCTCACCTTTGTAAACATTTTACGAAACAATATCCTGTATACTATATAAAGAACTTCGCCGACAAAAAGCACAGCTAAATTATATTCTGATAATGGACAGGGCAGCCATTTATCAAGTTATTACAAACATTCTTTGCACCAATAAATTTATGGTATTTCATTAATATCCTGGAGTGGACAACGTTAATCAAGAAGATAGGGGAAAATACAGAATAAAGCTGGGAATATTGAAGAAGATTCGGTATATACCCCACGCGCTAAAGGCCCGATTCTTGAAGACGACCGCTTTTCACCCGGCGTTCTGCTATTACCATAGCCCAGACACACTCTGAAAAGATTTGACGGAAGAAAAGTGAAACGAATTACAACAAAGCATTTTGTATTACAAATAGCCCAATTAAAATTTTATCTTCCTTAACCTTGCTTTATAATTAATTGATTGAAAGTTTCCTTGTTGCATCCATAAAGAATTGTTTGTCACTAAAAAAACTAAACAGAAGTTTAAAAATTTTTCAATTGTAAATATTACAGGTAATTTTTCTTTCAAATAATTCATAATTTTCACTTTAATAACTCCAAGAACGAATGAACGAACAAATGGTACGAAGCACTATTTGCGATGAAAGGCGCTGTATATTTCAGTTTATATGTTATAAATTTAATTTGTACTATCAAAATATTTTTGTTGCTCCATATTCAAACATTGTACAGGGTGATTGAAAGTGTATCACCGTCGAAAAACACGGGCACAGGAAAGCAAATATTTGTTAACGAATATTCAATATAGTATGCAATATAGCATCCTGCAAAATTTTAACGACAAATATTAATTAAACCACACCGTATATATGAGGCTAACCAATATTTTTATAGCTAAAGCCAACCTCATCTGCACGCCGTGTACCCAACTGATTATCAAATGAGGCTATGTACCTTTACTGTGTACATGAATTCCGACGTAATTGTTAATCTTAATAATGAAATATCCAGCGAAGTTCAGTGCCAGAGGAGAAGGCGTCAAGCTGGCGTCCAAAAAACTTGATGTGGCTCGACAGAGCGAAACAACTCGATGCAAAGACTTATATAAGTCTCAAGACTGCGCATGGAGCACTCTGTATACACTGTATTCGCGTATTTTTCATATATGTATTTTTTAAATTGTGCAGAAATATTGCACCTAATAATTTTGCACGTTTCGAAAGTTCGTATATCCTAAATCTTGAAAAACTATTAGGGTTCGGTACCCAAAGGGTAAAACGGAACCCTATTACTGAGGCTCCGCTGTCCGTCCGTCCGTCCGTCTGTCACCAGGCTGTATCTCATGAACGGTGATAGTTAGACAGTTGAAATTTTCACAGATGATGTATTTCTGTTGCCGCTATAGCAACAAATACTAAAAAATAGAATAAAATAAATATTTAAGGGGGCTCCAATACAACAAACGTGATTTTTTTTACCGTTTTTATAGATAATGGTACGGAACCCTTCGTGCGCGAGTCCGACTCGCACTTGGCCGATTTTTCATGACCAATTACGCGATAATGTAAGTGAGTGTAATGAAGATAGCGCATGAAGTGAAAGATTTTTACAAACTGTGCTCACCAACCACTTTATTATATTCCAGTATTCTCCAAACCGAGTTGTTGTATCGTATCTTGGTATCGATAGATTAAAAATTTAACCGTTCTTATAACGTAGTTGCTTACCCACAGACAAGTTGTACCCACGTATGCCACCTTAGTGATGTTATAAAACAACAAGTTCCCCATCTTGAGAAGTGCCTCCATCTTACAGAAAACCGCAGCCAAATTTCAGCGAATAAGAAAGTATAGTGACAACATTTTTCATTTGGAGAAACAATACAATGGCATTAGCAGGGATGCCAACATCATAGCGATTCTCCTTACAATGCGTTCATTGGTTTTGCTTTCTGTTTGACATTTGACTTATTTTTATACATTATGTATCTAAAGGCCATAAGAGGAAAAAAAATAAAAATCTTACTAAAGAAGAAAGTTTCTTTTCAGAGCGCATGGAGATCTCCCCCAGAGGACAGAAAAGACGTTCATGCAGTACGTAGGGGGCTACATTATCACTCTAAAAGACATATGCTTCCAATTGATGCTGAGCCGAAAAGACGAGTGACTACACCAAGGTCAAGAGAAATAAGAAAAAAGGTCAGTAAGTTTGTTTTGGTATAGTGAAGTTGTAATACAATACAATACAAAACTCTTTATTGCACCAATAAAATATACAAATATACATAGTCTATATAAGAAAGTACAATAGGCGGCCTTATCGCTAATGCAATTTCTTCCAGGCAACCTTAACTTAAAGGAGAATTAACATAGATAAAGGTAGGTGGCGCATAATGACATAAAGTAAAAGAACCTTATACAATTATACAATTTATGTTAAGAATATAGATGCAATACATAAGTATGCATTGGAAATCAGAAACGCTCAAGTTTCCAAATTCTTGTCGTTAACATCATGAAAATCCAAAACCATCCATCCCGATTAAACATCCTTCCAAATGAGCGGACAAATAGGAGCTGAAGTCGCGTGGAGAGGTGCCCGCATCGTAAAATGTTATATACCATGTTATTTTTTTAATGTCATCCAAATTTGTTAATGATAACTAAGAAAAGTATGTACAATACAGTAAAGTACTACATTTTATCCTAAGTATAAACTAAACATTGTAGTTGAAAAGCATGTTCGCCGTCAGCAAAACACATTCAACAGCAAAAGTAAGTTTGAATGTACAATATTTGACAGAATACTCTATTAGTTTAAGCCGATAGTCTTCGTATAGATTTTCCTGTAATTTTAAGTTAAAGGCCATTTTTAGTATTATTTTTTAAATGCTAAAATTATGTAATTTAGGAAAAAAAGGTGCGCTAATTAATTAGCGCACCTTTTTTTCAACTTGTTAACAACTTTCTTAAATTATTTGAGATGACGATAAAAATATTATTCTATTGATATGTTACATTAGTACAGTTTGCAAAAGTGATACCCATCTTCAAAATTTAATCATCCATGTTACACGTACAGCTAAGTGCACATCAAGCTTTACACTTTGACGATCTTCATACCGTTTTTATGTCATAAGTAATAAAAGTTGTAATCGAACTTCGAGTGTTAAGCGCGATCTGATCGTAGCTATACGGACATTATGTGTAAAAATAAAAATTCCTAAATTCAGCTTAACTGGTAGTTGATTCATTGTGAATTAGCTGTAACAGATAAATAGACATATACCGAGTGACCTAGTAACAATTCCGTCTAAAAAATGGCATTCAATTCGTATAAGAATTTGAGAGCTCTTTTTGTTCGATTGTTAAAAATGTGAAAAGGCTTTCTAACAGAATAGCTATGTTCTTTTGAATGGGCTAACAGTGCTTTGGCGATATTTAAAAAAAATATAAATAACGAGAATCATTTATCTTCGAGTGACCTGCAAGGCATTGTAATAACTTCTTGCTAGAAATAATATCTCCTCACATAATTCTGAACATATAATTATTTTTTTATCATTTGACGACATGTATATGCATTTTAGTTTTACTATTGCAATATTTGATTTCAGATGTCTATTATAGGGTATCAAATAATTTAAGGCTTTCAAATCGGCTTAATACATCAATAATATACAATAAATATAAGATCGAATACATTTCAAATGACATTATTAAACAAGTGCATTTATTCGATACGATTCTATATTCATATGTGTATGTTCAATAAATTAAACAAACATACTTTTACAGCCATCTGGACATCTGAAACCTCTTGAAGAAGATGATATTGAAAACGACGAAGTGGTCTCAGTTGCCATTGGGCCTTCACCAATTCGTCCAAAATATGATAAAATTGATAGGAGGCACAATTTTAGACCACATAATAATACAACTCCGATGAATACCTCTGCAATTGCCACTGATTTAGTAAAAAATGTCTTAACACAACTTGGAAGAGAGTTCATGTTCCGTCAGGTGAATGAAGATTTTATATTCGGACAATATATTGCGAACGCAATGAGGAACTTGACAAGCGACCTTCGACTTAAGATGCAACATGATATCCTGGATCTCGTAGTTAAGTATCAAACGGTCAATCGTGGCGAAACAGTAAAAATTGATAAGACGGATCAGAAACCTGTTTTGCAGCCTTTGAAAGAATTGAAAGCTGAAAAGAAATTGTCAACAAATGACACTGAAGACACTTGGCCAGATTTTACTAATTTAGCTAGGATCGTAGGTTAAAATTTTTGTACGACCAGAATACAATATTTAATTATGTTTTCTTCTTTATAACGTAATAATAGTGGACTGTATATTTATTTGCCTTCCGACGTTATATGAAAAAGATGGAACAACCGATGCACGGTGAATGTGTGTAACTGTTTTGTAACTTTTATGAATATTTATTATTATTTCGGTGACAAGCAGATCGGAAAAAAATATCAACAAAAATGTATTTGAATATAATATGAAATATTCATCCACGTTGGTTCGTTATTTCTGTTTGCCAAACGAAAACTCCAATAAATATTTGCTTGCAACCTGACGGCATCGAAAATACTCACTTAAAATTTTCGACTCCTTGGAAACTTTTCAAATTGATATTAATTTTTTAGATTAACAAAAGCCGTGCAATTGTGTGGCGCTGTTTATAGTGATCTAGAACAATTTGAAATCGAGTCCTATCAACGAGTATTTTACCTGGTAACAATGTTATATCACGTATTTTATACTTTCATGTATTTCAAGGACTGTGACTAACTCCCGTTGGTACTTTCACATCAGAGAGTAACATAGAAATCGTCTTTCTCTGGGCACGAGCGTGGCATCGATCGATCGACCCGCCGCAGCGGAAACCCTACTGGTCCTCTCTCAGCTAAGGGTCTTTGTTTTTGAAGTCTAGATTGTGAAGTATATCGCCCGCTCTGTATACAATCTGCCACACAAAAAGCGAGTGTGGGTCGCTGTCGCTTTACCGCTTTCCTGCTTTTCCCGCTCCTTTTTTCACATAGATACATTTCGCAAAGCGCCGGATCGCACCCGCACTTTTTGTGTAACAGCGATCCGGGACAGGATTATTTGTTACATCAGTGGTTGCATGCAAACACTAATATTACATAATAACCCCGTTCCGATATGCTTTCTCTTCTCTTTCCGCTCCTGTAGGTTTTAGCCTTAATGTTAATAAAGGGAAAATATTCCTTATAAATTTCATTATGTAATTAATTACAACAATGAATAATTTGTAAATTTCCGAGCAAAATTTACCTCATCTTCAAGTGGTAGACCTTGGTAATTATAAAACAAGACTCTGGCTAAAGAGAAAAAGAGAGAGTGAGCAGCCTGACCGAAGTACGAGTAGCACCTCTACCTCACTGCAGATGGCGGTATACATCAACTCCCTGGATAGTCATAGTGTTCTTGCTTTAAGCAAGGTAACCAATAATCTCCTGCGGAGTAGCGTTGGCAGCGGTAAGACGCAAGCGATACTTCTTGTATTGCAAACATTCATAAGCTGCGGTAAACACATTGCATCAGGAAGGCCGTATAGAAAAAATCACAAGCTTTAAATGTTTACATACGATTTCAATAAATTCTTTGGTGTGATGAGTGCAGAGGAAATGATCTTCTTTTCTACTGATTTTTATCATCATATTATTCAAAGCCAGGGTTATTTGATGGCGTCAGTAATCAATATCAAAACAATACTAGTCAAATTACAACCGGCACGCCAGTTTCCTTGAATTGGCATACTATTCACCTGCACCTTATTTATCTTGATGAGTAAATTCATCATAGTTATTTATATTAGAATAAAGCTGTGTATCTCGAGCAAATTGAAACACTTTTTAAAAAACGAGACGCTCTGCATTTAGTACAATTTCTAGGGGACTGTCTAGCTAAAGCGAGCGTGCAATTTAAAATAACAGGGCGTCAGTCCCCTGCCATTAGTTAAGCACTCGACGAGTTGAAGGTTTTATTTGTAGTACCTGCATAATTGTGCAAAAAAGCAACTCGCACTGTAGTTACAGTTGGCGCGATTCGACTGTTAAATGTTTAGCTGTATATTACTTATGTCAAAATATTTAGTAAGTAAAGAGTCGGAGCAATGAAAGAAAGAAAAGAAAAGAAAGAAAAATTTGTTTATTTGGTTACATTTCACATGCTTGTTAAATTACAACTAATTATACATCAATGCACCAAAACGGCCTCCGCTCAGCATAATGTCGTGGCCCGTGGTGTGGACCACAACGATGGTCTTCCGCGGATACCAGTAAATTATTTAGAAAATTTAGAAAATAATTTTATAAATATCTATATAATACAAAAGAATAAAATTATAACAAATTGGATAAATTAGATGACTTACGTTTTAGAACATATTATATTATTATTGTTATATTTAGCTGCGGGCACTAACACGTACATAACATAAAATTGAATTAAAATTGAGTGGAATATTATTGTAATTAACATTAGATTATGTAGTATAAAAACAAAAAGGAAAAGTAAGCACACTTATTCATACAATAAATGCTTATAATGCTGCAATCACTGTATTTTTTGAATGCTCAAAATACGCTCCTTGAGTTTATACTTAAAGGATTTAATGGAGCTCGAATTTCTAATGGGCGGAGGAATGTTGTTCCAACATTTAGATGCAGCATATCTGAAACTACCATGGAAGGCGGCAGACTTATGTCTAGGACACATAAGACGATCCGGTATTCTTGCACGAGTGGTAAAGTTTAATTTATCGTACAAATAACATGGGCCTTTGATGCGCATCGGATCACATACCTGATTGCAATTTCGGACGGAAACCGTTCCTACATTTTGTTCGAACACAGTATGACGAAATGTGTATGCAAAAAAATTGTTATTCTAGAAACTTAATTTACATATGTTTCGTTTTCTGAGAAACCGTTGTCTGATTATCAAGATATGTAATTTTCCTTTGACAGATGTTTTACTTACTAATTTTAATTTCTAGAAGTATTCGAGATAAAGGTTAGTAACTTTTCCATATTATGATTTACACGCGTTAAGATCGTCGTCTGTAAAAATATATATTAGGATTAAAACATGACATAACTAGTACGAAAATACAAAAGTATATTTGGGTGATTTGGAATTAATAGCAGTCCGATATTGCTAGGTTAGGGTAGCCACGCAGCACAAATTCTGGCAGATCAAGGAAAGCGGAGTGTCTTATTGACACGTCCAAAGTGGGTAATATATTGAGAGAAAAAATGAATAGACAATTAATTAGTGATGCATAAATGCTTCGTGTGTGACAGAGGCTAAGCGGAAGGGGAGTATCTCTATGATCTCCTTGATGCCTGGGGTTCAGGATGATCCTGAACACTAATGTGTAAAAGAATACGGTAATTTTTCTTCAGAGTAGCGTTTGTCCTGAGGTACACTAGGTGGAAAATAAAATAAGAACGATAAAGCATACGCAGCTAGTAGCAGCCATTTCACACTTAAAAATTAGTATCTTAATATATAAGTGTAAATGAACTCAACAATAGGCCGGAGAAATTTAACGTTTCCACCCTCTATATAATAAGAAAACATTCCGCCAACGCATGAGCGGGATCCCTGTAATCCTATTATTCCAATTAATGGTATTAACTTCGTTATCCGCGATATAACACCCCAAGTTTTCTATGCCAACTGGTATGGCTTAGCGGAGTCACGTACGGTACCAGATTATAAATAATACCTACACAACTGAACTAATAAACATTTTGTTTCAGTAAACTTTTCACATTTCTAGCTATCTATGAAGGTTTGTAAAACAGGAAGTATGGCACGCACTTTACGCGACTCTTGCCTCTTGAAAATCAACTCCTTAGGAGCTTACTGGTGACTCTCACACTCGTAGGAATACAACAATCCTCCGTGGAGTCCTTATTTGGCAGCGATCTGTGTGAGGTGGAGGTACTTCCCCGGTCAGCTCTCTTTGATGCGCCTTACTCTCTTAATTTTAACTTATTCAACTGCAGGGATTTCCTTTCAAGCAAAGGCAACTTAGTGCATACTCCGCCATGCTGCTCAGCTGCGGATTGGCGGTGGCTACTGTCCAATGTCCTTGCGGGGTAAGCAGAGAGAGCGCCACGTTTCTATCACGATAGTATAGAAGTCACCACATTTGTAAAATTCGATAGAAGTTTGTGACTAATGTAATAATAAAAATAATGACTAAGCTCTTAAGGGAGGATGAGCATCAAACAGTTTACTTCAATTTTTTTATTTAAAACTTTTGTTTCATAGCTTTTAGTAGATCACCAAATATTCATCAAAATTATTTGGGGCCGAAGTTGAATAAACTTTATACCAAGTTTATCCAATTTCAGCCGCAGGTCGTCAGTCTGACGTTACCTTCACTCCACATACAAAATTGAGTAAAAAAAACAGGCCAAGTCCAGTCGGACTGGCAAAATTAGGGTTCAGTACGGTCTTGAATAGAAAATACGAAGAAAAGTACGCTGTTTGCATGACGACCCTCTAGAATTTTTAACTTTCTGTTTTTTTATTCTTTGTCGTTATAGCGGCTATAGTCATACATAGAGTCATAATGGCGTTCGGATCTCTCTGCCTAGCAATCGGATTGGCGTAAATACATAATAGTAGTAATACTCTGACGAGCTCGGTGGCTCAGTCGTGAATGACGCGACTTCGACACCAACGCTCGTGGGTTCGATTCCTACACAAGGCAAACATTTGTATGCATGAACATGTCTATTTGTCTTGGCCTGGATGTTGGATAGGAAGAGAGCCCTACCTCTCTTAAAACATCCTGACCAAGTCGAAGGGAAGACAAGCATACAGCCCACCTGATGTAAAGTGATTACCGTAGCCAATGAACGCATGCAATACATTAAGTAACCCTCGCGCGATGCCACCTCTGCTGCTAACACAGCAACTCCTTAGGAGCTTATTAGCTAGCTTATTGGTGACCTTACTCACTCGCAGGAACACAACAACCCTCCAGCAAGTGGTTATTTGGCTGCAGTTTTCTGTGAGGTGGAGGTACTTCCCTAGTCGGGCCGCTTTTGATGCGCCCTACCTCTCTTGAACACTACACACTTGCTTACAGTTACATAAGAACCCTTCAGGAGTTGTTATTTGGTTGCGGTTTTCTGTAAGATGGCGTTACCTTTTTTTTATACTACGTCGGGATGCATACAAGTATACGGCCCACCTGATGTAAAGCGCCTCCAAACTCCTTGCGAGCTTACTGGTGACCTCAATCACGCGCAGGAACACAACACCGCTCTAGGGAGTTGTTATTTGGCTGCGGTTTTCTGTGAGGTGGAGGTACTTCCCCAGACGGGTTGCTTTGAATTGCCCTACCTCTCTTAAAACATCCAGACCAAGATAAACATACATGTTCATGCACACAAATGTTTGCCTTGTGTGATAATCCAACCCACGAGCGTTGGTGTCAAAGTCGCGTCATTCACCACTGAGCCACCCATCTCGTCGAAAATACCTTCTCCAGAAGGGCTACTTCAACGCACCGCACCTCTCGTAACTTAATTTAACGACTGTCAGCTATCGAAAATTAGCACCGAATCAGCTTAACGTGCCCCTGAACACGGAGGGACTAGAAATTACTGAGCCCATCCATAAACAGGCTGCACTATATATCGCTTAACTTGCGGATTCTATTCCGCAAGTTAAGCGAATGACATACACAACGGTCCTATGAAGCTCTTCACATTAAAAGGATATACATGGGGCACACTAAAAGTTTTGCACTTCTAGCTAATCGGAACTATTTGAATTTCGAATGTTATATTTTTTGAAACATTGCAACCTAACAATTGGCGGGAAATCATTTGTCAATTGCTTTTTATCACACACCAAAGTTCTACGTACGCAACGAAAGTGGAATTGAGTCGAAAAGATTTTAGAGCGATAATTTTTTATGATTTTAAAAGTTCTCTCTCTCCGCAAGACTGTGCTGCTCGTCTTCAAAATGCTTTTGGGAGAGAAGCACCTTCTTTGAGCACCGTGATTTGAGAGAGGTCGAGTTTCTTTACATGACGAATTTCGTGAAGGGCGACCTTAAACTGCCGTCAACGTAAATAATGTGGCTACTGTTAATTGAAGAAAACCCGCGGATTACCTATGAGACAATTCGAGAACTATTGGGGATTGGTATGAGCCAAATTCAGAAAATTTTACACGAAGAATGAAAAGTTCGGAAACTTTGTTGTCCTTGGATCCCTCATGAACTGACAGCGGAGCAGAAGCGGGCTCGCGTGGAATGGTGCTCACAGATGCTACTGAAGTACGACCACGGACATAAGCATTAGTGCTTTTTATGACATTGTCACAGGAGACGAAACGTGGATTTATTGTTTTGAACCCGAAAAAAAACAGCCATCTTGTGAATGGGTGTTTGAAAATGAGAACAGGCCAACAAAAGTGAGGCAGGCGAGAAACGTTGGTAAAAAAATGATCGCGTTTTTTTTCTCAGCTACGGGTCCCATCTGCACAATTCCTTTTGAAGATCAAAAGAGTGTTAATGCCGAGTGGTATTCTACCATTTGTTTACCCAGGGTGTTAGAAAAAGTTCGTGAAAGACGACCAAAAAGCCGCGTTCTCCTACATCATGACAACGCTTCTTCACACACGGCCAACAAAACAAAGTACTTCCGAAAAAGTACAACTCGTTACCCATCCTGCACATAGCCCTGACCTAGCACCCTGTGATTTCTGTATTTTCCCCAAAAACAAAGATTTGATGAGAGGTTTCACTTTTACCAACTCCGAAGAGGCAGTGATAGCGTTCAATCAGCACGTAGAAAACATGCATTCAGATCTGTGGTCCTCCTGTTTTAAAAAATGGTTCGATCGCATGAAAAAATGTTTAAAATGTAAAGGAGAGTATTTTGAAAAGCAATAAACATAATATTTTGGTTATAACATGTTGTTTTTTTAAGTTACGCAAAACTTATAGTGTGACCTACGTATGTGTAAAGTCACCGAAGGAAGAGCTCGAGCTCGGCTCGGCTCGGTGGCGCAGAGGTGAAACGCACTGTTACGCTACTTTGACCTACCTACCTAAGCTCGTGGGTTCGATTCCCACATAGGACAAATATTTGTGTGTATGAACATGTCTGTTTGTCTTGTCTGGGTGTTTTAAGAAGGGCGGGGCGCATCAAAGCAAGTATCCGGGGAAGTACGTCCACCTCACAGAAAACCGCAGCCAAATAACAACTCCCTAGAGGGTTGTTGTGTTCATGCGTGAGAGTGAGGTCACCAGTAAGCTCCCAAGGAATTGCTATGTAAGTAGCAGAGGAGGCATCGCGCGAGTGATACTTAATATATTAAAAGTGTTAATAGGCTACGGTACCCGCTTTGCATCAGGTGGGTCGTAGGCTTGTATGCCTCCCGACGTTGTATAAAAAAAACTGCTGAGAAATCATGTTAATAGTAGCGTAGTAAATCACAAGGGAGTCTCTTTTCTCTTTGCAAGCCTTCAGCCTCTGAACGCTTGCTAAAACAAGGTGAATTGCGAATCAATCGAAAACCCATGTATATCTGATGAGGAGTACACTTATTTGTCACTACACGTAAAAAAGAATAAGATAGGTTATCTAAAAGGTTATCTAAAAGCCCATACTAACAAGGCGCGAGTATTGTCGACAATCCTAAGCTTACACACGGTATTGAACCCTCAAGTTTAAGGAGAGACTTTGCCTCCCTTTGTGTGTTCTACCGATTGTACAACGGGTTGTGTTCTGAAGAGTTGTTCGAAATGATGCCGACAGCTACTTTTTATAACCGCACCGCTCGCCGACGGCGGGGAGTTCACCCTCACACGCTTGAACCGCAATGGTCGCGTACGGTGCGGTTCCAGAGAACTTTTCTTCCGAGAACACTCAAGCTGTGGAATGAGCTCCCAGCCGAGGTTTTTCCAAGGAACTACAGCATGGAGTTCTTCAAGAAATGCGTGAAGAGGTTTTTAGAGGGTCGGCAACGCATGAGTGACGCCCCTGGTGTTGCAAATGTCCATAGGCTACGGTGACTGTTTAACATCAGGCAGGCCGTATGCTTGATTACCACCTTAGTGGTATAAAAAAAATTAATACTTGTGTTCCAAGCAGCTGCAAATTATTGCGGACATTTTACAATAAGCAATCCTTATGTTGCATACACACAAGTGTTATAAAAATTCCAAAAGAAATAAAAGATGTGAAAAGATAAAAGCGAAATAAAATTCAAAGTAATTAAGGAGGCGTAAATAACAAACTCGGCAAGTCCGCTTCAAAGTAGAAAGATAAATAAAGATTGTCCCGGCGCAAATAAAAAGTGTCCCTCTAGGTAAGTAGCTGGGGTACGTACTTTATACGATAATCACTTCCGACGCATTGCGACTACTTTCGGGAACTACGTGGAAGGCATTTTAGAGTATCTTTATTTTTATAGTCGTGAAAATTTGTAAAATATTTTGACCAGCTCGACGGCTCAATCGTGAATGACGCGACTTTGACACAAACTCTCGTGCTTCGATTCCCTCACAAGGCAAACATTTGTGTGCATGAACATGTCTGTTTGTCTTGGTCTGGATGGTTTAAGAGTGGTATGGTGCATCAAAGCAGCCCGTCTGGGGGAGTACCCTCCACCTCACAGAAAACCGCAGCCAAATAACAACTCCCTAGAGGGTTCTTGCGTGTGAGTGAGGTCACCAGTATATTCCCAAGGAGTTGGTGTGTAAGCAGCAGAGGAGGCATCGCGCGAGTGATACTTAATATATTGCAAGCGGTGACCAGTCAGAACCCGTTATATACGTTTTCCCATACTTAATAATGTAAAAAGGTATTAGTATATTTAATAATGTAAAAAGGGATGAAAAATAAAATAAACGGAATTACATAATTATAATAAATGTATTAACTTATTTAGCACTTTGTAGGTTAACCAAGGTAGGTAGGTAGGGCGCTTTCTCTTAAGCGTAAAACTCTAGTATTAGAAGACACTTCCATAGCAACATAAAAATTATGGAATCATACGTGCAGCACATGTTTTTCTTTGTCGTTAGTTAAAATATTATCACTAACTATATAATTTAGCTATGACGAACGATGAGCTGAGAGTGCGGCAATTTGGAATCGGGCAACGAAACCAAAGGGGCCCACTGCTGGTCGACTTCATGGAGAAGGTGGAACTCTTTATGATGAACTCAGGAAGCAGCCGCAGTGCAAATGGACTTGGAGTAGCCCGGATGGTACGACAAAAAAGAGATAGACTTCATCTTGACGACCAACCGGCATTTGTTCAATAATGTCCCTGTGATCAACAGGGTGAAAACCGGAAGCGATCACCGGATGGTATGAGGCCTGAACCTTAACAAAAAGGAAAGGTGTCGCCTAGCAAAGTCTACCGCTCTGTCCATCTCGTGCCGTGATCCAAAACCCCGAAAGCTTCAACTTGAAGATATTTTTTTTGACGACTAAATTTCAGGTATTCTAATGTGATGTAAGTAAACGAACTGTTTCTTTATCAATAGTGCTGCGACTTACCCCTGTTTCTCAGAATCTCGTTTGCCAATATAAGGTGCGTCATATACCAGAAAATTCGATTTGGCATGTAGTATAACCAAATTCGCAGATGCAGTTACAAGAAAAAGCTAGCGTTTATTTTAATAATACAGCTACCGCGGATAGGCTGCCGTAGCCTACGAATGCTACGTTTCCAATATAAGGATAGTACACTATGCTTACTGGTAACTACACTCACTCGCAGGAACACAACAACTGTTCGCCCTTCACAACAACATCTTTTCGCAGCGATCTTCCGCGAGATGTAGGTACTTCCCGAGACTTCTTTTTCATTCGTCTATTTGCAAGGTGCACCAAGTGCACGTTGATATTTGAGATGTGTGCACGTTAGGATGGATTTAATTATAAAGATGTTAGTTACTACTCAAAATTTCTTACACCAAGAAATGGCGTCCTATATACTTTACTTGAATATATTTATTGTACTATTTACAAAAAAAATATGAAATAAAATACAACTTCCTTAATTACTATTTCGCATGAAATTTATATTATTTTTATTTCTTCGATTCAGAAGCCATCTAAGGGTCTGAGAATCCGCTGGTCGTAATTAGGGGCCGTTGGTAAAGTTTTATAATTGGACTCTTACTCTGACCCTCCTTCATTAGGTTGTAAATGCACCAAGATTTTAGTACTGTGCCCAATTATATAGATGATTTTATAATTATTTATGACACAATTATTCAAAGAAAACTATGAATATTTTTTCATTGTACAAAACTATTACTGGTACACCGGTGAGGAAAGTAATGCTTAGTGCGTAGTAACGTTGTTTTTTTCGTTCTGTACCCTACTTATCTTTCCTTAACGAGTGTCATGAAAAATAGCCAAAAACGACGTCCTCTCCTACGGAGGAACTCGAGATGTCTAAATCCATCCATAGTTTTGTCGCGATTATGGAATTGTCGCGTATGACGCCGTCGATTTTATCTACTCCTCCCAAAGCTAGAAGAATTTTTATTACTAAATATTGCAATCAAAATGTAACCTTCCTAGATACCAATAACAGTGCCTGGATACAAATAATATTTCAGTAGGATAAACAGTGCTTTAACAATATAATAAAAGTCTGAAAGAAAATTACCAGTTCTATGAGCTATTTTTCGGACTGGTTCTTTTGTAGTCAAATAACAATATATATACCATTTTCGGTATCGTAATATTAAAGTAGTTTAAAAGTGATAGTAGTATATAACTTATTCAAGGAAACGTTCGATGAAAACACGATCGTTTTGATCATTGAATGCGAATTAATAGCACTGAGTGTGCTCTCAACTTAACTCAAAAACTCTCCCTCGTTAATCCTGATTTATTAAAATTAATTTTGCCACTAATTAGGAGAGAAATATAATGAATTATAAAAAAATATATACACTACACATGGCCTTTTATTTAGTTATTATATACTTGCAATTCAATGTGTATTCTTGTAATGTTTAGAATGTACTTTGTAAGGAAAAAAAGTAAGTGTCTATAAGGCAGAAAAGAAAAAAAATCTTAAGTAAAAGTAATATAAATTAAATTTGAAACTACTGTTTACAAATAATGGAGCATAAAAAGAAGGCTTCCGACTGATATAAATCTGTCAGAGCCCGTCTTTAGTTTGGCCTCGGACTGGCTTTAAGGATTAGAAGCAGGAGACCTCGGCGGAGACGGTAGTAGTTCTCCAACGCGGCAGGTCCGGACGCAGATGTAATCTATAGAGCTGCCCCGGTCGCTCTGCGCCCCACTACATCAGCAGACGGATGCGCTCACCGTACCTCCTAGCGCGCCCTTTGAAACATTTTCAAATATCATGGAGGATGCCTTAAATAAATTATCTAATAGCCATAAAACTGTTATAATTTGTGGAGACTTTAATATAAATATCTTGGAGAAAAATACTGTTACCTACAACTTTTTAAATTTATTTAAATCATACAATTTACATCATATTTTTACAGAGCCAACAAGAGTAACTGCTACAAGTGCTACATGTATTGATAACATATTTAGCACTGTAAAACCTTTGTATCAATGTATAATTAATAAAGTTCAGTCAGACCATTCAGGTCAGTTGGTTTCATTTCCAAATTCTTCAAAAATACAAAGAAAGCAAATAAATTATATACCATTTACTAAAAGCCGCTTAGAAAGATTTAGGTCTAATATAGCAGAAAAAATTGTATTGTTGCCCTGTCACGGTACTCCGGACCACTTGTACAGTTCGTTATTTAGCTTAATCACTAGTGAATTTAATACAATCTTTACTCCAAAACAACTATCTGTAAGTGACCGTATGACATTCAGTGATTGGGCAACTCCTGGTATTTACAAAAGTCAGAATAAATTGTATGAACTTTATGAAGAAAGGACCTGTAATCACAATCCGACTTTTCAAGAACTTGTAAAAAATTATGCCAAAATATTTAAACGAGCCTGTTCCAATACTAAGTGTATATATTTAAGAAATAAAATTAATGGTTCAACAAATATTATTAAATCTGTTTGGGATATGATAAATAATGAGACGGGTAGAGCGAAAGTACGTAGTCGAGACTTTCGGTTAAAGATAAATGATATAGATATCAGAAATGATGTAGAAATTGCGACTGAGTTTGAAATATATTTTTCTAACATTCCTCTTATCACTACGAGAAATCTTATGTCTTCTTCTATATCTGCTGAACTGGTTCTCAAACAGAGCGTGGTAGAATGCGACACAATATTTGAATTTTCAGCTGTAAGCCCAAAAGATGTTTTGAACGCTTTTAAATCAATAAATATGAAAAACACTAAAGATCTGTGGGGTCTATCTGTCAAAACCATTTCTTCTATTATTATTTCAATCGCTCCACATTTAGCTACAATTTTCAATTGTTGTGTGGCATCTGGTGTATTTCCTGACTTGATGAAACATAGTAAAATCATTCCATTATTTAAATCTGGTGATAGTTCGGACCCTTCGAATTTTCGACCTGTTTCCATACTGCCCATTCTCAGTAAAATTTTTGAAAAACTAATGTTTAGCCAGTTGCTCAGACATTTCAATACACATAACTTGCTTCATAGGAAACAGTTCGGATTTACGAGAGGTTGTTCAACTATAGACGCAGGGATTCATTTGCTTAAAAGTATATTCGCGGCATGGGAGGGTTCGCAAGATGCCTTGGGAATTTTCTGTGATCTGTCTAAAGCGTTTGACTGCGTGCACCATGACACTCTTGTCAGAAAATTACACCACTACGGTATCAGGAACAAGGCTCTCGAACTTCTGTCTTCTTATCTGGGCAATAGGATACAGAAGGTCGATGTTAATGGTAAAAGATCTTCGGGGTCCCCTGTAGTTATGGGAGACCCACAGGGGTCAATTCTCGGTCCATTCTTATCTTTAGTATATATAAATGACTTACCTTATTATGTAAGGGATAAACATGAGATTGTATTATTTGCGGATGATACCTCTTTGACATTCAAAATTAATAGACGGTTAGGTAATTATGACGAAGTTAACGATGCTCTCTCTAAAGTTATTCATTAGTTTAGTGTTAATAATCTGCTTTTAAATGATAAAAAGACTAAAGTAATTAAGTTCTCAACACCTAATGTAAGACAGGTGGCTATGCCAATGTACATATTAATGGAACTAATTTAGCCCCTGTGGAGACAACTGTATTCTTGGGTATAACAATTGACTCCAGACTACAATGGGCCCACAAATTGAAAAATTATCAGGAAAACTAAGTTCTGCAATCTATGCAGTGAAAACTATTAGACGGCTCACTGATATTGATACGGCTAGAATAGTTTATTTCAGCTACTTTCATAGTATTATGTCATATGGAATTCTTCTTTGGGGTAACTCCGCGGATATTAACACCATCTTTTTATTGCTAAAGAGAGCCATAAGAGCTATCTACAAACTTGGTCCCCGGGAGAGCCTTAGAGAAAAATTCAAAGAAATAAATATTCTAACAGTCGCATCGCAATATATCTATGAAAATCTTTTATTATGTCCATAAAAACATAGACTCATTTTGTAAAAAGAGTGATACTCATAGTATAAATACTAGATATAAGCATAATCTTGTGTTACATGCAACCCGTCTCCACAAAATAAGTAATTCTTTTATGGGGCAATGTATACGGTTCTATAACAAACTTCCCAGCAATATAAGAGAATTGTCAATAAACAAATTTAAAACTACTATTAAAGCCAAATTATGTAGCAGGGCATATTATAAAGTATCTGACTATATTAATGATAAAAATGCCTGGGAGTGAGTCGATCCAATTATAATGTAATTCTCACCTAGTCATAAACTGCACGGTAGGGAAAAAAATTGTGACGATTCCAAACAAATGTAGCCATTTTTACGGAATAAAAAGATTTTGACTTTGACTTGACTTTGACTTTGTACGCAGGAAGAGGACCAGAGAAAGATGCAACACCTTATGTTGCTCAATAGTCCACAGTGGTTCGGTGACGCAGTGGTGAAACGCACTGTTACATTACTTTGACACAAACGCTCGTGGGCTCGATTCCCACACAGGGCAAACATTCGATTGCATGAACATCTGTTTGTCTTGGTCTGGGTGTTTTTAAGAGAGTCCGTCTAGGAAAGTTCCTCATTACCTCATAGAAAACAGTAGCCAAATAACAACTTCCTAGAGCTTCCTAGTCCTGCTTGCGTCACCAGTAAGTTCCTAAGGAGTAGCTGTGTTAGCAGCAGAGGTAGCATCGCGCAAGAGATAATTAATGTATTGCAAGTGTTCATAGACTACGGTAGCCACTTTACATCAGGTAGGCCGTATGCTTATATGCCACCCGACGTTGTATGAAAAAAAAGTAAAATTGCCGTTTTTTGTCTTAAGTCGGTACTCCATTCGTATTAGTTCTTAAAATTTTTATTATAAATTAAAAATATATATATTTACTAAATCATCGACTATCATAAACATTTTTATGAATTAAATTTATCAAACGAATAATATTTGTGACAGTTGATTTTGATACAACAAATCTGGATAGATTAATATTATGTCCGCGAGCAAGCTAAATACACGTAATATCATCAATGTAATAACTTTAAAACTATGTTTCTAGCAAATAAACTAATTAATTGAAATCTATCCTACAAGATCCTACAAGTAGTCTTTAGAAGTGTTTCAATATTTTTCTAGTTAATGCAGCGATTAATGCATAGTAAAAATATTCATTAGCTGTCACATTGGAATGCAAAAATAATTAGTAGGCATATTTTTGAACTGAAATGTTGTAATGCCATCGTGTTTACAACGCTCGCTATTCGCCATGAATGCCTTATTCTTTGCCTAATTATTCACGTTTCTGACTGCTAACGATATGAATTGTGTGGAAAACTTCGCTTTTCCGCGAATCTGTTACAGTGGAAAGCAGTTTTCTCGGCAGGAAGTAGAGTGAAGGTTTGCGGGTAACATAATTGCCAAGGCGGGTCTATAAAAATGCGCCTAAAAGCAAACAGCAATAAAACGAAGAAAAAATACCGTTTACAAGCAGAAGTAAGTGCGGACACGGAACGGTATGGTGCAATTGCGAGCGGAGCGGAAATTAAAGGAAATTGTTGCCGAGTAGCTGACAAGAGTAGTACCGGATGATATTTTTGTATGTAAATACACTCACACAAAATCATCTTGCTGGAATTATGGTAGGTAACCTTGTCACGATGAGTTATTGTTCACGCATGATGGTTTTTTTTTGTATCACATAATATTTAAGCAGGTAACCTAACCGTCTACGGTTAATATTGTTAATTTTTGTGGTCATCTTTCATTGGCTTTGATAATGATGTTTATGCACTGTATTTACTGTATATGACGAGCTCGGTGGCGCAGTGGTGAAACGCGTTGTTACGCTACTTTAACACTAACGCTCGTGGGTTCGATTCCCACACAGTACAAACATTTGTGTGCATGAACATGTCTGTTTGTCTTGGTCTGGGTATTTTCTATGTATAATAAGTATGTATTTACAAAAAAAAAATATTTACGTATGTTTATCAGTTGTCTAGTACCCATAACACAAGCTTCGCTTACTTTGGGGCTAGATGGCGCTGTGTAATTTGTCCGACATTATATATTTATATTTATTTAATTTATATGTTATGCTGTTGATGTCCCTAATAAAGAAAATAAAAATAAAAAGAAATGTGTAGTAGGGATACAAATCGTAAGTAACAATGCAAAACATTTTTATTTTATATAACGTCGGGACGATTACAAGCATACGACTCACCTGATGGAAAGCGGTTACCGTAGCCTATGAACGCCTGAAATACATTTGCGCATTGTTTCATTCGCGCAATAGCGGACAGGCCGCTCTGATGCGCCTTGCCTCTATTAAAAACACCCAGACGTAGAGAGACATGTTAATGCCCACAAATATTTATCCTGTGAGTAAACCTTATAAACATTTGCCTCTACGAATACATTATTGTATTTAAAATAAAATGTTAATTTCGGATTACTTTGTACATTGACATGACATTTAATGTTTCACGGTAGTGTCGGTAGATGGTGCCATATTTAAAAACGTTAATAATTGTACTTGACATTTGACTTGTATGTATTAATATATAATTATGTTTTAATTTATTAATGGATTGGGTCCGCCACCTAAGTCTAAGGATTGCGCTAAAAAACTGGTATTTACAGTTTTGTTTTCTCAACAACCCACGGAGAAAACCAGACCTTTCTCAGGTAAAGTTACACTTTAGAAATATAATTTCATATCACTCACCTCACGATGTTTCCCTACAGCGCCGAGGAAGTGATAATTAGAAATATGTACTTAAATCCGAATACATTTAAGTACATATTTCTAATGAGGATTGACCAGTTGATCTATAAGCCAGTTCTTTGTCCACCAGGCTATCACTGCGCTATAATAATGATGTCTGCGCTGAATTATTTCCATTCCGGTATAGTGACAGTGGTAGATGCCTTAAATTAACAAAAACACCATGTTTTCTCGTTTCTGTACCGTCATAATTTGTACTTACATAAATATAAAAATCGGCCAAGTGCGAGTCGGACTCGCGCACTAAGGGTTCCGTACCATTATCTATAAAAACGGCCTAAAAAAAACAAGTTTGTTGTATGGGAGCCCCCCTTAAATATTTGTTTTATTTTAATTTAATTATTTATTTTTAAAGTGGATATATAATTAAATATTCTGTGAAAATTTCAAGCGTCTACCTGTTGCCGTTATCAATATCGAGGAAAAACGAGCAAAAAAATCACGTGTATTGTATGGGACCCCCCTTAAATATTTATCTTATTCTATTTTTTAGTATTTGTTGTTATAGCGGCAACAGAAGTACATCATCTATGAAAATTTCAACTGTCTAACTATCACGGATCGTGAGATACAGCCTGGTGACAGACGGACGGACAGCGGAGCCTCAGTAATAGGGTTCCGTTTTACCCTTTGGGTACGGAACCCTAAAAATGACACTAATATACGAGTACGTTTGAATAAGGACGTAAAGCTTCATGGCGTCGTTGGACGTGTCAATATTTATTTTTACAGAACGTCGGGAGGCATACGGCCCACCTGATGTAAAACGGTTTCTGTAGCACATGGACGTTTGTAATACATTAAGTAACCACCTCTGATGATAAAATAGCAACTACTTAGGAGCTTTCTGATGACCTAACATGCGCAGGAACACAAAAATCCTCCATAGAGTTGTTATTTGGCTGCGGTTTTGTGTGAGCTGGAGGTACTTACACAGACGGACTACTTTGCGCCTTACGGATGCGTCATACCTCTCTTAAAAACACCTAAACCAGGATAAATAGATACGTTAATGCACACAAATTACTCCTGTGCGAGTAGAACCCACAAGCGTCGGCGTCATAGTAGCGTTATCAATCACTACACCACCGGGCTCGTCAGTATCAATCTAACTGAATACTGATATAATCATCTGGGGTTCCTCCGTGCTCGGACGGTACTATTGTAAATTAATACTTACGTTTATGTACAAAGTTTCCAAATTACAACAATGAGACCCCGCCCTTTTCACCTCATCTAAAAAACACAAGATAACCGACTTTGTAATGTAACCTAACCTAACCTAACCTAACCTAACCTAACCTAACCTAACCTAAACCAGGATAAATAGATACGTTAATGCACACAAATTACTCCTGTGCGAGTAGAACCCACAAGCGTCGGCGTCATAGTAGCGTTATCAATCACTACACCACCGGGCTCGTCAGTATCAATCTAACTGAATACTGATATAATCATCTGGGGTTCCTCCGTGCTCGGACGGTACTATTGTAAATTAATACTTACGTTTATGTACAAAGTTTCCAAATTACAACAATGAGACCCCGCCCTTTTCACCTCATCTAAAAAACACAAGATAACCGACTTTGTAATGTACATTAAATTAATTTATTTCGTCTCCAGACTTGTTTCTCCGTAATAAACATAAAATATAATAAATTCACTTAGCTCCGCGCAAAACACAAAAAGAGGCAAACGGTATAATAATATTTACTAGCGTAAACATTTTCAGATAAAGATACCGACTTGATTTACTCAGTAATTATATATTGTATCGGATATTCGATTTATACGAAGATGTAATCAAATATTTAAATAAATTCCAAGAATACTAAGTATAGACCTTGTAACAAAGTCTAGCGGGTAATATTCTATAAAAAAATGATAAATACTTTTCTTATTTTCACAGAATAAATAAAGGAGAATTTCAGATTTAGGCACAGAACTTTTACTTATGTACATTTAATATATGACAAACTCGATGGTGGAGTAAATAGTAATGATACTTTAACACCGGCGCTCTTGGGTTCGATTCCCAGTTGTGGATATTTTCAAGTGAGGTAGGGTGGCGCAGTGATTAGTAACGCTACTTTACGTCAACGCTCGCGGGTTAGATTTCCACACAGGACAATTCTTTGTGTGCATGAACATGTCTGTTTGTGTTCGTCTGTGTGCCTTTAATAGAGGTAGGACACAATAAAGCAGCTCGACAGGGGAACCACGTTCACCTCACTGAAAACCGCAACAAATAACAACTCCCTGGATGGTTTTTGGGTTCCCGCGAGCGAGTGATGTTACCAGTAAGCTGCTAAGAATTATCAGTAGACGTGGCAACACACTAGTGATACTTCATGTACTTCAAGCGTTCACAGGTTACAGTAGCCGCTTTACATCAGGTGGGCCGTATACTTACATACCACCCGACGTTGTATAAAAAATAAAAATAAAAAATATACATATCCTACATATGTATATTTTTTATTTGGACGAGCTCGGTGGCTCAGTCGTGAATGACGCGACTTTGACACCAACGCTCGTGGGTTCGATTCCCACACAAGGCAAACATTTGTGTGCATGAACATGTCTGTTTGTCATGGTCTGGGTATTTTCTATGTATAATAAGTATGTATTTACAAAAAAAAAGTGTATTTACGTATGTTTATCAGTTGTCTAGTACCCATAACACAAGCTTAGCTTACTTTGGGCTAGATGGCGCTGTGTAATTTGTCCGACAATATTTATTTATTTATATAAGCTGCTGCCCGCGGACCCGGTCGCCTAAAATTCAGCTAGACTACGACCCTATGTACCTATCCAGCTTTGATTTTTGATGATATTGGTGGCGTAGTGGTGAAACGCGCTGTTACGCTAATTTGACTCCAACGCACGAGTTTGAGTTTGTGAGGAGGATACACTTTCAACCAGAAACGACTGAATGGAATGGATTTCTTTTTTTACATACAACGACGGGAGACATACGGCCCACCTCATGTTAAAACGGTTACCATATAGCCAATGAACACTTGCAATACATTAAGTAGCGCGATGCCACCCCTACTGCTAACACGAGAACTCTTTATGAGCTTACTGGAGGCCTCACTCACACGCAGGAACACAACACCCTTCAAAGAAATTGTTATCTGGCTGTGAATATTTGTAAGGTGGATAACTTCCCCAATCGGGCTACTTTAAAGCGCCCTATCTCTCTTAAAAATACCCGCACCGAGGTAGACAGACATGGTCACACTAACGTTTGTTCTGTTTAGAAATCGAACTCACGAGCCTTGAATTTAAAACTAACTTAACCAGTCCCCCATAGGGGTCGTCGTTTTAATCATAGCAGTGCTAATAGTTCGAATAACGTATCCAGTATTTTTTGACTGTTCAGTAACTCTACAGAAGCAAAACAACCTCCCAGAGAACCCATATAAGCAACTGAAACAAACCGCTGTAAATTACATAATATAAAAAACGAGTGTGCTTTAGACCACACGACTGAAGTAAAACTTCTTTAGCTCCATAGTGTGATACAGACAATAGGCCTACACTGTGTCTTAGATATACGAAACTTAACTCGCTATGAGAGAAAGAGAGAAAGAAAATGTGTGCGCGCACCTCTCTCTTTTGCCCCTACAGTAATATACGAAACGTAACTCTCTCTCTTTCTATCTTCACTAACTTATATCTCCCTATCAACTTCCGTTCGCCTCGCCTGATCACACTTTTTGTAACGCTCTCGGCACGCATTCACCAGCTTACTACCCAAGTCATGCGTGCGTAAAGAAGTTTTACTTCAATAAAGATTCAAATAAATGAGTCTAGTGCGGACATAAACTTGAGTTGCGACACGATATCCAGCTACAACTTCTCTTTGAATTAATCAAATTGTAATGTAATGCTATCGAAGTAACCACCCTACCATCAAATCTGCTGAATTATGGAGTACGCCGTCCGAATTTGTAACGGAACGTTGAAAAGCCTACAATACGTCACCATCGACAGCTCATTCTCAATAGTCACGATATAATAGCCCTACTACACACGCAATAGTCCAGAAACAATCCAAAACAAACTTTAAATAAAACCTCATAAAAGCTTCACTAACTGCAATACAGAAAATAGCAAACAGACGTGACAATACCAATACAATTTGACCTCCAACTGCACATAGGATTTCCCGCCGTGCCATTTGTTGTGAAATGCCAAAAGGGGGCCGGGGGATCAATGAAATCTGGTTTTCAAGAGAAACACATCACACGTCAGCGAAATCGTAACGCCGTACAGGAACAAAGTGCATCTAGTTAAAACGGGAGGCACAATAGCGACATCAATATTGGCTGACCCCCTGTGACCCCCCAGATCCGACCCCCCATTCAAAATGGCGACTGTGAAGAGCTGTCGAAGCTCGACACATTGTGACGGGTGCAACCTCGACGTATATATTGACTGTTCGGTATGCCTTTTTTTAATTTACAACTTCCTTTAATATCGGTTCGGTTCAGTATTGTTTGGGAACTAGAATATAAAAAAAACTTATATCCGAAAGGCAGTAAGTACATCAATCATGGGTACATTTTCACACACCGAGTGGTACACCTACCGCATTGTTGACTTTCCTATTAGGTTATTAAAGGGTCCTTAGTCACTTAAATCTATACATATAAATATGTATAGTGTCTGTGAGTTCAAAATATAAAGCCTTTATCTTAAGCTCATATTATTATTTTCACGTTACCAAAGCCTAAATACGCATTTTTAACTTTCACTGATAGGTAGAGGACTGTTCAGATCAGAATATAGGGTACTTTTTATCCCGTAATTTTTATCCCGTAATTCCCGGGAAATATCTTCCACTTCGGGGGACTTTGCAATTTTATTTTTATTATTTTCATAGAATACGTATTTTTGTATCAGAAAATAACTACGCATTTTTTAAGTAATATAAATAAAATATATATACGTTGCCTCCTGTAAAGGTCAATAGATGGTGCTGTACGAAAATTGAATCGCTCTATGGTTGCGTCTACGACCCTGAGCTTTGTTTTTTTTTTTAAACAGAAACAATTTCATGTCTACAGCGAAATAAAGGCTACTAAAAGCCCAAATCTCATGCGTGCGAAGCCGCGGGCTTCTGCTAGTGTAATAATACTTTATGAGTATTATATATTCAGAACACTTTGGACGAGGAGTACTGTTGCCCGAGATACAGGTATCTTACCTAGTTCAGGCACAGATGCAATACATTATAAGCTTGTATCAAAATATTTTTGCTCAATAAAGTTATTACTATTATTATAGTACATCGATATTGTCAACTTTGTTTGATATTGACTGATTGTTCGCTGTAGCGGATGTGGTGAGGCAATAAACAACCATAAACAAAAATAACCATGCCGCTATAAAATACCAGAAGTGATAAAGAATAATTTCTATAATTGTATAAAGTCAACAAACTACCTCAATGTCTCAAGACGAAAATCTTTGACCAGTGTGTGTTACCAGTGATGAAGTTCAAGGTTGCACAGCGTACGACGGAGAGAGCCATGCTCGGAGTAGAAACTCCGCGATCATCGCATTCAAATAGACGACACGTACTACTGGAGCGACTCTCAAACCGTCATGCATTGGTTGAGAAACAGAAGCCGAAAGTATACTCCATTCGTTGCTCATAGACTTTGGGAAATAACAGAATCCTCAAGAGCGTCGGACTGGCGATGGGTCCCCACTCATCTGAATGTCGTAGACATGGCTACGAGAGGTGGCCACATCCCCACAGAAGAAGACGTTTGGTGGACCGGAGTTTCTGAAGCGGCCGAAGTCTGACTGGCCGCGATGGGAAACCCACCAAGACGACGTTCAAGAAGAAGAAGTACGCGTCGTCACAGAATCGAAGAAACACTCGGCACTACCCGACATAGAACGGTTTTCCTCATACGACCGTTTGATTGGAACGACAGAACAGAGACAGTAGAGAACTACGAGATAGATTCAGAAATGAGCACATCCGTAGCAGAACTAGAGTTACCAACGTGGCTCTAAGGAAGCTGAAGTGGAAGTGGGCAGGCACATAGCTCGGAGAACCGATGGCCGTTGGGGCAGAAAATTTCTCGAATGGCGACTACGAACCAGAAAACGCAGCGTAGGAGGGCCCCCTACATTAGTTGTTGGAGGGGAGGTCATTCCAGTAGAGATTTTCCATAATCATTTGGTGTTTAAGGAGTCATTATCAACTTTAGAATCAAAGTCAACCCCTCTGCACATAATGCATCCTACCAATTGAAAAACTAGGCTCTGGCGAAAGAGAGGTCATCATTCCTGGAGGTATGTTCCTGGGGAGTTGCTACGTTATTACAGACGAGCTCGGTGGTTCAGTCGTGAATCACGCGACTTTGAGACCAACACTCGTGTGTTCGATTCCCATACAAGGCAAACATTTGTGTGCATGAACATGTCTGTTTATCTTGGTCTGGATGTTTAAAGAGAGGTAGGGCGCATCAAAGCAGCCCGTCTGGGGAAGTACCTCTACCTCACAGAAAACCGCAGCCAAATAACAACTCCCTAAAGGGTTGTTGTGTTCCTGTGTGTGAGTGAGGTCACCAGTAAGCTCCTAAGGAGTAGCTGTGTATGAAGCAGAGGAGGCATCGCGCGAGTGATACTTAATATATTACAAGTATTAATAGGCTACGGTGCTTTACATCAAGTGGGCCGTATACTTGATTCCTCCAGACGTTGCATAAAAAAAAAATTACAAATCTGCTTGCTGCTGTAGTGTACCGTACAAACATAACGTGCTCTTAACTGTACGTGGTATGATAAACTACGCTTAGCAATGCACGTGTCGAGTCATATCATTCAATACCACGACAATTTCAATGCATGCACAAGCAAGCTAGAATTACCCTGGAAATTAGTCATTGTGCATCATGTGCTAAGGCTAGATGTGTATCTAGATCAGTAGGTATACACAATATTCGCAGGTACTATAGGACTTAAATAAAAAATAAAAAAAAAAATTTTTTTTTTTACTTAAATTAGACGTAAACAAACTAAAGAGTTAATAGATTCAGGCGTTATTTTGCGAAAGTCTAATTTACATGCAATTTGATCTAACCTGCTTTGTGTGCTTCAGCCACCAATTAGTTCATGCGGCCTAGCGCCGACCGGCACCCACCCACTACTGTTAGTACGTGCTACATGCCGACGCTGCCATGGCTACTCCGGTAGTCTCTGCCTCGGCTGCCCCCATCACCACCGTCGCTGCCACGACCAGGCCACTCGTGGCAGCGACGGTGGTGGTGGGGGCATGCGGATTCTGTTCCAGATGGCGGACGACCGCAGCAGCCGAGGCAGAGACTACCGGAGCAACCATGGCAGCGTCGGCATATAGCACGTACTAACAGTAGTGGGTGGGTGCCGGCCGGCGCTAGGCTGCATGAATGTGGCGGAAGCACACAAAGCAGGTTAGATCAAATTGCAAACAAACTAAAGACACAAAAACACGTTTTTCGTGAGATTTTTTTTTATAACTAATTTATTAATTGTTAATAATTTTGACGAGCTCGGTGGCGAAACGCGCTGTTATGTTACTTTGACACTAACGCTCGTGGCTTCGATTCCCACACAGGGAAAACATTTGTGTGCATTAACATGTCTGTTTGTCTTGGTCTGGATGTTTTAAGAGAGGTAGGGCGCATCAAAGCAGTCTGTCTGACCTCAACCACACAGAAAACCACTGCCAAATAACAACTATCCTTTTTAGGATTCCGTACCCAAAGGGTAAAACGGAACCCTATTACTGAGGCTCCGCTGTCCGTCCGTCCGTCCGTCCGTCCGTCCGTCTGTCACCAGGCTGTATCTCATGAACCGTAATAGTTAGACAGTTGAAATTTTCACAGATGATGTATTTCTATTGCCGCTATAACAATAAATACTAAAAAATAGAATAAAATAAATATTTAAGGGGGCTCCCATACAACAAACGTGTTTATTTTTTTGCCGTTTTATAGATAATGGTACGGAACCCTTCGTGCGCGAGTCCGACTCGCACTTGGCCGATTTTTTTTTATACCACTAAGGTGGCAAACAAGCGTACGGTCTACAAGTTGATAAGCAGTTACCGCAGACTATGGACATTTGCAACACCAGGACACTCTTGTGTTGTCGACCCAGTAAGGACCTCTGCGCGCCTTTTTTGAAGAACCCCATTTCTCTACGTTTTTCATCATCATATTATGTTATTAAGCAATAAATATAATAATGTCAAAATTTAATTTTTGATTGTAACCGTCTTTCATACTGATGTGTATCTACATCTACACGTATCGACCAAACAGTGTCTGATGTCAGATAGCGTGTGTCTGACACCGATTCAACGCGGTTATTCTGAAACACGATACTCATTAAAACTTCCCCGAGAGCTGCTGAGAGTCCTTCAAGTGTCACGTCAGCGAAGACACTCCAATCTTATTAATTATAATTACACTGCTGGCTTAGTTCGCGCGCATCAGAAGCGCTACGGTGCAGAGACGGCAGTCTCAACTAGGCATGTATTCTATAATCAAATATAAATTCATAGTGATGGATTACGTCGATAATTTCAAATTAGCGTAATTTCAATATACATTATACACAGTTTCATAGTCACAGAAAGATAAATGGCCTCGTTGCGTGTGTTACTTTGGATGGGATGGCACAGCCCGTCTTTGGATGGGTTTATTTATCTCAAGCTTCTCCGCTGAAAAACCGCAGTTGAGAATTGAGGTGGAGTATGTGGTAAACCAGTGTTTTGCAAAATGTTTGTTTCTAAGGCACATCTACCGATTTAAAAAAAAAATTATTTAAGTACGCCATAGGAAAATCAATCATCAATTTATTATCTAAATCAATATAACACGAAAAGGTGTTCAATAAGAACTGTAAATCAACTAAACTGAGCATAAGCGACAGAAATAGATAAGCTCGCTTAACTCTGTGCACGCACTATATATCCTTTACCGTCTGACAAAACTGGTCATTTTTCTGCGGTAAACCATCTAACGACCACTGGTGTACAATGTGCTGCGGCACACACTTTGCGGTACTCAGCAATAAATCTCATGTCAATAAAATTGAAAGGTGACCCAGAGTCCAACAGTGGAATAAGTACCAAACCATTGCTTTATGTCTGTATCTAAAAAAATGTCCGTACTATATTGATATGAAAAAGACTTGCCTAATTTACAGGAAATGTAGCATGCTGTCAGCTTAAAATTTGCAGCAGTGTTCCTTTTATTATATGAAGGTGTAATAAGAAAGTGTTTTTGAAAATGATTCCTGCAAGTGAATCATAGTTGGGCAAAATATCGTTAACGCTAAGAGTCGTGTTTGCAACACTAACCTCGTTAGGTTATTGCAAACTTAGTAACACTCAATTTTCCTTAAGGTGGAGAAACTTCTTCAGAAGAACTACTTCTTATGAGATCCAACTGTACCTTACTTCTCTTTCACCTCAGCTCCGATTGCCAATGTGCAGGGTGCACTACGTACTGATTAGGTCGGTTTTGGCAAGTTTTTTTTCCTCCATTTGAGAACGAGCATCAGTTGCTGATAGGGGTTTGCTGTAGCAAACTAGAGATACACTTTTTGTAATGTTAGCCATAGTCACGGACACTGATTTCTATCAGACGTGCGCATGTGGTGTAAGACGATGTAGTATACAAAATAGGATTACTATTTTAGGCTAGAATCTTGCGCGAGTTGAGTTTGCGTAAAAATATCGATACAATTAATCGATACTTGAGATGTACAACACTATTGTACTCTACTATCCGTTTCTATAATGTCGAGAGCTCTCGACGGAAACCAGATATGACATCCTTATAACTTGCCTTGTACGTTCTAATTTGTCAAAGTAACTATTTTAAAAATAAACGTAGCTTTAAGGTACGAGGTAAGTGACAAGTCGCCATGTCAGCTCGAATAATGCTGCTATATTTCTGAAACTACTTAAGTTTTGAAGTAACAACGACTTCCAGCTCAGAAAGGAAGTTAGCGAGGAATAAAACACACAATGTCAATTTTAGTCTATATTTTAAATTTCTGGTTCAATTATTTTCTCTTCGAAGTCATCTTTTAATGTTATTTGAGGACTTTCGATAAGCCTGTTGACGAAATGAGACGGAGTGTTTGATTACCACGCAGAACAAACGTTTGTGTGCATGAACATGTCTGTTTGTCTCGTTCTGGGTGTTTTAAAGACAAGTAAGGCGCGTTAAAGAAAACAGAAAATCGTAGTTAAATAACAAAGTCTTTATTGAAGTCCTTTTCTGGTTATAAATGGTCATTATCTTCAGAGTCATGCAATTTGATCTAACCTGCTTTAGCACACAAAGCAGGTTGTTCTGGTCGTCGCTGCGACACGTGTTTCGCCTCTCTACGAAACCTCAGGCGCTGTAGATGTTAGTGCTACAATAATTTTAAATGGCGAGCAATCGCGAGGACGACTGCAGCAGCCGAGGCAGAGACAACCGGAGCAGCCATGGCAGCGACGGCATGTTGCATCTACTAACGGTAGTGGGTGGATGCCGGCCGGCGCTAGTTCGCATGAACTAATTAGTGCCAGAAGCATACAAAGCAGGTTAGATCAGATTGCATGTGAATTTGACATTCGGAACATAACGCCTGAATCTATTCATCTTTAGGGTCAACTTTAAAATTAGAAATCTAGATACCGAAGAAAGGTATAGCATATTTATTTACAGGTAAATCGATTGCTGACTTCTTGAGTTAGTCTACTTTTGAACATACCCTCTCTTACAGAAAGCAGTAGTCAGTACAAATTGTCTGGAGAGTTATTGCTTTGTTGCGAGTAGTTGAGGTCTTCAGCTAATATATGCTACTTTTACAACGGCAGCTATACCATACCAAAAACATAAACCGCTATTTGTGTTTCAGGTCATAATTTTAAATTGTCAGATTTAATTTTACACCCAATTTACTTCGTTTGAGTGGGGACAGCGATGTCAACGAGCTGATACGTTGACGCCTTCTTTTTATTTTTATTGTTGGTATCGTCGACAATATCTGTCGTATTTGTCAATATTAGGTATTTATATGAATTATGTATTATATATCTTCACGCGAGGTCCCTTGCGGGGTAGGCAGGGAGAATCGAGCGCCATAAGGCGCAGTCCTTACATACTTCACTCGCTTCTCTAACATTCATAGCTCTTTTCATGCACGCTCGCCGGTTCCTGGGGACCCTGGCATCACCTTCTGATAAAACACGACCAATTTGATATACATACATATATACACACATCAAAAGTGTCTAGGGATCAACATATATTTTTGCAATAACTTTTCTCCTGATTGATATTAATTAAAATTTTCTTTAAGGATTCATCAAATAAAGTGTTTTCGTTTGTCTACAGTAACGATAAACCAAGTCACCTTTGCATTAATAAAGAAATTTGCCATTTTCATAATAAAGGGATTTTTGACATTTGAACCACTAACATTAAAGTTCGAAAAAAAGACTGAAATAACAGTTTTCTTTAAAATTTTATTGGGTAACTTAAACAATTAATAATCCGTGTTTCTACCGCGAACACTAACAACACAAGAACATCGGTTTGGCATACTCAAAATGAGTTCATCCAAATCACGCTATGGAATGGCCGCCCATGTCAGTATCAGTCGACTTTGGACACGTTACCGAAGCACTGGTACCGTGGCTGAGCGCCATGGAGGACGGTATCGCTGCACCACACGAAGACAAGACCGATACATTCAAATCACAACTCGAAGAGCTCCAACAATAACCGCCATGATGATAGCCGTGACGCTCCATCACTCTTCAGGGAACTTAATTAGCGACCAAACAGTCAGAAACCGCTTGCATGAAGTGAACCTTCATTCCCGAAGACCGCTAAGGGTACCACCTATAGCAATGCACAATCGTAGGATTCGATATCAATGGGCTCTTGAACACAGAAATTGGGCAGAAGAACAATGGCGTTTCGTGTGCTTTTCTGATGAGTCTCGTTTTGGTATGAGACCGGATACAAGACATATACGACACTGGAGAACCCCTGGACGCCAACAGCGATTAAAATCCTGCCAAGAAGTCCATCCTTATAGTGGTGGAACCATCATGGTATGGGCGGGTATTTGGATCGGCGGAAGAACTGAGTTGATTTGGATCAGAGGCAACCTCAACGCTCAAATTTATGCTGAGACGATTGTATCAGACGTCATCGTTCCTCTACAAGTGCAAATCGGTCCCTTATTTCAGTTAATGCATGATAATGCACGACCGCACACCGCAAGAGTTGTAAGACAGACTCTCGCCACAGCTAACATCAATGTCATGCCCTGGCCTGCTCAGTCGCCAGACTTGAACCCGATTGAGCATGCATGGGATATGCTACAGAGAAGAGCTCTGCCGAATATGGAGGGTATCCAGTCGCAAGAAGACCTTTTTTTGTTGGTGCAACGAACATGGGCGGCCATTCCACAGCGTGATTTGGATGAACTCATTTTGAGTATGCCAAACCGATGTTCTTGTGTTGTTAGTGTTCGCGGTAGAAACACGGATTATTAATTGTTTAAGTTACCCAATAAAATTTTAAAGAAAACTGTTATTTCAGTCTTTTTTTCGAACTTTAATGTTAGTGGTTCAAATGTCAAAAATCCCTTTATTATGAAAATGGCAAATTTCTTTATTAATGCAAAGGTGACTTGGTTTATCGTTACTGTAGACAAACGAAAACACTTTATTTGATGAATCCTTAAAGAAAATTTTAATTAATATCAATCAGGAGAAAAGTTATTGCAAAAATATATGTTGATCCCTAGACACTTTTGATGTGTGTACATACATACATGTATTATATAAAGTATGAAATTGATAATAACAGATATAGTCATCAAGAACCCAACTTCAAAAAAAGCCGTCACGTGTTCTAAGGACTCCAAGGGCTTCCTAAAAAATTGTTACGCAAATTCAAGTCGATTTTTTTTTTTTTGTTTTGGAACATTTTTCCTTTACTTCTGCGACATGATATTGCCAAATTTCATGATTCTAGGTCAACGGGAAGTACCCTATAAGTCCCCTTGCGAGTGTCAAAATATGCACCTAAACGAGGCATAAACAGACGTATCTTTTGATTGCGTTGACTTAGAAGTTTGATTTTTTTACTACTCAAAGAGATTATAGACATGAATAGTTGATATTAATTTTAGCTTGATAGCTCCACCCGTTCCTGAGAAAAAGGGTCTTCACAGACAGACAGCCGGACAACAAAGTGATCCTATAAGGGTTCCGTTTTTCCTTTTAATGTACGAAACCTTAAAAACGAAACTAAGAAGTAGAAAATTTTGCCCATTGATTTGGAACCTTAGATCAGGATTATTGATGTTTGATTTTGTTTACGTCGTTATAGTTGTATTCAAGAACTCCAAAATAATTTGGCGTTTATATTATAAAAGGTAGCATTTTTCTTTCCAACATCCTCCTACTTTCGCGGTGTAAATCTTTGCTCTCCAAAATTACCCATCTTTTATTCCTACTAAGCTATGAACACAAATATTATAAATCAAAAGTAACTCAATCTGGTTGTCTTGTGTGGTGGTGTTGGGGTTGAATGAAAGAATCTTAATGAACTTTGGTCCTGTATATCTACTTAGCAAAAGACATAGACTGCCTATTATCGTAAAAAAGAGATTCTAAATGCAGACGAGTCACTAACAGAAGCTATTACCATATACGTATAGCAAAAATAAGGTTAGGTACAGTATATAATCCTTACTTTGGCTAACTGAATCTGGTATTATTTTTGTATATACTAATTTGGATAGCAAACAATCAT
This sequence comes from Pyralis farinalis, assembly GCA_947507595.1. Taxonomy (NCBI): domain Eukaryota; kingdom Metazoa; phylum Arthropoda; class Insecta; order Lepidoptera; family Pyralidae; genus Pyralis; species Pyralis farinalis. The sequence continues at coordinate 32,156,942 of OX382269.1, read as the reverse complement.
ACAGGCTGCCTGATATATCACATACACTGATACTTCAAATGAACATTTACAGATTACCGTAACAACTGTAACTGACATCAGGCGAGTTCTATGCTTATGATAACAAAATGGTCTGTTTGCATATTACGTCTAATGAATAACCAACCTGTCCACCTATATAAAATGTATCTAATCCAAAAGCACTCCCACATCGACTCTATAAGGTGTACCTACATATATAATGTTGAAAGCTCTCACCGGAAACAGGATATGACGTTACACTCAGCTCCGCCATTATAAAAACACGGTGAATTTTCGCACAATATTTTATACGTTTTGAAAATTGAGGGGTGCCAGACATTATCTTCAGAGTTAGGGACAACCTCGCATGTACGTAATGCATCTTTATTTTATATTATAAATTAATAAACATTAAAAAATATAATATTGAGGCTACTTAGCATAATAACCATCAATTAAAATAAAGGCCTGTTTTGTCCAGCCGTAGTCACACATCAATACTAATTGATGTCATGTTTAAACAAGCATAGAACATAATGATTTATATATATATATATATAATAATATAATTAATTGATGGCTCAGCCATATAAATATTACTTGTGCTGCCAAATGTGATGAATTCATGTACAGACATGTTCCCCGTACGGAAATTTAATGACTGTAACACTTAACGATAGTTACGCCGCCGTTCCTGCCTGCGGACGGGGATACTTATTCTTTGATTTGTAACAAAAGTCGGTACAGATTGGAGTGTTTACCATTTTTATCTCATCGCGTTGAACGCCCTTTAGCTAGTGTGTGTGTTACCGCTCATGCAGTGCTCGTTATATTTTAAGACAGAATTAGCTTTATTTAAACAGTAGAGATTGAAGGAAACACTGTATAGGATGCATCAAAGCAGCCCAACTGAGGAAGTACATGTATCCACCTCACGGAACACCGCGGCCAAATGTAACTGTAGGGTTGTTATGTTTCGGTGAGTGAATGCGGCAGTAGAGATGGTAATGAGCGAGCAATACTTTCTATAGGTATCCTATACTGCAGGCTTTGATAGCTTACCATAATCACCGACGAAATCAGGTTAGCCAATATTTTTGCATGCCTCCGTGCGTTGAATAAAATAAAGACCTTTCATGCAAGAAGGCGGTCTTAAGATGATGATGATGATGAGAATGGGTCTAGAGAGAAGGTAAGGTTAGTAAGGCAAGAAACTGTGAAATAAATAAACTGATACGATTTAATGCCATGGAATTTTTTAACGAGGGTTATTCCAGGACTGTCCTTGTCGCGTGATCCCTTGCGGGGGTGGCCACTGATAGCATTTCAAAGCCCATTTTGATTATGATATCACATTCATTAAAATAAAAAATTGCGTATAAAAATCATATCTTGTTGTAAGTCCTCGGTAACAATCTGTAAAATCATTTTACTCTGATCACACAAAATTTGAAATGGTGTAAAATCGAGCGAAACATTTTTACAATTTGTTAGGAAATTGCAAATATGTCTATGAAAAATCTCAGACTTCAAACTTCATTAATTATTATAAAGATTTTTGGAGTTTACTCCTTAAGAAACGATTTTGAGTTATAAGAACACCACACCACACCAGATCAACCCTTACTCATCCCACTGCAGGGATACGGGTCTCCCTTCAACCGAAGGGGTTTAGAGCATACTCCACCACGCTGCGCAAATGCGGATTGGTGGAGTTATAACAGAGTTACAAGACCCGGCACGGAAATTTTATGAGGAGTTAAATCCAAGTGTTAACTAAAAGTTGATGGCGTTACTATTGAACGATACTTACTGAACGATGAAAGGTATTTATACTCGTATTACAGTGTTTATGACGTTGCGTTGTACGTGTGTTAGCGCGCCTGCGTATTACGAAGCTGATTTTACGTGTATTTATGTACTATTAAACAAATCATCAAATGATTACAGTTACACTGACATTGGAAAATATGGAAGAGATTGATTTCGTGCATACGTAGGTGCGGTTAGTTGGTAAGCCTGTAGTTCACATTTATGGATAATATAAATTTTATTCTTATTATTTTAGAAGATGCATTCATTTCCCCTCTTTTTCTATTCGATATATATTATAATTATCGTTCGTAAGGAGTAAAGTCCAGTCGTACGCCGGAGCTACACACGCACACTTAGTTTTCTCACGAACTATACGATTAAGTTCATATAACAATTTAATATGAGACATGATGAATCTAGAAAACGAAAAGAGAACGAATTGTCACTATGATTTCAGGTCGGTATGAACAACGTATTTATATCTTCCTAACATTTCCTAATTACTCTAGAATATATTAGTATTCTATTAAATTTGTTTAATAGAATACTAATATATTCTATATATAGAATACTAATATATTAATATTAAATTTGAGTAGGTATATAAGTAACCCAATTTGTAGTAATATTATAATTACGACTATGTATCTAGCTATAAGTCGCATTGGGTATTTACGTAACCTGTAATGACTTTAGTATCTGTATTATAAATAAATAAATAAAATAAATAAATAGTAAATTTATTGTAAGTGTCGCCTGAACGCATTTTAGCATAGATGTACATGGTGTAATATAATATATTTTACTAAAATGAGAGAAATATCGAGAAAAATAGATCTCTTATCTTTTATAAAAATATGGAATCAAAATAGACTAGCCTATTTTTTTAAATATCAGCACTATTCTTTATCTGCAGTACTTTTATAATCCAGAAAAAGGCCCTGGTTTTAGCTTTTAAGTTTTAGGTTTCAGCTTTGGAATATAAATATTCTAAAGCTTTTAAAACTTTTTCTAATCTAAAAATACGAAGTGCATAAATTCGGTTTCATTGTCGATTCTAATTAGCTGCGAATATTTTAAGAAAAATACCATGCTTTAGCTCTAAATCATTAAAAATTTAAAGATAACCGCAGAATAAGGCTGACTAATTTGTAAATTAAATGTTGACTTGCATATTTGATACCGATGACATCGATTTGCATATTTTATAGCTAGATTTCCAGGTCAAGATTCCCAGTTCACACAATATTTGAAATTCATCAAAGCGCCAGTCAAACAGTTTGAACGGGAAGGTAATTGGATGGTGTTATTGAATGTATTTTTTCTGTAATAAGGCCTGTTGTTTCTTCTATCAAAATCAGACTAGAGTTTAATATGAAGTTGAGTTTAGTCCTTACATAAGCTTTTTCTTCTTAGCGTTATCCCATATGATTGGCGGGGTTCACTACTTAAGCCTAAGGCAAATCCTTAGCGAAGATAATATTTTTTACAGAGAACAACTGCAGTCACTCCTCCACAACCCAGAGGTCACTCAGACCTCACGGATTTATGGCCGAGTAGTATAATAATTTCCAATATATACATAAATCCGAAAATATGAATTTAGTAGTATACATGCCAGAATTCGAACCGGATCATTATACAAGATAACGGCTAGGAATATTTTTTATTGTCTGCATAAAACAGATAACAATAGTTTTCGTTATACGTGTTTATGATTGACGTACAAAGTAAACAAAATGAGCCCGAGATGGGAGCCTTGAGTAATACCTATAAGGGAATATTCACAAACTTGCAATCTTTAATAGTAAGATTCTGACTACGGTTCCGTACGTAAGATATTCTTGTTAATATTTTCTATACAACGTCGGGAGGTATACTAGCATACAGCCCACCTGATGCAAAGCGGTGACGGTAGCTTATGAATACTTACAATACAGGTAACCTAATTCTTTTACCTCTCTTAATAACATCCATATTAAGACAAACTAACTTCATGCTCACAAATATTTGTCCTATATGGGAACCCACGAGCTTTAGTGCTAAAGTAGCATTACCAACTACTCCTCCACCGAGCTCGTTTTGACAAGTTTTGTTTTAATAATAATAATAAAAATTGTCGGACAAATTACACAGCGCCATCTAGCCCCAAAGTAAGGGAAGCTTGTGTTATGGGTACTAGACAACTGATAAACATACGTAAATACATTTTTTTTGTAAATACATACTTATTATACATAGAAAATACCCAGACCAAGACAAACAGACATGTTCATGCACACGAATGTTTGTACTGTGTGGAAGTCGAACCCACGAGCGTTGGTGTCAAAGTAGCGTAACAACGCGTTTCACCACTGCGCCACCGAGCTCGTCAAAGAGTTTTAGAATGTTATGGTAAATTTTAGCAAAAGCCTTTGAGGAATCTTTATAAGCAGCATGAACATTACAATTTGAATCCTTTCTCTCTAGGTGACATCAGTATAAGCAACGAGCTTGTTGTTGATACTTCGCACATGAAAGAGTTTGTGTTGGGCAGGCGATATAAGGCAAGCAATGTCAGTTTTATCTTCAACGGTCGTACCAACGAAACATAATTTTGATATCAGCCTGTATATCATTACAACGCGTTTTTCTTACATCCTCCAAATGAATTCAGGATTGAACGTCCCTGAATATCTCGTTTCCAAGAATTCCAATGCTCTTGGTGATGATTTTATCTGCTTTTTTTATACTAACGTCAGGAGGTATACAAGCATACGGCCCACCAGATGTAAAGTGGGTACCGTAGCCTATTAACGCTTGTAATATATTAAGTATCACTCGCGTGATTCCTCCTCTGCTTCTTACACAGCAACTCATTGGGAGCTTACTGGTGACCTCACTCACACGCATGAACACAGAATCCCTCTAGGGAGTTGTTATTTGGCTGCGGTTTTCTGTGAGGTGGTCGTAAATGACGCGACTTTGACACCAACACACAAGGCAAACATTTGTGTGCATGAACATGTCTGTTTGTCTTGGTCTGGATGTTTTAAGAGTGGTAGGGCGCGTCAAAGCAGTCCGTCTGGGGAAATACCCTCCACCTCACAGAAAACCGTAGCCAAATAACAACTCCCTATAGGGTTGTTGTGTTCCTGCATGTGACTCCCAAGGACTTGTAAGTGACTGTGTAAGCAGCAGAGGAGGCATCGCGCGAGTGACGCTTAATGTATCGCAAGTGTTAATAGGCTACGGTACCCGCTTCACATCAGGTGGGCCGTATGCTTGTATGCCTCCCGACGTAGTTTAAAAAAAACGCAAGTCTTCTATCCCAGACATTTCAGATTTTCCTCTACATTTAAAGCAAGGATGATACGTGCGTCTGTACGTGCTGCAGATATCAATATAACAATGAATCATAAACTAATGTCATATCTCTGCGACTATCGATAATATACTGCAGAATCAAATGGCTTTGAGTTGTTTGTAGTCGATAAGGATTCAATATTGTACATAATGTATATCTATAATCTTATCTGGTAAAGTGTTTACATAGATGTCAGTACTGTTTTGTGTCCTGCGTAGACGCGTATTCACTGCAAGTTCACACCAACCACTTATTTCCCTTCGAAGTCTTCGTAGTTTCTGATACTCATCGACTGTGTACTACTAACCAGGCTACAACTATAATATGGACAGGTGAGTTATTGTACGTTATGAATGAAGTTCCCAGAAATCGAATTATCTTAATTAAGATAAGTGAAACTGTATCGATAGATAGGCAGGTTTTTTTATAAAAAAGAACGTGAAAAGCGGTAACCGTAGTGTTCGCGACAATAAGTCAATGTAAATAGAAAACCGTCGCGCGTAGTTATTAAGGCATCGTTCTAGTTGTTTTTTATATAAGATACATAGGATAGTCATTTTACATTAAATAAACATAAAAGTTTTTACATATTAGTTTCATAGATATAAGTTTACACGTTTTATACTTTATACATTAGTTATTATAGGTACGAGCTGTTGCAGCCAAATATATAATGAAGTATATATATTGGGTTAGTGGCGGCAACAGCTATAGTTTGTAAATGTTACAAGTACCTACCGTCATAGTTTTAAGTACTACTTAGTTACTGACACATAGGTTTTAGTAAGAACTTTTATCAAAAGTTTTATAAACTTGTATGGAAAAGGGTCAAAAGTATGTAAAAATAGAACAACTCTAATGTAATTTTGATTGAAATAAAGCGAGCTCGATAAGATAATTCTTCGAGCTCTGGGCGATTTTGGCTATCGCTATCTCTTTCACACAGTAGTGCCGCTCGCTCACACACCGGGGGTATAAATATGGCCCCCAGTGCGGGCGATCGGTTAGGCGATCACGAACGGGGCCAGTGTCCGCGCGACCCAGCGGTGGAGCCGCCAGCGTGCGTTCTCTGCGGCGCCGTGGGGCATACCGCCAACTATGGCGGCTGCCCTAAGGCGCCGAGGAGGCGCACGAGGCCGGCACAAGCCAAAGGGCGCTCGCACACGCGCCTCCCTCCGCCCTCCCAGAGCCAAACGGCTTACCCCCAGCTTCGGCCCACTCGGGTCCCCCAGCCATTTATTCCGGCACCCATCCCCGCAGTGTCTGCATGGGCTTCACCCAGGCAGCCTCTTGCGCCCCTACCCACACCGGTCGAACCCGTAGAGACTGCCCCAGCAGCTGCACCCCAGCAGACTCCCCCTCTGGGAGGACGCAAACCTCACTTGACGGACATAGTGTTTGACATGGCGAGTAAAATCGACATGTCAGAGCTATTCGTCCTAGCCCGCGAGCTACATGACTTCCAAGACACTGGAGTGGGAAACCAATTCCAGATCGTCTGCAAACACATCGCTGTGTTTGAGTCCATCATGGACTATCGCGCGCCTGCCCACCTTCGGCGCACAAACCTCTCCCAACAATAATGGGTTCACGGAATCAAAGAGTGAAACCACGCTCCCTTTCCCTTGCGTTCTATAACGCAAACGGCCTTGCGTGGCAACGGGATGAAGTACGCCAGTACCTAACCGACCACCAAGTTGACATCCTCCTAGTGCAGGAGACCCTTTTGAAACCATGCAATCGCGACCCGCGCATTGCAAATTACAACGTCATCCGTAATGATAGAGAGGGCCGCGGGGGCGGAACCCTAGTCTATTACAAAAGGTCCCTGCACTGCATCCCACTAGAACCCCCATCTCTCGAAAACCTCGAGGTCACCATCTGCAGGCTAGGGATGACCGGCCATCAGCCGTTCAATATCGCGTCCGCGTACCTCCCCCCGAGCAAGCGTATCCTTCAGAGCGACTTGCAAGCCCTCTTTGCCCTAGGAAACTCCACCATTCTGGCTGGAGATTTCAATAGTAAGCACATCCAGTGGAATAGCCACTCGTCTTCACCAAACGGCGTAATCCTAGAGAGCCTACAGGACTCCCTTGGATTCGACGTCATAGCTCCCATGTCTCCCACCCACTATTCCGCAACAGTGGGACACCGCCCGACCGTTCTGGATTTTGCACTTCTAAAGAACGTAGCCTTACGGATGCGTTCAATCCAAGTGCACACAGAACTTAGCTCTGACCACCGGCCAGTTCTGATCGAGTTCGGGCTACCAACTGACTTACCGACAGACGAGGACACCAGACGGGTAACGGACTGGCGAAAACTCAAAAGAGTGCTCGCACAGACTTCCACACCCGAGCTGGAGCAAGTACCCGAACAGATTCTCACAAATGACGAGACCGACCTTGCGATCGACGCCCTCACTAGCCACTTGCAAACGGCAGCTAACAACTGCTCCAGAGAGGTTTCAACGGCCGACTTAGCTCGGCGTTGGGAACTCCCTGCTTATTTGCGAGAACTAGTGTCGGAAAAGAACGCAGCGACACGCGCCCATGACTCTTGTCCCACAGAACAGAACCGTTCTCGGATGCGCTATTTACAACGCCAAGTAAAGAAGCACATCAAAGAGTTCAGGGATGAACGGTGGGCCAACTTTGTTGGAGAAATTAAGCCCTCGCACACGGCGTACTGGCGAGTTGCTAAATCTCTCCGTTCCGACCAAATAACCCAATGCCCTCCCCTGACCCGACCAGACGGTACGATAGCGTTCGATGATGACGAAAAGGCTGAATGCTTTGCAGACAGCCTGGAGAGCCAATGCTCTCCTAGTCTAGAACCAACCGACGACGAACACGTGCAGATGGTTGACTCCGAGGTGGAACGAATCCTCGCGACACCTCCCACGATCCCCCTCGAACCTACAACGGTTGAGGAGGTCCAAACGATCATCAGGGACCTTCGGAGCCGGAAAGCTCCCGGAGCTGACGGCATCACGAACTCGGTCCTCAAACTCCTCCCAGGCCCCCTGATAGTCCTTCTCGTGGCGATATTCAACGCCGCTCTCGCGAACTGCAGATTTCCAGACTCCTGGAAAGATGCAGACGTAGTTGGCATCCCCAAACCAGGCAAATGCCTGAAGAACCCCGCCTCTTACAGGCCCATTAGTCTCCTCAAATGCCTGGGGAAAGTCTATGAACGCATCATAGCCATTCGCCTCAAAAAGTTCGTTGAACTTAGAGGCCTTCTCATAGACGAGCAGTTTGGGTTCCGTCCCAAATACTCGGCAGTCCACCAAGTGCACCGCATCACGGAGCACGTCCTCTCCAACTTTCAAACAGGGCGCCATACCGGTGCCCTGTTTTTCGACGTCGCGAAAGCGTTCGACAAAGTCTGGCACAATGGCTTAATATATAAGCTACACCAAATGGAAGTGCCAGACAGTCTCGTGCACATCTTACGAGACTACTTGTCAAATCGCTCCCTCCGCGTCAGAGTCTACGGCACTCTCTCGAGGCCGCACCCTATCCGAGCCGGAGTCCCTCAGGGCTCCGTACTCGGTCCTATCCTATACACGTTGTACACCAACGATGTTCCCAAGACTCCCTTCGTGGAGCTAGCCCTCTTTGCCGATGATTCGGCACTTTACACTTCCGAACGAGCCAAATCCAACATATCGGATAGGCTCCAGAGAGCGGCTAACGCTCTAGGCGAATGGTTCCGACGTTGGCGAATCGAGGTGAATCCGGAGAAAAGTGCCGCAGTGTTCTTTTCTCGGGATCCACGAGGTCTTACGAGACCCGATTCCCAACATAGGACCGTACGCCCCATCTCATTGTTCGGCCGACCCATCCCATGGGTCGAGAAGGCCAAATACCTAGGTGTCATCCTAGACTCCAGAATGACGTTTGGACCTCACATCACCGCTGTTAGGAACAAAGCCGCGTTCTATCTAGGCCGGCTCGGTCCGATATTCAGGAATCGTAGAATGTCACTTAGAAATAAGTGTACACTCTACAAAGCCTGCATCCGCCCCGTTCTCACATACGCCAGTGTAGTGTTCGCACACGCTGCGCGCTCCCATCTGGCTAAGCTCCAGATTATCCAAAACCGGTTTGCCCGTAATGCAACCGCTGCCCCTCACTATCTCAGGGTCGCAGATCTCCATCTCGACCTTGAACTCCCTTCCATCATTAGTTTCATGAAGAAAGCGTCTAGACGCTACTTCGAAACTGCCTCTCAACACCCCAACCCATTGATAGCCCGTGCTGTCAATTACACCCCGCGGATCGACGCCCGGGGGTTCCGGCGCAGACCGCGAAATTCACTCTTTGATCCCGATGATCGCATTACTGTTGCGAACGCCCCCTACCTCTCCCCCTCCAACCCCAACACTCCAGACACACACCGCGCTCGGCGGCTCCGGGCGCGAAGAGTAAGGACTTCTGCGCGATACACCAGGTACCGGTAGCCTGGTACCTGGGCGCCTCTCTCTCCGATAGGCCCTTAAGGCACGAACCCGCGTGTTCGATTTGTTTCTCCAGCGACGTCCTGAGCCGAGGTCCGACCCCACTCGGGGGCCCTTAGGCTGTCGCTTAACTTTGTTTTTTAGGCTGTGGCGCCTCACGCCCGCCCTCTAGTCCGGTGACGTAGTGACAGCCCACTCGGGGCTAACTACATAGTCAGGTCAAAAAAAAAAAAAACGGGCGATCGGCACCAGTCGTCCGCTACACTCAGCGCTCACACAAGCGATAACTAGCCAGCAAAGTTACTTGGAAGCCAGACAAGTCCCAACCTCTGAAGAGTTACCTTCAGCTTCATACTTCTACTCAAGACAGCATCAAGCGTTTCATTCTGCACCAATCCACACCTACGACTTACGAGGTAGAAGAACAGGCCCGCCAGTACCTACATATTATTATTTTACAAATTCGTTTACGAAAGTGTACGGGTCGTATCGAAGGGGCCCGTGCACGTAGCCTATGAACGCTTGCAGTACGATACAGTAACTCCTTACTGGTGACCGCATGTCGCAGGGATACAACAACCCGCCAGGGAGGTTTTTTTTTTTTAAATAAAGGTCACATCCACAGGCTCTTTGGCCAGTGCCTTTTTTTGTTTGACACGTTTTGTTAGTTTCAATTATTATTATGTTGTTAGTTTCAATTATTATTATGTTATGTTAATTATTTTATATATATTTGTCAATGCCGGTATGTTATTTTTTTTTTTATTATTCGTCAAGGTTTTGTTTTTGTGTGCTCTTTTCCTTTACAGGCTTAAAGCTGGTCATACAATTGTTAACTGAAGTGAGGGATGCGGGCAGACCAGTTCCTCCGCGCGGCACCCATTCACGAGTTGCCGCCAGGGAGGTTTACTTGACTACGGTTTTCTGTGAGATGACGGTACTACCCCAGACGGGCTGCTTTGATGCGTCCCACCTCTCTTAAAAGCACCCAGATCAATACAAACAGACATTTTCATACACAAAATTTGTGTCCTATGTCAGAATCGAAGTTAAGAGCGTCCAAGGGGAGTTACTAACTACCATGCCGAGCTGATCAAAGGGTTTCAATAATGTTCAAATGGTATAAAAATATTTCAATAGTAAGTTATAGTTGTACTAAAGTTGAACCAAACGAGCCTAAACTCAAAGTTGTCACTTGAGATTCAGTCCGATCAATTTCCGGTTCTGTTTTGAGAATCCGGTGTATGTCATTTGGAATGACGTCAGGTAGCTCGTCATAAATTCGTACAAAATTCCATACATAAAGGCGAGGATTTCCGAGGTTTTTGTAAAGCATTCTAATGTTTATACATGTCTACTGTGGTACTAAAATGCTAGCGCATTCTTATTCTATACAATGTAATATTCGAGCAGTTCGGTGGCGCAGCGGTTGATAATGCGACTTTGACACCTACGCTCGTGGGTCCGATTTCGAAAAAAACATTTGTGTGCATCAATTTGTCTGTTTGTCTTGGTTTGGGTGTTTTAAGAGAGGTAGGGCGCATCAAAGCAGCCCATCAGTACCTCTACCTTACTGAAAACCGAAGCAAAATAACATCTCTCTGGAGAGTTGTTGTTTCTGCGCGTGAGGTCACCAGTAAGCTCCTAAGGAGTTGCTATGTTAGCAGCAGACATGGTATCACGCGACTGATACTAATGTATTACGAGTGTTTATAGGTTACGGTATACCTCCCGACGTTGTATAAAAAAAAACTACTTTGAAATCCGAGTTCAAGCAGTAGGTATACCTTTGGTATATAATATCAGGAAGTGAAAGTATATTATATCTGAAGACCTAGAAACCGCCAAAACGTGCAAGGAAAGAGTTATAAATGTTATAGAATTGAGCGAGGTGTGTAAGAATCCGCGTTTTGTGGCGCTTGGGTGTCTCCGTAAGGAATCTGAAGTGAAGAAAATAAGTATATAGTTTTTTCCGTCCTTTCCGAGTCCGCCTTTTGAACCAACTGTATTGTGGTCAATAAAGTATTAAATAAATAAATAATAAATATATATATATATGCTACAGCTAGTGAGCTGTAGGTGTACCCGTGGTATCGCTGGCGTTTTATTTTTCAATTCGTTTAAAGTTTCCTGATAATTTCCAAATAAAAAGAATTTGAAATAAATATAACTAACTATAAACTTCACGTGAATCCGTTGTGACTCGATCCTTACACACCTCACTCGCTTCTTTAACATTCATTGCTCTTCTCATGTACGCTCGCCGGTTTCTAAGGCTCCTGACGTCACCTTCTGATAGAACACTACCAATTAGGTCATGGTAAGTCTTTGCCTTCCTCGGTTCATACGTCCTTCCACTTTTGTGTTGTATATCTGCTTCGTCATTCGTGCATTCTTTCTATATGTCCGAATCAACGGAGCATGCCTCTTCTTATTTTAATACCGACGCTCTCTTTCAGACCAACTCTGAGTCTAACATCATCATTGCGAATACGGTCTACTACGGTCTACGGTCGGTACAAGCGTTACGCTACAGATTTTGCGCAACGCTTGCATTTCGACTGCGTTTATCCTACTTTCATGTCTCTCTGCCATACCCAGCTCTCGGTTTCATAAGTAAGCGTTGGGACCGGCACTACTTTGGGTATAGTGAGCCGCGCCTTCTGGTTTAAATTTTTACTGCCAAGAAATTTTCCCAATGCTCCATTCACACTATTCCCAGCACTCACTCGTCTTTCCACATTAGAGGTGTACATTTCATCCCTGCTGAAAGCACATCCAAGATATACAATCTCATCCACTTGTTCCAACACTTCATCATCAATCTTACCTAATTCTTACATTGGTTCTGGTTTCTTTTCTTTCAAATACTATTATTTTTGTTTTCTTCGCATTCATTAGTAAGCCATTCTCCATACAAACGCCGCAAAGTTAATCAAACTGATGGCTCCGTCCATGCGTGACTCCGTGCTTTTATACAAGGGCACGATGACTGCATGTCCAGTCCATTAGGATCCTTCCAGTTCTCCAGCATAGATTGCTTAGGTACCAGTGTCCCGGACGTAAGTGTCACCTAGTTTCATCATCTCAGCTGTGATCATAACAACTCCCGCTGACTTTCCATTTTTCAAGCTTCGTATCGACCATTCGATCTCATTCATAGTTATGCCTTCGTAGGACGCCGTCAACATGGAGTAAGCATCAGACTCACTCTCATTGCCAGCGTCCGAGGAATAGTCATACATTTCTTCAAAATATTCACTCCACGTTCTAACACTTCCTGAGTATTCGCAAGAATGACACCAGCTTTAGACTTTATCTTGTCTATTCTGGATGCCTTCGTCGGTATCCACTCCGAGACTTCTTTACCTCTCTCCACAAGAGTTTGTTATTAGCCTCGAAGTTTTTGTCAGCCTCTCTTCCTCATTCAAAATTTGTCATTTACGCTTCTCTTTTACAAAAGTCTTGGTTTCATTCTTGCATAGACAGTACATTTATTTCTTCTTCTCTCTCATATTTTCGTTTAGGGGCAAAGATGGTACATAATCCAGCCACGCTTTCCTCTTTCTTGCTACGGAGGATTCAACTTCTGCATCCCACGAGATATCTTCTTTCCATGCCTATTTGCGCATCCACATGCTTCTTTTGCACTATCCGCGATACTTTCTTTCAGAACTTTCCACCATTCATCCACTACTGAGTCAGAAAGGCTTGCATTCGCATCATTTGGTTTTCTATCTTCTATTCTTGGTTCTCCGTCTATGTCATATATTTATTTTCATGCAAAATCTAAAACTCTAAAAACGTTTTTATTTTTCCTTTGACTGTACACCGGAAAAACTTTGTCAATTTTAATAGATTGACAAAGTTTTCCAACCTACTTGATTATTAAAAATAACACCGTAGGAACGCTTGGTCATTGACCAGATCACAGTAAACGTATGTAATCAGTAGGGTAACTTCAAGTAAACGATCAAACTAGTTGCACTCACACCGTTTAAAATCATATTACGGGTTTTTTATCCAATATACAAGTATATGGCTCATCTGGTATAAAGCTGTTACAGTAGCCTGTGAACTCTTACAATAGGTACATTAAGTATCGCTCGCGCGATGCCACATCTGCTGCAATACAGCAACTCCTCAGGAGTTTGCTAGTGATCACACTCCCCCGCAAAAACAGCCCTCCTGGGAGTTATTATTTGGCTGCGGATTCCTGTGAGGTAGAGGTACTTCCACAAACGGACTGCTTTGATGCGTCCTGCCTCTCTTAAAATACCCAGACCAAGACTAACAGAGATGTTCATGCACACAAATGTTTGTCCTAATTAGGAATCGAACCTCGCTCGTGTTGATGTCAAAGTGGCGTTACTAACCCACCTGGCTCGTAGTCATCGGATCCAAAATCAAGAATTTTTCACGAAATAAGCAGATAAATCAAGCATCTCCGATCATTCAAATTGACGTTTTTCGATTATACGTTTTATGTAGAGCATCACTGATAGTTTTAATAACAAAACTAGTAACCTAATAACTATGACATCATTGCGAACGAAATCTACAAATGCTTACGCCACAATTTTTACACAACGCTCGTATTTCCACCGCGTATTCAATACTATATACTTCTTTAACTACATGAAGAAATTTTCAGAGGCGACGCCGGCGCAATGACTACTCAAGCCGAACGATATAGGGAGCATGCTGGCAGGCTGCTCGCCTCACTCGCACTACTCCGGCATGACGAAGTGTATTGTGATGTGCTTCTACAGGTATACAGTTAACGTTCACTATATTAAGAGTACCACCATCACGTACAATATGTTTAGAGATTTTCTTAAAAATGAACAAAGTTTTTATTAAAAAAGCGAATGTCTAAAATCTTCTTTTTTTGTAAAGCACACATATATAGTAGTAATAACATAAAAAGATTCTTTGTTAATATTATAGTGTTATTTATATTATATTCTCCTATTAATACTAAATAATAGCTCAATAATAATGATCTGTCTGAATCTCTTTTAAATAGCCCACTAATTTACCATATATTTGCAACAGTACCAATGCCTACTGAGATACATCAATCTCCGCGCGTTGGACCTATTTTGGCGCACACCAAAGAACAGGTTTACCTGTCATTTTAGAATTAAATGATAACAAAATTTAATCACAAGTTGACATTTGTATTATACAATATAAATGCATACATTGATGATTAAAAGAATATCCTTAATATCTTCTATCTTATCTCGTTTATATTTTAACTGCTCTTCAGAGATAACAAAAGCGAAATACAAGATGAAAATCTTATCTTTCTTTTTTGTTACATGTGTATACATGTATTTTTACCTATGCAGTTACGTTGGTTGAGTTCGCAATGAATATAAAATGAGCAACTTTTATTCAATTACTTCACTAACCGCCAAAGTGATAACCACCGATAAAAAATGCACTCTGCAAAATCACCTATCCGAACACCTAAGAATGGAGCCAGACACCAGAGCTGAAGACCCAGCTGACTACAGCTCGCCATCTCTACTAGCACCAGGAAATCCAGAAATAACTCACATTGCACTCTCCATGCGGAGACCAGCATTCTAGCATGACAGACTCACGCTGGGTCATCTGTTTCGACTTCAACAACTGGTCGACGACGACGCTACCAGAATCAACGCTCGGATGATAATGATGATATATAACGGGAAAGTAGAAGGATTTAGAAGCCGGCTTGACCAACAAACAAGACAACCAGGCGACCAACTTGATCGTGTTTTATCAGAAGGTGCTAGGAGCCTTAGAAACTGGCGAGCATGTATGAAAAGAGCAATGAATGTTTAAGAAGCGATCACGTCGAGTCATGTGGCACTCGGTTCTCTATGCCTATCGCGCAAGGGCTTTGGCGTGAAGTTGTAGATAAACGTTGTAACATAGGTTACGGTAGGCATTTCATTTCATCAGCAAGTTCATCATTAAACGTAACTCATTTTCGGTTCCAGGTGGAGGGCGCGGCAAGAGATGCGCCGGGCGTGTGGGCGCATCGTGCAGTACTGGCGGCAGCATCTCCGTTGTTCTACAATATGTTTCAGGCCAGTGGGGACAAATGTACAATGCAGGTCTTCGTCCTAAAGGTAACATCTTGAATCTTGGCGTGTTGCATTAAATACCACACAACAATATCTTAATCAACACCACAGTGGATGCAATTTTGAGACTTGGAAGCCTATGTAAGTTGCTAAACTACACGAGTTATAGTGAATACAAATATATAAAATGTATATATAATAGGCAGAAAATTTGAGGGCTCGATCGCGTAGTTACGCGTGTCATTCTAACCGTACGCGTTAAGCAACGTCAACCGCAGCCAGTCTATAGATGGGTTTTCTAGCTCGAGCTTCTCCGTGCTTCGGAGGGCACATTAAGCCATGTCTCTGTTGACGATAAATGACAGTCGTTGAGCTAGGTAGCCTTCGGGCGGCTTGAAAACACTGGCCTTCGCCAGTCCACAGTTGAGCAGCGTGGTAGAGTATGCTCTAAACACCTTCAGTTGAAAGGGGACCCGTATCCCTGCAGTGGGATGAGTTAGGGTTGGTGCAGTATTAGTGTAGTAGACAAAAATTTTGGAATTCAAATGTCATACACGGTTGACTCATTTTAAGAGTAAATAAAGTCCACCCCTTAAGTAAGTGTTGTTACAAACATTGTCAAATTTTTCGTTTAACATTTATACAGATTTTTCTTATCTGTAAGTACTTTAGATCTTTTCTTTTACAAACATCAGAGATAAGGGAAAGTGTGAAACGGGATGGTATATTTTATAACCATTTTAAACATTACACGCCATAAAAATAAAAAAAAACTAAAAATGTATCGAAATGTGCAAGTGGAACCTTTTCATATAGTATAATATCTCTAACACGTCGGAGAGACTCTGATGCGGTAAGCGTCTTCCTGCTGAACACTTCAATCTGTAACCTGCAACCTCGGAAATGACGTACAGAAGAACAAAACCCGCAAGAAAAAAAATGTATTTATTTTTTTATACAACGTCGGAAGGCATACAAGCATACGGCACACCTGATGTAGAGCGGTTACCGTAGCCTATGAACACTTGTAATACATTAAATATCACTCGCGCGATGCCTCCTCTGCTACTAACACAGCAACTCCTTAGGAGCTTACTGTTCACCTCACTCACATTCTCTAAGAAATTGTTATTTGAATGCGGTTTGTCTGAGAAGTGGACGTACTTCCTCAGACAGACTGCTTTGATGCGCCCTACCTCTCTTAAAATATCCAAATCAAGACAAACAGCATGTTCATGCACACAAGTGTGTGTGTAGTGTGGGAATCGAACCGCGTTGGTGTCAGAATCGTCCTTCACGACTGCGCCATCGAGCCCGTCAAAATTATACGAGTATTTAATATGCTCTTGTTTTGAATAAACACATGTAAAACTCATGCATAGGCATGAGTTTATTTTTTTTAATATATGCTACGTCGGTAGGATACTAGCATACGGCCCACCTGATGTAAAGCGGGTACCGTAGCCTATTAACGCTCGCGATATATTAAGTATCACTCACGCGATGCCTCCTCTGCTGCTTACACAGCAACTCCTTGGGAGTGTAACTGGCACTGAGTAACTGGCAACCTCACTTACACGCAGGAACACAACAGCCCTCTAGGGAGTTGTTATTTGGCTGCGGTTTTCTGTGAGATGGAGGTACTTCCCCAGACAAACTGACGTGTTCATGCACACAAATGTTTGCCTTGTGTGGGAATCGATCCCACGAGCGTTGGTGTCAAAGTCGCGTCATTGACGACTGAGCCACCGAGCTCGTCATGAAAAAATTAACTGATTTTTTAATCGAATATTCGACTTTAATTCAATGTGCCATATAAAACACACAAACTTGATGAAGCTTATGTTTTATTGGAACTTACTTCGTCACTTCGATATAATATGAAATTGTAAAAAGTCTAGTATGACACATTATACAACATTATTTACCTGGATATTTTTATTCCAGGAAGTGGACCTGGAGACACTACAGGAGCTCATCAAGAATGTGTACTTGCCAACGTCATTGAACGTGAGTGCCGAGATGGGTAAAAATCTGCTGGTGGCGGCGAAGTCGTTAGAGGTGGCTGACGTGTATGATGCAGCCTGCTCCTGCCTTATTCAAACATTAGCCGCTAACAATGCGCTTGGCATCCGCGCATTTGCCAAGCTGCACGCGTGTGATGCGCTGTTCGCCGAAGCCACAATCTATATATACGAGCATATGGAACATGTCCTAAAGAGCGAAGAGTTCTTGACGCTGACTCACAGCGCGCTGTCCGCATTGCTGGACAGAGAACGGCGAGCAGTAAATGAGGAACATGTTTTTGATGCTGTGCTGCGCTGGACGCTGCATCGTCCTCAGGTATTAAGCTTCATCTTTGTAACTCTTTTTTTTTATACTACGTCGGGAGACATACAAGCATACGGCCCACCTGATGTAAAGCGGGTACCATGGCCTATTAACGCTTGCGATATATTTAGTATCACTATACACAGCAACTCCTTCGGAGCTTACTGGTGACCACTCTCACACGCAGGAACACAACAACCCTCTAGGGAGTTGTTATTTGGCTGCGGTTTTCTGTGAGGTGGAGGTACTTCCCCAGACGGGCTGATTAGATGCGCCCTACTTCTCTTAACGCACTGGGAGACGATATGTTAAGCGTAAGAGCTGTTAAGAGCTAAGAATGTTACTTAATTGTTTTCACAGTTTTTCTTTAATTTTAGCCTAGTAACTAGTAACACTCAATAAGACTACATAGTTATTGTAAAGGGTACAATCAAAAATATTAGCTTTATATTAATTACACAATGCTGAGGCAGAATCCACGTTTACGATAACTAAATCTATAAGAAAACAAAATATTTTTGTTTTCTTCTTAATGTACTCGTATTATGTTAGATTTTTTGAAGTGAAAACTTCTTTAGCGGCGATGTGCACTTTTTTGGGTGAGTAAAAAATGCTAAACTTGCGTCAGGACACGTGACCCTGATCGTAAGATTTTGTTCACTGCAGCGCTAAAACATTAGTTACCCCTAATTAAACAATTAAAACATGAAGCGCTAGATTGTTCATAGGGCATTATTTTCTCGCGACCAAAACGTTGTAAGCGCCATGAAATTGTTGGCGGTTACGCGTTTCGTTCAACGTAGTTTATCAACATCGCTGTTTGGTTTAAGCGGCGCAGGGCGCTTGCGCGAGTGTGCGTGTGTGTTTGACGTTTGTACTACCATTTATACTGATAAATAAAGCAATTCGTGCGAAATTATTCCCTAACCATTCCAAAATATTCAAAAATGCACAATGTTAGTTGTAGTTGTTGTTCAGAAAAGAACAAAACTACACATAAGTGGTTGCTTGCGCGAAAATCCAGCCGGCAACCCTCGATGTTTTACTAGCAACAACCATAGTCATGTATATACCAATAGTCACCACCAGATCGTCTTTATTAATCCTAGCTACCTATCTCAGGAACGTAAGCGGCACCTATTTTCTCTACTGCAAGCCGTGCGGCTGCGGCTTGTGCCTCGTCAGATCCTGACGGAGCGCGCTTCTGTCGAGCCGCTGCTCAGCGAGCGGCGCGCACTGCTCCAGATCGTCGAGGCACTATCACCAGGTCACGCACTGTCCGAGCAACACGTACCCTCCGCCAGCGCCACATGGTCACACAACATGCAGCCAGCTGCACTACTTGTAATTGGTGGCAAGACTAGCACATCCGAAAAACAGACTACATTGCTCTGCCCTCTTTCAAGAAGGCATTGGAGTATTGTTGCATCGCTGCCGAAGCCGCGTACATATGCTGGTGCCGCGATTCTCGATGGCCAAGTTTACTTAGTTGGCGGTCACAATAGTAAGCACACGTAATTAATATTTGTTCTGCTTTAAATGTTAGTAGTTAGAATAAAACGCTACAAATCTTTTAACGACTTACATCTACAGCACATAAGGAAGAGGCGAAACACGTGTCGCAGAGACGACCAGGGCAGCCATAGCATCAACCGTGGCGGGTCCATGCGGTTCCTGTTTTAGGTGGCGAGCAATTGCGGGGACGACCGCAGCAGCCGAGGCGCAGACGACAGGATCAACAACAGCAGTGACAACATTTATCTGCTAACGGTAGTGGGTGAGTGCCGGCCGGCGCTAGTTCGCGTGAAATAATTAGTGGCGGAAGCACATGATGCAGGTTAGATCAAATTTGATTTTCGCAATCATTACATGTTACGTCTTGGTAATTACAGTATGTATATCTTCACGCCAAGTCCCTTGCGAGGTACGCAAAGAGAACCCAGCGCATTAAGACGCGGCCCTTACACACTTCACTCGCTTCTTTTCTCTAACATTCATAGCTCTTTTCATGCACGCATGCGGTTCCTAGGGCTACTGACTTCTGATAAAACACGACCAATTTGGTCATGGTCTTGGTCTTCAATTACAGTAATGGCGCCATGTTAGCTCTAAGACTTGTAGCTAAGGCGTTCTGGTACCCCGGTCATCTACCCATCCATCCATATGTATCCACTTATACACATCATACAGACTACCCAAGGGTTTGAGTAAATTTCTAGCTTCTTTCTATTCAGAAAGAATGAACATCATGAGCTGAAGTACCGAGATTCGTGTATTCATGACACTGCCCTTGTTGCATAAAAAGATAAAGGTAAAAATATAAAAATTCCTAATTTAAAATATAGTTTTATTTATTGCATGTTATTCAATTCTCTTATGTTACTATTTTTCTTTTTTAATCTACTAGCATTTCGGAAATAACCATTGGTGAAGAAGAACTGCCGAAAGAAACTTGCCAATATAGGTCTGTTTTAAAATTGTCAATTAGATATTACAATAAATTCACTTAAGTTGTCATAAAATCGAATACAATTTAGAAGAAAAGATCTACCAGTCCTAGCAAGCCGATGTTCCCAACTTATTTCTACTTCAAAGTTTTCCCCTGAAGTTTTAAAACGACTTTATATTTTTACGGACATACATTATGTTTTCATAAATAGATTGAGTAGTAAGAGTGAGGATATTTATTGCTTTAAACAGTTCGCTGAGTGATTCCCTGGAGCCCAAGTTATAAAATATAAGTATAGCGAATAGCTCTTTTTTGTAAGATAAAAAATGTTCCAATGTCAGCCGCCGTTGCCGACAACAGCAATTTTACGACAACTATACGACATAATGCTGTGAAAGTAGCTGAAATAGACTAAGCGCGCAGTAGCCACATCCGTCAATTGTCTGATTCTTGTAACTGCACATCATCATATCATTTCCGCATCTGCCTGGGGGCTATTATTACTTGCTAGTATCTACGAACTCCGTGGAACAAAGCAAGGGAGATACGTGTATAATATTCAGTACCAGAGTACCATTATAACAAAATGTTTTCCAGATTTCCGTTTCCCCTTAGACACTGTTTACGAACTCCGTGGAACAAAGCAAGGGAGATACGTGTATAATATTCAGTACCAGAGTACCATTATAACAAAATGTTTTCCAGGTTTCCGTTTCCCCTTTGACACTGTTTACGTGTACGATGTGGCTACTAACTCGTGGACAGCGGGCCCTAGGATAGACAAGGGTCGCAGCAATCTGGGCATAACGGCGCTGGATGGCCGGCTATATATGATTGGTGGCTGGGATGGTCTTTGCACCCTCGAGACTGCCCAAGCGTTGGATCCTCGCGAGGGCGTTTGGCAGTCCATCGCAAGTATGACAAAGAATCGCCGAAATCACGGTGTTGCGGTGCTAAATGGAAAGCTGTACGCAGTCGGTGGCTACGACGACAAAATTGAACTGAATAGTACTGAGAGGTAAGGTTAAATGATATATTATTTGATCTGAACTACTTTCTGTGCTTCCACCGCCATTCTATTCCACCATGTTCATGCAAACTAGTCCCCGAAACCAGACTTGTACAACTTGTGAAAGAATAATTCAATAAATATATATATATATTCATCACCACTTTGTTGCATCTTTCTATGCTTAGTTTATCCAGTATGTAATGTGATGGATCCTTTCACTTGTCCGTTACTTCATGGTTGACTTCTAGTTATTTCATAATGACAAACGTTCTTCACAATAGTCCTCAAACTTCCTAGAGGTATAAACAGCAATACGATCGGTTACGATTCTAATCCAACACCCAAAAGTCTGTTGTTGTAATTTTAATTTATCTAATACTTCCGTAGACTTCAATGTCTTCGTAGTGTTAATCTAAGTGTACTTTGTTAAACCATCTACCACAGTCAGTACATATTTGTAGTTCGTATTAGTCGTTATAAGTGGTCCCAAATCATAAATGTAGTAGATTGACAGTGGAACGTCACTTCTATCAGATGGGTGTATCAATTCTTCCTTTTTACATCTCTCAATTTTTACCGATGTATATTTTACTACCTATAATTATTTAATTTTTTTTCTCGAAGTCTTTATAATAGTCTCTCATTATAAATTATTTTGTTTTTATTATACCAAAAAGTATGTCATGGTTTTCTCTAATTATTCCATTTTGCATTTTATTCAGGATCACAAAAATTTTTTCCTATAATTATGGAAATATAATTTTCAATCAAATAGTTCAATCAATAGTTAATATAGTTGTTTCCTTAATACTGTTTTCATCAGCTTTATTTTATCATCATAATTATTTTGTCTTTATGATTACTGAAATAATTTCTGTCCTAATTAGACTGACAGGGCTTCTGCTCAGCGCATCTGCATGTTTTATTCTAGTCACAACTTTGTGTTCAACAGTGATGTCATGGGTATCCTGCCTTTTCGCCGAAAATTGTTTGGCCGATTATCACTTGCCAACCAAAGTTTCACCTATTTTTTACTTTGACAACTGATGATTATCAAATTTTTGTATGACAACGTTTCATCAACACAAAACGTTTGTGGCATTTATCATTTGTCAAATCTTTCACTACGCCAAACAACTATTAGATAGAACCGAAATGCCAGAAGCGAATTGCTTTTGCAAAAGGAAACAGGTTGGTTTAGGTCACATTAAAGATTAGGTGTGACGACGAGCGAAGCGAGGAGGAGCGTTTTAGGTTGACTGTGAGCAAACCAGAATCGACGGTTTTAATTTAATAAAATAAAATCTAAAAAAACCTTACTTAATACAACATTTGGTAAACAATAAACAACTTAATGAATATTACGCTAACTAAAACATTCGCTAATTGAAAGTTGGCATTTGAAAAGTGTCGTTATAAAAAGCAGACCAAACATACTCGTACAATTGGCAACTGTGAGGTGGGGAAATAAAACAAAATTATTCAAAAAGTTGACAAATGATTATTCCGTTAAATAAAATTCTTCGAAACGTTAGTTGGCAAGTGATAATCGGCTGAACAATTTTCAGTGAAAAGGCTGGAATGCTGGTTTCTGCTGGTGGAAAAGAATGCGGGTTCTCTAACCCGGCAGAGCATTCCAGGGGCGCATTGCTTGAACTGAAAAAGATTTCGCGTACAATTGAGAGATGTGTAATGGTGTTGTCATGTTTGTATTGTCATGTTGTCATGTCGGTTTAGAAGTAGGTTCCATAGAGGTTGTATTCATGAATGTACTCATGAATACAACCACTATGTAACATAATTCTAAATCGTTGACTACCTCTCATGAGGGAATCGAATTTTTAGCTTCTCATATTACGAGAAGTTATTGTGCTTCATCTTATTTTCAATATCAATTCTGTACAACAAAATATTACTGCATTCATCTCTTTTCGTAACGATGGTGGTTAAATCGTCCCTTTCATTGTATACGTGGTGTGACAGGTATGACCCGGTAGCTGACAAGTGGCAAACAATGAGGTCGATGGCAGAGCGGCGGGAGTCGTTGGGCGTGGCCGTGGTGAACGATATGCTGTACGCAGTGGGCGGATGGAACGGGTCCAACAGGCTCCGGTCAATGGAGCGATACTGCACGGGCTACTGGACGTCTGCGCCGTCCATGGACGTAGAACGAAATGAGGCAGCCGTAACAGCACACGGCGGCCGGCTATATGTTGCGGGCGGCTATGATGATGGCCTCAACTACCTCACCACAATGTCGGTTTTCGATACAATGACGTCAGCATGGACCGAAATACCTGCCTTTACAACGGGCCTCGCGGCTGCAGCCGCGGTCGTGATACCTTGGTCACCGATGCGCCCTGTGAACAGCGGGCATCGTCATGAAACGCAATCTATTATAACATCAGACCCAAAGTCATGTACCATTTCTTAATATATTTATTAAATTATTACCCTTTTCTATTAATTGCAGCGCTATCTTACTATTAGAATACCCTTACACGTCTTCAACTAATGGCTGATATCTTTTTGCTTTCGGACAAACCTTTCTAGACGAGCTCGGACGCGCAGTCGTTTATGACATGACTTTGACACCGACACTCGTGGCTTCGATTCCCACACAAGAGAAACATTTCTGTGCATGAACATATCTGTTTGTCTTGATCTGGATGTTTTAGAGTAGGGCGCATCAAAGCATTCCATCTGGGACAGTACTTCCACCTCACGGAAAACCCAGCCAAATAGTAACTTACTAGAGGTAAGTTGTATGGAGTTGTTACTCGTATGTTAGCAGCAGAGAAGGTATCGCACAAGTTATACTTAATGTATTACAAGCATTCATAGGCTACGGTAACCGCTTTACATCAGGTGAGCCGTACGCCTGTATGCCTTCTGACGTTGTATATAAAAAAAGAAAAATCTAGTCTAGTGAATTGCCTACAGAGGACGCAACCGCAGGTATGATCTACCTCAGTACCGATCAGTGAACATTCTAGAAGTGATCCCGACGATTCGTACCTACTTAAATGTGGGGGAATTGGAAGACAATGTTGTAGGCGTTGATTGAATTGACCTACAGTGCCTTTTCATATTTGACTTAATCCTTCTACCATCGCGTCGCATATACACATAACCAAAAATGATTCATGCGAGATTCAATTAAGAAATACATGCCATCTACACTTTCTCAAGTTTTTACTGGGAGGATACAGAATGGAATTTTGGCTTAGTTAATTTTTAAAGTGAGTTATCCGTAATTAAAACTAATATATATTTTTTAACTCATTTTCATGTAAAATCACATTCATAATACGGAAATAAAAACATCACCTCAGTAGAAGTTTCAGAAGAAGTGAGTAATCTGGGTCTTTAAAAACAAGAAGCGCTTCAATAAATGTTGTATGTAGTATCCATTTTGGTATATATCTCAAGCCTATATTTTAAGAGAGATAGGGCGCATGAAAGTTCCCCATCTGGGCAAGTACCTCCACTTCACAGAAAACCGCAGCTAAATAACAACTCCTTTGAAGGTTGTTGTATTCTTGCGTGTGAGTGGGATCACCAGTAAGCTCCTAAGAGAAAAACAAAATACATCATAGGGAGGCATTCAAACTAATGACCGACCCGATTTAAATTAGTAACCGTAGCCTATAAACGCTGGAAAAGTAAAGAATAGCTCGCGCGTCGCAACCCCTCCTTCTAAAATAGCAACTCCTCTGTAGCTTGCTGGTAACTTAACACAGTCCTTTAGAGATTTGGAAACTGAAAATGAATCTGGTGATAAAGAAACAGCCTGTTACCCAACCGGTGCCTGGTTCGTTTATCTCTTGCTTGACTTACCTACCGTGACCAAATTGGTCGTGTTCTATCACAAGGAGTCTGGAACCTAAGAAACCGGCGGGCACGCATGAGAATAGCAATGAATGTTAAAGAAGCGAGTGAAGTGTGTATCGTTCGAGTCACGCCACGTGACGCTGGGTTCTCTCTAATTACCCCGCAAGGGATTTGCGTGAAGTTTTAGATCAATAGATACATCACTTGCTCGGCGGTGATAGAAAACATCGGTACTCAATGTTTTCTATCACCGAATGCATAAAATTAAGAGGCATGCATTAAGGTCCGTTCATAATGAATAAATTATTTGGCAATATCCCCCCCCCCCCCCCAAGATACACTTGATCATAATAATATATCGGCATAGATACTTTTCTTCTTTTTCAGTTAAGATAATATACATTACTTTTAGTGTGCATTCATGTTGTGTGCAACCTGAACCTAAAATAAACAAATATAAAATAAATAAATACCTAAAATAAATAAATGCCAAACATAGCCCTCTGTCACAATATTTCACAATATTTTTGATTTTTATTGTACATCAAAAAGTGATCTTTTACGAGCTATTGTTGCTAACTTATAGTTGTGCTAATTACATATATTAGTTAATAGACAATTAAATATTTGAGTGTTAATTTTTTTTATAACCTTAAAAAAATATTGCTTGGTAGCCAATAGAGTAAATTCTTGACAGTGACAGTCAAATAAATGATGTTACCATCAAGGATTATGTTAGGGCATACCACGCTTTGCAACTTTGATATGTAGTAAGGGCTGCCTATAACAATGGCCTGATTTTTAATAGATTTATCTTCAACCCGTAACCATTGGTCCACTTAACAATGGCGGATAGATCGATAGTAGAACGTTACCAAATATGAGCATATTATACACTATTTTCTATATAATTGTAATCAGTTTTGTGTGTTAATCCGTTGAGGCCCAGACGGTTGAATTCCGCTATGCGCGTTATGGCAACAAGTATATAATGGGCCTCAATGAATGGTCAATGCTCAATGGTGGCAAAAAAGGGTCGTCGTCTTCCTGCGAGTGAGTGAGGTTACCAGAAAGCTCCTAAAGAATTGATGTGCTAACATCAAGGGCGCCTTACGCGCCAAGGACACTTCCTGCATTGCAAGTATCTACAGACTACAGTAACTAATTTCATCAGGTGGGTTCGATGCCTCCCGATGTTGCATTAAAATGCCATTTTGATATGACTGAGTAGAGACCCAATTAGAAATAACGATAAACTATAGTCTCTCATTTAAATAGCTTGATTATATTTCGGAGACCAACTTTAATGGAACGGAACATGGTTACAAACTTCTATTTTCCATTCCATTAAAGTCGACTCCTGTAAAAATAAAGCAAAAATAAATAAAATATAAATAAGCGTCGACTTTTTATTTAAAATGTTTTATTTCGTAACTTTTCTTCATAAATATTCATTGTATCTACATCAACAATCATTTAAGGCATTATTACATTCATCAAAGATAAATAAAAATCGCATTAGAAACAGTACAAAAACAAAAAAGCGGTTTTTAATTATTTATTAAATATATAATTTATAATTTAATCATCAGATATTCATCAAATTCGGATCTATCTTCTATAACACCATTTTAAATTTTAAACCCGTGAGCAAAATATAATGAGTTATACGGACAAAATACTTCAATAAATCGTTTAAAAAATACGTACGGTCCATGCAATATAAAGTTGTTACGTAGCATATAAGCGCTTGCAATACAGTAAGTATCACTCATGCGATGTCATCTCTGCTGCTAACACAGGAACAATTCCTTTGGAGCTCACTAGCGGTCACTCACACGCAGGAATGCTACAACCCTCTAAGGAGTTATTTGGCTGCGAATTTTCTGTGAGATGTCTGATCCAGACCAGGACAAACAGACATGTTCATGCACACAAACGTTTGTCATATGTGGGGATCGAACCCACGAGCGTTGGTGTCAAAATCGCGTCAATCACTACTGCGTCAACGAGCTCGCCAGATTTAGGAGAAAAGATTTAGGAGAAGTGTGAATAAATGGCTTAGTTACACTTGCATTAGTTAAAGTTAATTAGTGATTATAATAAATGTATACAGCATACCAATATAATAATAATGGTATTCTGTACTTTTTATTTATTTATTTATTAAGGTACACCAACAGGTTACATGATTGCATTCAATATAAGTAATTGTACAAATCTGGGCCCAGCATGCAACCCAATTATAGGTGAACACAACTTTCACAAGAAATTAACAAAATAAAAAAAATTGAAAAGTAACAAATATAACAGTATCAATTGTCAAAAAATCACGACAATCCCATAACAATTAACAAGCGCCATGAAACAACTGAACCTGTCCATTGGAAACAGGTTTTAGGTAAATATCGGCTTTCCTATGCAAAATTGAACACTAGCTGGAACAATTTGTAATTTTGCATATAGAGCTATATTTAAGACGATGGTTTTTCATGCTTTTTAAAGTTGAACACTAGTGATTAATTAGTATTCTCCATAGAATGGGCAGTCGATATGGAATATGTATGGGAATCGAACCCTCGGCCATGTATTTAGAATCACTCCACCACCGTGCTAGGCAATAGTAGCAAAAAACTGTATATTCTATATATTACATATATATATATATAATAAATTTTATGTTAATTGAAATTAATGTTGGACGTATACTTAAATATTGTTGACAGATACATATCTTCTTCTTCTTTTGCTGCAAGATAATTTAATATCAACGCTCATGTATTCGATTCCCACACAGGACAAACATTTGCGTGAATAAAGTCAGATCGCATATGGAGTACAGTAGCCGCTTATCTTATCGCTCGGTTCACCTGAATTCCACCTAAGACCATGTGATTCAGAGCAAAGACGAGCTGTGAAGATTGTCGATGATCCTAAACTCACACATGCTATTGAACCCTTGAGTTTTAGAAAAGATTATGCCTCCCTTTGACTGTTCCCCGATGGTACAATGGGTTGTGTTCTGAGGAGTTATTCGACATGATGCCAGCACCATCGTTTTACAATCGCACGGCTCGCCGATGGATAGGAGTCCATCCTCAAACACTGGAGCCGCAATGGTGGCGTACTTTGCTGCTTCAGAAAAGTTTTCTACCGAGAACGATTAGGTTGTGGAATGAACTCCCTATCGAGGTTTTCCCAGGGAACTACAGCATGGGGTTTTTCAAGAAAGGCGGTAAGAGATTTTTACAGGATTGACAACGCAAGAGTGACCTTATGTGTAGAGAGACACCTTATGTGTCCATAGATTACGGTAACAGCTTACCTTCGGGCAGGGCGTACGTTTGTTTGTCTCCTTAGTGGTATAAAAAAGTACTAATAGAGGAATGTTTTCTCTGCAAGAGAGATAGCAATATCAGTGACATATTATTGTTCCAAATGAGTCGCGAGTAAATTGCTGTTTTGTTCTGTTTTGTTCACTCTATAAACATTCTTACATTACTGGATTCCATTTATAATAACTCTATGACAAATTACATTAGTGTTACATTGCTATAACGTTTTAAAACCATTTTGAAATCGGTTTATATAGCGTTTGTTTATACACGATTATGATTTATGCTTCCTGTACTCGCCTACATCATTCAGTTCATTTCATACCATTTGAATTTAGTACTTGAGATAAACTGACTTTGACTTTAGGGGGTCATGTGCCAGAAGCGTGCTCGTTCGCGACCCCTGCTAATCAGTCGATTGCAATTCTGGACCAAGAGCGCACCGACGTGCGGATTAGGGCGTCCCCCGTAGGCGACGCGCACCGATCCGCCCCCGTCGGTGCGAATACAGCTGCATGCGGCGGTGGGGGCCGCCACCCACCACGCAGCGCCAATTCCGGCGGGACGAGGGGAGCCGAGTGCCGCATAGGCACGTGGAATGTGAGAGGTGGATTGAAAGATAAGACGAATGAACTGATAGACGTAATGAATGATAGACGTTTGGATGCTTTATGTGTGACAGAGACTAAGCGCAAGGGGAGCGACACCGATGATCTGCCCGGTGGTATGATGGCCCTATGGTCTGGGGTAGACCGTGACGATCATGCCAGTGCTGGTGTAGGTGTCGTACTCTCCTCTCGCTTAGCCACTGGTGTAAGAGATTACTGTTTGGTAGGGCCTAGACTTCTCTGGGTTCGTATTAAACTGGGCATCACGCGAGTATTTTTGGTTGCAGCATACGCTCCCGTAAGCTCAGCGTGTGCTCAAGAACTGGAGAAGTTTTGGGAGTCTGTGAGGGATGTTCTGGACTTAGTTGAAGGGAACGAAAGAGTGATTATGTGTGGAGACTTGAATGGATGGGTTGGGACCAAGCGATACAGCTATGAAGCTGTTCTTGGTCCGTATGGAGATAAGAGAGTGAACGAAGCAGGTAAGTCTATACTAGATTTATGTATGGAACGAGGCCTCCTCGTGTCGAATACTTTATTTCATCATAAGGATATTCACACGTATACATGGAGAAGGAATGATCAAAAAAGTGTGATTGATTTGATTTTAATAGATAGACGTCTCCGAAATGTTTTAATGGATACAAGAGCCTTTAGAGGCCCCACTCTTGAGACGGACCACTACCTGGTGGTAAGCCGGTTTGTGGGCCTTTTTAGGAAGTGGAGGCACTGGCGAGTGCGTATCCCTTTCGGAGATCATGAAAGGATAATGAGCGAAAAATTGCAAGATGAAAGTGTAAGGAGAATGTATGTGCATCTGGTAAGTGAGAGACTTGCAAATGCAAGCCTCTCCGACTCAGATGTGGATGATTGTTGGAAAGTTTTGAAAGAAACTATGGTGAATAGTGCAAAAGAAGCTTGTGGATGCGCAAAGAGACGTAAAACAGCGAAAGGAGATGCCTGGTGGGATGCGGAGGTTGAATCCTCCGTAGCAAGAAAGAGGAAAGCGTGGCTGGATTACGTATCATCTTTGCCTTTAAATGAAAATATGAGAGAAAAGAAGAAAGAAATGTACCGTCTATGCAAGAATGAAACCAAGGCTTTAGTGAAAGAGAAGCGTGAAAGACAAATTATGAATGAGGAAGAGAGGCTGACGAAAAACTTCGAGGCAAATACCAAACTCTTTTGGAGAGAGGTAAAGAAGTCTCGGAGTGGTTCGTCGGCATCCAGAATGGATAAGATAAAGTCTAAAGCTGGTGTCATTCTTGCCAACACTCAGGAAGTGTTAGAACGGTGGAGTGAATATTTTGAGGAAATGTATGAGTATGCCTCGGACGCTGGCAATGAGAGTGAGTCGGATGCTTACTCCACGTTGACGGCGTCCGACGAAGGCATAACTATGGATGAGATCGAATGGTCGATACGAAGCTTGAAAAATGGAAAATCAGCGGGAATTGATCTGATCACAGCTGAGATGATCAAATTAGGTGGCACTTACGTCCGGGACGCCTTCTGGTACCTATGCAACCTATGCTGGAGAACTGGAAGGGTCCCTATGGACTGGAGACGCGCAGTCATCGTGCCCTTGTATAAAGGCAAGGGATCACGCATGGACTGCGCCAACTATAGGGCCATCAGTTTGATCAGCTTAGCAGCAAAAGTATATGGAAAGGTGATTGAAAGGAGAATGAGGGTGAAATCCGATGAAATGCTGTGGGACGCACAAGGAGGTTTCCGAAATGGAAGGGGATGTACGGATCAAGTTTTCTCGCTCCGCAATATCGTAGAGAAGCATCTGGCCATAGACCGGAAGGTTTTCTGCGGTTTTGTGGATCTTGAGAAAGCCTTTGATAGGGTTGTGCGAAAGGAACTGTGGGACATATTGCCGAGATATGGGATTGACGGTTCACTGCTCCGTGCTGTGCAGTCCACTTACAAGGATTGCTCAGCATGTGTGCGGATAGACGGTGGCATGTCACCCTGGTTTGATGTCAAAATTGGTGTCAAACAGGGTTGCATGCTATCTGCTATGCTGTTTATCCTGTATCTCGATAGTTGTCTGCAGAGAATAAGGTCAACGAATGTGGGATTGCGCATGGGTGACCAAGTGGTGAACTGTCTGCTGTATGCAGACGATGCCGTGCTATTAGCAGATACACCATCTAAACTGCAAACACTGGTCACAGCGATGAAAGACGACTGTATGGAGAAAGGCTTACTACTGAATGCGAAGAAAACAAAGATAATGGTATTTGAAAGAGAAGAATCCAGAACTAATGTAAGGATTACGATTGATGATGAAGTGTTGGAACAAGTGGATGAGTTTGTATATCTTGGATGCGCTTTCAGCAGGGATGGAAGGTACACCGCAGATGTGGAAAGACGAGTGAGTGCTGGGAATAGTGTGAATGGAGCGTTGGGAAAACTTCTTGGCAGTAAAATCCTGAGCCAGAAGGCACAACTCGCTATACACAATGCAGTGTTGGTCCCAACGCTAACTTATGGAAGCGAGAGTTGGGTATGGCAGAAAGAGCATGAAAGTAGAATAAACGCGGTTGAAATGCGAGCGCTGCGCAAAATTTGTGGCGTAAGGCTCGTAGACCGTATTCGCAATGATGATGTAAGAAATAGAGTTGGTCTGAAAGAGAGCGTCGGTGTTAAAATAAGAAGAGGCATGCTCCGATGGTTCGGGCATGTAGAAAGAATGCAAGATGAAAGAATGACGAAGCAGATATACAATGCAAAAGTGGAAGGATGTAGGAGCCGGGGAAGGCCAAGACTTACCTACCATGACCAAATTGGTCATGTTCTATCAGAAGGTGATGTCAGGAGCCCTAGAAACCGGCGTGCGTGCATGAGAAGAGGAATGAATGTTAAAGAAGCGAGTGAGATATGTAAGGATCGAGTCACGTGGCGCTCGGTTCTCTCTGCCTACCCCGCAAGGGATTTGGCGTGAAGTTATAGATAGATAAACTGAACAACTGACTGTGTTTTTGTGAAAATAAAGGTCTTTCGTCTATTATAGTGGCTGGGCTATTTTTGTTGTTTCGGACGCAGTGACCTAGAAAAGTATAGACCATTTCAATTGAATAAATTAATTAAATGTTAGTATTATTTTATGCGTTTTGTATACAAAACGATATACAATTATTCTTGTTGTTTACATTTGTGTGCTTTAGTATATGTTTTAATAAGTTTTATGTTAATTAAAATTAGTGTTGAAGTATAAGTAATAGAGGTTAAAGTATGAAATTGCCGTTTTATAGAAATACTCGTACATACTTTGAATTGACATTAAACCTTCATAATGTGAGGTTTTCGAGTGAAGCTTTTTCATACGATACATATGAGGCTTTTCTTTTAAAAAATGTGCAATATTTGATTTTCAAATTTCAATTGGTTTTTTTTTATTCAGCTTAGACGGGAAAGATGGATACTTCGAAAATTCGAGTAATTTTTGAATACGAGTTCCGTCGTGGAACTAACGCGGCAGATTCGGCTCGCAATAACAATGCTGCGTTTGGAGAGGAGACTGCATTAGCAGTTCATTAGAACGCACCGTGCGTTTTCGGTTTAAACGCTATCGTAATGGAAAATTAGACTTGAATAACGTACAACGTGGAAGACCGCCCATACAGGTGAATAACGCTGAATTGAAGGAGATGGTGGAAGCCGATCCGAGTCAAACTACCCAGGAATTAGCGGCATGTTTTAATGTTACCTGACCTACAATATTTACACATTTGCATCAAATCAGTAAATTTGCATCAAATCAATAACATAAAAGAATATGAAAAATTAGTGCCCCATGATTTCGGATTTCGGAGCTTGGCAGTTCTTTAAATACTTTAAATTTTTTAACTAACTTTTTTTACTATCTTTTTATAATTTGGTGACTCTACTGATTTACATATTTGCCTATAACTATATGTGAAAACTATGAATTGGCTAATTGTATTTTACTTTGCAGTGTTATGTTTTTATTTGTTAGCTGTATGTTTTCCGAATAAATAAATAAATAAATAATTTGACTGATCTGCAGAAAGAAACGCGAGTTGGAACTTGTTGCCTTGTTGAATCGGTACAGAAATGTAGGAATATTGGATCGAATTGTGACATGTGACGAAAAGTGGATTCTTTACGATAACCGTAAGTGAAAATTGCAATGGCTGACCTCAAGTCAAACGCCGCAACAGTGCCCTATAGCAAAGCTTACCAATAAAAAGGTAATAGCAACTGTTTGATGGTCTCCTCATAACGTTATTCACTATAGCTTTCTCAGGTCTAGTCAAGCAATAACAGCAGATGTTTACTGTGGCGAACTTCGAACAATGATGGCGAAGCTGGCAGTGAAATAGCCCCGACTCGTGAATCGAACTTCACCACTTATATTTATTCTTTACTCCATGATAACGCAAGTCCAAGAAACAATACGTCATCCTCCGTACTCGCTAGACCTTGCTCCAACTGACTACCATTTCTTTCGTGATTTCGACAATTTTCTAAAAAAAAATCTTCCCAGAAACCAGTACAAAATGTTTTAAAAACACAGTTTGTCGAATCTAGATCCCCAGAGTTCGATCGCAAAGGCATAAATAAACTTCCGATTAGATGGCAGCAATGTATAGATAATGAGGGTAAATATTTTGATTATATAAATACGAGTATGTTACTTCTTAGAAAAAAACGAGTTTTAATTTTTCAGTACAAATCGTGAATTTCATACTTTAACGCCTAATAAAATGTCGACAGATTATTGTAAATAGTTGTAAGTAAACATCCTTGATGAGTTCGACGAGCCCAGTGGCTGAGTTGTTAGCATTGGCTACTTTAACACTAAAGTTCATGGGTTCGAAAATACTTACACTTGTTACAGCGCCATGTATACCGGTAGAGTGTATAACTTCACTATGGACTAAAAACAAACTTAAACACATAACTTTCATGACACATTTGTTTATAAAAAATTGCAGTTTTTCATAATGGGTACCACATTAGCAAATATTATACTTTCCCCTATCTTTATCAATATGTGTACGAACCGTATCTCTGCCTACCACGCAAGGGAGCTGGTAGACAGAGACTCGGTCCATGCACATCCCACTCGCCTCTTTAACATTTATAGCTTTTTTTATATACATTCGCATGTAATTACTATCAGCACCATTATTTTGTTACACCACCTTATAATAAATATATATACTTCTGCTGTTGGACATTAAGTATCGTCCTGCTCGAACTGTAAATTGGTAATGAGCACCATGTGTATGTAGTAAGGTGTGGCTTCAATGGTGTCAGGAGATAATCGCCGGCCGCAAATATTAGCTGTGCCGCGCGGGCGCACAGACCTGCTAGGCAAGGCGCCGTGGACGCGCGCGCTGCGCACTCTGAACCATATAGCGGAGAAAATATATTTGTTTTCCTGTTCTCTGAACGAGTTCAATAAGATGGCATTGTTCATAATATGTTATGAAAGGTAATCTGCACTATTGTATTAGGTTAAAACCTGTAAAAATAGCTGTAAAAGTGGTAAATAAATAAATAATCTATAATATAATCTATCTATAACTTCACGCCAAATCCCTTAAATAAATAAATAAATAATGATAGGGCACAGCTATATTTAAGAACCAGATCAACTAATAGAGAAGTATTTTCCCTACAGTAACAGTCTTAAATCGTCAAAGAAATGTAAGTGATATATATCGCAGTTCTAAATGAGCTGCAAGTCACTTGAGGTTTTGTTCAGTCTATATATTCTATTACAAAAACCCTCTGATAAAATTAGTCTGTACTGTTTTTTTTTTTTTTTTTTTAATAGTAGTCATATCCACAGGCTCTTTGGCCCGTGCCTTTGTTTGTTTGTCATTTTTTTTTGTCAGATTGTTAGTTTTTTTATTTATCGCTCCGCAAGTGCGATTACAATAAGTGCCTTATTATTATTATTATTTTTATTACTAGTTTTTATTTTAGTTTTTGTTTTAAGCAGAAAGAGGGACGAGAGACGCAGGCAGACACCCGTTCACGAGTTGACGCAGAGGGCAGCCATCACCGTGTTCACCATATTTTAGGGAACTCGATGACCCGCCCCCCAACGCCGCCGCCCGTCTAGACATTTTAGTGAGCACGACTGCTAGCATCTCTCATCTCTATCTCTGCTTTAGTTACTTTTGTTTCTTCCGGAAAGGAAGGGAGATGGCGTCCCGGAGCCTTGCCATGACGCTCTTCCCCTCTCTCAGTCTACTGGTTTGGGAGGAGGAGGAGGGACCGCTCTCTGGGTCTTCGGAGCTTTGGGTCAACTTTTTGATGACCTTCTCGTCTCTCGCCCTCATCGCCATCTTAAGGTTATCTGTCTTATTGTAGTCTGTACTTGTTTGCCATAACGTTTTAAAACCCGTTATAATAACATTTTCAGGAACACCGTTCCTATATGAAATCTATATGTTTGGTTGTGTGTGTGACTGTGTGTGCGTTTGTCTGTCGCTTTTTTTCGAATATTCGAATTTTGACTTCAGATTCGGATTCAGCATAGAAAAATAGAATAGGAATGTTCAGGAACACCGTTCCTATCTCTTAAGGAGCATGGTCAAAATGGCCGACAATGTATGTATGTATCTATATCTTCACGCCAAGTCCCTTGCGGGGTAGGCAGAGAGAACCGAGCGCCATAACACGCGGTCCTTGCATACTTCACTCGCTTCTGTGACATTTATAGCTCTTTTCATGCACGCTCGCCGGTTCCTGGGGCTTCTGACATCAACTTCTGATAAAACACGACCAATTTGGTCATGGTAGGTTAGTCTCGGCCTTCCTCGGCTCCTACATCCTTCCACTTTTGCATTGTATATCAGTTTCGGCATTCTTTCTACATGTCCGAACCAACGGAGCATGCCCTTTCTTATCTTAACACCGACAGTCTCTTTTAGACCAACTCTTTCTCTCACGTCTTCATTACGAACGCGGTCAGCAAGCGTTATGCCACAAATTTTGCGCAATGCTCTCATCTCGACCGCATTTATTCTACTTTCATGCTCTCTCTGCCATACCCAGCTCTCACTTCCATAAGTTAGCGTTGGAATTAGCACCGCGTTGTGTACAGCGAACTGTGCCTTCTGGCTTAGATTTCGGCTGCCTAGAAGTTTACCCAACGCTCCATTCACCCTATTCCCGGCACTCACTCGTCTCTCCACATCAGCGGTGTACCTGCCATTGCTGCTAAAAGCACTTCCAAGATATACAATCTCATTCACTTGCTCCAACACTACATCATCAACCATAATCCTAGTGTTCGTTCTGGTTGTCTCTCTTTCAAATACCATTATCTTGGTTTTCTTCGCATTCAATTGTAAGCCTTTCTTCATACAATCATCTTTCATTGTTGTAACTAGTGTTTGCAGTTCGGATGGTGATTCTGCTATTAATGCCGCATCGTCTGCATAATGCAGGCAGTTGATCACTGAGTCACCCATTCGCATTCCCACATTCATATTTCTTATTCTCTGAAGACAACTGTCCAGATACAGGATGAACAGCCGAGCCGACAGCACGCATCCCTGTCTGACACCAATGTTGACATCAAACCAGGGTGACAAGCTGCCGTCCACCCGCACACATGCTGTACAATCCTCATAAGTAGATTGCACAGCACGGAGTAAGTCACCGTCAACCCCATATCTGGGCAAAATGTTCCAGAGATTCTTTCGCACGACTCTATCAAATGCTTTCTCAAAGTCCACAAAACCGCAGAAAACCTTCTGGTCCAAAGCCAGATGCTTCTCTACGATGTTGCGGAGTGAAAAAACTTGATCCGTACATCCTCTGCCGCTTCGAAATCCACCTGTGCTTCCCAAAGACAAATTAAAAAAAATAATAATTGTTATATAATTGACGAGCCAGGTGTTCCTCTGGCAATTCAAGCTTGCGCAATCTCAACTGGTTTATATTCGATCACTTACGGTCATGATTTTATACTTTATGCACTTTTCTCCATGTGTGAAATCATTTCTATATCTTCTGAATATGAAGCCAGTTTACTTCCGATAGACTGAACTTGTGACTGTGTTTTTGTGAAAATGAAGGCCTTTTGTTTACTACAATGTCTGGGCGATGTTAATTGTTTCGGAAGCGGTGACCTAGAAAAGTATGGACCATTGCAATTAGCTCTACATTCTAAATTTATTAAATGTAAGTATGATTTCATCCATATAGTTTTGGAAACGGTATACGTTTATTATTATTGTTTATATGTGTGTGTGCTGTAATAGATGTTTTAATAAGTTTTACGTTAATTAAAATTAGTGTTAGAAGTATTGATAAATATTAAGGACAGATTTTTTTACTGTAAATGTTAGAAGTTAATGGTCCCTGTCCAGTTTGATAAGCCCTGTGGCGGAGTGGTTAGTAATGACTACTTTTACATTACGTGCATGAACACATTTATTTGTCTTATTAAGCGAAGTACGCATCAAAACAGTCCGTCTGTGGGAAGTACCTATACCTCATAAAAAAACCGCAGGCAAGTAACAACTCCCTAGAGGATTGTTTGTCTTCCTGTGAGTGATGTTAACAGAAAGATCCAAAGTATTTGCTGTGTTTGCAGCAGGGTGACATAGCGAGAGCGATACAGCCTGTATCGGAAGTGTACTACTTTAGATCACTTGTATTCCTTACGACGTCGTACAAAAAAGTTGGGTGGCTAAAACATATTCAAACTTCCTGATGAGATGTGAATATCGTAGTAGCTAATGCTTGCAATACAAGGAGTATTGTTGGCGTGTTGCTATTCCAGCTCTAGCAGCAAACTTTCCTCGAACCGTCTAGTAACACACTCATACTAGGGACGTAACCGTCGTTCAGGGAGTTACTATTTGCCTGCATTCTTCTATGATCTTCTGTTCCTCGTTTCTAGTTTTCCACCACGGTTTCCATTTGAACTGTGAATGTTTAAAAATATTTACTGTTAATAATATTCTATATAATAGTTATTGTGATATTGTAATTATTAATAGATTTTCATTTATTGACTTTATTAATGAGAATTATATCTAATTGTTTTATGAATCCTATTACGCTTTAATGTCGTGGGTTTTTGAAATGTTTTATTTGTAGTTTTTTTCGTCGTGGGTTTTTTAAATTTATAATTTATGTTTTATAAATATGTAAAATAATAAGAATCAAGCAGGGTAACTACTCTTAAGAGTATATATATATTCATATTCCTAAACAGGAATTGTTTTTGTATTTCTTCAGCCGCGATATGCCCAGCCCTTGCCGATATCTCCATTTACCCTTGCTCGGTACACCTCTTTCGTAACCGATTTGTAATTCATTCTTTCCAAATGCTCAGACAATCTCAATATACTCGTACTCTTTTCAATTTTGGTCACTACATCATCCTTCATTCCACATCGTTCTGGGATCGTGTTTATTTCTTACTCTATCAATCATTCTAAATCCAGACTAACTTGCAGAAATATTTCAGGCAATTTATTATAACATCCAATACAGTTTAAGACAGTTTAAGACGTATCTCGAGAGTAGTTATTATTAATTTTAAAAATTATAAAAATTGATTATGTGACAATATGATTATATTTAAATAATTTAAGAAAAATATTGATTTGTGGTGTCAAAAATATGAGTAAATCATTTTAAATTATTAATAAAAGTTATTCTATTTGTTTTATTAGATTTTTTTTATTATTTATAATGGGAATATTAATATTTATAATAATAATCTAGTGAGTGGCGAGCCACTGCCTGCCGAAGTAACATCAGATAGAATAGTTATGGTAGGTGTCCGTCTCTCTTCTGTAATAGCCCAGTACTAATAATCCCTCCAGATCTCATTTCAATAGCAATTATTTCCGACACATTTGCAATAGTCCCAATAACTGCTGTGACCTGCTCCTTGGTATATCCTCCCATTGATATCCCTCAGAGAAAGTCACAGCTGGTATAATACATTACATCATTCTTTTAGAAGGGGCCTCTACGCGTTGGATTTATATCCCCGCGCACGCCTATCAAATGACCGGGATTAAAACCCGTGAAATAAGACATATATTTTATTATAAATAATATAGTAGTATTTTTAGAGTGAGAATTAATTTCTTTTAATTCAGTAAAAATTGTCGTACCAATAAAAAGTGGAACGCCTTGCCTGCACATGTGTACCCTCCTTCCTACAATATAGGATCCTTCAAACGAAGCGTGAAGAAGCATCTTGCGGGTCAACATGGCAGCTTCAACTGACAGGACACTGCGTAGTCTTTTGTCAGTTGCAGTTGCGATTTAGGCTCCTCTTTCGCTTACCATCATGCAAAGAGGAACCACTATGCTGAACTTGTATATAAAAAGAAAAAAAAATGCCGATTTCCTCACAATGTTTTCCAGCACCGCCGAGCAAGTGATAATTACAAATGTGTACATAAACCCGAAAACACATCCATGCATTGCATGCAGGATTCGAACACAGAATTCCTCTGAGTTGTAGAGGTCTGACAACAGTCGCTCTAGTAATATTCTGTGTCTTTGCAAATTCTCTGCCTTAGATAGCGGACCATGCCTATCCTATGGGTTACGAAACGGGGTAACGCTAGATAGAAGTGTCTTCTGACTAAGCTTCACGACTGTCTTCTGCCCACCAATATGTCGGAACATATTCGTGCTTCTAAGGTACTAAATCTTGAAAACAATTTAATATTTTACAGACACATATTTTTTGTAAATATACTGCGGGGTAGCAGTGAAGATATTTATGTCTTTAAACAGTTCTCTGAGTGATTCCCCGGAGGATGTTACAAACTTAACGTATGGCTCTTTTGTAAAATTAAAATCACGTTATAGTCAGCCGCTTTTCCCCACAACAGTACACATGATAATAGTGGCTATGAGATGCCTTGTTAGAAGTTTAGATCGAGCGGTTTCAAGTTTCTATATGGTAATTACAGAAGTTGGTTGCCTCCCGTGGCGCTATTAGTTTCGTAGTAAATATTCATATTAAATTATATACAGCGAGGCAGAATTTTTCACATGAATTGTCAGGTGATATGTTTATTTATTTATTTATTTACCTGTGTAAATCCTTGGCTACGAAAGAAAACTTGTCGTCTAGATTGGTCACCTTCAAAAGACTGATGACATCTTGAACATTCATAAGAGAGTTAGGATGCATTAAAGCAGCCCATCTGGAGAAGTAACTCCACCTCACAGAAAAACGCAGCCAAATAACAACTCTTGTTGTGTCTTGAAGTTCTTGTGAGTGAGGTCTCAAGTAAGCTCTTAAGGAGTTGCTGTGTTAGCAGCGGCGGCGTCGCGCGGGTGATACTTAATGTATACAAGCGTTTATAGGGTACGGTAACCACTTTACATTACATGCAATTTGATCTTTTTTTTATCTTTAGTTAGATCAAATTGCATGTAAATTTGACTTTCGCAAAATAACGCCTGAATCTATTAACACTTTACATCAGGTGGGCCGTATACTTGTATGCCTCCCGACGTTGTATAAAAAAAAATCTATAAGAGCTGCGTGTTCTACGCCGGTCCGTAGCGGTGAGATGATTCGCTTAGCATTTTCGTTTCATCGGTTCTTCATTGCTTACTTTCTTAAATGGCTACAGCTCATTACGTAAAAAAAAATTTAGCAAATTATTGTCGCAAAAAAGCTTTTTTTTGTGACGGACCTACAAATTTACTGTGCTACATGACATTGCTTCTTACCAAATTTCATAATTCTACGTCAACGCGATACTTCCCGTTGACCTAGAATTCCAGTCGTCGACGTGGTCCAGTGTGACAGGTGGCAGCCTGTATAAATCTTTGGCTGCGAAAGAAAACTTGTCGTCTGGATTGATCACCTTCAAAAGACTGATGACAAGTTTAACATTTTTTAAGAGAGTTAGGGTGCATCAAAGCAGCCCGTCTGGGGAAGTACCTGCACCTCACAGAAAACCGCAGCCAAATAACGACTCCCTGGAGGAGCCCCTAATGAGTTGATGTGTTAATAGCAAAGGTAGCATCGCGCGAGTCATATTTAATATGTACTAAGCGTTCATAGGCTACGGTAACCGCTTTATATCAGGTGGGGCGTATGCTTGTATGCCTCCCATCATTTTATACAAAAAAATATTTCTTCCAACACTGTTCGGACCTCCGCGATCTTGCCGAACATCTGGGAAAGCAGCATCTTACCACTGTAAATTCAATGAAGATGGTCTTGCAGAGCCGCTCGATGCGAACTTCATTCATAGTTTTGATGGCATGTTGTGCCACGCCAAAAAATTGTTCTGAATCCATAGCGACAGTACCGTGCAACGGCGGCCGCTCAATTCGCGAATTAATAATCATGGTTGTGCGGAGTGACGGGACGTGACCGTATTCGTTCGCTCATCGCACTGCACTCTGCATATAGAGTTCAAAATTTAGTTTAATTGCACACACACACGCACACACACATATCCATCCTCTAAAAATTGAACTAAACTATTCATGTTGCCATGAAACTTAAAAAAATCCGCAAAACTTTGATCTCGACTATTGAAGCAATTACAATAGATAACATTCCTTGAAATGCATGGCATTACAAAACCGTTTAAACATGTAAAATATAAATTATAGTAAACGTTAAATGGATAAAATGTTTTTAAAAAGTCTTTTAACAAATATTCAGAGAACAGAAAATGTTCTACATTTTGAAACAATAGAAAATACACACCACAAGAAAGCGCGCGGTGCCGTCAAGTGCATCTCAGAGGATGCATTACCGCGCGCTGTCTACCGTTACACATACCATTTTGTCTAGAAAATATAAAAATGTGGCAAATGTTAGACATAATGTTTCTGCATTATCTAGAGATCCGTACGCCAAGTGCAAAATTTTAATTCTACTAATGAGACTCTAATCTTCAACCGGACTCTTATCGTAAGAGTCCTCAGCTCGTAATGGAAATGAGTTACAGGCCCGAAATTCTCATATTATGAAGAAAATTGACATAAAACTCAATTGTTTAATCAATTTAGTTAGTTATGTGGATCTTTGTAATATTTTTTTTATACCACTATACAGATGCCTGGTAAGCGGTTTCGCAACCTACGGACATTTGCCGACCCTGCAGGTTGTCGAACCTGTAAGAAGCTCTTCGCGCCTTTCTTGGAGAACCCCATGTTATAGTTCCTTGGGAAAACTGCAGCAGAGAACTTATTCCACAACTTAATAGTTCTTGGTAGAAAACTTCTACGGAACGTCACATTACGCGACCATTGCGGTTCCAGTGTAGCCGTAGGCGAGCTGTAGGATTGTAAAACGAGACCGATGTCGTGGATCTTTGTAATCATGTGACACATTATGTCAACCATAATGTGTCACATGATTACAAAGATCCACGACATCGGTGGCACCACATGGATGGATGGATGGTGATCGCTAACCACTTTTTTTTATACAATTACAGGGGGTATACAAGCACACAGCCCACCTGATGTAAAGCGGTTACCGTAGCGTATGAGCGTTTGTAATACATTAAGTATCACTCGTGCGAATCGAATCCACGAGCGTCGGTGACAAAGTCGCGTTATTAACCACTGCGCCACCGAGCTTGTTAACAATACTTACATCCTATCCTTCAAATTGTACTTATTGTATGTAGTTATTCATATGAAATGGTATTAAGAAGAACAAGGTAAAGTTTAATCTTTGTAACATGCATTAGCATATTAAAATTCAAAATACGAGCTCGAAACACAACTTGTAACATTATGAACATAACTTAGGCACTATATGCACGAGGAGGATGCATAAGACACTTGTACAAGTCCATAACTGTAGGTAGTTAGGCGCCGCACTTAGTTCTATAGACTAGTTTACAGCAGTTCCCCGTACGACTATAGCGCATAATTTTATACTTTCATAAGGTACTAGTAAATATTTTAACG
Organism: Pyralis farinalis; assembly: GCA_947507595.1. Lineage (NCBI taxonomy): Eukaryota > Metazoa > Arthropoda > Insecta > Lepidoptera > Pyralidae > Pyralis > Pyralis farinalis. The sequence goes on along the minus strand of OX382269.1, from coordinate 32,113,729 downwards.
AGCCCGGTGGCACAATGGTGACACGCGTTGTTACATTACTTTGGCACCAAAACTTGTCGGTTCGATTCCCACACAGGACAAACATTCGTGTGTATGAACATGTCTGTTCGTCTTGGTCTGGGTGTTTTTATGAGACGTAGGACGCATCAAAGCAGCCCGTCTGGTGAAGTACCTCCAGCTGATAGAAAAGCTCCCTAGAGGGTTGTTGTGTTCCTGCGTGTGAGTCATATCACCAGTAAGCTCCTAAGGAGTTGCTATGTTAGCTGTGTCATCGCGCGAGTGATATATTACGCCGCATTATATTATTTGTAAACCACCTTTAACAGACTTATATTGCACTCTCAGCGATTATGACTATCAAATCTCAAAAATTAAACTTAATTGAGCCTTTTTGATATGAATTAAGATATAACATCTTAATTCATATCAAAAAGGATTCGTGTCACCGAATTTGCTTAGGGAAAAACCAGATGGCTTGAAAAACTTGAACTAGTTTATTCACAAGCAAAAATTCCACCTGATCAGCAAGGTAAAGATTGATATCTTTTCATATCTCCATCAGAGAATGGCATAAAAGATTCATCCGTCTATCTAAATTATATAACATAAATTGCCTCCTATTTTGACTCGCTAGTACTCCTTCAATTTCTTCAAAAATTTTATGAGAAAGAGGATAGATACGTATAACATTTATTGCTAATGCATCAGGATCCATATATTAAAAAAAAACAACTAAAAAGAGCACAGGAACTCCTATCACAAGCTAGGTTGGAATATTGATACCAATAAATTTGATCCCATATCTAAATCAAAAACTTTTTAAAAATATATAAAGATAAAATATATCTTTAATGAATATATATATTTATTTATATATATGTATAATGAAAAATGAATCGTCTAAAAACTGTCAAACAACAACCCCGTTTTCTGATAAAATATTAAGTAAAAAAACGTATTGTACATAGTGTAAACCTGAAGAATCATTTAGCGGAATTCAATATCAACGCTCTTCATATATTAGCCGTCGTGAACAGTGAGAGATTTCCAGAGAAAAGTTGGCAAAATCTCTTCTGCAACTGGTTTTTCTTTTGAAAGGACGCCATCTAAACGTCATGTAGTCTCCCAGGGCAACCGTCGGCTTTGTCATCGACTTTCTCAGTCTAACACAGGAGTTACAGATATACCAGGAAGATTTATTGTTGTGTAAAATACACGTGTTATAGTTAAATAAAGCATCTGCCACGGAACATCTAGCATCTCGTGAAATTCGCTTTATCGCTGATTGTTTAACTTTTTAAACCACCCCTATATTACAACGAACAATAGAAAAAATAAATATTCAAATCGGTCAAGCCGTTTTTCAGTTTTAGCGAGACTAACGAGCGGCGACTCATTTTTCATGGTCTAGAAGGTTTTTTGCGGTTTTGTGGACCTTGAAAAAGCATTTGATAGGGTCGTGCGAAAGAATCTCTGGAACATTTTCCCAGATATGGGGTTGATGGTGACCTGCTCCGTGCAGTGCAATCCACTTATGAGGATTATACAGCATGTGTGCCGGTAAACGGTAGCTTATCGCCTTGGTTTGATATCAACATTGGTGTCAGACAGGGATGCGTGCTGTCGACTTGGTAATAAATATGATGTGGGAATGCAAATGGGTGACTCAGTAGTCAACAGCTTGCTTTATGCAGAATACCGAATACGAATAATACCGGGGGTATTAATAACAGAATCACCATCTGACCTGCAAACACTAGCCATAACAATAAAAGGTGATTGTATAGAGAAAAGTTTTTTTCCAAGGAAACCAAAATAATCGTATTTGAAAGAGAGACAACCAGAACGAACACTAGGATTACGGTTGATGATGTAGTGTTGGAGCAAGTGGATGAGATTGTATATTTTGTAAGCGCTTTTAGTAGCGATGGACGGTAAACACTGATGTGGAGACACGACTGAGTGTAGGAAATAGCGTGAATGGAGCGTAAACTGTTAGGCAGCCGAAATCTAACCCAGAAGGTGCAGCTCGCTATATACGACGCGATACGCCAAATGCTTACTTATGGAAGTGAAAGCTGGGTATTGCAGAGAGAGCATGAAAGTAGAATAAATGCGGTCGAGATGAATAATTAATTAAATTCATAATTAATTAATTAATTATTTAAGTAGAATAATTGCGCAAATTTTGTGGCAAAACACTTGCTTATCGCGTTAGTAATGATGACCTAAGAAAAAGAGTTCTGAAACAGAGTGTCGGTGTTAAGATAAGAAATGTTATGCTCCGTTGTTTCGGACATGTGGAAAGAATTCAGGATGATAGAACGACAAATCAGATATACAATGCGAAAGTGGAAGGATGTAGAAGGAATACTAAGACGAAAATTGCGTGCACGAAAAGAGCTGCGATTGTTAGTGAAGCGAGTGAAGTGTATAAGGACCTGTCTTATGCGCTCGGTTTTCTCTAGCTGGACCCGCAAGGGACCTGGCGTAAAGATATACATACATACATACATTATTAAAAGCACATTACTAAATTTCAATCCACAAAAATGGCATTCCAATTTTGAAAATCTGTTATTAGTAGTTTGCGAGAACATTTTCCAGATACATAAATAAATTAGTGCTTTTTTCATTAGGCCAAAGCTATATGGAGGAATGCAAATAGACATAGACATGGATTATCTAAAACTACACTACACACGCTTACTTTAAAGAATTAACGCCACAATGTTGGCAATATATAAAAGATGAATGCTTTTACTTAATTGACATTACGAGTTTTGCCAATTATCTAGGACGACATTGGCTGAAACACGATTTTCTTACCATTGAATTTTAAACAAAAATATAAATCGGAAGAATATTGCAACATTAATACGTCTTTTGACCACTGTCAATGGTTTGGAACGTTGCTCGCATGTTGCAAATAAGAGATGAGTTATTATGAGAATTCACATGTTTACTAACTGGTTACTAACGAAATTGTTGTGGAACACACTATGGAGAAATTTGCTAATGTTTTATCAAATTATTTTTCACTTTAACAAATTAGGATTCTACGGCGAATTATTATTAGGTGAAACTAATGACACTATAAACCTATTGTTTCAAACCAAAACTAAAGCAATTTAACACAAAATAAAACATACTTTTTTTATTAATCCATCCTAATATAATAAACTAATTTAAATTCAATTCTCATAAACACTATCCAGCTCATTGTGAGCAACATTCACAAGTAATTTTTCTACCTTTCTGGCTAAAAATGTGGATCTGAAATTTTGACGAGCTCGGAGGCGGCACTGTGGCGAATCACGTTGTTACGTTACTTTAGTTAATAGATTTACGCGTTATTTTTCGAAAGTCAAATTTACATGCAATTTGAATTAACCTGCTTTGTGTGCTTCCGCCACCAATTATTTCAGGCGGACTAGTGCCGGCCGGTAGCCATCCGCTACCGTTAGTAGATGCAACATGCCAACGCTGCCATGGCTGGAAATCGCCATCAGAATTCGCATTTCACTACAGCCGTCGCTGCCACAACTGTCCTAGTCATTACTGCAACTCGTGTTTCGCCTCTCCACGAGGCATCCTCAGGCGCTATAGACGTTAATCGTTAGAATAACATGCTACAAGTGACAAATTCATCGTGGTGCCATCCCTTATATTGTGAGGGTAGAGGTGAATGGGGTAATTGAAAACATATTTAATAGAGGGGAGTTGCTTAAGTCAGTCTTCAGTCAGAACAAGTATATCAAAATCCATGTTCATCCTCCCAAGAACCACCAGAAATCCTCGTCGCGCTTCGTTTTACGCAGAAACTTTACTACAATTGGTTTTGCTTTTGAAGTGACTCAGGTGTTAAGATCAGATCGCAATATCTGTGAATATCGTCGATATCAGTGTCCAGTATCAACAGCAAGTTTCTAGGAGGCCACCAGTACCACGTGTCTTAAGTACTCATTCTTTTGTTCTGGAACTCCAGATACAAACAAATATTATTGAAATAATTTTAAATGATATGAATTCGAGGTTAGGGTTAGATCTTTAGACAGTGACGAAATTTTAATTAAAAAAATAATTTTAAAAAATTAGTTCGTCGGCCGCATAGATGTCACTACTATCGATTTTTATTTCGGTCTAAATAACATTTTTTATTATTAATTAAATGTTCAAGAATTTTATATATATCTTTTAGCAGAAAATGTGTAGTTGTTATCATTTTATATGCAAAAAAAGGCAAACTTTTACTAATCAAGAATTTGTCGATTGTGTTGTTATCAATGGGTGGGTGTCGGACGGCGCTGTTTCGCATGAACTAATTGGTGGCAGAAGCACACAAAGCAGGTTATATCAAATTGCATTACGTTACTTTAACACCAACGCTCGTGGGTTCGATTCCCACATAGGACAAACATTTGTGTGCATGAACATGTTGTCAACTGTTTGTCAATGTATAAATGTAATACAAAAAGCGCTAAGACAAGGGGATACGGATATAGCACTATGTAGTCTTACAAAATTATAGCAAAACAAAAGATAATGTTACTGGAGAGAGTTCAGCCAGGATGCTACAGGGGCGACACTAATAAACCAGACTAGATTGTCTGAGACCTGCACGTGAAGACCATATGCGGGCGGCACAGGGGTCGGCAGGAACGAATGACGCGCAGATCGCGGCGCAGCTTCAGAGTCGAGTCCATGATTTGGTTCCACACCTTTGGAGATAGGGGCAAGTGGGCAGGGGGATTATAGAGAAATTAGGCAATACTAAATAAAAAGTAAAGAACATTGAGGATGTATTTTACATCAAAAACACATCAGCCAACTGAAACTTAGAGTGAGTTTACCGGTACCTTGATCATTGTGATCTGCAGGAAAACCAACCAACGAAAATCGGTCAGTTTTAGCCTCGACACCTGTAGCAAACGAGCTGAGTGACACAGTGGAGCGATCGGTGACGGCGCTTGCAGAGGTGCCGTCATCTGCAGGTGGTGGTGTGGCCAGCTGCGGCAGTATAAATGCGCTACTGGGACCGGGTCCATACGACTGTGGGAGTACCACAGTAAGTGCCAGGGTTAGGAAGCTGCCTGAGCACTGTGAGTTTAGTAATGTATAAGGTAGGTTGAAGTACATGTTATAGTATATACAGCAGCACTCGATGGCGTCGTTGCGCGTATTCTAATCGAACACACGTTCGCAATCACGCTATCGACGACGCAACCTGTATTGGTTAAGGAACGTTCACCGCAGCCTGTCTAGAGATGGGTTTAAATATCTCGAGCTTCTCCAGCCTCAGGGGAACGTTAGGCCTTCGGTCCTGGCTGTTATAGATAGATAACAGTCGATAAGATAAGTGAGTGGACCCCGGGAGGCTTGAAAACACTGGCCTCCGCTAATCCGCAGTTGAGCAACGTGGTGGAGTGCTCATATAGGTACTCTAAATCACTTCGGTTGAAAGGAGGCGCCTATCTCTGCAGTGAGATGAGCTAGAGTTCGTGTAGTATAGTATATGTGTTTTTGTGAATTTGCGGGCGACTTATTGCGCAGTTGGAGAAGTATATGGGGGTATTTTTGAAATAGCAACGTTGCCTTAGAAACCGGAAAAAAAATGAAAAGAAGAGCAATTAATGCTAAAGAAGCGAATGAGGTTTGTAATGATCGAGTCACATGGCGCTCGGTCCTCTCTGCCTATCCCGCAAGGGATTTGGCGAGAAGTTATAGAATATGGAATATTGCCTCAGTCAGTTAATAAAGGAGTATAGCAAACGGACGTGTCTTTTGACAACATTCCCATTTCGCCCCCAAAGGGATAAAAACAGATTTTTAGGTTTCAGACTAAAGGCCTGACCCACAGTTTTAGAACGTTCACAGTACTTATCCCTTTGTACTGATACAAGAAACCTTCTGCGCGGAATAAATAGCGGCTACCTCTGCCACTGCCGATAGTGTTGTTACTAGAGGGCTAGTGTTGTACTACTATATGAATACAATCACCTCAGAACTCGCTAACTGGCGCTTATGTTCAAGACCTTAATTTCAAGTGAATCAAGCCTTTCGTCTGAAACCGAAATAACCATTTTCATCCCTTCGGGGAAAAATTGATCTTTTTTTTTTATTCTTAATAACTTTTATTTAAATGATAAGATATTTAATAATTTAAATCTACCTTCTACATAGTTTACGCTTGCGAAACAGAAAGTACCGCGACTACCCTAGCTGATATCACGCAACTCCTCAGCTTGCTACTAACACCAATCATTCGCAAGAACACAATAATCATCCAGAAAATTCTTGTTTGGCTACGGTTTTCTCTGAGGTGGAGGTACTCGCCAGTCGAGGTACTCTGATGCGTCAACCAACAACACAACACCCCTACAGGAAGTTATTATTCATCTGCGGCTTCCTGTGCGGTGGGGGTATTTTCCCAGACGGGCTGTATTAATGCAATAAATACAAACACACATGTTCATGTACACCAATTTATGGGAATCGAATCTACGAGCCTTGTATTAAAAAACCACCGCAAGTCTGCAAATGTCATATGAATTAAATCAAAACACAACTTTTGTAGTTACCTACGATAGCACTGTTTACTGTCAAACTATAAAACCACTATGTAGATAAGACTTTATCACGGATAAGAGGATATATACATCTAAAGCAGGGATTCCCAAACTAATTTGGGCAAGAGACCCCTTTCCCAAAATCAACTGATGCCTCAGACCCCCATAGCCAATTTACTTTAGAAATCCTATCTCTAGTTTTTTTTTAAGTACAACAATGATACTTCCTACTAAAATATTAGTTATTCTTATAACAAGTCGGTACACGTAACACAACTTATACAGTATCTTGAAAGTTTCAAATAACGACTTGTGCTAATTAATAGGGGTCGATTTTTAGACATCGTCGACTCCCAAAATCAGTGTTCGTTTATGACGACCCATGGGAAACTGATGTCAACCCCAAGAGATATCAACCACTTTGTGAATCCCTGATCTAAAGTGTGACGATTCATTCACTGAACGTTTTGTGTGACTCATTACAAGGAGCTAAGAAAATTATAGAGGTAACAATAATATAATATACAATATAATACACTCCGTGATTATATTCGAAGGGGCATCTATGCGTTGGATTCATATCCCCGCGCACGCGTAATAAACGACTGTGGTAAACGCCGGTCTGAGTGTTTCTAAAAGGTTGACGTGATAATTTCCCGACTGGCAAACATTTGTGTGCATAAGTATGTCAGTTTGATTGTCGGTGCTGAGAGGTAGAGTGTATCATACAGCCCCACTGGGGAAGTACCTCCACCTCACAGGAAACCGCAGTTGATAATTAACCCATGATCATGATGCACCCATTGTTCACATTTTTTTTATGTTATTAATTTGATGAAAATGAGTCAATATTGTAGGTAAGGTAACTTTAAACCATGCCGCTAATTCCTGGGTAGTTTGACTCGGATCGGCTTCCACCATCTCCTTCAATTCAGCGTTATTCACCTGTATGGGCGGTCTTCCACGTGGTTCGTTATTCAAGTCGAAATATCCATTACGAAAGCGTTTAAACCAAAAATGCATGGTGCGTTCATTAGCAGTCTCCTCTCCAAACGCAGCATTGTAATTGCGAGCCGAAACTGCCGCGTTAGTACCGCGTCGGAACTCGTATTAAAAATTACTCGGATTTTCGAAGTATCCATCTTTCCCGTCTAAGATGAATAAAAAAACAATTGAAATTCGAAAATCAAATGTAGCACATTTTTTAAAAGAAAATCCTCATAGGTATCGTGTAAAAAGTTTCACTCGAAAATCTCATCCCATGAAGGTTTAATGTCAATTCAAAGTATCTATTACTACGAGTATAAAACGGCAATTTCATACTTTAACCCCTATTATTACTTGCTCGGCGGTGAAGCAAAACATCACGTGGAAACGCGCACGTACAAAAAATTGTATTTTGATAGACATGTCATTGTTGAGACCTGACGACAGTCGCTCCATCTCAAAATAAGTATCTTCGCCAAGTCCTTAGGCTTAGGTGGCGAACTTCGCCAATCCTAATGGATTAGGAAAAGTGATAAACGCTAGGATAAAGAAGAGTAAAATATGTGTAACATTAGATAGCGCGTGCTCTGAGTGACTTTCGTCAGAATTTTTGTACGGATTCCTCAAACAAGTATAATGCATAATATTAAAAAAATATAACATTTTAATAAACCATATTAAATGCAAACAATATGCCTATACGTATTCACAAACATTAGCGAATGTACACCGAATTCTCAGCAAATTTATTTAAGCGTGTGAATAACTACTATAAAACTTTCGAGACTTTATAATAAACCAGTTGAGAATGCGCAAGCTTGCATTGCCAGAAGAACACTTGGCTCGTCAATTATATAACAATTAATTTTTTTTTATTTTTATTTGTCGGCCATTTCGACCATGTTCCTTAAGAGATATGAACGGTGTTCCTAAACATTCCTATTCTACTTTTTTATGCTGAATCTGAATCTAAAGTCAATATTCGAAAAAAGCGACAGACAAACACACAGACAAACGCACAGACAAACATATAGATTTCATATAGGAACGGTGTTCCTGAATACACACCGCGTAACTCATATTGATAATGAGTCACTGATGCTGGGTTATAGCGATATGACTTCACCGACTCTAATAAAACGTAACTGTAAAATATTATGTAATTTTAGTATACTCCACTACAATATCAGTGACGTGACGTCTCTCGAAATGTTTGCCTTAAGGCGCTAACTGTTGTGAAAGTGGCATCTACCTTGAATTACTACAAATCGTGTGTTGAGTTTGTTACAAGATGATGTAGTATTTTTAAGTCAGTATACCAAAAATATATGTTATTGTATGTCACTTTTTTATGAATCGCCTAGCGTAAAATGGGTCAGAGTTGCCTAGTTACCGACTCGGAGGAACACAAATAGATATATTCTTTTTTTTACACATTATGTAATATTGTATAACGTGTATCAGAATTAACTTAACAAACTTTGCAAGAGCAATGTATAAGTACGAGTAGTGTTTATTACGACACACATAGTAATTAAACAAAAGATCAATTACGCGCAACTGATCGTTGCACACTGGATAGTGATCGTTCGTGACACACTCTTTTAGAAAAATTTCTAGTTTTTCGTACTTGATACCATACAGGAAACGTTTGTTGACTAGATCTTTAAACACTACTTCTATCTTCATCATTTTTTATGACAGGTCCCTTGAGTAGAGACTTGGTCCTTACACACCTCGCTTATTTCTTTAAAAGTCGTAGCTCTTTTTAAGTTCGCTTGCCCGTTCTTAGGACTCGTGACAGCACCATGATTTTGTTACACTTTATATAAATAAGGATACCAAGTTCTCCAGTTGGCAGTTGGTAAATTGGACAATAAGCACCACGGCTTTCAATTAGGTTTGACTAATCGAGGAGCGTAGATAAGGGTAGGACACAACTACATATAAGAATCAGATCAAATATACAGAAGTAATTTATCTGCACTAAGAGCCTTAAATCGTCAAAGTGTGACAGTACTACAATACTAGTTATCACTAGTATTGGTGCCTACTAATTTAGAACAATAATTGATAAATCATTGTTCTAAATTAGTTGCGAGTCATTTGCGGTTTTGTTCACTCTATAAATATTCTTACATCACTGGATTTCAATTATAACAATTCTGTAACTAATTACATTTGTATTTTATGGCCATAAAGTATTGAAAACCGTTTTAAAAACGGTATATTTATCATTCGGTCATTTGCGGTTATGATTTATACCGTCTGCACCTTCGTACATCTGTGACTTCGTTTTATACCGTAATTGAAGCCAGTTTACTTTAGATAGACTGAACAAGTGACTGTGTTTTTGTGAAAATGAAGGTCTTTGGACTATTATTGTGCCTGGGCTACGTTTATTGTTTCGGGCGCGGTGACCTAGAAAAGTATGGACCGTTTCAATTGGCTCTACATTCAAAATTAATCAAATGTAAGTATTATTTGATGCGTTTTGTACTGGAAATGATGTACATTACTTCTTATTGTTTGCATATGTGTGTTTAGTGTGTTTTAATAAGTTTTGTGCTATCTGAATTTGAAATTAGAAGTATACATATATATTAAATATTGTTAACGATATTTTGACAGTACATGTATTCGTTTACTATACTTGTAAGTAATCATCCCTGTCGAGTCGTCCAAGTCTGTTTGTTTTGATATTTTTAAGAGAGATAGGGCACGTCAAAGCTCCCCGTCTGTAGAAAGTATCTCCTCCTGCCAGACAACCTTATCCAAGTGACAACTCCCTCGTGGGTTGTTGTCTTCCTGAGTGATGTTATTAGTAAGATCCAAAAGAGATGCTGTGTTAGCAGCTGGGGTGGTATTCCCAACATATATCCTATATTGCTAGTATTCATAGGCTACGGTAATCGCTGTACATCAGGTGGGCCGTATGCTTGTATGACTTATAATATAATACAATATACGCTAAAAATATTCATACTTATTGATGTAAAGTGGATTATAAGGATATCGTAGTTTATGAATAATTGCGATACAACGAGTATCGTTGGCGTGTTGCTATCCTAGCCCCAGAAATAAACTTTTCTCGAACTCTCCAGTAACACTAAGTCTTGGAACGTAACAGAGAGTTGTTACTTGTATTGCTTTTCGTTTTTGACGATGAATGTTTAAAACTATTTACATAAAAATATGAATAACAATGAACCCTGACTAACTAAATGAAACCTGAGCATGAGTTTTCTATAGAACACTCCATCCTTGTGACGACTGATCATTGTGTATTATGTATTAATGAGTATGTACTTTTGTTGTACACAAACACACCGTCATTTAACTTCCAACAATATCGTGCGTGAATTATTTAGTTTATCTATGTCTGTTTTATAATACACATACAAATCCTTCTGTAATTTTATAATTTTTTAATTTTACAGGCGACCATTCCAGAACTTTGGATCTTGACGTCAGCGGGATAGACGTGTACTTCTACGACTTCGCCAAAAATTATGTCGCTATATATCCAATAAAAACTGCCGCTGTGAGCATCCGCCATGTACCAGCCTTCGATACGAACAGAAAATTTATCATCTTCGTTCCAGGTTATAAGACTGATATGAACAAAAAGACCATCGACAAAGTCAAAAGTGCCTTCAAAAGTTATCCCAACAGCTACTTGATAATTCTTGATCATTCCAAATACACTAATGATGACATAGGGTTCATAAAGAGCTATGAAAGATCTGTCACTTATGTATATTATATTGGTAAAGCGGTGGCCGAAATGTTGAAAGAATTAAAACAAGGAAAAGTTTCCCCAAAGAATATGCATTGTATTGGGCACAGTTTGGGAAGCCAAATATTGGGACAGGCAGGCGAAATTTTCACAAATATCACTGGTGATAAAATATCCAGGATAACAGCTTTAGATCCAGCTGGTCCGTGCTTCTCTAACAGTTTCATTCAGGAACAAGTCAGGTCTGGAGTAGCTGATTACGTAGAGGTGTACCATTGTAACGCTGGAGGTTTAGGAACTACAAGTGTATTAGGAGATATAGATTTCTTTGCGAATAAAAAAGGAGCTACGCAGCCACACTGTGGAACACCGTGGGTTCCTGGCATTTTTGATTCATCTAAAGCAGCTAAATGCAATCATAGAGCTTGTATAGACTTGTACTTTGCAACTGTAACGCATCCCGAATGGTTCTTAGCATACAAGTGCGATAAGTACAAAGAGTTTAAGAATGGCGGCTGTTCAAGGAATGATGCCACGATGGCAGGTTTCTGGAATCCTGGTACCGCGAAGGGGGTCTATTACTTCTCAACTAAAGGATTTGAAATAGATTAAGAAGAAAATCTCAATAATTTTAATGGAAGCCATTGAGTTTAGAAAACATTAGTCTAGACGTCCAATGTTTCGGACAATCCTTTTCAACTGAAGGTTTTAAAATAGATTAAAGAGGATAATCTCACTAATTTAAATACTAAAGAGAGCTATTCATTTTAGAAAAGTTACAATCTAGGACGGCGTCATATTTATAGAACAAACATTTTTGTTTGATAAAAACATTTCCTAATTCATTCAACCTCTTTCTGATGCTGTAAAATCGTGTTCATAATATCTGTAACTTTACATTTTACAACTGTCGCGTTTGTTTTACTATGTTTTCCTTTAGAGGAATAATACTTAGTATGTTTGTCAAACAATAAAGTCTATGAGATACGAGTTGTTGGAAAATCATGTCAGATAGTGTTATATTAATATATTACAGTGTCTGCATGTAATTATTTTTATAGTTAGACGTTTATGTTTACATGTTTGTTGCGCTTGTAAGATGTAGTGACATGTATGCGTTCGATTCTATTCTACCGTTTAATCCTAAGATCGAGTTCACGGCGAATCGTACTTGTTGCCAATGTGTGTTCCTTATATTCGCTCTCCTACTTTCGTTATTTTTCATTAAATATTTGTTAATAACTGGGAAACCACGGATACTAGCTAGTCTATTAGGTCCGTCGTCTCCGTCACACCCTCATCGATCGATGTGGAAAAACATACGCCCTCTGAACTTCCAGCAAGGCAAGTTAGCGCTTTATTGGCCGTGCAGGAGCGTTAGAATCATCAGAACTATATCATCCAAGGGTGGATGAAAGGCATAAAAACGTAGATAAAATCGAAGATGTAGTAGCACACCACTGTGTTCTATCGGTGTTCATTGTCATCGTCTGATATTTTCTAGCACTTCAGCGGTACATTCAATGAGAGGAGAGTCACTCAATTGGACGTGTCATAATTGCACGATTAAACCCGACTATAATACCGCTTGTAACTTTTTTATATACAACGTCAGAAGGCTTACAAGCATACGGCCCACCTGATGTAAAGCGGTTACGCTTGTAATATATAAAGTATCGCTCGCGCGTTGCCTCCACTGCTGCTTACAAAGCAACTCCTTAGGAGCTTACTGGTGATGTCACACGTAGGGAACACAACAACCCTCCAGGGAGTTGTTATTTGGCTGCGGTTTTCTGTGTGGTGGAGGTACTTCCCCAGACGGGCTGGTTTGATGCACCCTACCTCTTTTTAAGCATCCAAGATAAACAGATATGTTCATGCACACAAATGTTTGTCTTGTATGGGAATCGAAACCACGAGCGTTGGTATCTGTATTCTAGGAGTGTTGCTCCCTTCCAACATTTTCTAGCACTTCGGTGGTCCATCCAATGTGTAGCGAGCCACTCTAACTCAACCCGCTCAGTCGGATTTAATTAATGAATAGACGAAAGATTTTTGCTTTGTTTTTCCTCTCTCTATTCTTTATAATGCAGTTATTCCTGTTCTTTTGATCTATTGGGCTTAGTAGGATCAAGGATCGAATTAGAAGAACGAGCCAACATGAACTATGTTATGCCAAATCCTTAGGTTTAGGCAGCAGACCTCTCAATCCTAATGTATTAGAAAACGGAATTATGTACTTAGGTGGTAAGAACCTTACACAGTCTATAACAAGATTATATAAATATGTATTTACGTATATTTTGCTGTACAGTACCGGTAAGAAACAGCTAGTACAGTAAAATGAGAGGTATATGAATCTGTAATGTGTAATAACGACTAATATTTATAATTAACAATATTATTAATTAAAAAATATATATACAATAAATGCATAGTTTAATTACTTTCTCCTACCGTCGAAATAAAATTAATATCGTATCAATATACCACACGAGCTCGGTGGCTCAGTCGTGAATGACGCGACTTTGACACCAATGGGTTCGATTCCCACACAAGGCAAACATTTGTGTGCATGAACATGTCTGTTTGTCTTAGTCTGGATGTTTTAAGAGAGGTAGGGCGCATCAAAGCAGCCCGTCTGGGAAAGTATCTCCACCTCCCAGAAAACTGCAGCCAAATAACAACTCCCTAGAGGGTTATTGTGTTTCTGCGTGTAAGTGAGGTCACCAGTAAGCTCCCAAGGAGTTGCTGTGTCAGCAGCAGAGGAGGCATCGCGAAAGTGAAACTTAATATATCGCAAGCGTTAATAGGCTACGGTACCCGCTTTACATCAGGTGGGCCGTATGCTTGTATGCCTCGAGAGGTAGTATAAAAAAAATCGGCCAAGTGCGAGTCGGACTCGCGCACGAAGGGTTCCGTACCACTATCTATAAAAACGGCAAAAAAATCACGTTTGTTGTATGGGAGCCCCCTTTAAATATTTGTTTTATTTTAATTTAATTATTTATTCTTAAAGTAAATATATAACTAAATATTCTGTGAATATTTCAAGCGTTTACCTGTTGTCGTTATCAATATCGAGCAAAAACGAGCAAAAAAATCACGTTTGTTGTATGGGAGCCCCCTTAAATATTTATGTTATTCTATTTTTTAGTATTTTTTGTTATAGCGGCAACAGAAATACATCATCTGTGAAAATTTCAACTGTCTAACTATCACGGTTCGTGAGACACAGCCTGGTGACAGACGGACGGACGGACGGACAGCGAAGTCTCAGTAATAGGGTTCCGTTTTACCCATTGTGTACGGAACCCTAAAAAACAATAACAAGATGACCAGCCCTGTGGAGGGATGGATAACAATGCTACTTTAACACCTAGAGTCGGGGGTTCGATTCCTACACAAGACAAATATTTGTGTTGCATGAATATGCACGTTTGTCTTGGTGTCTGTGTGTTTTAAGAGAGATATGGCGCATCAACGGAGCCCGACTTGACGAGCTCGGTAGCGGGGTGGTTAGCCATGCCACTTTAACAGTAACGATTGTGGGTTCGATTTCACATTTTGATTTCAAGAAAAGTAGCCGCAGCCAAATAAGAACTTTCTAGATGATTGTTGTGTTCCTGCGCGTGAGTGACGTTACTAGTAACCTCCTAAGGAGTCGCTGTGTTGGCAGCAGGGAAGGCATCTCGTGAGCAGTACTTCAGGTATTTCAGGTGTTCATAGGCTACGGTATTCACTTTGCTTCACATGGGATATATGCTAATATGCTTATCGACGTTGTATACAAATAAACTACCTCCATCTCATCGAAAACCGCAGCCAAACAACAACTATCCTATTTTTCAATATATATTTTTCATAATAGTTATGTATCCAATCCAATCCAATAAAACAAAAAAGTGTATCCAGCGACGTATCAAAAGGTAGGCACGTTATACACAAACATTATTGTATTTTAAAATGGCGCAAGTAGTACTTACTATATCTACGTACAGTTATTTATTATGACACATTACTCTAACAAAGAGACAAATGATAGGGCATACCTGTCGTTAGAAAGAGATGAATACTCGTACATATCTTAAGAGAGTTATGCTTTGTGGCGAAGTACGTATAGACGCGACGAGAGAGCGTGCCCAACTGAATGCGAGTTGGGCAATTACCTTACTTTCGTATTGCCATTCTAGAGCGTGTACGACGTATCTATAACTATAAAAAAATATCTTAGGGTGTATGTTCCTCAATACACAGGGTTTTTTTCGAAATGTCTGGAATTCATTTGGTGTATAAACGATGATACGAGTATTCAAACGCAGAAGGCGTATCTATAGCGCGCCAGAAGTTAATAATTCGATACATTAGTTTTATCAGTACTGACGTCCATTTTCATCAGAGTTAGTCAATGTTTCATTATAGTATAATTATAATTTTATGATTCATAGCATTAATATTTAGGTTTGCCCTGTTATCCCACTGGTGTTATACAATTGACAGTGTATAAAAATTGTGCAATTGAGTCACTCAGTGGTAATTGTGAACCTATAAAATTATATCATTGGTACCGAATGCGGGGATTACCTAATCTCCGCCCCGGGAGGCTGAACTGCCAGCCTATGTAAAGTCCTTGTTGCAGTGGTCATGCCGGAGAAGGAGACCGGGGACTCTTCCGCCCACCGCGCCAGCAAATGCACAATCTGTACTGCACTGTGGTGGAAAACACCGGGCTTTTGTTCTTCACTTTGTCCGCCCAACGACTTCTCATTTCTGAACAACCTCATTTCTAATGAATGCCTAAAAGGAAACAGAAAGTGGATTCGCAGCGGCCACCCACGGCCGGCCACCACGACGCCACGGCGGCGTCGTGGCGGGGTATGTATGTTCCTTCGGGAGGATATTTCTTGTAGTTAATCGATTCAGGCGTTATTTTGCGAAAGTCAAATTTACATGCAATTTGATTTGTGTGCTTCCGCCACCATTTAGTTCATGCGGCCTAGCGCCTAGTTTTGGGTTTGCCGGCTGGTGCTAGGCCGCATGAACTAATTGGTGGCGGAAGCACACAAAGCAGGTTAGAACAAATTGCATGATATTTCTTGTCGCCGACTACACAGTCTTAAAGACAGGGACTGTCAGTTATGTGGATATATGTGGATCATGGCGGCCACACCCGGATTTACACGTGCCTTTACATGTCCCACAGCGGTGATACAGGCATAAATAGTTTATTCGAGCACCTGCAAAAGACGACTGACAAGAGTTACCGAACAGTATCCCTCAGCGAAGTTAGTGCTTTGGGAGATTTTAATGCCCACCATGCCGAGTGGCTAGGCTCTCAATGCACTGACTACGCGGGGATATCTGCTCATGAATTTGCTCTGGCCCATGGTTTCTCTCAGCTGGTTTATTCTCCCACGAGAATACCAGATATAGAGAATCTCTCCAGCTCTCTACTGTATCTTCTGCTGACTACGCGCCCGGATGAATGTAACATCTCAGTAGATACGCCGCTTGGCGCGTCGGACCACTGTCTCATCTGAACCCAAGTTCCCATCCCATCTCGACCTGCCGGATGGCTTCGTGTATGGTACTATAGGTCAGCAGACTGGGATGGATTGCGAAAATTCTATTCTACTGAGGAAAAAGCCGATTTACTCGGTAATTTCTTTGCCTCTAACTCGAATATGAACGACAGGAAAGCTGTGCCACCATTACCATTCTGTGATGCGGTGTCTCAATGCCGAAGATCTATCTTATTCAGCAATTGCTCTCCCTCGACGTTCATAAGTCGAGTGGGCCAGATGACATACAGGCAATTGTGCTAAAGCTGTGTGCTCCTGAGTTGTATTCTGTTCAAATGCGTCTTTTTGTGCTTTAATACTCCACTGGGCAAGTCAAGCCAATGTACATCTAGGGTGATGGATCGAAGGCCTATTGCTATAACCTCCCTTCTCTCCAAGATAATAGAGCGTGTGATTAACACACGACTCCTGGCATATCTAGAGTATAACGATTTGATCAGCGACCGTCAATACGGCTCCGTCACTGTCGTTCAACAGGTGATCTTATAGAATCTTACACACCGCTGGGCTTCGGCGATTGAGAGTCAAGGTGAGGCATTGACGGTCAGCCTAGATATAGCGAAGGCGTCCGCTCGGATTTGGCATCAGGGTCTTCTATCGAAGTTACCGTCATACGGGCTGCCCGAGGGTTTATGGCTGCTGGCAGCTGGCAACCCATTTGGGTTGCCAGCTTTTTATGCAACAGATGCATAAAAGCCGTGGTTGACGGTGGATGCTCTGATAATATGCAGATCAATGCTGGCATTCCTCAGGGCTCTGTCCGACGTTGTTTCTGCTCCATATCAATGAATATATCATTGATATGTCAATTACCTAATGGCATTTATTGTTATGCGTACGACAGCACCGAGGACATGTTATGCAGGCCTTGCTAACATCCCTCGCTCCCTTGTAGAGGAAAGCCGCGATAAAATT
The DNA here is from genome assembly GCA_947507595.1 of Pyralis farinalis. NCBI lineage: Eukaryota > Metazoa > Arthropoda > Insecta > Lepidoptera > Pyralidae > Pyralis > Pyralis farinalis. The sequence goes on along the minus strand of OX382269.1, from coordinate 32,095,937 downwards.
GAACATGAAATAGAGGGTACTTTAGCTAATGTATCTAATTAGGGGCGGCTTCACTTCGTCGAATTCAACCCTATGCAGTTGCGCGTTCACCGCTAAGAAAACTCTATTTGCTGTGGTTCCTAAATTCCAGAACACACCTCATACCGTCACCAAAAGTGTACTGTCAAAAAAAGGATGCTTGACGTCGAGATCTCTAGTGAAATACAATATTGAAGTCACCTGGAGGAGAAGGTCAAGCTGGCGTCCAAAACTTGGTGTACTCAACAGAGCAAAGCAGTACTTCAGCGCGGGTCAAAGACTTATGTTATATAAGTCTCAAGTCAGTCCGCACTTGGAGTACTGCAGTCACCTATGGGCGGGAGCACCTGGATATCAGCTTGTACCATGAGATTCAATTCAGAGACGAGCTGTGACAATTGTCGACGATTCTAAGGTTATACACGGTATTGCACCCTTACGTATAAGGAGAGATTTTGCGTCCCTTTGTGTGTTCTACCGATTGTACAACAGGTGGTGTTCAGAAGAATTGTTGGATCTGATGTCGACAGCTATTTATTATAACCGCACCGCTCGCCGACGGTGGGGAGTTCACCCTCACACACTGCAATCGCATTGGTCGCGTACTGTGCGGTTCCAGAGAAATTTTCTTGCGAGAATTCTCAAGGTGTGGAAAGCTCCCAGCCGAAGTTTTTAGAGGGTCGGCAATGCATGAGTGATACCCATGGTGTTGTAAATGTCCATAGGCTACGGTAACTGTTTACCGCCTGGCAGGCAGTATGCTAGTTTTTCACCTTGGTGGTATAAAAAACTCCGTGGCGGGAAGCTCTAGGGAACTACTACTTGCCACACCTTTACATGTGTTGCAAGTGTTCGAAGGCTACGGTAACCACTTTACATTAAGTCGGCCTTGTTTTTATTTTTTTTTTACTACGTCGGGAAGCATACGGCCCACCTGATGTAAAGCGGGTACCGTAGCCTATATGCCTCCTCTTCTGCTCACAGCAACTCCTTGGGAACTTACTGGTGACCTCACTCACACGCAGGAACACAACAACCCTCTAGGGAGTTGTTATTTGGCTGCGTTTTTCTGTGAGGTAGAGATACTTTCCCAGACGGGCTGCTTTGATGTGCGCTACCTCTCTTAAAACATCCAGACCAAGACAAACAGACATCCACAAATATTTGTCTTGTGTTGGAATCGAACCCACGAGCGTTGGTGTCAAAGTCGTGTCATACACGACTGAGCCACCGAGCTCTTCAAAAATCGATGTGTTCGTTTTAACCTAATTCGCGCGTCGTCAGTGCGGTTTAGGCCAGTATTGCAATCGACAAGTATGTGAGATAGGCAGGTTCATGACATACACTCATCTGGAACCGCCACCAAATTTGGTCATCTTCGTGGTATAAAAACAGTGTTAATTATTTGTCATAACATTATGTGTTCAGTGATGTTATACGGTTATATCCTCAAGATTAATATCATTTTCCTCAAGTTGTTTATTTGAGAAACACGTACAGGGGATTTTCTTGAGTCCATTTTGAAATTGTTATTCAGTTTATCCTATTTTGAATGAATCGGCTGGCCTATACGAATGAGGATTCATTTATATTAATCACATAGTTGTTACAGCAAAATAAAAACAAATATATATTTCATTTAATTGCAGGAAGTATCGCTCGCGCATTGTCACCCCTGTTGCTAACACCTTACTTGTACTGTTTTACTGGTAACGTCATTCACTCGCAGGAACTTGACTATCCTCCAGGGCGATGATATTCGGCTGCGGTTTAGCCAGTGAAAGGAGTGCAAATACCTGGTGATTTATACAGCATGTTTGGTCACTATATAGATACACATGATATGCAGAAATTACAAATATCTAAATAGGAAAAAACTGTTTATTAATAGAAGATTAACAATTAATCCACTACTCAGATCCATTCATTTTAATCCTGAATTCATTTTAATCTCACTGGGATACACATCTCCCTTCAACTGAAGGAATTTAGAACATACTCTACCATGCTGCTGAAGAGTGAATTAACTCAATCAGTGTTTTCAATAGTCGCTCATAAGCCCACTGACTTAGCTTAATGACTGTCATCTATCAACAACAGTCCGGACCGACCGTTTAACTTGCCTTTAGCATAGAGGAACTCTAGCTGACTAGCCCCATCTATAGACGGGCTGCCATCGACACTGCTTCACTTGTTCGTTTAGGATCGCACAACAACGCCATCGAAGCACTCCAGGCAGTAACCTCAGCCATAATTATATCTTAATATAAGCATGAACACTGAATGAACAGCAGAGGGATTCTAACTATTTGGAGAGTAATTTAATGAAATAACTCGTATCCATTCGTTGGGAAACATCGCCGATTCCCTGACAAGCGTGGTTCATGTTACAGGCGATTAGCGATATTTCGCTTTTTCGAATAAAGTGGTAAAACATAATACTGCTGTTTTCAGAGTACATCTATTTTTCCTTAAAGTCCTAAAACTACAGTGGCGGGAAAAGCTGGAAAGCGGCAGCGATTCGGTGCAGGATTTTTTGTAACATTCATGTATGTAATCTGTTTGTTACACAAAAGGTGAGCGCGATCCGCCGCGGTGCTACCGCTTTTTGTATGACAGATTGCATACAGACACGAATATTACATACCGGGTCACCGCCACGTTCCCGCTTTTCCCGCCCCTGTGGGTTTTGACTTTTAGTCTATCACAAACTTTTTTTATGTACTACGTCGGGAGGCATACAAGCATACGGCCCTGATGAAAAGCGGGTACCGTAGCCTATTAACGCTTGCGATATATTTTGTTGTTGTTATTTGGCTGCGGTTTTCTGTGAGGTGGAGCTACTTCTCCAGACGGGATGCTTTGATGCGCCCTACCTCTCTTAAAACATCCTGACTAAGACAAACAGACATGTTCATGCCGACAAATATTTGCCTTGTGTGGGAATCGAACCCACGAGCGTTGGTGTCAAAGTCGCGTCATTCACGACTGAGCCACCGAGCTCGTCATTGTATGGTATTGTATGTAAGGAATAAAGAAGCGAGTGAGGTATCTAAAGACGAAGTCATGTGGCGTAGTGCTGGCTGTGTTTTCAGGCAGCAGTGTTAGAAGTGGACAACGCTAGAACATCTTGTGTTACATACGTATAGTGTAAACGGTTATAATGTATAGATATTTAAAATAGAGGCTACGATAGCTTTTTATAAATTCGGATATACTCGTGTTAGAAGCTATAATAATATATCAAACAGCTTCAACTTACTTTTGTACATAAGTTTGTCTTCTTTCCTTGTCCTAAAACAGATTGTTCTTATACATAATATATTTAACAAATACAATTACAAATAGGTTTATGGATACATTTTTTTATACAACGTCGAGAAGCAAGCGTACGTCCCACCTAATTTAAAGTGGTTACCGTAGCCTATGAACGCTTGCAACACATTAAGTATAACCTCTGCTGCGAACACAGCAATTCCTTAGGAGCTTTTTGGTGACCTCATTGACACGCAGAAACACAACAGCCCTCCAGGGAGTTGTTATTTGTCTGCTGTTTTCTATGAGGTGGAGGTACTTCCCCAGTGGGGCTGTAATGATATACCCTACCTCTTTTAAAAACACCCACAAACAAACGGGCATATTTATGTACACAAATGTTTGCCAGTCGGGCAGTTTTAGTACGCCCTATCTCTTTTAAAAACACCCGCAGACAAGGATAAGGAGCCTTAGAAACCGGCGAGCGTGCATGAGAAGAGCAATGAATGTTAAAGAAGCGAATGAGGTGTATAAGCATCGAGTTATGTGGCGCCCAAAGAGAAAACAGACATGTTCATGCAGACAAAGGTTTATCCTGTATGGGATACGTACCCACGAGCGTTGGTGTCAAAGCAGTATTATTGACCTCTGCACTACCGAGCTCGTCCGTTTCCAAAAAGCTTCCCTTTCCTGAAACCTTGTTACTTGTACCACACATTAGAAGACGCATCAAAGACCGTTTCAATGGAATTCCGCTGTTATGTAACGTTTCTGCCGAAGTTAATTAACTACAAATATTTGACAATAAACTAATGCAAAGGATTGGAATAAGATCAACAACTCAGTACTAATAATCCGAATTGAAAATTGAAATCCAAGGTTTAGCCATTTCAAATTTAATTATTAATATCGGGATGATCGAGTTAAGCTGTGAAAATGTGTTTGGATTAATTAACGAGTTATTCAGGAACGAGAATTTGCTGGAATCATTTATCACCCCAGATTATACGTAACACGTGTTTGCTGTTACTGAAAGTGGGTAAGTACAGAAACGATCTCAGCATCACGACAAAAACAATCAAGGCAATATGGTGGCGGCGGTAGCGGATAATTAACGACAGTGCGTGCTGGCCGGCGATAATTAGCACCAGCGGCAGAAGAATCCTCTTAGTGCTATGCCGTTGCCTAATCCATTCGGATTAGCGGGCCCGCTACCGAATACTAAATATTTTACGCAGCCTGATATATACCGAGCCCTGAGGATACTCTACCAGGGGACTTATGTGGCTACGTTGACGTATGCCGCCGCAATCTGGTGCCATAGAGTATGTATGTATGTTTGTCGTAGTGCCGTACTAAGAAATCAGAGAGGGGCACTAGTTCTCTTGACCAAAGCGTGTAGATCCACCAGCACTGCTGCCCTGCCGGTGCTGGCTGGAGTCCTCCCAGCCGACCTGGAGATAATTCTTTCTGGGCACATGGAAGTGGTGCGTAGAACCGCGCCCGATCAGGAGTTGAGCCGCCGGAAACGCGAGATTTGGGAAGCCACGGTCAGCGAGTGGCAAACTCGCTGGAACTCGGAGCTTAAAGGCAGGGAACTCCATTAATTTTTCCCCGACGTGTCGGTAAGACTGAGGTCTCACTGGGTCGAACCGGATCATCCAACCTCACAACTCCTGGGGGGTCACGGATGTTTTAGGAAACGTTTGAGTGAGATGAAATGTTGTGAGAGCAGCATGTGTTTGTGTGGTGAAAGCGAGGAGGACAGGTACCGAATTTAGGCGAAGATACTGATTTTTACATAGAGCGTCTACCGTCAGTCCTTCACAGCTTAGAGGGAAAATCAGACCTTTCTTAGGTTAGATCACACATCTCTCGAAACATAATTTCTTGGACATGTGGATTTTCTTACTATGCTTTCATTCACCGAAGAACAAGTGATAATTACAAATATGTACGTAAATCCGAAAAGATTAATTTAGTGCTACATGTCAGGATTCGAGACCAGGACCGCAGGTTAATGGGCTGGTTCTTTATCTACTAAGCTATCAGTGGCAGAAGTACAATTAATGTGAATAGAAAAGTTTCTATTAATTATCAGCATTACTTCAACCAAATTGGTCTTCTTGTTGAAAAGGTACTGCGGGCCGTATGGGACAGCTCAAGCTCGCTCGTGGAAAGAACTATACATGGGATTTATGTGCGTGATAGACTCAGAAATGAGGATGGCTCAGGATCGAGACTAATGACACTCTAGAGAGGAGATGGTACCTTACACTACATCCGATTAACAGAATCTAATGTTTTAAATTTATAGAGGTACTGACATGGCGTATCAATCATCTTCCACGTACAACAGCTGGTTTCGACGGCATAACTTTCTCTAAGAATCTAAACCTCGAGGTATTCGACCCATCTAAAGACAGGCTACGATAGATGTTGCTTGACATGTGTGTATATTAAGGCTATTACTGGCAAATTACACATGCAGCGGATATGTATCGGATATGTATGCGGACAAAATCGGCAGGGGCGGGAAAAGTGGGAAAGCGGCAGCGATCGAGGATGGTTTTTTGTAACATCCGAGTTTGTATGCAACCTATCACACAAAGAGGATATATATATATATATATATCACACCACACCGGTTAGCGCCAGCTTATTATGTGACACATTGCTTATTGCTATTTGGTCAATTTGTAGCAAGATGTAGTAGTATACAGCATAAGTTAACAGTACATGGGCGCTTGAGATTTGCCCGTACTTTTTGATGTGAAGCATCTAAAATAAAAAATCTAAAATGGAACCGTATACCGCGATGGCAAATGGCATGACGCTATCTAATGCCGTCATGTCCTCTCTGCGCCGCCGCTCTCGACTCCCTTGTGTGTGTGCGTGCGCATACTCGACACTCTTTTGCTTCTCTGCATGAGCTGTTTACTATACCTATCAGATGGTTTTTGATTTTTATTTATTGAAACTTTCAATATTCACTCAAATCAAATCAAATCAAATCAAATATTTTATTTGCAGAGAATATGGGTAACACACAGTTATTCACAAGATTTTCGATCCAACACATTCTACTGTCTCAATACAGCGTGCAAAAATTAATTAATATTATGTTTTAAGTAAAGTTTTAAATTTAATAACAATTTAATAAAAATAATATCAATGTCAAATATGTTATTCAATTTCTTAATAAATTAATAAGTGCAGAGAAAAAAATGAAATAAAATGTTAACAATAGGTAATGTCAGTCATTAATTCTGTTTTTATCATTAACATAATCATTATAAGAATAATAACATTTGTCTAAAAGATAATTAAATAGATGTTTTTTAAATGTATTCAAAGCCATGTCTTTAAAACGGTTTGGTAATAAGTTATATAGCTTTATAGCCATGCAGTACACATTTTTTTGAAAAAGAGCCAATTTTTGTTGAGGTACGTACAGTTTATTCTTATGTCGAGTTCTAGAACCGATTATATCTCCATGTCTAATAAATAAATTAGAGTGCTTGTGTACAAACACACATGTCTCGAAAATGTAAAGACATGGTAATGGTAGAATTTTGTGTTTCTTAAATGCAAACACACAGCTATCTAGTAAGTGGAGCCCACTGATAGCTCTAATACATTTTTTCTGGGCTATGAATACTTTCGACACATCTACTGAATTTCCCCATAGTATTATCCCATATCGTAAGATTGTTTCACATCTGCCGCGCGTCCAGTGTCGGCCACCTTTTTTAGAGTTCCGTACCTCAAAAGAAAAATAGAACTCTAACAGGATCACTTTGTTGCCGTTGCCTATCTGTCCGTCTGTCAAGACACTTTTCTCAGGGACGGGTGGAGCTATTAAGCTGAAGTTAATATCAAATACACAGGTCTGCAGTCCCTTCGAGCAATGAAAAAGTCAAACTTCAAAATCAACGCAATCAAAAGATACGGCTGTTTGCCTCGTTTATGCGCATTTGACACTCGCAAGGGAATCAAAACCTATAGGGTAGTTTCCCGTTGACCTAGAATCATGAAATTTGGTAAGAAGCAATGTCATGTAGCACAAGTAAAGGAAAAAATCCGAAAACTGTAAATGTGTTGACATCATAAAAAAAAATATTAATAATTTGCGAAAATATTTTTTACGGAAACGTCGGTACGCGATTCGAACTCGATAAACTTAAAAAGCTAAACTATATCGAAATACAAAATTAGATACAAACTATTTGGAGCCGTTTCCTATACATACGAGTTATATATATACAAGAATTGCTAATTTAAAATAAAAGAATATTATGAAACTTTAAGTATATAAACCGTCACTAATATTCCTACACTAACACATGTCTTTTACCAGAGGGAGACTTTGTACAAAAGTCGTCTGCGTGGGTACCTCTGTCTCACCTATTCCTACCGCCAAGCAGCTATATTTATATAGCTGTGTGCCGGTTTGAACGCTGAGATATAGCAGAGAAATTACTGGGTACTGTGACGAAACAGCCTTAGGTCACAAGATTGGCAGCGCGCAAGTAACATCCCCGTGGTGTTACGAGCGTCAATAGACTGCGGTGACCGCTTACCATCTAATGCAGGCCACATGCTTGTTTGCCAATCTAGTTGTATAAAAAAAAACATAACAGTTCGATGAAAGTCCGTTGATCTATCTATATATTAATTCACATCAAATACCCTACGGGGTAGACAGGGAGAACCGAGCGCCATATGACATGGTCCTTACACACCTCACTCGCTTCTTTAACATTCATAGCTCTTCTCGTACACGCTCGCCGGTTTCTAGGACTCCTGACGTCACCTTCTAATAAAACGCAACGTTACGAATTTTGCTCAATGCTCGTATTTCAACGGTAAATTCAGTTGGTAATGAACGATGTACAAAATAATAAAATAATATGCTAAAATTTAAGAAATAACTATTAATCTCACGCAGGAATAAACAAAGTTGGAAAACGCTAATTCTCATGGAATTTCTTAGGAAACATTGAAAGGTGTTCAGTTCTACCCTTTGCTAATTAACTTTCATGAAACTTCACGTTCGTCCTGATAGTGAACTTTAAGTTTATAAGTTTGATTTAAACTTAGACTTTGGTAATACGCACAGGGTTGAGTGAGTTTAAATTATTCGCACGTGTAAATAAAATACAAATAAGAAATGCGAGCTTTGCTCACAATTTGTTGCGTAACGCTTGTTGACCGTATTCGCAATGACGATGTTAGAAACAGAGTTGGTCTGAAAGAGTGTCGGTGTTGAAATAAGAAGGGGCATGCTCCGTTGGTTCGAACATGTAGAAAGAATGCAGGAAGAAAGATTATGAATCAGATGTAACGCGAAAGTAGAAGGATGTAGGAGCCGAAGAAGGTCAAGATTTACTATAATAACCAAATCGATCGTGTTTTATCAGAAGGAGCCAGGAGCCTTAGAAATCGGCGAGTGAACATGAGAAGAGCATTGAATGTTAGAGAAGCGAGTGAGGTGTGTAAGGATCAAGTCATGTAGCGATTATCTTTGCCTACTTCGCAAGAGATTTGACGTGATGTTATAGATAGATATGTGAACCTTGATAAACTACTCGTACCAACTGACCGCAATGATCTGAGGGCAAACTGCTAATTATTGTTTTATTTATATGGTCACAATTACAAAAAACATTATCAAGACAAGTTGCAGATGTGGTCGTTATACGAGTAGGCTCCAGAAATACGTTTTCTAGATCAAAAAATTTAAATAAATTTAAAAACCTAATACTTGTTTGTGTTTCTACTAATATATCAATATTGAAATTACCGCAGACGATTATGTCTTTTGAAGAAAGAGATGATATTGGGTCTATGACATGCTGAGATCAAGGAAAATCGAAGGAGAATACCATAATATCCGAAAACGTTTGTTAGATGACGAAGAAAAATTCTACATGTATTACCACATGCCAAGATACTTGTTCTATTATATCCTAAAGTTTATTGAGAATGATATAACGAAAAAAACAACAATATTCAGAGAAGCAGCAGCAGCGGGCGCTCCCCGCGCAGGCCACCCGGTGACCGCGGGCCGCAAGCGCGCAGTCGCCGCGCGGCCGACGACCAACAAGCGCGTGGGCAACGAGGCGGGCGCACCAGGTGTGTACTGCCATGCAATTCTGTAAGAGCAAACATCCTTACATCCTCGGAAACATCGGCTGTTATAGCCTTGAACACAAAATTGCAATTCCTTAGTGTCGCTTTTCATGGTTGTGCGACACTAGCGCCGCAAGGCTGCGTTTGGAATTGGAATTCTACAAGGCAAACAGCCTCGCGTACGCTTACAGCCTTATAGAATACCAAATAATTTAGTCGTGATCGCAGTAGACGATGTCAAAGCTGTGACATCTGTGATCACAGCGACGCACACAGCCATTACGAGTCGCTTAGAGAACGTACACTATTTCTATCTAATATAGAAAATTGTATCTTAGTAACAATATTCAGAGCTCACTTTCAAAGGTTTTGCTTTGAGGCGAGGGGGTGCTGGTCTGTTGCCGGGGCGTTATAGTGTGCTACGATCTTTACGCACTTGACTCGCTTCTTTAATACTCATAGATCTTTTCGTACACACTCACCGGTTTTTAGGACTCCAGACGTCACCTACTAATAAAATAACCAATTTGGTCATGGTAGCTTAGCCTTTTTCTTCCTAGACTCCTTCATCCTTCCACATTCGCATTGTAAATCTTCTTTCTTTGTGCGTTTGTGTCTTTTCTTATTTTAGCACCGACACTCACTTTCAGACCGACACTTTTATGTTATGTGATAAAATAAAGATATATGTTGCTTTGTGCCCTGAGTATATCCATTAACTTCATAAACTTTCAAAACATTGTTTTCGATTTGTCAGGAAAAGATGTTTTCAGACAAGTAGTAGAACCATTTCATGCCAGATTCGAAAACATTGTAGAACACAAGACCTCTCAGAAATTAGCTGATAAAACTATTCCTGCTTACAAATACAAATTTACATTTACAAAACTAATAAAGTCTAGTTTTTTGTATGAATTTCTGACAAAACAATACCTAATACCTTTTTTCGAGGCCCTTATTCATTGTCATTGTGAAATAAGATATATTAATTTAATCCTCACCATTAACGAACACAATAAAGCCTTATTCAATGGGCGCCATTTTAATTTAATTTTTTCACGAGCTCAAAATGTATTTACTTACGGCATTAATAGGCATCTCTTTCTTACTGCGAGCATGATGAATATAATGCTGAGTGTCCATAAGTGAGAAATAATACATTCAATAAAATAAAATGCATTTCTTTCAACAAATACTAACACGTAAAGTAAAGAGGTTGTTTGAATGCGCTAAACTCCGGAACTGTCAGTCGGATTGGGAAAAATATTTTTGTATTTGATAGCTTAATACTTGAGGAAGATTGAAGGTTACATCACGATACAATCCTTAGAAGAAGAAAAAAAGCAAAAAAAGACGCGTTTCCCACGGCTTACGCACGTATGAAGTGGCGGGTTGCAGCTAGTTTACTACATACGAGTATTACAACTTCCCACCAAGTCACTTGCGTATAAGTAGAGGAATCCGAGCGCTACATGACTCGGTACTTGTCTTCCTCACTGGCTTCTCTAAGAGAGCGCACAAAGCTAAGTGGCGCCCACATTTTGTTTTTATTAATAACGCTGAATTTAAGGCCAATTTCAACAAACGCTCAATACAGTCACTGTAGAAACATTTTTTTTTTTTTAACATAATTTGTATTTATTATATATCTACAAGTAACCAAAATTTTAATTACTGCTTATTGTGACCACTTATAGTAATAATCAAAATTATGACATAACAAAATTGTACATAAATAATAAATACAGAATATGTCTCAAAAAAACATAAATCTGGTTCTACAGTGACTGGATGGAGCGTTTTTTTCATGCTCTGTTGCCGGTCCTTAGGGCTCCTGACACAACAACACAACAATATATCAGCAGCGATTTTCTTACATTCGTTCTGATTTGCTCTCTTTCAAATACATACGACTATAAGTATTTCTCCATACAATTCTCTATCATCATTTGACTAGTGTTTGCAGTTATGATGGTGTGTCTGCAATCTATGTAAGGTATCATATACTGTCTAATATATTATACTGTCTAAGATATTACAAAGACCTATATTGACAAGTTTTTTCGGTATTTATTTTTTGCCAATGGTGATTTCCGAGATCATGGAAGATTAAAAATGTGAAATGAGCGCGATGAGAAATAAATAATATTTACGATTAGATTTTATATAAAAATGTAAATATCTTTAATTACGAGCGAGTGCAACTAAGAACGTTTCTTTAATGCTCAATTTCTACTGGTGACTTATTTAAAAAAAATGTATCCACGGAGTCTATTAGTAGTCTACCTAACAACATATCCATTGACCTAGAAAATTCACAAGAAGAACTTAGATTACAAATTGAAAAGCTTTCTATAGAACTGTTATCTGCTAATCAAGAAATTGACAATTTAGGACTTGAAAATAAGCGATTAAGAGACGAATTAGATAAAAATTTAAAAACAATTAACACATTTAAAAAACTTGGATATACTGATAACATCGTAACTCCAAGAGGACGTAGAAAGCAAAAACACTTAAAAAATTCGTCTCCTATCAAAAGTCCTACAGTATCTCACCACACATATACCATTTCACCAGATTTAAAGGATCGAAATAGATCGGACACGGAAGAAAATTTGCAAAACCATAATAGCATCAATTTTGAAAACTCTTCACAACTGGTAATAAGAGCTCCTTCGAATATCCAATTACTTGATGACAGTAATAAAAAGCAAAATCCTTCGAGACCTATGCAAGTAGTAGCCAACGAATCTAATTCAAAAAATATTACACTCCCAAAAAAGAAAAAGAATAAAGTTATTGTACTAGCAGACCAACAAGGAAAAGGTGTTCGAGATGTATTACAGAAACTGCTAAGTGAAGAATATCATGTTATTAGTTATGTGAAACCAGGAGCAACACTAGCCGACGTGTTGAATATATGTGACGATGAAATATCCTTACTGACTACTAATGACTACATTATTGTAATTGGAGGGTTAAATGATAAAAACCCATTTGAAGTTCAATCTTGCTTAATAAAATTTTTAGAAACTACCAAAAATACGAACGTATTGATCAGTGAAATCCCATACTGCAGATATTTACATGAATGGAAATTAAACTACAAATTAAAGTATATATCAAATAAGTACAAAAATTGCAATTTTATAGATATGGAGTTTAGCAGATATATTCCAAATCGCTTTTTTCATAAAACGCATATTGCAAAGTTTTTATTAAGGGAAATACTAAGAATTAACTATCATACTAATTACAAAAATTATATCATAAGTGCATTTGAAAATAAATTTAAACTAACACACAAAACTATTGCTATTCAAACTGACATGGTATTTAATAATGTACAATTTTGTGACAAAGGAACAGAAATAGATGAAAAAGAGTTTTTTCGTGAGCAATGATAAATTTGGAATATTTCATCAAAATATTGCTGGAGCTCTTAATAAACAAGAATACCTACATCTGTCTATAATTAATTTAAAAGAAAAAGGCATTCCAATTGACGTAGTCTGCCTTTCTGAAACATTTATTCTTAAAGGTACAGAAAATAATTTAAAAATTAAAGACTATACTCTTGCAACCTCATCCAGTAGAGAAAAGTCAAAGAGAGGTGGTGTAGCCATTATGGTAAAGGGCGAGCTAGAATATAGAGTTTTGACAGATGTGTTGAAAATGGGAGAAAATTGCGTGTTTGAATGTTGTGGAATTGAAATCCCGCATCACAATATAATTATTGTATGTATTTATAGGACTCCATCATCTAATGTATTTGAATTTATTTCAAAACTTGACAACTGCTTATATACTATTAGCCACAATCAGAAGAAAAGAATTATCATCTGCGGAGATTTTAATATTGATCTATTGAGCGATTCGAATAAAATGATAGTTACAGAGTATAAGAGCACATTAGATAAGTATAGTCTGAAGACTTTAATAAATACACCAACACGAATAACAACTACATCCAAAACATGTATTGACCACATTTCAACTAATGCTATGGGTGGTGTAGCACATGTTCACGATTTGGGTCTATCAGATCACACTGCACAATCGTACGTCTTTCCGGTACAACACCATAGTTGTAAAAGGAAGTGAAAAATCTAAATATGCGCAAGATATAAAATGTACCCTTGACGATGCTATTAATTGGTTAAATAGTAATAATTTAAAAGTAAATATTACTAAGACTAAACTTATACAATTTTGTACACCCCAAAGTAAAACTCACAAATTAAATATTTCATATCAAGGCGATCGAATAGATGAAGTTTCGTCCACTAAATTCTTGGGAATAACATTAGATAACTACTGCAAATGGAAGGAACATATTCAAATAACTTGTAATAAAATAAGCTCATTTATTTTTGCATTAAGACGCATCAGAACACTAGTCTCCCTTGAAGCTGCCATTACAACATATTACGGATATGTCTGCAGCGTCTTAAGATATGGTATTATTATATGGGGTCGATCTACTGACTTCGACAAGGTATTTATAATGCAAAAAAAAATGTATACGTGCCATATTTAACATTGAACAAACTGACTCTTGTCGACCGTATTTTAGAAAATATAAAATATTGACACTATCTTGCATCTATATACTGGACGTCTGTATATTTGTACGAAAAAATTGTCAGCTTTTTCAACATACTAAAGATGTGGATACTCATATTGTTACTCGCTCACGATATAGGAACCGTCTTATTAGACCACTAACTAGATTGACTATCACATCTAACAATAGCTACATAATGTCAATAAAAATATTTAACAAATTGCCTGATGTATTTAAAGAGTTGCCACTGCCTAAGTTTCGCAAACTATTGACAAACTGGCTTTGCGACAAGTGTTTTTACAGTGTTCCTGAATATTTAGAATATAAATGAATATTATTTTATTTAGATACCTTATAGTTTATTATTTAATTGACACACAAGAATATTGTTGACATAATAATTATTATTTAACTGTGGTAATTCCATATTGACATCACGTAATTTCATATTTTATTTGTTGCTTATTAGATGATATTGTGTAAATTTTCTAGTTTGCTATTATTCATTAACATTACATAATTAATTGATATTAACTATTATTACATTATTTCCGGAAATTGTAATTATTACTTATATTAAACGAAAAGTAACATTTTGACATTACTATGATTGTTATTAGCTTTTTTATGCGTGTAATTTATTGTACGCCTGGAAAGGTATGATTTGGTGAAACAAATCACTTTATTTAAGAACTCATTGTACCCAAATTAATCCAAAAAAAATTCTTATCTTATCTTCTTCTTATCTTAATGACAATCTAACTTTTAGCGTATTTTTATGTAAACGAGTGGAAATGTTTATAAGTAAAAATCCTTTTATACAAATCATATATAAAATTAATTGCAATTTAAAAATACTTTGAAATATATTATGTACTCGTAAGTGATACTCCTCCTGTTCCAAATTGTCTATAGGCTGAGATAAACGCTCACATTAACTTGCTGTATCACCTAATATATTTGTTTTAAAAATACCATGCCCTTTAAAATTAAATGTATTTATTAATACAAAGAAACCATAAATACTTGTGACATGGAAATAGCCGCCCGTCACTCCAGTGGACACCTGGCTTTAGATTCAAGCCCTTAATTACGCGGGAAAATGACGGAAAAAGAGCATTCCTGTTAAATTGTGTATTAAAACTTGAAATATTTGCTATTGTGAGGTAATTTTATCATTTAATATTATCTAATGTTGTAAATTGTTTGTTTTATTTTTCGTATCTGGACTGGAGTTACCTTCAGAAATGTAACAGTGGGTAGATTGAAATAAAACGACTATAACAATCGCACTGATTTTTATTATCAATTAAGTTTCTAGACACAATCTAGAAGTGTGTTTAGTTAACTTTAAATAGCAGAGAAAAAGCAGACGGAATGAGCTTGTATGGCATTATAGAGCTTCGTCTCTACCGAAGGCGTTCGATGAGAGGAATGGTGGCTTGGAATGTGGGATTGCAGCTAATTCACTGTCTGCTTTACGCAGACAATGTCGTATTAATAATAAAATGACCATCCAACTATTAAACATTTTAGATACAACTATGAAAGATGATTGTATAATGAAAGGCTTGCAATTTAATGTGAAGAAAACCAAGATTTGAAAGATAAGAAAACAGAACGAACACTAGGGTTATGGTTGACGATATAATTTGGAACAAGTGGATGAGATTGTATATCTTGGAATGGCTTTTAGCAGGGATGGAAGTTATACCGCTGATGTGGAAAGATGGGCGAGTTCAGGGAACAGTGTGGATGAAGCATTGGGAAAACTTCTAGACAGTTGAAATCTAAGTCAGAAAACATAGCTCGCTGTACACAACGCGGTGCCATTTCCAAAGCTAACATATAAAAGCCTTTTTCAAAAATAAAGCGTGAAAAGAGTTTTCCGACGCCAACAATGACCACGGTGGCGGACAATCGTGGCGGTATAACATCACTCATAGTTTAATAAAAGGAGCTTGATGTAGTCCTGCACTGCTCCTTTGATACCAACGCTTGTGGGTATGATATCCACACAGGACAAACTTTTGTGTGCATCAACATGTCTTGATCTAGGTATTTTTGAGAGAGGTACAGCGCATCAAAGCAGTCCGTCTGGGGAAATACCTCACAGAAAACCACAATCAAATAGCAACTTCCTGGAGTATTGTTAGGTTCTTGCGAATAAGTGAGATCACCAGCAAGCTCCTAAGGAGTTGCTGTGCGTTTGTGAATGTGTTTATTTAACACTAATACTCTACCGTTTTTCATAGGATATGTTAATAGGTCGCACTCGGCTGTTGCCCATAGATATCAGTCCTTAAGCTCAATCTTAAAAACGTCAGTTTAAAACACAAATTGCAGCAATGGTGGAGAGTGCATGCGGTTTGGGTTCCAGATGACGGGCAAGCGCAAAGACGACCGTAGCAGCCGTAGAGGCAGAGAGTGCCGGAGTAGCTATGGCAGTAGCAACGGCATGTTGCCTACTAAAGGTAAAAGCTAAAAGGCGCTCGTTCTCATGAACTAATTGGTGGCGGAAGCACACAAGGCAGGTGAGATCAAATTGCATGTAAATAACTTAAATTTTCTATAAAATTCCCGATTCCGAATTCCAAGCCTTACTGAAACCCGAGCGTACCTCAGACCATAGCTCGCTGTAACATTTACAACGTTTATTGAATTATAAATAAAAGCATAAAAGGTTATTCATTTTCCTTAGTAGCTCAGCATTCAAAGAAAAAATAACCTCAAAGTAATATTTCCAGACATTACACCTCAGAGAACACAAAGCACGTCTGTCCTCTGTGACAGTTCTAGATTAAATGTCACATTACACGACCGCCGCGCCCCTGGCGGCGGCATGTAATAACCCGTATTTGTAAATGGAACACGTTTTAATCCATTGAAACGATTTCGTTTGAGAATTGAATTTAGATGACGCACGACTGTGTTCAATGTTTAGTAAAAACGCAAGATTGTAGTAAAAATACCTCCTGTTTCTTTTTTATTAAATGTTATTAGATCTATGATTACATTAGAATGTATATGCTGTATAAAATTTATTACTGATCATTTAATTCTAAGATCAGTAATAAAATGTACGAGTATAACCCCATATGATCCCTGGTTTGAATCCTGGCATGGAGCATATACCACTAAATATATGTTTTCGGATTTATGTACATATTTGTAATTATCACTTGCTCGGCGGTGAACAAAAACATCGTGAAGAAATCACATTAGGTTTAAGTGATGGAATACGTCAAGAGTTCATCAATTCTCATATCCAAGAATGCTATGTAGAATATGATGATTTGATGAATTATCATAAAATGGCTAAAGTAAATATTGCCAACACTTAAATAATAAATTATCAATCAATCAATTTGTTTATTTGCATAAAAATCGGTCATGCAGTTGAATAATACATTTCCTAGATCGTACTCTACATGCACATACATACAAATTAAAATATTATCATTTCAAACAAAAATATTATAACAATTCTAATTAATTTATAAATACATGTTTTTTATTAAATTATTATTATTATTTCTAAATAAAATGGATTTCATAGGCAACAACCTAATAATACGTCATCCAGTTTAAAGTAATATCGAGTTATGTACAAGATGTATTTACGAGACAAAAGGTCCAGGGGCGCAGACACGAGTATATCTCGTTTTAAGCTGCTTTACGTGGTTTAAGCTGTGAGTCGGTTTGAGTAATACTGTGTTGTCTGTGCTGACAATTATTGTGGTACAATTTAAAAGATTGGAGCTATTAAAAATATTACTTCACATTTTTACAATTCTCCCAAATACTTTTAGGTCGACTGGAATAGGAGGATAAATCCGTCTTCGTACTATATATTTCTTTTTTTGTAACTTCTTGTTATTTTGTACAATAAATATAACATAGGACGATAAATAAGCGGTGATATCCCAGTGAATAGATTACCGGACAAACAGCCATGTTCATGCACGCAAAAGTATGTCCTATCCTGTGTGAGAATCGAAACCACGAGCGTTGATGTCAAAGTAGCTAACTTACTAACCACTCCGCTAGACACTCACCAGGCTAACAGTAGGTAGAGTATGCGATTTTTTAAATATAAAAATATAATATACGCAATACATCTATAAATTAGAAGAAGAGAAGTAGTACATCACCTCTGGGAAAGTACCGTAAGTAAGATCTCACAGTAAATTGCACCCAAATAACAACACTTGCGAGTGGGTGTGCCAGTAACCTCCTAAGGTCGCTGTGTTAGCAGAAATCCTAGAGCCTAAATCCTTTTTGAAGTTTAAAAACGCGGGAAATATCTAGGTGAGCTGGTCCGCTATCCGCTGTTTAATTCATGCTCGTAAACGGGGCAACATTTCCTGCTCATTACTGCTCAAACCCGGATAATTATAGCCGGGTATAGCCACAAAGCGATTAGGAGCTGGTTGTTTATAACAACAATTTCACAGTCGAACGTTAAGGCGCTGCGGCACAGGATTTTAAAAATATGAAGTTAATGTTACGTCTATTATTTGCAGCCATTGTGAATTATATATAATACATTTCGTGGTCTGCAAGAGTTCAACGAGACCAGATGAAAATGGTAACAACTCAAGCCTTTATTGAGTTTCAAATCAAGCCATACGTATGTCCCAACCTTTTCTCTCGCAGGCAGGCAGGCAGGCAGGCATCGTAACTGTCGCTAAGTGTTACTTGTCTTTAAATTCTGGAACGGGAATCATGTCTGTATATAAATTCGTCACATTTGGCAAGTTAAGTGATTTTTACGTGGTTGTATCGTGCAGAAAAAAACTCAATTTTAACTAATAATAAAGCAACAAATCCAACGATCTATGCCTTGTTTAAATAAGATATTATTTAAACAGGCATAGATTGTTGGATTTGTTATTGTATATTTAGTAATGACGTGTGACTATGGCTGGACAAAACTGACCTTTATTTTAATTACATCTGTTCATATAACTAGTGCATAATTATATTTTTTATTATTTATCAATTTATAATAAAAAAATGTGCCTACTTTAAAGTATTTCAGTAGGTAGGCAAGTTTTGTATTATTCGATTTTGGTTATCATCTTTGAGCAGTCAGAGCCCGTTTTCCCATACATTTCGCGGTCGTATACGACCACCCGTGTTTCGAAGGGTTAATATGGTTAAAGTAATTACATATAAAGTAACACTCAATAAAAGTGTGGAGATAGCCTAGTGTTCATAATGCTAGGAGGAAGAAGATTACTATATTTAAAAAACCGTTGCGCTCCCCTGAATGGTTTTGCGTCGCCGCGCTTTCCCTGGGGCGATCGCCTCCGATGAGGCATTTAAAGCCTTCCCGGCTAAAGGCAGTCCCTATGTGGCTTTTAGTCAGTAAGAGTCATAAATTTGACATACGTGTATAACATAAACAAAATACGCTTTTAATACACCACAATAAAAAAAAATATATATGAGATGTATAATTTAGATTAATTATAAATTGATCTGCCTTTATTTACTCTTTTATAAACTAGAGCAAGAGTATGTCCCCCTCTCTAAGATTGCAGCGCCAGGGTCTATAATGCTTCTGTAATTATATTTAAATTGAATTTTTTTTTATACCACTAAGGTGGCAAACAAGCATACGGCCTGAAATGAAATGAGTCTGATATAACCCGTTCGGCCGTCCGAAAGGGTTTACTCATGAGAGTTCACCACTTCCCTCCCAACGGATCCCGGAGGGTGTTCCTCACAGAAGAATGACTACTGGCTCGAGGTGGGTTGGTCCAACTTTTGTGAGTCGTCGTTTTACGTTGGGCGTAAAAACAAAAAAAAAACTGAATCAATATTTACATTCTTTATCTCGGCACCTGAACGCACGTGTTATTTGTAGTGATGTAGAAGGAGAGGCCATGTGATCGGTTGGCCTTCCGTCAGCGCAATGCCCTGTCCTGGTATACAACGCACTTCCTTGTTATTCTGTGACTGTCAAATCAGTAAAGATATGTGTGTGTATACTTTATAAGACTATTAAGTCCCAGAAAAACTGTGTATGTGATTGTCAAGTTGTTATTTAGACGAGCTCGGTGGCGCAGTGGTGAAACGCGCTGTTAAGCTACTTTGACACCAACGCTCATGGGTTCGATTCCCACACAGAACAAACATTTGTTGAGCATGTCTGTTTGTATTGGTCTGGGTATTTTCTATGTATAATAAGTACGTATTTACAAAAAAATGTATTTACGTATGTTTATCAGTTGTCTAGTACCCATAACACAAGCTTCGCTTACTTTGGGGCTAGATGGCGCTGTGTAATTTGTCCGACAATATTTATTATTTATTTATATTTATTTGGCTCCAGCTTTCTTTGAATTGGAGGTACTTCCACAGACGGGCAGCTTTCACGCGCCCTTCTTCTTTAAATTAATTTACCTATTCATAGGCTACAGTATTTGCAAGTAGCGCACCGTACGCTTGTTTATCTCATGTTGTTAAAAAAAAATCGGCCAAGTGCGAGTAGGACTCGCGCACGAAGGGTTCCGTACCACTATTTATAAAAACGGCAAAAAAACACGTTTGTTGTATGGGGGCCCCCTGAAATATTTGTTTTATTTTAATTTAATTATTTATTCTTAAAGTGAATATATAACTAAATATTTTGTGAATATTTCAAGCGTCTACCTGTTGCCGTTATCAATATCGAGCAAAAACGAGCAAAAAAATCACGTTTGTTGTATGGGAGCCCCCTTAAATATTTATGTTATTCTATTTTTTAGTATTTGTTGTTATAGCGGCAACAGAAATACATCATTTGTGAAAATTTCAACTGTCTAACTATCACGGTTCGTGAGATACAGCCTGGTGACAGACAGACAGAGAGTTTGTTATTGACTCGAGAGATGAAGATGTAGTTAAAATTTGGTTCATCTTTAGTTATTTTATTGTGTTATTGCTGTACGTAAACTGTTTTACGAAAATTATAAGCTTGCTTAAAATCGTGTTATTTATACAACGTCGGTACACATGCCGTTCATAATCGTAGTATGTTAACGCTTGCAATACAGGAGGAGTATGATATAGAAATAAACTTGAATTTTCTTGTATTTTTAATTTGATAAGTATTCTCGTCGTTGTTGTGTATATAATTAGATATAGAAAACCATAAGCTTGTTTGGAACCTATTCGTGTCTTGAATACTTGCAATACCGGAAGTATCACTCACGGGTCCATTGTTGCTAACACAGCAAATCCCTAGGAGCTTACTGATAACCTCCCTTATTCGCAGGAACACAACAACCCTTCAGGAGTTGTGTCAGGAACACAACGCATTGCGGTAGCTCTCATAAAAAGCTCAAATCTCATAAAAAAAACAAACAGACATTTTCATGTACACAAATATTTGTCTCGTATGTGAATCGAACCCTGCTTGCCTTGGTGTTAAACTAGCCGTTACTAACCACTCGACTTTTCGTGTCTCCATCGCCTTGAAACCCTGAAAAACATGGATATAAATGTGAGCTAGTGTAATACCGTCAGAAAGCTCTTTAGACACCAGATTTTGGGATGAAACGTGATGGAAATATTCATCTCGACTAAACAGGACGCGCCATTTCCAGTACTACAAACATGTTCAAAGAATTGCCAGTTCTGTGAAATGTGTAAGAAATTCTCCTTGTCCTTTGGGTGTAAGTGGTATTTGTGTATTATTATATGTCCCCGAGAAATTGTTCTTATTCTATGACATAAAAGCACTTAAGGATTGTATTATGACTCCGGGAGGCGAGCTTGTAAATGGCACGCATTTAAATTAAGAAGAAGAAGATAAAAACTAAGTGTGATATACGAAGTAAAAAAAAAAATGATCTGGATCATCTTCAATTTATGCGGTAGACCCTGGGTCTTAAACAAAGAGGTGAAAGAACGTCTTCAATAAAAGTTTTCTTAAGAAGCTCTTGATATCTTTGGGGCCAAATTCGGATATACGATATAGAACATTATTTCAAATATTCGAAATATAGACTAAGATAAAAGCTCGATTTACATAGAACCCACTACACTACTTGTTTAAACTTGTCTAAAAACGCAGAATACTAGAAAAGCTGGTCTGTCCACCGGTTAATTCATGCTCGTAAACGGGCAACATTTCTTGCTCATTACTACTCAAACCCGGATAACTATAGCCGGGTATAGCCGCAAAGCGATTAGGAGCTGGTTGTTTATAGCAACAATTTCACAGTCGAGCGCTAATGCGCTGCGGCGCGGTGCGGAGCTGGGTGTATTCAAGATTTAAAAAATATGAAGTTAATGTTACTTATGTTTATTATTTGCAGCTCCTCTGAACAGTATTATGTCCTTTGTGAATAGTTATTTGTACTCTGTATCATGGCAAATTGTGCTATAGAAGGAGATTAGCTTTCCATTCGCCGTGTGAGCACAACGCAAATTCTTCACTATGCTACCGTTGTAGTCAGGGCACTTTTCTAGAGTTTGCGCTGTCACTGCCAAGTATTTGTAAAACTACGTACATGTAAACTCTATAAGACTCAAGTTTGTATAAATCTGTGTGTATGTAACCTTTGTAAAATTCCCAGGTTTCTGTAAATCTGTGGGTATGTAAACTATATGTGACTATGTTGTCAAGTCTCCTTGCAATGTGTGTATATTGTGCATTCGCTCTATATTCTGTCTTAAAACTGCATAAATGTCTTTGCTTTTTCTCTTAGACAAAAGACGTGCCTAGTAGATGCATCGTACTTGCTCGAACATTCTTTTGGAGTCCTTTTCAGGAACACCGTTCCTATATGAAATCTATATGTTTGTCTCTGTGTGCGTTTGTCTCTGTGTGTGTCTGTCGCTTTTTTTCGAATATTCGAATTTTGACTTCAGATTCAGCATAAAAAAGTAGAATAGGAATGTCTTACAAACCAATATCATATTTCTTAAGGAACATGGTCAAAATGGCCGACAAAGTTTAAAAAAAAATAATTAAATTGCTATGTAAATGACGAGCCAAGTGTTCCTCTGGCTTATGCGCTCTACCTTTCTTTCACCAGAGCCTTGTTTGTTAATTACCAGGGCGCACCACATGTTCATATTCAGTTTGAAATGTAAATAGCGAGTACGCGAGAGGAGTCTGACGAGTATACCTTCGCAATGCTTGCGCATTCTCAATTGGTTTAATACTAAAGCGGCTGTTTGGCATACAGCATGCTTGATGGTAAGTAATCATTTCACATCAGGTGTAAGCTTGTTTGCCTCCAGATATTGTGTAAAAAACCATAAGTACTTATGGGTTATGTGTGTGTATGTAGGTACTACAGTTGATGAGGTAGTGGTCATTAGGAAGATGATGCAGGTACGGATTTGTCAAGCATAAAGGTGGAGGATGCGGAGGAGGATAAGAATATATTTTTGAGGAATAGGAGAAGAATGAGAGATGGAGAATGAGAGGAATATCATTTTAGTTCGAAATTCAAATAAAAGAACAAATGCAGTATTCACTTATTTATCTCTAACTCATGCTCTTTTAATAAGCAAAATTGACAATTGGTAGAATTAGTTTTGAAATTTATTTTTGACGCCGGTTTTTATCTATTGATTTCGCTTTTAATCTCAATTATAGCTATAGATCGGGGTGTACAGAGGATTGCGCAGCTCTAATTGGCTAGTTCGCTGGTCAATATCGTGTCACTTCGGTTTATTGGTTAAAGTGAAATGCGTGAAGAGGCTTTTAGAGGGTCGGCAACGCATGAGTGACACCCCTGGTGTTGCAATTGTCCACAGGCTACGGTGACTGTTTACCATCGGGCAAGCCTGCTTGCAAGCAAGTATGCTTGATTTCCATATAAAAAAAAGGATAATAAACTGGCCTAGTGACCAACTGTTGGTCACTGGATCAGTTTTTTATCCCCTGGGTTATTAGCAGCAACTTATTGCCTATATTTCAAGACGAGGATACTTTTTTTCTGGTCCCCGGTTTAAATCCTGGCGTGTACCACTAAATTGGTGTTTTCCCATTTATGTACATATCAATAATTATCACTTGCTCGACAGTGAAGTGAAACGTCGTGATGGAAGCCTCACGTCCAAGAAATTATATTTCGTAAGACGAGTGGTTAACTCAGAAGGGTCTGGTTATCTCTCTGGGCTGTGACGATCTGACGGCAGTCGCTCCATGTGAAATACAGTATCTTCGCCAAATCCTTAGGCTTAGGTAGCGGACCCCGCCAATCCTAACGAAAGAAGGCAACGGGATAACTCTAAGAAGAAGAATAAATTTTGACGAGCTCGGTTGCTCAGTCGTGAAAGACGCGACTTTGACACCAATTCTCGTGGGTTCGATTCCCACACAAGACAAACATTTGTGTGCATGGACATGTTTGTTTGTCTCGGTCTGGATGTTTTAAGAGAGGTAGGGCGCATCAAAGCAGCCCGTCTGGGGAAGTACCTCCACCTCACAGAAAACCGCAGCCAAATAACAACTCCCTAGAGGGTTGTTGTGTACCCGTGTGTGAGTGAGGTCACCAGTAAGCTCCTAAGGAGTTGCTGTGTAAGCAGCAAACGAGGCATCGCGCGAGTGATACTCAATATATTACACGCGTTAATAGGCTACGGTAACTGCTTTACATCAGGTGGACTGTATGCTTGCGTGACTCCCGACGTTGTATGAAAAAAAAATTGGTTTATTGGTTTTTGTTGTGCGAGTAATATTCCGTGATTTGTAAACCTCATTCAGGCGGGCCGTATTATTATTTGTCGATGTAATACAAAAAATGCACAGTTCCTCACGCAACATTTCAATTTGCAGTGTAATGAGCATTCCGTATAAACATTCCACGGTAGATTTAATACGTTCACATTTGCGTAAAATATTTACGCAGGTGAAGCGATGGAAAACACATTGGAGCGGCAAATCGAGTGGACTCCCCAGGCAGCCAGCGGCACACACCGGAACGGGGAAATATTACGGCACGATACGGCACGGCACACAGTGGTCCAGTTATAACAGATAAATAGATATTAGATTTATCAAGCCATTAGGGTAATGATAGCCTAGTGTGTGTACATGTGGCACACAAAAAGTTTTGCACTTCTAGCTAATTGGAACTATTTGAATTTCGAATGTTATATTTTTTGAAACGTTGCAACCTACTTAGTAATAAAAAAAAACAATTGGCGGGAAATCATTTGTCAATTGTTTTTTATCACACATCAAAGTTCTACGTACGCAACGAAAATGGAATTGAGTCGATAAGATTTTAGAGCGATGATTTTTTATGATTTTAAAAGTTCTCTCTCTCCGCAAGACTGTGCTCCTCGTCTTCAAAATGCTTTTGGGAGAGAAGCACCTTCTTTGAGCACCGTGATGGTTTGCTGAATTTGAGAGAGGTCGTCTTTACATGACGAATTTCGTGAAGGGCGGCCTTCAACTGCCGTCTACGTAAATAATGTGGCTACTGTTAAGCGGCTAATTGAAGAAAACCCGCGGATTACCTATGAGACAATTCGAGAACTATTGGAGATTGGTATGAGCCAAATTCAGAAAATTTTACACGAAGAATTAAAAGTTCGGAAACTTTGTTGTCGTTGGATCCCTCATGAACTGACAGCGGAGCAGAAGCGGGCTCGCGTGGAATGGTGCTCACAGATGCTACTGAATTACGACCACGGACATTCTAGTGCTGTTTATGACATTGTCACAGGAGACGAAACGTGGATTTATTGTTTTGAACCCGAAAAAAAACAGCAATCTTGTGAATGGGTGTTTGAAAATGAGAACAGGCCAACAAAAGTGAGGCAGGCGAAAAACGTTGGTAAAAAAATAATCGCGTTTTTTTTCTCAGCTACGGGTCCCATCTGCACAATTCCACTTGAAGATCAAAAGAGTGTTAATGCCGAGTGGTATTCTACCATTTGTTTACCCAAAGTGTTAGAAAAAGTTCGCGAAAGACGACCAAAACACCGCGTTCTCCTACATCATGACAACGCTTCTTCACACACGGCCAACAAAACAAAGTCATTTTTAACTTCCGAAAAAGTACAACCCGTTACCCATCCTGCGCATAGCCCCGACCTAGCACCCTGTGATTTCTATATTTTCCCCAAAATCAAAGATTTGATGAGAGGTTTCACTTTTACCAACTCCGAAGAGGCAGTGATAGCGTTCAATTAGCACATAGAAAACATGCCTTCAGATCTGTGGTCCTCCTGTTTTAAAAAATGGTTCGATCGCATGAAAAAATTTTTAAAATGTAAAGGAGAGTATTTTGAAAAGCAATATACATAATATTTTGGTTATAACATGTTGTTTTTTTAAGTTACGCAAAACTTATAGTGTGACCTACGTATAAGGATAGACAGACTATTGACCAACTGGGGACCAGTTAACTTTTTTATTTATACAACGTCGGGAGGCATACAAGCATACGGCCTACCTAATTTAAAGCAGTTACCGAAATAATGCTTGTTATATTTTAAGTATCACTCGCACGATGCCTCCTCTGCTGCTTACACAGCAACTCCTTAGGAGCTTACTTGTGACCTCATTCACACACAGGAACACAACAACCCTCTAGGGAGTTGTTGTTTGGCTGCGATTTTCTGTGAGGTGCTTCCCCCGATGCTTGTTTCTTTTTTTGCTTTGACGCCCTACCTTACTTAAAACATCGAAATCAAGACAAACAGACATGTTCATGCACACAAATGTTTGCCTTGTGTGGGAATCGAACCCACGAGCGTTCGTGTCAAAGTCGTGTCGTTCGCGACTGAGCCACCGAGCTCCTCAGAACTTCTGCGTGAATTCGTGTTTTCAGATTTATGTACATATATGTAATTATCACTAGCTCGACGGTGAAGAAGAACATCGTGAGGAAACCCAAATTATATTTCGAAAGACGTGGAACCTAAACTAAAAAATGTCTGATCAAAAGAAAGGTCTGATTTTCCCTATAGGTTACGGAGGTCAGACGGCAGTCGCTCCATGTCAAAATCAGTGTCTTCATCAAATCCTTAAGCTTAGATAACGGACCCCATCGATCCTTATAGATTGGGAAAAGGGAAAAGGTTAAGAAGAAATATAGTTATAGATTTTTTAGAGTATGTATGTATTCTTCACGCCAAGTCCCTTGCGGGGTAGGCAGAGAGAACCGAGCGCCATAAGACGCGGTCCTTGCATACTTCACTCGCTTCTGTGACACTCATAGCTCTTTTCATGCACGCTCGCCGGTTCCTGGGGCTTCTGACATCACCTTCTGATAAAACACGACCAATTTGGTCATGGTAGGTTAGTCTATTTTTAGATTACTGTCCCTTTAACCGTAATAATTTCTAGGTTTACGCTTTCAGTCACACTCTTTCTTCTAACCTTAAATAAATGTATTTTAACCATTATTAGTAGTAGCTTGAAGGGCCTACCATTATCCTACTATTAATAATATGATACAGGTCACTTGCGGTGTAGGCAGCGAAGATTGAGCGCCATACTGGGGACCTTCCTTACATATCTCACTTGCTTCTTTAAAATTAAAATAATTGGAAAAAATGTGTAAAAAAACAGTGCTGGTACTTGCGAACCGGCGACTTTTTTTCTATCCGAATGACCTTACATACAGGTCCAAAAGTTCCAAATAAATATTTCTTATTGAATTAAACAATTTTTAACGGAAGTATCGCGTGTTTTATTTATTTTGTTGAACCTGACGTTTCGAACGCTTTGCAGCGTCCGTGGTCGCAGGAAGACTAAGGTGATATTTGTCCTACATTAGTTATTCAATTATTACATCTACCGACATGGATGGATTAATTAATTAATTATATATGTTCCGATTCACACAAAAATCGCTAACAGTTGTTACACAGCTGTTGTACAGCGTTCGAAACGTCAGGTTCAACAAAATAAATAAAACACGCGATACTTCCGTTAAAAATTGTTTAATTCAATGTATAACAATCGCGAAAACCTAAGACAATACTAAATATTTCTTATAATAACGAGTAACTGTTATTAGTGTTTAACATGGTCGGCGGTTTTTTGTATATACCTCCTGTTACTAGTCTGGCCATAAAACTGTTACATAGAAACATCTTTTTTTCAACTGGTTTTTATTTTGAATTTGGAACTCATTTATTATGTCAAAAACTTCTTTCGACTTCCCGCCGTTTCACATATTTTTTCGTGTTTATTATTAAATTACAATATGGAATGGGGTGTTAAAGAAAATAGAATTGCAGTGATTGACTTGCACAAAGTGCAGCATCAGTCATATTCAAGACACTTCAAAAGCTTGATATCATCCGTATGTTCGTGTATCGTACTATCGACAGAATACCAACACTTCCTCTGTTGAAGACCATAAAAGATCGGGGCGACCGCGTGCTGCTAGAACTACAAAGGCTGTTAATGCTGTTAAAGCCAGAATTCGCCGAAACCCCATTAGGAAACACAAAATCTTAACGCGAGAAATGAAGATTCCTGCTAGGACTCTGTCGCGTATAATAAATAAGATATGAAGCTAGGCGTTGAAGAGAGTCGATCGATGAAAAAGCCTTTTGTCCTGATACGCACTTAAAAGGCACAAAAATATCCCCTTTACTAATGAAAAAAAATCACGATTGAAGAGCACTATAACAAGCAAAATGACAAAGTGTACGCACACAGTTCTAAAGAAGCCACCCAAGTGATCGGAAAGATACAACGTGGTCATCATCCTGCGTCTGTATTGGTTTGGTAGGGGGTGTCTTATCAAGGAATCTCAAAGTTTCATTTATATGAAAAAGGAGTGAAGACTTCAGCCAAAGTGTAACAAGAGACTGTCTTGGAGTGGTTTCACAACAGCAACAGCAACAGTAAACGTTATACACACTTAGCACTTGTTAGTTATTACAGACTATTAAAAAAACTGCATAATCATAACCAAGTACCATGTGTTATTTATAAATATATGTTACGGTCCAGTGACTTATTTTCATTAATAAATTAAAAAACATAATTTTTAATTAATATAAGCTTTAAATCCTATAAAATTGCAATCCGTTAAATATATTGTCAACAAAAGTCTAAGATTTATATCCGGTTTTTTATTACCTCAAATAATGTAAACAACCGGGGATTATCTCTTTGAGGCTAAACCCGGATGTAATTATCCCGGCCTGTGCGGTAATGAGAGTGGTAATTAAGGCTATTTAAACTTTTTAATCGTGTTTCGGTCACTCTGTGAAGTCTAATACCTCTTGATTTATTTATAACCGACTTTCGTCCAGATTTTATGGCATCTTTAGTAATTCTTCGGGTTGGAGTGTCTGACTGGATATTTTGTATAACTCCGTTCTTAACATTTTGTAGCAATGAATCTGAATGGCAGAAAAACAGAGAAGTTTTCTTTTTTTTTATACTACGTCGGGAGGCATACAAGCATATGGCGTACCTGATGTAAAGGGGATCAAGTTTTCTCGCTCCGCAATATCGTAGAGAAGCATCTGGCCATAGACCAGAAGGTTTTCTGCGGTTTTGTGGATCTTGAGAAAGCCTTTGATAGGGTTGTGCGAAAGGAACTGTGGGACATATTGCCGAGATATGGGATTGACGGTTCACTGCTCCGTGCTGTGCAGTCCACTTACAAGGATTGCTCAGCATGTGTGCAGATAGATGGTGGCATGTCACCCTGGTTTGATGTCAGAATTGGTGTCAAACAGGGTTGCATGCTATCTGCTAGGCTGTTTATCCTGTATCTCGATAGTTGTCTGCAGAGAATAAGGTCAACGAATGTGGGATTGCGCATGGGTGACCTAGTGGTGAACTGTCTGCTGTATGCAGACGATGCCGTGCTATTAGCAGATACACCATCTGAACTGCAAACACTGGTCACAACGTTGAAAGTCGAATGTATGGAGAAAGGCTTACTACTGAATGCGAAGAAAACAGAGATAATGGTATTTGAAAGAGAAGAATCCAGAACTAATATAAGGATTACGATTGATGATGAAGTGTTGGAACAAGTGGATGAGTTTGTATATCTTGGATGCGCTTTCAGCAGGGATGGAAGGTACACCGCAGATGTGGAAAGACGAGTGAGTGCTGGGAATAGTGTGAATGGAGCGTTGGGAAAACTTCTTGGCAGTAAAATCCTGAGCCAGAAGGTACAACTCGCTATACACAATGCAGTGTTGGTCCCAACGCTAACTTATGGAAGCGAGAGCTGGGTATGGCAGAAAGAGCATGAAAGTAGAATAAACGCGGTCGAAATGCGAGCGCTACGCAAAATTTGTGGCGTAAGGCTTGTAGACCGTATTTGCAATGATGATGTTAGAAACAGAGTTGGTCTGAAAGAGAGCGTTGGTGTTAAAATAAGAAGAGGCATGCTCCAATGGTTCGGA
Source organism: Pyralis farinalis (assembly GCA_947507595.1). Classification (NCBI taxonomy): domain Eukaryota; kingdom Metazoa; phylum Arthropoda; class Insecta; order Lepidoptera; family Pyralidae; genus Pyralis; species Pyralis farinalis. The sequence goes on along the minus strand of OX382269.1, from coordinate 32,065,606 downwards.
CATGTAGAAAGAATGCAAGATGAAAGAATGCAAAAGTGGAAGGATGTAGGAGCCGGGGAAGGCCAAGACTTACCTACCATGACCAAATTGGTCGTGTTCTATCAGAAGGTGATGTCAGGAGCCCTAGAAACCGGCGAGCGTGCATGAGAAGAGCAATGAATGTTAAAGAAGCGAGTGAGATATGTAAGGATCGAGTCACGTGGCACTCGGTTCTCTCTGCCTACCCCGCAAGGGATTTGGCGTGAAGTTATAGATAGATGGATAGATAGATGTAAAGGGGATACCGTGGCCTATTAACGCTTGCGATATATTAAGTATCATTCGCGCGATGCCTCCTCTGCTGCTTACACAGCAACTCCTTGGGAGCCTACTGGTGACTTCACTCACACGCAGGAACACAACAACCCTCTAGGGAGCTGTTATTTGGCTGCGGTTTTCTGTGAGGTGGAGGTACTTCCCCAGACGGGCTGCTTTGATGCGCCCTACCTCTCTTAAAGTAAGTAAGTAGTATCCACTTCACTTCATTGGCATTAAACGAGGTTTTTTTTATACAACGTCGGAAGACATACAAGCATACGGCCTACCTGATGTAAAACAGTTACCGTAGCCTATTAATGCTTGTAATAAATTAAGTATCACTCGCACGATGTCTCCTCTGCTGCTTACAGAGCAACTCCTTAGGAGTTTACTGGTGCCCTCACTCACACACAGGAACACAACAACCCTCTAGGGAGTTGTTATTTGACTGCGGTTTTCTGTGAGGTGGAGGTACTTCCCCAGACGGGGTGCTTTGATGCGCCCTACCTCTCTTAAAACATCCAGGCCAAGACAAACAGACATGTTCATGCACACAAATGTTTGCCATGTGTGGGAATCGAACCCACGAGCGTTGGTGTTAAAATCGCGTCATTCACGACTGAGCCACCGAGCTCATCAAAACTAATATATAATACTAGTCCTATATTTTTCTATTTTATCATCATCTTACTTTCTATCTCGTACAGAACAAACTTCTCCATATCACCAAATAGTCGAGAGCAAAAAATAAAACCATATACAAAAAATAAAGCGTTGCTCTAAACAATTTGTATAGATTTTATAACGCATTTATTTTTTGTCCTATGTCGAACACCGAGTTACAGGCAGACCGAGTTTTAACTTATCCAGAGATCCAGAGAGGTCGAGAAAAAGAAAAAGAATCGAGAGAGATACGTTTGGATCGGGTGCACCGGACGTTCTCTCGTTATCCTAATGGAAGACAGGCGTAATAACATGTATGTATGTTTTTCTGACCGATTATTAACAAAAAAAAATGAATAAAGGTGCCTGCTGCTGCAAACACTGCCTCGGTAAGTAATATTCGAAGCGGAAAAAAATATTCCACACATTTTGAGTAAAAACTTTTCGATTCCGATACGAATATGAAGTTTCGAGGTAATGTAAATACGTCCACCTTTAGCTATCCATAACTAGTGATGGGACAGTTAATAGATTCAGGCGTTATTTTGCGAAAGTCAAATTTACATGCAATTTGATCTAACCTGCTTTGTGTGCTTTCGCCACCAATTAGTTCATGCGGCCTAGCGCCGGCCGGCACCCACCCACTACTGTTAGTACGTGCTACATGCCGACCTCCCCCTACAAGAATATTTCCAGTAACTAGGTGAGATACTGGGATAATTCCAGTACGGGAATTAACTGGAAATTTATTCAATAGTAATGTACCCGGCCGGCACATCGCTACCCAAAATACGACGCGTTAGGGATATCCAATCGAATCTCGATTTTAATTGCATATATGCGATCTAATTGGTTAAATCATTCTTATTATATGTAGAACACACAATAATGCGTAATGACTTTATTTATAGGGACTATAGTATGTATTATAATGTACATATGTTCGTTTGCAGTGCATACCTTACATTTACAATGTAAACGATGGGTATGCACCACAAACGAACAACAATCGAATCCCACGCAGGACAAACGTTTGTGTGCATGAATATACCTGTTTCTCTTGGTCTGGATGTTTTTAAGAAAAGTAGGACGCATCAGAGGGGCGCTTCTGGGAATGCCTCCACCTCACAGAAAACCACAGCCAAATAACAATTCCCTGAAAGGTGTTGTATTGCTACAAGTGAGTGAAGTAAGCTCCTAAGGAGTAGCTGTGCTTGCAATAGAGGTAGCCTCGCACCAGTGATGCGATGACCTGGTGATGGTGACTTCTTATCATCAAGCAGGTCATATGCTTGTTTGTGAAGCGGTTACTGTGCCATACGAATACTTGCAATACATTAAGTATCACTCGTCCGATTCCACCTCTGCTACTTATACAGCTACTTAGGAACTTACTGGGGACCCTTCAGAAAGTTGTTATTTGCCTGCGGTTTACCGTAAGGTGGAGGTACTTCCACAGGTGAGCAGCTTTGATGCGCATTACAAATGTGCAGTTTGTTCAAAACTTTTATAAGAGAGTTCCATATTGTTAACAAAGTATTGGTCACCAAAGGGCGAAGCTTTATAACTAAATGATAAATTATCGTTAAGACATGATCGCAACCAAATAACAACACCCTGGTTGGTTGCTGTAATTCCGCGAGGAAGCTCCTGAGGAGGTACATTTTTGTTTTGTGAACGTTCAAAGGCAACACAGTAACCATTTTATATCAGGAGGGCCATATGCTAGTTTGACTTCCGACGTTGTATGCAAAAAGAGCGAAGTCCAATGCGTTACTTAGCTCTAACTTTTTTAGCCTAAATTCGTGGTATCTAATAAGTATTCATGTTACATTTTTATTTATATCACTATCTATCTATAACTGCACGCCAAATCCCGAGAACTGAGCACCACATGACTCTGTCCTTACACACATCACTCGCTTCTTTACCATTCATTGCTCTTCTCATGCAAACTCACCAGTTTACTGCTAGTGACATCACCTGATACAACACATCAATTTGGTCATGGTGGTCTGGGCCTTCTTCGTCTCCTACATTCTTCTACTATCGCGTTGTATATCTATATCGTAATTCTTTCTTCCTGCATTTTTTCTACGGATACCAACGGATCATGCCTCTTCTCATTTTAACACCGACTCTCTTCTACAGCCATGCAATTCTCTAAGCGACTCGTAATGGCTGTGTGCGTCGCTGTGATCACAGATGTCACAGCTTTGACATCGTCTACTGCGATCACGGCTAAATTATTTGGTATTCTATAAGGCTGTAAGCGTACGCGAGGCTGTTTGCCTTGTAGAATTCCAATTCCAAACGCAGCCTTGCGGCGCTAGTGTCGCACAACCATGAAAAGCGACACCAAAGAATTGCAATTTTGTGTTCAAGGCTGTAACAGCCGATGTTTCCGAGGATGTAAGTATGTTTGCTCTTACAGAATTGCATGGCAGATCAACTCTGTTTTATATGCAATTTGATCTAACCTATATTTTTTTGCAATTTGATCTAATATATATGTACTTTCACCAGCAATTAGTTCACGCGAACTAGCGTCGATCGGAACTCACCCACTACCGTAAGTATATGCATTATTATGCCGTCGCTGCCGTGGCTGCTCCGGACATCTCCGCCTCGGCTTCTATAATCATCCCCGCGATTACCCGCCATCTGGAACAGGAACCGCATGCACCCGCCACCATGTTGCTGCCATGGCTGCCCTGGTCGTCTCTGCGACATGTGTTTCGCCTCTCCACGTGGCATCCTAAGGCACTGTAGATGTTAGTCGTTAGAATAACATGCTACAGACTTGAAGCATGTTATTCCGTCTTATATCTGTCAACTATCTGTGTTATATCACAATTTTGATAAAAAATATTGTAGGTAACACAACGTTTGACTTACAAACTCGAGTTATTAAATCCCTGGCCCTGCCTCAGGTCTCTAATCATCGCCTCTTTTTACTACGGTTAATACAAAATATACCATTATGGTAGATATTGGAAAATATTATTTGTTCTCGACACTCAACAATAAAATTAACACTTATGGCCTGTGAAACTGCAACTATAAACAACCAGCAAGTAATAGCTCTGCGGTTATACCCGGGCATAATGATCCGGATCCACGCGAATAACTGTGATAATAAAGGTTTAATGATTGACTTTTATTGTGGTTGCTATAACATATATTTAACTTTATATCTGTCGCTATAAACAACCGGTTCATATTGTGGTTATGGCCGGTTATTTTCATCCGGATCCAGTGAGTTAATGAGAGTGGGAACAATATTTCGGGTTTCATGTTTAATATTTATTAATTAAGATTAATTAACTAAAATTATAAATTCATCCTACGATGAAGAGGCCGATAGGACTAACTAAATATAGGAAAAAAAAATGTATGTATGCATGAAGAGATTGATGAGTGTAGAAGAAGCGAGAGGGGTACGTTTGGATCGGTGCATCTGGCATTCTATAGTCTCTGCCTACCCCAATGGGAGACAGGCGTGATGATATGTATGTATGTTAAAAATAAACCCACCTAAAGGCTGTGAGAACTTGGGGGCTGCAATGTGTAACTTCACGCATTCCTTCAACACGTCACGCAATAGGAAAATGAGGACATGTACCTCTTAATAAAGGTACAGGTCATGTTGTTCCTATTGCCATCGATGTGTCATGTCATATACAGTTCGATTCGTTACAACGTGATGACACGTGTACAGTTCCAGCGTGCCTTAAGAGCTCACTGCTCTTAAGGAACTTCTTTTTTTTATACAACGTCAGAAGGTTTACAATCATACTGATGTAAAGTGGTTACCGTAGCCGTACACTGGTAATACATATCACTCGCGCGATGCCGCCTCTGCTGCTATTATAGCAACTCCTTAGGAGATTTCTGGCGACCTCATTCTCACACAAGAACACAACAACCCTCTAGAGAGTTTATTATTTGGCTGCGGTTTACTGTGAGGTGGAGGTACTTCCCCAGACGGGCTGCTTTGGTGCACCCTACCTCTCTTAAAACAGACCAGACCAGGAGAAACAGAATTGTTTATGCACACTAATGTTCATCCTGTGTGGGAATCGAATCCATAAGTTATTGACCGCGGCGCCGCCGAGCTCGTCAACTTCATTTCTTAACAGTTTACTGGATGAGCGATGCTATTAGAGGTTATTTAGCTTACCTTTCTTACAAACTAAAGTACAACAAGCGTATTTAAGTCGTGGCTTAACACACAGCATACAAAATCCGCAGTTAAGGAAGACACGGCCATAAATCGCACCGCATGCGCTTCCTGCTAATGTGCCTCTGGAAAATAATTGTTATTCACTGACTTCCGCGACATATTATGTGCAGTCACTTATAAATATACCATTACTAAAGACCCGTGAGAGTTCGGTGACGTCATTACGATGTCATTTTAACCGAACATGCTGGTTAAGCTACATCGACCGCATGCTGTCTATGTATGGCTTTATGAATATTTGTAATTATCACTAGCTCGGCGGTGAAGGAAACTATCTATAACTTCACGCCAAAAAAAAGGCAGAGAGAACCGAGCGCCACATGATTCGATCCTTACAAACCTCACTCGCTAATGTTTCACTAAAATGTCTTCTGTTTAATATTTAAAGTCTAATTTCCTTTCTATGGTATATCTTGGGACGTCCTGTAATGTGAACTTTCATCCTGCATCTAGACACAAATAAAGTTGAAGTGTATGTTTGTAATGTCAAAATAACTCAGCTTTTACTTAATATATATGTATACACGATACTTTTATATATATGTATACACGATACTTACACAAAAAATATATATATTTTAATTTTTGTTTGTTTATTTAGTTCTGGAGATTACTCCAAAAGTGGCAAATGGCTGTTGTTACATATACTGTTAGACTACTTTTATTTTAAAATAAAATTAGCGTTCCGTCGGAAAAACAATACCCACGAAATTGTGAACTATTATTTATTATTATTTCTCATTTCATTTGAAATAATGTATGTTTTCTATATGTATTCTTGTATGTTTTCTAGTTTTACTGCGCCACCTATCTGCTTGATTTTTTAATTTCCTCTACCCTAAAGTAGTCTGGAAGATTGCTATGCGATAAGACTGCCTTTTGTACTTTAATTATAAGTTAAATTCGTGTATTTTATAGTTTTATTTGGTGCAATAACAAATATTGTATTGTAACAATTTTCAGTTCCACGTGGACGAAGTCGCGGGGGCTGAGACAACTACGCGGCACTAAGAATTTTTGCAAATTATATCTTAAGTATGATTTCGAAAAATCCCTTCTTAATGTTCAGTTACATCCTTAGGATCCACGTACAAAATTACTAGCAGTCCTATCTGCCACTGATTGGCTGACTGTCCGATCAACTTTCCAATCCCAATAATTGTATTATTATTTTGCCCATCTTTTCCTATAACTTTTAACGAGCAATTTTCTGTATATGTATATATTTAGTTGGTGAATCATGAAAACGGCTCATTTTTATACGATTTTATTGTAAATTTGTATTCTAATAATATACAATGCTCCGAGCGAAGCTCGATCGACGATTTTCTGTACTTAAGTAGATAAATATATTTATCAAGAGTAACTGAAAGCAGATCACATTTGATACTTTTACGATTGCAACTCTTACTACTTACAGCATAGGAACTGTGCGTGAGTCTAGTTGCCGAGCTTGATGTGCACTTAGCTGTTCAATAATCACTGCCTTTATTGACGCTAAGTTGCGAATATTTCTCAACGAATATGTACATTGTTTAATGTGTGGTAAACGGTGTTGATGTCAAAAATGTAATTACTCTTAGTCTAAACTACTTTGTCTATTCTTATTGTTTCACTGTTTGTTACCCCAATAATAGAAAAAAAAACTTTGGTATCAATGTAGCTTCGTTACCAACCACTCCACATTCAAGCTCGTCAGATCGTCTTCGGTATTTTTGTCGATTTCACATGTCATATACGTATTTATCATTGTTGCCATAAAGTATATTCTGTTCTATATAATGAGGGTTTTGAACATGGATTGATATAGGAGTTAATGTAGTTAAATTGCCTCAAATTCTATTTGAAATCCGCAAATGAGCACTCCCCCGAGGTTCGGTGAAGATTTCGTCTCGATACGGTCGCAACACGGCACGGCCGCATACATATTGTACGGTTTCAAGTAATTTGGAAACTAAATTAAGTGCCCGGGATTATTTGTTAGTATAATTAGCTTCTACTTAATTAAATTTAGCAAGTAGGTGTAGCGTGATTAACGCAATCTCCTACATAAGCGCAAGTGCTAATGCCGAATTTCTCTTTATATACAACGTCGGTAGTTATACAAGTATACGACCCACCTGATGTAAAGTAGTTACCGTATACAATGAACTCTAACAATAAATTAAGTGTCGCTCGCGATGCCACCTCTGCTGCTAATATAGAAACTCCTTAGGAGCTTAATGGTGGACTCTCTTTTTAGGGTTCCGTACCCAAAGGGTAAAACGGAACCCTATTACTGAGGCTCCGCTGTCCGTCCGTCCGTCCGTCCGTCCGTCTGTCACCAGGCTGTATCTCATGAACCGTGATAGTTAGACAGTTGAAATTTTCACAGATGATGTATTTCTATTGCCGCTATAACAACAAATACTAAAAAATAGAATAAAATAAATATTTAAGGGGGCTCCCATACAACAAACGTGATTTTTTTTGCGCATTTTTGCTCGATATTGATAACGGCAACAGATAGATGCTTGAAATATTCACAGAATATTTAGTTAAATATTCACTTTAAGAATAAATAATTAAATTAAAATAAAACAAATATTTAAGGGGGGCTCCCATACAACAAACGTGACTTTTTTGCCGTTTTTATAGATAATGGTACGGAACCCTTCGTGTGCTAGTCCGACTCGCACTTGGCCGATTTTTTTATACAACGTCGGAGGCATACAGACATACGGCTCACCTGATGTAAATCTTAAGATGTTGTTCGCTCATGCGATGTTGTTGCTTCCGCAGCAACTTCTTAGGAGCAGACTGGTATCCTCGTTCACTCGCAGGAACACAACAACGTTCCAAGGAGTTGTTATTTGGATACGGTTTGCTGTGAGGTGGAGGCGCTTCCCTAACCAGGGTGCTTTGATGCGCCCTAACTCTCTTAAAAACTCCCAGACTAAGACAAATAGACATGTTCACCGAGCTCGTCAAGTAAAGTCAAAGCTTCGACTCTAAAGACAGTAAGCTAATCACATCCCAAATCCATATGCGAGACCCACACATGTTATCGCAATACGTATATAGTACGTGTAAACAAAAGCGGCAATGGTTGATAATATACACATAATTGTACGCCCTGTATATACCAATTCAAATGATAATGACGCCATTTGTTTAGAATGTTCTCGTATCTCGCCCGACGCCCGATGTTCTAGCTTGCAGATTGCCTAATTTGTTGCATTCAGAACAGTGGTGCTCAAACTGCCAGAGTCGACCTGGTATTAGCAGAAGTTATAGTCTATACTGCCACCATCATCTAGTTACGCCCAGAATACCGAACTGGTAATATAAAGCAGTCCCTGTCGCATAAAAATCCTTGAGAAACAAGGAGCATGCGTTGTTACACCTACTCGACTGTGTTGGTGACGATGACCAGATAATTGCTATTTGACTACGGTTTTCTTTAAGGTGATACTCTCCCACTTGCGCTTCTGATGAAATAACGATGATCCTATTATCTACTGAGGCTCCGCTGTCCGTCTGTCTGTCACCAGGCTGTAGCTCATGAACCGTGATAGTTAGACAGTTGAATTTTTTTACAGATGATGTATTTCTGTTGCCGCTATAACAACAAGTACTAAAAAATAGAATAAAATACATATTTAAGGGGGCTCCCATACAACAAACGTGATTTTCTTGCTCATTTTTGCTCGATATTGATAACGGCAACAGGTAGACGCTTGAAATATTCACAGAATATTCACTTTAAGAATAAATAATTAAATTAAAATAAAACAAATATTTAAGGGGGGCTCCCATACAACAAACGTGATTTTTTTGCCGTTTTTATCGATAATGGTACGGAACCCTTAGTGTGCGTTTTCTTTAAGGTGATACTCTCCCACTTGCGCTCCTGATGAAATAACGCTTTCGTCAGTGCTTTGCTTGTTCGTTATGAATAATTATCAAGTACCTTTTGGGTATGTTCCCTTGGGAGTGTTTACTGTATTAAGCAGCAAACGAGTTATCTATGGGCTCGCTGATGTGAAGTGATTACTCTTAGGGGGAGGTATTGAAAGTGGGTGGGCAACACAGTAGAGATACGGCTCGCGCTACAAACGTATATATTTATAGCGCAAGCGGCATTAAAATCTTACAAGGATATCTGAACAGGCATCCTAATTACTTTATTTTTACTATATCGTATTTGGTATTTTGGTATCAATATCATTACCACACATTGCATTGACATACATATTTATATTCTCTCTTTTTACTACTTGATTCAATTTTGATTGTACCGATACTGATATAAATTTATTATAATACTCAATTGACAATTTGAGACTCATGTAGGTAAGATTCTGATGGCATTTTCTCTTCACCAATGGACATTTCCAATTGACATTATAAATTAAATATAAACCATGAGAACTCAATATTATACAAAATGGTTTATTTAAAAAAATGTAAGACCCACCCAAGAATCTGCGAAGGTAGCAAATGAATTTTATACTAATTTACAATGTCGTAATAACCTCCACAAACTTCATTCCTTTCCTTCGCTCCTGAGAATACGTATTAGTGAGTTTAGATTTTTTATAATAAATTATTTCTAATACTAGAATTCATTTATGAAAAATTGGTTGACACCTACGATGCAGGTTGACGTTCAACTGTAGGTGGCTTCGGGCGGCTTCTGTGACGCATGCGAGGGAGTTTGTGACTATTGCTCCGCAGTACTTGTTTGACATGTTGTAGTTCCTCTTCTAGATGTTCAGCGTCGCAGATGCCGTGTGCTCTCTGAAACAAAGATTTGCCTACGGTAGCTAACTTACATGGATGGTGGTGTGAGTTACCATTGAGACAGCATGTGAACATACACTGGACCAGCCAAACCATTACATCCGGTTCGATAAACCACAAATCATTGCCAAGGAGAATCGCTACATGCCGAGAATGTTGCGTGAGTCTATTGAAATAAGAAAACACCCCAATTTCAATAGAGAAGATGGTTGGAAAGTACCACCTGCTTGGGATCCAGTCCTAAAAATAATCAAGTCACAAACCCATAGAACTAAAAAATGTTCGGACACTGTTAGCGATTTTTGTGTGAATCGGAACATATATAATTAATCCATCCATATCGGTAGATGTAATATTTGAATAACTAATGTAAGACAAATATCACCTTAGTCTTCCTGCGACCACGGACGCTGCAAAGCGTTCGAAACGTCAGGTTCAACAAAATAAATAAAACACGCGATACTTCCGTTAAAAATTGTTTAATTCAACTCCCTAGAGAGTCGTTATGTTCCTGCGTGTGAGTGAGGTCACCAGTAAGCTCCCAAGGAGTTGATGTGTAAGCAGCAGAGGAGGCATCGCGCGAGTGATACTTAATATATTAGCGGTAATAGGCTACAAACTGCTTTACATCAGGTGGGCCGTATGCTAGTGTCTGCCAACGTTATATTAAAAAAAAAAGGCAACTGTTTGAACACGCTCGGTGGCTCAGTCGTAAATGATGCGACTTTGACACCAACGCTCGTGAGTTCGATTCCCACACAAAGCAAACATGTGTGTGCATGAACATGTCTGTTTGTCTTGGGGAAGTACCTCCACCTGACAGAAAACCGCAGCCAAATAACAACTCCCTAGAGGGTTGTCGTGTCGCGTGTGAGTGAGGTCACCAGTAAGCTTCCAAAGAGTTGCTGTGTAAGCAGCAGAGGCGGAATCGCGCGAGTAACTGCTTTAGTGGGCCGTATGCTTGTGTGTCTCCCGACGTTGTATTAAAAAAACCGCAACAGTTTGAGCACCTCTGTCCTCCCCAGATAATTTCACGGGGTGCGCCCGGAGCGAATCGCAGTTCATTGTAAGAGACGCCAGGTTTAAACACAACAACGAACCAAATTGTTTATGCCGCTGTCTAAATTACATAATCAAAATGACATTCATGGCTTTTTAAAGTATTTTAGTATCTGGGCGACCGAGCTTTACTGGACCGAGCTTTTATCCTTTTATATATATTTTTTGGATAAACTCCTTTGTTAAGGAAAGTCACCTATAGGTAAAATTAAAATAAAACTTTATCTAAATAAAAACTTTGTACATGGTTCAATTTATTCATTGTATTGTAAGCGATAGTATGTACAGAGGCAAAATTATCTATGGAGACCATTTCCTAGGTAACCTTTATTGAGTTGATTCCTACCAACTGAATAAAGGTTAACTAAGAAAAGGTCTCCTAATACATATATAAACAAAGGAAGTATATTTTTTTATACAACGTCAGGGGGCAAACAAGCATATGGTCCACCTGATGTATAGCGGTTACCGTAGCCTATGAACGCTAGCGACACATTAAGTATCACGCGCGCGATGCCACCTCTGCTGCTAACACAGCAACTCTTACTGGTGCCTCACTCACACACAGGAACTCAACAACCCCTCCAGGGAGTTATTTCGCTATGGTTTCCTGTGAGGTCCACATCACAGAGGTAATTCTCCAGCCGGGCTGTTTTGATGCGCCCTGCATCTCTTAAAAACACTAAGACCAAGACAAACAGACATCAACAAAAACAGTCCTGTGTGGGAATCCAACCATCTACTACATCTTTTTGACTATTTTTTTTATCAGTCGGGTTTTTGGATTTTAAAATTAAACTTCTACATATCTAAACGTAATCCTTACTTGTATTCTCGATCTTCTGATATGGTTCTGCGCAACAGATGAAATAATCATAGGTTTTTTATACGTCTAATGTCGCAAACAAGCAAAGCCTACGGACATTTGCAACACCAGAGGTGTCACTCATGCGTTGCCGACCCCCGAAAAACCTCTTCAAGCCTTTCTTGAAAAACCCCATGCTGTAGCCCCTTGAGAAAACCTTGGCTTGGGAGTTCATTTCACAACTTGAGAGTTCTGTTAAATAAATGTTCTGTATGTGTGAGAGATTTGTATAAACAAGAAACTTTTACACAATAGTATATTCTGTATAAAATTAATAATACAATTGCCGACCAACGTATTTAAACAAAAAATAACTTAATTATTATTAGATAAGTATAACCCTTATCTAATAAAAATTTGAATTATTTATCACGAAAACATTAACAATAAATAACTGAATTATTATTAGATAATGGTTATACTTTGCGGAACTTTGTGGAATAATGATGTAGTGACAAAAATTGAAAAGGTTATGCTGAGATGGTTTGGTCATTTAGAAAGAATGAATGACAAAAGAGTGTATCAGGCACGAGTGAATGAGATTCCGGGAGGGGCCGCTCTAGATACACACATATAGATCAAAAAGCTGATATGTCGAAAAAGGGGACGAATCAAGAGCACCCAGAACATGCATGAAGAGAATATTGAGTGTGGAAGAAGCGAGAGGGGTATGTTTGGATCGGTGCACCTGGTGTTCCAAAGTCTCTGCTTAGCCCAACGGGAGGCGTGATGATATTTATGTATGCATGTCGTCGATATTCTCAGACGTTGGACAGGTACCAATCGTCAATTGCATTGCAAAATCCACCCTAAAATTAAATTCACTTTAGAAAGAGATGTAGTGTATGAACACCTTATTATAGTGTAATCATTTCGTATATAAAAGGTAAGATTGTAACGTCAAGCAGATGTACACTAAAGAAGTTGATCTGAGAACATCTTGTTTTGAATTCCTAATCTCACATGACGACCCTGCCATTTGAGATGCGGCGTGTGCAAGTGACGTAAATGTGCTATTATACTATCATCTTAGAATATGTGGGCGACAGACTTATTACAGTGCAATACATATGAACACTTTCGCGAAGTACTAACAGTAACTACTGAACTTAAAAATAAGAACATACTTAAACAAAAATGGATTCGTCCCAATCAGTAGAAGAAACTGTCGTTGCCCAAAATAGTCGGGAGGAAGCAGAAATACTGCTTCACTTGAACGACTGAACTCGAATTTAAGTTCAATAAATAGTTTGCTTTCGATTCTAACCGTGGTTGGTGTGATCTTGGTTATAGTTAGTGAATAGTAGCTATACAAAAAGTGCCATAGAGAAAGGATCAGAAAGGAGGTTAATCAACGTTTCTACGTCGAGCATCGTGGATAAAAATTAAAGAGGTGAGATGCAACCACGATAGCGCACCATATAAATAAATGTGAATAAAAATTTATTAAATCACTGAATCAAGTGACTAGACATTTCAACTTCACTTATTTCATAACCCCACCTGTCGTCAGGGGTCGCGCTAATTTTAAATATGTACTTAATTTGTGTAATACGTACTATGATAGTAAAGGGTCACCATAACCCTAATATTCTTAAAAAAAAATACATTTAGTGTTATAAGATAGCCTTTCATTTTTTTATAGTCAGTTCTAATTGACTAGTACGAAAGATTAAATAAAATCAAAGGTTATTTAATTAAAGCTGGCCCCAGCAGATGAAGCTCGCCAAAAACTTGTCAGGATTTTTTTTTGAGAGGCTAATGCAATTTATAATTACTGTAATTACTTAAACTTATTATATAAATTATTTATAATATACTTAAACTTATTTTATAAATTATTTAATTATTATATAAATTACTATAATTATTTAAAAGATATTACGGATAACATTAATGATAAGAATCGAAGGATTTGGGAAAAAATAATATTTTATCTGACAACATTGAATTGGTATATTTCAGCATTAAAAGTTTGTACGAGATAGAAACTGAAACGATGGAAAAATTTGATTTAGAAACGGCTGTGGCCTTATTACCGGTCATGAATGGCAAAGAGGAGGTCACCAGACAGTTCGTCTCAGTAATAGAAATGTTTGACTCTACGATAGGAGATGGTGATAAGAAGTGGCTGATCTTTTTTATTCTCAAAATAAGGCTTTCAGAGAGCGTTCTCTGAGAGCCTTTTAAATCATTGGTTGATGACATGAAAACACATTTACGGCCTTACAACAACAATTACTGCATGCTAGACAAAATCAGAGGAGTATAGATAATTATGGGAAATAATTGAGTAATTATTTTCTGAATTGACTATTTTACCAGCCGAAGGCGATACCAGTAAATTCAGTATTGTGAAACTATTTAACGAGCAATTAGCGATCAAAAGATTCGCCGACGGCCAGGAAAATGGTCATTTCAGAACAATAATTGCAGCGAGAAATTATGACACCCTAAAGGACTCTATAAGAGGTGCCAAGGACGAGGAACTATCGTGTGTACCGGATGGTAGTATCATGCACTTTCAAAGAGGTAGAGTAACAACCGCTTTTATTCACTGTACGGTCTTTTACCATACACTATCTATCTATCTATCTATAACTTCACGCCAAATCCCTTGCGGGGTAGGCAGAGAGAACCGAGCGCCACGTGACTCGATCCTTACATATCTCACTCGCTTCTTTAACATTCATTGCTCTTCTCATGCACGCTCGCCGGTTTCTAGGGCTCCTGACATCACCTTCCGATAGAACACGACCAATTTGGTCATGGTAGGTAAGTCTTGGCCTTCCCCGGCTCCTACATCCTTCCACTTTTGCATTGTATATCTGCCTCGTCATTCTTTCAACTTGCATTCTTTCTACATGCCCGAACCATCGGAGCATGCCTCTTCTTATTTTAACACCGACGCTCTCTTTCAGACCAACTCTATTTCTAACATCATCATTGCGAATACGGTCTACAAGCCTTACGCCACAAATTTTGCGCAGCGCTCGCATTTCAACCGCGTTTATTCTACTTTCATGCTCTTTCTGCCATACACAGCTCTCGCTTCCATAAGTTAGCGTTGGGACCAACACTGCATTGTGTATAGCGAGTTGTGCCTTCTGGTTCAGATTTTTACTGCCAAGAAGTTTTCCCAACGAGTGAGTGCTGGGAATAGTGTGAAAGGAGATTCACACTATTCCCAGCACTCACTCGTCTTTCCACATCTGCGGTGTACCTTCCATCCCTGCTGAAAGCGCATCCAAGATATACAAACTCGTCCACTTGTTCCAACACTTCATCATCAATCGTAATCCTTACATTAGTGATGAAGTGTGTAATGTTACAACCTTATTTAATAATTTATATAGAATCTTTTCTTTGCATGCTCTGTTTAGTTTATGGCAATTTGTCAAAAATATTATTTGTAATTCAAAATTTTAAAATATTACATTTTAGTGTCGTGTCAGCAGAGTAGTCCTACTCGACTAGCCTGGGCGGGCGGACTCAAGAGACCTACTTTCTTTAAATTTCTCCACTATTGTACATCAACCACATATCAAGGGCTATTTTAATTTTTCTCTTAATAAATTCATATATATATTCTTTACTCCGGCTACATTTTTAAGAACTCTGCGACTTCATATATATTTTTTAATCTTTTAAATAATCATTTTCTTTTTTGAACCCATTATTAATTTCATAGAATACTAAATATACAGCTAAATCATATTAGTAACTTGATAATTCTTATATTTTATTTATTTATCTTATTTTGATATTCTTTAATAATAGCTGACCTATTCCTTACGAACCTAGAAAAGCTGAACTTCAATATGAAGTACTAGTTCATGTGAAAGGACCTACTAACTCTGTACTTTAACAAAAAAATAATATTTTGAATATTTTCCCTTCAAACAAATTGCTGATTCTTCTCTTAAGTATATATTTCAATAATCTCATTTGTATATATTCATCTTTCACTTCGATTTATTTTTGGCTGTATTAAATCGAAGCTTTAATTTTTTTTAAGGAGATAATCTCCTTCATTGTTACTCTTCTTGCACTAAGAAGATGAGTATATCATCTACACTATCCTTGTGTGGTCTTATGTGCCCTCTTGGTTGACCTTTCTCTGGTTACCAGGGTAATATAAGCTTTTACTTTGACCTTTCTTTGGTCAATGGGTATTATGAACCCTCTTGGTTGACCTTCCTCTGGTCACCAGGGTAATATAAGCCCTTACTTTGACTTTTCTTTGGTCATTGGGTTTAATAAACTCTTAATATTCTTTACTGGATCATAGATATCATCAGATCATATATATATATATATATATATATATATATATATATATATATATATTTACATTTTACGTATGATCTTGCGCCAAGGGTCGAAAATTTGCAAAGGATGCTGCGTCCGACCGGTATACTGCGTCCGATATACGGACGCAAGATTAACCCCACCTGATTTTCACCCAACAGGCTCCATATCACCTATAAAACGCGTGGGCAAAATATCGGCCTGGACGTGTTTTGACCTCTGAGGTGTAATTCGCCGTATTTTTTAGTTCTGGGACTTACCGCGCAATTTTCTGAGGTCGTTACTGCGCGGCGTATATCGGAGCGACGTATATTAACATTTTTTGTCTATACATTTCTCCGATTATCCTGCTGCTATATATTGTAAATAATATTCATGTTTTTATCAGTTCGAAGTGGCGATTTAAATGCTTCCGTTAAATTTGTTTCGAGATAGATGTCTGCGGGGAAATGACAAAAGGAAAGGGGGGAGGGGCAGCAGAATCGCGCGGTCGAGGGGCCACTATTTTTACACGTATTTAATATCTTCTTTTGCGACTATGTATGGGAACTAATATTGAAAGACGAATTTAACCAACTTGTAATTATCGTATCAATTACTAACTTCGCGAATGCATGTTAATCCGATGACAATAAAATAATAATGAAAATGTATAATTTGGTTCGACCGAGCTGGTGTGATGATGCACCCCGAAGGTGGATTGTGAAACTCTTTATTGATTACTAGTAAACCCCCCGAGTTTGGGCTCGTTTGGTTAGTTTTAACGAGTCGCATACGTTACACTTGGTGACACTGTTCTGACGATGCATTTTGGAGGTGGATAGTGGAACTCATAAACTGTTACAAGTAAACCCCTCGAGTTTGACCTTAATTGGTTTGTTTTAACTAGTTGAATACTTCAGACTTCGTGATAAGTATCCGAGAATGCATCCTGGAGGTGGATAGTAGAACTCTTTAATGGTTACTATGTAGTAAAGTCATCGAGTTTGAGCTCCTTTAATTTGCTTTGACGAGTCGAATATGTTACACTTGGTGACGACTATAATTTTTACATTACTATAGGGCCTGATTGTGGTGATGATGCATCCTGGAGATGGATAATGGAACTCATAAATGGTTACTAGTAAACCTATCGAGTTGCAGCTTATTTGGTTTCATGACATTAGACTTCATGATGTGGGTCTGATAATGCATCCTAAAGGGAATAAAGGAGGAATTCTTTAATGGTTTCTAGTGAACCCATCGAGTTTGAGCTTATTTAATATATTTTAACGAGTAATACTTTAGACCTCGTGATAAGGGTCTGAAGACGCATCCTCGGAGTGGATAGTAGAACTCTTTAATGGTTACTAGTAAAGCCATTGAGTTTGAGCTTCTTTGATTAGCTTTGACGAGTCAAATATATTCTACTTGGTGACGACTATCTTATGATGTATCCTTAGATAGTGGATATTTCTTGTACATTTCAAGTCAAGAGATTAAGATAAGATTCATTCTGGATTCAACGGGAATTTTTCTTCTTGTTGAACGATCACAGTGCCTGCGCCCACGCTGTCATGATTCTGTACAGCATTAAAATTTTCATTCCTAACCAAGTCCCAATTATTGTTCATGAGGTCTTGCACAGATGGGGTACAACGTAGGCGGGGTGCATGCTGACCCCAATCTAATGGCTTCTGAACAATTGCTGTGTTAGCAGAAGGATTGGCAACGATACTTTTTACACTACATGGGTTTGTTATTTTGGTTTGTTCATCTGATGCTATTGTATAAAAAATCTCCTGCTTCCCCAATACTTGTAACCACGGGACAATGAAGTCGCTACATGTAGCAAGTCAATGATATGTATAAAGAATAGAATAGGGGACAAGAAACAGCCTTGTGGTATGCCAGTATTTAAGAGCAACATATTCAAGCAAGTACCGCCAACTGCGACTTTGATGCTCCACATGCAATTAATGCTGGACACTACTATTGAAGCTTCTTTAATTTCGCAAATAGTGCCATTTGCCACATCCGATCGAATGCATTTAACTAAGTCTAAGCTAGTGGCTAAATCTTCACCTTTGAGTTTAATGATAAGTTTAGTACACTAGAACATCCCAACTGAGTAGAAACGACTTATGTTTTCCACAACTTTAGAAAAAGACATAATTACTATAGGAAATAACATTGGATTAATCAGAGCCTATCCTGTGTTGGCATCCAAATCTCCAGGTCTCTAGTGTTAGAACAGGCCAGTATAAATCATGCTAACTTGCAGACGTCAAGTGGTAAGTCCCTTTCATAGTTCGGGGCGTCTTACCTTGGAGTCTTAACAAAACCCTCAAACCATGGCAGGAACTTACCACTGCTGAATCAGATGAAGAGAATTTTCCTATCTTGCAGAATGGCAGTAGCGAAAGTGTTGGTATAGGCGCAGTGCTTATCCAAAAATACTAAAAACCCATTCTAATATTCTGATAATTTGGGGCCATCACTCAGTAAAAATCCTAAAAGGAAAGTTATAGAATGGTAGCCTTTTCCGTCTGGTACTTACATAAGTGACGTAAATAACAGCATTCGAACTCAATATTAAAAATTGCGTTCCATATACTGAGGCTGATCTCCCCGCTTTGATCAGTTGAAAGTTTTGATGTCGTAGGCACTAAGATCACACAGAATCATTATTTTAGGGGAAAGGATTGCCTGTATAATTCTGTCCGTTGTCCTTTGAATCTGTTGTACAAGTGGATATAACTGCTGGATACTATATCTATGCCGTCGTCAAAAAGAATCAAATTAATTTAACTGCTTTCTTGGTGATGTCGTTAAGCTCATACAATGTAGAACATAGGGTGTCACGCCATTTTCCTCATTCTCTAAATTTAATCTCAATTATTTGACATTGGAAAATAATAATAACTAATATAGGGCGCTAATTTTAGCTCCCAAATATCTTATCAATAAGCTAACTAATTAGAGCTGGGTGTTCTGCTTCATCCCCCAAATCCGTAACGGTGAGTTAGTTGAGTTTCAAAGCAAAATCGTTCTACCAGCTGCGTTTTTGGATAAGAAAGAGAAAATCATAACTAGTTTATGTATGGTCTTTGGACCTACGTATGAGAGAGTAGAAGAAAGAATTATTTCGTCAGTACTAGAATGAAACACTTCGAGTGAGGAAGAGAGGCTGACAATTCTGGAAGGAGGTAAAGGCTAGTAGTTCGTCAGAATCCAGAATCGATGAGACGAAGTCTAAAGATGATATCATTCTTACTAATATATGTGATGTGCTGAACGGTGACGTAAATATTTTTCGAAAAAGCATGACTATACCTCGGATGTTAATACTGAGAGTAAATCTATTACTGACCCCAAAATATCAGCAGTAGCAGCAGATACGATGTTAACCGAGATGATAATACTAGGTGGTACCTATACGTGGTACATGACACTCTCTGGTACTTATTAGGTTGGAGAACCGGGACAGTCACAACGGATTATAGACGCACAGTTACCATGTCTTGTATAAAGGGTTCACTGATTAGAATGAAAGACTGTAGAACACCGTGGGATGTACAGCGGTCTTTTAAAGATCTTGAGAAAACATTTGACAAAATTATGTTAAAGTATCTAGAGGCCATATTGCAGCTCGCGTGTGGGAATTGTACAGCAATGTGCAGGTAAACGATAACTTTAGGACGTAGATTGAAGTCAGAAGCCATAGTACGCTTAGTTGGCGTATTTTACGAATGAAGGACTGCGTGTAAGTGACCAAATCGTGAATTATCTGCTTCATGCAGGTGATGGCATGTTGTTAGCAGAAACGCTGTTGAAAGACAAATATATAGAAATAGACGTACACTGAATGTAAAGAAAACAAATATGGTGTTCAAAAAAGAGCATTAACACAAATGCATATTAACGTTTATGTAAATAATAAATAATGGTTATGTAGTGTGAGAATAAGTGGATCAGATTGTATATCTTGGATGTACTTTACAGGGATGTAAGGAACAGCGATGATGTGAAATGATGACTGAGTGCAGAAATAGTATGAACAGAGTGTGAAACTTAAGCTAAACAGCACAACTCTTTAATAATGCAGTATTAATCCCAACATCACATAATCGAAACGAAAGCTGGCTATAATAGAGAAAGCATGAAAGTAGATGATGTATGAAAGTGTGTTGGTCAGAAAGAGAGTCTTCGAGATACGATAAGATGAGGTACACTCCGTTGGTTAATACATGTAGGAAGAACACACGAGGATAGATTGACGAAACATATCTATCTACCTATAACTTCACACCAAATCCCTTGCGGGGTAGGCAGAGATAACCGAGCGCCACGTGACTGGATCCTTACTTACCTTACTCGTTTCTTTAACATTAATTGCCCTTCTCATGTACGCTCGTCGGCTTCTAGAGCTCCTGACATCACCTTCTGATAGAACACGGCCAATTTAATCATGGTAGGTAAGTCTTCGCCTTCCTCGGCTCCTACATCCTTCCACTTTTGCGTTGTATATCTGCTTCGTCATCCTTTCATCATGCACTCTTTCTACATGTCATAATTCAGCACAGACGACCTGTCTTTAATAATAATCTTTAATTCTACCATTTGATATCATTGTTGTACCAATATGCTAATGTGATTTTTTTTGTGATTGACAATTTAAAAAGAGACCTATATTGACAAGTTTCTTTCGGCATTTCTTCTTTAGTCATTTCCAAAATGCTAGCAGATTAAAAAAAAAAAGTAAAATAAGATAAAGAGAATTGATTAAGATACAATTAGACTATATTTCAAAAAATGTAAGACGTGTCTAAGTCCCCGCGAGGGGGCAAATAAAGATTTTTTATTATTATCTTATCTTTTATGTGCCACATTGTTTCCATCAGGAACGGGTTTTAGAAGGGAGCAATTTACACATACCATATACGGAATATACAGTGTGCCATATAATTTTCGTCACGAACGGACGTATTAAGTGATCACAATACACCAAATATATACGAAAATATACAGGATGCCTGAAGTTTCTCAATACGAACGGACGCATAATGTTAGCAAAGCATATAAACTATATACAGAATATACACATGTGCCCCATGGTTTCCATAATGTATGGACTCCATAAACAAGCGAGAATTATTCAAAATTGAATATTGTGGTATGTAAAGTAAATGTAATATCTTTATGACTACGGTCTTAGTTTACAATAAAACAACCAATATTCACAGTAAAAACAATTAAAATACCATTAGAAGTGGGAGACGCAATAAGTATCGAAAATGAAAAGACGCAAGATCACGTCTGCGATTTAAATATATATATATTATCACTTACACTTGTACACTCTCTCATTTCATTCTCATGGGTCTTGAGATGGAGCGGCTGATAACTCCAGTTAAAAAAAATAAGCCTACCTGTCATATTAAAATGGAGCGGATGACAACTCCACTTAAACAAGCCGAATTGTTACATTACTAGTATTACCATTGGAGTAGAGGTCATTGAATGTGAACCCTACCCCTACTTTTGTATGCGAGAGGTATGATAGAGAAGCATGATAGAATTATGATAGGAATGGTAATTACTAATTACTTTAAAACCTTTAAAATTTTTTTGTAAAAAATTTTTTCTTGTGGGGGGGAATAATATGTAATGTTACAACCTTATTTAATAATTTATATAGAATCTTTTCTTTGCATGCTCTGTTTAGTTTATGGCAATTTGTCAAAAATATTATTTGTAATTCAAAATTTTAAAATATTACATTTTAGTGTCGGAAAACAGAAAACAAGTCAGTCTGGAGGAAGCTTTCGAGAAGTAGAGATTCAGTGCACCACGTCTGAGACCACCAGCCTCCTGCTGAGGGCTACGTGGTGAAACCTCGGGATATTACTACCCTTTTCCAAACTCGATAATTTCCGGACATCTAACTAATCTAAAAATTATAATACCTGCAGCCCCTGTTGTGGACTACGGCGACTGACAAAGATACCGCTGCGGTGTTGGTCCGTAAGGCGGTCCCCACCATTACCAACAACTTCTACATCTGGATCTGCGTGCTGGCTAGCACGCTAACCTGCCGTCTACAGTCGTCGACCACTATAGCCGACGGCCACTAAGTACACCCACCAGTGATTCTATCAGTGATATACCGGTTAGACAAATTAAAGCGCGAGTTCTTAAAGACCTTATTTAGCCGAACTTAAAGTGAACCCTTTTTTATATTTATTATATTTTGTAAAATAGACCTATTAAATTAGTATCGCTGTTAATACTCCCTTTTCTTCATCTAGTAACATAACAAGTGTTGTAAGGATTACGATTGATGATGAAGTTTTTACTGAACTTTCAGCTGGCCTACGAACTTGAGGTGCCTAAATCTTCTATAAAACTTTATGAACGCTAAATAGCGAGAGTTTTGCAAATAAATTAAAAGATTCCGTGTTCACTCATCAATTTTTATTCGTTGACAGATGACATTCATAATTTTAAAAAATAAGAAAGAAAATGTCAAATACTTAAAATAGTATATATACAACATACTGCGCGCCTTGCGTATGCGCATCAATGAATAAGTTTACTTACGCGTACGCAACACACAACAAAACAAATTACATTACATACATACAATTTCTAAATATAAAACGACTTAGGAAAAAAAACAAAAAAAACTATTACAAGTTTAACCTAGATGGAATTCTGACGAAGCGGCCAGAACGCGTGGTATAAGGTTTTGAGGGTGTATCAGGAGAACTATCACTTAACCTATGCTCTTTGGACATTAAAGATTGGGAAGCCTGAGCTTGCGACAGTTCTAATGGGAATAATCGCTGAAAGGCGCGTATCCTCTCACCACGAGCGGTCTTTATGCGTGCAACTCTGTTCTCCTTATCCGAACCTGGAAATGTCTCTAAAATAAGACCCAATGGCCAATTAACACGTTTTAAATCATCAGAACCTATAAGAACTACGTCTCCTGGCTTAAGGTCATAATTGGGTTCAGATCTTTTTTGAACTAGATGTGCTAAATATTCACTACGAAAGCGCTGTTTTAAGTCAGACGAGAGTTTCTTTATGTATCGATATCGCGCGGCTAAGTTAATACTATTAAAACTATTCAAATCTCGCGCATTTGTATTAACATTGGGTTGTAAGAACATTGCTGGAGTAAGCGCTTTAAAGTTCTCCGTGCTATCGGCGATATAAGTTAAGGGGCGTGAATTAATTTGAGCTTCTATCTCACACAGCACGGTGTAAAGCTCTTCGAGCTTTATTGCCGCTTTACCCAGCACTCGTCGCAGCATTTCTTTAACAGAACGGACCATTCGCTCCCACCACCCTCCCCACCATGGCGCTAAAGGCGGAATAAAGCGCCATGATATCTTTTCCATGGTAGGTACGGTGTTTAATAAATTGTGGGCTCCGTGGAAGTTTGTTCCGTTATCACTGTAAATAGTTTTTGGTCGTCCCTTTCTAGCGATAAATCGTCTTAGCGCTAATACAAAGTCTTCGGTGCTCAGTGTATTACAAATATCCAAATGGATAGCTCTATACGTGGCACATGTAAAAATTATTATCCAGCATTTCGAGTTATCCTTCAGGATTATGGGACCAGCTAGATCTGTTCCTGTCACTTCAAACGGGACCCCAGTTTGAACGCGATCTGCTGGTAAAGGAGCTGAAGGTACTGTACAGGCTTTTGCGTTATATCGTCTACAAACAACACATTGCTTAACAACCTTTTTAGCGAGTCTTCTTACACCAATTATCCAATATTGTTCTCTTAGATTACTAATTAGTGTTTGACTACCTACATGATGATCCACTATGTGTTTTTGTCTAACAAGACGCTGTACGATAATATTAGTGCTTGGTAGTAATATTGGATAAATAAAACTTTCTAACTCTTTACTTAAGGCTAATCTCGTTTTCACTCGTATTATATCTGAATTTACCTTAAATGCTTCCATAGTCAATCTTTCATTGACCTTCTCCAATTCACCAAATTCTTCTCTTTGTATAAGTTTCAGTAATTCAGTTTCCGCAATTTCATACTCCGATGCTGTTATACCCCCGCCACCAGTGTACTTCTTTTGGCAATTTTTCGCAAATCGAAGACACCAGGCAACCGTCCTTATAATTTTTGAATACTTTCCAAAATACAAAAATCGTTCTGAAAAACTATCGGCTTGTTGTACTGTCAAAAAACTTCTTTTTACTTCATTATTAAATTCACTTTCATCCGGAATTATTTCTGTATTTGGCCACGATGATTCTGCACGCTTTAACCATGCTGGACCTTCCCACCAATGACTGTCGACTAAATATTTCCCTGTACATCCTCTTGAAGGTAGATCAGCAGGGTTGTTTTCACCTGGTACATGCCTCCAATCATTAGAGTCAGTCTTCTTCAAGATTTCATGGACTCTGTTGTGCACAAACACATTTAGTCCTGTTTTGCGTCTAATCCACGCAATAACTATACTAGAATCGCACCAGTAGTACTCTTGACATTGAAAGCCAAGTGCAGCTTTGGCTTCTGAAGCCAGCCTTGTACCCATTAGTGCTGCAATAAGTTCTAACCTAGGCATTGTAACAGACTTTACTGGAGCAACTCTTGACTTAGCAATTACCAACTGAACGGTCACTACACCGTCTTTCTCAGAACGTAAAAATACACATCCTGAGTAAGCTGATTGACTTGCATCACTAAATGTATGTAGAGTACTATTACATTCGTCTAAGTTGTATGAACTAATGCGTCGCGGTATTTTGCAATTTTCTACAGCATCTATGTATTTAAGCCATACTTTCGCTTGCTCCTCTATTTCATCTGGAAGTTTTTTGTCCCAATCTATAGATCGCTTCCAACACTTCTGAATTAATAATCTAGGAACAATAGTCATTGGACATAAATATCCAATGGGATCGAATATGCTTTGTGCCATAGAAAGAAGGGTTCTCTTTGTTAACGTCATATCTATATTATTAAGAAAAGGAACCTTGCAATAAAGATTGTCACTTACTGGATCCCAAATTACCCCAAGCACTGATGCTGGTTCCTTAGCTGCATTAGTTATCACTGGACCTGTAACCCAGCATCTAAGTTCAAACTTTCCTTCATTCATTATAGCCTTAGCTTCTTCTACAAACGTGTCCATTTCACTTTTATTATTGACACTAATGACACAGTTATCTACGTAGAAGCTGGTTCTTAACTGTTCGGCTGTTTTACCGCTATACTTTTCTAAATGGTGTAGTATTGTCGCTGCTAACAAATAAGGGCTAGTGGTTACACCGAATACAACGCGACAATGTCTGAACACCTTAATCATTGTTTCTTTAGCAGCACAATCTTGCCACCATAAAAATTTTACATAGTTGCGATCATCTGGGTGTAAAGATAATTGTAAAAATGCTTGCTTTATGTCAGCTATAATGCCTATCGCATTCTTTCGAAATGAAATTAACAGTCGCGGAATTAGTTCAATAAAATTAGATCCTTTTTCCAAACACGAGTTGAGGGAGAAGCCCTCTTTGGTTACCGCTGAAGCATCAAATACAGGACGAATCTTAGTTGTTTGACTCGCCTCTCTAACTACGGCATGATGGGGTAAATAGTGACCACTACGGGAGTCATCATCGACAACTATTTCAATAATTTTTTTATCTAACCAGTCGCTAAATACCTTGTCATATTCCACCAGTAAACCAAGTTTTGTCAGCTTACCTGTGGTTGAATATAACCTTTTTAAAACAGTGTCATAATTTGGTGTTAGAATACCTGCTGTATCCTTCCACGGTAACCTTACTTCGTATCTGTTATTGAAATCTACCCGCACGGTTTCTTTAAAAAATTGCTCTACTTCAAACTCTCTAGCTTTGGTGGTTTTCACCTCCGCCTCATCTTTAATCCCTAAAGTTTCAAGTTTCCACAAATCTTCAATGTCAAAAGAGCATTTTTGTGTAGTGATGTAATCAATAAATGTACAATACATACCGGAAGTGGGACCTTGTAACACCCATCCAAACCTTGTTTCTATAGCTATCAAGTTTTCACTCACGTGTTCTGACCGTCCAGTGTACAAAGAACCTAGAACATCAGAACCGATTAGCAAAGAAATTTCAGTCCGATCATCAATACAATCAATAAGCTCTATACCTTTTTCCTTGAGATTGTATAATAGTTTACCAGGGCGTACTTTCGGCAAGTCCTCACATATAACCTTTTGCTCTAAAGCATTCAATTGAAACATAAAATTGCCATCAAGGCTTACGCAGTTCAATAAATATGATCTGTGAACTTCTTCATTAGTGACAACACCGCCAAACAAATTTTGTCGCAAATGTTCTTGACCAGTAGGTTTTACCTTCAGCTTAGTTATAACATCTGACTTTATAAATGATCTCTGTGCTCCGGAATCTAATAAGGCTCTGACAGTTATGACTTTCTCTTCGTAAAGTATGTTAAGCTTTATAGTTTGCAATAAAACTGTATTATTACTCCCAGCTTGTTTCAGAATCGCCTTTTCAGTCTCTTTTTCCGTTTTATCAGTGACTTTATCTAAATCTGGACAGACAATAGGGTAATGCCTCTTTTGACATATCAAGCACTTTGGGAATTTACGGCATCTTTTAGCAAAGTGTCCAACTTTTAAACAAATCATACATGCTTTCTTTTTGTTTATAAAATCTCTCTTATCAGTACTATTCCAATTGATAGGTACTTTGCACTCCGAACTATTGTGAGACGGCCTATCACACCAGAGGCATTTATTCTCATTGTTCCTTTCTGTGATTGTTCTTTTCTTCTGCGATTCATTAGCATCAACACTTGTCGTGAGAAATGATGTTGATGGAGTAGCTGCATCAGTATGACCTCTTGCCATGATGATTCTTTCTTCAGACTCAACTTCTGCCCTCAAGAAATCTAAAATCTTTGTTAAGTTATTCTCACCATGGCCACTTGTGAGGTTGTTTAAGTGAGATCGATTCCACGCACGTAGGATGTCCTCGGGCAACGCAGATTCCACCATCGGTAGTAGAAAAGCTGCATATTTGTCCTTTGTAACTCCTAAAGCCTCCAACGATAAAATCTGAGTCATCAGTTTGTCATATAAAGCGCGTGTTGATAATTTTCTACTGGTTTTACCTTGATCTGCAGTTAACTTTAATAGCTCTCTAACATAGTGTTCGATTACCAACTCATCTCGGGCATATCTTTGTTTGAGCTGATCAATGACCTTTGGGTAGTTTTCAGCAGAAGGCGGAAAGCTTTCTACCAAATCCCTGGCGCTACAGCCCTGATCAACACTCTGCAGTAGGTATTGGAACTTGTCTTCCTTATCAATATTTGCGTCTGCGTCAATTTTTTTAAATTGGGACCAGAAATGGAGCCAGCTCTTGACCTGGCCATCAAACCTTGGTAATTGTAGCAGAGGCAGTCGAAAACGTCGATGGTCACTACTACCAGAACTGAATTCTGATTTGGCACATTTGACAGTACCTTCTTCGGCCACCGACTGCTTTGTTTTCCTAATTCTATTCTTAAGACTGTAGAACCGAGTTTCATACTGTGAAGTTATTTCAATGTCTTTTTCGTAGAAATCCTCGTCCCGGTCCTCTTTGTCAAGCCATACAGCTAATAATTTATTTTCTACTAAATTTAAATCTTGGAAGAGCTTCTCGACCTTTTCAAATTCCGAGATAGCGTCTTCTTCAGCTTTGCTATCTAGGAAGCTCTCTAGCTTCTTACAAGATAAAGTAAATCGAGTACGTACCACTTTCCTTTCTGTTAGTACCCGATCCATTTTAGTTAGTGCCTCAGTCAACGGTCGCCACTATTTTACTGAACTTTCAGCTGGCCTACGAACTTGAGGTGCCTAAATCTTCTATAAAACTTTATGAACGCTAAATAGCGAGAGTTTTGCAAATAAATTAAAAGATTCCGTGTTCACTCATCAATTTTTATTCGTTGACAGATGACATTCATAATTTTAAAAAATAAGAAAGAAAATGTCAAATACTTAAAATAGTATACATTCTGTGTACTAAGTATCGGGAATTTGTCAATAAAACAAAAAATACAAATTATTCATCTAAATTTATTTTATCGCCTTCAAAGTAGGCCCCATCGCTTGCAATACAACATCTCCACCGCTTCACCCAGTCTTCCATACATTTTTCATAGGCTATTTGCGGTATGGCCTTTAGCTCATTCAGCGAATTTTCTTTTATGGCTTCTATCGACTCAAAACGTTTTCCTCGAAGTGGTAATTTTAACTTGGGAAATAAAAAAAAGTCAGACGGAGCCATATCAGGTGAATACGGTGCTTGGTCGAGAACTTTTGTTGAATTTTTCGCTAAAAACTCTTTCACTATAATGGCTGTGTGTGATGGTGCATTATCATGGTGCAGCATCCATGAGTTGTGTTGCCACAAATCTGGACGTTTTCGGCGGATACTCTCACGCAAACGCTTCATGACGCCTAAATAATATTCTTTATTCACTGTTTCTCCCTCTGGAAGGAATTCGGAGTGAACCACACCACGGTAGTCAAAAAAAACTGTCAGCATCACCTTGATTTTGGAGCGACTTTGCCGCGGTTTTTTGGGTTTCGGCTCGTTTTCGAGACGCCATTCTGAAGACTGTTGGCTTGTTTGCATGTCGTACTCATAAACCCATGTCTCGTCGCCAGTTATTATACGTTTCATAAAGGTCGGATCCGTAGAAGCTCGGGAAACCATGTCTTCAGCGACATGCTTTCGCTGCGCTTTTTGAACAAAATTGAGCTCTTTTGGAACTAGTCGAGCGGCGACGCGTTTCATGCCTAAAATGTCAATGAGAATGTTGTGGACGGACTTAAAAGATATGTTCACCTCACTAGCCAACTCTCTCAGACTCATACGTCGATTTTCGAGCACTAGCTTCTTGATTCTGTCGATGTTTTCTCTGGTCGTAGCGGTTGAAGGTCTACCAGAACGAGGCAAGTCTACTACTACTTCTCGGCCTTCTTTAAAAGCCTTATACCATTCATAAGCCCTTGTTTTCGATATACACGATTCGCCGTAGGTATTTCGCAACATTTTTAGTGATTCACCACATGAAATATCATTTGAAACACAAAATTTAAGGCACACTCTTTGTTCAACAATATTTTCCATTGTAAAAATCGCCGAGGACTCAAAACTATGACCAACAAAAAGTGTAGTTTAAAACAAATTAAATGACAGATCCCGCTCAAATTTTGCGCGCTAAATCAGTACAGTGCTACCAACATGCAGTAAAAAAATTAGAACGACCTCTTTTACGCGGGTCTTTTTATTGACATATTCCCGATACTTTTTACACAGAGTAGTATATACAACAGAAGTGTTGGAACAACCACACACACTTGTTGATATTGATTGATTTAAGACGATATTGATAATTACGAGGAGTACCAACTGATAGAATAATAAAGTGCACTCTTGATTCCACGGCGGCTTTATTGATACTAAATTAAATATATATTTTACGACAATGAGTCGCGCGCATAATGCCTACGTTAGCATATTGCACAATGCAGAACTATAGATCGAACATTCACAGAAATCTAATGTACCTTATCAGCAGTTTACGGTTAACTATTCTAGACGTCGGGTAATTCAAGGTCAATTCGTTAATAATAGTTATCGTGGACGTGCATATCTCATTCGCGGGCCGCGTGGCCTTCCAACGCCGGGGTTACTACGAGAGGGCAAAATTATCGGTCGAATCGCGGAAGATATTTTAACAGCGATATGCAATTAAACCTCTATCAAAAAATACAGAATACAGGGTAGGTCGAGTGAGTAAATGAAAACATGCTTAATAACAACACAGAACATCAATTAAATATTTTTTTCGTGAGTAACAAATATGCTATTTGTCATTATACTAATTTTAACTCTGTTCAATTACATATATTTTATTTATTTATCTTATTTTGATATTCTTTAATAATAGCTGACCTATTCCTTACGAACCTAGAAAAGCTGAACTTCAATATGAAGTACTAGTTCATGTGAAAGGACCTACTAACTCTGTACTTTAACTAAAAAATATTATTTTGAATATTTTCCCTTCAAACAAATTGCTGATTCTTCTCTTAAGTATATATTTCAATAATCTCATTTGTATATATTCATCTTTCACTTCGATTTATTTTTGGCTGTATTAAATCGAAGCTTTATTTTTTTTTAAGGAGATAATCTCCTTCATTGTTACTCTTCTTGCACTAAGAAGATGAGTATATCATCTACACTATCCTTGTGTGGTCTTATGTGCCCTCTTGGTTGACCTTTCTCTGGTCACCAGGGTAATATAAGCTTTTACTTTGACCTTTCTTTGGTCAATGGGTATTATGAACCCTCTTGGTTGACCTTCCTCTGGTCACCAGGGTAATATAAGCCCTTACTTTGACTTTTCTTTGGTCATTGGGTTTAATAAACTCTTAATATTCTTTACTGGATCATAGATATCATCAGATCATATATATATATATATATATATATATATATATATATATTATCACTTACACTTGTACACTCTCTCATTTCATTCTCATGGGTCTTGAGATGGAGCGGCTGATAACTCCAGTTAAAAAAAATAAGCCTACCTGTCATATTAAAATGGAGCGGATGACAACTCCACTTAAACAAGCCGAATTGTTACATTACTAGTATTACCATTGGAGTAGAGGTCATTGAATGTGAACCCTACCCCTACTTTTGTATGCGAGAGGTATGATAGAGAAGCATGATAGAATTATGATAGGAATGGTAATTACTAATTACTTTAAAACCTTTAAAAATTTTTTGTAAAAAATTTTTTCTTGTGGGGGGGAATAATATGTAATGTTACAACCTTATTTAATAATTTATATAGAATCTTTTCTTTGCATGCTCTGTTTAGTTTATGGCAATTTGTCAAAAATATTATTTGTAATTCAAAATTTTAAAATATTACATTTTAGTGTCGGAAAACAGAAAACAAGTCAGTCTGGAGGAAGCTTTCGAGAAGTAGAGATTCAGTGCACCACGTCTGAGACCACCAGCCTCCTGCTGAGGGCTACGTGGTGAAACCTCGGGATATTACTACCCTTTTCCAAACTCGATAATTTCCGGACATCTAACTAATCTAAAAATTATAATACCTGCAGCCCCTGTTGTGGACTACGGCGACTGACAAAGATACCGCTGCGGTGTTGGTCCGTAAGGCGGTCCCCACCATTACCAACAACTTCTACATCTGGATCTGCGTGCTGGCTAGCACGCTAACCTGCCGTCTACAGTCGTCGACCACTATAGCCGACGGCCACTAAGTACACCCACCAGTGATTCTATCAGTGATATACCGGTTAGACAAATTAAAGCGCGAGTTCTTAAAGACCTTATTTAGCCGAACTTAAAGTGAACCCTTTTTTATATTTATTATATTTTGTAAAATAGACCTATTAAATTAGTATCGCTGTTAATACTCCCTTTTCTTCATCTAGTAACATAACAAGTGTTGTAAGGATTACGATTGATGATGAAGTGTTGGAACAACCACACACACTTGTTGATATTGATTGATTTAAGACGATATTGATAATTACGAGGAGTACCAACTGATAGAATAATAAAGTGCACTCTTGATTCCACGGCGGCTTTATTAAATACTAAATTACTTTATAAGATACTAAATTAAATATATATTTTACGACAATGAGTCGCGCGCATAATGCCTACGTTAGCATATTGCACAATGCAGAACTATAGATCGAACATTCACAGAAATCTAATGTACCTTATCAGCAGTTTACGGTTAACTATTCTAGACGTCGGGTAATTCAAGGTCAATTCGTTAATAATAGTTATCGTGGACGTGCATATCTCATTCGCGGGCCGCGTGGCCTTCCAACGCCGGGGTTACTACGAGAGGGCAAAATTATCGGTCGAATCGCGGAAGATATTTTAACAGCGATATGCAATTAAACCTCTATCAAAAAATACAGAATACAGGGTAGGTCGAGTGAGTAAATGAAAACATGCTTAATAACAACACAGAACATCAATTAAATATTTTTTTCGTGAGTAACAAAGATGCTATTTGTCATTATACTAATTTTAACTCTGTTCAATTACATATATTTTATTTATTTATCTTATTTTGATATTCTTTAATAATAGCTGACCTATTCCTTACGAACCTAGAAAAGCTGAACTTCAATATGAAGTACTAGTTCATGTGAAAGGACCTACTAACTCTGTACTTTAACTAAAAAATATTATTTTGAATATTTTCCCTTCAAACAAATTGCTGATTCTTCTCTTAAGTATATATTTCAATAATCTCATTTGTATATATTCATCTTTCACTTCGATTTATTTTTGGCTGTATTAAATCGAAGCTTTAATTTTTTTTAAGGAGATAATCTCCTTCATTGTTACTCTTCTTGCACTAAGAAGATGAGTATATCATCTACACTATCCTTGTGTGGTCTTATGTGCCCTCTTGGTTGACCTTTCTCTGGTCACCAGGGTAATATAAGCTTTTACTTTGACCTTTCTTTGGTCAATGGGTATTATGAACCCTCTTGGTTGACCTTCCTCTGGTCACCAGGGTAATATAAGCCCTTACTTTGACTTTTCTTTGGTCATTGGGTTTAATAAACTCTTAATATTCTTTACTGGATCATAGATATCATCAGATCATATATATATATATATATATATATATATATATATTATCACTTACACTTGTACACTCTCTCATTTCATTCTCATGGGTCTTGAGATGGAGCGGCTGATAACTCCAGTTAAAAAAAATAAGCCTACCTGTCATATTAAAATGGAGCGGATGACAACTCCACTTAAACAAGCCGAATTGTTACATTACTAGTATTACCATTGGAGTAGAGGTCATTGAATGTGAACCCTACCCCTACTTTTGTATGCGAGAGGTATGATAGAGAAGCATGATAGAATTATGATAGGAATGGTAATTACTAATTACTTTAAAACCTTTAAAAATTTTTTGTAAAAAAATTTTTCTTGTGGGGGGGACGAATATGTAATGTTACAACCTTATTTAATAATTTATATAGAATCTTTTCTTTGCATGCTCTGTTTAGTTTATGGCAATTTGTCAAAAATATTATTTGTAATTCAAAATTTTAAAATATTACATTTTAGTGTCGGAAAACAGAAAACAAGTCAGTCTGGAGGAAGCCTTCGAGAAGTAGAGATTCAGTGCACCACGTCTGAGACCACCAGCCTCCTGCTGAGGGCTACGTGGTGAAACCTCGGGATATTACTACCCTTTTCCAAACTCGATAATTTCCGGACATCTAACTAATCTAAAAATTATAATACCTGCAGCCCCTGTTGTGGACTACGGCGACTGACAAAGATACCGCTGCGGTGTTGGTCCGTAAGGCGGTCCCCACCATTACCAACAACTTCTACATCTGGATCTGCGTGCTGGCTAGCACGCTAACCTGCCGTCTACAGTCGTCGACCACTATAGCCGACGGCCACTAAGTACACCCACCAGTGATTCTATCAGTGATATACCGGTTAGACAAATTAAAGCGCGAGTTCTTAAAGACCTTATTTAGCCGAACTTAAAGTGAACCCTTTTTTATATTTATTATATTTTGTAAAATAGACCTATTAAATTAGTATCGCTGTTAATACTCCCTTTTCTTCATCTAGTAACATAACAAGTGTTGTAAGGATTACGATTGATGATGAAGTGTTGGAACAACCACACACACTTGTTGATATTGATTGATTTAAGACGATATTGATAATTACGAGGAGTACCAACTGATAGAATAATAAAGTGCACTCTTGATTCCACGGCGGCTTTATTGATACTAAATTAAATATATATTTTACGACAATGAGTCGCGCGCATAATGCCTACGTTAGCATATTGCACAATGCAGAACTATAGATCGAACATTCACAGAAATCTAATGTACCTTATCAGCAGTTTACGGTTAACTATTCTAGACGTCGGGTAATTCAAGGTCAATTCGTTAATAATAGTTATCGTGGACGTGCATATCTCATTCGCGGGCCGCGTGGCCTTCCAACGCCGGGGTTACTACGAGAGGGCAAAATTATCGGTCGAATCGCGGAAGATATTTTAACAGCGATATGCAATTTAACCTCTATCAAAAAATACAGAATACAGGGTAGGTCGAGTGAGTAAATGAAAACATGCTTAATAACAACACAGAACATCAATTAAATATTTTTTTCGTGAGTAACAAAGATGCTATTTGTCATTATACTAATTTTAACTCTGTTCAATTACATCGTTAAAAAATAGCTCACTTAACTTTTTATATTTAACTATAACCAAAAATTAATCCCACCATCAAGTTTCAATATATCGTAAACCCACTCATACCGATACCACGATTCCCGCGTCATTCAATCACTCTTGTCAACACAAGCTCGCAGCGTATAAAACTTTGATTCACCGTTTGATTAGCATTCTCTTAATTAAGGATAATTACAACAAAGAATTTGATGTAATATATCAGATCGCGAAGTCAAACGGTTATTCTAAATCGACCATAGATAAATTATTGCTTAAAAAGACCAGTAATATCGTTAATAGACTACTGTACGGGGTTCCAAATATTTCGTAAAATAAATACACTGCGAGTTTGTTATACCTAGGAAAAATCACTGGCAAAATAGTTCACATATTTAGAAAAAAATAACATACACGTTGCTCTCAAATCCCATAATTCACTCAAATTACTTTGTAACACTAAAGATAAAATCCCACCTAATAAAAAATCCGGCGTCTATAAGCTGTTCTGCGATGAAAGTGAACATGTTTACATCGGTCAGACTGATCGTAATTTTCAAAAACGATTTCACGAACACGTGTCGGCGTATAAAACCAATCGCCCAGAAACATCGCACTTCGCCGAACATCTCATTAGACATAATTTATCCCTCATTAATACATTTTTTGATAAGCTCAGTGGCTTAGTCGTAAATGACGCGACTTTAACACTAACGCTCGTGGGTTCAATTCCCACACAAGGCAAATATTTGCGTGCATGAACATGTCTGTTTGTCTTGGTCTGGATGTTTTAAGAGAGGTAGGGCGCATCAAAGCAACTCGTCTGGGGAAGTACCTCCACCTCACAGAAAACCGCAGCCAAATAACAACTCCCTGGAGGGTTGTTGTGTTCCTGCGTGTGAGTGAGGTCACCAGTAAGCTCCTAAAGGAGTTGCTGTGACGCAGCAGAGGAGCATCGCGCGAGTGATACTTAATGTATTACAAGCGTTAATGGGCTACGGTAACTGCTTTACATCAGATGGGCCGTATGATTGTATGCCTCCCAACGTTGTATAAAAAAACATATAAAAATTTACACACAATAGATAAAGGTTAAGTACTAAATATAAGGGAACAATTAAAAATTATTAAACATAAAAATTCTAAAATTGCTCTTACGAACAAACAGACTGACCTTAACAACTCCCCTCTATTAAATATTTTTTCACTCACCCCATCCACCCCCACCCTCAATTCAATACTAGGGGCACACTAAAAGTTTTGCACTTCTAGCTAATCGGAACTATTTGAATTTCGAATGTTATATTTTTTGAAACGTTGCAACCTACTTGGTAATAAAAAAAACAATTGGCGGGAAATCATTTGTCAATTGTTTTTTATCACACATCAAAGTTCTACGTACGCAACGAAAATGGAATTGAGTCGAAAAGATTTTAGAGCGATGATTTTTTATGATTTTAAAAGTTCTATCTCTCCGCAAGACTGTGCTGCTCGTCTTCAAAATGCTTTTGGGAGAGAAGCACCTTCTTTGAGCACCGTGAGGCGATGGTTTTGAATTTGAGAGAGGTCGAGTTACTTTACACGACGAATTTCGTGAAGGGCGGCCTTCAACTGCCGTCAACGTACGTAGAGGTTATATATAACCTACAGTTGAGAATCTTAAAAACAATTATTCCAAATTATATTAAAAATAAATTAAAAAATAATAATGCCGAAATTTTTAAATTCTGCAAGGTTATTAATATTTTTGATAAAATCAAGTTTTTATTGTTAAAAGAATATAATGAAAAAGAATTATTTCATTTAAAAACAAGGCCAAGTCTTCACTTGAGGTCTTTAGATCAGATGAAAACATACAATTTACCCAATTATGTTAATGTATATGGATCTAGAAAAACAGATTATATCATACCGTACTATTTAAATGAATTACCAACTGAATTAATCGATGTATACATAAATGGCAAAAAACATATATTTATACATAAATTAAAAAAACTGTATGTGAACGACCAACCGTCACTCAGATAAGCCCTACGCGGCTTTTGTGGTGCGGATCAATCATCATGTAATGTTATAGTAAGTTTCATGAAGAAATAAAAAAAAAAAAAAAAATATAGCTACTATTAAGCGGCTAATTGAAGAAAACCCGCGGATTACCTATGAGACAATTCGAGAACTATTGGGGATTGGTATGAGCCAAATTCAGAAAATTTTTCACGAAGAATTGAAAGTTCGGAAACTTTGTTGTCGTTGGATCCCTCATGAACTGACAGCGGAGCAGAAGCGGGCTCGCGTGGAATAGTGCTCACAGATGCTACTGAAGTATGACCACGGACATTCTAATGCTGTTTATGACATTGTCACAGGAGACGAAACGGGGATTTATTGTTTTGAACCCGAAAAAAAACAGCAATCTTGTGAATGGGTGTTTGAAAATGAGAACAGGCCAACAAAAGTGAGGCAAGCGAGAAACGTTGGTAAAAAAATGATCGCGTTTTTTTTCTCAGCTACGGGTCCCATCTGCACAATTCCACTTGAAGATCAAAAGAGTGTTAATGCCGAGTGGTATTCTACCATTTATTTACCCAGGGTGTTAGAAAAAGTTCGCGAAAGACGACCAAAAAGCCGCGTTCTCCTACATCATGACAACGCTTCTTCACATACGGCCAACAAAACAAAGTCATTTTTAACTTCCGAAAAAGTACAACTCGTTACCCATCCTGCGCATAGCCCCGACCTAGCACCCTGTGATTTCTGTATTTTCCCCAAAATCAAAGATTTGATGAGAGGTTTCACTTTTACTAACTCCGAAGAGGCAGTGATAGCGTTCAATCAGCACGTAGAAAACATGCCTTCAGATCTGTGGTCCTCCTGTTTTAAAAAATGGTTCGATCGCATGAAAAAATGTTTAAAATGTAAAGGAGAGTATTTTGAAAAGCAATAAACATAATATTTTGGTTATAACATGTTGTTTTTTTAAGTTACGCAAAACTTATAGTGTGACCTACGTACAAGGGACGGCACTACGATGGATTTGTCATTTGTAGCAGTAGTAATTGGTGGCGGAACCACACAAAGCAGGTTAGATCAAATCGCAAGACACATCAAAAATACTCTATGTAAGAAGGGTTATTATAGAATCGATAAATATCTAACAGACAGAGATGATTCAGCACATAAATTAATATAGCTTTAATTGTACCACTTGATATCACTATATGTACACTCATATCATTATATTTATTGTAATATGGAAAAAAGAAAACCTATATTGGCAAGTTTCTTTTGGCATTTATTCTTCGCCAATGATCATTTGAAATGCTGGTAAATTAAAAAAGAGAAAAACTTAAAAAAAATTATTAAGATAATAATATTGAAAATGTAAGACGCGTCTAAGTGCCCGTGAGGGTCTAAACGCAAATAAAGAAATTTTATCTTTATCGCATGTAAATTCGACTTTCAAAAATAACGCCTGAATCTATTAACTAAATAAAAGAATTTTCAGTAGTTCCTGTTCCGAGGCGGCTAATCCTACTAATATTATAAATGCGAAAGTTTGTATGTATGGATGTTTGTTGCTCTTTCACGCTTAATCAGCTGAACGGATTTGAATGAAATTTGGCACGTAGATAGATTAGGACCTGGATTAACACATAGGCTACGTTATTTGACTCCACGCGGGCGGAGCCGCGGGCAGCAGCTAGTAAACTATAAAGTAATATCACTCTATTGTTATATAAAATACTGAGATTGCCAGCCGATTCGGTGTTCTGTTATTACAAAAGAGGGACGGACTGCCATAACTATCATTCATAAACACTACTTCCGAGATGCGTAAAAAGTATTTATTATTATTACGGGATCACTAAAATATTCTCCCAGATAAATCCACCCAGATCTCATCAAGTTATTCATGAACAGACTTCCCCATACTCGTCACTCGGGATTATTGTCATAATGTACGGAACACCCACCGCCTGCGGCCCACAAACATCATATTTTAACTGTACAGACTGATTGCTACACTTATTCTTAGAAGATGCCATCAGCATGTGACAGTTATGCTATATGTTACTGAATACTAGAGCTTTGAGTTGAGTTCTCGTGTTATTTTGACGTGGAATGACTTTCATTTCCGTCAGCAGAGGATCGCTTGCAAAAACAAATGTAAGGAAATGTTTTATGACACGATGGCTTATAAGTCTTATAACTTAGGAACTACAGCATGCCCTTGATTTATTTTATTCATATTGTATGGAGCAGTGGCTTTCAATCTTTTTCTTGGCACGACCCTTTTGTAATACATTAAGTATTACTCGCGCCATGCCACCACTGCTGCTAACACAGCAACTCCTTAGAAGTTTACTGGTGACCTTACTCTCACGCAGGAACACAACAACTCTAGAGAGTTGTTATTTGGCTGCGGTTTTCTGTGAGAAGAAGGTACTTCCACAAACGGGCTGCTTTGATGCGCCCTTCCTCACTTAAAAACATTCAGTCCAAGACTAACAGACATGTTCATGCACATAAATGTTTGTCCTGTGTGGAAATCGAAGCCACAAGCGTCGGTGTCAAAGACACGTAATTAACCGCTGCGCCACCGAGCCCGTCAATTTAAAAAAAAATATTTAAAAAATATATATAAATATTTTGTGTTTATGTTGGTTTTAAAGAAAGTATTCTTCATCTACTTCCTCGCGTTATCCTGTTTCCTAATCCATTAAGATCGGCGGGGTCTGTTACCTAAGCCTAAGGATTTGGCGAAGACACCGATTTTTACATAAAGCGACTGCTGTCAGTCACCCTGTGGAGGTCCGACAGCAGTGGAAAACCCAGAGGGAAAACCAAATCTTTTTTAGGTTAGGCCACACGTTCTTCGAAATATAATTTCTTGGACGTGTGGGTTTCCTCACTATGTTTTTCTTCACCGCCGAGCAAGTGATAAATCCTACTAATATTATAAATGCGAAAGTTTGTATGTATGGATGTTTGTTCCTCTTTCACGCTTAAACGGCTGAACGGATTTGAATGAAATTTGGCAGGTAGATAGGTTATGATCTGGATTAACACATAGGCTACGTTATTTGACTCCACGCGGGCGGAGCCGCGGGCAGCAGCTAGTATGTACATAAATCCGAAAAATCGAAATTAGTGGTACATGCCAGGATTCGAACTGAGAACCAGGTGGTGGTCAATAGGCCGGTTGCTTATCCACTAGGCTATCACTACTCACAAAAGCTGGTTTTAAAGAGAGTATCGGTATTAAAATAAGAGGCATGCTCCGTAGGTTCGGAGATGTAGAAATAATGTAGGAAGAAAGTATAACGTAACAGATATCTGACGAGGTCGGTGGCTCAGTCGTGAATGACGCGACTTTAACACCAACACTCGTGGGTTCCATTCCCACACAAGGGTTTGCCTTGTGTGGGAATGAAATGGACGCTTGTGGCTTCGATTTCCACACAGGACAAACATTTGTGTGCATGAACATGTCTGTTAGTCTTGGACTGGATGTTTTTAAGAGAGGTAGGACGCATCAAAGCGGCCCGTCTGTGGAAGTACGTTCTCCTCACAGAAAACCGCAGCCAAATAACAACTCTCTGTTGTGTTCCTGCGAGTGAGTGAAGTAACCAGTATGCTCCCAACGTGTTGCTGTGTAAGCAGCAAAGCGGGCATCGGGCGAGTGATACTTAATACATTACAAGCGTTAACCCTTCGAAACCCGGGTGGTCGTATACGACCGCGAAATGTATGGGAAAACGTATATAACGGGTTCTGACATCTCAATAGGCTACGGCAGCCGCTTTACATCAGGTGGGCCGTATTCTTGTATGCCTCCCGACGTAGTATTAAAAAAAAAGATATACAATGCGAAATTAGAAGCACGTAGTACCCGAGGAAGTTCAAGACTTACCTACTATGACCAATTGATCGAGTATTATTAGAAGGAAAAAAAAGATTATTGCGTCACCCGCTTTCTTAACAACCCAAAGCTTTTCCGGCAAAAGGCAATCCGTATATGGTGTTACGTCAAACGTAAAAAAAACAGTATTTAGAAACTCTGTGTATAATTTCGTAAATTAAAGCACTATAACGCTATCTTGGGAAACTCATCACTGTACATCTACGACTAGAACTTTATTAGCAGTGCATCCTTTGCCATCGTCCTACTTAGAAGTGGTGGTGTAGGATGATGTTACAGGCTAAGTTGCGCATGACCGCCTAATTATTTTTTATAAACTATTCTGTACACACTACATCTTGCAAAAAACCTCTTTCTTTTGTTGTTCCGCACCCCACAACTATCCACCTCTAAAATAGTTTTTTATAACTTTTTAATCAGCCATCAAATCTTCAGCTAAGTTATACACGCGTTAGGTCCTTACCTCTGACATTATTAATTTAAATGTGTCTATCATCGATGTATTAGGCGGTTCTGTGACACTAATCAATATAATTTTAAACTCCTCTTCGTTCAGCTTCACTGGACATTATTCGTACTAGATTAAAAAATCATGCATTTTAAAAACAGACCGAAAGTGACCGCAATGGTTCTGCCACATGCGGGAGAAAAGGTTGCTGCTGTGGTCTGACCAGTGCACCACGTGTGCAGAGCATAGTCTAGGTTCTCACCGCTTCCTCGTTCCACATCAATGGACAAACAGCCGCAGCCTTAGCCATTTTTGTCGATGGAATTGCCATTTTAAGGACAGTTTAATAATGATTCAGTAATGAAAAAAGAAGTTTTATATCGCAACCTTAACATAGCGGAGCCACGGGCAGTAGCTAGACGAAAATAAGCGTAAAAGTTTGTCTAATTTTATCCCAAAGATAATCCTAGTTAAAGGGAAAAAGTAAAGAAATTCGTTCGATCAGAACTTTTAAGTGAATCCTGAAATGTTCCATGTGGTAAGTTCAAATCTCATTACAGTTAACTGAATAAATGTACCAAGTTTTAGTTCGTTTATTGGAATCTAGAAAGAATTTTTCAATTAAATTTACTTTATCGGGAAATCTGTAATACCCAAGTTGAGTATATAAGATTTATGCGGCTCTACATTATTTGTTTTTGAATCCAAAGCTATTATTATTATTATTACTATTACCTTCCTGAGAGGCACCAGTTGATTAACTAGAAAAGTAATGGTGAAATACAAGTAGGGCACAATGTTTTCCTGAATGTCGTTTTAAAATATCCATGTTGCAAAAGTTCACTCATCATTTTTTTTCTAACACACTTAATGATGTATGACTTCAAAAGTAAGGTTCATCAATATTTAGAAGAATATGGCCATCTTGAGTAATACCTGGAACTTACAGAAGACTTCTTCCAAAGCTTCTGCTTATGAATGTTAACGTCTACCGCGGCCTATCTATGGATAGGATCAGAACTTTTAAGTAATCGTCTTCTCGAATTCCTTTGTGCTTCGATTAGCACGTTACGTCGTCGAGCCTGACTGTTTTCTATAGATGACAGTCGTTAATCTAAAAGTGGAAGAACGAGTAAAAGCAGTGCGATTGGGGGAATCAATCCGAAACCAAATAACTCTCTGCAAGGATCTTGTGTTCCTGAGAAAGTGAGATTACCGGTAAGCTCCTAAGCAGTTGTTGTATTAGCAACGGAGGTGGCAATGCGCGAGAGATATTTTGTGTATTGTAAGCTTTCAAAGTGCACGGTAATTACTTTAGATTAGGTAGTTCGTGCCACCCAACCTTACATAAAAAAAGAAATGCAACAACGGTGGCAACACACATACCACGCTCGTACTGATTTTTTTTTGTCACAACCAGTGACAATAGATTAATATTTCTTTTCGTCTTCTTCTTAGCGTTATCCTGTTTCCTAATCCTAATAGGATTGGCCGGGTCCGCTACATAAGCCTAAGGATTTGGCGATGATACTGATTTTACATGGACCGACTGCCATCAGATCTCCACTACCCAAAGGGAAAACCAGACCTTTCTTAGATTAAGCCTTCAGAACCCGTTATATACCTTTTCCCATACATTTCGCGGTCATATATGACCACACGGGCTTCGAAGGATTAAGTCACATGTCGTTCGAAGTATAAATTCTTGGAGGTGCGGGTTCCGTCACTATGTTTTCCTTCGCCGCCGAGCAAGTGATAATTACAAATATGTACATAAATCCGAGATTATTCTTTCTATGATCATCCCTTATCACAAGCAAGTCAAGGATAGTCGGGATCATAAAAATATTAATGCAATCATCCTATATTTTTCTCAACATTCGAATCGATAAATTGGGCAATGACAAACGGACCTTTATCATTGCCAACTCCGGACTATCCCAGTCAGTAGCATGCGGCGATAAAAGAGGATCATAAGCATTGGTTGCAATACTTCTATTAAATACAGCAGAGGAAAAAGAATACCTCTTAAGATTATCAATTTGAACATTGTGAGGAGCATTATAGGAGATTTTGACAAATCCCTAAGAAGTTTCCATACTCAATGGATTGATACACATTCTGTTGTAGATCTTGCGAGCGCGATTATAACGGCACCTCTACGGATTATTCTTACCATACACTTACAAGCGGTGACGGTAGCCAAAGAACGATTGCAATGCATTATCTCCTCCCATGACTCCACCGATACGCGTACGCCACATGCTGTTCTAGGGCTCTCATCATGCCGCAGGCAATTCTCAGCTCTCTACAAATTATTTATTCTGCTCCGTTGTGTCCAGGTCCGCCGTTTCCCCATTCTGGGACAACTCTCTTACAAGCAATGGCGAGGACGACCGCAGCAGCCGAAGCAGAGACTACCGGAGCAGCCATGGTGGTGACGGCATGTTGCATCTACTAACGGAAGCCAGGGCTATATCGCATGAACTAATTGGTGGCGGAAGCACACAAAGCAGGTTAGATCAGATTACATGTAAATTTGACTTTTGCAAAATATCACCTGAACTTATTAACTGCATAATTTATGCAGTTAATAGATTCAGGCGCCATTGCGCGAGATACGAGAACAACTCTCGATTTTACACGTTAGCAATTTAGCCTACTGGGGCAGAGATTAAGTGATGCGTAGGTTCTAGAACCATAGAGACCTGTGGGCAGCCAGCAGTAAAAAAAAAAACGTGTGTGCTTTAGACCACACGACTGAAGTAAAACTTCTTTAGCTCCATAGTGTGATACAGACAATAGGCCTGCACTGAGATAGAGAGAAAGAAAATGTGTGTTCGCACCTCTCACTCTTGCCCCTACAGTAATATACGAAACGTAACTCTCTCTCTTTCTATCTTCAATAACTTATGTCTCCCTCTCAACTTCGGTTCGCCTCGCCCGATCATACTTTTCGTAACGCTCTCGTCACGCAGTCACCAGCTTACTCCCCAAGTCAAGCGTGCGTAAAGAAGTTTTACTTCAAAAAAATAATTTTTAACTTAAAATTTAATCAGGGCTAAAGCAAGTTACGTCCTCTGCAAAAAAAAATCAGATCAATTTCTTCAGCTGTTAGAGTGAAAACAGATGGCAAACTTTTGTTTAGGTTCCCATAGACTATGTATACATGCACATATACATAGTTAGATTATATATACATACACATAGGCATTCTCTGAATAAATAATATGGAACAACTCAGCCTTCAAATGTCAACAACGTTTGATTTCAGCTGTTGAGGTTAATTACAATGTCTGTCCCTAAAGTTGAAATTAACAAATCATATTGGAGTATACTTTTAAAACCACTTTACCTAATCAACTACAAGTAAGGACTAAGTACCCCACATGTTCCGTGACGAAGAAAGTCTCACCTTCGTGATATATGGTAACACTGAAGTGTTAAAGAATGAAGGTGAAGAAAAGAGTCTTTCAAAACTGCGTGTGATAGACACATAGAAAACAAAACCACAGAATATCAAATCACACTACATCATACACAACAAGATAGATCAGAAGATCAATCTAATTTACTAATAACCAATATCAAATCAGGAATCACATATCATGAAAATACTCACTCACAATAAATACGACTCGCCAACAATCAACACGAACTAATCCTTGATAATCTAACACGATTCCCATTTAGTTTTATTTAGAAGTGCACTCAAAATTTTTGTTCTGGTCATTAATCCTCTGTTCCACCGCGGCGCACGTAGAGGCTAAACACTTGCGTCGTGCTTCGCTTTGAAAGAAAATGTATGTGAAAGTATCCACTGCAACCCTCGGACACGCTACGCATGAATTGACGTCATTGGTACACGCGTGGCTTGCTCGAATATGCGCACACACTCAACGCCATGAACGCTGAGCACGCAATATACGGAAACGTGCGCAGCCTAAATGCGGGAGGTGGAATG
This sequence comes from Pyralis farinalis, assembly GCA_947507595.1. Taxonomy (NCBI): domain Eukaryota; kingdom Metazoa; phylum Arthropoda; class Insecta; order Lepidoptera; family Pyralidae; genus Pyralis; species Pyralis farinalis. The sequence continues at coordinate 32,020,708 of OX382269.1, read as the reverse complement.
GTTAAAAAAAGCGTATGATTCAAACCTGTGCTGCACTACAGTTGTACGTAGTCGTGTGTTAATATTCGTGTATAGCGTGCGCTGTAGTGGAAACGTTGACCCACGTTGTCAAACAAATGAATCCACGCAGCTATAATGCCTCACGTGCCCGTGCACACCATGCGCAACGGTAGGTCCGCGACTTTACACGTAGGTACGTGAAGAAGTAGGTATTCCAATAACCTTTTTTACATGCTCTTCTGTGCTACTGATTCTCTAACTCTATCATAACTAAGTTTGTTTGTTTTTTTGTAATATCTTTAATGTACATTATATAATATTATAAATACAGGCTGTACCACAATTATTGAGGAGAATACGCAATTAATATTTTTTTATATATAAGCTCGGCATAGTGGTTCCGCTTTGCCTGATGGTAAGCGAAAGAGGAGCCCAAATCGCAACTGCATCTGACAAAAGACTACAGTGTCGTGTCAGTTGAGGCTGCCATGCTGGCTCCCAAGATGCTTCTTCACACTTCACTTGAAGAATCCCATATTGCAGGAAGGAGGAAACACATGAGCAGGCAAGGCATTTCACTTTTTAATGGTACGACATAGGTAGCAATTTTTAATTAACAACTTGTACATAACTATAACTCTTTATAAACTTTTCAATAAAAAGAAAATTGTTATAACACGAATAATAAAACAATCATCATCATCTCAGCCTGTATTCGTCCTCTGCTGAACATAGGCCTCCCTCCTGGGGTGCCACTCGCCTCCTATCCTGTGCCACCTGCATCCATCAACTCTCGAGGTCGTGGCTCCATCTAGTGGGGGGTCGTCCCACACTGCGTGTACTAGTACGGGCACGCCATTCGAGAACCTTTCTTCCTCAGCGGTTGTCGGTTCTACGAACTATGTCCGATTTATTAGGAAATTGATAGAGATGGTTGCTTAGTAAGGATTCAAGTTCAAACAAGCAAGTCGACATTATAGCAGCTTTCTGTTCCTAACTTAAGAAATGTAGGCGCTAAGTAAATTGGAAACCATTGATTCAAAACCGCACCGATAAGCGGGCCTCCAGCGATTCAAGGCGACAGGGTCTCCAACAGACAAAACGCCCCGATAGGGACAGATCCGAGCATGCATGCGGCGAACCACTAACAATGGTTTGATTTTCCCTCTGGGTTGTAGAGGTCTGACGGCAGTCGGTCCTTGTCAAAATCTGTCAATCTTCGCCAAATCCTTACGCCTATGTATAAAGCAGCCCATCTGTGGAAGTACCTCCACCTCACAGAAAAGTGCAAATAAATAACAACTCTCTGGAGGGTTACTTCTAATACAGCAATCGCGTAAGTGATAATTAATGTATTATAAGCGTTCATGGGCTACGGTAACCGCTTTACACCAGACGGTCCGTATGCTTGTATGCCTCTCGAGGTTGTATAAAATAAAATCATACAGGTTGTAATACATGTCATACAGGTCTAGTACAGACACAGTCACTCGCATACATTAAGCTATTGGCATGTACATCTTGCTATAACAAATATTGTATTGTTTTTTTTAGTTCCATGTTTGAGAAGAAACAAAGAAATTTTATTATACAGAAGGATCGTACCTACCAACAACTTTGTTGCGTGACGTGCTACGCAACAAAAGTTTGTTTGTGTGTACCCGACCTTTGTTGCAGGAACGAACAGGTACAAAATAAATAAAATAAATTTTTAAATATTGTCGGATAAATTACACAGCGCCATCTAGCCCCAAACTAAGCGAAGCTTGTGTTATGGGTACTAGACAACTGATAAACATACGTAAATACATTTTTTTTTGTAAGTACATACTTATTATACACAGTAAATACCCAGACCAAGACAAACAGACATGTTCATGCACACAAATGTTTGTACTGTGTGGGAATCGAACCCACGAGCGTTGGTGTCAAAGTAGCGTCTTTCACGACTGAGCCACCGAGCTCGTCCAAACCGAGCAGGTACAAATATCGTACACAAACATTTGGGTTGTACGTGTGGATGTACATTGGCAAAGCTGACAAACTCCATGTCTATATTGAATACCAATATTCTTTAAGAAAACAGTGAAAGGAAGAAAGAAGGAACATTTATTTTACGGCATAACATCAACAACATTTTTAAGAATACACTTAGACATTAGAAAATCTTTCTTGAACAGTGTTATAGCAGCAAAAACGTTCCCGTCTCAGCATGAAGTCACAGCAGAGTAGTGACGCTGGTTTCCAGACGGAAACGGACACTGTAGTTGAGATTAAAATCGGCCAAGTGCGAGTCGGACTCGCGCACGAAGGGTTCCGTACCATTATCTACAAAAACGGCAAAATAATCACGTTTGTTGTATGGGAGCCCCCCTTAAATATTTGTTTTATTTTAATTTAATTATTTATTCTTAAAGCGAATATATAACTAAATGTTCTGTGAATATTTCAAGCGTCTACCTGTTGCCGTTATCAATATCGAGAAAAACGAGCAAAAAAATCACGTTTGTTGTATGGGAGCCCCCTTAAATATTTATTTTATTCTATTTTTTAGTATTTGTTGTTATAGCGGCAACAGAAATACATCATCTGTGAAAATTTCAACTGTCTAACTGTAACGGTTCATGAGATACAGCCTGGTGACAGACGGACGGACAGCGGATCCTCAGTAATAGGGTTCCGTTTTACCCTTTGGGTACGGAAACCTAAAAATGGAAAAAGGATGGAAATTACAGTGTAAATTGCATTGAAATTATCTATAACAGCGTGATAGGAGCGTGATTTAAAACTTGTGTCATGTACATAGTACTTAAAGTATACTTTGACGAGCTCGGTGGCGCAGTGGTGAAACGCGTTGTTACACTACTTTGACACCAACGCTCGTGGGTTCGATTCCCACACAGTACAAACATTTGTGTGCATGAACATGTCTGTTTGTCTTGGTCGGGGTATTTTCTATGTATGATAAGTATGTATTTACAAAAACAAATGTATTTACGTATGTTTATCAGTTGTCTAGTACCCATAACACAAGCTTCGCTTACTTTGGGGCTAGATGGCGCTGTGTAATTTGTCCGACAATATTTATTTATTTATTTATTAAAGTGTAACAATTAAATTAATCATTACTATTCATGAATTTGTAGTATTCGTATGATTTTTCGGTCTATCCGATATTATGCGTGCGTATGGTGGTGGTAGTTGTGCAATGAGAAATCCAATGCAATTCGTATCACACTATAATTTTAAATCAGCACTTGTAATCAATGTTCAGGAAAATATGAAACGAGAGGACAGTCCCGAGACGCCACTTGCCGCCGTTTGCATTAACTCCCCCCTTCTGCCAGTGTCGACCTCTTGATTCTGCCAAAGCGCGCTCCCGCGCTTTCGTATCGTTTTAAAACATCCAGACTTATCCCACTGTAGGGATACGGGTTTCCCTTCAATCGAAGGGGTTTAGAACATACTCCACCAGGCTGCTCAAATGTGGATTGGCGGAGGTCAGTGTTTTCAAGCCACCCGAGGACCACTGACTTAGCATAACGACTGTCATCTGTCGACAACAGCCGGAACCGATGCTTAACGTGCCCTCCGAATCACGGAGAAACTCGAGATAGGTAAACCCATCCATAGACAGGCTGCGGTCGCCGTTACTTAACCTGCGTGTTTGGATAGCATGACACGCGCAACGACGCCATCGAGCTCTCATGACCGAATGCGACAAACTCAATAATCAATGAAAATAAATATAAAAAAATAAATACATTTCAAGTAATACAAAGATACAATGAAGTACAACAATGCACATTGTGCATTGAAAGTATTAGCTTTCTGGTACCAAATAAACAAACTAACAACATGCGAACAGGGGGCTTACCACCATCTTTATACTAGCGATTCAAGTTCCATGCAGTTCAGTTTAGGTTCTTATATTGAATCGCTTTAATCCGTACCATCATCATAATCAAACTGCAACGCATTTGAACCGCTCGAGTGAATGAAAATTGTCGCTGGTCTGCATGTCAGACGCTGTGGAAGAAAAGAGACGGCGCTATGTAAAACTGCCATATGCGCATCCCGCTCTAAAGTCACGTCGAACTGCGTTCGAAAACGAAATTTTCATTTATTTCGATAATAACCGGTTATTAAAATATTTTTTTCCAACGTAACATATTTTAAAATGAATTTATGTGGTGTGAAAACTCATTATCAATGAAGTTTCGACTAGAAATCCGTGATGGTAATACTTGGTTATACACTATTTAAAATTTATTTCAAATCGATTTTACAGTTTCTTCGAATTTCTAAACGTATCTAGTCAGCTGTCACTCTTGTCAAAAACTAGTCGTGTTGTGAAGTGATAACCGCGGATTTTAAAAATCAAAATCAATTGTCGTTTCCTTCTGTATTTAACAATGTCGTAAGTATTTCAATTCATTACTTCATACTTATCAAATCTAGAAATTTGCAAATTATGCATATGTGGTTTGTTAGACTTTGTCCACATTCCACGCATTTGCTTGACGATGCGATGGAATGTTCTTTTGAAGTGTATTTGTTCCTTAGCGGTACGAACACGCAAATAAAGTAATTTGTTCGTGCATGCGTACTACACATTATGCAAGCCGTTACTTCTGAGTTTTGATTTTATAATGCCTTTAAAGTGAACAAACGTACTAGCAACTCAATAGGGTTTTATGATACATTACGTGAAACATCTCGTGTCCCGCCCATCCGTCATCCGCGCGCCATAAGTTTCGTCGCTATGAGTTATGACGCCATCCTTTCTTCTTATTCTGAATGTCTTTATGGAGATGCATAAATTGAGAGCGATAACTCACACGGAACCTGCGAGATTATAGGGTAGCTGCGATTTTTCTTACACAGACATAAATGGGAAAATTTCAAGAGAAATACACGGGTTTTAGGCGCTCGGAGTAATTTTTTCGAAAATATTTTTTCTTTGTCATATCTGACAGGTTTGTTTGTCGTATCTATACTTTATATCTCCGGACAAATTATACATCACTAAACACCACACGCACACTTTCGCATTTATAATATTAGTAGGATAGTAGGATCACTCGCGCGCCTCCTCTGCTGCTTACACAGCAACTTCTTGGGAGCTTACTGGTGACCTCACTCACACGCAGGAATACAACAACTCTCTAGGGAGTTGTTATTTGGCTGCGGTTTTCTGTGAGCCCGTCTGGGGAAGTACCCAGACGGGCTCACAGAAGGCTGCTTTGATGCGCCCTACCTCTCTTAAAATATTATACATAAATTAAAGCCTAATTAGAATGTTGAGTAGAAAAAGGAATCGCTTCAATTAGTATTATGTTATGTCAAAAAGTTATTGTTATATATTAGTAACTAAGATCATGCAACTCCATAAGATTCTATTGAGGTATAAAATACACCCTTAAAATTTCCAGGGTTGAAATACCCAGCTATTGCAATTTCGTTCGTTGCACATTTACCTTGCGTAAATGAGTCATAAGAGTCACAAGACCATGCCGAATACCAATTGGGATTATGTACTGTCAACGCCCAGTACCTCACACAAGCCTTATGGCTATGGCACTTTGTGTTGTCATTTTCTTCTTTTACTGGTATGATATCAGTGGTTGGTTGACTTTCTCTTTTACAGTTCAAAAAGAAGTCTGCATCAGCCAGCACTGCTGTTGTTCCCAAATCTCCTGCATCACAGTGATATACGTCCACGTATTCTGCCACTCCAGATCTTATATGATCTTGGTTGTGACCGTCCGAGAAACATTGTCCAACTGGGTCTAGTCCTGTAATCCTAGATATTTTTTCCAAAGTCTTATTAAGGTATGTTGTACCAGTATACCCAAGCATTTGCGCTCCTAAACTATGTCCAATACAATGGATATTATTTGAGGGATATCCATAATTGTGAAGATCAGACAGGAACTCCCCTAATTCTTTACCAATGTAGTAGGTATAAGTCACAGCTCTTTTATAACTTTCCAATGTATTTTCCTCTTCAGAGGTGTAAGCAGAATGGTCTATGACTATCAAGTAGGTGTTACGAACATCTTTGAAGGTTTGCTTTATTATTTCTGTTTGGTTTTTACTGGTGTGGTACTCATCACCAGGAACGAAGAAGATGACACGTCTAGTGACGTCTAATTTATATTGAGATGTGATTCCAGCTAGTGCCCCTGTAATTGAATGACTAATGTTGAAGTTGTTTTGGAAGTCGTAGAGAAATACTTGTATTTCGCTGGTATCGAGATTCTCAGTCTTGTGATGATTACCTGAAATAATTAATAACAATAAATCACATCTTACGAAAACTATACTGAAACTAGTTATGCCACCTCGCCCGGGTTCCGATAGAAGGGGTAGACACAAGGAGTGCTGACTTGACGTCGTGAAAAATGTATTACGTGCCAGTGGTCTCACTATAAGGGATGCCGAAGACCACACCAAATGGAGGAGTAAAAGCTGAAAACGGACGTTGGGCTCCGAAGCGAAAGCGTAGGATGCAACCAGGATTAACGTTCGGATGATGATGAATGTAATAACAATCAATATTTCCGACTAATTTCATAAATATTTTGTATACGTAATTACTTATAATTTCATAGACAATGCCCAGATTACTATAAATAGAGAGGTAGGGCGCATCAAAGCAGCCCGTCTGGTGAAGTACCTCCACCTCACAGAAAACCGCAGCCAAATAACAACTCCCTAGAGGGTTGTTGTGTTCCTGCGTGTGAGTGACGTCACCAGTAGGTAAGCTCCTAAGGAGTTGCTGTGTAAGCAGCACACGAGGCATCGCGCGAGTGGTATAAGCGTTAATAGGCTACGGTAACTGCTTTACATTAGGTGGACCGTATGCTTGTATGCCTCCCGACGTTGTATAAAAAAATAGATTCAGTTATGTATACAAAGGAAGTTTGCACTGCGAAGAAAATCATTTTTTTTGACGCCGCGATTGCAGTCAAGTCTCTGCGATCCAGAAAGAAAACCAGGACTTTTTTAGGTTAGGTTAATAATCATTCTAGATGTCTTAGAAGTTGGGTTTCTTATTTACAGCTATTACCTGCTTTTGCGGCCTCGATGGTTTTTTACTATTAATATACTTAACTATATTGTATTTCACTAGATCTTGTTAAATTTTCGGAAGTTTAGTATATATTTTGAATGATTGTATATGAATGAAATAAGGAGTTGCTGTACTTAATGTATTGCAAGTAGTCATAGGCTACGGTAATCGCTTTTTATCAGGTGGGCCCAAACTTGTATGTCTCCCGACGTTGTATAAAAAAATACCGCCCACCCGGTGTATATGTCGCAGGCAATTTGTATGATTCCGCTGTTTACATACGGCGTCGTCAGTTTAAAAACGCTCGCAGTTATGTAATATGCCGAAGGCAAATTGATAACTCGTTCAATTGTTATGATTTCGACGTTGGTTGTAGTTTTAGGGTGACCATAATAAAACACAGTTGGGACAAACCAGAATTTATTTCAGCAATCAGGTACTAATGAAGAATTCATGTACAACTAAATAAATATACTACGTGCTTAGATTCCCTTAAAGTAACAAAAACTTATAGTAGGTAACAAAAACGACATTTAACCCGCCGAGTTCCGCAGTTACCGTTATTCAGTATATATGTCATAACCGAGTGGTCTGATTAGACCACCCGGAAACCGTCGGGTACTACTAACGCAGACTCACAACTTAAACAATAATAAAACTTTTAAGGCGTATGGTACTTTCAAATAAAGATAAAAAGGTGGGTACATAAATCGTATTCTGAAGTCTTACATTTTCATCATACTTTATATATACTATTACACTAAATTAACAAATAAAGATTTGGTAACGATAAAAATATATTAATACTCTGGAGGAGTCCTCCGAGATCCAGATTCTATGGATACCTTAGCATTTTTTAGTTGCCGGATAACCTCAAAAACCTTGTTATTAGTCCACGGTTTTTTTATTGCTCCCGTTTGAGAATGGTATATATTTTTTTAATTCACTATAATAAATGTCTTTAAAATCACAATTATTTTGTGTAAAGTCTTTTGCACACGTAATATTTGCACTATTTTCAATGACTTGTGTCACAAAATCACAACTTGACGCCATTTTTCTTGTTTTGATCAACAGCGACGCGCGTGGCACAAAATAGAACTAAATACTTCAATTTACCGCGGCATTATGTAGGTAGCGTTTGAATTGTCAATGAAATGTTTTGGCATATTATATAATGACAAGGCAATATACATTTTGCCTTCGGCATATTACATAACTGCGAGCGTTTTTAAACTGACGACGCCGTATGTAAACGGCGGAATCATACAAATTGCCTTTTTTTTTTTTTTTTTTTTTTATGTGACGCGGGGAAAAATGCGTTACGCACACCACCGGTGCCTGGGTGGCCTCCGGTGGTAGTGTGGGACTCCCCGTCGGCTGTCCGACGGTATACCCACTAAACAACCCCGCGAAATGCCATCGGCCGCGTTGATGTGGTGCCCCGGATCTGTCAGCAACAGGGCACCACTGCGACTGGCCAGCCCCTCAAAAGGGGGCCGGACTTCTTCTCTCTAGGGGCCATCCCGGCAAATTGGGACAGTCCCTCCGGCGGCGGGACCATTATGGGGCCAGGTTCCCAGCCTGACCCCTAGTCCCACAGGTTAGGGAGGCGGCAGTAGGTGCGCGTAGCGCCTACGCCGCACTCCCGTCCGCCGTCTCCGGAGCGGGGCAGCCTGAGGATCGTCCTCCCTGTCCCGTTCCGCGGCCTCCTTCTGGGACATGACGGTCTCACAGAAGGAGGCCATCGCCTGCCAGGCACTGTCACTCCCGAGCATGGAGCGGACCACGCTCGGGAGCGAGAGGTCCGCGCTACCTAGCGCGGACACCAGATCGTGGCGCTGCCGAGACCATCTGGGACACTGCTCTAGAGTATGATGAGCAGTGTCCTCGGCCGCGCCACAATCGTGGCAGCCTGGCCGCTCCTCCCGCCTCGCGACCCGGTGCAGGTACTCACCGAAGCATCCATGTCCGGTGAGCACCTGCACCATGCGGAAAGTGAGGGGTTTGCGCCTACGACGCATCCACGCCTCCAGGACCGGGCGCAGCGCCTCCGCAACGCGGACTCCGTACCGCGGCTGCGCCAGGTCCTCCCCCCACCTCCGCATCATCTCCACATGCCCTCGCTGGCGATACCGCCCCACCTCCACAGACGTGGGGCGCTCGCCGAGAATCCTCCTATCCGAGACAAACCCGTATACCTCGGCGAGCACCTCCGCCTCCAACTCCCAGGGCGGGTCGCCAGCAAGGGCGGTCGCGGCCGTCCACGCCACCGTCCGGTACCCCCTTATCGCCCTCTGCGCTATGACCCGCTGCGCTCTGCGCAGCTGAGCCCTATTCCGAGCGCAGAGGGCTTCCGCCCATATGGGGGCACCGTACGTGGCCATACTCCGGCAGATGCCGGAGTACAGCCGCCTGCACGCGGCGCCGGGCCCGCCCACATTGGGCAGGAGGCGACCCAGCGCCGCCGCAGCTCTGATGACCCTCGGCCCCAACCGCTCGAAGTGGGGGCCGAAGGTCCATCTCCCGTCCAGGGTGAGGCCCAGATAGCTAATCTGGGCACTCACCCTAATCCTTTCTCCTCCTATTTGGAGGTGCGCTCCCGAGGGGGGGCCCCGCCTACCGGTCCCGCGGAAGAGGAGGGCCTCGGTTTTATCCAATCGGACCCGAAGCCCAAGCCTCTCTATGCGGCTGACCACCAGTCCTACACCGACTTCGGCCAGCCGCGCCGCCTCCACGAAGGTCTTACCCCGGGATGTGACGAGGGTGTCATCTGCATAGCAGATGACGCCCATCCCGGGGAGGAGACGGCCCCGCAGGACCCAGTCGTATGCGAGGTCCCACAGAATGGGGCCCAGAACGGACCCCTGTGGGACACCGCACACGACGTGTCTTCTCACCATCTGGCCCCTCGCGTCCTCGTAGCGCACCTCCCTGTCCTCCAAGTACGCCTTCAACAGTCTCCCCAAGTACGGAGGCACCCCAAATACCCTGCGACATATACATTAATATGAATCAATAGTTAACTACTTATACAAATTCTACATTTAATCAGGGCTATTTTATACCAAGAAATACACACTACATATGAGTTCAATTTTACCTGTAACTTTGGAGAAAATTAAGTTTAAAATATTGATTACATACAAATGAATACAGTTACAAACATTCACCAGAAAAGGCAATGGTGACAAATAACTTAGGTGACTTCAAAAATAACTTTAAAATTTTATGTTGAATGCTTACGATATTTACAAAACTTTACGATATCAACTATAGCAAAAAAAAATATATATAATAAACTTACATGAAAAGTCCTGTAAAAGAAGTGATCCGATAAGACGAGAAGGCAACTTTGCATCGACATTATTCAAAAAAAGAAAACATGGCAGAACGTATATTAAAATTAACATTTTGATGAACTGATTGAGATCGCGGTCAAGAGTAACTGACATGTGACTGTTTACCGCTGATCTATCTAATGTTATCAAACAACATATATAAAATAACATATAAGTATACTTATTATATTTACATGTTATTTTTATGTGATAACAAACTCTTTGCTTGTTAAGGAACAATAAAACATGATTAAACCATTACAATGCCTTATCTATAGTGGTTAGCGGTGGTTGTACCAGGTTTACCGCAGATGTCTGCAACGGCTTAATTACAGAGAAACTGCTAAAGCAACAACTCCTCGTCAGCTTTCTGGTTATACACTGAAAAAAAAGATTAGTTGAATTTACCAAAGAAGCAAAGGTAGGCTATTTTACTAGTAAACTTTGTAGTTAAATTTACAAATATATTACGGTTGGTTTTGATTTTAAATGTATAATTTACCGCTAATAAATGGATTGTACATGGTACAGTTTATCATACTAAATAATACATTTTATTAATTTTACTGGTACTTCATTAACCTTTTTGGATTGGTAAAATCAATTTAAATCAAAGGTAGGACCCAGTTCAACCGTTGACTTTGGTGAATTCTATTAGGAATCTGGGAAATCCAACTAAACATTTTTTTCAGTGTATTATCATCTCAAATCGTTAATTGTAGATGTATTTACATAAATACTTTTTACAAACAATAAATTAGTCCACTGATTGTAATTGTAATTGTACAGACAGAATACAAATATTAACAATTTGCTCGTTAAATACAAAAACGCCGCAATTGAAATTAACACATTGATGATTGATTGATGAATGTTTTAAAAAATTTAAAACATTAATCCTTGAAGGTTTAAAACATTTTTATTTGATAACTAAACACTTTTTACTTTACACAAATGATATTAATATTTATGATATAAAATGATATTAAATGTGATCAAAATATATGATATTTTGTAATAAATTGAAGACCATTTTATTACAAAATATCATATATTTTCATCACATTTTCGCAATGACACTATTGAGAGCTTTTTTGATTAATGACCACTTTGCATTTAATGATTGAATTATCAATTATATACCATGCTACTTCCAACACACTGTACCTATAATATTTAAACAATTTTACATTACAACATGGCAAATTAACTAGTAATTAATGTAAATTAACTTTTTTTATATCACTAAGGTGACAAACAAGCGTACGGCCTGCCCGATGGTAAGGAGTTACCGTAGCCTATGGGCATTTGCAACACCAGGGGTGTCATTCTTGCGTTGCCCACAATAATTTTGATGTCTTAACCGATTCTATTTATGTATACCAAAAAAAAAACCTTCGTCACGTATAATCTTTAAGTTCATAATAGTATTTTGTTTTTTAGTAACCTTCTGACTATCTTTTATGACTATGTAGTCCATTTTCTTTAATATATCGAGTAGTATTATGTAAACAGATGTAAAGTGTATACAGTTTCTATATAACGTACATTTCGCAGTTGGGATTGCAAGTTTTGTTTTTATGCTAAGTAGGTTCAGAGCAAAAGGACTATCTTGTAACTGAAATCTATTGTAATACTAGTTGACTCGGCAAACGTTGTTCTGCCATATAAATTATTTATTATTAGTTTTTTTTATATGTTTTTTATGAAATAACTTTACGACCATTAACATTAACACTATTCTCATGCCTACAAATTGTACATAAAAAAATCATAAAAATCGGTCGAGCCGTTTTGGGACGAGTGCGACCACAAACACCGTGACATGAGATTTTTATACATACCTATAGATTTTTTGACATAATGAAAACTAAAATAGAAACTGACAAGTTCTGAAGCTTTTTATATTTTTCGTAGAAAAAAATCTACAAACCCTTGGTTTATCCCTTGGTTTGACGTACTAAACATAGTTCTAATGAATCTTTATTTTCGTTTGTTGAAATACCCCCTGTAGTGATTCCGTAGCGTAAGACTAAGTGTACACACCCATAACGTGCTGTTATGGCAGTCTACGTTAGAAAGTACAGTTTTCTTACTGTATTTACTTTACGTACTTACTTTCTTATACAAAGCTGTTTACATTACTACACATTTAATGAATGTTTGTTTACCAGTTATAGTTTTTATCTAAGTAAACTCTTAAGAATTAAGTATAGTCGATTAATATATTTATACGTGAGTGCACAGTATGGAGCAGAGCACTGGCAATCCCCTATCTCACTAATATGACCTAGAAGTCTTTTAGACAATTCTGTCAAATGCTGTCTCAAAATCCATTGATATTGCGGAATGAAAAAGCTTGATCCTTCTATTTCGGAATCGTTGTGCCCTCCATAGCGTTCCATCGGATTTCATCACCATTCTCCTTTCAATTATCATTTTGCTACTAAGTTGAACAACTATATGGATAGCTGGTGCAGTCCGTGCGTGACCCAGTGCCTTTATACATAAGGGCGTGATGACTACGCGTCGGTAGTCCATTGGGACCCTTCCCCTTCCAGTTCTCCTGCTTAAAGTATTAGAAGGCGTCCCAGACGTGAGTGCTGGGCATTAGTTTGATCATCTTTGCTACAATCACATTGATTCCGCTGACTTGCCATTCTTCAAGCTTCGCATCGACCATTCGACTACTTCCATAGTGCATGCCTCCATCAAACGCTGACACCGACGAGTTAGCCACAGACTCACTCCCATGGTCCACTTCCAGGGCATAGTCATGCGTTTCCACAATATAGTCACTCCACACGTATCAAGTATAAGTAGAATACTAAAGCTTTAGGCATTATTTTATCAATTCTGCATGCTGATGAATCACGTCGAAACTCTGAAGTTTCTCATGAGCCTCTTTTTCTCTTTCTCATTCGAAATTAATCTTTCACAAGTTTCATTCACTAATGCTTTGGTTTCATTCTCGCATTCAGTAGCAGTAATTCTATATCTTATATAATCTTTCTATAATCTTTCTCATATCCACATGCTTCTTTTGCGCTATCCACCATACTTTCTTTCAGATCTTTCCAGCAGTCATTCAGATCTAAGTCGAAAAAGCTTGCATTTCCCAGTCTTGTGATCTGTTTCAGCACATTGACTTCATTGTTATGGCACTGATGCTGACATAAATTATCATCTAATTGATGATTTAGACCTGTACTTGCAAGTTTCTTTCAATATTCTCTGCTAATAGTAATTTCCGAAATTATTAAGATGCTGTAAGATTTAATTTAAAAAAGTAAGTACATAAGTGTCCCTTGAGGGTGCGATCACAAATAAGGATATTTTTATGTACCTATAAGCCTTGTATTCTATAAGTATTAAATTTTATTTACATTTACAATTTACACGTAAGTTACCTATCTAATCAGTTGCGATGTCGTACTACCATGTGGTTTCCATAGATGGGTTAAGGGAACTTTGAAATTGCTCTTCTCTTGGCCAGCGCATTTTTCAATGAAGTCAATCAATCAATCATTTTTCAAATCAAGTATAAAATTAGTAATGCTACTGACCTCTATTAAGTATATACATTAAGTATATTGCTTTTGTTGGTAACTTTTAAATTTGTAAATTGTAGCAAATCCAATGTTAGAGTTCAATTAGTTTTGCATCTTAGAGCATTTAATTGTATCTCACAACAGTGCCATTTCAAATTTTTATATCTAACGGAAAAGTTCTAAGTTGCGATAAGAATACGTTACTATGATTGAGTATAATTATATATTTTTTTAACAGAAATAGTGCGCATCAAATCAGCCTGTCTGGGGAAGTACCTCCACCTCACAAAAAACCTCCGCCAAACAACAACTCCTAAGAGGGTTGTTATGTTCCTACGTGTGAGTGAGGTCACCAGTAAGCTCCAAAGGAGTTGCTGTGTTAGCAGCAGAAGTGGCATCGCGCGAGTGACAGTTAATGTATTGCGAGCGTTCATAGGCTACGGTAACCGGTTTACATCAGTTGGTCGCTTGTATGCCTCCCGACGTAGTATACAAAAATGTATATATTAATTATAGAAATTTAAAAAGATATAAAATCTAATAGAATTTGTGTAGAGTGTACGGATGAAATTTTATCTTTAGTTAGAACTAACGATCCGCCCCGACTCCGCACGGGTAGTAGAGCATATTATGTTCCCACAGTCCGTCTGTCATTCCGTTCCGTTCAGTAGTTTTTGGAGTTTATCGCGAACAGACTGAGAGACAGACGCGGCGTGGGCCTTTGTTTCATAATATAATACGGACGTATGACATTGTAGTTTGACAATAATGTGTCACATTGTTTTTGTGATGTCATGTGTGTATGTATATCTTCACGCCAGGTCTCTTGCGGGGTAGGCAGAGAGAACCGAGCGCCATAAGACGCGGTCCTTACACACTTCACTCGCTTCGTTCCCATTCACAGCTCTTTTCATGCATGCTCACCTATTCCTAAGGCTCCTGATATCACTTTGTGATAAAACACGACTAATATGGTCATGGTAGGTTAGTCTTGGTCTTTCTCAGCTCCTACATCCTTCCACTTTCACATTGTATATCTGTTTCGTCGGTCTTTCATCTTGCATTCTTTCGACATGTCCGAACCAATGGAGCATGCCCTTTCTTATCTTAACACCGACACTCTCTTTCAGACCAACTCTCTTTCGTACGTCATCATTTCGAACGCGGTTAGCAAGTGTAAAGGTCGATTCACACATATCAGTGAACCCACAGTTCCGGCACAGTACCGTTACAGTTCCGTATCCGTGCTACAGTGGTGCGTCAGTGCTTCAATTCACACATATCAGGCACAGTACAGTTCTCTGCGGGTCAATAAATATAAAACAAAAAAAAATAAATAAATAAAATAAATAATACAAAAAAAAACATAAAAATAAAATAAATAATAATAAGATAAATCATACAAAACAGTATTCTCACGAACTAATTCAATCAACACCTCGTCCTCCATTTTGTTTTCGATGCAGCGGCGTCAGTGATCCGTGATAAAATATCGTCGTCGCCGATCACGTCCGTGATGGCCGGTGCCGGCACTGACACTGACGGTACTGAGACTACACTGACACTGACAAGTGTGAATACATCCATAGAGAATGTTTGAAAGAATAATTATCACTGATGCGGTACTGTGCCGGAACTGTGGGTTCACTGATATGTGTGAATCGACCTTTATGCCACAAATTTTTCGCAGTGCTTGCATCTCGACCGCATTGATTTTACTTTCATGCTCTCTCTGCCATACCTAGCTATCACTTCCATAAGTTAGCGTTGGTATTAGCACCGCGTTGTGTACAATGAGCTGTACCTTCTGCTTAGATTTCGGCTGCCTAGCAGTTTACCCAACGCTCCATTCACCCTATTCCCGGCACTCACTCGTCTCTCCACATCAGCGGTGTACCTTCCATCGCTGCTAAAAGCACTTCCAAGATATACAAACTCATCCACTTGCTGCAACACTACATCATCAACCGTAATCCTAGTGTTTCGTTCTGGTTATCTCTCTTTCAAATACCATTGTCTTGGTTTTTTTCGTATTCAATTGTAAACCTTTCTTCATACAATCGTCTTTCATTGTTGTGACTAGTGTTTGCAGTTCGGATGGTGATTCTGCTACTGTGTCATCTGTATAAAGCAGGCAGTTAACCACTGAGTCTCCCATTCGCATTCCCACATTCATATTTCTCATTCTCTGAAGACAACTGTACAGATACAGGATAAATAGCCGAGCCGACAGCACGCATCCCTGTCTGACACCAATATTGGTATCAAACCAGGGTGATAAGCTGCCGTCCACTCACACACATTCTGTGCAATCCTCATAGGTGGATTGCACTGTACGGAGCAGGTCACCATCAATCCCATATCTGGGCAACTTGTTCCAGAGATTCTTTCGCACGACCCTATCAAATGCTTTCTCAAGGTCCACAAAACCGCAGAAAACCTTCTGGTCCATAGCCAGATGCTTTTCCACGATATTGCGGAGTGAAAAAACTTGATTGTACATCCTCTGCCACTCCGAAATCCCTCCTGTTCTTCCCCAAGCATTCCATCGAATTTCACCCTCATTCTCCTTTCAATGATTTTTCCATACACCTTAGCTGGTAAGCTGACCAAACTGATGGCCCTATAGTTGGCATAGTCCATACGTGAACACTTGTCTTTATGCAAGGGCACGATGACTGCGCGTTTCCAATCAGTCGGAACCCTTCCGTTTCTCCAGCATAATTTGCTCAAAAACTAGAAGGCACCCCTAACGTAGGTGCCACCATTGATCATCTCAGCTGTAACCACATCTATTCCCGCTGACTTTCCATTTTTCAAACTTCGTATCGACCATTCAATCTCATCCATGCTAATGTGTTTATGGTACGCTGGTACTGCCGAATCAGTCACAGACTCATTCACAGTGCCAGAGCCTTGAACATAATCGGACATTTCTCTAAAATATTCGCTCGACCGTTCAAACACTTCCTGAGTGTTAGCAAGAATGCCACCAGTTTTCATTCTTGCATCGACGGTATATTTCTTTCTTCTTCTCTTTCATACTGTGATGTCATGTATTCGCATTCGCATTATTTATAGATGAATAGAATCACAGAACAATTTTTTTCTTGCGCTGAAAGAATTTTAGAATAAGAATGAATTGCATGAATTGGTGTTCATTGGTATAAGATCATTTTCTTCTTCTTGGCGTTATGATCACAAATAAGGATATTTTTATGTACCTATAAGCCTTGTATTCTATAAGTATTAAATTTTATTTACATTTACAATTTACACGTAAGTTACCTATCTAATCAGTTGCGATGTCGTACTACCATATGGTTTCCATAGATGGGTTAAGGGAACTTTGAAATTGCTCTTCTCTTGGCCAGCGCATTTTTCAATGAAGTCAATCAATCAATCATTTTTCAAATCAAGTATAAAATTAGTAATGCTACTGACCTCTATTAAGTATATACATTAAGTATATTGCTTTTGTTGGTAACTTTTAAATTTGTAAATTGTAGCAAATCCAATGTTAGAGTTCAATTAGTTTTGCATCTTAGAGCATTTAATTGTATCTCACAACAGTGCCATTTCAAATTTTTATATCTAACGGAAAAGTTCTAAGTTGCGATAAGAATACGTTACTATGATTGAGTATAATTATATATTTTTTTAACAGAAATAGTGCGCATCAAATCAGCCTGTCTGGGGAAGTACCTCCACCTCACAAAAAACCTCCGCCAAACAACAACTCCTAAGAGGGTTGTTATGTTCCTACGTGTGAGTGAGGTCACCAGTAAGCTCCAAAGGAGTTGCTGTGTTAGCAGCAGAAGTGGCATCGCGCGAGTGACAGTTAATGTATTGCGAGCGTTCATAGGCTACGGTAACCGGTTTACATCAGTTGGTCGCTTGTATGCCTCCCGACGTAGTATACAAAAATGTATATATTAATTATAGAAATTTAAAAAGATATAAAATCTAATAGAATTTGTGTAGAGTGTACGGATGAAATTTTATCTTTAGTTAGAACTAACGATCCGCCCCGACTCCGCACGGGTAGTAGAGCATATTATGTTCCCACAGTCCGTCTGTCATTCCGTTCCGTTCAGTAGTTTTTGGAGTTTATCGCGAACAGACTGAGAGACAGACGCGGCGTGGGCCTTTGTTTCATAATATAATACGGACGTATGACATTGTAGTTTGACAATAATGTGTCACATTGTTTTTGTGATGTCATGTGTGTATGTATATCTTCACGCCAGGTCTCTTGCGGGGTAGGCAGAGAGAACCGAGCGCCATAAGACGCGGTCCTTACACACTTCACTCGCTTCGTTCCCATTCACAGCTCTTTTCATGCATGCTCACCTATTCCTAAGGCTCCTGATATCACTTTGTGATAAAACACGACTAATATGGTCATGGTAGGTTAGTCTTGGTCTTTCTCAGCTCCTACATCCTTCCACTTTCACATTGTATATCTGTTTCGTCGGTCTTTCATCTTGCATTCTTTCGACATGTCCGAACCAATGGAGCATGCCCTTTCTTATCTTAACACCGACACTCTCTTTCAGACCAACTCTCTTTCGTACGTCATCATTTCGAACGCGGTTAGCAAGTGTTATGCCACAAATTTTTCGCAGTGCTTGCATCTCGACCGCATTGATTTTACTTTCATGCTCTCTCTGCCATACCTAGCTATCACTTCCATAAGTTAGCGTTGGTATTAGCACCGCGTTGTGTACAATGAGCTGTACCTTCTGCTTAGATTTCGGCTGCCTAGCAGTTTACCCAACGCTCCATTCACCCTATTCCCGGCACTCACTCGTCTCTCCACATCAGCGGTGTACCTTCCATCGCTGCTAAAAGCACTTCCAAGATATACAAACTCATCCACTTGCTGCAACACTACATCATCAACCGTAATCCTAGTGTTTCGTTCTGGTTATCTCTCTTTCAAATACCATTGTCTTGGTTTTTTTCGTATTCAATTGTAAACCTTTCTTCATACAATCGTCTTTCATTGTTGTGACTAGTGTTTGCAGTTCGGATGGTGATTCTGCTACTGTGTCATCTGTATAAAGCAGGCAGTTAACCACTGAGTCTCCCATTCGCATTCCCACATTCATATTTCTCATTCTCTGAAGACAACTGTACAGATACAGGATAAATAGCCGAGCCGACAGCACGCATCCCTGTCTGACACCAATATTGGTATCAAACCAGGGTGATAAGCTGCCGTCCACTCACACACATTCTGTGCAATCCTCATAGGTGGATTGCACTGTACGGAGCAGGTCACCATCAATCCCATATCTGGGCAACTTGTTCCAGAGATTCTTTCGCACGACCCTATCAAATGCTTTCTCAAGGTCCACAAAACCGCAGAAAACCTTCTGGTCCATAGCCAGATGCTTTTCCACGATATTGCGGAGTGAAAAAACTTGATTGTACATCCTCTGCCACTCCGAAATCCCTCCTGTTCTTCCCCAAGCATTCCATCGAATTTCACCCTCATTCTCCTTTCAATGATTTTTCCATACACCTTAGCTGGTAAGCTGACCAAACTGATGGCCCTATAGTTGGCATAGTCCATACGTGAACACTTGTCTTTATGCAAGGGCACGATGACTGCGCGTTTCCAATCAGTCGGAACCCTTCCGTTTCTCCAGCATAATTTGCTCAAAAACTAGAAGGCACCCCTAACGTAGGTGCCACCATTGATCATCTCAGCTGTAACCACATCTATTCCCGCTGACTTTCCATTTTTCAAACTTCGTATCGACCATTCAATCTCATCCATGCTAATGTGTTTATGGTACGCTGGTACTGCCGAATCAGTCACAGACTCATTCACAGTGCCAGAGCCTTGAACATAATCGGACATTTCTCTAAAATATTCGCTCGACCGTTCAAACACTTCCTGAGTGTTAGCAAGAATGCCACCAGTTTTCATTCTTGCATCGACGGTATATTTCTTTCTTCTTCTCTTTCATACTGTGATGTCATGTATTCGCATTCGCATTATTTATAGATGAATAGAATCACAGAACAATTTTTTTCTTGCGCTGAAAGAATTTTAGAATAAGAATGAATTGCATGAATTGGTGTTCATTGGTATAAGATCATTTTCTTCTTCTTGGCGTTATGCTGTTTCCTAATCCATAAGAATTGGAACATTGAACATGGAATGACTGCCGACAGACTTCCCAGACATCCTAGAGGGAAAGTCACACTCTTCTTATAAAGTCACACGACTTTGGAAGTATAGTTTCTGGACGTGCGGGTTTCCTCACGATGTTTTCTATCACCGCTGAGCAAGCCATAATCACAAATACATAAATCCTCACGAATTTAGTAGTACATACCAGGACTCGAACCGGGGACTAGTTGATGACAGGCCGGTTCTTTATCCACTGAGCTAACTGCTCTCCATCGAATCACTTGGTTTATTATTTTTTATATACCACTAAAGAGCCAAACAAGCATACGGCCTGCCTGATGATAAACATTCCCTGTAACATATGGACGTTTGCAACAACAACGTTGGGGTGTCTGTCGTTGCCGACCCTTTATTTAAGTATAATGACATTATACACACAAAACATTTGCAATATTGTTATATCTATACATAATCGTATACTAGTATGAAGGGCATTTCGAGACGAGTCCAGTCATCGTGAAAAGTTATACCTAACCTATATCGAGTACGAGGATACCAAGCACGGGAACATAATCTTCGGATAGCATAGAAGTTCACCGATTACTATTAATTTATTATTGATTTATCAACACCATACACATATTATAATGCAAAATAAATAGATACATTGTCATGTGCACATCAATTATAGGTACATGCATTTTACACTACATAAAATACAAATCTGTTTTATTAAATAAATAATTAACGAATAATTTCTATTGCATGTATGGTAAAATGAATACTATTCAGATATGTGTTTAGATGTTTTAGTGTAAGAATCAGAAATCAAACCGATAAGGATTTAATATTTATTTTAATATTTCAAAATATCTACACAACCAATATGAAATGTGTATCTATAAAAAGTTGATTACAAAAATATTTATCTTAAATGAGCTAAGACATTGTCGTTATACTAAAATCAGGGCATTTCAGAATAAAATAACAATTTAATAAAATTACACTGCAGGTTCCTTTTTAATAAAAATAATTTGGAGATGTGGTCAAATAATAATAATATTAAAAAAAAATGTTCTTGTATATACTTATTTAGTCCACTTTAATAACAAAGTTCTATAACAACTCTACACAGATTCCCAAAGTAGTTAATTTCCACCTGGGATCTATCCCCTAAAGGCAATGGGTCTATAACTGTCATTATTCATGGTCTGAAATCACCATTCACCAATTTGACGAAAAAATTTATTTGAAAATTTATTTAAGTACATTGCAGTAAATCAACATATTTTTTATCTTTAACGTCTTCGTGATTAGAAAAGATAATAAAAAAACTGAATATAAAATTAAACCAATTTCATTGAAATAGACGCGTAATTATATTGTTAACTTATTTATTCCTATATACGGTTCCAATGAAGCCGATTTACTTTTATATTTAACTTAATATTTCCTATCTTTCTTAGTTATTATCGAAATTTCACAAAAAATGCATGGGTAACATATGAGTATCATCGTAATCAGCAGTGGTACCCACTATTACAGCCCTGCCCTAATGCTTTCCAACATATGTGATTCTTCGGTTTCCGCATCCCACCACTACTACCGGCCACTGAGATTACCGCCTTATCTAGAGGTGGAAGTCCAATATTCCAGCGGCTTTATGCGTGATGTTTGCAATAAAACTTTGTTCGCCATCTATCATTATTTATCATTAGCAGATATAATGAGACGATAACTTAAGTTTCTTGGTTTTTCATCAAATTTGTTGGTACTAAATCAAATTTCTCAGAGTTTATCTTGCCATCGCTCGTTATGTGATTTTCAACCTATGAATCAGTCTAACTTCTTAGGTATGCACATTAGGGAACGCTTAAAAACTTCACTTTCACTTCAAACACACCACTGCATCTTCGCATGTCAACAAGCATTGAAATATTTGGCCGGATAGGATGCACCAAAATGATATACATGTTGAATATGGGTATACTCCTAATGAAATTTGGAGCATAAATAAAAGAAGTCCGTTTACTAAAGAGGCTGCCTTTAATGTGCCTTATTTAATAGAAGACAAATTTGAACATTATAGTTGAGATATAAAGAGTTGACTATACAAGTAGATTAAGCCATATCTAAGACAAAAAATATTTTATAATTATCTGGATAAAATATTGCAAAATACATAATGCAGTAAATGAGTGGAAAAAACTTATTCGAAACGATAGAGATATAAACGATGATGTTTTTCACGAAAAGTCCACGGTGAGATCCCCGTTTTGAACAGCTCTCTCTAAATATATATATATATATATGAACATTGTAAACATTACAAAAATTTACAACTGAACAAAATATAACAGTATGAGTACATGTATACCTACACTATATCTAATGTCTATACTACTCCATAAGATTCTGTTGAGGCGTAAAACACACCAGTAGCATTCCCATGGTTGAAATACCCAGCTATGGCAATTTCATTTCCCGCACATTCACCTTTCCTAAATGAATCATAAGAACCACAAGACCATGCCGCATACCAATTAGGATTATGAACTGTCAACGCCCAGTACCTCATACAAGCCTTATGGCTACACTTTGCGTTATCACTTTCTAGTTTTACTGGTATATAACCTGTGTTACAATTAGGTTGTCTTTTTCCTTTATCGTTTAAAAAGAAGTCTGCATCAGCCAGTACTGCTGTGGTTCCCAAACCTCCTGCGTTACAGTGGTATACTTCGACATATTCTGCTACTCCTGACCTTATATGATCTTGAATGAAACCGTTCGAGAAACACGGACCAGCTGGGTCTATTCCGGTAACCCTCCATACTTTTTCTAAAGTCTTGTTAATGTAGGTTGTACCAGCATATCCAAGCATTTGCGCTCCTAAACTATGTCCAATACAATGGATATTCTTTGAGGGATATCCATAATTGTGAAGATCAGCTAGGAACTCCCCTAGCGCTGTACCAAGGTAATAGGCATAAGTGACAGCTCTTTCGTAACTTTTGACCTTACCTCCTTGTTTGGAGGTGTAAGCGGAATGATCTATGATAATCAAGTATGTATTGGGGACGTCTTTGAAGGTTTGTCTTATCATTTCTTCGTGGCTTTTGCTGATGTGTGATTTATATCCAGGGACGAAGAAGATGAGACGTCTAGTGACATCTAAGTTATAGAGAGATGTGATTCCAGTCACCGCGCCCGTGATTGGGTGACTGATATTGAAGCCATTTTGGAAGTCATAGAGGAATACTTGTATCCCGCTTATGTCGAGATTCTTGGTCTTGTCATGATCACCTGGAATAATAAAAGATACTAATAAATTTCTGATGAAACCAAAAAGCACACTCAATAAACCCCACACAGTCTATACGCCAATAATAGCAATACTAGATGAAATTACTGTTAATCATCGAGTAAAGGCCATCCTTGCCCTTCATCATTATTATCATCAGCTTAATAGTATCATAATTATTATATATTTAAGATGGTACAGTAATTAGAAGTGAAGTGGCTGAAATTCGATTCTTTATTTTCCATACAGGTTGTGTCAGAAAGTGTATATGAAGTCATATAGGTGTGATAATAACATTGATTAGGAAATTTGATATACTTTACACAGCTTTTGATTTACCTATATCATTAAAACAGGACAGTAGGACCTATACTATTGTATTGCCATCTGAATACTACTGCTATACCCAATTAAACACATTTCTTGATGATGAAGATGTTATGAAGTTTATAGGTAGACATAATGAAACGTATTAACATGCGATTTTTTTCAGATTATTGTTTTTTATCGTTAAACTATGTGACGATAAATTTTGAAAACCTTTACTAGATATGGACTTATATTATATATATTATAGTATTTATATTTTATAACTATCTTAACTTACTATATCTTCTCTTATTTGATGGGTTTTAATCCCGGTCATTTGATAGGTGTGCGCGGGGATATGAATCTAACGCGTAGAGGCCCCTTCGAAAAGAATTATGTAATATATTATACCAGCTGTGACCTGCTCTAAGGGATATCAATGGGAGGATATACCCACGAACAGGTCACGGCAGGTATTGGGACTATTGCGAATGTGTCGGAAATAATTGAGCTATTGAAATGAGATCTGGAGGAATTATTAGCACTGGGCTATTACAGAAGAGGGACGGACACCTGCCATAACTATCATCTGATGTTACTTCAGCAGGCGGTGGCCCGCCACTCACTAGATGGACCCCCGAAATGCCAGAGAAATTCGGCCGAGGACAACACCGATGTGAGTGACTCAGGGGGGTCGAGAGGTGTGCTGCGCTTTCTCCGAAGTTACTCGCGGTGTTATGCCCTTTAACACTTCCACCCCTGGAGCATATCACCTGCTAGAGCAATACACTCTATCGACTACTCTCTGGACGGCCAATGAAGGCAAGCCAGAGCTGCGAGTCCTGCGGGCCTTCTTAACTTATTATTATTATTTTACTTTATTTTTAATGTGAAACATCTGTTGGCGCCATTGCCAACACTGTCAGTAAAATCGAACCATATATCGTGACGGCAAATGGCATGACGCTCTCTCATGTCCCCTCTGCGCTGCTACACTCGACTCCCTTGCATGTGTGCGTGCGCATACTCGACACTCCGCTGCTTCTCTGCATGAGCTGCTTACTATGTCTATCCGATGGTTTTTGATTTTTACTTATTAAAAATTTCAATATACACTAAGATGTTTCACATCTGCCGGGCGTCCCGTGACGGTGACCATTTTTTTTGTGACCAACTGTTTTTACGCTTGTTGGCACATATTTTTTACCGCCCTGGGACAATTTGTATTCATGTTCATTAGGGTTGCTATAACATCATTGGGTTGCTAGAGGAAACCTCTCGAAGAAATATGTTCACCTCCTATACACTGCATTTGATGCTCTGATTATATCGTATGTTAATAAGGTGCAACCTTATATTACTTACTAAAATCTATATTAAAAGCAGTTTTATTGAGAAGTTACTACAAAAGCTACATGTTCACACCAAGTCCATAGCGGGTTAGATAGAGAGAACTGAGCACCACATGACTCGGTCTTTACACACCTCACTCGCGTCTTTAACATGCATGCTTGTAGAACAAATAAACTGTTTATCTATCTATCTATCTACCTATCATTTAAGGCATGTCCTTGACATCAACTTCTAAAATCGGAGTAGGTGATTGTACCACTTTTGTTTTGAATATCTGTTTTATAATTCTTTCCTCCTGTATTTTTCCATATTTCCGAACCAACGGAACATGCCTCGCCTAGTTTTAACACTCATACTCTTTTTCAAACGTAAAAGTCATGATTAGTCTTCGTAGAGACACAAACTATACTGGATAGATTGTCAATTGCATGATATATATTTGACGATAAAAACTATAGTAATAAATATTTTATCAACAGTCTGAGCAACACAATATTACACAACGCATACCAAGAATTACATTACACATACATTCATGAAATAGAAATATATTTTATTCCAATTTCACATAATAAGTTTACAATAAAGTACACATACATACATACAAGTGAACTCAAAATTACCCTCACTCATGGTTCTATGCTAGAAACTCACAAAGAATTCCCAGCCCTGGTTTTCAGTGAAGGTCAAGCAAGAGTGACAACTCGGACCGAAATATACAATCTCAGACCAAATAAAAAAGTTCAAACTTTTTTATTTGGTCTGAGTATACAATGATATTTATTACGATGCATAAAGTAAAACAAATCAAAAACAAAACATCAATGTAGTTATGGTACTGATATAAACTACAATTAAATACTGAAGAGCAGTTAATATAAAGTCCATAGCATTAATAAGTTTTACGATGAAATACAGAAACATCACGTGAACAGAAGAAATCATCATAAAAATATTTATCGTTCAGTGTTATAGTAAATATCGCTAGCCACTCTTCCATCGGGATATATCCTGGTAATATAACACTCATAGAACATTCTGGTTTACCAATTTACAAGCAAATCTGGGAAATTAAAAAGCAATATAAGCAACAATAAAATGTCGTAAAATATATAAAGCAATATACTTTAGGATATTTTAAGCCACGAAACAATATTGTCGATGATAACATTTTTCGTATGTGCCAATTAATATTTGCAGCCCAAGAGACAATGGCGAGCCTCATACGTACCGTAAAAATTAAAAAAGTAGGTAGTAGATGTATTAAAAACAAAGCGAAGCACGTACATGTACCAAACAATTAATAAATATAAGAACAAACAGTTTTGAAAGAATGACGAAACAGATTACCGATACAATGGACGTGGAAGGATGAAGTAGCCGAGGATTTATGAAGGAGGAAATTGAGGAATATTAGAAGGTGATGTCAGGAACCCTAGGAACCGGCGGGCGTACGTGTAAAGAGCTATGAATGTTAAAGAAGTGATTGATTTGTGTAAAAACCGCGTCTTGTGGCGCACGGTCCTATCTGCCTATTTCGCAAGGGATCTGGCGTGAAAAGATACATACGTACTTACAAATATCTTTTCATGTAAATAATAATCAGTCAATTTACAAATAAATAATATTTAAAATACGCAGAAAACACCAAAAGAAAGAGATATATGCAAAAAATATTTGTTAAGTGCGACAATCGCACCAAAAAATGTGATATTAAAATGGTCATTGCAACTAGAGTATCGGGCGTTGAAAAAAAATTGCTTTTAGCAATAAGGCTGCCTTGTTGCTTTATATATTTCTATAAATGCAAGAATGTTTTAAATGTATTTTCTTAAATTCTGTATTATGCAAATCAAGTGTATTCTATCTATAAAAAAAAAGATAAAAATCGGCGGGCGCTTTTAAATTTTTAAGTATAATCTTATTGTATCTTATACATATCAAATAAAAACATATTGTACCTGAACAGTCCTAGTATACGGATCCCGTTATAATATGTACGTGAATTATATTTACACATCTAAGCGTACATTTTACAAATACGGTTGCTTTTCGTCGGCGCATGGCACCCACCGGTTTACCTTCTGTTGTCTGAAATTAAGGTCAATCGGAACTAAGTCTTAGTATATTGAATACATAAACATGTATAATTTGTTATGACGATTATGTACAAACATCTTATATACATATGGAGCATTTCCATTTGGATAATGTTATGCAGAAACGATCCAACCCACAACAGAGTAGTTAGTTTTCGAGTTATTTTCAAACATCAGAAAAATAACTAAACAGTCGGAAACTATAATTTACATTCAATTGCTAGTATATTATTATGGGTTACAAAAAAAATAACATTTATAGCAAAGGGAAAATAAAGAAATCATTTTCCTCTCGATATAAATGTTCATTTCAAATTTGATTTCTGCATAATACGGTTCATTTCAGAGTATTATATTCGGTAATATTATTATGTAGAAATATGAACCGGCAACCGTACATCAAATGAGCTATGAACATTAAAGGTGTGAGATATGTGAGGACTGAGTCACCTGGCGCTCAGTTCTCTTTGCCTAGTACATAGGTAGATAGAAAATGCGGTTAATAACATATTATTAGTTTTTGCAGACGTAGCAATAATACACAGATATCTATTTGTATCATGAGCAAAACACATAACACAAACATAGAATGCTTTAAATAATCCTACTAATATTATAAATGCGAAAGTTTGTATGTATGAATGGATGTTTGTTGCTCTTTCACGCTTAAACGGTTGAAGGGATTTGAATGAAATTTGGCACGTAGATAGATTATGATCTGGATTAACACATAGGCTACGTTATTTGACTCCACGCAGGCGGAGCCGCGGGCAGCAGGTAGTATAACATAAAAATGAGATTATGGCCACTGTGATAGGGTTATTATACTCGCCCACTTTTCTCATATTTCAGGAACAACAGCATTAGGATCAATTTTACATGATAAAAAAAATAACCGGTATCATATTAAAATGAGAAGCTGACAGTTAAATCTGGCCTCATGACTTATCTTCGCGATAAACAGTAGAACAATTGGGAATTAGCAGTGTGATTCAAACAGATTTTTTATCTGTATTGCAATTGCTTTTGTCAATCAAGACGCCAGGTCCCTTACCGGGTAGACAAAGAGAACAGAATGCCATAACACCCTGTTCTTACAGACCTCGCACGCTTCTTTAACATTCACAACTCTTTTCATTTCACCGGTTCCTTTTGCTTGCTAGGAAAACCTGATTACAGAATTAATTACATAAAACTGAAACATCAAAACAAGTCGCCAGGTGGTTTGAGGATGTCTGTGGATTTGTTGGTTGATTGGGAAATTTGAAAGTGAGAAAACTCTGCTATTGTTGAATTCATCACGAGCTAATGTCAGAACGGGCTCGTGCTGATTGGAGAACAAAGGTGTAGTTAAAATATGACCACGTAGAACCCAAAGCTGTTTATAGCATTGTCTTAGTCGACGAAAGGTGAATTTTATTTTATTCTTACCAACACGATACCAGATCAATAAACGAAAGCACGCGACAAACGTAGATAAAAAAGTTATATGAACAGTCAGGTCAGGTCCCTTGCGGGGTAAGCAGAGAGATCCGAGCACCATGAGACAAGGTAAAATGTTATTGCGCTTCGTTATTCAACTCATTGGTCCTGTTTGTACATCTCACGATGATAAAAGAATAATTTAACAAACGTGCTTAAAATTTGCGAAAAATGCAAACGAGAAGCCGCATCTTCCTGCGCGATGCTTCTTCGCGCATGACAATGCTTCTATACATCTCTGAAAAAGTAGAACTCACAACACTGTGATTTCATTATTTACCCAAAAACAATTATATTTTATATTTTGCAAGATATTTCCACGTGTTGCTTTAAAGCCATCGTCGAATCAAACGTCTAACCCAATCAATGGCCCTTTTAACAAATGATTCTAGAGTACGTAGAAAAGAAAAATACAAAAACACTTACAAGCGCATATTTATATGCAATTTGATTTAAACAGCTTTGTGTGTTTCCGCCACCAATTAGTTCATGCGCTAATGCTGGCCGGTACCCAGCCACTACCGTTAGTAGATGGCTGCCATGGCTGCCATGACTGCTCCAGTCGTCTCTGCCTCGTCTATTGCGGTCGCCCTCGCGATTACCAGCTATCTAGAACAGGAATCGCATGCACCCGCCACCGTTGCTGCCATGACTGCCCTGGTCAGCGCTGCAACACGTTTTTCGGCCTTTCCACGAGGCAACCTCAGACGCTGTAGATGTTCGTCATCAGAATAACACGCTAGTAATCTTGCGGCATGTTATTGGTGGCGGAAGCAGACAAAGCAGTTTAGATCATTGTGGGATCAGCAAATAATGAGTGACACCCCCAGTGTTGCAAGTTTCCATAGGCTATTTACCATCAGGCAGACCGTATGCTTGATTGCCACTTTAGTGGTATATGAAAAAAAACAAATTGCATGTAAATTTGACTTTCGCAAAATAACGCCTAAATCTATTAACAGATTCAGACGTTACTTAAGCACCTTTATCTGCGTACACAAAAATTAAAACGAGCAAAATAATCACGTTTGTTGTATGGGAGGCCCCTTGAATATTTTTTCTTTATTTATTCTATTTTTTAGTATTTGTTGTTATAAAATTTCAACTGTCAACTATCACGGTTCATGAAATACAGCCTGGTGACAGACGGACGGACAGACAGCGGAGTCTCAGTAATAGGGTCCGTTTTACCCTTTGGGTACGGAACCCTAAAAAGGTAACTTTCCATAAACCGTTATTCCAAAGTACAGATCATATAATAAAATAAATATTTTGATTAACTGTGTCTGACCGCGGGGCGGTCAAGTGAACTGATTACGTCGCACTGCTCTATCTTACGTTTGTGATTATAATGTTCATAAGAAATAAGACAATATTAAGAATGAGTCAACTTAGACCTCATGTCAATACTCTCACGATTCAAAATAGTGCGTGTTAATTACAGAAACAACACTTTAACCGACGGGTTTAAAGAACTGTCCGTTATTATTATTAAGATAGTTTTATTTTAATTATTATTATTTTTATATTGGCTCAGCATAGTGGCTCCGCTTCGCCTGTTGGTGAGCGAAAAGAGGAGCCCAAATTGCAGCGGCAACTGACAAAGGACTACCGTGCTCTGTCAGTTTACGCTACCATGTTGGCCCGCAAGGTGCTTCGTAACGCTTCGTTTGAAGGATCCCATACTGTAGGAAGGAGGAAACACATGTGCAGGCAAGGCGTTCCACTTTTTAATAGTTCGACAGAGATAGGAGTTGCCGATCTTTTTAGTGCTAGAAAAAATGACCTCAAAAGTGGAATGATGACAACGCAAGCCTGCACGTGTGGTTCTATGACGGAAGGGAGAGGGTGGAATAAGGGAAAACAGTTCTTCAGAGCACTTACCATGGTACAGGCGATAAAAGTTAAAAAGGTAAAAGTAATTTAATTGATTAACGAATTATTATATGTGTTAAGAGAAGAAAAGACATGCTCCGTTGGTTCGGACACGTAGAAAGAATACGGGATGAAAGAATGATGAAACATATATACAATGCGAAAGTGGAAGGATGTAGAAGCCGAGGAAGTCCAAGACTTCAAGACTATGACCATATTGGTCGTGTTTTATCAGAAAGTGATGTCAAGAGCCCTAGGACCGGCGAGCGTGCATGTAAAGAGCTATGAATGTTAGAGAAGCGAGTGAAATGTGTAAGGACCGCGTCTTATGGCGCTCGGTTCTCTCTGCCTACCCCGCAAGGGACCTGGCGTGAAGACATACATACGTACAATATATATTTATATGATTGGAAGGATTAAAAACAAAGTTTATTTTGTGTACCACTGAGATGCAAACAAGCGAACGGCCCGCCTAATGATAGACAGACACTGTAGTTTATAAACATTGCATTACAAGGGCTTCATGGGTAAACGCTCCTGTAAAAAACGCTTCAAATAGTTAATAGATCAAGTATTTAAACCCACACTGGGATAAAGATGATAATATTAACTAAACTTTTCATATAAATATGAAGTAGTATATAGCACAACCTTGGCCCGTGGTAATTCCCTCTTTACCTGCGATGTGATATTTTCCTTAATCTAACGAAATTGTTTTCCTCACTCTTACATATACATATATTTTGTTTTTATATACTACACATTATAAAACAAAGTACCACACCGCGTCTATTTGTCTGTTCGCGATAAACTAAAACTACTGAACGGATTTTCATGCGGTTTCCACCAATAGACAGAGTGATGCTTGAGGAATGTTCGCGTGCATAATTTTTTAAAGTTTTGTGTAAATCGGTTGATATATATATATATATATGAAGATAACTGTTGAAATGTCGGAAAAGGTCAAGCCGCCTGGGAGCTTTCATCGGATATTATACGAATATACAGTATTAATTATTATCAACTTAAATACGTTAATAGGCGTAATATGCCGTACTACCCGTGCCAAACCAGGTCGGGTCGCTAGCTATACTTAAAATCAATAATGTCTGTGTTTGTTTGTATTTTATGAGCTGCCGTACCGATCCTCCCATTGAGTTAAAAATTTGCATTGTTATTGTCTATGCTTGCGCAAAAGATATACGATAAAAAAAAATACGAAAGTATCACATGCGAGTTACCATCTCTCTGCCAAAACAGCAACTCCTAGTGACTGATTCTTTCACTCCCTAATACAAGTCCAGAGAGTTTTGTCATTTGGCTACAATTTCAGTTTTGCCAAGGCCTCATTTGACAATAAATAAATAAAATAAATATTGTCGGACAAATTACACAGCGCCATCTAGCCCCAAAGAAAGCGAAGCTTGTATTATGGGTACTAGACAACTGATAAACATACGTAAATACATTTTTTTTGTAAGTACATACTTATTATACATAGAAAATACCCAGACCAATACAAACAGACATGTTCATGCACACAAATGTTTGTACTGTGTGGGAGTCGAACCCATGAGCGTAGGTGTCAAAGTAGCGTAACAACGCGTTTCACCACTGCGCCACCGAGCTCGTCAATCAGGGTGCAACACATGTAGGTGAGGTAGGCTTTGAATCTAAAGCTACTTACACCCCAAAAGAATTAGAATAGATTCCTTAGAATTTATGTAACTACTAGCTTTTACCCGCGGCTTCGCTCGCATTGATAAAAATATTTTTTTTTTAATAAAAAGTATCCTATGTTACTTCTGATACCTCCAAGAATATGTGTACAAAGTTTCATGATGATCGGTTCAGTAGTTTTCGCGTGAAAGCGTAACAAACAAACGGACATTCACATTTATAATATTAAGTAGGATACGCATGCAGATCGATGTAATAATGATTTAATAATTTATTTAATGATGCAACTTATTTATTTTTTTCTTATTGTGAAATGCCTAATATAATAACTAGTATTATATTAATATTATTGTATTAATAATACATATAGTATGGTGATTCCGGTTGCGGTTTTCTGATCGGCGGAGGTTAAGTCCTCAGTGTCAATTAGGAATAAGAATAACTTTATCCCATAAGTTTAGTATACAGTACACCAACCTAAACTATGTTACACAGTAGTTTAAATTAACCAAATAGCTCATTGTAAAGCATAAGTAACAAACATTATCGTGTTAATACCTATAGGTAAACTTAACAGCGTAATTATTACAAAATATTAATGCAATTTAACTAAACCCGTGAAATGCCTAATATAATAACCAGTATTATATTAATATTATTATATTAATAATACATATAGTAGGTGATTCCATATGAACTGAACGAACATAATAACATAGATATAATACGCACAATAATAATAGTAAATAATAATATGTATTTAACTTACACGTAATATAATCCGAATATAAAAGAGTACGGAAAGGTTGTAAATTAGCGTAAACACTTGTAAAAAACACACAACACACCAAAACGTTTATTAAATTGGACATGTTTGTAGCCCGCACGGAACTGCGGCCACGGTCAACTGATTAATAGCCGAGCGAGACTCGATTTGCACAGTCCGAGCATCTCTAGTTGACTGATGTCATTCACACTGGCCGATTGTTTACGTAATCGCACACGTGACTTTGATACTGTGTCATGTTTTCTTATTGAGAGCTGGCAACTTAAATAGATCTAATTGTTTAACTTTGTTGTTGTAGTATTAGATAAGTATAATATGTAGCTATTAGTTGTACACGTATGTGGGTAGTATGATTTCTTTATAGCGTAGTTCTAAATGCAAGCGTTGCGCAAAATTCAACGTAACGTAACTCTTAAAGATCGTGTTCGCAACGACGATGTAAGATGTTGGTCTGAAAGAGAGTGTCGGTGTTAAAATAAGAAGAGGCATGGTCGTTGGCTTGGACATGTACAAAGAATGCAGGTAAAAGGAATCACGAAACAGATATGCAACACGAAAACAGAAGGGTGTAAGCCGAGGTAGGTCAAGACATAAATACTATAACAAACCAGCGAATGTGCGAGAAGCGAGTGAGATGTGAAAGGATCGAGTCATAAGGCACTTGGTTCTCTCTGCCTACCTCACAAGGAATTTAACATATAGTTATGGATATATAGACAAATAGTAGTTTTATAATTTGAGACAACAGGCTGTATGTAGGCATTATTGGATACTACTTATTACCCGCGATTTCGCTCCCGTAGTCAAAGTGTAAAAAAATATTTTTCTTGAGTGGTACATTTTCTTGCGCCCGCCTATGTACGAGTAACTCTTGGGCCTTACCACTATCTTCATATGAGAAGACACACCAATCGCTCTAGAAACTGATATTGCCAATGTGAGTGATCCAATGCAGGCGTACGCTTTTCGCCTACTTTCAATACTTGCATGTTCCTTCTCTCTTTCTCCTGGAGTCTTCCACGAATTGACTAGTTTCTGATGATATCTGTACTACTACTACTACGCCAACCCTGACTCATCCCACTACAGGGATACGGATCTCCCTTCAACCGAAGGAGTTTTAGAGCATACTGCTCAGCTGCGGATTGGTAGTGGCCAGTGCATTCAGCAGCCGGAAGGCTTGAAGGCTGACTTAGCTTAACGACTGTCATTTATCGGCCAACAGTCGAGACTGACGGCTTAACGTGCCCACCGGACGGAGAAGCTCGTAATAGAAAAACCCCATCCATAGACAGCCTGCGGTGGTCGTTGCTTAACCCGTCGAGCCCCGGGTGTCATAATTATGACGGATGCCGCCGGGTTGAACAGCGTGTTCGGTTAGAATGACACGCTCGGTAGCGCAGTGGTGATGCACATTGTTACGTTACTTTGACTCCTATGCTCGTGATTTCGATTCCCACACAGGACAAACATTTGTGTGCATGTGCATGTCTGTTTGACATGAAGTCTGGGTGATTTCAAGAGAGGTAATGCGTATCAAAGCAGCCCATCTGGGGAAATACCTCCACCTCACAGAAACCGCAACCAAATAACAACGGTCACCTAGAGGTGTAGTGTTCCTGCGTGTGAGTGAGATCATCAAATCCTAAGGAAATTGTTGTGTCAACAGCACAGATGGCATCGCGCGAGTGATACTTAATATGTTGTGTATATAGCAACCGTACATAGGCTACGGTAACCGCTTCACATCAGGTGAGCCGTATGCTTGTACGCCTGCCAACGTTGTGTATAATAAAAATATAATAAAAAAAATGTCAATCGTATGCTCTGTAAATAATGCATCGAAACGGAACAGGCACTGGAAAGGTATAGAGATAGCTTGTCTCAATAGCCTCGATATCAGTTGTACATTTCATCTTTACAACTGGTTTTTTTCTTAGTAATCACGCACAGCGATCACTGTAGTGTCTTTTTTAGGGTTCCGTACCCAACGGGTAAAACGGAACCCTATTACTGAGACTCCGCTGTCCGTCCGTCCGTCTGTCTCCAGGCTGTATCTCATGAACCGTGATAGTTAGACAGTTGAAATTTACACAGATGATGTATTTCTGTTGCCGTTATAACAACAAATACTAAAAAATAGAATAAAGTAAATATTTAAGGGGGCTCCCATACAATAAACATGATTTTTATGCTCGTTTTTGCTCGATATTGATAACGGCAGCAGGTAGATGCTTGAAATATTCACAGAATATTTAGTTATATATTTACTTTAAGAATAAATAATTAAATTAAAATAAAACAAATATTTAAGGGGGGCTCCCATACAACAAACGTGATTATTTTGCCGTTTTTATAGATAATTGTACGGAACCCTACATGCGCGAGTCCAACTCGCACTTGGCCGATTTTTTTTATACCAATTGACCTTAATCAAGGTAAGCCCTCGCGTAGGCGCGCGTGGACTTCATTGTAATCATATTTGTTGAAGAAGGAACGCATACACTGCTCTCCCTCGCACACCACCAGGTGGCGCTGTTAGGTATGCATTCGTTCTGTGTCGAAATTTACAAATAATATATAAATACGTAACAATTCATTTTCAACAAAAGTAGGTATATAAAATGACCGTCATCTTCTTAGCTTTATCCCGTTTATCCACTATTTAATTCTAAGGATTTACCGTCAGACCTCAACACTCGGAGGGTATACCAGACCTTTCGTAAGAATTAAAAAGAGACTTCGTCAGATGCTACCTAAATTTTGATCGAAACGCGGTGTCTTAACCTGAGTTATAACCTAACCAATAGAGGATTAATGGTACTTATTCGGCAGGAAATTCGATCAAATGTACAAGCCTCTCCAGATAATACAAGTAACCTCCTCTCATCCGCAGAAAAGGAACTTTAATGATCTGAAAAGAATACGAAGAATACTTTATGCAAAATCTTTCAATTAACTAAATGAATGGGACGAACACCGACATTTAAAACTACTCACCAACAACGAACCAGAAAATTACTCCTTTATAAAGAAAAATAATTAATCTGTGTTAATCCATCAATCATTCATCGCGAAAAGTTCGAACAATTTTTGAATTTCGGATATAGTCCGTTCCCAGCGACGTAACGACATTGATTATTAATATTTCAAAGATTCGAGAAGAAAAGTTCGAAATAGAGTAGATAGATGGCAGCACTTCCTTTATGTGAAGTGAATTTTTATTAATTAAAAATGACAACAAAAAAAAATATCAGACGTTAAAATATTGTAATCATTCCCAGAATAGATTTTGAATAATAGATTAATCTCCTTAATTATACACGTACAAAAAGTTTTCCATCCCTTAATATTATCCATTTTCTACCTAATTGTTACATAAACAGATAATAGATGGCGCTAGACGCCCCGCAAGGTAATACTTTCAACTTATTGTTTTCAAAACGTTACATCCTTAAATAGGAGCTTACTTACGACCTCTTGGGGTGTAAGTGGTTCAATGTCAACTTAGAGCCAAAGCCAACTTCGCCTGCACGTGGTACACCCTACTTATCAACAGGCGAGGCTCTGGCGAAAGAGAGGTGGGGCACGACGTTAGCCCGACTGGGGAAGTACCTCCACCTCACAGAAGACGGCAGCCAAATAACAACTCCGTGGAGGGTTATTGTGTTCCTGCGAGTGCGTGAGGTCACCAGAAGACGAGGAATTGCTGTGTTGACAGCCGGGGTGGCAACGCGCCAGCGACATTCTTTTTGTTGCTAGTGTTCATAGGTTCCGGTAGTAGTATGCGACCCACAAAACCCATATCAATGACCTGCTACACGCTCATATCGCCTTGAAATTTTCCTATACCAGATTTTCCACAGTTTTCCGACTTTTTTGATAATCTTATTTCGTTTAACTCGTTCGTAACACTGAACATTAATTTGGAGCACTTTATTATCAGTAACAACGAAACAAAAAAAAGAAAATAAACAAGATTTTCCAATTTTCCACTTTTCATGGGGGATTTTCCAGGAAACTGATAGCATATTCGTGATCAGTGATCCAAAAACCC
This sequence comes from Pyralis farinalis, assembly GCA_947507595.1. Classification (NCBI taxonomy): domain Eukaryota; kingdom Metazoa; phylum Arthropoda; class Insecta; order Lepidoptera; family Pyralidae; genus Pyralis; species Pyralis farinalis. The sequence goes on along the minus strand of OX382269.1, from coordinate 31,983,647 downwards.
ATATACTGACCTGTTACATGCTCATATCGCCCAAATTTAAAATTTTCTTATACCAGATTTTCCACAGTAACCCGAAGATTTTCCACAGTTTTTCGAAATTTACGTCTTGACATCAGAAACATCATTATTCATCTTCAGGTGCGAGCCCAATTTGACAACACCGAAGAAAGCAGTAAAAAGTAGGAAAATGAACAAAATTTTCCGATTTTCCGCTCCCCGTGTGAATTTTCCGAAAAACGAATGGCAGATTCGTGATCAGTGACCCCGAAAACCTAATAGGGGACATTTTGAGTCCTTAATTTTCAGTTTTACTATATTTTGTATTTTTTTTTTAATGGGGGGTAAGGGGTTAATTTTGAGTTTTGGGGGTGTTGGGGGGGCGGGGGTTGGCACTTCGCTTGCTAGTCACGAATGACCTAGAGGACTCATAGAAGATAATGCAAAAATAATTTTTTTATCCATCTTCCTGTAAGAAACTTTTTTATTCGGTCGATATCCCTGCTTTATTGACTGGACTATTATACTTACCTGGTAACTCCAAACAATGGGCTATGCAGAATTTAAAAGAACACTGACAAAAATGTTAAGAAACAAATGCTATTATGACATTAAAGATTATATACATGATAAAGACATATCTTAGAGTACTTAAATATAATATGACATTGACAGTAATAAATTAATAATGAGACATAAAGTAATATAAATATTGTTAAATTACATTATAGAATGTGCATGTTATAATTATTAATATTTGTATGCTCTGTTTGTAGGGCAAGAAGTGGTCTGAGCTACTTTATTGATTTTAACACCTATAGTATGTACCTACTTCTACAAATAAATGATTTGATTTGATTTTGAAAACACTGTTAATATAAGTGTACCATGTTAACTGTAATAAATATTTTAGTATTTTTCCCCCCGCAAGTGACCTGGCGTGAAAATATACATACATTGTTTGTATTCTGTATTGTTATCTAGTACAATTGTTCTCAATGCGTTCCACCATGACACTATATTCAGTTTCACGTGGAGACCGGTATTACATTCTTGGTTGCTTCTTACCAAGGTATATACAAAGCGATTATAGCTTTAACTGTTGTGAAACCCTTTACCCATCCAGTATACATTTATGATTCACCTCAACCCGTCTCTCTCACTGCAGGCATATGAGTCTCTCTTCAGCAGGAGGCGTTTAGAGCATACTCCGTCACGATGCTCAACTGCGGATTCGCGGAAGCCAGTGTTTTCAAATCGCCCAAAAGCCACCGACAAACTTAATGAGTACCATCTATCAATATTCAGAACCGACTGTTTATATTAAAATGGATCGGTCATATCTGTTTGTGACAGATGAACGAAAGTTCTAAATTGGAGATCATGACCGACGAAGCGTGGAGCGTTCCAACCCTAGATGGACCAATGACTTCAAATGTGCAAGTAGCTGGATGCTAAAAGCGGAGATTCGTGTACGATATAAAATACTATGGAAGACATTTATAAAATAGTGGGTGAATTTGTTAGTAGACAACCTAACAGGTGAAAAGCAGTTATATATAAGCCTATGGACATTAGTACAAGTAATATGCTTGCTGACTCTGTAAAATCTCCTCATGTCTTTCTTAAAACCTCATGCTGTAGTCTCTTCCGAAACCATTGCCTGGGAGTTGATTCCACACAGGCTGTTGATGATAATAAAGACGTGATGACTTCGTTTTGATCCGTTAAATCTACAAGCAGATTAACTCAAAGTATATTTTATTATTGGCATAAAAACTTGAATGTTCTAAACTAATTAACTAGAATTGGCACTCGTCGCCCGATTTTCTATCTGAAACCACTTCAAACTTAGATACACTTCGATATAACTCAATCTGCCTCTCCTATAACCTCTGTTTCAGCCCGATTAAGGTTTAAAATAACGTATTTAAGCTTAAAACTCAGTTTGTGAGCCAGCATTGAAATTCACTTTCCTTTAAGTTTATTGGAACAGTCTAGAAGTTAAATGACTAATTACCTCCCCGCCTCTAACACTCGAACGAGCTAAACTCAGAGATTTTAAGAATCGCTTTTGGATTAAGAAGTACTGTAGAGTGTACAGTGTACTTTTTAATAGTACGTGTTGTACGTGAGCTAGAAAAGGTATCTGTCAGCATTACATCTATACATATAAAAATGAATGTTTGTCTGTATGTCCTCTATGGAGTCAAAAACAGCTGGGCAGATTTTGATGAAATTTTCAGTGAATCTTCAGGTTAGCCCAGCAGGTGATCCTGTGAAGTTTGGTAGCGATCATATCACCCGTGTGAAGCCGGGGCGGATAACTAGTCTTGTATATATAGAGGTCGATGGAACTCATAAAGTGGAGTATTATTCGAGTACCTGAACATTATCAGAAGGTGATGTCAGGAGCCTTAGGAACCGGCGAGCGTGCATAAAAAGAGCTATAAATGTGAAAGAAGCGAGTGAAGTGTGTAAGGACCGTGTCTTATGGCGCTCGGCTCTGCCTACCCCGCACGGGACCTAGCGTGATGACGTACATACATACCTGAACAAACTAATTGTTTCATTAACCTGCTCTTTTGTATCATATGGCGAATAGCACTGCACTACGGTCGGGATCGGTTATGACACTATCGAGGGGAACTGTCAACTAAATCCAATATATTAAGTCCTTAGGTGTATGTATGTAGCCTATGAAAGCTTGCAAAACGTTAAGCATCACTCGCGCGATGTTGCACCTCTGCTGCTAATACAGCCACTCCCTTGGACTTACATTTTTTTATCCAATTTTAACTTATAATTATTTTAATAGATGGACAAAAGCTATATATCTTTTTATTTTTTTTAATTTACAACAACCTTGTAGGGAGTTGTTATGGCTGCGGTTTTCTGTGCCTATTAACGCTTGTAACATATATCACTCGCGCGATACCTCCTCTGATACTTACACAGCAACTCCTTGGGAGCTTACTGGTAACCTCACTTACACGCAGGAACACAACAACAGTCTAGGGACTTGTTATTTGGCTGCGGTTTTCTGTGAGGTGGAGGTACTTCCCCAGACGGGCTGCTCCGATGCGCCCTACCTCTCTTAAAAAAACAGTTACGTAGGTACAAGGCTCTAAAATTATATATATAACAACTCCCTCGAGGGTTGTTGTGTTCCTGCGCGTGAGTGTGGTCACCAGTAAGCTCCTAAGGAGTTGCTGTGTATCAGAGGTATCGCGCGAGTGATATAATGTTTCAAGCGTTAATAGGCTACGGTAGTGACTTAAAGTTCGGCTATTAAGGGTCTTTAAGAACTCGCGTTATCTTTGTCTAACCGGAATATCACTGTTAGGTTCACTGGAGTGTGCACTGAGTGGCCGCCGGCTATAGTGGCTGACGACTGCAGACAGCTGGTTAGCGTGCTAGCCAGCACGCAGATCCAGATGTAGAAGTTGTTGGTGGACCGCCTTACGGACCAACACCGCAGCGGTAACTCCGTCAGCCGCCGTGGTCCACAACAGAGGCTGTAGGTTTTATAATTGGGATTAGTTAGACGTCCGGTGTTTAACGGGTTTGGAAAAGTGAGTAAATTCCCGACGGTTCACCACGTAGCCCACAGCAGGAGGCTGGAGGTCTCCGACGCGGAGCCCTCAATCTTTACTTCTTCAAAACTAGTTCCAGACCGACTTGTTTTTCGTTTTTTGTCCTAAACGTCTGAGATTTCAAATTTGAATTTTATAAAATGAAAATAATTTAACAATTGTCATAGATATAACATAGACAATTATCTAATAAGTTTTGCAATGTATATTATTCAAAAAGGTTATTACATTAGATATTTTAAACATTACATATTATAGAATAAATGCGGTCGAGATGAGAGCATTGCGCAAAATTTGTGGCATAACGCTTGCTGACCGCGTTCGTAATGAAGACGTGAGAGAAAGAGTTGGTCTAAAAGAGAGTGTCGGTGTTAAGATAAGAAAGGGCATGCTCCGTTGGTTCGGACATGTAGAAAGAATGCGGGACGAAAGTATGACGAAACAGATATACAATGCAAAAGTGGAAGGATGTAGGAGCCGAGGAAGGCCAAGACTAACCATGACCAAATTGGTCGTGTTTTATCAGAAGGTGATGTCAGAAGCCCCAGGAACCGGCGAGCGTGCATGAAAAGAGCTATGAATTTCACAAAAGCGAGTGAAGTATGCAAGGACCGCGTCTTATGGCGCTCGGTTCTCTCTACCTACCCCGCAAGGGACTTGGCGTGAAGATATACATACACATACATACATAGATCGCTTAGTAGGCAGTTAGGGCCAAACAATGGAGGATATTTTAAGAAAAGTTTAAAATCACAAACAATTATTCGATTTTTTTTATTTATTTAAAGCATTTGATTCACAACATATATTTCAGGAGCCTAAGCTCAGAACGAATACGACCGCGACTTATCTAAATCATTTGTAATTCTGAAAATATCATTAAATTACTCATTGTATTTGATATCATCACACGTTGTTTGTATGATAATAAACATCCACCACCTCCCAATAATACCCGAACTTGATTATCAACCTTGATTAGAAAGTGAACTATCTGTAATTTTACAATAAATAATTTGATATTACCTTAATTTGTCATTGTGATTAGTACGTTAATATTATTAAACTGCAATGATGAATCAATCTTCGACAAATCAAAAGTTACTTAGATATCAACCTTTGCTACGTAATTTTTCAGATCCAATTGGAATTAAAAATATACCTATCTATAACTTCACGACAAATCCCTTGCAGTGTAGGCAGAGAGAACCGAGCGCCACATAACTTGGTATTTTCACACCTCACTCGCTTCTCTACCATTTATAGTTCTACTGATGCGCGCGTTCTAGTGCAAAACACGATCAATTTGGTCATGGTAGGTAAGTTTTGGCCTTTGTCTGCCCCTACAACCCTCTACTTTCGTGTCGTATATCTGTTTCGCAATGCTTTCTTCCTGCATTATTTCTACATGTTTAAACCAAAGAAGCATGCCTCTTCTTATTTTAACACTGATACTCTCTTCCAGACCAACTCAGCTTTTGACATCATAATTGCGAACTCGGTGTACAAGCGGTCCAAAAATATATAGCAAATAAGAGTGACCCTACCGGTCACTATGGGAACTTTGACTTATTTCCATCTCATAACTTCCATGTTAATAAAGATATTCAAATGATTTTTGAAGTTATACTTCTTTAGGCGCGTTATGAAAAAATGATGAGAGTGAAATTATAAGATGCGCGCGCATCACTATAACACAAAAGTAACAGGTTGAAGCTGCTAAATGTTTCACGGTGTTACCGGTAGATGGCGCTATAGTTAAAAGTGTATAACATTTGTACTTGACATTTGACTTGTGTGTAATACATTCCATAAACATCGCCGCTACTACTTGAAAGACGTTTTGTAATTTTACTCCAATAACCCTTCTTATAAATTAAAATATTATTATTTAATATAATTAATACTAAATATTATTAAATTATTAATGTTAAATATTTAATGATGCCAAAGAAGTACAACTTCTGACGCGCGTACATAAGTACACGCACCCATTTTTTTTCTGATAATCTTGAATATATATATTTTTAAATAAAGTATATTTTGTGAAGAAGTTTATTTCTAATAGTTATAAAAAATTTAGGAAACAAAAAACATCATCAGGAAACAAAGAGCATGTTTCGAAAGTTGCCCAAGATACAACACAGAAAAATGACGTATGATACTTTCACCATAAAATAAAACCCTGTGCACGGAAGATGGCATATAATACCATTTACATTTAATAACATATATATGTCCTGTGTGGAATGCATACTGACCATGTGGCATTAATACCTATACCGCTTCACATGACCTGAAGTATAACATAAAACCGTTATTAATTCCTCATCTATACCAGTGTTTTCTGATGTACAAAGGTAATTTTGGAAAAATCTTCCGGCTGTATGTTTTATTCTCAGGAGAAATAATACATATGCAGAGGCGCCAGCTATGCATACACATTCGTAGCATACCATATGAACTTCAGCGATAATTTGCCTCAAGTATTTTTGATAAAATTAATCCCTTTGCATTCATTTCGCACTAAATTAAAACAAGTGATAAGTATGTCAATAAATTACGCAGTTCATACACTTACGAATTTGTTGGCGTAAGGCAATTAATGATTTAATAATAATAAGTCAATGTTTTTTCAGTCTATATTCTGAAAATAAATTAAACAAAAAATATGGAAACTATCTTCATTCTAGATCCTGCCTAGAATAGAGGAAATGTAGGCTCCCGTGATACTATGCTCCTCCGCATTGATATGGTCGTTACCCAACAGGTTTGTCGAGGGCGCAAGAATCTCTCCGGTGCCAGAGTAGATTACAAAAATGCCTGCGATTCGATGCCACATTCATGGTAGATAAACAGGTTCTGGGACTGTAGAAAAATAATACAGTTCTTTGCACCTTTCCCAGTTCATGGTTGGGACGCTGGACTACAGGTCTTTGTCTTCCAGGATGTGGAGTGAATTGATGATACGATATTTGTCGAGCGTATATTATATTATATGCCACCGTCCTAGAAAATCAATCAGACATTGCAATTGATTTTACTTTGCCCATGGCAAATACTCAACATAGACACAACTAGCTAACCAGAACTGTTCAATGTTTTTCTTGCAATGTCGGAAGGCATACAAGCATACAGCCCACCTGATGTAAAGCGGTTACCGTAGCCTATGAACGCTTGCAATACATTGTCACTCGCGCGATGCGTAATTTTGACACCGCACATTCCTACACAGGACAAATATTTGTGTGCATGTACATCTCTGTTTGTCTTGGTCTGGATGTTTTTAAGGGAGGTAGGGCGCATTAAAACAGCCCGCCTGTGGAAGTTCCTCCACCTCACAGAAAACTGGTACCATATATTAACTTCTTGGAGGGTTGTTTTATTCCTATGAGCAAATGAGGTTACCAGTACTCTCTCTCACTCAACTCACCCTCAAAATAAATATATTTTCAATGTTGACTGTTGATTGATCTTAGTATCTAAAAGCATTTGTTGGATCCGGAAACGATAAAATTCGATTTACAAGACGTCTTATTACAGTTTTGTGGTGAAAGTAACTCAATGTCACCTTTAGAGCCAAAGCCAACCTCACCTGCACGTGGTGCACTCTGCTTATCAACAGACGAGGCTGTGGCAAAAGAGAGGTAAGGCACGCAAGGAGAAGACGGCAGCCAAATAATAACTCCCTGGTTGTGTTCCTGCGAGTAACTGAGGTCACCAGAAGATGAAGTTGCTGTGTTGACAGCGGGGTTGGCAACATTCTTTTTGTAGCTAACGTTCATAGGCTACGGTAACCGCTTTACATCAGGCGGAACGTATGCTTGTTATCTATCGTAGTATTAAAAAAAAGTTCATGTTTGGAAAATTCTAAATGCAATACAATAACAAAAACAATATCAAATGCAAATCCAAGAGTGAGTCATACGAGTTATTATGTGATCACAAAATAGTTATGTGATAATCTACAGTCTTATCTCTTGTCAAAGGAATTTAAAGATACTCGCAATTCTACACGTGAACCAATGTCCTGATCAACATGCTGGCCAGTGCATGGGTGCGAGTTAGCGATCTGATCGTTGATTTCTCCTTTCTTGCGTTATCCCGTTTATGAAATATAATTTATTGGACGCGCAGATTTCTTCACGATGTTTAGCTTCACCGCCAGTCAGATGACAAATACAAATATGTACGTATGATCGTCAACGTTGTGTCTAATTCATACTTCAGAGGATCGTTCATTTTCTGTTCGTTTGTATTCAGTCAAGTGTGCGGACGTCAAAACACGTATAAAGATAAGATAAAAAAGAAATATTTATTTGACATTAGGTCCTCATGGGCACAATACGTCTAACATTCTTTCAATCAATTCATATTGTATCTTATTAATTTTTCATAGCAGTTGATAAAGAACCGATCTATCTGAATCCGGTAACTGTTTCTAATCCTGGTATGGGCATGTATCACTCCACATCCACAACTCTTACTCATCCCACTCCAATAATAGGTCTCCCTTCAACCGAAGGGGTTTAGAGTATACTCCACCACGCTGCTCAAATGCGGATTGGCGGAGGCCAGTGTTTTCAAGCCGCCCGAGGGCCACTGACTTAACGACTATCATCTTTCGACAACAGCCGGAACCGACGTTGCTTAACCTGCGTGTTCGGTTAAAATGACACGCGCAACGACGCCATTGAGCTCTCAATTGGTTTGGATTGAAGAGGTCTGACGGCAGTCACTCTATGTAAAAATCAGTATCTTCGCCAAATCCTTAGCTTAGGTAGCGTGCCCCACTGATTCTAATGGATTCAGAAACGGCATAACGCTGGGAAGAAGACTGATTTATGAGGAACAAATTATTTATGAATAACTTTCAATTTTAATAAAAATAAAACAATGAAAAAGATTTTATTTTAAAAATATAAGACGTATCTAAGTGCCCTCTATAATAAATAACTTTAGTCTTTATCTTTTTAGAATTTTAAAAAGTAGATTAGTTCACACGAGTTGAACTAGATGGCAGCAGAGTCGCGCTCCCATACACAAGAAGTAATATAGATCAAGTTGCCAGAGCATTCAAAATGAGATCGTAAAGTGCGAGTGAGGACTATGCTCTCACATTCCTGACTTACTACTGCAGTGTAGGGTTATATTAGCTTAAATCTAGCTTGAAACTTTTGATACATAAAGGAATAATGGATGACCTGGTGGAGTGGTTAGGATTGCTACTTTAGCGCCAAGGAAAAACATTTGTGTGCATAATTGAAGCTGTTACCGTAGCCTATGAATACTTGCAATAGGTATATGAAGTATCACTCGCGCGTTTACACTGCTGATAACACAGTAACTCCTTAGAAGCTTTGTCGCCAATCTACGAGAGGTTCGATACAAGATATTGGTTGGTGTCAATGTAGCGTTACAGTTCATTTACAATTAATGTATGTAATAATATATTAAAAACTCATACCCTTTGATTTATTAGATACAAGCCATTAAGGCATTAAGGATACGAGGCTTCGTCCTCGTGGACAAACAGAAACAAATGGTGTATTTTCATGGGAGTGAGCTATTCGACGAGCTCGGTGCCGCAAACAAAATAGGGTCGGCAACGCATGAGTGACACCCCTGGTGTTGCAAATGTCCATAGGCTACGGGGACTGTTTGCCATCAGGCAGTCCGTGTGCTTGTTTGCCACCTTGGTGGTATAATAAAGAAACAAACATTGTTTTTCACACTTTCACATTTATAATGTTAGTATCGATTCATACAATCATTGTTTCGTCTTCTTCCAAGCTTTATCCCGTTTCCCAATCCTTTAGGATTGGCGGGGTTCGCTACCTAAGCCTAATGATTTGGCGAATACAAAGATTTTTACAGACGACTACCGTCCGACCTCCATAACCCAGAGGGAAAACCTGACCATTCTTAGGTTAGATCACAATTATTTCGAAATATAATTTCTGGACACGCGGTTTCCTCACGATATTTGCCTTTACTGCCGAGCAAGTGATAATAGCAAATACATAAATCCGAAAATACGAATTTAGTTGTAGATGCCCACACTAGGTTTTGAATCAAGGACCGTCGGACAATAGATCGTTTCTCTATCCACTAGGTTATTCCACTACTCAACTCATATACTTTTAGTCATGTCTCAATAAACAAAATGCTTGAATTAAACGCTTTGCAGCGTCCGTGGTCGCAGGAAGAAGTCTTCCTGCGACCACGGACGCTGCAGAGCGTTCGAAATGTCAGGTTCAACAAAATAAATAAAACACGCGATACTTCCGTTAAAAATTGTTTAATTCAATGTGTAACAATCGCGAAAACCTAAGACAAGCAAAATGCTATTGCGGCTAATTTCTCTAACAATTTTGTAGTTTCGCCGACGGCTGGGAGTTCATCCTCTTACACAGGAGCCGCAATGGTCGCGTACTGTGTTTTAAATTGTGGAATCAGCTCCCTGCCGAGGTTTTCCCAAGGGTCTACAAGACAGGGTTCTTCAAGAAAGGCGCGAAGGGGTTCGTTCAGGGTTAGAGTGACACCCTGGTGTTGCAAATGTCCATAGACTGCGGTAACTGCTAACAATCAGGCAGGCTGTGCACTTGTTTGTCACCTTAGTGGTATAAAAAAAACTCTTATACAACGCCGGGAGACAACAAGCATACGGCCTATCTGTACATAAAAATATGTAATTGCTAACATTTCAGTAAATAGATGACATAGGTGACAAAGTTTTCATAGTGATACACTTATTGAAATTACGCATCCGAATTACTGTACGAGTATAACAGCATATTACGTCACGTTATGACGCAATGTAAGGAGAATTGTATGTTTACACGCCTGCGTAATTTCCACAGGTACGTCATTTCACGTAAATTGACTTAAATTTGGGCAGACAGCCACAAACTAGTAGCAATGCAAGATTCGAGGTAGCTGAGTCACTTCACGAATCACCGATGCTGCGGACAGCCATGCAATTCTCTAAGCGACTCGTAATGGCTGTGTGCGTCGCTGTGATCACAGATGTCACAGCTTTGACATTGTCTACTGCGATCACGGCTAAATTATTTGATATTCTATAAGGCTGTAAGCGTACGCGAGGCTGTTTGCCTTGTAGAATTCCAATTCCAAACGCAGCCTTGCGGCGCTAGTGTCGCACAACCATGAAAAGCGACACCAAAGAATTGCAATTTTGTGTTCAAGGCTGTAACAGCCAATGTTTCCGAGGATGTAAGGATGTTTGCTCTTACAGAATTGCATGGCAGGTCTCCCCCACACTTTCACAACGACCGGTCCTGAGCCGCTTGCATTCATCAAATTTCTGCGATCTTCTCCATCCATGACATGGAGAAACGTCCAACGTTACGTTTCGAATTCGTGGTCATGATTCGAGAACCCCAACGGCCATCGTATTTTTCGAGTTATGAGCCCTGCCTGCTGCCAGTTCAGCTTAATGATTCTTACAGCCACGTTAATGACTCTAAGAATGTACTTCTGATGAGCTCGGTGGCGCTCGTGGGTTTGATTCCTACACAAGACAAATATGCATGAACTTGTCTGTTTGTCTTGGTCTGGGTGTTTTTAAGAGAGGTAGGGCGCATCTAAGCAGCCCGTCTAAGTACATCCACCTCACAGAAAACCGCAACCAAGTAACAACTCCCTAGAGTCCTAGACGGTTGTTGTGTTCCTAGGTAGGGTCATCAGTAAGCTCCCAAGGAGTTGCTGTGTTACCAGCAGAGGTGACATCGCGCGAATCATACATGATGTATTTCATGCATTCATAGGCTACGGTAACTTACTTTACGTCAATTGGGTCGTATGCCTCACGACCTTGTATAAAAAAAACTGACTTCTGAATCTATCATGAAGAGAAACTCAGAGCATCTCCCCGAGTATAGGTACCATGTTTCTGTACCGTAAGTCATCACTGGTTACACGCTTTGGTCGAAGAGGTCGCTGAAATCGCTGAAGCGTCGTAAAATTAGAAAATCCCTAACTACACGGGTAGACAAAATAAGTCAACCCATGGTATCCTATGACTCATTTTAACCCAAATCTGGATAACGTGTTATCAGAATCGATGTGATTAGATTATTACGTACGATGTAGGCCGTATCGTGTGTTTCTATCTTAGTAGTTTAGTACAACGAGAGATCGCATACAGCATCTGCAATGGCTCGATGGGTACATTTGCCGTATGAGATAAGAAATGTGAATTCCGAGGAAGATAAACTCATTAAAAAGTGCCTCACAGGTGGGTCGGTAGGGCAGAGAATTCGAAATCTCGGTATTTTGTAAGTACAAAATTTGGTACAGTTTTATAAGTAATTTAATTTCGGAATTATATAACATGTTCCAGTGAACTGCTGTGTTGTTGTGTTAGCAGCAGGGGCCGTAACGCGCGAGTGATACTTTCTATGTTGCAATCGTGCATATATTTGTAGGCTGAGGTAAACATTTGCTTGCGTAGCTGCAGACATTATAGAAAAAATACCCATAAGTAAAAAAAAAAATAAGTAATACTTCTTTTGGCACGTTAGGAAAAATAATGAGGTTGAATTTTTAGGATGCGCGCGCACCGACATCTAAAATCGACACCACGAAGTTGGTTATCGTTTTATTTTACAAATGTAGAGTTTCAACACAGGATGACATTTTTGGAGTTATTTTTGTTTTGTTACGCAAAAGAAGTATAACTTCGTATGTGCATATATGAGTACACACATACAATTTTTATAGTGCCACGCTATTTGTCTGTCTGTCACAGATAAAAACCCTACCCCTTTCGAAGTTCGTGTAACTAAACATCGGAAATGATTTCAGTCGGTAAAGGTTTAACAGAGTATTACACTAAAATGTTAATTTGAATCACCGCAGTTTAATTGATATCATCAATAATAGTTGCTTGACCGTCTATATGTTAGGAAATTACATTTTTTTTTTCGATTTCGATGCCAATCTCATTGTACAAGATTTTTTATATTAATTACTAGAACCCATCCTACGTTTTCTACTTTTCGAACAGCCTGTGATTATTATTTGTCAAAACTAATATTAACTCACGTCTCAATTCATCAAATCAATCAATGTTAAAATCAATTCTCGCATGTACATTATGAAAATAAACGGTATATGACAAACTACACAACTTTCTCGTATCAAAGCTTTCACAGCGTGTTTTATTTTATAATACCTTGATCCATTAATTTTATAGAGGAGTAATATATTCGTATATGTCAGTACCAAAGCACTGAAAAAAATTGAAAGAAACTAGTCAACCGATATAAGTATCTACACATGTTTATCAGATAACCAATATCCACAGATGGTGTTGTGTAATTGTCTGCAGTAGAATATGTATCGTATGTACACATCAAAACATATTACAAAAATGAGTTTTTGTTCAGACGTACAATTTTCACGCGAACTCGAAATTGTGAGAATTTTCCAGTTTGTCTTTGGAAAAAATATTTTATATTTTTGTTCTTGTAACTTCTTCTTCTTAACGTTATTCCGATCCATAAAGATTGACGGGGTCCGCTACCTAAACCTAAGGATTTGGCGAAAATTCTGATTTTTAGATAGCGCGACTGCCGCCTCCACCTCCACAAACCAGAGGGAAAACCATTCAGTTATTATGTACTAGAGGAGCTATCCTAAGTCTTGCTCCATTTTGGTAATATCTAAAACTAATGTCAGCTGCAGCGCTGAAATAATTTAGATGGCTATCCCAAAGATTCGAAGATACAGCTCTAAATCGCTTCTAAGGGATATTTTTCTCGCGACCAAAAGGTCAGAAGCGCCGTGATTTTCATGGCACTTACGCGTTTCGTTCAACGTAGTACAGCAATGAGTTATTGCCGATCGGGAACAAAGCAAATATTTGGTTCGCGGTGTCGGTTCTGTACACTAGTGTATACTAATTCAATGGGGAAAATCAGATCATTCTTAGGCAAGGTCACAGGTCTTCCGAAATATAATTTTTAATACAGTTGCTCAAAAAGTGGCGTATTGCAGGGACGTATAGCGTTCGGGATGTGGGCTATTACATACTCGAGCTTTTTCTTTACCTTTTCCGAACTCGTGCGTTCTCTTTCCCAACTGTCAAAATAATGTCTATTAAAAAGAAAAAACCAACCACGAAGTTTTTACTAAAAAAAAATCATAGAAGTTTTTATGATTCATGCAAATATTTCTAAAAAGAAGCTACTAATTTGTTTCAATATCAGATTTAATGATTTGATTCAATGAGTTAGGTTAGGTTTCCTTTCATTTCATCTCATTAAATTTCATTTTCATTTCATATCAATAAAAAAATCTACTGAAGACTTGGCTGTATAGTTCCTTTTGCCTACCCAGAATGGGTGAAAAAAACAAAAGAAAACTCTGCTTATAGTCTTTTACGGTTGGCGCCATTTTCCAAAAATGTTCTTTGCGAGTTTAGTTGTTTGTTGCACAAAATGAGTAATTTCGACGTTATTTTATTTGAATTAACACCACCGGAACTCAGTATAATTGCACAAAATGCTTCGGAGAACATTTTACCGGAAAAGTCTAAAAGTCGCTACATATCTACATACGACGAATTTATTGCGTGGAGAGAAGAGAAAAAAGCAAATAATTTTTCAGAAAATGTTATGTTGGCATACTTCTCCGAACTCTCAGCAAAATTAAAACCTTCTACGTTATGGTCGAGGTTTTCGATGATAAAAAGTATGCTGAAAATAAGGAGCAACGTGGATATAAGTGAATACCCAAAACTAAATGCTTTCTTAAAACGACAATCAGACGGTTTTACAACTAAAAAGTCGAAAATATTAACATCGAATGAAGTGGAAAGGTTTTTGAACGAAGCTCCCGATGATCGTTATTTAGCCATAAAGGTAATTTATTAATAAATACCTATATTTTTCTTTAGTATTCAGTTTACGAAATCGCAAAATACAGTCAATATATTATTTAAAAAAATATTAATCAAATCCCTTTTTTTGTAGGTTGCACTGATTTTTGGCGTTGTCGGAGCTTGCCGCAGAGAGGAGTTAGCCAATATTACTTTAAAAGATATTGAAGCCCATGGAAAAATGCTACTAATCAAGATTCCGAATACAAAAAATAAGATACCGAGAAGCTATGTTGTTGAAGGAGATTTTCTTAGAATAGTGCAAAAATATATGAATCAGCGGTCCCAAAAAGCAAAAACCGACCGTTTTTTCCAAAATTATCAAACAGGGAAGTGTACAGCTCAAGCAATCGGGATAAACAAATTTGGTAATATGCCAAAAGAAATAGCTACGTTTCTTGGTCTGCCGGATGCTGAGTATTATACTGGGCACAGCTTCAGCAAGACCTCTGCTACATTATTGGCAGATTCAGGAGCCAATTTGACGACCTTAAACTACTACTGCGACTAGGAGGTTGGAAGTCAGGCAAAGTTGCAGAAGGCTATAAAGCTGATTCATTAAACAACAAACTAGAAATTGGGAAAAAAATCACACAATCCATTAATTTAAAGCCCAGTCCGTCTCCTTCACATGACAATACTGAAGAGAACGTTCGTCCATCTACCTTCGTTGATAATGATAATTTATCAGATCCAATTCATCAACTAGCAAACGCCATTGTATAACACCTTTGACAAATATACATGAACAATCATACGAAATAATAGTTTGTCTCAAACAGTAAATATGCAACCTAAAACTTCCCCAGTTAGTATAAAAAACTGTACCAATTTCAATGTACGAGTATATGTGAATTATAACTTTTATAAGAAGTAAATGATTAGTTAGTTGAGTTTATTGTGTTTTTATAATTTTATTAAATTGCTTCATTTTTTCGCAACTGTATTAAAAATAGTTGTTCGGTATACGTGCGGAACCGTCATTGCAAAGAGTTCCGACTGTCAACCCTCACCTTCGGCTGCGCCTCGGCTCGGGTAGACATTTGTCGGAACTCTTTGCAATGACAGGCTTTCCGCACTCGTAATGAAATATACTATTCTTGGACATGCGCATATCCTTACAATGTTTTCCTTTGCCGTCAAGCAGGTGATAATTACAAATATGTTCATAAATTCGATAACTCGTATTTAGTGGCCCATGCCAAGATACGAACCGGGGACCCGTTGGTCACTAGGACAGTACTTTATACACTTAGCTATCACTGCTCGTATTTTGGTTCTTGTAACTCTAAAGTTCAAAATATTTTCTTCGTACGGCAGTATACAAGCCTTATATGTGATACTCTATCAGATATAACTGTAACTATCAGAAGATATAACTGTAACTATCAGATTATGAATTACCGTGGAACGGAATCTGATGAACCTGAAGTCTTCGCATGCAAAATTTCACCGTCTTAATACTTTTACGATCCCGAACAAGTTTATAATTTAAGGTGCGCACAAACCTAGGTGCGTAACTCTTTGTAAGTCTGCTAATTAAATTGTAAAATATTTAGGACTCTTGACGAGCTCGACGGCGCAGTGGTTAATATCGCAACTCTGGCACCGACGCTCGTGGGTTCGATTCCCACACAGGACAAACATTTGTTTGCATGAACTTGTCTGTTTGTCTCGGTCTGGGTGTTTTTATGAGAGGTAGGGCTCGTCAAAGCAATATGTCTGGAGAAGTACCTCCATCTCACAGAAAACTACAGTTAAATAACAACAAAACCTGTTTGTGAGCGCGGAGTGTCTTCAAGCGCACTCAGGTGGTTTTTTGGATTATGGGGAATAATCACGTGCCGCTATCGCAATAATGTGAACGACCCATCATAGATTTATCTGTTTCATGAAAAAGTTACATGAAGTACACGGATGATATGAAGCCTTTTTTTTTTTTTTTTTTTTTGTGACGCGGGGAAAAATGCGTTACGCACACCACCGGTGCCTGGGTGGCCTCCGGTGGTAGTGTGGGACTCCCCGTCGTCTGTCCGACGGTATACCCACTAAACAACCCCGCGAAATGCCATCGGCCGCGTTGGTGTGGTGCCCCGGATCTGTCAGCAACAGGGCACCACTGCGACTGGCCAGCCCCTCAGAAGGGGCCGGACTTCTTCTATCTAGGGGCCGTCCCGGCAAATTGGGACAGCCCCTCCGGCGGCGGGACCATTATGGGGCCAGGTTCCCATCCTGACCCCTAGTCCCACAGGTTAGGGAGGCGGCAGTAGGTGCGCGTAGCGCCTACGCCGCACTCCCGTCCGCCGTCTCCGGAGCGGGACAGCCTGAGGATCGTCTTCCCTGTCCCGCTCCGCGGCCTCCTTCTGGGACATGACGGTCTCACAGAAGGAGGCCATCGCCTGCCAGGCACTGTCGCTCCCGAGCATGTAGCGGACCACGCTCGGGAGCGAGAGGTCCGCGCTTCCTAGCGCGGACACCAGATCGCGGCGCTGCCGAGACCACCTGGGACACTGCTCCAGAGTGTGCTGGGCAGTGTCCTCGGCCGCGCCACAATCGTGGCAGCCTGGCCGCTCCTCCCGCCTCGCGACCCGGTGCAAGTACTCACCGAAGCACCCATGCCCGGTGAGCACCTGCACCATGCGGAAGGTGAGGGGTTTACGTCTACGACGCATCCACGCCTCCAGGACCGGGCGCAGCGCATCCGCAACGCGGACTCCGTACCGCGGCTGCGCCAGGTCCTCCCCCCACCTCCGCATCATCTCCACATGCCCTCGCTGGCGATACCGCCCCACCTCCACCGATGTGGGGCGCTCGCCGAGGCTCCTCCTTTCCGAGACAAACCCGTATACCTCGGCGAGCACCTCCGCCTCCAACTCCCAGGGCGGGTCGCCAGCGAGGGCGGTCGCGGCCGTCCAAGCTACCGTACGGTACCCCCTTATCGCCCTCTGCGCTATGACCCGCTGCGCTCTGCGCAGCTGGGCCCTGTTGCGGCTGCAGAGGGCGTCCGCCCATATTGGGGCACCGTACGTGGCCATACTCCGGCAGACGCCGGAGTACAGCCGCCTGCACGCGGCGCTGGGCCCGCCAACATTGGGCAGGAGGCGACCCAGCGCCGCCGCAGCTCTGATGACCTTCGGCCCCAACCGCTCGAAGTGGGGGCCGAAGGTCCATCTTCCGTCAAGGGTGAGGCCCGGGTAGCTCATCTGGGCACTCACCCTTATTCTTACTCCTCCAATTTGGAGGTGCGCTCCCGAGGGGGGGCCCCGCCTACCGGTCCCGCGGAAGAGGAGGGCCTCGGTTTTATCCAAACGGACCCGAAGCCCAAGCCTCTCTATGCGGCTGACCACCAGTCCTACTCCGACTTCGGCCAGCCGCGCCGCCTCCACAAAGGTCTTACCCCGGGATGTGACTAGGGTGTCATCTGCATAGCAGATGACACTCATCCCGGGGAGGAGACGGCCCCGCAGGACCCAGTCGTATGCGAGGTCCCACAGAATGGGACGGATGATATGAAGCCTACTCTACTTTATCATTACAAAAATATTCGATAAATAGGTTAGCTAGTCACAGAATTTTATTTCTATTTAGTGATTTATTTCTGCAATTATTTATTATCGGCTGATATTGCTATATATTTGCACTAAGTGATTTTTTTCTTCATAACAAAGTTTTATTCTATTAATTTTCATCCTTTACTGCAATCTTCTTCTCTTAGCGTTATCCCGTTTCCTAATCCATTATTGGCGGGGTCCGCCTAAGCCTAAGGATTTGGCGTAGATACTTATATTCACATGACTGCCGTCAGACCTCGATAACCCAGAGAGAAAACCAGATCACTCTTGGGCAAGGTCTTTAGAAATATAATTTCTTATGAGTGCGGGTTTCACGATGTTATCCTTTACTGTGACAAGTGATAATTACAAATATGTACAAAAAACACGAATTTAGTTTAATATTTTTACTTTAATCTCATCATCAATTACTGTACTCATGCAAGTTTAATATAATTAAATAATGTGCATGATAAAGTAAATTTTAATTTAAAATTTACTCAACATAATAATTATCCCTAATTTTTATAATAAGTGAAAAATATTCCATTAATTACGATAACGGGGGCGGCCTAAGCAAATCTAGGAGAAACCATCAGCAGCAAGTGTCACAAGGAGACTTGGTGGTGGAACGACACAATCCAAAGAGATTAGAGTTAAAAAAACTTCTTTAAAAAAGTGGCCAGCTTCCAGATCTTATAAAAACCATGACGCGTATAGGGCCGCGAAACGTGTCACTAAAAGAGTTACAGCTAGAGCCAGACGAGACTACTTACAACCTATGTACGATAAGTTGGAATTGTATGAAGGACAGCTCGTAGATAAGTTGGCACGTTCCAGAGTTAAAGCGACACAGGAATATATCCAGTGTAAAAGACCAAATGCCGGTGCGTAAAACACCTCCACGACAATCTGTAATGCGAGGAGGAGGAGTAAATTTCTGTTCAGTGTAGCATTAGACGTAGTGTCGGACAGCATCAGAGATGCATATGAGCTGTCTCTGTGGTCGCTTATGTACATTGACGATATTGCGCTGGCGAACGCGAACAGGTGCAACGAGTGCCTGGAGAGAGTTGCTGAGAACGGCGGTCTAAAACTAAATGCGGCGATAACCGAGTACTTCGCCTCCAATATCTCAGAACCCACACCAGTTCGCATAGCGCGTCACTGAAACACGGTCTAGATTTTCCTTGGGACGTAAGACACGTTCGAGCGCATGGACCCGTGTAGGTATTTGGGATCTGTCCTCCACACGTCTAGAGACATCAATTACGACGTCTAGATACGCATATCAGCGGCCCGGACCAAGTGGCGAGAGTAGGTTGTTGTCATTTGAGACTCTGAAATGCTCGTTAAGTTAAAGGGATAAATCGATGATTAAACCTGTCCTAGTATGTGGCATAATACTCGTATATGGAAGACCCATACTTGAGCGGAACAAGCAGGAGTATCACGGAGATAGAGAGAATATGCTGTGCTGGATGTGCCGATTGACGCGAAGGAATCACGTATGGAACTCCCGGATTCCCGGTAGCCTTCGTGTCCATGAAACAGCAGACGAACTGCAAAATTGTCGCCTACGCTGGTACGGCCACGTCTTATGAAAATCAATAAGTTACGTGGGAAAAATATTTAGCCATTCCACCTCCGCTGTGTCTTGATGAAGGGTGTTGTTCAACACCCAAGAAGTGTTGACTTGACGTCGTGAGGGATGGCATGATTGCCAATGGTCTCAGTATAAGGGATGCCGAAGAACGCGCGAAATAAAGTTATAAAAGCCGGAATGCGGACCCTGGGCTGCGAAGGTAAAAGCGTACCGTACCGTAGGACGCGACAAGCATTAACGCTCAGGTAATAATGATGATTACGAGCATTTAATATGTTAAGTAAATATAAATGATACACAGTTACCTGCACAAATTTTGCAGGTGCAGTGGTTTCGTTTGTATAAAAAGCTAGATATTATTGTAAACAAATATGTAGGTATGTAATTTTTTTTTAAATAAATGTGTCTGAAACATGCATCACGTGAGTCACTCGTATACGTTATCTAATAATATTTATTTGCGAGCTCATAATAACTTTCTTTTCACAATCACATCGCATTATATCACATTATAACATAAAAATATCTGACATGATAAGATATTATCTCATTTGTCATACATTATCATACCATCGAATTGCTGACTCACGGTCATATATACAGATATATTATAAGTACACATATATACAGGTAACTTTATTATCCCAATATAAAATTCGTTAGTCTTCCGCGAACAAATTTTATATTGGGATAAAAATATGATATGAAAAAAATAGTATGATAATATTATTTATGATAATGTATGACAAATGAAATAACATCTTACGCTGCTATGTATTTTATTGAATCATGCTTAGAATTAGGTTCCGAATCGTCACACTGTTTCAAAATGTTCCATTCCCTATATATCGAATACCTGAATTGTCCATTGATCAAAACGTTTAGTTCCCTATTTGAACAGTTACCAAATTGTACGCTTTCCAAGTTGTTCCATTCGTGATTTTGACCCAAATGTTAATAAAAATTCAATACTCATATTGTCAATTTTATTATATAATCAAATATTTAATGTATGATAGACCTAGTGTAATATATTTACATAAAATATCTATCAAGTCATCTTCATGCTAAATCTCTTGTGGATATAGCAGGGGGAAATGAACATCACTTAAATAATAATTGAACATATCCGATGTATGAGCTTGAAAATACATTAAATAACCTTTTATATTAAATTATCATCTACGATTTTAACTCAATGAAATATATATGATGTAGTAATATATCAGTATTATACGTTGCTACATCGTATATACTTTGTACTAACAGTAAAAAGGAAAAATATTCATTATTTGCTATTACGCGACGGGCTCTAAGCACATCTAACATTTTTTAAATGAATAGAGGTAACAGTGGAGATATTTATTTCTTTGAACAGTTCCGTAAGTGAGTCCTTGAAGTCTATATCGTAATTAAAGAAAATAGCTATTCTTAATATATAAAAATGAATGTTTGTCTGTATGTCCTCTATGGACTCGAATACGGCGGGACCGATTTTGATGAAATTTTCAGGAAATCTTTATATTAGTTTAGCGGGGGTTCCTGTGCAGTTTGGTTGCGATCGGATCACCCGTGCGAAGCCGGCACCGGTCGCTAGTTTATTATAAAATAAAAATTGTTGCAATATCAGACGTTTTTCACCACAACAGTATATCGCACGACATAATACTATGAAAGTAGCTGAAATCCATGTCAGCTACTTTCATAGCATTATGTCGTTTTATTATGCCAAGCGCCAGTAGCCACGTCTGTCAATTGTCTAATTCTCCTAACCGCATATGCGGCAGAACTGAGCTTAATGGCAAGTTTATTTGGGGGTGAAATAGTCTAGTCATTTCAAGAAATACTGTGTCATGAATTAATTCTGTATTGGCAGAAGTTTTTTTTTTTTAGACTATATTTAATACATTTTAGCTGAGTTTAATAAAAGGTTGTTGCATGTGCACCAATTAAAAATGGCAGGCAAAATACCATTCACCGTTGTTAAAAATTTCTTACCGGCGTTAAAATTAAATAGGTATTTTCACCATAGTTATAGGACAGATCATTCACATACACTAAAAATAAAAAGGGATCCAAAATAGATTATATTACATTGTTTTAACTCTATTATTGCAAAGTAGCATATAGTATATGTACTGTTTCTAATGAATGAAGTATTTAATAGTATTTTCATAATTACTATGAAGTTTGCAAAGTTGTTCCATTCAATTAAATTCACTTATAACATTGCAAAATATTTTTTCTGTTATCAATAAACTGAGGTTACTACCGTTTTTAATAACAGTAGTGGAAGACAGTGGATGTAAGGGTTACGTTGTTGCGTTAGTCGTAAAAGTACACTGTAAAGTTTTCACATTAGGCGAGCTACATACATGTTACATGTAGTACAAAATAAACGCATTCAAGTGATTCTACATACAGTACTCATAGCAAGAAGATAAAGATAAAAGTCTTTCAGTTGCCATTAGGCCCTTGCAAGCACTTGGATAGTAAAGACATACATAGTTACATAAGAGTGACATAAACTTTCTTGTTTATTTACGCAGGTTACATCCGAACTTTTGTAAAATGCGGAAAGACTGGGTATGTGATGCCCGGCGCCTTCAAGAAGCATGCCGAGGTCATATACAATATGGAAGTGCTACATGATGACATCTGGGTCATCACATTCCCAAGATCAGGTGAGCGTGGATTTTTTTCTGGACATAAATTGGAAACCCGGAACTCATAGTGCGAATATTATACCAAAGCTCCATTAGATCCACCGACCTCACGATCATTTGAGGTGAACCGCGGGAGATTCTGTCGTGTCGATTCGGTCGTGTTTCGCTGGAACATGAATTTTAAAGACGATGTGTAAGACCGTGTAAATGTAGCTGTTGGTCGGTAGTAAAACGCAATTCTATCCAGAGATAGCAGTCTTTTTGGGAATGTGACTTGTAGAAATATCTGTATTGAAGAATCGATTAGCCTAGAGATGTCATCACGCATAGAACATAATTTATATGTTAATGACGATCTATGAATAATTTGTCTAGTTAAATTTACATTGTATTATCAAATATTAAGTTCCCGAACGAACACTTACCAAATTGTCCGCTTTGAACTATTGATCTATACCATAGATATGTATGTCTGTATATCCTCACGCCAGGTCTCTTGCGGGTTAGACAGTGAAACCATAGATAAGTATATATAAAAAAATGCTTACTATCGGCACAATCGACGGGAGAGATACGCGATATCTATATCTTTCACACTTGTTTGCCTCGAAATATAGCATAGAATAAATTGAGTAGAATAGAATGATGTTTCAGGAACGACGTGGATGCAGGAGCTGGTTTGGCTAGTACAGAACAATTTGAATTTCGCCGCTGCAAAAGAGGAGGCCCTTTACAAAAGATTTCCGATGTTAGAGTTAGTATATACTTAATAAAACCAATTATAGGCTGGTCGATAATGACAAACTGAAAACGAGTGTCGGTGTAAAAATGAGAATAGGCATGCACCGTTAATTTGGATGGGACAGGCCAACCACTCATTCCCACCACTGTGTCTCCTGTGTAGCCAGAATTAACACCGGCGACCACCAAAAAGGCATTGAACACTGAAGTCCATTGTTGTCCCGGGGTTTAAACTACAGCTGCCTTGGAACTCACAACGAATTTAATCAGAAGAAATTTGTCAGGGTAGGAAGTTTCGAATTGGCTTCCCCTCTTGGTAAAGTGAGAGACAGCAATATGACAAATAAGGCATTAAAAAACCTGAAAGAGATGGCTAGTCAAGTGAAGGTCAACTGCCGTGCACCACGGTTTATCAGATATCTAACATAATTGGGACCTAAATTGTGAGTTGTTACTTAACACATCGTACTGTTAATTTGGATATGTACAGAGGAAGAAAGAAGTACGAAACAGATATACAACGCGAAAGTAGTAGTATGTAGGAGCCGAAGAAGGCCAATATCCACCTACCGCGAACAAATTGATCGTATTTTATTAGAAGGTGATATCAGGAGCCCTAGAAAATGGAGAGCGTGCTTGTAAAGAGCTATGAATGTTGAAGAAATGGGCGAGGTGTAGAGGCATCCTGTGTAGGAATCGAACCTAGCATTGCTGTTAAAGTAAGATTGCTAACCACTCTACCACCGATGTATGTATGTAATATACAAAAAAAAATAGTTTAATAGATGATTGATTACGTAGATGTTTTTCTTTTATAGAACTTCATCGATGATACCTGAAGCAGCTTACGGGTTGATAAAATTCAATATCATGAATCTCAAAACATTCCAAGGTCTTGGGGATGCAGCCAAAAAGTCAAGTTGGGAGACAATAAATGAAATGTCATCACCGCGACTCATCAAAACACACCTACCGCTATCACTCTTACCTCCCAAACTACTGAGCACAGCAAAAGTGATATATGTAGCTAGAGATCCAAGAGATGTCGCTGTATCTTACTATTATCTTCACAAGATGGCTGCCAAGTGCTTCATGAAAAGCGATTTCAAGAAATTTTGGGAAGCATTTAGGAAAGATTTGTGTAAGTAAGGAAATGAGGACTTCGATAAAGTCGACGCGCTTGTCATTCCAGCAAGTTAAGCGGCATCGCGGCCTGTCTGTGAATGGATTTAAACCTTTCGAGTTTTTCCGTATTGCGGAGTAGCCAATTCTGACTATTTTCGATAGATTACAGTCGTTTAGCTATCCTAACAGATGTACAACGCATCAAATCTGTTAGGATTATTCCACCTCACAGAAAACCGCAAGCAATTAACGAGTAATTGAAGAGTTTATGAGGAGCTTAATGGTGTCATCGCGCTTGTCACTCAAATCGAACACGCAGATTAAGAAACGGTAACCCCAGTCTGTCTAAGGACGGATTTATCTATCTTGAGGTTCTTCGTTCTTCGGAGGGCATGTTAAGTCGTCGGTTCCAGTGGTTGTCGATAGATCACAGTTGTCTTCGGACGGCTTGAAGACACTGGCCTCCGCCAATCCGAGTTGAGCAGCGTGACGGAGTATACTCTAAACTATTAATCAGTCAGAAATATACAGAAGTTAACAGAACAATCATTCTATTTCAGACTTAAAATTTTCAATTAGAGAGTACGTCACATTTCTCCAGACTGTTGTTACTTACATGGGTCTGGCACATTAAAAGTGACGACCGATGGGCGGGAAAGAATATTTTTGTAAGTAGAAATGTAACGTTCTGATCGAAATTTCGTACGAGAATTTTGTACTCTATTGAATAATTTTACACACACATCGATCTGAAATATAATAAAATTGGTGTTAACATCAATATGTTTCTAACTGACGGAAGTATAAAATGTTACTCTATCTCTACGAGAGATAATCGAAATCAACATGATCAAAGTCATGCGCCTCTAAATCTACGCTAAATGATAAGATATTCTCAAATGCTATTGAATATTTCATAAATTAAAATATGTGACATCAAACTCTCGCTGATAAAGCTAAATGTATGTACTCAAAATACTTGTGATGAGTACTTTTAAATCATACTTACCGATTCTTTGAAAATTTCCACAAACTAAAATGAGATCGGAGAAAAGTTTTCTCGTATTATATTTACAAATTCAATATTTTTTTATAATGTATATGTGCCATTTTGTTCCATTACTTGTTGCCATTTTGTTGGTAGCGACATACTGAAAACGCTTGAAACAATTTTGCGTTACTCTTACTGACACTGCGTTAGGGGCATAAACGTCACAATCACAAATGTTCGTTTCGCAGCTTGTTATTGTTATTGTAATATGTTTATTGTACGTTACATTCAAAATAAATTAAAATAAAAATAAAGCTGTAAAATAAATAAAGGCGGACTTATCGCTAAAAGAGATCTCTTCCAGCCAACCTAGAGTCTTTGATAAAACAATTTACATGCGCGACAGAACAATACTATAAATTTGTTAAATGTAAAGTGCAAGGTTATCTAATAAGTATAACGAATTGACTAATAAACAAAACAATACATAAAAATGAAAAAGAAACTAAAATATGAACATACATTAAATACATAAACTAAAAACAAACAAACATGTGACGCTTTGCCTTTTTTTTGTAATAGAACTTCAAAATGTATCAAATTTCTTCGTTATTTTTTGTTTTGTATGTTATGGCCTGGTAACAAAGACATGTCTCTGTTTTTCATAAGTTTCATTCCATTCCATATCTGTAAAACGATAGAGAATTTTACGATGTTTTCTTCGCAAACTTAATCACGTCTTCCAAAAAGTGCATAGACGTGTTATTTTTAGGTATTCTTCTTCTTCTCCCATTAGTTATCCCATTTCCTAATCCATTAGGATTGACGGGATCCGCTACCTAAGCCTAAGAATTTGGCGAAGATGCTAAATTTTACATGGAGCGACTGCCGTCAGACCTCCACAACCTTGCGGATTGGCGGAGGCCAGTGTTTTCAAGCTGCCCGAGGGCCACTGACTTAGCTTAACGACTGTCATCTATCGACAACCGCCGGGACCGACGGCTTAAATTGCCCTCCAAAGCACGGAGAAACTCGAGATAGATAAACCCATCCATAGACAGGCTGCGGTCAACGTTGCTTAAGCTGCGTGTTCGGTTAGAATGACCCGAGCAACGACGCCATCGAGCTCTCATTTTCATCTCATCTCATTTTTTACACTATCGTCTATTTATTATTATCAATGATACAAACAGATTTTACTGTAACTTTTTACATATATGAAAAAAAATGTGAAAAAAAAACATCAATCTATTACATTTCGAATTGTTTATGTTATGTGAATAGATATTTTGAATATTGCAGTACCGTATACACCTATAATAGAACACACAAACGAAGCCTGGACGAGAAGACATGAGCCCAATATGCATTTCATTTTCTACGAAGATATGATCAAGGTATACTTTCTTTGTGATCGCTACCGACCTAGAAATTCTATAATTATGTTATATAATTATAGAATTTCTAGGTCGGTAGATATATTAGGAGACATCTTATTCTTCTTCTCCTAGCATTATCGCTTTCCCTAATCCGATGAGAGATTGGTGAGATCTGCTATCTAAGAGTAAGAATTTGGCGAAGATACTGAAGGAAAATCTGATGATCTTTCTTATATCAGGTGACACATCTTTCGAAATATACCTGTAATTTCTGTGACGTACGAATTTCCTTTCCAAGTTTTCACAGCCAAAGCACAGCCAAATAACAACCCCCTAGAGAGTTGTTGTGTTCCTGCGTGTGAGTGAGGTCTCCAGTAAGCTCCTAAGGAGTTGCTGTGTAAGCAGCAGAGGAGGCATCGCGCGAGTGATACTTAATTTATTACAAGCGTTAATAGGCTACGGTAACTACTTTACATCAGGTGGGCCGTATGCTTGAATGCCTCCCGACGTTGTATAAAAAAATCCTTACGAAGTTTTCCTTTATTGCCGAGCTAATAATAATTACAAAATACATATTTCCAATAGTCCCAATACCTGCCGTGACCTGTTCATTGGTACATTGTCCCACTGATATCCCCTGGAACGGGTCACGGCGGGTGTACAGCATTACGTAGTCTTTTCGAAGGGGCCTCTACGCGTTGGATCCTTATCCCCGCGCACGCCTATCAAATGACCGGGATTAATACCGGTGAGTTAAAAGATTACAAAATAAATAATAATTTAAAAAAAATTACAAATATGTATATAAATCCGAAATCATAAATTTAGTGGTACCTGTCCCCCACCAAGATTCTAATTGGGGACAAGTCGGTTAACAAGCCTTTATCCACTGGATATTACTCCTCTTTTTACGAGAGATATTATCATACCGTTTTTTAGGTTTATATAACCAACAGTTTGAACTTTCTCATACTGCTAAGGTGGTGAACAATATCTGCTGGGCTTGATAAACAGTTATCACATTCTATGGAGCCTTTCAACACCAAGAGTATCACGAATTCCATGCTGTAATGCCTTGACAAAACTTGAACTACAAGTTCATTCAGAGTGTGATAGTTCCCAGAAGAGAAGCTCTCTAGAACAAAACAGTTCTCTAGAACATACACCCCAACGTGTGTTCTTGAGTGTCATTACTCAAATGTTCGCTCACATATGCGTATATTTGAGTGCCCAATGTGTTAAAAATAATTTCCTGTAAACAGAGAGCGCCGCGATTGTCGAAGGAGTTATAGGCATCATATCAAACAATTCCTTTGAACTAACAATGGGTTTACAATGGTTATTGTACAATTGGTAGCATAAAGGGAGCCAAAGACTTAAGGACTAAGGCTCAATATCGTATGAAAGCTAGGGATTGTCAACAAATATCTATTCAGCTTATCCCTGAACCGAGTCACAAGGCCTATTCGAAGATATCAACGCGCTAGTGATGCTTTTTGTATTGTTATAAGTAATTTTAAATTTTCACGATTGTTTATATTATAGCCCCGTACTTACAATAGGTATACACCTAATCGTATAATAATAAATATATAATAATAATAGTCTTAGGGTTAATGAGGTGCCATATTACAGGAACATGCCCAAAACAGTTCTCGAAAATGACCATGCCACATTATGACATTATACTGGGATCGATCTATTGTCACTTACATGACTATTGTACTCAAAAAGCCTGACATTGTATTAATAGATCGATCGACGTGCCAAACAATCATTGTTAACATGCTATTTCATATGGCGTTAAACTTGTGCAAGCTAAAGAAGATAAACGAAGAAAATATCTCAATTTAACTTACGAGATTGCCGATGTGGGATGTCGATTCAACAATAATAAATAATTATTTTCTCTTTATAGTACATGATATATGTTTATAGGCTAGTGTACTTCCTTGTAAGAGTCATGAATCTTCACGCTATCCAATATTAAAAAGCGATAATTTTATAGAACAGAATCTAATACCATGGATACTAAACGACTGATTACATACCTACGTTCTTCTTTATAATACTTGAAACGCAACTGAACGCACTGGTTAAGCAACGTACAGCACAAACTGTCTATGGGTGGATCTATCTATCTCGAGTTTCTCCGTACTTTGGAGGGTTATTAAGGCCTCGGTCGAAACTCCCCCAGTTGAACGGATACCTCTGCAATTAGATGAATAAGAAATACTTGAAACACCCAGTACAAGATAAATATACTTACATGTTTATGTTCACAAATGTTTAATTCCATTAATTTATTAAAAGGTAGAAAAAAATAGTCAGGTGCGTAAGCATTTAGTGCTTTCAATCTACCACGCAGTCGATAGGTATGTAATAGATAAATTCATTTTTTCAGGATTTACCCACGGAAATCACAAAAGTATGCAAGTTCCTCAACAAAGAATATACAAATGGACAGATAAAGCAATTAGCTGATCATCTCAGCTTTGACAGCCTTCGAAAGAGTAAGGCAGTGAATAACACGACAAAGGGAAATCTACAATTTGTACGGAAAGGTATGTACTACGAATAATGATTTTATTAATACAAAGTCAGGAGATATACAAGCATACAGCCCGCTGATATGAAGTGATTTCCGTAGCCTATGAACGCTTGCAACACAATTGCAATGCATGAATGTCAGTATAGACGGTCGTAACCGCACTGCAATTCACCTGACTGGGAAACGAACTGTTAGAATAATAGATAATGAATAGCTGTAGTTTCAGATCTAACTATATTTTTGCAAATTAAATCATATTTAACTAGTTTTATTCATATTTATTGGATATTGATCGTGTGTCATTGCTTTAATGTAGATGGAAAACCTTGTCTATGCACGATATGTGAGTCTATGATTTTGTATATCCGATCGACTCTCTCTTGTGTGCTGTCTTGTAAGAGAAACAGCTATGTAGGCTTAGGCAAACTATTAATGTAAAACTAATGCTAGTAAATAAACGTCTAATCTGCTTTACTTGGGCTATTTT
Source organism: Pyralis farinalis (assembly GCA_947507595.1). NCBI lineage: Eukaryota > Metazoa > Arthropoda > Insecta > Lepidoptera > Pyralidae > Pyralis > Pyralis farinalis. Next base: position 31,954,051 of record OX382269.1, on the reverse strand, counting down.
CATTTATCTTTCCATTAGGTTATGGGCCCAGAGCTCATAGTAAGTCAGATTGACACAGTATAGCTTAGGAGTGCTAAAAACGGCAACCATTGAAAAAGGTCACGCCGATGTCACTTGGGGTAGGTTTCTATTTTCAGCTTGATAGACAATAAAAACAAAATGGAAATAAACACATTAGCACCAAATATATATAAAATTCCGTCATTGGAAAAAGGTAACTTTGGAAACTGGCTGTTTAGACTTGAGATGAACCTGGATGAAAAAGGCTGTAAAGGGGTTATAAAAGAAAGACCACCGGCCGTAATGAGCGCTGAAATCAAAGCACAAGATGCAAAAGCAAGAAACTTAATCGTACAGGCGCTGACAGATAATCACCTGGAATATGTGAAAAGTGCCAAAAATGCCTACGAAATGGTCGAGAAACTTAGAACTGTATTTGAGAGAAAAAGCACTATGACAAATTTGTATCTAAAAAGACAGCTAATGAGTCTTAAATGTAGTAAACGTGAAAACATAGAGGAACATTTTATGCGATTTGACAAAATAATTCAAGAAATTGAAGCAAATGGAGCCAAAATGGAAGAGAAAGACAAGGTATGTCAACTCTTATTAAGCGTAGAAGATGCTTATCAGCGTGTGGTAACTGCACTTGAGACGGCAAACATAGAATTGACCATAGATTTTGTGAAAAGTAAGCTGTTGGATGCAGAACTTAAAGAAAAGAGTAACAACTATCCGAGTACTTCAAATAGCGAGTATGTATTCCAAAGCAGCACTTTAAAATGTTTTGCATGTGGCAAACCAAACCATTTTGCCAGAAACTGTCCTAATCGTTCATCAAATCAGCGTCATAGAGGAAATCAACGTGGAAAAGGTAATCAAAGAAATTTTAGAGGTGTGCAAAATAATCGAAGGCACAATGCGAATATTAGTGAAGACAAAGAACAAGTAAACTTTGTAGCGGCACAGGCATATACATCAATAAGCCACGAGAACGAAATAGAATTTGTTATCGACTCGGGAGCATCATACCATATGATAAATAAAAAATATGAAAAGTATATGACCGATGTCGAAGAAATTCAAGAGATCGAAATTCAAGTAGCGAACAAGAATATGATATCAAGTAATAAGAAAGGAAAGTTAGTAGCATTTTGGAAAAATAAGCAAATAACTATAGAAGACTGTCTTATTATGGATAAATTGTCACACAATCTTATTTCAGTTATGAAATTAAATGAAAAAGGTCTGACAGTAACATTTGGTAGAAATTTGGTTATTATCAGTAACAAGAAAACAAATGTAACAGGGCAAAGTAATGGTAAACTGTACATAACAAAAATGAGTATTGTAGAAAAAGCTTTAGCCACTGAAAATAAGGATACAACCTTATGGCATAGAAGGATGGGTCATTTGAACTATGGTGGAATGAAAATACTAGGTCTACCACTATCTAACGAACGGTGTACAATTTGCATGGAAGCAAAAGGAACGCGTTGTCCATTCAAACAAATTCTAACACCTAGGACAAAACATATTGGTGAATTAATATACTGCGACATTGGAGGACCTGTATCACCTACATCAAGAAATGGAGAAAAATATTATTTAACAATAATAGACGATTACTCACATTTTACTGAAGTTTATTTATTGCAATCAAAAAATGAAGCAAAAGAATATATCATGAAATATATAAAGAGAATGCAAAATAATGGAACAAATGTAAAGAGAATTAGAACTGATAGAGGAACAGAATTTCTAAATCAAACACTTAAGAAATTTTATGATGAAAATGGTATCAGACAAGAAACAACATGTAGCTATACTCCACAACAAAATTCTATTTGTGAAAGAATGAATCGTACACTGATTGACAAAGTAAGAGCATTATTATTAGAGACAAACTTACCTAAATACTTATGGGGAGAAGCAATCAGATGTGCAGCATATACAATAAATAGGTCGCCCACAAAAGCATTAAAAGGTGAAACGCCATCAATGATATGGTATGGTAAGAATGAGTTGGACAAACTGCGAGTCTTTGGATCAAAAACATGGTGTGTCATATTACCCAGAAAAAGTAAACTGGATGCTAGAGCAAAACCTTTAATTATGATTGGATATTGTGGATCAGGATACAGATTATGGGATCCAAAAACGAATGAAATTATAGAATCAAGAGATGTTCGATTTGATGAGACCAAATACAAATATCAAGATGACAAAGAATGTAATAATTATTACATATCCTATGAACAAGAATATAAACCAAGCATACAACACGAAGATAGAGCAAAGATAGAAAGTCAAGTAAGAAATGAAAAATCGAAAGAAAACCAAGACATAGAGGCCCCGCTAAACAATGATGGAATAGCGGAATATGAAACTTATATGACAGGCGATGAAGAAGTGTCAGAAGAAGAAACATGTCAAAAGAAAACTAAAAGGTCACGAAATCCCCCGAAAAGATTTCAAGAGTTTGATATGTCACATATAGCTTATGCTTTGATGTCAGAAGATCCGACTTGCTATACAGAAGCAATTGAACAAGGGGAATGGTTAGAGGCCATAGAAAGCGAACTAGAAGCGCATAGAAAACTTAAAACATGGGAAGAATGCGAGTTACCAAAAGGACACAAAGTTATTGATACTAAATGGGTATTTCGAACAAAACCAGATAATACAAAAAAGGCCAGGCTAGTTGCTAAAGGATTTCAAGAAGAAACCACCACGAATGTATATGCACCCGTTGCTAGAATGTCAACAGTGAGAATATTCCTGAATAAAGCACTTCAAGAAGATTTAGCTATAAAACAATTGGACATTCCTACTGCTTTTTTAAATGGTGAACTAAAAACGGATATCTTTATAAAATATCCTGAAGGATTAAAAAGAAAAGAAGGAAAAGTGCTTAAATTGCGAAAAGCTTTGTATGGACTAAAGGAAGCACCACGCTGTTGGAATGAAACATTAAATCACTTTTTAGTAAACCATGGATTTAAACAATCACAGAGCGATTTCTGTTTATACACAGGGAAAGATGTATATATCCTAATATTTGTTGATGATATTTTAGTAATAGGCAGAGGACAGTCGATCATAGAGAAGCTAAAAGCAGAATTTCAGGCAAAAGATTTGGGAAATATAAGTAAATTTCTTGGTATGGAAATAACTTGTTCTAAAAGGACGCTGGAAATAAAACAAACACAGATAATTGAAAAGATTTTATTAAAATTTAATATGCAAGATTGCAAGGACATAAATACACCAATGGAAGTTGGATTGAACATAGATGAAAATGAAGACATTTTGACAAACGTCCCATACAGAGAACTCGTTGGTTCACTAATGTACTTGGCGACAGTTAGCAGACCAGACATTGCATATGCTACTGGTTTCCTTAGCAGATATATGCATCGTCCAACATCCACTCTTTGGAAGGCAGGGAAAAGAATCCTCAGATACCTGAAACATACAAAAGAAAATGGATTAGTATACAAGAAAGAAGATAATAATAATTTATTAGCTTTTTCAGATTCCGACTTTGGTTCAGAGAAAATAGACCGGAAAAGTGTGAGCGGAGTCGCTATTTTTTATCAAGGCAACTTGATAAGTTGGAGTTCGAAGAAGCAGTCTACAGTGGCACTCTCAACAGCAGAAGCTGAGTATGTTGCTGCAGCCTTAACTGTAAGTGAAACAGTGTTCATCATTGGAGTTTTAAAAGACTTACAGTGTAGTAATAACTTAAAATGTTTTTTGTTAATTGATAATCAGAGTACATTAAAAATGATAGAAAGTTATGAAAATAGTAAAAGAACGAAACACATAGATATTAAAGTACATTTTATTAAAGATAGTATAAATAAAGGATTGTTAACATTACAATATGTACAAAGTTCAGAAAATAGAGCAGACATACTTACCAAATCATTGTCGAAAGTGAGGCACAATTATTTGTGCAATTTAATTGGATTAGTAAGTAACTAAGTTATTACAGTAATTTCATGTTTCCTGTATGTAATTGTTATCAATGTAAACTCGTTGTTTCATAACCGTACTATAGACACAGAATATATAAATGTCACTTGTGTTTTGAGTAATAAATAAGTACTTTATTTTGTAAATTGTATGTTTCCTTGGTTAGCAAAAATAATTATGTTAAATGTTTGGAGGTTATGTTTATAAATTTATATGTCATCGACAGTGTTGCCAGGAAATTAATAATAGTACCATTTTGTAGATTTATGTTGCAAGTTCAAGTTTATTTTGATTTGTATAATTTTAAAATGGAACTTGATCTTGAGCCGGGGTATTGGATATTGATCGTGTGTCATTGCTTTAATGTAGATGGAAAACCTTGTCTATGCACGATATGTGAGTCTATGATTTTGTATATCCGATCGACTCTCTCTTGTGTGCTGTCTTGTAAGAGAAACAGCTATGTAGGCTTAGGCAAACTATTAATGTAAAACTAATGCTAGTAAATAAACGTCTAATCTGCTTTACTTGGGCTATTTTCATTTATCTTTCCATTAATATTTATATCAAAATATAATAAATAGTATTTAGTTATTCTTTTAAAAAAATATAATTAATTGTCATAAACAACATTTAAAGTGTTCACAACTTTATAGTGTGACAATCAGTTAGTCCGTGGGTAAAACATGAACAAAAATTTTTGAAAATTGAAGGGTTTGCGAATTCAACATTTTAAAAATCCAACATTGTGGTCTATAAGTACTGAGCCGTGGAAGATCCCATTGAAGCCTGGAAGGCGTTGGAGCCTCGTGGTGTGAGCATCTTGACCGACCTGCCGCACCGCATATCGCTCACTGGAAAAATTCCGAACCAATGGTTACTGAGTGTCATCACTCCAGTTTTCAAAAGAATGGGATCAGTGCTGGTGTCAGTTACCGTGGTAAAGGTCATGTCTTACACTATGAAGCTCTTCGAGCGGATAACGGACTCCCAGAGCCGGCAGGAGTGTATTGTTTCAGAATGTCAGTATGATATGGCACTATGGACCCCGTTTCTGCCCTAAGAGTCGTCTGCATTTTCCGTTTTTAGACCTTCGTCTTTGTTCTTCACACTATTGCACGATGGTCTGGTGGATACTGAAATCCAAACGGGTGCCGGGACATGTATTTCGATTCTTATACCATAGTTAGGACTGCCGTTGGCACAGTCCTTTCCAATCACTGTCGGGGTTTACCATAGATCCGTCCTTAGTCCGTATGTGTACCGCGTAATATTAGACGTACCGTCGGACAGCATCAGAGATGTACATGAGAGCTTCCGTGGTCGCTCAAATATGCTGACTATATTAAGCGAGCGGATGTGGACAGGGGGCGCCTGATGCGACGAGTGAATGCTTGGAAAGAGTCGCTTGATAATGTCTGTCTGAAACTAAATGTGGCAAAGGCCGAGTTCCAGGCCGGCAATATCTCGGATCCTACACCCGTTTACATCGGCAAAGACTCGTTCAAGCCCACTGATCTGTGTACGTTTTTGGGATCTGTCCTCCACGATTCCTGGGACATCGATTACGATGTCAATGCGTGCATATCAGTGGGTTAGGCCAAATGGCGTGAGATGGCTGGTGTTATTTGTGACCCTAAACTGTCGGTGGAGCTAAAAAGACAGGTTTATAAATCCATCGTTAGACCTGTCCTTTTATATGGCAACAAAGTTAGGCGGCCATTTGAGCGACACAAGCAGGACCTGCGTGTCACGTAGATGAGTATGCTGTGCTGCGTGCGGAATGTGCTGAGTGACGCGAAAGGATCACATGAGGAATTCCCACATTTGCGATAGCCTTCGTGTCCGTGACATAGCACACAAGCTGCAAGTGTGTCTCCTACGCTGGTACGGCCACGTCTTACGAAAACCGGCAAGTTACGTGGGCAACAAAATGTCTAGCCATGCCACCTCCGCCGGGTTCTGGTAGAACTAGTAGGCCCAAGAAGTACAGGCTTGACGTCGTGAGGTATGACACCAATTGTCTCCATTTCGCTCGGTCCTTGGCACCACTCGGCAATCCCTATTGGATTAGGGATGCCGAAGACCGAGAGAAATGGAAGAGTAAAAGCCGCCTCTTAAGTGAGCGTAGAACGCGACGGGGTTTAACGTTCGGATAATGATAATAAATAAATAAATATTGTCGGACAAATTACACAGCGCCACCTAGCCACAAAGTAAGGGAAGCTTGTGTTATGGGTACTAGACAACTGATAAACATACGTAAATACATTTTTTTTTGTAAATACATACTTATTATACATAGGAAATACCCAGACCAAGAGAAACAGACATGTTCATGCACACAAATGTTTGTACTGTGTGGGAATCGAACCCACGAGCGTTGGTGTCAAAGTAGCGTAGCAGCGCGTTCCACCACTGCGCCACCAAGTTCGTGATGATGAAGGACTAAATAGTGGAGTGCATCATCTATAAACGAGATTAGAGTTGAGTTTAAAATTGATAATGAGTTAGCAATTATACACTAAAACGTTGCGAAAATAAATATTCAGAGTTCATCACTTAGATTTATATTTACATACAAACTTCAATGGCGTCGCAAAATTCATATTGTCGGAAGGCATACAAGCATACGGCCCACCTGATGTGAAACGGTTACCGTAGCCTGTGAGCGCTTGTAATATATTAAGTATCACTCGCGTGATGCCTTCTCTGCTGCTGCCACAGCACCTACTCCTAAGGAGCTTACTGGCGACCTCACTCATACGCAGGAACACAACAATCATCTAGCGAGATGTTATTTGGCTGCGATTTTCTGTGACGTGGAGGTAGGTACTTCCCCAGACGGGCTGCTTTGATGCGCCCTACCGAGTGTCAATATAGTGAGTATTAAGACATAATCTTTCAATTTGACAGGTGAAGCAGGCGGCTGGATAGCACATTTCGATAAAGAAATGGAGATTCAGGCTAAAAAATTTCTTACTGATAGACTTACAGGCCTCGACTTGAGCTATTCATCATTTCCATCAGCAAAAACGCCCATTAACAAGAATAAGCGATGTCGTACAAAAAAATGACAATCTTGGAAGTGAAGGAAATTTAAATTACAGAAGGACGAATGATGAAGTGTTATTTACAAAATTTTAAATAAAAAATTTTAGTACGTAAGTTCGAAAGCTAGAAGTAAAAAATTTAAATGTGACAATCTGTGTTGTTGATCTGATGATAAGCTGTATTGTTTTATTTTATGTTTTTTTTTTGTATTGATTAACTTAGTAGCAAAATGTATGTGTTTATGTAGGTTATCTATACTAATGAAAAGAGTTATGAATGTTTAAGAAGCGAGTGAAGTGTCTAAGGACCGCGTCTTATGGCGCTCGGCTCTCTCTACCTACCCCGCAAGGGATTTGGCGTGAAGCTATAGATAGATTGATTTATACTAATATGTAAAGCGGAATAGTTTGTTTGTTTGAACGCGCTAATCTCTGGAGTCGGATATGAAAATATTTTTGTATTTGATAGCCCTGTACTTGAGGAAGACTATAAGTTATTCAATAACCTTTAGTGGCTGAGGAAAAAGAAAGGAAATAAAAAAACGGTTCCAACGAAGTCGCAGACTTGGGCTAGTCATATATAAAGACAGTGAAGTGACCACCATAGTCACGTGAAAACAATAGATTAGCCGTTGCTGTGACAGAATTGACAATAGAGCAAAAAGACTACATGTCTATTTATTATATATGTATTTTTGACGTGATAACGTCTTAAAAATCGACGAATGCCAGGTGCACGCACGAAAAAGCATGACTCATTGTTCCGCGTGAGCCGAGCGTGCAAGCGAGAGCGCGAAACAAGCGATAGAGAGGCACAATCGGCCTAAGCGTTCGGTTATGACGCATCTATCTCTCTTCCACTCCATCGGCCGATGCGTCCGAGTAGCAGAGAGACAGCGGCAGCACACAACCTACACCTGAATTGTTTTGTCAACTGTTGAATGTTTTCTTATGACGTTATCACATAAAAGTATCGTCCGTAAACCGACTTTACAGACAACTAATTTTTTATTTATGTTTTTTATACTACGTCGGGAGGCATATAAGCATACGCCTGATGTAACGCTGGTACCGTAGCCTTGCGATATATTAAGTAAAACTCGCGCGATGCCTCCTCTGCTGCTCCCACAACTCCCTGGGAGCTTACTAGTGACCTCACTCACACGCAGGAACACAACAACCCTTTAGGGAGTTGTTATTAGGCTGCGGTTTTCTGTGAGGTGGAGGTCCCAGAGCCCGCCTGGGGAAGTCCCAGGCGGGCTGCTTTGAAGCGCCCTACCTCTCTTAAATGTATATTTTAATTCTAAATTAAGTTAACATTGCAGTTCTGGATTTCTGTTTAAGAATGATGATAAATATAACTTACATCGTGTCTATATTTTTTATTGATACTTGTAACATATAACTTGTAACATATAGATATTGTAGACATTAATAACAAAAATGCAATAGAAAAATTCACCTCCTCTGCCTAGATGGGGTTCAAAACCGTGACCATCCGATCACCGGGTACTTTTCCAGCCGAGCTACCAGACAGATTGGTGATGGTGGCGAATTTTTCCATTTCTAAATATCGCTGTAAAGCACTATCTACCTACTAAGTGGAATTAGAATTACTGCTGGTTCTTACTAATGAGATTCAGCTACTCTTTATCGTTACCAAACGAATCATGTATAGGAACAATTTACATTTGCATTCACATTCTCAAATTTCAAGTATCAACATCTTACGGTACTCAGATGAGGTGCTGTCTCAGAAGCATTTTGAAAACGCCCAGATCTTGCCTAGAAAGAGTACTTTTAAAATCATAAAAACATTGACATCTTTTTTCGGTAATACCATTTTCCCGAACTTTAATCGGTCATAAAAAATAATTACCAAGCGATTTAGCCACAATTTTTGAAAAAGAATCTGTGTTTTAAAAATATAATATTCGAAATTCAAGCATAAAAACGCTTTCGAATATTATATTTTTAAAACACACAGACATTATAATTTTAAAACAGACAGACACAAATAGTACATAATATTCAGTGCAGTCCATTAATTGATTTTAATATTAGTTACTGTTCACAAATTAATTTTTACATCCGCATGGATTCCCAAAAAGAAATTAACTAAACTATGTAGATGTAGATGTTAATGATTGTAAAGCACAAGCTATATGTAATTTGATTTGTTATTGATATAAAGAAAATATTCATCTTATGAACTTTATATCTCCAATAAAAACTAATTTCCAAAATCAAAATTGTTAATTTCACCTTAAATTTCCTTGAGTTTTATAAAGTTACAAAACTTATGGAAACGTGATCTGGGTAGGGCTAAGAGATCAATAATCTAGGACAAACGCGGTCGAATGTGAGCGTTGTGAAAATTGTGTGACACTTCTAGACCGCATTCACAATGATGATTTAAGAACAGAGTTGCTTGGAAAGAATATCGGTGTCAAAATAAGAAGAAGCAAGCGTCGATAGTTCATATATGTAGAAAGAATGCAGAAGGAAATAATTATGAAACAGATATAGAAGGTGTCGAGGATTTCGACTTCCTTTCGAACGTTCGGACGTTCGAAAGGAAGTCGAAAACGTTCGGACACCGCGAGCGATTTTTGTATGAATCGGAACATATATAATTAATCCATCCATGTCGGTAGATGTAATAATTGAATAACCAATGTAAGACAAATGTCACCTTAGTCTTCCTGCGACCACGGATGCTGCAAAGCATTCGAAACGTCAGGTTCAACAAAATAAATAAAACACGCGATACTTCCGTTAAAAATTGTTTAATTCAATATAGTATAAAGATTTGATGTGTACTAATAACCTTATCGATTGCCACTGTAAACTACATACAGGTCTCATTTTCCATTCACTAATCTATATAAAAATAGGTGAAACAAAACAATTCATTGGTGTTGCTCCTCTGTTTGCCAACTGAAGGATTAATGAGCTATAGTGGTAAAGAAATAGTAGAAAAAAAGTTGGAATCGATAATCACAGGTTAGAATCTGGAATCAATTCATAGAAGTTTTCTTCAAATTTTCAATAATGATTATTATCGAATTCCACTATTGAGGTGGTCACTAGTACAAATTAGTAATTATTTAGGTTAGGTACAGTTCGGAATGGGGCGTATTTTTTTTATTAAGTACTTACACATAAGTCAGAACGAAAAATACTATTGTCTCTAAATCAATACGATGGAAAATCTAGCAATTACAAGTTGAATTCGTAATTTAGCAACATTCATATTAAGATTTTCAACTATCAATAAATTTTTATTCTTTCACACAAAATTGATTTTCAATTATTATATTTTCTTTGCGCTTCCTTAAATATTAAATACAACAATTGTAAAGAGATTGAATTATTAAATTCCCTATTCGCTACCACTCTAAACTACATGATATTTCTTTATTGATGTCGAATTATTTAGGTTACCTAGCACTTATTTTCATTGTCTTTAACTTGTATAAGTGATATATATATATTATTATATATTAAAATGAAAATGTTCATTTTATTGTACATAAATATGCAGGGTTCACAATATTTTGCTGGAACCTCCTCTTTACATGTACGATGTCTGTGACAAGAGACATCGCTCTTATATATATCTCTCAATTTAACTTAATTTTTAAAAGTATATTGCATATGTGGTGTATATGTATATGACATATACACACAGATATGCCATACGTAATAACCGGCATGGTAACCAATCCCAAGAACATGTTCGTAGGGCTAGGCATGGGTTGTTCTGAATGTAATTATAACACTGTGTTCGTCATTAGGAGATGAGACTCTCGCAATACAGGTTCCTATGAAACTCAGTGCGGAAAACCAGTTCGTCACAACAAGAATATACATTTCTTGGTCTTGTATGTACCTACAGTTATAATAATTCGTGTTATAGTTGTATTATGTAAAAAGTTGTGGAGATGAAATGAAGATTTTTTTATCTTATTAACATCAACGAAAATTTTCAACATTTGACCAAAAAACCATCCTTAATTTTAAATACAACATACTAAACCATTCACAGCTGCTGTAATGTATTAAACAGGTTATTTTTTCTTTACTATAAAATAGCTACTAATTATTGCGGAATTCTATCAAACTAAAGTCTTTTAAAATCATAAAACATATGACCTGAAATCTTTTTTCGTTAATACCATTTTCACGAACATTAATCGGTCATAAAAAATAATTACCAAGTGACTTATCCACAGTTATTAAAAATGAATCTGTGTGTTTTTAAAATATAATATTTAAAATTCAAACGTAAAAACGCTTTCGAATACACAGGTTGGTAGGAACACACAGGTTTTATGTGCAGCAAATAGCACAAAATATTCAGTGTAGTCCTTAGTAGTAATCTTGAATAATTCCTGAGGTTATTTTCTGATTATACATATAATATAGTACAGTTTTTTCCCACTATCCGATTGGAGACTTGGTGTGAAGTTACTTTAATTGACATTAGTATTAGTCAAAACTTCAGTGCTACTTGTTCTAAAACAGAATAATCACAAAATAAAATTAGGTGACATCAAAATTAATAAAGTTAACATCAGAGGAATCAAAGTTTTTTTAAATGTACAAATTATGCAAATTATGATCAGTTTTAGAGGATATGGTCTGCTCGAAATGGCACGCCGACATTGTAGTGCGTAAATCCATAGATCCGTGGCGAGACAGATTAAAGGCCTGTCCAAAGCCAAAGGCCATTTCGAATAGAATCGTTTTTGTTTTTTTCGCTGAGACTTCCATAAATATGTACATATATATTTTATTACTTCATAAAAAAATAAAAGCATATTCATTGGTGACAGAACTTATCGCCGGATTGATGCCCCTATCTCTCTTTAAAGCATCCTGACCATAACAAGCAGACATGTTTATGCACACAAATGTTTATCCTGTGCGAGAATATAACCCTGACATAACCTTCGGATAAAACACGACCAATTTGGTCATTGTAGGTAGGTCTTGGTCTTCCACGGCTCCTACATCCTTTCACTTTCGTATTATATATCTGTTTCGACATTCGGTAATGTGATCTTTATAAATCATGGTTACTCATTATTATTTACAAGAAATCTACTAAGTTAACGCAATAGTCGTGCTAGAATGAACTTCTATTATTCCATGAATGTGGAGCACCCCCTGCATACGCTATGAAGCAGATTGTGTTCGCAACTAGTTTAATATAATCTTCAAATTGGGTAAGTTCCCGTATAGACCTTACTTATTAGCGCACAGCCGTCTATCGATTAGCTGTCGAAACTTCGACTTCTATTATGCAGCTTAGGGCGTTATCACATTGGCTGTTCGCGAGCGCGAACGTGCTTTCAGGTAAGCAGATTCCACTTAGTTTGAAAGCGTCATCTAAACCTAAACTCACAGTTAATGGACACTAGAAAATCCTCAGTCATCGACTTGAGCTATGGTAGGAGTTAACTCATGTTCAGATAGTTTTATATAGTAGCTATGTTCGTTTGTATAAAATGTTGTGCAAGGAGTGACGTTTTACTTTACATAAGTGAATGTTGCCATGTTATTCGTTTGATTTTTCTGCAAATATACGAAATATTTACTCCAAATGTTTAAGGGACGAAACTTTAGAGCTGTCTGAAGATTGCAGTGGATAAAGAAGTGGCCTAGTAGCACGTCCCAAAAATTATATTTCGAATGACGTGTATAACCTAACCTCAAAAAATCTTATTACTCTCTGGGTTGTAGAGGTCTGACGGCAATCGCCCTAGCAAAAATCAGTATCATGCAATTTGATCTAATCTGCTTTACGCTACCAATTAATTCATACGAACTAGTGCCTGCTGGCACCCACCCACTGCCGTTAGTACATGCAAAATACCGTCGTTGACATGGCTGCTACTGTAGTCTCGGGCTCGGCTGGCGCGGTCGTTCCCGCGATTGCCCGCCCTCTGGAACAGAAAACGCATGCAGCCGCTACCGTTGCCGTCATGGCGGCTAGAAAGACGAAAATCCAAGGGACGAACCCTTTACCAATGACAGTGTGCTTATAAATGCTCTTAATGTTTGTTCACTTTTAAACGTATGTAGTTCGTGAGCATATGAGTAATTTTTGGAGAAACTTTTTTTTAAGATAATGTTACCTGAATACTATCTTTTAATTTAGATAAACTCACATATTTCTCTTTATACAAAGTCGGAAGACATACAAGCATACGGCCCACCTGATGTAAAGCGGTTACCGTAGACTATAAACGCTTGTAATATATTAAGTATCACTCGCGCGACCTCTGCTGCTAGCACAGCCACTCACTAGGAGCTTACTGGTGCCTCACAAGAACACGACAACTCTCTAGAAAGTTGTTATTTGGCTGTGGTTTTCTGTGAGGTAGACGTACTTCCCCAGACGGACTGCTTTGAGGCGCCCGAACTCTTTTAAAACATCCAGACCAAGACATGTTTTGTGTGGGAATCGAACCCACGAGTATTGATGTCAAAGTCGCGACATTCACGACTGCGCCACCGAACTCGTCAAATGTAAGTGAATGTGATACTCAAAACCCTAAGTTTATCGATGAATAGATTCTAGTCAAGATACGTATATACGTACCCATAAGTAACAACTTTCAGGATCTAACTCGGCTTTATTCGCGGTTTGTCGCGTACAATACATAAAATCGGTTCTTTGCAATACTCTTCGTTGACTGTGCGAGTTTTCAACTACACCATGTGTAGGTATATATGTTTTTGTATATAAAAACAACCCACCCTCCAATATTTTGTCACAACCAATAACATTGCATACCACTAAACAAAGCGTCTATTACATTCGCGGCTGCACAACACAGCTTACGCGATCTGACCACAATGTAGTGATATATGAGTAAGTTAAGTAGTACAGTTTGGATTTTTATGACAGAACTACTGCAATGCTCTTGCAATGCATTAGAGTCGAAGGACTGCCCCTTTTCAAGATCACAAACTGTGAATAATTAAATTTAATTTACTGTCGTGTATGCCTCCTGACGTAAAAAAATATTGCGGAATTGTCCCTTGCTATCTTCGGTTAGATATAGGTCAACAGATGGATCCAACTCGGCTGCGCAGTGTTGGGAAAACTTCGACACATCTTCTAGGCCAAAATACCTCAACGCCTAAATGACGAGGTCTTCGAACAGTCTATGTTGCCAGTAATGACATACGGAACTGAGACGTGGCCCTTGCGAACCGTATGGGGAAGCTCAAGGACGTTCAGCGTGTTATAGAAAAAGTTTCAGAAATGAGGATATTCTCTATAGAACTAAGATAACTTATATAGCTCAAAGTATAAGCAAGCTGAAGTGGCAGTGCGCCGGCCACATAGTTCGTAGAACCCACAACCGCTGGGCAAGGAAGGCCCTCAAATGGTACACGCAGCGTGGAACGACTCCCTACTAGGTGAAGCGACGACCTCTAGAGGTTTATAGGGAGTTGATGGATGCAGGTGGCATAGCATCGAGACAAAAAGACGAGACGGCCCTCTAGAGAGGCGGCCTATGTTCAGCAGTGGACGAATACGGGCTGAGATGATGGTGTGATGATGCATTTAAAAGTTAATTTTCGTTATAACTCACTAAAAGCAAATTTTTATCAGCATGCAGTTACTTACGATTTCATTACTAAGCATATTAAATTAAAATGTCATCCTGTGCTAGATGTATTCACAAACATCAAAGTGAATGAGAGACAGTTGTGGTGAATAAAACTTAGTTAAGCGGAAATTATTGCTTTAGCACTCAATCTAGTAATAACATAGATATCGCTATATGAAACTAAAAAAGTAAATATATTACAATTCAACTTTGGCCACTACTAAAAACGTACTAAGCTTTACAGTAGTAATCAGAGGAAAGAAAACACCATCACACACTTTGCTTGTTTGGTACAGCACTAGGGAATAGAGAAGCAGTGGATGTATATATTTTTTTATATATTTGTACAAAATATATACTAATAGCCTAGTAGACAATAAAGATTTTTTTTTAAAAATGCCCTTAGTTGCAATTCCAATGATAATATACTGCCTAAAAATTACATTATATAACTTGTTAAGGAAAATTAAATTTATTCATAAAAAGGTGTTGAAAATCTTTAAAAAGTCTGTTATTTTAATCACCGGACATCGAGCAAGTCCTTAATTGAATCGATTCAATGTCTTTAATTGAGAAGTCGGAGGGAGGACAAATTGCCAGCTAGACGCCTTTACCATTTTTGTTCCTTGCTGCTTTTTAAGCTCTAGTTATGTAATTGTATAATTGAATGATGACTTAATCGCTTAAAATGTAATTAGTAATTGCAGTGTACATACAGCTCTTATTGTAATGTAATTAAAAAAATGTTAATGTATCAATTTAAATGTAGATACAGTGGCTTGAACGTTGAGCTAAGAGCAGATCACACTCAATACTTGAAGTTTGATTATATCTCTCATTTTTTTAATAGAACGTCTGGAAACACACTAGCATACGGCCCACCTGATGTAAAGCGATTACTGCAGCCTTGAACGTTTGCAACATATTGAGTATTACTCACACAATGCTACCTCTGCTGATAACCGCCACCAATTAGTTCATGCGGCCTAGCGCCGGCTGGCACCCACCCACTACTGTTAGTTGTACCTACCATGGCTGCTCCGGTAGTCTCTGCCTCTGCTGCTGCGGTCGTCCGCCATATGGAACAGTCGCCGCCACGACTGGCCTGGTCGTCGTTGCGGTACGTGTTTCGCCTCTCCACGAGGCATCATCAGGCGCTGTAGATGTTAATTGTAAGAATAACATGCTACTCGTACAAGTGACAAATCCATCGCAGTGCCGTCCCTTATATTGAACAGAGGGTGGGGATGGATGGTGTGGGGAATTGTTTGCGTCTGTCTGTTTTTTCATGGGTGTAATATTAGAATTTTTATGTTTAATAATTTCTAATTGTTCCCTAATATTATTTTTAAGCCTTTGTATTTTATACTTTGTTATATGTGTTAGTGGGGCCCCACTAACTAGCGCTAACGCATTCTGCAACTCCACGGAAAAGCTAAGTGTCTACTAGACAACCGTAGCGGAAACCACGACCTTACTCACGACTCTTGATCTTGTATTCTTACTTCTAATAACACTTGTCGGTATTTACCTATCTTTTTATTTCACCTTCAGTAAATACCGGCCCTCCTTGCTCCAGGAGCACTCACCCCTGCGACACAATCAATCAACGAACTGCAATCCTATTTTCTTTAACACCCCATTCCACATTGTAATTTGATAATAAACCAGACTAATTATAAGGAAAGTTCATAATAAGTACTTTACCTAAATATATAAATAACCTACATGTATTCATATATAAATACCATAAAATATAAGTTAGAGCCATGTCATACGTTATACCGTTTGTCTAAAAAGTTTAAGAGACTTATATGACAGCCCCACTGGAAAAGTAGCTCTGTCTCAATGAAACTCCACAGACAAATAAAACTCTTTGAAGAGTTGACGAGGTCCTGCGAGTGAGAGAGATTCCTGAGGATACTAGTAGCAGGAGGTGGCAATGCATAAGCAATACTACCTTATTGCAAGCATTCATTGGCTACGGTAACCACTTTATGTCTGATGAGCCGTAGGTATGCTTGTGTGTTGCATTAGATGCATGTCGTCGTCGCCGTGGCTACTGCAATCCAATCCAGTCATCTCTGACTCGGCTGCTCGAATCACTGCGACTGCCTGCCATGTGGGACAGGAACCGCATACACCCGCTACCGGTGCTGCGCTGGCTGCAGCCAGGGCTGCAACAGGTACGCAGGCTGGCGACAACAGTAACACAGTGGGTGCGTACAGACCGGCACTAAATCGCATAAACTATTCGGTAGCGAAAGGATGTGGTCGTAAGTAGTCGGGAGCAAAATGGAACAAACAACCTACGAGTAAGGTTCGCTGACGATATCGTCGTTCTGAGCGACTATCCTGATGATCTCCAAATCATGATCTATGAGTTGAACGAAGACTCCTTAAATGTCAGTTTGGAAATGAACCTCAGTAAAACTAAGATCATGAGCAATGATACCATACCTGTTACGATTAAAGTAAACCATATAGTTATTGAAAATGTAAAGAAAAACATCTACCTGGCTCAGGTAATAAGAATAGGAAAAGAAAATCATATAAATGAGATAAATAGACACATACGTCTCATGGGCTACTTAAGCAAACTTTTGAACATTACTTTCAAAATGAATATAACAGCTAAATAGAAAGCTGGCTGTTCGATCAGTAAATGCTACCAAACGGTAAGTATTGGAGCAGAAACTTGGATCTTGACGAAGGAAAGTATCAACAAAATACAAGTTGCCCAAAGGAAATTAGAAAGGAAACTCATAGAGATTACACTGAGGGACCGTTAGACAAACGTCTGATATAGAGGGCAAAGTAAGATCACCGATGACGTCAAACGAGTGGCAAGTCTAAAGTGGTAGTGGGCAGGACACAGCTCTCAAACATGGCTCGTGGGTTAAAGCGGTTCTGAAAGAAGGCCTAGGGGTTTAAAGAAACCTATAGGTAGACCACAAATGTGATAGAAGGATGACATCAAGAAAATTGCAGGAACGAAATGATGGACGGTAATAGCGCAAGACCGAATTAGATGTCGGTCTGGAGGAACCTAACTGACTGAAAATAGCTGAGAAGAAGAGGATGAGAAGTCACAAAGAAGTGTGGATTAAATAGCCTGGGAAAATTAATAACCGTTAATGCCCATCTGGACGAAGGAGTATTTATAGTTGCCGTGGTTAGTCATAACAATTTCGCATTAATAACCCAAATTATTCACGTACATTTGCAACATACTGTTCGACACATCGATCACTAATATATACTGATCGATAGTGTGGCGTAATTTTCGCCTAGTGGTCAAACAAGGTCAATATTTGATAATCGGTATTGTAACTATACTCAGGTAGTACATACAACTGTGAGTCATGGCAGTTCGATGGTATGATAATAACATTTATGATAATGCATGACAAGTATGATAACACCGTGTTAGATGCTTTAATATCTTGTTGATGTGATGCGGCACGATATTGAAAACAAATTGTCGAGGGTTAACTACTCGACTTCCTTCAAATAATCTTTTCTCGTTAGTATATACAAAATCCTGCATACACTAATGACATTTATGGTAAATGCTTCCTTGTCACTCCTTGAAATTTCTATTGTGTTTTGTAATTATCATCAAAAGTGTTTAGCATTCGCGTGCATTTTTTCTATTTTTGAAATGTGTTTAATCAATATATATTAATAAAGAGCAGGTCTTTCTAACACAAGCATTTTCTGCTTAATAGACAATCCTCACAATCATCTTTGTGAAACACTATATTCCAAATTACTCAACTTTTCTCCGGCATTACATATTCAATTATAAATATTTATACAAAAACACTATTACTAGCATAAGCTTGTTATCGTGGGTTATAAACTAAAATTCCTTAAGTTGGGTCTTTTTAATGCGGGTTCGTTAAATACGGGACACGATGATTTTATTATTGCAATGGATCGCTACAGTGCTGACATCGTTGCGATTAATGAGACTTGGCTGGCAAGCGGCCGGGAAGCACGGGCGCCTGTAGTGCCAGGTTACCGGCTGCGCGCTGTACCACGTCCATCGCACATGCGCAGTGGACGTGGAGGCGGCCTCGCTTTTTACATCAAACGCGATGATAATGTACAATACTTATTGCGTCCAAATGATAATATCGAGCAGTTATGGTTATCGACGCGCGTGAGCGGATTCCGCTTGGCAGTAAGAACAGCATATAGACCGCCATGGATGAATATTGATATCTTCATTGATACCTTAACTGAATCAATAAACAACTTCTCTGGTTATGACTTTATCGTACTCTTGGGTGACTTTAATATTAATATGCTCGATAGCTCGCACAGCAGTACAGCTAAATTGAATCAATTTCTGGAATACACTGGTCTGCGACAAGTAGTATGTAAACCCACACATTATACGTCACATTCGGAAACTCTTATTGACTTAGTATGTACTAATGTTCCATTTAGAGATGTAGCTGTGGAAAACATCATGGGCAGACATGGCCATGCAATGGTCAACGTGACTCTTTCACTAAAAAAAGTAAAGCTACCTCTTAGATCATTCTCTTATAGACCACTTAATAGAATAAAACGGGAAGATTTTGAAAAAGACTTAAATTCTATTGACTGGACGGAAGTAACTGAATTGGCTACGGTTGATCAGATGGTTGAAAAATTTAATATTTTGATTTTATCACTTTTCAACAAACATGCACCGGTTGTAACAATTAAAACTAAAAACAAAAAGCCATTGCCTTGGGTTACAGACGTTTGCAAACTCATGATAAAGCAACGTAACTTGGCCTTTGAGAAGTATCGTAGAACTCAGTTAGATGTTGACAAACGATATTATAAAGACTTAAAAAAACTTGTTAGTACGGCTATTGCTGGTGAGAAACGCGCTTATTTTGATCGCATGGTTAATTCACAAATTCGTGACAGCAAAAAGTTTTGGAAAAACTTAAAAATCATATTTTGACACATTCAACAAAGGAAAGGATATTACCTAATCATATTAATGATCCTAATAAGATTAATGACCACTTTCTTAATGTTCCTGGTAATAACACAGTCTGTTCCGACACGCTCTCATTTTTTCAAGGTAACAAATTCTCCAACGCAATACTTCAACTAGAGCCGGTCAGTGCATATGAAATCGGTAGATATATAATGATGCTTAAATCTAACGCTATCGGTAGTGATGGCATTAGCAGAGATATGATCCTCCTCACATTTCCTCATACATTAGACGTTATAACTGCTATCGTCAACAAGTCGATTGTCACTGGTAAAGTGCCTAGTGCTTGGAGGAACTCTCTTGTTACTCCTCTCCCTAAAGTTGACAAATCCAACAGAGTTAAAAGACCTAAGACCAATTAGCATATTGCCATTTCTATCAAAACTTTTGGAGAAAGCTATTTTTATCCAGCTGACAAAATTTGTCGAAAAAAATAATATTTTGCCTCTATTCCAATCAGGATTTCGTAAAGGTCATGGTACGATCACGGCATTACTTGATGTCTCAGACAACATATTAGCTGCGCAGGACAAGGGCCAAGGCACTATACTCACTCTGCTAGACTTCTCACGTGCTTTTGATAGTTTAAGTATAGATCTACTTCTTGCCAAACTCTCCTACTATGGTTTAGATCAAATATCTCTTGCATGGTTTGAGAGCTATCTCCATAAGTGATCTCAGTCGGTGAAAATGGTGGGAAACAGTGGCACCTTGGTCTCTGAGTCTAAACCTATTCAGCGTGGTGTTCCACAGGGTTCGTTGCTTGGTCCTCTCCTCTTTATTATGTATACTGCTGATATGGTTCAAGTAATCGAGCATTGTAAATTTCATTACTATGCCGACGATGTACAGTTATACATATCAGAAAAACCGGCTAATATGGTAGATGCAACGCGTCTATTAAATGAGGATCTGGAAAAAATCTCATGTTGGTCTCTACGTAATTCCTTAATGCTGAACCCCACTAAATCTAAATTTATTACTATAGGCACAAAATTACAAATTAGTAGAATAGCAAATGGCAATTCGGTCGTGAATATTAATGATCAACCCATAGAACAAGTGGAGGAAGTGAGAAATTTGGGCATACTTTTCAACAACCAGTTGAGATTTGAGAATCACGTGCTAGGTCTCGTAAATAATTGCTTGTACCGGCTAAGCATCTTGTATAAAATCCTCAACTTTCTCTCAGAAAAGTCACGGGTGAGGATCTGTGAATCATTAATATTATCAAGACTAAAATACGGCGAATTCCTGACCGCGTTTATTAAGCAGGACGCAACGGTTAATACAACGTGCTCAAAACGCGTGCTACCGTTTCTGCTTCTACATTCCCCCGCGTACTCATATTTCCCCATATCTTAATAAGGCATCCATACTAAACATGGAATCCCGTAGAGAGTTGCATCTTGCCAGTCTTATATTCGATCTTCTTAAATTCAAAAAACCAGATTACTTGCATGGCAAGTTGAAATACTCCAAAAAGGTGACATCAGATCAATTCGCTCCGTGCTCTCATAAGACCGTAGCATTTACTGGGAGCTTTAGATATGCGGCAACGAAGTGTTGGAATAATATCCCACCACCCATAAGAAATCTTAATGCCAAAGTCACTTTCAAACTACACCTCAAAGCATTCATGTTGGAAAAACAAAAACTTGGTATTCCCAAACACTTTGTTTGCTGTGTATAAAGTAAGGAATACAAGCATCGGTGGTAGATTGTTGAAATTCTCACACATTATTAACATCAATGATGGATGGTTTTATTTACATTTTGTACTACACAGACACTTCTCTAATACAGACTAGGTGACTTTTTATTGCACTTGTCCTCGGCATCTCAAGGGTGATAGCTGAAAATCAGTGGTTGCTCTTTCTGAGCGACATTACTCACTGAGCTATAGCCCAGTTGCGCTACTGCAGCACACGCGTACTCTAAATAAGACATCCTCAACACAGTATGTATATTCTTGTTTGTAACCTCTTATGTGTAAATTATTGTGTGTAAGTGTGTGTTTTAGAAGCAAAATAAATCATTTATCTATCTTAAACACACCACTATACCAGGTAGGTGATATATATAAATATATATACTATAGCTGTAAAGAAAAAAATAATTAATATAGTTTGCCCATCAGAAATATACTAAAAGAATCAGATGTATTTCTAAAGCGCAAAGGACTCTACCAAAAACATATTAAAATCGCTGTAATTTTCTCATGGGTACATAATGTTGTATGAGACTGATTCGGCTGAAAAAGCGATTCAAGAGCAGTAAAAACGTTTACTAAGATAATTGGAATAATTTTATTAATTTCAATGTTTTTCATTTATATTCATCCATTTTAATTGAGTAATTTCATGTCTGAGGAATTTTTGAATTGACGGAAATAGTATGATTAATTTTAAATGAGAGCCTCCTGTATATAGGCCAGTTGATTTTATTGATGAAGAAAAGAAGACACATGCGTTTTACCGTAGCAATCAATAGAGGTATAACCCTAATCTTTTTAACATCTGTTGAAGCTAAAATTTAAGCAAACTTCATGATTAACAACTTAAATTTCGTTGTAAGATTTAATTTCAAAGAAATTCGTAATTATAAACTACCCACGTAATATTATATTTAATTTAATTAAACAGACGATGCGACACACAGTGCATGCGGTGGAGGGGGTCGCCACCCTTTTCCACCTCACGCAGAGCCAGCGCGTTGAGGAAAGCTGAATGCCGCATCAGCACGTGTAATGTGAGAGATGGATTGAAAGATAAGATGGACGAGCTGGTCGACGTAATGAATGAGAGATGCTTAGATGGTTTGTTTATGACAGAGACAGCAGGTGAGCGAAACTGATAATCTTCCCTGTGGAATGATGGCCCTATGATCTTAGGTAGACCGGGACGATCATACCATACCATACCTTGTAGACATATGTGTCGTACTCTCCTCTCGCTTAGCCTCTGTTTGAGAGATTACATAAAACTGGAGGATTCGCATAAAACTGGGCATCACGCGAGTATTTCTGCATGCTGCATACGCTCCTAAACTCAAGCGCATGCTGCGCTTTGAAGCTCAGGATAGTGGTAAATTGTGGAGATTTGATGGATGGGTTGGGAGCAAACGAGAACTACGAAGTGTTCTTGGTGACTATGGAGATAGAATAGTGAACGAAGCATGTAAGCTAATTCTAGATTTATGTATGAAACCTCATCGTGTCGAATACTTTACTTCGTACTAAGAATACTCGTATAAAGATGGAATTACCAAAAATGAGATTAATTTAATTCTAATAGACAGCCATCTCCGAAACAACGAATCCGAAACGGATAACAACCGATGGTTCAATTTGTGTATCAATTAAGAAAACCGTTAGAGTCTCAATATCAATGGTCGCTGATCATGTCGTGATCTTCCAGGTATGCCATTAATCACGTATTTATCACTCACTCCACGACTTTGGTGAGAAGGAAGGGACAGCGATATGCCTATAATTTGATGGAGCTGACCTATTACTCTTTTCACTACCAATATTCTACAAAGATACCTATATTTACTAAAAACTTACCTAGTGATTTATACCTAGCGACACTATTTTTGATCTGGAATCTGACCCACAGCGGAATGGCACGACCTCTCCGTCTTTGAAAGTCCACAGTCGTGTGAGTCATTGCAGTTGCACTCATGTCAATATATCCTAAAGTACAACTGCCTCTCTCATGCAACCCAATTGCTCACTGTTGTCTATGATCACATCACAAAATGTCACTGCTGGGAATAGGTTGCAACATTTACTCATAGTTTTATGTACATAGCTGGGAAGCGGATCATATGCTAAATAAAGATATTCCACTATCGTACTGGTACATGTACATAACTACAGATACATGACTTGACTGATACAGAACTTTTTATTACAGTGGAAATTTGAGATCTATGAAGGTTGAAATAAAATTCAAAAGTAACAAAACTTGTTTATTTTAAATCACAATGTCTACCTATCTCTTACAGGAACCAAAATTAAAATATTTATTAAACTAAATCATAAAATGTACTTGAACACAATAAAGTCTGAATACTTGCAACTAACTATAAGCAAAAATTCAGTAGTAAGTGTCGGCACACATATAAACGGGATTACAGTTATATAACAAGTAATTTATATCAGGAAATATTTATATTAAAAGTGGAAATGTAAAAAAAATCATAGCAGTAGTCCTATAGTGAATTTAAGAGGAAAACTATCACGGCTAAGCAGCCTTTACAGGTTAACAAGTAATAGTCGACGAACTTATAAAATGTATTTTCTTTTATGAAAACGTAAAAATGTCATAAAATATGACATTGCACTTATCTGCACTAAGCCTTTTGCTTCCTCCAGGTTTCTAATTTGAACGGCCAAGTAGTGAAACTCCCCTGGGATACACAGGCAATTTCATAGTTCATTTGAATTTCATCCATAATTTTAGTTCCGATATTTTACACTAGATGGCGCTGTTCACAAATTGCATCGCGCTGTGGTTTCGTTTTCATCAATCTCAGCAAAGCGAAGCAAATACGAAACACTGCTCTATGCATGGCCCGACATGTACTTGGCCGGTTTTTAATTGTGAAGTATTCGCTATCTGTGAACAGCTTAACATAATCTCTTTTATATGCCGCGCGCACTGCACAAAGTCCATTCTATTAAAAGTATACCTAATATCACTATCAATAAATACTGAACCAACTCAAAAATTATTATATTTCACAACATACATTTATAACATTAAGTACTAGCGGATACTACAGTTAATGACTTTTTCAAAAATTTTAATTATTTTTGCGGCCCCCGGCTGTCTGCGTTGCTGATTGACTTACATAAAAGCAGGAATGCTTTCTGCAACAGCAGCTATATAAAACAAAATAATTTACTAGTTACACTACTCTTTTCAGATGCCTATAAATTAAACGGATGTGAGATGCTTCCGATTTATTCGATACAATTTACATGACATCTCAAAGTCTCAAACATTTTAGTTTAGTTTACTCTTGTTCTATTACTATTTTTACTAAGACATTACTAACTTTTATAGATTTATTTTATTAACTAACTATGTAGTGCTGAGACACTCAAAGTATTGCTTATTTAATAACTGAACATTGTACTTGCGCAGTACAATGTTCAGTTTTTTACAGCGTCTCGTCATATCCGTGTGAATTGATGAGATCGATACTACAGTATACTGTCAGTAGTTACTATAGTTAATCTATAGTATAGTCGTCGTATAGGTGTTTAAAAAAAATACTTGTATCATAAACTTGCCGTAACTCACTATGTGGCGCGGGTACAAATGGATTCACATGCATAGTCGTAATCAAAGTAAGATGCAATCTCTTTGAAAGCTTGTTATCTCTATACAAATTGTTCTGTCATATGCTTATTTTGTATTGCAGGTCGAACGATTCTAGTGGTTTTTGTAGTTAAATGCTGATGTGCAGATTCAACCTTTTTTGGCTTGTTATACTATTTCTAATACACTCCTTATACATTCCACTCTGTCCCATCATAATCCAAGGACACTTCAGAATTTTTATCAAAAGTTAAAGATTACAGTATATCTGCAAGCATAAAGATACAAAATAAAAAATCCATTTTTATAGACCGAGAATGTGAAGTCATAGCGTGACTAATATAACAAAACTACTGTCCATATATTTTGTCGCCATACTTCGATGTCACTGTTGTTAATCCTTATATCTAAATCTGGGTTTGCGTAATGATAGACAATAGAATAATTTCTAGTTAATAGATACTGGCGAATGGTAAATTTAGATGTAATTTGTTCTAAACTACTTAGTGTGCGTCCGTCTCAAATTAGTTTCTGCGAACTAGCGCCCCTGCCGGCACCTACCCACTACCGTTAGTAGATGCATGTCATGCCGCAGTAGCAGGCAGCATGCTGTGGTAGAGATGACAGTGAGGGCATGAATCTACAAATAATAGGAAGTGAGCCACGATGGTGGTAGAGATGACAGTGAGGGCATGAATCTACAAATAATAGGAAGTGAGCCACGATGGTGGAATTAGCTTAGATCAAGTGCCTGTAAAATTCCTATTGATCGTTTAATACATGCCAGCAACTCCGCAGCCTCGGCGCGGTTAGTTACATGGACAATACGCAGTAAAATATTATGCTACGTCTATCAACAAACTACATTATATAGTCTACTTTGTAATGATACCAATACCCTAAAAGCGGTTTCGTATACAATTGCCAGTACCGTTTGTTAGTCGTCATAATGTTCCTAAAGCGACGAATAATTGTGTGAGAAATTTATTCTGTGCTGATTCTTTTAATGACAATAACCGTACACGGAGAAAAATCATGCAGGTAATGAAGTTGATCTAAATAACCTATCAGCTAAACACCACCATTTTTCCTAATACACGTCATTAAAATAATGAATGTGTTTCGGGAGTACCCACTTTGCATTTATCTACTTACTTAAATTAATCTGATTTTATCAATAATCTCTGACAACTCAGTCACCTTGCGCACACACGCAACACGCACTTACAATCTTAAAAAAAACAGTCTTAAAATAATCTAGATATACCTTGTTATCTGCCATTCGACATCACAAGATAATGTAAAGAATTCACAAACAGCTATAAGTTCTCAATACGAATAATCATCACATCTTTGCTTGACACACTTTCAGTAGGCAAACTACTGAAACAATCGATTATAAAAATTTACACTTTTAGATAGCTTAAAATGAATATGTGTAGATGACACAAATAACAATAACAAAGGCCACCGCCCACCAATAGTACGGTGCAATAAATATTTTTTTTGTAAGTGTAGCAATCAGACGGTCACGATCACGAGGATACTTGAGCATACCGCGTGGGGCTTCGATATGCCGCTGCAGGCTACGACTTGCCTCGGCAAATACAGAAACATAAATATAATATGAGTAGTACTATAGCATGTATGTAGCATTAATAATTAACTCATTTTAAGTAATTGAAATCCTGCACATGCTGCGCTTTCCTATTACGATATCGCGGTATTATTTGACATGCCCCAGGATCCTCTAGTATATCGAAATGGACTTCAATATTCCAGTTTACACTTCACCGTACTATGCCAGTCATGGGCGCCGGCCTTTACTGTGAGGAGAATATGAAATCTTTACCAAACAAACAAACAAAGCCTTTATATGAACGATTAACAAAGAACATTGTAGTTCACAAAATTTTTCTTCTGTATCGCAACAAATGTCACTAAACGCCATCGAAGTGGTCACTTGCCCTACATTTTTGGTGCCAGAGTCACTTTTTGCAAGATTGAATTACGAGTCAATAGTAATACGACTTGAATAACTAAGCTTTACTGCATTATATTTATCATTTAGCACAAATTGTTATGTCAAAATCGCTACTTTATTCCGAGAAACAATTACAGTGATTTTGTAACAAACTAAACGTTATCATACACATGATATTGAAATGATAGAGACAGATTTATCCTAGGCACGCGTATTACATTTGTAGGTTGCTGGCTTCAGGGAACTTTTTCAATACAAGCACACTCGAATATTATGCAAAATTTAACTACATAATTATATATGCACGACTGTAGGTTTAAATCATACAAAACATTACAACATAAATACTTCACTTGAGCTACTCAAAACAGCAACATCATAATTTCAATATAGTTTAGACATATATGCCGATAAAACCAACATTGATAATTATTTCCCTTTCAATTTGGTATCCCTACGTAATTTTCAACTAGTAATGTTCGTATTTGACATCACACGTTTGCTTTCGACATTTCGTACGTAAAGTTACGGTTTTACAATACTGTCCAAAGGCACCTTAACTTTCTGACCGGTACCGATTACCGTTTTGTCCTCTTTCCAAACTTTTCATTACTTTGGAATTTACCACATTTTTTCTCATAAATGTGTCGTTTCTGATGAAAATGACGGGTACATTAGATTGAGACCTCTGAGTCTGTCAACAAGGAATTCTTCGGACTGAATCTCCATTTTTTTATCGAAATGTTCTTTCCAGCCGCCAGCTTCACCTGTCAAATTAAAAGATGCATGAGTTGTACAATTCACTACAAAAATGACCAAAGCATTGTATACAATTTGGAGAGATAATTTGGCATCAAATAAATTTAGTCCAGGTTCCAGATCTGTATTATTATAATGTTCTAACCAATATGCCACAATATTTTCCAATTTCGGTATTCACAACCATCTTCAGAACTAAAGCTAAACGAAACTCCACCACTGCATAATTATGTTTTTATCTTTATCTACGGACTCCTACAACACAAAGTTGCAGTTGTCCATTACCTTCATTTGGAATCTCATTTGTTTAAGGTGCGCGCTAGAAGCAAAAGATTTTGACTCTTAATTTGATGGTAAACTACAAACACTCCAACCATCATGCATATTAGCATAAGTACACGTCTGATAACGGCATGAAGTAGTAATAAACATTTAATCGAATTATATGAAGTATGAAACTATTCAAGTGTGTGGAGACAAACGTGAGTTTATCGTTGTGATTGGAGGTGAAAGCTATCAAGTGGTGGTTGAGAAGTTTCCGTACGGTATAAAGTAATAAAATATATTGATCAATTTGCATGACACACTAAATATACTTGGTTGGAATATTCAGTGTACACTCGTATATGAATATATTATACGAAAGATGGCCCCTTAGGCCATATCTTTTTTTATAACACCGCATACTGCCTTTACTTTTAGGACATCTAGTACTATTGTTTTAGGCGCTTCAGTTATTTAAATAACTATAAAGTTTCTGCATATTATACCTTTCCGTATGAACTGGATGTCTCCATTACTTTCTCCTGTAGTGTTATTGACTGATTTACTCTTTCGAAGGCTATCAAAGCTAAGGTGGGCTGCTAATTTCTTTATCTGACCATCAGTGTATTCTTTGTTGAGGAACTTGCACACCTTGGCAATTTCCTTTGGCAGATCCTACAAAAATGATCAAAATATATTGACTGCATAAAATTTTAATTGTTAAATCTGAGTGATTATTGAGCTGAAAAATAGATCGAATTGCTTATTAGGACAATATAATCTAGAGATACTTGTTAATTACAAACTTGGACGTGTGCATGATTCTTATGCACACGTCCAAGTTTGTAAGTAACCTTTCCAAAGATAAAATTTATTATATGAATTGAGAGACAATATTTTGTTTAAGAAATATATATACCAAAAAGATAATGTTGGCTAACTCCAACTTAACAACTACAATTTAAGATATTAAAATATTGATTACAAAATAAATAATACCTCGATCAGATCTTCGTAGAAAATAAAATGCATGTTAGGGTCATTTCTTCTGTTCCAAGCCTCATTTGTGTGCGCCACTATAGGTGTCCAGGGTACTACAACAGAGTTAATTGAAAATTCAAAACGGATGTATGCAATAATTTGCCTATATAACACATGCCTAATCAGACGCCTAACATAATCGAATTTATGGTATAGACGCCATAAATAGTCACTTGTATCTGTGGAATTCTATCCACTTTATTGAAAATGTAACTAAAAAATTTGTGCAATTACAATCAATTATATCGCAGGATTAAACAAGTTATTGAAATATCTAAAACCTTATATCTGCATCGCTTTTACTAATTCTATTAGAACGCTGAATTGATATTGGCATGCATATTGAAAATAACTAGCATAATGAATTGACACTTAAGCATACTGTGCTTTGGATTTGTTCATAACTAATGAATCTAGATTACGATATGATAGTGATGTATATTAACGATATTATCATGATATACAGGAGTCGCTTCCAACATTCAAGACATTAATGTCTAGATAATAAAATTATACAATAGAGTAGTGATAACCTAGTGGATAAAGAACTGACCCATTGGCAAACTGGTTCCCGGTTCGAATAGCATGTGATACTAAATTCGTGTTTTAGGAAAGGATTTATATACATATTTGTAATTATCACTTGCTCGGCCGTGAAGGTAAACATCGTGAGTGGGTTTCCCACATGTCCAAGAAATTATATTTCGAAAGACGGGTGACCTAACTTATGAAAAGCCTGGTTTTCTCTCTGGATTGTGGAAGTCTGACGACAGTCGCACCATCTAAAACTCAGTATCTTCGCCTAATCCTTAGACTTAGGTAGCGGACCCCGCTAAATCCAATAGATTAGAAAACGGTACACTAAGAAGAAAAAGAATAAAATTAAACATTAGTTTGCAGTAATATGCCACTAATCTGAAAGGCGAAAATATATGAATCAGTATGATTACTCACGTAAGTCTCTCCTAAATACCTCCCAAAAGGCATTGAAGGTACATTTTTGGAAATTCTTAGCGACCATTTTGTGAAGATAATAATATGATACAGCAACATCTCTCGGATCTCTAGCCACATAAACTACCTTCGCTGTACTCAATAGTTTAGGAGGTAGGAGTGATAACGGTAAATGCGTTTTTATGAACCGTGGGGACGGCATTTGGTCTATCGTCTTCCAACTGGGTTGTTTCACTGCATCTCCAAGTCCTTGAAAGTTCTTCAGGTTCATGAAGTTAACTTTTATTAATCCGTAAGCGACGTCTGGAATCTGTGATGTGATTCTGTAAATCCAAATATTGTCAGTTATATTTAAAGATCTTTATCTTTAAGATAAAGATAAAAATTATTTATTTGCCATTAGGCCCTCACGGGCACTTAGACACGTGTTACATTCTTTAAATTAAATCATAGTATATCTTATTAATTTTTCATAGCTTTAATCTTTATTTTTACCAGCATTTCGAAAATTGGCGAAGAAGAAATGCCAAAAGAAACTTGCCAATACAGATCTTTTTTTAAATCATCAATTCATATTACAATTAATATACATGAGTGTACATATAGTGATATCAAGTGGTACAATTAAAGGTATATTAATACATGTTCTGAAGCATTTCCAAACATCTCTGTCAGCCAGATATTCATCGATTGTGTAATAACCCTTCTTATATAGAGTATTTTTGATGTGCCTTTTGAACATATTGTCAGGCAAGGACAGAACTGTTTCAAGTAATTTATTATAGAATCGAATACAATTTACAATAAAAGATCTATTAGTCTTAGGAAGCCAATGTACCGGCATACGCAATCTGTTCTTGCCACTAAATTTTGAAAATTATTCTATATTTTTACGAGCATATATTATGTTCTCATAAATATACTGAGAGGTAACCGTGAGAGTATTTATTTCTTTAAATAGTTCTCTAAGTGATTCCCTGAAGCGCATATAAATAGAACGGATAGCTCTGTTTTGTAATATAAAAATAGTTTTCCTACTGTAATTTGGAGTCTATTGTAATTCCAAGAAAAACAGTATCATTCATAAATACAGGTACATTATTTTCAATGAGAACTTACGTATTGGCAGAAGCCACATTTGATAGACTAAATTCTATACATTTATTTTTAGTCGAGTTTAATAAAAGATTATTTTGTATTATTTTACATCGTATATAAATAGCTAACAAATGTGATCAATTTTAATAACTTAATTGTGTTTACTGTCACTATCATTTCTTTTCTAGATAATTAATCTGAAAGACATTTACGTGATTTTGTACTTTAAAGATTTTTCAATAGTATACTTTATGATTGTACTTACTCTAACATCGGAAATCTTTCGTAGAGAGGCTTCTCTTTTGCTGTGGCAAAGTCCAAATTATTTTGTACCAACCAAATTAATTCTTGCGTCCATGTTGTACCTGAGTTATTACAAATTCATGGTCAGTTATCCTCCAAGTGTTCACAAAAAAAAAAGGAGATTCATACTATCGTGAAAATATTTTACGACTTTAAACGCACTCGTATTCTAATAAATATTTAAAATAAAAAAAAGAACACATTATCATTTAGGTGAAACTTGAACTAATAGGCTCTCAAATTCTGGTGAGTATTCTTTCAACCGACATAATGTACTCGTATGAAGGAAGTTGATGGTAGTGACTAATTCATTTATTTCATTGTATTACGAGTACAACCGCAGCATGGTGGTGATAATCAATTTGTTTTAAGCGAAATTGAATATATTTTTTTATTAGAATCTCTTTTGAAAATAAAAGACAAATTCAAGCGTTTTCACGAGGAAAATTAATTTCGTGTATTTGCGTATATAAATTATTATAGAAACGAATAAATAGAAGAGCAAAAATTATAGAGATTCAGCCCCGTTGACCACAATGACTCACAAATGGTTCTACTGATATTGGTTGTGGTCGTACAAACGCAAGTAATGCTGAAAGTTCACAATTACCTGTTGAAGTCATAACACTGCAGATGATCGTTAGATATATACGAAGCGCCATTCTCGGGCTTTATAAATAGAAATAGATAAATCACATGTCTGAAATTCTTGGTATTCTATTAAACCCATAGATATTTTTACAATTTTTAAATAAGTGCTGAGTTTCAGGCTCACCTGATCTTGGGAATGTGATGACCCAAACGTCGTCGGGGCGTACTTCCATATTGTAAATGGACTCGGCGTGCTTCTTGAATGCGCCGGGCATCACATACCCGCTCTTTCCGCATTTTACAAAACTTCGTGTGTAACCTGTGCAAAGAAACAGTTTTATATATACTACAAGCTGCTAAAGAGCTAACCATATTCAAATCGGAATCGAAAAGTTATCAAGTTATCTTGTCAGAATGTATGGAATCTTCATTATTGAGTTGATGCATTATATCCGATCAAAGTTAGTAATAATACATCAATTGTTATTTATTAGTGCGTTTGCACCAAAGAACTTATCTTTGACTTATCTGTTTTGGATGCCAGTCATCAAATGATTAATTTATTACAATTATTATACATACATTATCATTTATAATCATACAATTAAATATGATAACTTGTTTATTGATAGATATATTATTTTTATATTATGTAAGTTTCAATAATATTTTAAGGAAGAAATGTATAAAGAAATGATCTCTTCAATTGTATTTCATTATAAATTAGGTCCTTTTATACTTCGCATATACCAAGCTACTACTGTAGCAGCCTCTCAAGACGTTACTTGATGGTGATCTTACTTATAAGAACATTGCAAGCCTATATCGATTTACTATTTGGCTTCCATAAAGATGGAGTACCTTCCCCAACCGAGCTGCAAAACAAAAATGCAAGTTATCCGTGCGTACATTTTAGTCTGTTTGTCATTTGTATCTGTTTGATGGAATAAAGTATCTAATTCACACTTTATTACACTAAAGATTTCAGTTATATAAAAGGGTTTTAAGTTGGCTTTTTGTTAATAGTCATTTCCCCTTCCCGTAAGGTTGAATTACATAAATGTAAATGCATTTCGATTTGAATAAATATCTGTGTAATATTAAAAGTATGATATTTATTTAATTTTTACGCCGAACATTAATCAGAAAAAAAAATGTAGATCCGATAATGTAAACCTCGGATCGGATATTATCCGTCGTGGTCGGAATACATTATTGATAACAAAAACTTGTAACACAATTACTTTACATATTTTTTTATCAACCGGGATCACCCCACCGACCGGGACCGGGAACCACGACCTCCCCTCGGTGCACAAGTTCCCCCCGTAAAAATTAAATGCAAATGATACTGAACCATTTTCTGCGCGACTTCGGGTAGTACTTGGTGCGTTTTATAATTACGAAATATTTATTATTGTTATCGATCAAACTGATTTACATTAATTAAATTAAATCAGTATGCTGGTAGGAAACATTAATTAAATTAAATTGGTATATTAAGTTACATGATAACATCCTCTAAAAATACTTTACAGTTTAGCCAAAATCTAAACATTAATATATTATGAGCTTTTTATTAGAAGGTTAGACATTAGGAGACAAAATAGTCATTTTAATATTTTTGTCAGTCTGTTTGCGCACGAATGATCATGCAAATGAATTGATTTTTCAAAGGAAAAATTTGGCAGGTATTTCGAATGAACAATTAAAACATGAAATATCAAACACCGTTGCGGTAAACTCGCCGGCAGCAACTAGTTTTGTAATTAAATGTGTCGTATTACAATTAAATATATTCATATATAAAGCACATTACCATAATATAACTAACCTTATTTACAGTTCTCAAATATTTTTTCTGGTTTTATTTTACACATTGTAGTGGCAATATTTGTTAATAGACAGCACCTGACACGCTAGTTTTTCTCTTATTTTTTTTCTCAAATTAAATTATCTAGGAATTAGACATCTATACTATTATTATAAAGAGGAAAGATTTGTATGTATGTTATGAATAAACTCAAAAACTACTGGGCCGATTTCAAAAATTCTTTCACCATTAGAATGCTACAATATTACCATTGATAATGCTGTAAAGGCGAAACCGGTCGGTAAAAATAATTACTAAATAAAATTGTGAAGCGGAATCTGTACAAGTGCAAGTATTAACATTAACGAGATTACCATCTCCAATTGCACATAGCCTCCAAGTATTATTAGATAATGAATTGGCTCAAACTGTTCACAGTCTAGAAATCCTTATAGAGACAATCTATCCCGACATCGAACATCTTACAGAAAGAAATTTCGATTGGCTCTATTCGAGGGCGATCGTCTCACCGAAAAACAGCTCAGTAAATGAGATAAACAAAATGATCATTGAAAAACTACCAGGTGATTTTAAATGTTACAAATCTATTGATAACGTGTGCAACATCGAAGATACATTGCACTATCTACAAGAATTTTTAATAATTCTCTCTATCCCGCCGGCTTGCCACCACACGAACTGAAATTAAAAGTAGGTACTCCCATTATGCTGTTGAGAAATTTAAGCCCTCCCAATATGTGTAATGGCACAAGGCTTTTGATAAAGGAATTACGAGACAATCTGATTATAGCAACAATCATCACCGGTCCCACGGCCGGACAGCTAGCTCACATTCCGCGGATCCCGATGATACCAACAGATTTGCCCATGTCTTTTAAAAGGTTACAGTTTCCTGTAAATCCTGGTATCGTTTGCCCTTATGATAAATAAATCCCAGGGACAAACTTTCTCAATCTTTGGCATCGACCTAAGAGAAGAATGCTTTTCTCATAGCCAATTATATGTTGCAGTTTCTCGAGTAGGATTCCTAAAAATCAATATATTTTGTTGCCATCTACGAATACCACAGCCAATATAGTATACAGCCTTAAAGTAGACATATTGAAAACTAAAAAAGTAAAACCTATTAAATTAAATTAATATAAAGTCTCGAAATATATGTTACATATATTTAAATAAATGTAAAAAAGAAATGTAAAAATAAAACTAAAAACAATATAAATAAATAAAAAATAAACTTTCCGATTGTAATTAGGGTTATGGATAAAAACTAATAAAAAATTAAATACCACTAAGTACGTACCACTTAAAGTAATTTGTCTGAAAAAAAAGCTACTTTAGAAAAACTATTTAAAAAACTCTCTAAAGATACATTTACTCTTCGTTTATATCAAAATGTTTAAAAAATAAATGTCCACCCGTGCGGAGCCGGGGCGGGCCGCTAGTTATGAATAAAATATTACATGTAAAAAACTTCATACATCAAAATTTATATAAATACATGAAATTGTCGAAATGGAATAATCTTGAAAGAATAATCAAATTTAGATTATACACAAAACAAAGACACCAACAAACTCCGAAAAAGAAAGTAATTTTAAACAACTTTTCACATAATCATGTTTAAATATTCATCAAATTGAGAATATGGGAGCAATTGAAGTAAGAAAGTTATCACAGTAGAATTACAATGAAAAAAAATCTTCTATATTGTTCTAATTGAATGAAGTTTGATATTTGGTTCAATTTGATGAAGATGTTTATATTACTCGTATTTTATATTTAGCAAATATTTATTACGTGACGCGCTTCATACGAAGATATGAATGCGACCGAAGTTTTATTCAATTCATATTTGCTATTCGCTTAATTAGTTTGATATTTTTTCAATTCATATTTCATTTGCATAATTATTTTAGTGTTTTATACAATTCATAGATGCGTACCTCTAAACATACCGTATGTGATAAACGGATTTGTTACAAGGCTAACGAATTACTACTCTGTCATGCTGAGTGTTATCTTTACGATCCGGTCTACCTGTGTAACATATTATGCTGATGCTATTATATATTTCGAATAGCACTAGGTATTATATATTTTATTGATCATAGGTTCCTTTTGAGATTAATAAATTGACAGATACTCGTTAAATAAACTTTCACCAACTGTTATTGTTTCAGTTACAACTTTACCACCGGGGAAGGTTTAAGAAATGTTCATGTTTTCTTAAATCTGTAGTATCACATAATTCTATTTCCCTGTAATCCTCTTATACTTAGCGTTATCCCATTTCCTAATCCATTAGGATTAGCGGGATCCGCTACCTAAGCCTAAGGATTTAAAGATACTGATTTTGACAATGAGCGACAGCCGTTAGATCTCCACAACCCAAAGGAAAACCCAGACTTTTCTTGGAGTAGTTCAAAATATAAGAGTAATTTCAAAATATAATTTCTTGAACGCGCGGGTTTCCTCACGATGTTTTGCGTCACCGCTGAGCAAGTGATTATTACAAATATGTACATAAATCCGAAAAGACGTATTTAACGGTACATGCCACGATTCGAACCTAGGACCAGTTGGTCAACAGGCCGGTTTCTTATGTACTGAACTATTTACCATATAACTATATTGTATATTATAAGTATTGTATTTAACTTTAATGTTTACGACACTATATTATAAATATTGCGGCCAATAGTTCTGTTACAAATGAATATGCTTTTATTTTTTTATGAAGTAACGTAATCTTAATAAAACTTATATGTACATATTAGGAGTTATTGTATGAAAAATTAAAATGCCGATTTGTACTGAAAAATTAAAACTCGTTTTTTTTCTAAGATGTATGTATGTATGTATGTATATCTTCACGCCAAGTCCCTTGCGGGGTAGGCAGAGAGAACCGAGCGCCATAAGACGCGGTCCTTGCATACTTCACTCGCTTCTGTGACATTCATAGCTCTTTTCATGCACGCTCGCCGGTTCCTGGGGCTTCTGACATCACCTTCTGATAAAACACGACCAATTTGGTCATGGTAGGTTAGTCTCGGCCTTCCTCGGCTCCTACATCCTTCCACTTTTGCATTGTATATCTGTTTCGTCATTCTTTCGTCCCGCATTCTTTCTACATGTCCGAACCAACGGAGCATGCCCTTTCTTATCTTAACACCGACACTCTCTTTTAGACCAACTCTTTCTCTCACGTCTTCATTACGAACGCGGTCAGCTAGCGTTATGCCACAAATTTTGCGCAATGCTCGCATCTCGACCGCATTTATTCTACTTTCATGCTCTCTCTGCCATACCCAGCTCTCACTTCCATAAGTTAGCATTGGTATTAGCACCGCGTTGTGTACAGCGAGCTGTGCCTTCTGGCTTAGATTTCGGCAGCCTAGAAGTTTGCCCAACGCTCCATTCACCCTATTCCCGGCACTCACTCGTCTCTCCACATCAGCGGTGTACCTTCCATTGCTGCTAAAAGCACTTCCAAGATATACAATCTCATTCACTTGCTCCAACACTACATCATCAACCATAATCCTAGTGTTCGTTCTGGTTGTCTCTCTTTCAAATACCATTATCTTGGTTTTCTTCGCATTCAATTGTAAGCCTTTCTTCATACAATCATCTTTCATTGTTGTAACTAGTGTTTCTAAGATGTAACATATTTATTTTATCAAAATATTTACCCTAATTATCTATACATTGCTGCCATCTAATCGGACGTTTATTTATGCTTTTGCGATAGAACTCTGGGGATCTAGATTCGACAAACTGTGTGAAAGCATTTTGTACTGCCTCCAGGAAAGAAAATTTTTTACCTCAAAGAAAATTGTCCAAATCACGAAAAAAATGGTAGTCAGTTGGAGGAGCCAGGTATGGCGAGTACGGAGGATGACGTATGGTTTCTAACTGCAGCTCCTGTAGAGTTATAACGGTTTCTCGTGCAGTGTGAGGCCTTGCGTTATTATGGAGCAATAATGGTAAAGATCATTCACGAGTCGGGGCTGTTTCACTGTCAGTTTCACCATCATTGTTCGAAGTTCGGCACAGTAAACATCTGTTGATATTGCTTGACTACACCTGAGAAAGCTATAGTGCATAACATCATGAAGAGACCACCAAACAGTTACCATTACCTTTTTTATTGGTAAACTTTGCGTTAGGGCACTGTTATGGCATTTGCCCTGGGGTCAGCTATTGCATTTTTCGCTTACAGTTATCGTAAAGAGTCCACTTTTCGTCACATATTTCGATCCTTCATTTCTGTACCGATTCAACAAGGCAACACAAATTTCAACACGCGTTTCATATTTTTTTATCTTATTGATTTGATGCAAATGAGTGAATATTGTAGCTAAGGTAACGTTAAACCATGCCGCTAATTCCTAGGTAGTTTGGCTCGGATCGGCTTCCACCATCTCCTTCAGTTCAGCGTTATTCACCTGTAGGAGCGGCTTCCACGTGGTTCTTTCTTCAAGTAGAAGTTTCCATTACGAAAGCGTTTAAACCAAAACCGCACGGTGTGTTCATTAGCAGTCTCCTCTCCAAATGCAGCATTGATATTACAAGACCGTTTCTGCCGCGTTAGTTCCGCGTCGGAACTTATATTCAAAAATTTGTCGGATTTTCGATCTTTGCCGTCTAAGCTGAATAAAAAAAAACAATTGAAATTCGAAAATCAAATGTTGCACATTTTTTAAATGAAAACCCTCATAGGTGCCATGTGAAAAAGTTTCACTCGAAAATCTCACGCCACGAAGGTTTAATGTCAATTCAATTGCAATTTCATACTTTAAACCCATATTATTTATGGAAGTCTCAGTAAAAAATAAAAAGAAATATTCCATTCGAAATGGCCACCTTTGGCTTTGACACAGGTCTTTAATCTGTCTGGCCATGAATCTATGGATTTAGGATCTGTTTCCATTGAAAATTTAACCACTTCTTGCTCCAGAGATTTCTTAAGGGACAAAATGTCGGCGTGTCGCTTCGAACAAGCCATGTCCTCTAAAACTGATCATAATTTGTAGTCTAAGGGGTTCAGACCTGGGCTAGACGAGGGTCAGTCTTCAGCTCTTATCAAGTCTGGAACGTTGGTTTCGAACCAGGCTTGGGTAGTTCGTGCCTGATCAGATGTAGAGTCTTGCTGGAAAGTCCACGGTACATTTTTAAAATGTGTATTGCTGAGATGGTACAAAACACGATACAAGAAGATCTCTTGATATACTTAAGCTGAAGTCTTTACTCCTTTTTCACAAAATGAAGCTTTGTGACTCCTTTATAAGACAACCCCCGCCAAACCATTAGATGCGGAATGATGACCACGTGATAATCTTTTCGGCCACTTGGGCGACTTCTAAGGAACTGTGTGCATACACTTTGACATTTTACT
The DNA here is from genome assembly GCA_947507595.1 of Pyralis farinalis. Lineage (NCBI taxonomy): Eukaryota > Metazoa > Arthropoda > Insecta > Lepidoptera > Pyralidae > Pyralis > Pyralis farinalis. The sequence continues at coordinate 31,914,813 of OX382269.1, read as the reverse complement.
TGTTGTAGTACTCTTCAATCGTGAATTTTCTTTATTAGTAAAGAGAATATTTCTGTCTTTCACTTGCGTATCGAGACAGAAAGCATTTTGACCGATCCACTCTCTTCAACTTATTCAATCCCTACGGATTGATTTAGGGCATGTCCTGTATATCGACGATAAGCGTCGAGCTTCAGGTCTTGTTTTATTCATTTCTCGCGATAAGATTTTTTGTTTCCTAATGGGGTATCGGCGAATTCTGGCTTTAACAGTTGTAGTTCTAACAGCACGCGGTCGCCCCGATCCTTTATGGTTTTCAATAGAGAAAGTTTTGGAATTGCATGTATCCGTGTGTTGCATTAAGCTTGGTCGCCACGTTAGTGGTATAAAAAAATATAATCTATTCTATTCATATAATTATCTATGTATCTATAACTTCATGCCAAATCCCTTACGGGGTAGGTAGAGAGAACCGAGCGCCACGTGACGCGATCCTTACATATCTCACTCGCTTCTTTAACATTCATTGTTCTTTTCATGCACGCTCGCCGGTTTCTAGGGCTCCTGACATCCCCTTCTGATAGAACATGACCAATTTGGTCATGGTAGGTAAGTCTTGGCCTTCCCCGGCTCCTACATCCTTCCACTTTTCCATTGTATATCTGCTTCGTCATTCTTTCATCTTGCATTCTTTCTACATGTCCGAACCAACGGAGCATGAATCTTCTTATTTTAACACCGACGCTCTTTTTCAGACCAACTCTGTTTCTAACATCATCATTGCAAATGCGGTCTACAAGCCTTACGCCACAAATTTTGCGCCACGCTCGCATTTCCACCGCGTTTATTCTACTTTCATGCTCTTTCTGCCATACTCCCAAGAACTTTTACTGCCAAGAAGTTTTCCCAACACTCCATTCACACTATTCCCAGCACTCACTCGTCTTTCCACATCTGCGGTGTACCTTCCATCCCTGCTGAAAGCGCATCCAAGATATACAAACTCATTCACTTGTTCCAACGCTTCATCATCAACCGTAATCCTTACATATTAGTTCTGGATTCTTCTATTTCAAAACAATTTGTATAGTAGTCATCAACAGATGAAATTGTTTTCACATTTTATAATATTAGCATAGATTAGGATTCTGTCACAAGTATAATAGGTGACAACTGTTAATCGCTTTAACAGTTGTGGCACAAATCTGCAAAGATGTTTCCAGTCAACAGTGATGAGTCAACTTGTCTAGACAGCGGTCGTACCGCGTAAGCTCAAGATAATTCAGAATGGATTTGTTTGTCTCGAACATCAAACTTGTGTTTAGGTCAATGTTAATCAACCTTATTCAGTCTTTCAATATCCAAAATCCCTTCGTCCTATGCTGAACATTTTAGATGTTAATCTCTCTATGTTTTCACATCAGTTACGTCAAAGAAACCAAACCACACATGACTCGGTTCAAACATACCATACTCACATCTTTCATATTTATAAATCTGCACACATGCTCGCCGATTTTTAAGATTCTTGATATCATTTTCTGATAAAACACGACTAATTTGATAGTGATATATGAGTTTTCATTTACCTCGGTTCCTAAATCCTTCTACTTTCATGTTGTATGTTTGTTTCGACATTTTTCATCTCCTATTCTTTGTACATCTCCAAATCAATGGAGGACCCGTTCCAGACAGACACCTTCTTGTATTACCATTGTTAACACGAAAAATCTTAGCATTAATGTCAAGGTTCAACCCAGTTTTGATTTCGATTCCGTTAAACCTCTACTATTGCATCATCATGGACTGACACAATAAACTACTAACACATACGTCTGTGTTATTAGACGTGCCAATCAAATTAATGATGGCATATGAATCAACTTAAGCGAACAGTCTATCGCCTCTTTTAAATTTTCATTGCCAAACTAATGCCCCTTTGGCCCTGACCCTTGCTACAGAATAACCCGAAAACTTTAGTAACCAAAAACCCAAATTTTTAGTCATCATTGGAACTTGATTTTAGTAATATTTTTAATACAACACAATGTTGCTCATAGATTATATATACACATTTCAGAAGTGGAATGAAAGGATTTTTAACAGCGAACAATTAGGAAAAATAGCAACTATCAATATTGTACTGTAAAAATATAAAACATCAGTTATGTAAATTAGAGAATTTAACACACAGTTAGGTGTGGCAGTATCCACTACGGTAGCATTATTGGCAAGTTGCAAATATTTTGAAGGATGTAAACATGTCATATCTTCAAATGCTATGGATGAATTAGACTAAATCTAAGTCTAAAATCTAGTTAGCACTATGTTATATCAATATACACTCACTATATAAATATCAATTCAATTGTTTAAGCAGTTTACGAGAAAATTAAGAGCAAAGTTTTGTTTAAGATATATAATGTGTATGCATACATACGCACTTATACACACACACAGCTAGCTATAAAACATATCAAAAAAGTTTGTATTGCCACTTTTGTATTACGACTTCGCCTACAATGGGAAGTAAAAAAAGATAATATTTTAAGTTTAATACTTGTGATTGGGGATCGGTTGTATTTTATTATGCAATTTATCTCAGCAGCTAGTAAACTCAAAATAGATTGAATCACGTTCACGAAATGAGCAGATAATGCATATGCATATATGCTTACATTCTAGGTTTCTAGAATGGCGTACGACATTTTCATCGCTTGGAGATTAGCGTATAATCTGCATAGTGAAGTATCTAAGTATTCATTATTTAAGTTCTATTACTCCATCAACCAGCTCCGTTCTACTTTAGTTTTACTTTTTTTGTGCCCTTCGAAACCCGTGTGGTCATATATGACCGCGAAATGTATGGGAAAAGGTATATAACGGGTTCTGAAGGCTTACATAATCCGTAAATATCAGACAAATAATAATAATTATTATTGGTACAGAAGCTCCAAACCCGTAATATGTATGGTGCATAACTGTTATAAATAATTAAATATTTTTGTATTTGTATAACAAAATTATACTTATTACGGGTAAATCAGGAATTGTTAACAATTATACTTATAAATTTAGTACAAATTGTCGAAATCCCCAAATGCAAGTGATTATGAGGTACTTGAAAACTGACACGCATGCTGTTGTAACTTCATATTTGTACGAAACCAATGCACCGTCAGATTCGTTATTTTTCCAATAATAAGATTTAAACTCGTATTGACGAAGATAAGGCCGGTAACATATTTAAAAAATGCTGCCGACAAACCTCATTTTTGCATTCGGTTAAAATAGGACATGAAAGTTTCAAACCTGTTATCTATATATTGACAAATTTATTTTTCATACTCATAAGACTATTCAATGCAATTCAAGATGTAGTCGCATATTCCCAGGTAAAAATTCCAAATAAAATCTACGTAAAGTTATTCGTATCTAAATAGATTGGAATTTTATTAAATATTTAAAAGGCATGTTCGATTTTTTTGGTAACAGTACATAAGGTGTTCACCTGTTACTTTGTCACCAGTTGTATAACAAAATGTCGCGTGGGAGTGGGAGATAAAAGGGCTACGACATACCTATTGATAAAAACGATAATCAAGTTGATTGATTGTTATCGAGATTCAGTGTCATGTTTTATACTCATGAACACTTACTATTTATAAAATTGAAGTATATATACTATATGTATATACCTTATATATAAACGTGTATAACATTGTATAACATTATCACAAGTATTACTTACATTTTATTGATAAAAAATAAATATCAGTCAGGCCATATACTTGATTACCACCTTAGTGGTATAAAAAATTCTCCGCATCTAGTACCGAAAATAAAAGCAAAAAGAAACCTGGCATTTCTTTTTAATTTCATTTCATTCCCTCTAATGCAATTCTCAAACGGCAAATTACACACATTTACACTTTTTTTTTTTTACATAATTAGAATTTATTTTTAGAAATTGACAACGTTCATACAATGTTATTTTTCACCAAATGAACTTGGTTTCCTATCTTTTATATACTTCAGTAATATTATATTGATTTACTTAGAAAACTAGCTTTTTAAATTTACTACACTTCCAAACTACAAAGTCTAGTCTCGTCCTTACGATATGATGAATTTATATCTAACTATAATTTCAGGATTTATTTATTAATTTTTAGCATACATTGTGTATGCATACTAAAAAAAATTCCTCGTCTGAAAATAAAAATATTTGTTTACTTTAATGAATAAATATATTTGTTTATGTGACCCCTATCGACGAGGTACAGAATGACGAATTGAAAATAAATAAACAAAATTTTTATATTGATGAATGTTTGTGCTTTCTTGTTCATGTTCCTGATCAAAAGTATATCTTCTATTTTGAAATTAGTTGAAACAGAAATTATTAATTTATATGTACATCTTTAGTAATTTACGTTTGTTGCTTTTAACACCTGTTATTAATAAATAATTACTATGATTTTTTTTAAGGAACTTGCTCATGTTAAGTAATGGGAAATAAGTGGATAAAGCCTGTAACAAAAGTTATGAAAAATTAAAGATAAATCCAAGGTCAATACCAGTTTATGTAACTGTGAATTTGTAAGTAAATATCCGTGTAACTATAAAAACATACTGCATGTATAAAATAATGACAGAATTTAAGATACTACGTTAATTATAAACATGACGGTAATTAATTACTATTTTAAAATACTTGCCGCTGAAATAAGAAGGTATAAACGTATTTTTAGCATAATATTTCACTGTCTACCATTTAAAACTATAGTAGAATCTTTATCTGTTAATATGTAATTAAAATCATTATACCTACATCCCCTCGCTGAAAGTATAAATTAATTTTAAAGTTTATATTTTTAAGAAACACGTTATCTTCACACACGAACACAAGCACTTTGAACTAACCTGTAAGACACTTCTTAATGAGTTTATCTTCCTCGGCCGTCACATTTGTAATCTCATACGGCAAATCTAACCACGGCGCCATTACCGATCTATGTTTATGCGATCCTCGTGTGAACTGGCGCGCAAAATAACAATACCACCTTTTTCAATACTAAATAATCTAATCGTATCGATTCCGATAACACATCATTCAATTTTAGACTAAAAGTGGAGCCTTGGGCGCAACTGGCTGACTCATTTTCGCTGCATGACTGTTTATTGCATGAGTGTGTGCTGTCATAACTATTGATACGGAAATTTTGTTACTTTCTGAAAGAGTGAGCACAATTAACTTTACATTGACTGACGAATAACCTCTATACATAGAACATATTACTATACGAAGCTCGAAAACAGGAAAGGCATCAGGTAGCTTAGCTAGTAATTTGTTTTCTAATGCCAACCTAGTGCAATACATATCTAGATAAACACAAGATCATGAGTACCTACTAGAGGATAATTCAAGCGAGAAATTTATCAATTTCATCGGTTATTATTCATTATTTGTCTTATAATTCCACATTAAACATTTATACCGCACCGTATATTTATGAAAACATAATTTATGCTCCCAAAAATATAAAGTCGTTTTCAAACATCAGTTATATTAGCAGGGATAAGCTGCGTACAACAAGTATTAGTAGGTCTTAATTTGCAAATTTTATTCCATTCTATCATAAATTACCTTGAAACAGTTCCGCCTTTTCCTTAAAGTATCTTGAAAATGCACTTAAAATTACTCGTAAATAGGCTCATGAAAAGTAATCGACAAAGATGTCTGGAAATGCTTCAGCACAGACAATGTTCCTTATTTAATTCTACCATTTGTCATTATTATCGTACCAATATGTACGAGTATGAAGAAATAAAAATATTTTGATTATAAAATTATTTAATTATAACTAGATATATTAAATTTCTAATTTATCTAATTATACTCGTATATTATAAATTTGGGCGTGCACGTCGCAATCCTATCACTCTAACAAACCAGTGGATTGCAATTCTGAACCTAAACCGCACCGACGCGCTGATTAGGGCGCCTCCTATAAGCGACGTGTACCGTTCCGCCCTCGTCGGTGCGAACTTTATGCGGCGGTGGAGGCCGCTACTCACCACGCAACGCCTTACTCAACAGGTCGAGGAGAACTGAGTGCCGTATAGGCACAAAGAATGTGAGAGGTTAACTACAAGACAAGATCAGCTCATTCAGCTGATAAATATAATGAACGAGAGATGCCCAGTATGAAGACTATTCATTAATAAATATCGGAGAGTTCCATTCTACTAGAATCAAATCAATTACACTTTTCTATTCATTCCGTCTTCGTGTATATGTGTCGAGGGCGGAACTGAACGCTTATAGGAGACGCCCTAATCAGCGCATTGATGCGGTTAAGGTTCAGAATTGCAATCCACTAGTTTGTTACATTGGTGAAGATCGGTAACGGCCTTCAGAGAGCCTTCTACTCTTGAAACGGACCACTATCTGGTGACAAACTAGTTTTCAAGAAGTTGAGGCACTGACGGATGCGTATATTCCTTTCGGAGAAGTAAAAAGTGAATATAATATAATGGAAGATGAAAGTTTAAAGAATAGGTACGTATATAAGTCTAATCAGTGAAATATTGCGAACGCGTGTCTTTCCGACTCAGATGTAGACGAATGTTGGAAGGTTTTGAAAGAAAGCATAGTAGATAGTGCGAAAGAAGCAAGTGTATTCGCAAAGAAACATAGTTTACTGATCGCGTTCACAATGATGATGTAAGTAAGAGGTTGGTCTGAAAGAGAGATAAGAAAAGGCGTGCTCCGTTGGTTTGGGCACGTAGAAAGAATGCGTGGAGAAGGAATGACGATACAAATATACATGCGAAAGTGGAAGAGGAGCCAAGTCCAAGATGTAGAAGCCAAGGAAGACCAATACTCACCTACCATGACTAAATTGGATTTATCAAAAGAAAAATAGTTATGGTGTTAAAGAAACCATAAGCCGTACTGTATAGGGACGGCGTCTTATGACAATCAGTTATGCCTTATGAGTTCAAATTATGGTCAGTTTTCGAGGGCATAGCCTGCTCGAAACGATACGCCGACATTGTGTCTCTTAAGAATTGTCTGGATCAAGCAGTGACTAAATTTCCCAATTGGAAATGATTCGTGGCCAGATAGATAAAGCCATGTATGAAAGCCAAAGATAGCCATTTCGAATAAAACCATTTTTTATCTTTTGCTCAGACTTCCATAAATAGGTACATATAAGTTTTATTAAGATTACATTACTTCATAGAAAAATAAATGCATATTCATTTGTAACAGAACTTATGGCTGGACTAGGTACAAGTGTGCGTCTAGGGTGGCACCTGCTGATGTCCCCATTCACTCTTGCTTGATATACTACTTTCGCAATTCTTTTCATACGCGTTTATGAAAATTAGAATTAGAAACATTTAAAATATTATGATCATTACATAACAGTCTATCTAATAGAAGATGCCTTATTGCTTTAAAGCACTGTTATCTATCAATTCACAATGGAGCTTATCGGCACAGTAGGAACTCTCTTTTTTTCTTTAAAGGAAGACCCGATTATGCGTATGCGCTCTCCGTACGGACGTATACCCATAATAAATAATCAACAGTACCTACCGCGCAAATTTGTTAAGAAGGTGATGAAATGGTGCAGTGTAAAAAGTGTAAATTATTTTTATCTACAACTAAAAATGTCGTGATGAAATGTAGGGGGCAATGTGAAGGTGTATTTCATAAAAAGTGTGTTCAAAGTATGAAACAATTCCAGCGGAACGCGATGTGTGAAGGGCAGCCTAAAAATAAAACCACCAAAAATAAATATTGACATACAAAAAGCTACAATGGAGACTTTGTTAGCTGAAGTAAATACAAAACTCGAAATAATTTACCAAACACAGAAGAAAATAGACGATCTAACAGAAACAGTGGATTTTTATACTGAACAGTACCAACAAATGTTGAATTCAAGGACAACGCTGAGACAAAGATTACTGCACTAGAAAATAAAAATACTCACCTACACAAAGTCAATGTCGCGTTGGAGGAAAGAATTGTGCAAAGAATTATGTTAGAAATATCCGAATCAGCAAAAAATATAGAAATATTGGTTTAGAAGACCGAAACCAAAAAGACACTAAGAAGTTAATATGTAATGTTGCTAATTTTGCGGATTGGATCCGAGTAATATCGAGGAAGCAAGAAGGGTAGGCCAAGAAAAGCAAGGCGAGAATCGACCACGGCCATTCGTCGGAACATTGAAATCAAAGAATGCACGGAATGAGTGGATAAAACAAAGAAAAATATGCAGCACATATAACATTTTTTTTTCTAAATAACAGCGACCAACGCCTTTGTATTAATGAAAGCTTACCTAAACAGATCCGTCAATTATTTTGGAGTACCATAAGTATGCTTAAGGGTAAATATCTCAGAGTTCTGGTTAGAAAGGACGAATCAAAAATTAAATTCATAAAATCGGAGGCCGATAGCAACAGCTTATGCTTTAACAATGCATGTTAAACAAGCCACAAGCCAAGTTGTGCGCAAATACACTATGTGATTCTCTGTAATCAACAAAATTCAACGATCCACAAAATGATATTCGCGATGATTATGAATTTACCAAAAAATTAACGAAATTGATAAGTGGTGGTACATATATAAAAAGTACATCTAGAGAACTACAAAATAGTGCATATGAATATAAGATAATTAAGAAAAAACTTTTCGTTATGTGTTGAAAAATATGAACCCAATATAGATATTATTATATTAACTGAAATAAATATAAGACAAGAATTTTCTTTTTATCAAATTGGTGGCTATAACTCCTATGCATATATGCCGAAGCCAGAGCAGATTGTTTTTATGCTACTATTCGCAAGCGTTGCGCATCCCTGCTCTGCAGAGTCCGTAGCAGCCGCCATAGAATCCTAGCGTTGATATGTGACAGGCTGGATTCTTTCTACATGTAATCTTGTACGTTGATTTATGGTGTATATATCTATATTATATAAATTTTAATAATGCATGGGTCTAAAAGTTGCCTGAATAAATAAAAATTAATAATAATATTCACGTGAAATTTTTGTGATTATTAGTATATGCTAAGAATGAAATACACTTTGAGACTAACAGCATACAAGGAGAAACAGCTGAAATATTACATACAGTAATAAAACATGCTAAAGGAATTTTACATTATAATAGCTATACATAAACCACCTACTACAAACCGATAAAATTTTATCCAGGAGTTATTTACTTTAATAAAACGATTACCGAAAAACCATGTCATGAACATTGCCGGAGATGTAAACATATGGTATATTTTTCCGTAATAGTGTTTTGTTCTAATATATTTAATTAGAACAAAACACTATTACGGAAAACTACAAAAGCACCCTCTGTGGTCTCTGCCTTCAGTGCGTCATCAATGAGTGTACGCGTGAGGAGATAGTAGCCGGCCGGTTAGTAGCAACGTGTATAGACCATCTATGGGTTCGTAGCAAATACCAAGCACGTACATATATGCTCACATGTAAACTCAGTCAGAGTACTACTTGGTGGGCATCAGCTTGGTGGTAAACTACGACGACCACGGTAATTCAAATGTAAATGATGTGTTTTAAACAATAACTTAGTTAACAAAATGTTAGAAGAAATAGACTATTGTGAATTGCTTGATACAGATTGTCCTTTGTTGTTATATGAAAAATTTATATATTTGGTTATATTTATGAAAAATCAAAAATTGTAGTAAAAAATAAAAATAAACGACAGACAAAAGGACAAATTGATGATAAACTAAAATTAATTATAGATCGTAGAGATATGTTATTCCTATATCCAATGTTCTTTCATTTCTGTACCGATTTAACAACAGAAATAAGAGAACACAAGGCAACACAAGTTTCAAGACACATCACTTTCTGCAGATCAGTCAAATCGTGAGGCACCCATTTTTCATATTTTTTATCTTATTGATTTGATGCAAATGATGCAATGTTGTAAGTAAGGTAACGTTAAACCATGCCGCTAATTCCTAGGTAGTTTGACTCGTATCGGCTTCCACTATCTCCTTCAATTCAGCGTTATTCACCTGTGTGGGCAGTCTTCAATGTTAATTCAAAGTATCTATTACTATAAAACGGCAATTTCATACTTTAAGCCCTATTATTAACCGATTGCGAGGACAACTTTATGGCAATTATAATAGACAAAAAATGTAACTTCAAATGAATGCCGATTTTGTAAACGAACCCTTAACGCACAGAACGAAATTCACATGGAGAGGCCTCATTGTATCTGCATAGAGTTATCATAACGCCATAGTTGACCCAGCGTCGTGGAAATAGCATGACAATAAACAGATATTTAAAATATTTCGAAACTCGACCAGTACTACACAATTTCGTAGAAACGAATACTATCGATGTGTCACAATATCGAACATAAAAGAGGTATGGCTTCGAAGCGGGCTGCATTGATGCGCCATTTCTCCACCTCACACTAAACCGCAGCATAATAACAACTCTCTGGATGTTTGTTACGTTCCCTGCGCGTGAAGTTACCAGTAAATTTATAAAGAGTTGCTGTATTAGCAGTAGACGTGGCAAGGCACTTCTGTATAGAAAGTATTGCTCGTTATAATAACTTGCCAATCCTCGCCATGCCTTTTTCGAAATACCTTATAATACATACCTTAAATACATCTTAAAAGTTATGCCAGTGTTAAAATGGGGAATAATAATATGACGTATGCGCGGGGGGCACTAAATATATTTATTATCATAATCAGCTATGTTAATAAATATATTTATTAACATTATTATATATTACATTATATATTATTATTATATTATATTATTATATATTATATTATATATTATATACATTATACAACATTATTTTTTAAAGTATTCAATCATTTACCAAATACACTGAAGGCCCTCCAGGAAGGTAAATTTGAAGCCCAGTTAAGCAAGCTGCTAATCGTGAATGCCTATTACGATGTCAAAGAATATTTTAGTGACAAACTTTAAATTTATTAGGATTATAGGCTTTCAATTAATTGTATAGGTTATTATTATTGTGACATTTATATTTATATGTTCTATTGTTAAATTAATGTAATTTCAATTCTATAATTTTTATTGTACTGTGACAACCAGAATATGAAATCACGAATACCTTGTAAAGGTGATTTGTTAACATAATATACTACCACCTTACGTGACCTGCAATGTGTTCGAATTATGTAACAAATCTTATGTGATTAAATTAATATGAATATTTTGTGCCCCATGCGTTACAAATTCTTTCAAAAACTGGCTTTACTATCTATAAGGCATCCATTGTTACAATATGCAACCACTGAGCAAGGTCGACTCTCCGCCATAAAGTTTTTCCATCGCAGGCGCCGATCTTTGTAAAGCGTATGCAACGCAGCGGACTGGCTTCGGGCAAAGCGAGACGAATGAAACCATTTGAACTCAACGAAGTTTTAGCGAGCTAAACTATGTGCGTTCAAACCAAAGGCGGGAGGGTGGGAAGCCGTAATAGCACGCCGAAGCGGGAACAGGCGGACGGTAGAGCAAGCGTGCTACGATAGCCACTTACGAGGTGATCGAATTAGCTTAAGGATCGGATATTTCGTTCATATTTTGAGTCGCTGACATTTATTTATTTACAACTTTATTGACTACAATACAAAAGGCGGACTAATTGCATTCTCTACTAGTCAACCTTTCGGAGCGGAGAAAAAACACGATTGCGGTTTTTATTATAATTAAAATAGAATATGAATCGACTCTATAAAGAACATACACCTATACACAAATTAACCTAAGAATATAATAAATAACTATGATAATATACACACAACCACAATAAATAAATATTCTCGGACAAATTACACAGCGCCACCTAGCTCCAAAGTAAGCGAAGCTTGTGTTATGGGTGCTAGACAACTGATAAACATACAGCCTTTGTACACTATATGTGACACTTATTATTTTGTTTTATTTGTGTGCAATAAAGAATAAAGAAACATACGGAAATACATTTTTTTTGTAAGTACATACTTATTATACATAGGAAATACCCAGACCAAGACAAACAGACATGTTCATGCACACAAATGTTTGTTCTGTGTGGGAATCGAATCCACAAGCGTTGGTGTCAAAGTAGCGTAAAAGCGCGTTTCACCACTGCGCCACCGAGCTCGTCATAACACAATAATACATCACTCTAGTAATACGTACATACTCGTATTTTCCTCAAAAATTACTGTAATATAATTTATTTAATAATATATACTAGAGTCTTTCCTGCGACCACGGACGCTGCAAAGCGTTCGAAACGTCAGGTTTCAACAAAATAAATAAAACACGCGATACTTCCGTTAAAAATAGTTTAATTTCAATATATACTAATTATACGACACACGTTGGATGACTACTGCTTAGACAGGCACTCTAAAAATAGGCAAGCAATTTCTTTTTAAAAGTAAATTTGTTGGAGGAGTCTCTAATGGGTTCAGGCAACGCATTCCATAGTCGCGAAACTTGTAGAGTAAAAGAATTAGACATGAAGCCCGAACGGAAAAGTGGAATTAAGAGTAAATTGACATGCTTAACCCTGTAGTTCGCGGTGTAAACCAAAGTATAAAAATAAGTGAAACTATGGTCACCCGTTAGAACGCCCGCCCACCATCTCGCGGTGTGGCCTGCGCCTAACAGTTGTCCCGCTCGCCGCACGCGCTCTGTAAGTTTTCAGAAAGTTAAAAACATAATGGACCTGTATTATATTTTTATTGCTTTATAAAGTAATCTAGGTTCCTTTCTGAGCAAGATAGCATGAACACATTGATCGAAGCACTGAGCCCACTCTTCCTGAGGGAACTTTTCCATGCCTTTTTCGAACTCAGCCACGTGTGCATTCAGGATTATAAAGCGAATTCCTCTGAGCTTATCTTTATTTTTATTTTTTAATAATTTTATTCTGGGAAATGAATAAAATTCGCAAAGAGTAGAGTGGATAAAGAACCGCTAAACTGACCAAATAGTTCCCGGTTCGAATTCTGGCATGTACCGCTAAATTTGTTTTTTCGGATTTATGTATATATTTGTAATTATCACTAGTTCGACGGTGAAGGAAAACACTGTGAGAAACGTGCATGTCCAAGAAATTATATTTCGCGAAACGTGTGAGCTTACCTAAGAAATGTTTGATTTTTCCATCAGAGTTGTGGAGGTCTGAGGGCAGTCGCTAAATATTTGGAAATAGATATCTCGAAATATATAAATATAAATATTTAAATCTAATTGAATAAAGAGTGTCAGTGTGAGCAGTGATAGCCCAGTGGATAAAGATCAAGCATATTAATAAGTGGCAGTCGCTAGTTCGAATCATGGAGAGGGCATTCGTGTTTTTGTTTTTATATACACATTGTAATTATCCCTTGCTCGTCGGTGAAGGAAAACATTGTGTGTATTTCAAAAGACGTGTGACCTAACCTAAGAAAGGTCTAGTTTTCCCTTTCGCAAAACCCTTAGGCTTAGGCAGCAGACCCCACTCATCCTAATGGACTAAACAACAGGGTAACGCTTACAAGAAGAAATATAAAGTAGTAAGTATACTGGACTATAAGTAGGATGACTCACTAATTCCACATCTACACGCGCAGTGCGCTAGAGCGATTAATGAACCGTCTGATAGAACAATAATCTCAAATTGTTAACATTCTTAAATTATGAGTTTTAGTTTTGGCGCTGTAAACCAAGATATAATAATAAATCAATCAATTATATGCTGCTGCCTTAGATAGGCATGTACAAAGAGATCCTACGAAAAATAAGAGCTTGAAAACGCTAAAAACAACTCAAAGAGTCTCTGGAAGGCGATCAAAAATATAAGTGGTACCACCAAAGCGGTTGACCAAGCCCTCTTGTACTGACAACTGGAAATGCAGAACGCAGCCTACACGAAGTCAATAGTTACTTCGCTAACGTTGGAACCTAGTTGGCAGAAAAGATGCTGAGCCCCTACCGTGCTACGCTACTACGCTACACCTACAATCTCGCACCGCACCCAAAGTTCACCTTATTCACTAGTTATGCTACCGGTTACGGAAGAGGACGTTTACCATCTTATAAACGGTCTAAAAGATGGTTCTATAGTGAGCTTCTATCAATTTCGAGTAATATGCTAAAAAAATACGTTCAACACTTGACTCAACCCGATACACATATTCAACCTTGCAATCGCGACCGGCATCTTTCCTAACGCTTTCAAAATACGAGTAGCCCTTATTAGACCTATTCGTAAGGGTAGTGACAGAAACAACGTCAACAACTTCAGGCCTATCTTCCTGCTCCAGGGGATGTTCAAGGTCTTGGAACGGGTAATGAACAATAGTCTAATTTCTTACCTGAAGTCGAACGATCTAATCTTCTAATTTGGCTTTTGAGGCGGGTCAGTTGGTAAAGCCGAACATTAATTGACTCTGTAGTAAGAAATCTTGATAAAAAGAACAAATATCTAATTCTATTTCTGGACCAAGCTAAGGCATTCGACACAGTCTTTGTCCCCCGGTTTATAACTAAACTGGAAGCGGTTGGGATCAGAGGCCTGCCATTAAAACTGTTTCAGTGCTACGTTTCCGATAGAAGGCAAAGTGTTAAAATCGGTGCAAGCATAAGTGGCGAACTACCTGTCAAATTTGGTCTTCCCCAGGGAAGCATTGTTTCGCCAACTCTCTTTTTGATATACATTAACGAGTTATGTAACATGCAACTACATAGGGGCAAGACTGTTTTCTTTGCGGACGTTACGGCTTTGTTCTTCTGGGGGGAAAATTGGGAAGAACGGTTTCGAAAAGGTTGGTGACTGGCTGCAAGTAAATATACTTACCCTAAACGTATCAAAAACCAAATACGTATTTGCGCTAAGGTCAAGCCAGCTACCGTCTCCTACAGCTCACTGCTAATCACAGACACGAGAGCATGTGGGTCTCCCTCGCCCTGCACATGTCCTTTCCTCGAGAAAACGGATAGCATCAAATATCTAGGCGTTATAGTCTCCAGAGCTTTGAAACACATAACCAACCGTACAAATTTTTTATTGCAGTTTTTTTTGTTTAGTTTAGGTGTTAAAAATGATAAAATATCAGACATTTTCTATAAGAAAAAAAAGTTCGTAAATTGAATCATTGTCATATTTTGAACATGTTTTACTATGTCAGCATTAATGTGAATGCTTGAATTGCAACTAATATTTTGATGAAATCCATACATTTATTCCCGAGCCCGCCTTCGATGACGTCACTAACTATGAAAACTATGTCATAGTTTGTGACGTCATCTAATGCGGGCTCTTAGTATGATGCGTTTTCAAGTCACCTGATGAAATGCCACTTTCAAACACCATTATCCAGCAAACTAATTACCTATCGTAGAAAAAATTACTTTGAGATGTCTTCCTGTCTCTTTTAAAATCTGTCCTAAAATGTTTTCATGCATATTGCCTATTAGATATCCAAAGAGAGGGGCCTAGTAACCTATAACACAGGTTTTTTTCCAAAACCTACTACAGGTACCAGTCTCTCATTTAAAACCAGTGAACGATGCTTTTTTCGTTCACTGTTTAAAACGGCTTAGACGTTTTTGTTAAACAATCATTTATATGTTTATTTAAGATTAGTTTATAAGCCTTTTATTTTTGTAAGAGGAAATAAAGATATTTATCATTACATGCTGAATATAAACTGATTCACTGCCAGGTATTGATCTTGGATAAGAGAATTGCACTATCTATGTATGAGTCACATTTATTATGGATTGCTTCAATTCAATTGATTAAACGCTAATTTACGATTAGAATTTACGTGTCCAAGGCATTATTTTCGTACGCTATCTTGTACAGTGGCCAGCACATCTAATATGACACACTACTCTTTGTACCAGCTTTCTTCTTAGCGTTATCCCGTTTCCTATTCCATTAGAGTTGGCAAATACTGATTTTGACACGCGACTGCCATCGGACCTCCTTAACCCAAAGGGAAAACTAGACCTTTCTTAGATTAGGTCACACGGCTTTTGAAATATAATTTCTAGAACTGCGAGTTTCTTCACGTTGTTTTCCTTCACCAACGAGCAAATGATAAATACAAAAACACGAATGTACTGGAACATGCCCTCGCTAACATTCGAACCAGGGACTGTCAATGGATCGTTATCCACTGGGCTATCACTGCTCACACTCACTCTTTAGGTCATATGTCGTCGTATTTTTTTTATACAATATCGGGAGGCATACAAGCACACGGCCTACCAGATGTAATCAAGTATGTATGTAATCAACCATTACGGAGAAGTTCGAAATAGATAAACAGGCTGCGGTCAATATTGCTTAACCTGCGTGTTCGGTTACAATTCGCTGTTAATCGAAAACAGGTACGCCGATAGAACTATATTTGAAATTTTTCGAGTACCTAAACCACCATACCTTATCGGTAAAGAGGTCATGCCTGCTCGCTGAGACGAATGTTAATAATGGATTCAATTTGAAGTATTTTGGATAGGTTGAACCAAATTGGGGAATTTACAAATGGGGCAGCAGCGGAGCAGGTAAATTTGGGTACGAGTATACAGAACTTGCAAAGTGTTTAAAACGTACTACTAATTTTGATGAGACGATCCGATTGTCTATTAAATTTTGATATTGAATTACTCAGAAGAGGTGGAATGGCATCATCAATGGTAGGTTACCCGAGGAGATAAAACAAAATTCAAAAAAAATCGCTCGAAATTTAAATATTTTTTAAGCGAGCGATTTTTTTTTAATATTGGTAAATTTGGATAGGCAAAGAATAGTCGATTTTTTTTCAGAAATATACATTTCACATTTATTAAAATTTAGTTCTAATCCAATAGAAGTAAATTTATCCTTAATTTGTTACAAATCTGCAAGAATAGTCTGCGAATCTCCACCTAACGTGCTATCGTCGAGATACCATACGTTTAATTTTGAATTTAGATCACTTTGCTCACCCTGCACCCTGCTGCCATCCCACAGCCGAAGTAATTTCGTATTTTTTATATACAAATTTGGAAGGACAGTGATAATACTGAAGAAGGAATTTAATTTCGTGTGACAGAGTATCTTGGTTCACCGAATTGAATGCGTTTTTCACATCTAATTTTAAAAGAACCTCGCACAGGTACATTCGGCATGAACTGCAGCTTCACAACCTTCGCGTGTACCAAAGCCCACCTGTATGGGTTCAAAAAGGGCCTGAAATTTGGAACAAATTAACACACATACCTTGGCAGCCAAACGCCTAAAGGTAGAACCCATAGCGATTGGACGCACACCACCATCTTTTTTTGTGACAGCAATAAGATTCGCTTCATAGATTATAGGTGTTACGTCTTGGCATACATCGATAACGATGAGATGTTCGCCCGCTATACCTAGGCCATGGCTGGTATAGTCAATAAGAAACTGTGGGGAGATCCCGTCCAAGCCGGGTGCAGAAATCTGCACTTGCACCATTTAGGAAAGAATGCAAGTGCAGATATGATATCTCTTTCCGTTGCGTGGATACAGGACGCACGGTCAGAAGGCGGGACCACAAAAATGGGAGTAGAAGGGCCGGGAAGGGTGTTTGGATTGCAAAGCGGCTATGGTATGAAAAGATTAGTAGGCTGTACCTGGAAGAGTATTGTTATGTAAGATGCACGTAATGATATTATTAGAAAAAGCATCTGCCACAGAACATCTAGCACTACGGGTAATCCGCTTTATCAGCGGAGTTGATTGTTTATTGTTATAGTTTATACTGTGACATATTCTACATTGTAAAAATTGTTATATGTGAAAAATACAGTACTATCACCAGCAATTAAAGTTACAATATTGTTAATAACGTCAGGAAGGTCGCTTATATAAATATTAAATAGGATTGTACCTAGCACTCTACCTTGTGGGATATCGCGGCATACTGTCCTTTCCCTCGATACAAAACTAGTGTAGATGTCGGTATTAGCATTAGTTCTGTTTATAGGCGTGTGATTCGTCTTCTATTAGTTAAATAAGATTGTATCAATTTTATGGCATAGCATTTTGCACCGTATGTTTCTAAATTATTAAACAAAATTCCATCATAAACATTGTCAAAAGCTTTAGCTATAAACAAAGCTTTTGTTGGTTTTCGCTTGTCTACATTAGTGATAACTTCTTCCAAGGAGTTGTATACTAACTGCTATTTGTTGATCTATTTTTCAAAACCATACCGATGTTCTGTAATTTTTTTTTATTTCAAAGAATGATGTTATTGTTTTATATATTTCATATATATTTCAATGATCTTTGAAAATATAGAAACCTAGAAAATATAGAACAGTGCTTTAAAAGTTTCTTGTCGCATTTTTTTAAACATCGAAATAACTGTTAATTTCAATATATCTGGAAATATTTCTTTTTCTATGCATTCGTTCACAATGTGACACAGGCGCTATTATATTAGCTACAACTTTAATGACTCTAGAATCATATCAAAACATTAAATAATTATTTTAATAAATTACTGTATTTTCTCTTTTGTTTTGTATTACCAAGTAATTAAGCTTTTCCATTAATGGAAATAAAGCTGTTACAATATTGCTTTTATTTATACAACGTCGGGAGACTTACAAGCATACGGTCCACCTGAGGTAAAGCGGTTACTGTAGCCAATGAACGCTTGCATCAAGTATCATTCGGGTGATGCTCGATGACCTCTGCTGCTAAACAGCAACTCCTTAGGAGCTTACTGGTGACCTCACTCACACACAGGAACGCAATAACCCCCCAGTTGTTATTTGGCTACGGTTTTCTGTGAGGTGCAGGTACTTCCCGAGATGGTTTGCTTTAATGCGACCTACCTCTCTTAAAATTGATGGTTCTCGCAATGCGAACATTTCACCAGTATCGATGTTATAATACATAGCTTCCTGCTCTACTGGTTGCTTGCTGTTCGGTACATGCTTGCAGAAGGCACTAACATAACCTAAGTTATGTTTCGACTATCTCGGTGGTGCAGTGGTTAATAACGCTACTTTGACACCAACACCACGTGTGTTGGTGTCAAAGTCGCGTTCGATACCCACACACGACAAAAATTGTGCAAGCGATCATAGGCAACGGTAGCCGTTTAACATCAGATGGGCCGTATGTTGTGGGACTCCCGACGTTGTTTAAAAAAACCATTTGTATGTTTCTGATAATTTTTACTAATGACATTACACGTCATCAGAAAATGATATACTACTTGATGACATTTTTCACTTCATGAATCATTAGTACATATTTTCATAATATTTTCTCGACTTTTCTGTTAAAAACTATTTAGAAATGTTCTTTGCTACAGTAGAAAGATCTGGTAGAAATATCAATGCTTGAATCCCTCATTTATAAGAAAAAGAAATTAATTTTGCAATAGAATACTAATACCCAAATACCATAGAAGGAAACTACGGGAATTCCAATAAATTGAATATTTTTTCTTCGTTTTAAAAAATTACAGCACTGTGGTGATGCGCGCGAGCATGGAAATATTTTATTTTATTTATGTTTAAATACCTACATGAATGGAGAGGTAGCAGACCCCTTGGCCTGGGGAAATGAGACTATTTGAACACAAAACGAGTTACTTGTGAAATTTAGTACAACGTTATATCACGCATTTGGATGACACGATGACGAGATGAAATAAATAATAATAATAATAAATATTGTTGGACAAATTACACAGCGCCATCCAGCCCCAATGTAAGCGAAGCTTGGGTTATGGGTACTAGACAACTGATAAACATACGTAAATACATTTTTTTTTTTGTAAATACATACTTATTATACATAGAAAATACCCAGACCAAGACAAACAGACATGTTCATGCACACAAATGTTTGTACTGTGTGGGAATCGAACCCACGAGCATTGGCGTCAAAGTAGCGTAACAGCGTGTTCCACCACTGCGCCACCGAGCTCGTCAAATAGTAATATAGTTTTGACGGGCTCAGAAGCGCAGTTATTAGTAATGCGGCTTTGATACCAATGCTCTTCCTGTCTGTGGGTTCAATTACCACATAGGACAAACATTTGTGTGCAAGAACATGTCTGTTTGCCTTGACCTGAATGTTTTAAGGGAGGTAGGATTCGTCAAAGCAGTATGGGACCACAGCCAAATAACAACTGCCTAGGGTGTTTTTGTGTTCCTGCGAGAGAGTGAGTTTACCAGTAAACTCCTAAGGAATTGCTATGTTAGTTCCAGAGGTGGCATCGCGCGAATGATACTGAATGTATTACAAGCGCTACGGTAACCGCTTTACATGAGAGTATGTTTTCCGACGTTGTACAAAAATAATAGAGTGACTGTGATTTAATGTAGATAATAAACATTGTCAGATACTTTTAATGAGTATTTATTAAGAGATAAGAAACACGTACAAGAGGACAAAAGTACAATAGACAGTTTTATGGCTAAAGTAAACGCTTCCAGCCATGCAATTCTGTAAGAGCAAATATGCTTACATCCTCGGAAACATCGGCTGTTACAGCCTTGAACACAAAATTGCAATTCTTTGGTGTCGCTTTTCGTGGTTGTGCGACACTAGCGCCGCAAGGCTGCGTTTGGAATTGGAATTCTACAAGGCAAACAGCCTCGCGTACGCTTACAGCCTTATAGAATACCAAATAATTTAGCCGTGATCGCAGTAGACGATGTCAAAGCTGTGACATCTGTGATCACAGCGACGCACACAGCCATTACGAGTCGCTTAGAGAATTGCATGGCAGGTAGCCATACCATGGAAAGCGAAATAATCTGTAGAAACAAGTAGGCATTTGTGATAGATAAGCGCATGGCACCCATACACATACATACAATGAACTATACATTGAGACAAATTAGGTTGAATTATTTAAAGTCATACAAATTTTAAATGTCTAGTGACAGTCATTGAGGCAATAATAGAGCAACCACGGAACGTTGGATCAGCATTATTTTAACCAATCCTTATGATTATTATTTGTAAATAATTTCCTTTTTTTCAGAGTTATTTGTTATTATAATTTATCTGATTTATTATAATATATAAAAATGAACGTGTGTCCGTATATACTCGAAAACTATTGGAGCAATTTTATTGAAATTTTCAGGCAATCTACAGATTAGCGCAGCCCAGGCCCAGGATGGTCCTGTGAAGTTTGTGCGATCGGCTCTCCCGTGCGAGATCACCCCTACGAAGTCAGGGCGGATCGCTAGTTAAGTTATAGTAAGTTTAAATTGAAAATAAAATGTTTAAAAGCAAGCTGTTATTAAAAAAAAACTATAAAGACAAAAATAAATGTAAGTGACATTTGTCACTACGTATGTAGTATATGTATATTCTAAGTTAATAATAACCTCTCTCTTGGTAATTCTTCATCACGATATAGGCAAACGTAGATGTGTAGGTTAGGTATATATATAAATATAGATTTTTCTAAATGTACGAGTAATATACATATATTTTAAAAGTTTGAAGCACTGGTATTGTAAACCTGTATAACCGATAGCCTATACGACTAATAATAAAGTTGAACGTATAATTGAAGTATTAAGGCGTATTAAGTTGAGTTCTCTAATGATCCTGGCTGAACCATCGTAATTTCACTGCCAGATTATTGTATTATCATCGGACTTACATAAGTGTTTCAAATATCAGCTCAATCGGACCAACCACCACAACACACAAGTGGCTGAAAAATGGTTTACAAATTTTGAAACGGACATGCGAACAAAGCATGCGTAATAATAGCTTGTAATAAAAAAAAATGAAACCTTCCACATTCTCGTTAAATGAAATAGTTAAGGAAAATGTGGACTAATCGAAATACTCGTAGTACTGATCAATATAAAAATATACTTAATTCCCCACTGGCTTATAAACATAACCCGATCTCGTCGCATATGAGCAAATTACATATTTACTTAACTAATTCATCCGCTAAAGCTGCGTTCTCACACATTGCGAGACATTCGGGCGAGAACGCATTATCTCAGACAACGGTCAATAGTCATTGTCACATATTTATGTACTTCATTACATCTAGATACATCATCGTTGCCCCTTTGCAATGTTTATTAGCAAAAGTTTCAAAAGCAAGAAAGCTGAATGTCCGACACAGACGCTGTATATTACATGGCTGGGAAACATTTATGTTAGTTCTTCTGTACCAAAAAAAAGAAAGTTGAAATATAATTTCAACTTTCTATGCTGCTATGTTATTTGCGGGATAAGGGAAAACAGTTCTTCAGAGCACTCGCCATGGTAAAGGCGGTAAAATACGCTTACAGAGCCTATGTCCTTCCTTTCCATGCGTGGCGTGTCCTAATAAGCGCTGAGCTTCAGGTCTTGTTTTATTATAAGCGACAGAGTCTTAACGGGAATCTTAATTTCTCACGATAAGATGTTTTGTTTCCTAATGGGGTTTCTGCGAATTCTGGCTTTAACAGCCTTTGTAGTTCTAGCAGCACGCGGTCGCCCCGATCTTTTATATTCTTCAACAGACGAAGTGTTGGTATACCTGTCGATAGTACGATATACGTACACATACGGCTGATACCAAGCTTTTGAAGTGTCGTGACTATGACCGTAATTCTATTTTCTTTAACATCCTATTTCATATTGATAATTTGATAATAAACACGATAAAATATGTGAAACGGCGGGAAATCTAATGAAGTTTTAACATAATAAACGTGTTCAAAATTCAAAATAATTAAAGAGTTGGAAAAAAAAAAGCTTCTATGTAACAGTATTTATGGCCAGACTAGTCATAACCAGATTAGACTGACACGTGAGCTACTTACTCTCAATATCTACGCAAACATAAACACCGAGTGAAGTTAATCGAAGATTATCGCGGGAAATTCTTTTGATATGCGATAATTTAACGATAGCGGAGCAAAGTAATTTTGCTTTGGTCCGAACTGCCAAACGATAAAACGACTTATAAAGGCGAACATTCACGTAATCGCGATGAGTGCAGCCTAGTCTTAAGAATTGTATAGTTCAGATGTTTGCAGCTACACAATTCGCCCTGAAGCGTCGGGTTTGTGTGATAACAAGACGTATGGCCGAAGATTACGGGTGACTTAGGACCACTGCGGACCACGCATTTGTAATGACCTCTCGGACAGAGGGTCTTACAGTTATAGCACTATGATTAACGGTTTTGGTATTTGCTATGGACATACGGGATGAATTTTAAATGGATCAGAACGACGAAGACAGAGAAATAGGTGTGAAGAATTCCTATTTACAGGTAAGTCATTTACCTACAGGAAAGTTCGCGTTTCCTGTGATAATAAGATCGCATTTACACTTGGGATTTCTCAAAAACTACTCTATAGATATTATTAAACTTTTGAAGTGTCCATCACGGAAGGTTTGTGACTGTGATAATACCATTACATATGATCGCAAACCTTCCTGTTAGCTCAGTTTAAAGAACAGTTCACCGTCCATCTAGAGGCCGAAATCAAATAACATTCAAACCCATGAAATGTGTGTGACTTGTGGAGAACCGATGAGACAATTTTGCGTAGTAACCCCGCTCACCGTTACTGGTCGCCGGAGAGGTAAAGTAAAATGCGCAATTCTTATTGGCTAGTTCAAGAATCAACATCACTTATTGGCTTATTGGTTAAACTATTCTTCCATTAACAGTGTAAGACTTATAAGATTCGACAACAAACTCGTAAGCTCTTTCACATGTCGTGAGATTATTTTGGTCAACTAGAAAAGTTAGTTCTGCATCAAGTAGTATTTCATCAGTTGAGGTACAAATAACACTCATGAACATTTCAATAGCTATCATGGAAACAAAACATTACTTTTTATATTCATAATAGCTACAGGAATATAAAAGATAATGTACACAGTGTTTGTCGCTAAATAATCATGGTTTCTGTAGTTGTTACTACGAGTATATTGAGAAAAAAATATTCTTTGAATCATTTTTAGTGTAAAACCTACGACAGTAAATCATGTGAATAAACCGATGACAAAATGACAAATTAATTATATTTACATTTCTTGATGTTAAAAGATCAAAGCAGCCCGTCTGGAAAAGTACCTCCATCCCACAGAAAACCGCAGCCAAATAACAACTCCCTAGAGAATTGTTGTGTTCCTGAGTGTCAGTGAGCTCACCAGTAAGCTCCGATGGAGTTGATGTGTTAGCAGCAGAGGTAGCATCGCGCTAGTGATACTTAATGTATTGCAAGCGTTTATATGCTACGATAACCGCTTTACATCAGGTGGCCGTATGCTTGTATGCCTCCCGACGTTGTACAAAAAAAAAACATTTTTATACTCAAGAGTGATGAAGTAAAAATCATTTCAACATGGTCAGCGCAGGATTTTGGAGAACACGACGCTATCCTCCGTCTCCTGCAGTAATGGGTCGCAAGGCGACCAACCTGTCTACGGTCTGCATCTCCGCCAATACCTCCTGCTATGCCAGGGAACTACTACGTCTTCGCTGGAACCTATCCTCTTTGAGTCCATAAAGCCCGCTGCACCAGTCTTTTTTTACAATACAATACAAAATATTTCTTTATTGCACCGAATTAAAATTGAAAACAAATAATACCAACCAACGTATAACAGGCTTATCGCTAAGCGATCTCTTCCAGACCATCTTAAGATAAGAGAAAATGAAACAGATAGCGTGCACAGTAAACAGTATCTATAAACAACGAAGTTATTATGTACATAATAAAGCATTAACAGACGCGGTAGTTATAAGTATGACAGTAATGATCGAGAAAGAGAACAATCGAATAGAGTAATTGGAAAAGAAGTATACTTTGACCAGAGATTTAAAAAGAGTAAAGATATTGGACACATCGATTATTAAATGGAAGGGCACTCCAGAGACGCATCGCTTGAACTGTAAATGATTTAAAATAGAATTGTGAGGAGATCGCTGAAGGACCTCAGTGCTATGCTCAATGACCTCAATCCATTTATTATTATATATTATATTTCCAACTTGATAGGTCTCAAGATGAACATGGAAAATACTAAGATCATGTCAAATGTCCAAGCCACACAAATACCGTTCACGTTTGGAAACATTAGGCTCGAAGTTGTTGACAAATATGTGTACCTAGAACAGAATATTTAGCAAAGTAAGACCAACTTTGACCGAGAGGTCAACAGACGAATTCAATTCGGCGTTCGGGAAACTTCAATAATTCGGGGACATGGTCATTTCGAAGTCCAAAACCGAATGCAAAGGTTATGAAAACTTACTCCATCGGGCTATGTATGTAATTTCGCTATTTACCGTGGAAATAACATTAGCAATTTGATCTAAGGGAGCATGTTCATTAATTGGAGGATAATCTGCATAAAGATGGTTGGAGGTGCTGAGTTCAGAAGTAATTGAATTGATAAGTAAGAAAAATAGAAGAGACTGCTGGTGATCGTCAGGGTGATGCTATAACGTGACCCTGAGGCATGCGAGCAAATATTGCGAAACACGAAGATAATGTATTCCCAAAAAATCGCTGGCAACGACTATAAAGGTAAAACTTAAACCAATCAATTACCTTTTGACAAAAGTGGCAGTTCTACTATGACTGGTACGACACTAGATTAAAAGGGACTGAAGAGGTCATTTTTGTTCAAGAAGTAAATTAATTGTTGCTGTACTAGCCCTTCCAAGATTATGGACAGAAATGTAAGAATGGAGATTGGGCGGTAGTCAGATAAAGATGATGGGTTGGATTTCTTAGGCAGTGGAATAACATATGCAATTTTCCAGATAGTTGGAAAGACACAAGTGGTAATTAAATTGTTGATGATCAAGCTGATAGTAGTAAGGATGATTATGTCATTAGACTACTAACGCTGTCATCTATCATATATTCGAGTATTCGAGTTCACAGAACGTTCGAGTATGTTCTTCTCAACATCGCAATCAGTGAACTAATTAAAGAAGGTTGCATAATTTGAGAGAGATCAAAAGATAGGCAAGGATAATTGCATTTACACCGTCATCAAATTCGGTAAAAGTTGAAAAATGGTTGTTGTATACATCTATTTCGACGTTTGTAGGATTATTATTATGTTTTTTTTTCCAAATCCTGGAGATTTCAAAAAATCCAGACGTCAGCTGGTTCCCCGTTCTCAACAGATTTATGAATATAGCGTCGTTGTGCTTCCCTACATATCCTTTAGCAGATATTATGGGCTCGAATATACTTATCACGATACCTATCCGGGTCTGCCTTATACTTAGCCCCCCATTATTTTTGATAAAAATAACCTTCTTAATTTCATCAAAACTTTTACCATTCCGATGATAAGGGCCATAGACACGACTACTTGCACAACCCACACAGCACTTGTCAGTTGGGTGTAGTACTCGTAGATAATAGTTATTTATGCAACTGAATATCGAATAATAGTATGTCATGAGAGTTAATTCCTGATTACGTACTGTTGTATACACAACTTTATCAATACCCACGACGTAAATCCTCAATAAAAGATTATGTATAGCGTGTCACATGCACATGCAGTTAACTGAGCGCCACGTGACTCGATCCTTACATATCTCACTCGTTTCTTTAACATTCATTGCTCTTCTCATGCACGCTCGCCAGTTTCTAGGGCTCCTGACATCAGCTTCTGATAGAACATGACCAATTTGGTCGTGGTAGATAAGTCTTGGCTTTCCCCGGCTCCTACATCTTTCCACTTTTGCATTGTATATCTGCTTCGTCATTATTTCATCTTGCGTTCTTTCTACATGTCCGAACCATCGGAGCATGCCTCTTCTTATTTTAACACCGACGCTCTCTTTCAGATCAACTCTGTTTCAAACATCATCATTGCGAATACGGTCTACAAGCCGTACGCCACAAATTTTGCGCAGCGCTCGCATTTCGACCGCATTTATTCTACTTACATGCTCTTTCTGTCATACCCAGCTCTCGCTTCTATAAGTTAGCTTTAGGACCAACACTGCATTGTGTATAGCGAGTTGTGCCTTCTGGCTCAGGATTTTACTGCCAAGAAGTTTTCCCAACGCTCCATTCACACTATTCCCAGCACTCACTCGTCTTTCCAGATCTGCGGTGTACCTTCCATCCCTGCTGAAAGCGCATCCAAGATATACAAACTCATCCACTTGTTCCAACACTACATCATCAATCGTAATCCTTACATTAGTTCTGGATTCTTCTCTTTCAATATATATATATATAAGTTTCATATATAAGTTGTCATGTATAAGTTCAATATATAAGTTGTTATAATCTAAATAAAATGATCATTATTTCATGGGTCTAGCTGGTATTATTATCTCGTCGTAATACCACCACGCAACCTATAAACCTGCGACCGCATATGCGGCTACTCCCCGTTAACAATAGGAAGTGCACAAACTGTTTTCAGTTTTAAAAACCAGATTAATGCTCATTATTACACAGAATTACTTTACAGAAGACTGCAGCCAAATACGAACTCCTCAAGGACTGTTGTCTTCCTACGGGTGAATAGGGTTATCAGAAATGCCTAAGAGGTCCTGCTTAAACAGTGGTGTCAGAAGCGGAGGTAATAATGTACGAGCGATACCCCTTGCGCTGCATTTCAAGGTTCCAGTACAGTGTAGCGACATTAGTTCGTACGATAGTTAACCACAGTAGGTAAGAATTAGTGCAGTCAGATTCACTATCATCATAATTCATATTCAAAATTATTTGCCATGAATCATTGAATTATTATGTACTCTATGCTCTATACTATACCTACCTGAAATATCCTACTAATATTATAAATGCGAAAATTTGTACGTATGTATGTTTGTTTCTCTTTCACGCTTAAACGGCTGAACAGATTTGAATGAAATTTGGCACGTAGATAGATTATGGACCTGGATTAACACATAGGCTACGTTATTTGACTCCACGCGGGCGAAGCCGCGGGCAGCAGCTATTTATCAATATTCCAATCAGACCAGTTATTTCATATATGGGAGATCCCACCTATGAGTTGGCAAAGTTTTTTTTGACCAAAATCTTTTGAACCAAAACACAGTCTTAAAAATAGTTTCTGGGGTTCTTCAAGAAAGGCGTGAAGAGGTTCTTACAGGGTCAGCAACGCAAGAGTGACACCTGTCGGTGCAAATGTGCATAGGCTAAGGTAACTGCTTACCATCAGGCACGCCGTATGCTTATTTGCTACCTTAGTAGTATAAAAATGTTTGCATTTAATAGATAATATAAATAAGTAATAATTTAAAACTGAATTATAACTTTGACGATTTGACGAGCTCGGTGGCGCAGCGGTGAAACGCGTTGTTACGCTACTTTGACACCAACGCTCGTGGGTTCGATTCCCACACAGTACAAACATTTGTGTGCATGAACATGTCTGTTTGTCTTGGTCTGGGTGTTTTATATGCATAATAAGTATGTATTTACAAAAAAAATGTATTTACGTATGTTTATCAGTTGTCCAGTACCCATACCACAAGCTTCGCTTACTTTGGGGCTAGGTGGCGCTGTTTAATTTGTCCGACAATATTTATTTATTTATTTATAACGAACCTTATGTATCGAAATTCCTATACGATATTCACTTGGATTTGGGACAAAGTGTAAATAAAGAGAACATAAGTTTTCAAACTTACGTATCGGTACAAAAGCCAAGTCTTTTCTGCATGTCTTCATGTGTCTCCTTATTCATAGAACGCATTGGAATAGGCTTATAATGATATTTCTTCGGGGAATTTAAGCGCAAAAACTACTTGGTCCAGGTTCACTCATTTTCACTCAGTTCAGCGATCTGATAACAGAAACTCAACGATAACATTGTGAAAACTACCCAGGTGCAGATTCCTGCTGGAAAGTCTACGATGCATTTTTAAAAAGTGTATTGTTGAGAGATTTCACAACGCGATCCAAGACATCTCTTGATATACTTTGGCTGAAGTCTTCTACTTTTTCACAAAAATGAAGCTTTGTGACTCCTTGATAACATACCCACCAAACCATTACAGACGCAGGATAATGACCACGTTGTACCTTTCCGATCACTTGGGCGGCTTCTTTAGAACTGTGTGCGTGCACTTTGTCATTTTACTTGTTGTAGTGTTCTTCAATTATAAAAAATGTTTCATCAGTAAAGAGGATATTTCTGCCCCTTTCGCTTGCGTGTCGGGACAGAAGGCGTTTTGATTGATCAATTCTCACTCTTCAACTGTAGGGATTGATTTAGGGCATGTCCTGTATATTAACGATAAGCGATGAGCTTCAGAACTTGTTTTATTATACACGACAAAGTCCTAGCGGGAATCTTCATTTCTCGCGATAAGATTTTTTGTTTCTAATGGGACTTGGGCGAATTCTGGTTTTAACAGCATTAATAGCCTTTGTACTTCTAACAGCACTCTGTCTCCCCGATATTTTATGGTCTTCAACACAGGATGTATTAGTATCGAAATCCATCTACCAACGGTACATAAAGATAAAAAGATAAAGAAAAAATATTTATTTGCCATTGGGCCCTCGCGGGCACTTAGACACGTCTTACATTTTTTGAAATATAATCTTATGTATCTTATTTAATTCTCTTTACTTACTTTTTTCCTTTTTTTTAATCTACCAGCATTTCGGAAATGACCATTGGCAAAGAAGAAATGCCGAAAGAAACTTGCCAATACAGGTCTCTTTTAAAATTGTCAATTATGCATTACAAAAAAAAATGTACATAAACATATTGGTACAATAGTGATATCAAATCGTAAAATTAAATATTATTAAGGGCAGATAGTCTGTGCTGAATTATTTCCAGATATCTTTGTCAGTTAAGTTAAGGTAGTGGATGGGTATCGACGGGCGCCAGTTGCATGAATGGATGAATATTTTCTAATAAATAATATAATCACAAGTTGTTCTATACGTAATATTTTCTTCTTAAGTAGCAAATATGTTAATACAATTTAAGAAACAAAATTATCATGGAAGTGCAAGATGATCCAAAAGACATCATTAAAGTTTGTTTAACTTATCAATAACAAACAATTACGAGTACATATGTTTGTTTGTTTGTTTGTTTGTAATTTCTTTATTGTACACTCATAGTAAACAACAATACAGTAAACATAAAAATAGAATTATAAATGTACAAAGGCGGACTTATCTCTATAAGAGATCTCTACCAGCCAACCTTTGAGTGATTAGATATTTTAGTGCAGAGTGGCGAGGGCAAAACCAATGAGAAATATGAATAATTAATAATAGATTGATATATACATATATAAATACCACATACATAAATACCTAATTACATACATATATACACATACATACATAAACAATATACAATATAATATATGTTAATACAATTTAAAAAATATAATCATAGAGATACAAGATGATGTCATTATTACCATTTTACATATTCATTTTCTGATCCATAAAAAATATCCAAATACAAAAAAAATATAAGCAGCCAAATAACAACTCCCTAGAGGGTTGTTGTGTTCTTACGCGTAAGTGAGGTCTCCAGTAAGCTGCAAAGGAGTTGCTGTGTCAGCAGCAGAGGTAGCATCGCGCGAATGATACCTAATGTACTGCAAGCGTTTATAGGCTACGGTAACCGCTTTACATCAGGTCGGCCGTATGCTTGTATGCCTGCCGAAGTTGTATAGAAAGAAATTGTTAATTTATAATTATTTAAAAGAACTTCAATACGCGACACTATCTAAATTAATGTCAATAAATTGTAATAAATATGTGGCGTCAATTTAAATACTAGGTATCTATTACTCAATGTACAGCATACTGTACAACGTGTTTTTTAATATATTTTTATACAATATTTTTACCGGTCTCTGATTTATGTGGAATGTGGTCATATACAATTCGATTACTGTTTTAATGTTTCTTATTATAAGTCTGCTGCAGTTTTGAAAAGATATATATGCTTTTTACAAATTTTGCTATTTCAACGATATAAATACGGAAGTGGAAGTATATTTAACTGTAGCATAAACTGTAAATAGTAATTTCACTTACATTTCCTTTGCGCTATAAACATACGATGCATAACCAATGTTATTTACCCAGACTAAGAGTTCGTACCTTCACACAGAGTCTAAATAACCATAGCACGCTGTAGATGTTGTTTTCTCTGTAGCTATTTTGAGTTCGTTTCTTTACGTAGTCGTATCTATTTAATCAGCTACAAACTGTATCAATATTTCATTTCGTTTCAATTCTTGGCCAATAGACATTGGATTATTAGTAATATGATTAAATCCTTTGCAAATGGCACTTTATCAACCTTCCTAAGAGTATATTATGGAGTGCATAATTAATTATTTAATTGATAGAAACTTAAATAATTTGTTTTCTTTGTATTAATTGTTAGACTATGTATTTACTGTTTTATTTATACCACTTTCATGGCCGTTATCTGTTGCTGCTTTTGTACTTGTCACAATCTACTCGTATATAATATAAAAGGAGAAGCTGACTAACTGACATATCAACGCAGGGCCTAAACTATAAGAGTTAGAAACTTGAAATTTTACACATTTGTTCCTTTTATAACGTAGGGGAGCTCTAAGAAAGGATTTTTGAAAATTCATCCCCTAAGGGGTAAAACGGGGGTGCAAATGAAGTATGAAACTTTGCCGTTTATGAAGTTATTCGAATGAAATTCAGTATGAAGGTTCTTTATTAGAAGGCATGAAACATGAGTAAAATATTTTTTCAAAATTCATCCCTTAGGGGGTTAAACGGGGGCGCAAAGTTAGTATGAAACTTTGCCATTTTTGAAGTTATTCGAATGAAATTCAGCATGAAGGTTCTTTATTGAAAGACATGAAACACGAGTAAAATATTTTTCCCAATAATCATACCTTAAGGGCGGTAAAACGGGGATGCAAAGTTAGTATGAAACTATACGTTTTTGAAGTTATTCTATTGAAATTCAATATTAAGGTGTTTCATTAAAAGTCACCAACCAAATGTAAAAGTAATTTCAGCGTTTTCAAAAATTGCACCCCTTAAAGTGTGTAATGGGGGGTCAAAAGTATTTCTTGAACTAAAAGTTGAATTGTTAAGAAATTGTTTTTATTTAAAGTGAATTGACTTTGTAAGTATACTCTCAATCAAGAAATCAGTAAAGTAATTTCAGTGTTTTTCAAAATTCCACCTTTAGGAGGCTGAAAATGGGGTTTACAGTTTGTATGGAGCAGAATAATTTTTTTCATTATTATATAATTATATAATTAAGTTAATGACTTGAAACTTTGCACACATACTCTATTAGAATTCATAAAAAGTGATTTCAGCGTTTTCAAAAATTCCACCTCTTAAAGGGTGTAATGGGGGTCAAAATATTTCTTGAACTAAAAGTTGAATTGTTAGGAAATTGATTTTTTTTAAAGTGACCTGCTTTAGACTTTGTAAATAAACTCTCAATCAAGACGCCAAAAAATTAATTTCAGCGTTTTTCAAAATTCTACCTTTAGGGGGCTGAAAAGGGGGTTAACAGTTTGTATGGAGCGGAAAATTTTTTTGAAGTTAGTGACTTGAAACTTTGCACAGGTACTCTGTATTAGAGTCCAAAAAAGAATTTCAGCGTTTTCAAAAATTCCACTCCTTACAGGGTGTAATGGGGATCAAAATATTTCTTGAACTAAAAGTTGAATTGTTAAGAAATTGTCTTAGGTTTTCGCGATTGTTACACATTAAAATTAAGCCTTCCTGCGACCACGGACGAAACATCAGGTTCAACAAAATAAATAAAACACGCGATACTTCCGTCAAAAATTGTTTAATTTCAAAATTGTTAATAATTTTTTTTTTTAAAGCTTTAGACTTTGTAAGTATACTCTCAATCAAGGAATTAAAAAGCAATTTCAGCGTTTTTCAAAATTCCATCTTTAGGGGGCTGAAAAGGGGTGGACAGTTTGTATGGAGCAGAAATATTTTTTGAACTTAGTGACTCGAAACTTTGTACAGATATTCTTTATTAGAATCAAAAACATAATAATTTCCACGTTTTCAAAAATTCTACCCCTTAAATGATGTAATAGGGGTCAAAAGTATTTCTTGAATTAAAAGTTGTACCGTTAATTTTTTTTTTAAAGTGAACTACTGTAGACTTTGTAACTATACTTTCAATCAAGACGTCAAAAAAGTAATTTCAGCGTTTTTCAAAATTCCATCCTTAGGTAACTGAAAATGAAGTTAACGCTTTGTATGGAATAGAAGTATTTTTTGAAGTTAGTAACTTGAAACTTTGTACAGATACTCTCTATTAGAATTTTAAAAAAATATTTCAGCGTTTTTCAAACCCTTAGGTGGCTGAAAATGGGGTTGACACTTTGTATGAAGTAGAAATATCTTTTGAAGTTAGTGACTTTGTACAGTTATGTGTTTAAAATAGGCAATGTTGTGTATTTAATAGAGAGGCGCTTTGAGTGTATTCAGTCAATATCAAATAGTTAATGAAAACCGAACAGATCGTGACATATCTTCATTACTACACAAATACGAATATAATGGTACTTTTACTAACTATATAATGCGGACTGTACCAAAAAATAAGAAGTAAAATAAAAATAAGTAAAACTGTCGAAATTCCAAAAACTACGCGTGCGAATCGCGGGTATAAGCTAGTTATTAATAATTTCAATTTTTATTTATAAATTGATGTAGTAAAATACACTTTGAAATCAACACAATACAGATAAAACGTTGAGAAATTGTCGACTTAATTTGTAAGTATTCAAAGATTTAAAATATACTCAGAGTACCACAAATTACAGGAGAAAGTACAGAAAATGCTATGTAAAGAATATCACTTGACACACGAACCAGAATAGTAAAGTATGGAAAATAAATATAATTACAGAAATAATAATGCATATCATAATACTGTAGTAATGTTTTTCTTATCAATATTGTAAATAACCTCATTAACTTATTAGCAATGTTTATAGACCTGCATCCGTCTGTTTTCGCGTTGTATATCATGTGCAAATTTTTTTCGTCTTGGATTTTGTCTAAATGTCCGTAACAACGGAGCCTACCTTTTCTTATCTTAACACCGATATTCTCTTATTACCTATCGAATTAAATAAATAAATAATAAAGACTAGATCTTGAATACCTACGTAAACAGCTGTATACCTACGTAGTTACAGAATGAGTAATATGACATAGCAGAGGCTGAATAATAATCAAATACCTAACATGATGGAGTGGAATAATTTATTTATTCTGAAAAGCTTATAATACACAGCATAGTATCATACATTAACGTCACATCATGTTTATAAATAAATATACAACGGTGACGAGAGTAAGAAAATATTTTTAATTTTAAATAGTTTTTCATGTATCTATTATTACTCATAGATCAGTGGGGGTATTCATATTGCCTCGAAACACTTGGTACTTATATTCGAAACGGATTCGAAAAGTTGTCTATGAGAAAGTACGGAACGGTATGGAATGCGTGTAATTGGAATGAAAGCTTTTGGATTTTGTTTCGAATATGGCTTTCCGAGGCAATGTGATTATCCGCACAGGACACACTCTTGGTTTATTTATGTAGACTACATCGGCCTTATTTAATACGGGTCTGATTATTATCAATTACAATTTTTATTTACAAATTGATATAGTGAAATACACTTTGAAATCAACACAATACAGTTAAAACGTTGAGAAATTGTCGACTTAATTTGTAAGTATTCATAGTTTTAAAATATACTCAGAGTATCACAAATTACAGGAGAAAGTACAGAAAATGCTATGTAAAGAATATCACTTGACACACGAACGAGAATAGTAAAGTATGAAAAATAAAGAAAATTACAGAAATAATAACGCAATAAATTATTACATGTCAAGCTTAATATCTTTACGAACTTATACGATAATAACTCAAACATTTAGTGTTTCATTACTAGTTAGCATTTAAAATGTCTATAACCCTATCATAGACTAAAGTTTTTACCTCACGTCCATAAACGAAATCCGTATGAGAAAAGTGTTCATATGGTACATTGTAAACTTCTACTATATTTGGCAAATTGTCAATAAGATTCTGGACATCTTTTTTGACAGAGACCCAATCATCATCTCCGAGGAAGATCGCAACTTTCGTTGTTATTTTTTGAATAGGATAGTCTGGTGGTTCAATGGAGCCATATTTTTGTAGATTTTCTATAGCTCCATAATCAAACAATCTGAATTTTCCACTACGTATTAACTGATTAAAATGTACTACTTGTTTAGTGGATGAACCAGCTGGCATATGACCATAAATTACAGGTAGGCTTGTTTTATTTATTTGCTGGTAATCTGGACCGAAACAACTAAATAAAATAGTGTGGCAAATTGATTGTGCTAGGTCTGGTGTACCACATAATTCGGTCGTTACTGTCTCCATAAGTTCAGTATCAGTAAATACTGAATTGATGCTCAATGATAGCCCCAATGCAGCTAAATCAATAGGCTTCGCTAAGCCGGTTAAAATAGGAGACCTGTTATTAGAAATCCATGCAATTGGAGCCAACGCTATATAGAGAGAGACTTTAGAGTTATACTCTGGTCTTTCCGATAAAAGTACAAAAGATGTGGTCGTCCCTTGAGAATACCCTATTAGTTTTAATTGAGTACGTTTTGTTGTAGTCAGAGCATAATCGATCATAGATGCCATATCATATCGTCCAATTTCATCCCAGCTAAAATTCCAGAAATCTGTAGAATTAGTTGAAAGACAAACATGGCGTTTAGAGTGTTTGGTGCCCCTAGCGTTTCCCAACCACACGTCGTATCCAGCCTTCCAAACGAGGTAAGCTAATCCCGCATGTGGTCCGATAGTCAGGAAATCGTCAGAACTGAGCAGATATCCGTGCATGATAAACACTACTGGTCCTGTATTTGGAATACGAATCACTTTTAATAGATAACCGTCACTAGTTTGCACTACGTGTTGTTCCGAAGGATATCCATATTTCGTGAGTAGTTGCGTAATGTTCAGAAATATATCTTCATTGTTTAACAATGGTCTAAATGAATCTCTTATCACTTTAGGGTTTGACGTTAGATTCGGAAATAGTGATAATGAGTTTTTCAGAAAAGTTGTGATATTGTTTTGGTTGCCTAGAAATGTTAACGCAGTATCAAGTGGTTCTTCGTCAGTCGAGGCACAAATAACACTTATGAACATTCCTATAGCTACCACAAATATAAAAATGACGCGTAGTGTTTGTCGCAAAACAGTCATAGTGTCTAATATTCTACTAAAGTGAGTAAAATTATTCTTTTTTTCACTTCTTAGTGTAAAGATTCCTACGAGAGAAAATATCGCAATGAAATGATAACAAAACCAGGCATTCATTATATTTATAAGATCAATAAAGCTGTCCCTACACTTAAGCGGAGCGATAAGATTCAAGAAGCTACGAGTATACTTTTTTTGTTGTTGAATCATAACTCATTTACCATCATACTACAAGTTTCCAGCGGCTACCAAAAATTTTGTTCGAACGTATCCCGGTATCCCTTGAGGATTTTCGTAAATATATTTAGCGGGTGCCCACTCCACTTGGGGAAACTCCATTGTATACCTCGTCCTACGGATATTCAGCGATACGAATATGTTATCATTTATACCATGTACACGTAACGACACCATGATACCAAGTGAATATAAGGTAATAAAATTGTTAATAAATTCGGTTCTATGAGAATATCTTTGCTGCCATTTTTCAACGTCAAAGTCGTTCAAATAAATGTTACGGGGCATACAATCAAACGGCCCACCTGAATGTAAAGTGTTTACTGCAACCTATGAACGATTGCAATACAGTAAATTTCGTTCACCTGTTGCCACCACTGCTGCTAATAAAGCATCTCCTTAGGAACTTACTATATCCGCGACTCACTCGCAGAAACGTAACACCCAGTTGATATTAGGCTGCGGGTTACTGTGAAATAGAGATACTTTCCCAGTCTGCTTGTATCAAGGGCTTCCTTGATACAAGTCGTCTTCTTACCTCTCTTAAAATTAACTAGATCAAGACATACATACATGTTCATGCAGACAAATCTTTGCCTTGTGCGGAAATAAAATAAACGACACTTGCTGGCAACTCTATCATCGGACTTATCGAAAAGTTCATAATAGTTTAGTTTAATATATCATTTTGCTTACAATGCTATTGTTGTAAGAAATCACATAAATGGTAACATGATATTGGTCATAGTTTATCAATAACGACTCTACGATATATATGACAAAAAAACATACTCGTATTTTAATAAACTGACCTGAAACGAAAGTGGAACCGACCATTTCTTTTCATACGGCTCTATACTTTTATCATCTGATTTATAACTGCAGGTCTACTCTGATCATTTATGTATCTATCTATAATTTCACGCCAAATCCCTTGCGGGGTAGGCCGAAAAAATCGAGAGCCACGTGACTCGATCCTTATACACCTCACTCGCTTCTTTAACATTCATTGCTCTTCTCATGCACGCTCGCCGGTTTCTAATGCTCCTGACGTCACCCTCTGATAGAACACAACCAATTTGGTCATGGTAGGTAAGCCTAGGTTAATCATTTATGATCTCAAATAATGAGCTGACTTTGGTGAAATTTTCTTAATCAGGAGACTAATTTATTAGGATTTCCGTAATATTTTTACGTTGTACTATAAAAATCTGCACAATCCCTGATTTTTACGAATTTAATTGCTCTCAGGACTAACTTACGTATAAAAATGGCTATATTACACGGTGTGCGGATCACACGATCGGATCAAACGATTTTTGAATGCACACAGTCATGTGCTGACTCAGCCAATTATGTAAATATTTGTATATAGTGGTGATTATCTACAATTTCAGCAAGCAACGGAGGACGCTTTAAGAAAAGTTTTAAAAGAATATGATGAATTCAATGTTGATATATTAGTGAATACACAGACAGGTTCCTTCTGTAACCTGTAGACAGATTACAGAAGGCCCCACCACTCTTGATTGGGTCGTTCATCAAACACTATTACTATAGCTGTGCCACTACGGGATTAAAGATAAAGCTAAGAATATGATTTCATCTTATTTAAATAACAGAATACAGACCGTTAACAAAAATCGGCCAAGTGCGAGTCGGACTCGCGCACGAAGGGTTCCGTACCATTATCTATAAAAAAGGCAAAAAATCACGTTTGTTGTATGGGAGTCCCCTTAAATATTTATTTTATTCTATTTTTTAGTATTTGTTGTTATAGCGGCAACAGAAATACATCATCTGTGAAAATTTCAACTGTCTAGCCATCACGGTTCATGAGATACAGCCTGGTGACAGACGGACGGACGGACGGACGGACAGCGGAGCCTCAGTAATAGGGTTCCGTTTTACCCTTTGGGTACGGAACCCTAAAAATGGGCTTAAGATGGTTTGATTTTGAGGACAATTTTATTTTTAGTGTATGTGAACGATCTAGCCTACATCGCACAGAAAAAAGTGGATATAATACTATTGTACGTAAAAAGTCGGATATAATACTGTTGATACCTTTTTAAATTATAATGTTAATGTTGTAAATAGAGTTTACCATTCAAAACTGGTTCACATCTAATAATCTTTAATTAAACTCAAGTATAACAAAATGTATTAAATTTAGTCTACCAAATGTCACTGTACCTACCAATACAGAAGTTCTCATAGACAAGAGGGAAACCACGAGGAGGCGCCGCCACGTCGACACGCAATGTGTGCTCTGAATAATTTAATTTGTATAACTAGTAGAAATTTGATTTATCGGTCTAAATTTTATACTAAATTTATTGTTAAGATACACACAAATCAGTGCTACATACATTTTATCAAAATAAAGTGTGAAACATCAAGTAATTAGGCTTCTCTCTAGAATTACCTTGCAAGAATTAAGAACATGGTGACCCATTATTACTTCGACGAGTGTAATAATGAGTGAGACGACCAACATTACATGGTCACAGCAAGCGCTGTTAGCTTCTGTCGAGTTACTGTTGGACCCATAAACCCGTACAGAACCGAAAATTACAGACGACATCGAATACGGTAGTGGTGCCAAAAACCACGTGTAGTTGCAGTTTAATGGACCAAGTTCGATCCCCGAGCGTAACACTTTTTCAACATTCACAACTAACATTGTGATCACTGCAAGAAGCATCAGGTAAAACGCGCCAGTTTTGTATTCGGACGTCTACACTAGAAAGTGTGACGTCAATAGAAGACTCGCCCATTGGGCTGTTAAAAGTAGGTGGTGCTTCTGGGGTATTGTGAATAAGAAGATTCATTTCTGCAATGACATCTTCAACAGCAGAGCGTCTGTCAGCATCGGTTACTCTCAGCTTACCGTAGCATAATAACGATGATGCATTTACGTCCTCTCCTATAACTACTTTA
Organism: Pyralis farinalis; assembly: GCA_947507595.1. NCBI lineage: Eukaryota > Metazoa > Arthropoda > Insecta > Lepidoptera > Pyralidae > Pyralis > Pyralis farinalis. The sequence continues at coordinate 31,875,296 of OX382269.1, read as the reverse complement.
TGACTCGAAAGCGCATGTAAAATTCTACGCAGATGGTGTAAGTGAGAACCTACTGGATCTGAATATTGAAAATAATAACTCACTACAAACACTCTTAGATAGGGGGATGTTACTTCATCTACCGCACGGTGGGTGGGCATTAAGTTATTTATCGCTGTTAAAGTTAAACCGCTATTTGAAACAAAAATACCCGCGCGTGACCTGTTACTGAGCTGTAGGAATTTACTGGTTAGTTGGGCTCGTTGGTATTGCTCCTGAACTAAAACTAGATCGAACTTATAGTACGCAACGAGCTTATCTAACTCTGATGTTGCAATTTTATTGTTATGAAGATTGAACCATCCATTTTCTACCGTAGGCTACAGGACGACGACACACTATTTTTACATCTTTCAAGTACTCTGACAATATAATGTTCATTTCGTCTTTTACATTTTGATTATATAACGCTGACCAAAGTTTTGTGTCGTTCATTTTATTGGGAATGTATTTTATAAAAATACGCGGTCGGCGTCCTTTGGACTTTTCGAATTTAAATCCAACCGATTTAATGCCTTCTACCGATTGTGGCTTCCGAATTTGAGCATCATTCGACACACGTAAAACTACATCCGATTTGGCAGTTTTCTTAACGCATACAATTTGAAAACCATTATCGGATGGTTTGATGACTTTCATGAGAACTTCTTTCGTAGGTTTTGAATTCTGCGTATTGTGTCTCTGTGGGATATGCCACAATGCAAGGTTCGCGAGTTTGAACGGGTTTCATTTGCTTGGGCTGACGAACTTTCAATTTATCTGAGTATGATTCACCGGTTTTAGTCACGGGTACTACAGAGTTATTTTTTGCTTCTAATTTGAGTGCTACCAATTGCGTTCTGTTACGGCAAGCTTCGATTCCGTTGTTGCTGACTGTATGGCAATCATTAACACTAGAGAAGTAACGCTAAGTCATGTCCATTATTACCGATCTATGATGACAACAATGCTAGAGGTCAGCACTTTAATAATTTCGTTAATTTTTCCCAAACATTGTGACGATTCGCGTACGAACTCTATATTGTCAACGTTCGAGTCCATAACTTCAAGCGAGCTATTACGACTTAAATTGGCCATATTTTCAAAGCTTCACGATCGCTATAGTCGTTTTTCTTTAGGTGCCAAATTATTGGGTAATATATCGCCTACCGGTCTTTTGACGTTACTTGTAGTTACGGGCGGCGAGCGCGGCGTCAAGTTGCTATATCCAAAAACCGGCGTTTTATCTCTTGTCCACCACGATCATCGGGATTGCTGGATGTTTTATAATAACAACGAACTTAGTAACCAAAAAGATAGAATCAATTTAAATAAGGTTAATATGTATCAAACCCCGATTTCGGGGTAAATTTATTAACTGACAACACCAGGAGATAACAATTTACTTATACGCTTTTAATATTTTAATGCTACTAATTAAACTTAAATATGCCGACGCGACGGCCCGTGCGTACTACCTGCTACTTATTTAATTTAATAATCACTGTGATGAAATATTACAAATTAAACCTTAATTTAAACGAGAATCGACGCGAAATTTCTAGTTTTATATCACAGAACACCAAATTTAACGAAATATCACACACACTGTACAATAGCAACGAAGTAAAATATTTAAACTAACAATAAATGAACACAGACAAGTAAGAACACTCGACACGCGAGGTATGTGTGTATAATGTTTGTCATAACAAAATCATCGTTTTTGATATCGTTACTCCAGTGGGTAAAATCTATTCATTCGGTATAATTTGACCGTTGAGAATTTTCGAAGATACGAGTATTTCTTAGCGAATGCCCTAGTCTTTTGAGGAGACTTTATTCTATGTCTCTTCCTTACTATGAAAATTCAGCGTTACCTAATCGAATATATTATAGTTTATACTGCGTGCACATAACGACAGCTTAATCAATTCAGTTTAAAGCCAATATCGTCTTTGCTGTTGTCATAAGGTGCATAATAATCCGACCAGCACGTTATGAGTATAACATTTTACTTATAAGTCTATTGTTGCAATATATCACTTGTACAAATGTAAAGGAACAAAATTAATAAGTAATAATAAGCTCATAGTTTAAGAACAACGACGTTATGTTTAACACAAATGACCCAGCACCCAACGTGATAATATTCATACATACTGATGGCAATATGAGAGAAAATAATAGCTACAAAGGGATACGTAGAAAACTACACAAAACAACTCATACAATTATTAACCATAGTTATTATTAGTTTGCTTTTTATACCACTAAGGTGGCAAACAAGCGTACGGCCTGCCTGATGGTAAGCAGTTACCGCAGCCTACGGACATTTGCAACACCAAGGGTGTCATTCTTGCGTTGCCGGCCCTGTAAGAACCTCTTCACGCCCTTCTTGAAGAACCCCATGCTTAGTCCCTTGAGAAAACCTCGGCTGCGCGTTCATTCCACAACTTGAAAGTTTTCGGAAGAAAATTTTGCTGGGTTCCAGCTCAGTACGCGAGCATTACGGTTCCATTGTATGAGAATGAACTCCCAGCGGTTGGCGATCTGTGCGATTGTAAAACGAGGCTATTGGCATAATGTCAAACAACTCCACAGAACACAATCGCCAATTTACCAATTTAGAGAATCCATAGGACAGAGCAGATCTCCCCGCGGAATCAGTACACAAAGAGCCAAGCCATTCGTGTGACGGGCATTATATATATAGTCTCTCAAAATCACTAATTCTGCGGAGGCGTACTGCTCGATAACTTTGTCAGTCGCCATTTGCAGGTGCTCAAATAAACGAGCTGTGCTTGTATCACCGCTATAGGACAAGCCATGCAATTCTGTAAGAGCAAACATTCTTACATCCTCGGAAACATCGGCTGTTACAGCCTTGAACACAAAATTGCAATTCTTTGGTGTCGCTTTTCATGATTGTGTGACACTAGCGCCGCAAGGCTGCGTTTGGAATTGGAATTCTACAAGGCAAACAGCCTCGCGTACGCTTACAGCCTTATAGAATACCAAATAATTTAGCCGTGATCGCAGTAGACGATGTCAAAGCTGTGACATCTGTGATCACAGCGACGCACATAGCCATTACGAGTCGCTTAGAGAATTGCATGGCTGTAATGGCACGCGTAAAATTCTGGTGTGGCCGCCATGATCCACACGCACCTATAATAACGACAGAAACACTCCCTACACAACACTCCCTAACGAACATACACAGCCCTGTATGACGTACAAATAAGTGTTCTAGTTTGCACCTGGGGTATAATGTAAGTAAGATGTGTCGGCCGGTGCGGATATTTGTGTCTCCGTGAAGAAAAGAACGGTCGGCCGAGCAGTCTCCAGATGGTAGTGTACCGCATTAAAAAGCGCGGTATCTTCCACCACTGGACAATGCAGGTTGTGCCATTTGGCACGGCGCGGGCGGAAGTGGAAAGAAGTTGCTTGACTACTCTGGTCATCGCTGCGACACGTGTTTCGACACTCCACGAGGCATACTCAGGCGCTAGTTAGTCGTTAAAATAACATGCTACACGTAGTGACGTTCCTTATATTGAACTGAGGTACCTATGTCTGTTTGTTCATAAGAGTAATTTTAGAATTTATATGTTTTTTCAATTGTTCCCTAATATTTAGTTTTAAACATTTATCTATTGTATGTAAAATTTTGTATGTGTTATTAGGGGATAAATTATGTCCATTATGAATAAGATGCTTGGTGAAGTGCGATCTTTCTGTGCGCTTGTTTTTGTACGCATTTTATTTTTAATGTATTAGTTTATTTTGAATTTAGTGTAAAGTAGGAGTTGATTTTGTACTTTTAAGGTTAATTACGCATACAATACTACATATGATATATGACTATAATTGGTAATAGATTAATTGAATTGAGTTCGAGTGAACAAGTACCGCCACCTATAAGAATACCGCATCCAAATGTTAACCTCTGGAGAGTCAAACGGTGCAGTAAAGTTTTTTTTTTTTTTTTATAGTAGTTCAGCATAGTGGCCCCTCTTTGCCTGATGGTAAGCGAAAGAGGAGCCCAAATCGCAACTGCAACTGACAATATACTACATCCCGTATCCTGTCAGTTGACGCTGCCATGTTGACCCGCAAAATGCTTCTTCACGCTTCGTTTGAAGGATCCCATATTGTAGGAAGGAGGGAACACATGTGCAGGCAAGGCGTTCCACTTTTTAATGGTACGACAAAGATAGGAGTTGCCGAACTTTTTGGTACGCGAAGAGATATTCTCAACAGTGGAACAATGACATCGCAAGCCCGCACGTGTGTTCTATGACGGAAGGGAGAGGGTGGGATAAGGGAAAACAGTTCTTCAGAGCACTCGCCATGGTAAAGGCAGTAAAATACGCTTAGAGAGCCTATGTCCCTACGGAGTTGAAGAGGTTCTAGGTTTTTGGTGAGCTCTTCGTCGTCAATTATGCGGATAGCCCGTCGCTGCAACCTATCGAGAGCCTCAAGAAGATACTGTGCGGAGCCGTCCCAGAGATGCGAGCAATACTCCACGCAGGCCCGAACTTGTGTCTTATAAAGCAGACAAAGTTAGTCCGGCGTGAAGAACCGGCGCACCCTGTTCAGGACTCCGAGTTTTCTTGAGGCTGTTGACATGAGGCTCTCGATGTAATAACGTTGGTTAAGGTCGCAACGAATCGTAACGTGTCGAGTAAGGTTTATTTTATTCACATTAGCAATTCTAATCTATTATTATTAATATTTCAAACATGTATCGATAAACATTTCTTCTTTACATAGGCAATAGGCAATAATAATTATACGGCCCATAATTGTTTGCTATTCAACTCCATAATAAATAATCTAAAGTTAAGTGGCTACTTTATTGATACACAAAATTTCTAGAACCACATTTTACCTCCCAGTATATTTTCTTATTGGCTCAAAAACTGAAAGTTCCAAACTAATTAACCAGTATTGGCAAACCTCACCCGATTTTCAGACTGACTCTACTCCAAACTTAGGTACATTTCGACATAATTCAATCTACTGTTCCAACATACTCTTTTACAAACAGGTTATGGTTTAAAATAACCTATTTAAGTTTAAAACTTGGTTTGTGAGCCAGCATTGAATCTCTCTTTCCTGTAAGTTTGTTGGAACCGTCTAGAACTTACATGACTAATTACTTCCGCGGCCCCGATTCCCGATCAAGCTGAACTCAATTAGAAATTTCAATTTCTTTTGATTTTCTGATTCAGGAGTATTGTCTATAAATATAGACGGACCTTCACAAGAAATGCGTCACGATATATACACACATCAAAAGTGTCTAGGGATCAACATATATTTTTGCAATAACTTTTCTCCTGATTGATATTAATTAAAATTTTCTTTAAGGATTCATCAAATAAAGTGTTTTCGTTTGTCTACAGTAACGATAAACCAAGTCACCTTTGCATTAATAAAGAAATTTGCCATTTTCATAATAAAGGGATTTTTGACATTTGAACCACTAACATTAAAGTTCGAAAAAAAGACTGAAATAACAGTTTTCTTTAAAATTTTATTGGGTAACATAAACAATTAATAATCCGTGTTTCTACCGCGAACACTGACAACACAAGAACATCGGTTTGGCATACTCAAAATGAGTTCATCCAAATCACGCTGTGGAATGGCCGCCCATGTTCGTTGCAACAACAAAAAAAGGTCTTCTTGCGACTGGATACCCTCCATATTCGGCAGAGCTCTTCTCTGTAGCATATCCCATGCATGCTCAATCGGGTTCAAGTCTGGCGACTGAGCAGGCCAGGGCATGACATTGATGTTAGCTGCGGCGAGAGTCTGTCTTACAACTCTTGCGGTGTGCGGTCGTGCATTATCATGCATTAACTGAAATAAGGGACCGATTTGCACTTGTAGAGGAACGATGACGTCTGATACAATCGTCTCAGCATAAATTTGAGCGTTGAGGTTGCCTCTGATCCAAATCAACTCAGTTCTTCCGCCGATCCAAATACCCGCCCATACCATGATGGTTCCACCACTATAAGGATGGACTTCCTGGCAGGATTTTAATCGCTGTTGGCGTCCAGGGGTTCTCCAGTGTCGTATACGTCTTGTATCCGGTCTCATACCAAAACGAGACTCATCAGAAAAGCACACGAAACGCCATTGTTCTTCTGCCCAATTTCTGTGTTCAAGAGCCCATTGATATCGAATCCTACGATTGTGCATTGCTATAGGTGGTACCCTTAGCGGTCTTCGGGAATGAAGGTTCACTTCATGCAAGCGGTTTCTGACTGTTTGGTCGCTAATTAAGTTCCCTGAAGAGTGATGAAGCGTCACGGCTAACATCATGGCGGTTATTGTTGGAGCTCTTCGAGTTGTGATTTGAATGTATCGGTCTTGTCTCCGTGTGGTGCAGCGATACCGTCCTCCATGGCGCTCAGCCACGGTACCAGTGCTTCGGTAACGTGTCCAAAGTCGACTGATAACACTCTGACTTGTATTCAGAGCTAAAGCCACAGTACGTTGCCAGGAACCAGCTTCTATCATTCCCACGGCTCTGAGCATTTCTTTACCAATAAAATTTACCCAATAAAATTTTAAAGAAAACTGTTATTTCAGTCTTTTTTTCGAACTTTAATGTTAGTGGTTCAAATGTCAAAAATCCCTTTATTATGAAAATGGCAAATTTCTTTATTAATGCAAAGGTGACTTGGTTTATCGTTACTGTAGACAAACGAAAACACTTTATTTGATGAATCCTTAAAGAAAATTTTAATTAATATCAATCAGGAGAAAAGATATTGCAAAAATATATGTTGATCCCTAGACACTTTTGATATGTGTATATAGCCGCGCCTACTGGTCAGTTCAATATTTTCAGGAACACCGTTCCTATATGAAATCTATATGTTTAACTGTGTGTGCGTTTGTCTGTGTGTGTCTGTCGCTTTTTTTTCGAATATTCTAATTTTGACTTCAGATTCGGATTCAGCATAAAAAAAAAATATTTCAGATTTGAAAAGTAAATTAAGAAATAGAATAGGAATGTCTTAAAAACCAATATCCATATTTCTTAAGGAACATGGTCAAAATGGCCAACAAAATTTAAAAAAAAATAATTGAATTGTTATGTAATTGACGAGCCAGGTGTTCCTCTGGCAATGCAAGCTTGCGCATTCTCAACTGGTTTATTAATAGAAACCAGCGGCCGTATATATGTATTAAACTACTCCTACCATAAATATATTACCATACCATACCATAATATATACATTGGATGGTTGGATCACTAATTAATTATAGTCAAAATTAATAGAAAACTCAACTAACTAAACAGGACTTATATCTTCATTGCAATACTCTCTTTTCTTATTATTTAGATAGATAGATAAGCCATTTATTTGTATCTCCATGACACACAACAGTAAATATTAGCAGCTGCCTGAAAATTAAGGAGACGCATGAAGGAATAACACCACGGATGTTATGTTATGTTATATATATATATAGTATATAGACAATAGGTATCTATGCATAAATACTCACAACCTATGAAACTTATAAACAGTCTATATATGAGTGTGAAAATGGATTAATATAATTAAAACCAGCAGCGAAACTTAGCGAGGTTACGGGCACACAAAGCCACACATACCCATTCAAGATCCAGTCAAGCAAACCAGAGGACAATCGCCACCAGAGCGACCAGAGTACGACGAAAAGCTATATCTAGCCCAGCCTTTGTTCCTCCAATAGCACTGTTTTAACTCTATTTTTGAAGACATATCTTGAGGACACATTTCTTATTGGTGGAGGTATATTGTTCCAGCATTTGGTCGCCTGGTAGCGGAAACTGCCCCTGAAAGCAACAGTTTTATGTTTGTACGCCGCTAAAGGTGCCCGTGCGGCTCTGGGTACACCTGATCCCTACAGCTTGTGAAATTTTGAGAAATTTAGTTTAGCATGGAGATATGGTGGATTTTCGAATTTCACAAGGTCATAGATCAGGGTTGCCATATGCATTTTTCTGCATTTATTTAGTATTTTACAAACAAAAATAAAGACAATTTATCTATTGTCACTAACTCTTTCTTCTTTATTGCACATAAATATACAAAATTACGAGTACTACTACTACTAACTAGTATGTAGTAAATAAAAATGACTCGTTACAAGGAGCGGATATTGTGGCATTTAAAATAGCAAAGTAATGCTAATGACTTGCAAGCGCATTTCTTCGACAGGCATTTTTTGAGACAGTTACATTTTTGAATCCTTGTCCTTCAGTCAACGACAACGTCTCGAAGACTCACTTCTTTATCTCTAACAACGTCTTCTATCTTTATAAAATCTTCAGAACATGAAGTAAATGTGTCCCGAGTGCAAAGCTGCTTTAGTACTGAAATTAAAAATTTTTTTTTATTGAACCTGACGTTTCGAACGCTTTGTAGCGCCCGTGGTCGCAGGAAGACGCTGCAAAGCGTTCGAAACGTCAGGTTCAACAAAATAAATAAAACACGCGATACTTCCGTTAAAAATTGTTTAATTTCAATGTGTAACAATCGCGAAAACCTAAGACATTACTCCCTGCTTTAGTACTCCAAATTTGGTACCAAGTTGGTAAAAGTCGTTTTCCTTTACATCTATCACAACTATAATAATGCTTTTCCGATCAGTTTTAGCTCTGTCGATGTCAGGTACTATATTCGGTTCCCACACAGGACAAACATTTGCGTGCATGAACATGTCATAGTCTGGGTGTTTTATGAGGTAAGGCGCATCAAAGCAGTCCGTCTGGTGAGGTACTTCCACCTCACATAAAACCGCAGCCAAATAACTCACTGGAAGGAAGTTGTGTTCCTACGTGTGAGTGAGGTCACCAGAAAGCTCCTAAGTAGCTGTGTTAGCAGCAGAGGTAGCATCGCGCGAGTGATACGTAATATGTTACAGGCATTCATTGGCCTAGATAACCGCTTTACATCAGTAGGAGTGTATGCTTGTATACCTCCCGAAATTGTATAAAGAACATGCAATATAGCGAGCTATAATACTTAATAAAAGAATTTATAATATCATTAAATGTATTGAAACGAAGAATAATCCTAGAGAACGGGATTAAGTTTGAGACTTTTGCCATTATTGTCTCGAGATTGGAAGCTCCGACGCTCTGCGAGGTGGGAGCAGTCCAGTCCTGTGTGCCAACAATTAAACGAACTTTTTGTTTTAACTTCTTTGTATTTTTTCCCTTATCTTCTTTTTAGCTTTATCCCGTTTCCTAATCCATTAGGATTGGTGGGGTCCGCTAACTAAGCGCAAGATTTGGCCAAGATACTGATTTTGACATGGAGCGACTGCCGTCTGACCTCCGTAACGTATAGGGATAATCAGACCTTTCGTCAGTTAGCTCATCGAGCTCGGCGGCTCAGTCGTGAAAGACGCGACTTTGACGCCAACGCTCGTGGGTTCGATTCCCACACAAGACAAACATTTGTGTGCATGAACATGTATGTTTGACTTGGTCTGGATTTTTAAGGGAGGTAGGGCGCATCAAAGCAGAGCCCGTCTGGGGAAATACCTCCGTCTCACAGAAAACTGCAGCCAAATAACAACTCCCTAGAGGGTTGTTGTGTTCCTGTCTATGAGTGAGGTCACCAGTAAGCTCCTAAGGAGTTGCTGTGTAACCAGCAGAGGAGGCATCGCGCGAGTGATACTCAATATACGAGTATTACACGCGTTATTAGGCTACGGTAACTGCTTTACATGAGGTGGACCGTATGCTTGCATGACTCCCGACGTTGTATAAAAAAAAATAGGTCACACGTCTTTCGAAATATAATTTCTTAAGCGTTTAGGTTTCCTCGTGGTGTTTTCCTTCACCACTGAGAAAGTGATAAATACAAATATGTACGTAAATTCGAAAACACGAATTTGGTGGTACATGCCAGGATTTAACCGGGGATCAGTTGCTCTCAATAGGCTGGTTTCTTATACACTGGGCTATCACTGCTCAAGAAATTATAAACTTTTTTTAGGTAGTATATTTATCTATTACTAGCTGACCCGGCAAACGTTGTTTGCCATATAAATTATTCCTAGGATTATTTTAGTATTATAAAAATAGGGGTTGATGGTAGAAGGGTAAATTTTTTTATTTATGATATGGTTGTATGTATTTTTAATGCCACATCATAAAAAATAAAAATAAATTATCAACATAAATTTGGGGTGGACCACCCTTATCGCTTAGGGGTATGAAAAATAGATAGTAGCCGATTCTAAGACCTACTGAATATGCATATAAAATTTCATCAAAATCGGTCAAGCCGTTTCGGAGGAGTATGGTAACTAACATTGTGACACGAGAATTTTATATTTATAAGATTTTCGACCATTTTGTTTTTAATTATTTAAGCACAGTCATTGTAAATAGGTAATACTTAGTAATTTGTTTGATCGAATGTTTGTTTTGATTTTACCTATTGTACTAATATAATTTCACGATTTATTTGTTTTTCTCCACTTTTCACTGAAATTTGTCCTGCATTTTTATCAATTTTAACGTATATTTCCTAAATGTATCAGCACTTCATTATATTAAAGCAAATAGGCGATTTTGAAGGGGAGGTAAATTTGCCCATTTTAGAAATTCCAGAACATTCTATTCAACAAGTTAGGGTCCCTATTTAATAACCTAATGGCGAGCTTTGTCTTTCGAATTTTGTTGTTGTTGTTCAGTGACTTACGGTGCGCTCTTTCCGAGATATTTGCTTTTCTAATTTGACATAAATTAATCAGTTGATGGCACAATTTATCACTTAAATGAAGACTGCTGCTGCTTCCGACGTGGTTTCTAAAGAATCTGCTTCCAATAAAGCACAAAAGCCTTGGTGAGAGTAGTTAGTAGATAACGTTAAATTGAAATTCACATTCTCACTGGTCAGTCTAGGAGCTCGATGTTGAAATCAAAATTTTCGTTATAGAGACTAGCATTTAAATAAAATGTCATAACAAACAAGCTTGATTATTATGCACCTTATGTAGTACAGACAGCAGCAAAGATGATATTCGCATGAAACCAAATTAATTAATCTACAGTACTATGTACGGAACTTAAATGATAATCTATTCATGTTCATTTAATCACTTATAATTGGTAACAATAAGTGTTCGAATAGTTCTATGGTAAGAAATAGTTGCTAAAATTCTCAACTGCCAAATTATACCGGTATGATACAATACCCTCAAACATATATATGTATATACTGGTGACCTCACTCATACACAGGAACACAACAACCCTCTAGGGGGTTGTTATTTGGTTGCGGTTTTCTGTGAGGTGGAGGTACTTCCCCAGATGGGCTGCTTTGATGCACCCTACCTCTCTTAAAACATCCAGACCAAGATAAACATACATGTTCATGCACACAAATGTTTGTCTTGTGTGGGAATCGAACCCACGAGCATTGGTGTCCAAGTCGCGTCTTTCACAACTGAGCCACCGAGCTCGATGAGCTAACCGACGAAAGGTCTGATTTTCCCTATAGGTTAAGGAGGTCAGACAGCAGTCGCTCCATGTCAATTATCAGTGGTACAGACAGCAGCAAAGATGATATTCGCATGAAACCAAATTAATTAATCTACAGTATTATGTACGGAACTTAAATGATAATATATTCATATTCATTTAATCACGTATAATTGGTAACAATAAGTGTTCGAATAGTTCTATGGTAAGAAATAGTTGCTAAAATTCTCAACTACCAAATTATACCGATATGATACAATACCCTCAAACAAAGTTATTTAGGGAGGTCTACATTCAGCAGCGGACGAATACGGGCAGAAATGATGATGATGAGGTAATCATCATGACCCCCCCACCTTAGTCTAAATATAGCTTTATTGATCTTATAAATGACATTTTGTCATCAGCATATTTGCAATATGTACTCTCGTTAATGTTAACTTTAAAAGTGAATCAGTGAATACTAAAATGTGAATAAAAAGGGTATATTTTGTTCACATGAGTAATGATATCAGGAACTATGATTTTGTTACGACGACCACTATGCACACTAACTTCTATACCCGTGGTACTCGTAGTTACAGGAATTTTCATGAGTGTTATTTAGGCCTCAACTGATAGACGACCAGTTGATACAGTTTTAACTACTCTGGTCGGTTTAAATAATTTCAAAGCTTCTCTGAAAGCCTTTATTATTTAACAATTTGAATATTCACTAAGATTTAAGTGAAGTAAAGTTTTTTTTACATTAGTTATTAATTTTTCTTAATAATAAAAATTAACTGAAAACAATCATAAAAACAGAATGTACAATTAAAGTTAATTTATTAATGTTTGAATGTCACCGTATCAATCTAATTTCTCATTTCCTTCTCGTCTATTTAGAATTAGCATTTGTTATAACGATCTTAAAAAAGTAGAAATCAAAAAAAAGAATTAAAAGCAAATGATTTTGCTATGAATGTTTGCCAAATAGCTTTCCCTATCAATTTCACTTCAATACCAACCATAGATTTCGGGCAAGTAAACTTTAAAGTTAACGTCAAATTTGAAATATCTATCAAAAGTTTCTATATTATTTGTTTACAGTTATACTACCAGCCTATTTATAATATAACTATATTTTATACATAAATTAGATATTAGAGGTTCTGCTTTTTTTTGTATAAAGTCGGGGGGCATACAGCCACTCGGCGCAGCTGATGTGAAATGATTACCATAATTTAATCATATATAGGCGCAGAAAGGGAGTTATATGTCTTAAATCGAGCTTTTAAGTATGCTTCTTCCAATATTTTTTTCTGCTCTCTGGGACCTTATTTTTACAACAAGTTAAATTCTACGCGAATTCAATACGTGTCCTTTGCATAACTATGGATGTAAAACTTTAGTAAGTCAATTAATTACTACGATACTGAAAACTTAACGAAACCAGTTAAATAATGCATTGAATCGTAACAGAAAACAAAACACATCTATCTTGTACAGACACATCCGCTAAAAGTAAGACCTGCAACTTCCTTCCTTGTTAATGTATCGATTCTTGTTTCTTTACTCTCCAACTTTGGATTATTGTCTAATAATTAACTATGTAAGAACCAGAAAATTACTGCTACATAATGTCACTTCGGCGAGAGGGCCCTGGTACTACAGGTTTCTCGAAAACCTACAACAGGCACCAGTCTCTCTCCCAAGATATATCCTTGTACTGAGTGCACTGTAGTACCAATCTATAGAAAACTTGTGAAGAGAGAAATATAATGAATCTGTTACCATAGCCGCTTGCACAACACAAGGAGTGTCGCTCGCGCTGTTTTCTGTGAGGGTGAGGTACATGCCCAGTCAGGTTGGTATATGCACCCTATCTCCCTTTAAAGCTACCGCCTTATCTGCCTTCAGATGCTAATACCATCAGGATGATAGTTGAACTTACTCTCCAACAAGTCACGTATGGCAATCTGGTCCCATTGCACAACTTAGGCAGATTGTGATTTCTGAATAGCGTTTCTGTAGCTTAGATGATAAGTGTGTGAGACAGTAGCCAAGATTGAGTGTAAATTTGTCCTTTTCCACAACTTAGGCAGATTGTAATTTCTCAATAGCGTTTCTGTAGCTTAGATGATAAGTGTGTGAGACAGTAGGCAAGACTGAGTATAAATCTGGTCCTATTCCACAACTTAGGCAGATTGTGATTTCTCAATAGCGTTTCTGTAGCTTAGATGATAAGTGTGTGAGACAGTAGGCAAGATTGAGTGTAAATCTGGTCCTATTCCACAACTTAGGCAGATTGTGATTTCTCAATAGCGTTTCTGTAGCTTAGATGATAAGTGTGTGAGACAGTAGGCAAGATTGAGTGTAAATCTGGTCCTATTCCACAACTTAGGCAGATTGTGATTTCTCAATACCGTTTCTGTAGCTTAGATGATAAGTGGCAAGATTGAGTGTATTTTAACTCCACGGGATAATGTATAGTATTATTCGTACGTACTTCGGTGTGCAGATTTGTAATGACAGTTTTGTTTTACATTTCTGTTATTCTGTTTCTGTATAATTGCGATGTTTTCAAAATAATAATAATAATCCGTTGCGAGCCATTTTAGGGAAACATAAGCTCTTTTATAATTATAACAGACAGCCGGGGCAATTTCTACTTTTTTAAGATTGTTATAACAAATGCAAATCCTAAATAGCCGAGAAGGAAATTAAAAATGAGAAATTAGCTTTTGTACACGGTGACATTCAAACATTAATAAATTAACTTTAATTTTACATTGTGTTTTTATGATTGTTTTTCAGTTAATTGTTATTATTAAGAAAATATTAATAACTAATGTAAAAAAACATTACAAAAAAATGCGCACGCACACACGCATGGGAGTCGCGAGCGGCGGCGTAGAGGGGTCATGACATGACGGCATGAGAGAACGTCACGCCATTTGCCGTCACAGCATTCGGTTCGATTTTATTAAATTTAAATTATTTGAACGTAGGTACTTGGTAGCGACTACGAAATAGTTATTGGCTAATTGGTAATAAAAAGTAAATATCTTTTTTAACTATTTATCTCAAACACTGAAGAGAGGGGTGTCACTATTAAGCTTTTGCCCCGATTCGAAGAAATCGTAGATCAAGGGCTGTAACAGACCATTATAGAAGTTATCATATAGCAGAAAAAATGATATTCACGTGTAATGGAATTGATTAACAATTCGGTTACCATATTTACTATCTACTAAACCCATCTTTGACATGTACGTAGAGTAAACGATAATATATTCTAATAGGTGACGCTAAATTTCCGTAGGATTTACATAAACTGAAGTTTCCTCAAGAGAACTAGGCATCCTCTAAGAAATATTTACGAAAATTCTTATGGGATAACGAGATACGCGCATACAAAATTGTCGGTAGCCGCTGTCATCTTATTGATATTTGAATCAATACAGAGCCAGTAGTATTTCTAATGCATGGGCATCTGACCAGTACTGAAGATTTCCTCATTACACACTGAACAACTTGTGGAAATAGCAACGACCGTGTTGTGTGATACACCGGCCTGGCACTATCAATTTGTCACGCTATATTATTTAGTTATTTCGGGCCAGATTACGAGCAAATAAATAAAACAAGTCTACCTGTAATTTATCATCACATGCCAACAAATTCATCCACTAAACAAATAGTTCATTTTGATCAATCCGTACGTAGTGGAAAATTCAGATTATAGAGCGATAGAAAATGTATAAAATGTCGATTAATCCACCAGACTATCCTATTCAGATAATAACAACCAAAGTTGCAATGTTTCTCGGAAATAATATTTGGGTTTCTGTCCTATTAGATGTCCAGAATCTGATTGATAATTTACCAAATATAGTTGAAGCTTATAAGACACCATTTGATAAATATTTCTCATACGGATTTCGTTTATGGGCGAGACGTAAAAACTTTAGCCTATGATGAGAAATTAAATGCAAACTAACCTTGAAAAACGACACACTAAATGTTTGAATTGTTATGTACTGATTATATATATATATATATAAAGCTTGTAATATATATCAGTCGTTTGACTTATTCTTCGTACTTTATTATTCTGGTTATATGTCAAATAACATATTATCTCCTTTCTCCTCCTCGAGCTCGGTGGCGCAGTGGTGAAACGCGTTGTTACGCTACTTTGAAACCAACGCTCGTGGGTTCGATTCCCACACAGTACCTACAAACATTTGTGAGCATGAACATGTCTGTTTGTCTTGGTCTGAGTATTTTCTATGTATAATAAGTATGTATTTACAAAAAAAAAAAAATGTTTACGTATGTTTATCAGTTGTCTAGTACCCATAACACAAGCTTCGCTTACTTTGGGGCTAGATGGCGCTGTGTAATTTGTCCGCCAATATTTATTATTATTATTATTCTCCTGTATTGTGTTGATTTCAAAATGCATTTCACTGTATCAACTTACGAATTAAATTTGGTATTGATAATGGCTTAGCGCGTATTCAACGTTATAGTGATCTACGTAGATGAATTTATACGTGTCCAAATCAATATAGGCACATGAATTAAATATATAAAATATTTTCTGAGTTTCGTCATGTCACCTTCGTCTATTGTTTTAGCACCATAATAAATTATCAATCTGTGACATTAAATTGTGTATTATAAGCTTTTCGAAACAAATTATATATAACACTCAGTTATATTAAGCACATGATTTGCCTGCATTCGACTACGTCATATTACGCTGTCTGTGACTCAGTAGTAGCGATCTACGTCGAACAATCAAGAGTTTTATCTACAAGTGGTAGCAGTTAAATTATCTATTTAAAATAAAAATATTATATGAGTAATGTCAATATTGTTTACTTGTTTTTCGTGGTCTTCAATAAAATGGAGATTCTCTATTTAAGACTGTATATTTGTTTTACGTAATTTATACAATCTCATTCATTGTTCCAACACTACACTCAACCATTGTGCTTGAAACATCCAGAGCAACACAAACATTTTCAGGGTCATGCACACAAATGTTTGTCCTGTTTGGGAATCGAACTTATGAGCCTCGGTGTCAAAGTTACGTTACCAGCCACTTCACTACCGACCTCGTAAAAAAAAATGTTTTATTAATGTCTGGTAGCCACTTTATACCAGGTGGGCCGTATGCTTGTACGCCTCACGACATTGTAAAGAAAACGACAGCGAAAATGTGATGCCAGAACAACACCGAAAACAAACATTCATGTTAGACTTATTTGACAGTTAACACAAATATTTGGAGGAATGAAAGGTTACTTACTTTTCTAAAAGGTTATTCTCAAAGACGGTGTGATTTATTGCAATGAAACAACATTACGTATAACTCCAGTGAAGCAAATTAAGTGAGCAAATAATTTTGAAAAACAAATTCATCAAATAGCAAAAGTGAACTTACGTAAATAAAATAACTTTGCTATGGAGAGTTGCAGCGAACAAATTCTTAATTAAAAAATTAATGCCGCAACTAAAAGGTTCGCCATCTGTCGTACCCTACGTTGTATGTCCTCGCAAAAGGTACGATTTAATTAAATACTTGATTTGTGACAGACCATCATCACAAGAGTTTGTACTTTTGCATATAATTCCAGACAACTCTAGTAGTGCTAAACAAAAACTATAGATGATTTAAAATATTTGAAAGAGAGGAAACCAGAACGAACGCGAAGATTACGTTTATATAGTGTTGGAACAAGTTAATGTGATTGTCTCTTATAATGAGAGAGTATCTTGGAGTAGATAAAGAACAGACTAGTACTCAGTTTGAATCCTGGTGGGGGTATGTACCACTATATTCGTGTTTACGTATTTATGTACATACTTGTAATTACTACTTCCTCGGAGGTAAAGAAAAGCATCGTGGGGAAACCTGCACGTTCCAGAAATTACATTTCGAAAGACATAGACCTAAGAAAGGCTTGGTTTTCCCTTTGGGTTGTGGAGAACTGACGGCAGTCGCTTCAAGTAAAATCAGTATCCTCGCTAAATCGCTAGCCTTAGGTAGCGAACCTCTAGTCCTAAAGGGAATGGAATATCGCTAGGTAGAATCCATAAGATTCCCGTTCGGAAGTCCGGGCTTAGCGGGCTAAAAGGCTAAGCGCTAATATTGGTACTCACATTACTCAAAATTATACCTCATAGCCTGAGCGCTAATATTAGTACACACATTACTTAAAATTATACCGCATAGGCTCTGCTCTAATATTGGTACACACATTACCTGCTTAAAATTATACCAAAATTATACCTCATAGCCTCAGCGCTAATATTGGTACACACATTACTTAAAATTATACCTCATAGCCTCAGCGCTAATATTGGTACACACATTACTTAAAATTATACCTCATAGCCTCAGCGCTAATATTGGTACACACATTACCCAAAATTATACCTCATAGCCTCAGCGCTAATATTGGTACACACATTACTTAAAATTATACCTCATAGCCTCAGCGCTAATATTGGTACACACATTACTTAAAATTATACCTCATAGCCTCAGCGCTAATATTGGTACACACATTACTTAAAATTATACCTCATAGCCTCAGCGCTAATATTGGTACACACATTACTTAAAATTATACCTCATAGCCTCAGCGCTAATATTGGTACACACATTACTTAAAATTATACCTCATAGCCTCAGCGCTAATATTGGTACACACATTACTCAAAATTATACGTCATAGCCTCAGCGCTAATATTAGTACACACATTACTTAAAATTATACCTCATAGCCTCAGCGCTAATATTGGTACACACATTACTTAAAATTATACCTCATAGCCTCAGCGCTAATATTGGTACACACATTACCCAAAATTATACCTCATAGCCTCAGCGCTAATATTGGTACACACATTACTTAAAATTATACCTCATAGCCTCAGCGCTAATATTGGTACACACATTACTTAAAATTATACCTCATAGCCTCAGCGCTAATATTGGTACACACATTACTTAAAATTATACCTCATAGCCTCAGCGCTAATATTGGTACACACATTACTTAAAATTATACCTCATAGCCTCAGCGCTAATATTGGTACACACATTACTTAAAATTATACCTCATAGCCTCAGCGCTAATATTGGTACACACATTACTCAAAATTATACGTCATAGCCTCAGCGCTAATATTGGTACACACATTACTTAAAATTATACCTCATAGCCTCAGCGCTAATATTGGTACACACATTACCCAAAATTATACCTCATAGCCTCAGCGCTAATATTGGTACACACATTACTTAAAATTATACCTCATAGCCTCAGCGCTAATATTGGTACACACATTACTTAAAATTATACCTCATAGCCTCAGCGCTAATATTGGTACACACATTACCCAAAATTATACCTCATAGCCTCAGCGCTAATATTGGTACACACATTACTTAAAATTATACCTCATAGCCTCAGCGCTAATATTGGTACATACATTACTCAAAATTATACGTCATAGCCTCAGCGCTAATATTAGTACACACATTACTTAAAATTATACCTCATAGCCTCAGCGCTAATATTGGTACACACATTACTTAAAATTATACCTCATAGCCTCAGCGCTAATATTGGTACACACATTACTTAAAATTATACCTCATAGCCTCAGCGCTAATATTGGTACACACATTACTTAAAATTATACCTCATAGCCTCAGCGCTAATATTGGTACACACATTACTTAAAATTATACCTCATAGCCTCAGCGCTAATATTGGTACACACATTACCCAAAATTATACCTCATAGCCTCAGCGGTGGTATTGGTGCACACTACACACATTAAAGATTTGGGGAAATCTTGGTTGTTAAGATTTCAAATAACTTGTCTCTTGTTGCAATTTACAGAAGCCCTTCGTTTAGGCAAATTGACGATTTCCTTGCGTCTCTGGATGATGTACTTCTTACCCTCAAAAGCTGTCCCATAATAGTAGTCACCGGTGACATTAATATAAATATCTTAGATGATACCAAAAATACTGATTATCTCGACTTGATGGCTGAACATGGCCTAAAATCTGTAATATCCAAACCAACAAGAGGTGACTCCTGTCTGGACCATATCTTTTTAAAATCCCGTACTGACCATGCAGTGAGTATTGTTTGTGACTCAAATATTACGGATCATCGTATGGTCATGTTATGCTACGATGTTCATATTAATGCACCTAAGAAGATAAATCGTATCATAACTAAAATAGATTATAAAGGCGTGGCAGATGAACTCAAGCGTGTGGACTGGTCCGAGGTAATGCAAGAACAAGATGTAAACATAGCAGCAGCAACTTTAGAATTAGTAATCACTGCTACTATTAAAAAACACACTGAAGAAAGGAAAACTAGCCGATCAAAACATATACATAAGCCATGGATAACCCCTGGGCTTATTAGATGCATGAATCATCGATACAAGCTACACCCAGATGTAAGGAAGTATGCTGATGATAAAACTAAGAAAATAATTTACACAAGGTACAGAAATTTCCTCTCTAACCTGATCCACAAATTAAAACACGATTACCAATGCAAACAGCTTGAAGAAAATAAGAACAATACCAAAAGTCTGTAGAAAGCAATCAAAGATATTACTGAGCAACCTAACAAATGTAGTGAGCCCTCGGACTTACTTAATATTAAAGGTAATAGACAAGATTCTATCGACAGCTGCAACGAATATTTTGCAACTGTAGGTAAAGTTCTCTCTGGCAAATTACTACATGGAATAAATGAAAATTAGGATTCTTTGGCAGCTAAACTGAAGTTGGGTGAATCCTCGGGAATTAGTTTCTTTCTGCAGCCGACTGATATCTTTGAAGTCGACAAGTTGATTCAAAAGCTTAGATCCGTTACTGCCCCTGGACGGGATGGCATTGGGAGTAGGCTCATCAAACATATTAAAACAGTAATTCTGGAGCCGCTTACACATATCTTAAATCTCAGTTTAAGCACAGGAGTATTTCCTGAGTCCTGGAAGGAAGCCATAGTGGTGCCCATACACAAAAGCGGAGCGAAGGACAATCCAGCAAATTACAGACCTATATCTCTGTTGACAGTGTTTTCCAAAATATTGGAGAAAATCGTTAACTGGCGGCTCTCTTCTTTTCTAGAAGCGCATAACTTAATCTCTGAAAACCAATTTGGATTTAGACCTGGAAAGTCCACAGAAGATGCCGTGAGTCTGCTCACTAATCATGTCACTTCAAACTTAGACAGTGGTCAGAAATGCATTGGTGTTTTCCTGGATCAAGAGCATTCGACACTGTTGCGGTCCCCTTACTGTTAAAAAGCTTGAATTTTTAGGTATTAGAGGACTTCCTCTGAAATGGTTCCAGAGCTATCTAACTAACAGAACACAACGAGTTAGGGTTGGGGATTGCACCAGTGATCGATTAGCTGTCGAATTTGGTGTACCCCAGGGCAGTGTTCTCGGTCCGACCCTTTTCATTATATACATGAATGACATTCATCAAGTACCCATGAAGATGTCGAAGATTATTTGCTACGCAGACGACACCGTGATTCTCTTTCATGGAAAGTCTTGGGAGGATGTATTCGATATAGCAGAGCGCGAATTGAGACACATAGTTCACTGGCTAAACCGAAATCTCTTGTCTCTTAACGCCACCAAAACAAACTATCTCTGTTTTCACAAGACTAGCAACGACACCAAATCAGTCATCAAACCTAAAACTTCACTCTTCTGCCTGTGAAACTTTGACTTGCGCCTGCAACAACATGCAGAGGGTGGATGTTGTCAAATACTTGGGTGTCATGGTGGATGATAGGCTCTCTTTTAGGGCTCACATTTCCCAGCTTGCGAAACGAATCAGAAAGCTTATCTTTATTATGAAAGCATTACGAAATATTGCAAATGAAAAAATTCTGCATATTGTATATGTGGCGCTCTGCGAGTCTGTGTTAAGCTATTGTATACCTGTCTGGGGTGCTGTTGGAATCAGTAACTTGGAGACAATAGAAAGAGCGCAGCGTTCTGTGCTGTAGGTCATGCTAAAAAAACCTTTTCGATACCCTACTGTTAGGCTACATGATGAAGCAGCGGTTTTAAATGTACGGCAATTGTATATACTAAAAATTGTAATCAAACAACATGCAACGTTTCAAAAATCAAACGACTACTCACTTTTACTTAAGCGACGTATATTTAGACTACATGCACCCAAAGTAAACACGCGTTTTGCTCAACGTATGCAGGGATTCATGGTACCTTTCATTTACAACAAAATAGTTAACACTTGTAACTTTAAAACACTCTCAACAAAGCAAGCAAAAAAAGAAATCCAGAAGTTTTTACTAACCTTGTCTTACTCAAACACAGAAAATATCACTAAGATAATTTCTTAACTAATATTATGTAAGGGTATTAATCCCGGTCATTTGATAGGCTTGCGCGGGGATAAAGATCCAACGCGTAGAGGCCCCTTAGAAAAGATTGTATGTAATGTTGTACACCTGCCGTGATCCGCTCCAGGGGATATCAATGGGGCAATATACCAATGAACAGGCCACGGCAGGTATTGGGACTATTGGAAATATGTCGGGAAAAAGTGGGATATTAAAGTGAGATTTGGAGGTATTATTAGAACCGGGCTATTGCAGAAGAGGGACGGACACCTGCCATAACTATCATATCTGACTGTTACTTTTGGCAGGCAGTGGCTCGCCACTCACTAGATGGACCCCCGAAATGCCAGAGATAGTCGGCCGGGGGCAACACCGGTGTGAGTGACTCAGGGGTGTTGAGAGGTGTGCTGCGCTTTCTCCGAAGTTACTCGCGGCGTTATGCCCTTTAACACTTCCACCCCTGGAGCATATCACCTGCTAGAGCAATATACTCTATCGACTCCTCTCTGGACGGCCAATGAAGGCAAGCCAGAGCTGAGAGTCCTGCGGGCCTTCTTGACTTTTCACTCCGACCGACGAAGACACGTCGGAGACGAAGGCCCTGATCGACTCTCTGGAGCACTCGGGTACCCGTGGTGTCGTTACGCACCAACAGCTCGCCACAAGCTGCCTTGCGGGGTTTATTATTATTATTATTATTACTTAAATTATACCTCATAGCCTCAGTGCTAATATTGGTACACACATTACCCAAAATTATACCTAATAGCCTTTGCGCTGGTATTGGTACACACTACACACATTACTTAAATTATACCTCATAGCCTCAGCGCTAATATTGGTACACACATTACTCAAAATTATACCTCATAGCCTCAGCGCTAATATTGGTACACACATTACTCAAAATTATACGTCATAGCCTCAGCGCTAATATTAGTACATACAACACAGTTAAATTAACGAAGTTTCATACTTATTAATCATACTTAAATTGAATGTCGTTGACACGGTCGCATTGCTTTGAACACCAAACTTGGGTGCACTTCTCAAATGTTTGTTACAAACCTTTCTGAATCGACCACGACCATTTTTTTTTATACTTCAAACGGTCTATTATATTTTATACACAATTTTGTACCCAGTCGCGGTGGTTCAGTTGTGCATTCCTATGGAGTTGGTCGATAGATCTTGATCACGGTGTTGTTCTAATATTAGCCAGTCATCAGCCCATAGTTGTCTCCTACATTTAACTACACTAGCTGCTTTAAGCCGCATTTAATGTTCCTTCAATTTGTATTCTTGTTATGAGTTCAACCCATTCTCCCACATTAGTTCCTTTGTTGGAATCAAAGCTGGGGAAATACACATCATACAAATAGATATACGAACAGAGTCAGCCTCCTCCAGTCGAAACATTTTTATCACCTCAGCAGGGGCGCCCTCCGGGACCCGATGGGAGAGAGATGGTGAACTCTCTTGGGTACTCAAGACGGCCGAACGAGTTATATCAGACTCCTACTGACTAAACACCACCTAGGGACTGCCTTTAGCCGGGAAGGCTTTAAAGGCTTCAGCAAAGGCGATCGCCCCAGGGGATGCGGGGCGACGCAAGCCCCACGGCTGCGACAAGTGACCTTTTTATAGCCCAGCCAAGATAGGGTGGTGTGCGTCACTTTTTACACTTGCGTCATGACATATTATTTGTGTTAGAGTCACTGCGCTGACATATATATATTTATTATATACGGCCTGCCTGTTACCGTAACCTATGGCCAATTATAACGCCAGGGATGTGCGTGCGTTGCCAACACTCATGCTGCATATTTTAATACACATAAGGGAGTTCAAACCTATAAGCTATTTCCCGTTGACCTCGAATTATAAAATTTTGTCGATATATGGGGACAACAGTTTTCCAACGGCAAAAATAAGTTTTCCTTCAGTCCAGTCAAGTAACACATAAATATATGTTATGTATAAACTTGAACTTGAACGATATTTCTTGTGTTGCAATAACATCAGAATAACTGGCTTCTGATGTTGTAAAAAAAGAGCATCACACGAACGAAGCCGCAACCATTAGTTAGTACATAATTACCGGCAAGTACGTCCTTTACATAACTATATGTTTGAGAAATCTCATACAGCGCAAGCGAGGCGTACCGGGTATTAATTAATACGTCTCAAGACGTTAATGAAGTTCTATTGTTGCACCATTTATCACTAAACATATGCAAGGAGACATCTTCGGTCGCTACACGGTACATTCAGCTAAAAAACTCGACGGAGAAGGCATATATACATCTAGTATTAGATTCGGATGTTATTTTGTGATAGAAACATGCAATTTGATATTCAATATTTTGTGTGCTTCCGCCATCAATTAATTTTGCTAGCTGAGACGACGAAAGCAGCCAGGGAATCAACGGTGGTTGATGCAAGCTGTTTCTATTTCAGGTAGCGGGCAATCGCAGCGACGATCTCGTCAGCCGAGGCAGAGACGACCGAAACAGCCATAGTATGGTAGCGACGGCATTATCACTAACTAGTCGGTGGGTTCACTGGAATTCATTTGACGGTGGAGGCATGCAAAGTAGTTAAGATCAAATTGCCTATGGACCCCTGTGACTGACCATCAATATTACGTCCAAAGTCACCTACACACTCCTAATATTTAAATGAGGCTCTGGCAGCAGACTTGAAGCACAGTGATATTTAATCAGGATCAACCCGACAGGGGAAAGCGTCGGAAAGGTAAAGAATATACGCTAGCGCGAAAAGAAACGGCACTTAAATATGTGTTAAATTTATTGTCACACGTATAAATAATCATGCCCGGCGGCCTTTCTTGTCATTACATGTTATGCGGAAGCTACTCCTTAATTTTCTTAAAAACAACATAATTATGTACCACTACGAATTATCACAATTATTAAAGATTATAAAATAATTTAATTTATAATTATTATACTAGATGATTATTTTGACATGTTACCTTGTATTACGTATATATACTTGCAGAAGTTTACATTACTTACACTGCGTCCATTTTATTAAGTAACTTTTGACAGATCATTCTATCTCTTTCAGTTTTATGACATTCGCAACACTGTTTGTGACTCATTAAAATGATTACCTGTCAAAAGTTTAATAATATGATGGACAATGTATACTTAACATATCGTCTTCTTTGACGTCTAATTCTTTTTCTGTATCAACCCTAGCGTTAAATGCGCTAGCTGAAGGTCCCCGGCGCTCGAAGTCTCACGTGCAGGGAGTGTCACCGCTGTGCCACGGTTTAATTGAATTGGAGAATTGCCAGAGACTTCAATTGACATTAAGTCATGAAGCCCCATGCCATAACCTTGGGTATGTTTGATTCAATGAGTTTACATCTGTACGTAATCATCTCCATGACGGAGCTCGTGAAAAAATTCGCGAAAAGAGTTCTCGAAGCAATGTCGTCTTTCACCACGATAACGCGTCCGCACATTCCGCTAATATAATAAGTATTTGAAGGCTCGTACCTTGGATCTTCTTTTTGTTTAATAAACTTAAATATAAACTGAGAGGTACACATTTTAAGAGTCCTTAAATGTAGGCGGTGAATGAACTGGCGTGCCACGAAACTGTTAAAATATCCCTAAGAAAGTCTAGACCAACTGCTTTTTGTTGCTGTCAAACGAATGCAAAAATGTAACCACACAGTCCGCGACCATTGTGATTTCAATGGATGATATCGATAGTGAGTAGTATTGTAAAAGGAAGCTTCAGCGCCTGAGTACTAGTCTGTTCTTTATCTACTCCAAGATACTCTCTCATCATATAAAGCGTCATATAAAACAATTTTTCGAAACATAACCAGTAGAACACCCAAATCTTCCCTTAGGGGTTAATAGGTAATCTTACGTAGGGTTAGGATATTATTTTATTAAATATACATAGTGTTTTATTTTCTTATGGTTATAAATACCGTCTTCTCCTTAGCGTTATACACTAGGATTAACGGAGTCCGCGACCTAAAGATTTGGCGAAGAAACTGGTTTTTACATGGTTATAAATACCGTGTCCCAACATATCAACCGCATTTCGATATCTTACGCCGCGTCATCTCCGTTTGTTATCTTTGGCTAATGTACTAGTCTTGTGGATAAATTATACCCTCACACTGATAGACGGTGCCTAGCACTACGCTATCTTGTTAATTATGGCTATTGAAGTAATATGTCGGATTACTAACTAGTTCAACCCAGCAGCGGCTCCATAATATCGTTTATTAAACAATACAAATGCCGAGTATGTAAGAGCTGTAATTATATTACGAATCTATTACAGTACTTGTTGTAACAGGACAATGAGTAGAGAGGGAGGGAAGGAAGGATGGCGGAGATAAGGATAGGGTTCATGTGCCAGAAAGGTGCCCGCTGAGAAACATGTGCCAGATGCACAAATCTGATTACGTCGCCGCGTATGATAACATGTGGCAGTGGGGGCCATGTCCTGCCACGCAACGTCAGTTTCTTCGAGTCGAGGAGAGCTAAGTGACGTAAGTCTAAGTACTCGCTTGTGCTAGTGAGAGGTGGATTGATAATTATGAACGAGAGATGCCTAGATGCTTCTTGTGTGGCACACACTAAGCGGAAGAACGCGACATCAATGATCCTGTCGATCGGCATTAAGAACCTGTCGTCTGGGTTGTACCATGACGTTCATGTCAGCGCGAGCGTAGGTATCTTATAGCTTAGACGCTGGTTTGAGAGATTAAACTTGGCAGGTCCAAGACTTTTCTGAATGAGCTTTTTGATCATAGTATGCGCTTCCTTGAGTGATGAGTAATACACATACAATCCACAAGAGCTCGAGAAGTTTATGGAGTCCTTAATGGATATTCTGGATTTGAGTGAAGGATCTAAATGTATGGGGTTTTAGAATTTTATCAGCGTCGAAGGTAGACCGTTGATTTCGCGACGTTGAAACAGTGGGAATAGGGAGTTAGGGGTGATACTTCTACGTTTGTCTTGACCTCACAGTCTAAGAAAGACAAGACTTACCTACAACGACCGAACTGGCCATGTTTTATTAATAACTGAGGTCAGTTAAAAATCAGCAGTTGGTTCTCTCTATCTGTCATGCAAGAGGCCTGACGTGACGATATATATATATTGTCATGCACGGTTTTCGAGTTTCATACAAAGAAACTGTACTAGTTTTTGAAGTCCATTTTAAGTCAAGTTTTCATGCGTAGAACAGTGCAGACTAAAATCCTCATTTAAAGTTCGCTACTGTGAGCGAAATGAAATTATCTTCCGAGTGTTTTGATTTGATAAATGACGCGCCCAAAATTTTGTGAACATTATTTGTTTTCTAGAATAAATGAATAAAATGTGTTTATGCGTGATAATCATATCATATGTATTGTCATCTTCACGGCTGAGCGTTCATGAAATTTCACGCATTGCTGTATTGTACTGAATTAATCGTTAAAGCTAAAAGGTTTTGAGGCTTGTTTAAAGGTACCGCCACGAAACTGATAATACTTGTACTATTCTCTTAATACTTAAGAGGGGGCATAAAGCTAAGTGGAGCCCTCATTGTGTTTTTATTAATAACGCTGAATTCAACACCAATTCCATAAAACGCTGAATACAGGCACGGAAGAATCATGTTTTTGTTTTTTTGAAATATATCTTGTATTTATTATCTATGTACAAGAAACCATAATTTTAATTATTGCTCATTGTTATCAATTATTATGACTAATTGAAAATAAATAATAAAAACAGAATATGTCTCAAAAAAACTTAAATATGGTTCTTCAGTGCCTGTATTGAGCGTTTTATGGAATTGGTTTTAGTGGTTGGTTGGGTTGGTTGGAATTGGAAAATTCAATTGGCAAAAACAAAATGAGGGCGCCACTTTGCTTTATGCTCCCTCTTAATGGTAGACACAGCAATAAGTCATGTAGGTACACTTGCAGCGCCATTTTTACTCTTAGTGCGTTCGCCATGAGAAAATAAAGGTCCAACACCTTGAGCTGTAGCTGTGCATCGCATGCGAAATCGAACTAACGGTCACAGATTAGATACTGTCAGAGAAGTGTCAATACTATACAAACTATACTATTATTCAGGCTGTACGATGTTGATAAAAGGATGCTCGTTTGACAACCGATAACCGAAGTAGGAACAGTCACTGAACTTTAATCTACAACGTATTTCTAGTAGGTAATTGTACTTACACACACAGTGTACTACACTTCGTAATTTTTTTAGTCAGTGTCAAAAGTTTAATGCACCCAAAATTTAAATTTAAATAACTTTATATACTTCATTCATTACCTGAATTGAACATACATTTTTATAAAAAAATGTCCTAGGTGTCATTATAATACTTTTAAAGGGACAACCCTAGGCAACTTAGTAGTTACCGTAGTTTATGAGCACTCGCAATATAGGAATTATTGGTTCCGAGTTCCCACCCCTGCTGCCTACATAGCGACTACACAGGAGCTTACTCGTAACACTCACTCGAAAGAATACAATAACCCCTCCAGGGGATTTCACCAATATCTGCGAATGTATACTTGACGTCATACCCAGTCTCGCAGGATCAGCAGCGTGTTTGTATAGCAAGCTGTGCCTTCTGGCTCAAATTTTTAATGCTAATAAACTTTCCCAACGCTGCATTCACACTATTCCCTGCTCTCACTCGCCTCTACATATCAGCAGTGTACCATCCCTGCTATAAGTGTATCCAAGATGTAAAATCTTAGTCACTTTTTCCAACACTACATC
Organism: Pyralis farinalis; assembly: GCA_947507595.1. NCBI lineage: Eukaryota > Metazoa > Arthropoda > Insecta > Lepidoptera > Pyralidae > Pyralis > Pyralis farinalis. Next base: position 31,846,538 of record OX382269.1, on the reverse strand, counting down.
ATCAACCGTAATTCTTACATTCGTTCTGGTTTCTTTTCTTTCAAATACTAATTAGTACAAATGTTTGTTGTCTTCGCATACAGTTGTAACCCTTTCTCCGTACAGACGACTTTCAACATTGTGACTAGTGATATACAATACGCGTACAATGAGGACCGACGAGAAAATAGTGGAGCTGGAAGAGGATCTAAGCAAGTTGCATTGCGATATAATAGGACTGTCTGAAGTCCGAATACAGGGGAAGAGCACCGTGATACATAAATACGGCAACTTGCTTTACTACCGGGAGGGCGACCATCTGTCTAAGGTGATTCTCGTCAGCAATTTTAACAAACACATTAAAAATACTCTCTGTAGAAGGGCTTATTATAGAGTTGATGAATGATATTAAACATTTGTGTGCATGAACATGTCTGTTTGTCTTGGCCTGGGTATTTTCTATGTATAATAAGTATGTATTTACAAAAAAAAAAAAATGTATTTACGTATGTTTATCAGTTATCTAGTACCCATAACACAAGCTTCGCTTACTTTGGGGCTAGATGGCGCTGTGTAATTTGTCTGACAAGATTTATCAAGATTTTTAACTGACAAAGATGTCTGGAAATAATTCAGCACGGACTATCTGTCCTTAATAATCTTTAATTTTACGATTTGACATCATTATTGTACCAATATGCTTATGTAATTTTATTTTGTAATACATAATTGACAATTTTAAAAGAGACCTATATTGGCAAGTTTCTTTCGGCATTTCTTCTTTGCCAATGGTCACTTCCGAAATACTAGTAGATTAAAAAAAAGGAAAAAAGTGAAATAAGAGAATTAAACAAGTTGCAATAAGATTATATTTAAAAAAAAAAATAAACACGTGTCTAAGCGCCCGCGAGGGCCCAATGGCAAATAAAGAATTTTTATCTTTATCTTTAATGTACTAAAGATCGAGGCAGTGTCGGCGAGGGTTGCGTACCTTATACTAAGAATTACCAAACGGTATTCGCTGAAGGTCATACATGTCTACGCACCAATTTCGACACACCCCGATGATTGATAATGACATCTTTCCATTTGACCTATTTTACAAATAGTCCTTATGCACTTCTTCTATGCTTTAAATACGGTATCTCTCTCTGCAGAATTGCCCCAGAAAATAATACCATAACGCAGCAGTGATACGCGGTATGTACAGTAGCAATCCCAATTGATAATGACATCTTTCCATTTGACCTATTTTACAAATAGTCCTTATGCACTTCTTCTATGCTTTAAATACGGTATCTCTCTCTGCAGAATTGCCCCAGAAAATATGACCATAACGCAGCAGTGGTACGCGGTATGAACAGTAGCAATCCCAATTGATAATGACATCTTTCCATTTGACCTATTTTACAAATAGTCCTTATGCACTTCTTCTATGCTTTAAATACGGTATCTCTCTCTGCAGAATTGCCCCAGAAAATAATACCATAACGCAGCAGTGGTACGCGGTATGAACAGTAGCAATCCCAGCAACTTGTGCAAGTTTATATAGTCTTATAAAATCACACCAAATCCCTTACGGGGTAGGCAGAGAGAACCGAGCACCACTTGACTCGATCATTACATACCTCACTCGCTTCTTTAACATTCATCGCTCTTTTCATGCACGGTCGCCGGTTTCTAGGGCTCCTGACATCACCTTCTGATACAACACGACCAATTTGACGAGCTCGGTGGCTCAGTCGGGAATGACACGACTTTGACACCAACGCTCGTGGGTTCGATTCCCACACAAGGCAAACATTTGTGTGCATGAACATGTCTGTTTGTCTTGGTCTGGATGTTTTAAGAGAGGTGGGGCGTATCAAAGCAGCCCGTCTGGGGAAGTACCTCCACCTCACAGAAAACCCGTTTTACATCAGGTGGGCCGTAAGCTTGTATGTCTCCCGACGTAGTATAAAAAAATTATCGAATGGTAGGTAAGTCTTGGCCTTTCTCGGCTCCTACATCCTTCCACTTTTGCATTGTATATCTGCTTCGTCATTCTTTCATCTGCATTCTTTCTACATGTCCGAACCAACGGAGCATGCCTCTTCTTATTTTAACACCGACGCTCTCTTTCAGACCAACTCTGCTTCTAACCTCATCATTGCGAATACGGTCTACAAGCGTTACGCCACAAATTTTGCGCCACGCTCGCATTTCCACCGCGTTTATTCTACTTTTATGCTCTCTCTGCCACACCCAGCTCTCGCTTCCATAAGTAAGCGTTGTTACACTGCATTATGTATAGCCAGCTGTGCCTTCTGGCTCAGGTTTTTACTGCCAAGAAGTTTTCCCAACGATCCATTCACACAGACTCCTTAATGTATTACAAGCGTTCATAGACTACAGTAATTGCATTACAACAGGTGGGCCGTATGCTTGTATGCCTTCCGACATTGTATAAAAGAAAATAAAAAACCTTAATTTTGAATTGCTACATAAACATATTGATGTACCAAAAGAAACATAATAAAATATATGCACATTTCACAGTAAATGCTAACGGCTTTGAATCACTTTGATATCGGCAATATAATATTTAATTCAATCGAAATCAATAGCCTCCATTAGCTTTCAGATATCATACGTAACGTGCAACAATGAGATGTCAAACAATGAGATGAATAAAGCGTCCCTTGTATTGTTCATTCGTATACGTAAATTTAATAAATATTTTATACAATGTGAAAACTCCAAATTGATGTTCTCAATGCTCCCGACCTAAATTGGAATAACATAAACTTTTATTTTTAACGCGTGTCTTGCATACTTAGTCTGGTTGATTCACCCGAGATGCGTCGCAGTACTAAAAACGAAAATATACCCCATAACGTCCCATACATTTGAAAATTTCCCGTTTTGGTTAGAAATATCCAATTTTAGAGTTGTTTTTAATAATTATATGCGACGTGTCATCATAATTGTTGTCGATAAATGGGCTACACACTACACTGTACAAAAACTACCTCACTTACATGATAACTTCAATAATTGTTTTTTCCAAGAATGAACGAACTAGTCTGTAGACTTAGGCCACATATGGGACGCTGTGAGCATATTTTTCCTCAGTCTACGGGACGCGTCACGAGTTAAATAGTGCTTTTTGACATATAGCTTTGTAATAGTTATTCGGTTCAGGTGTTATTTTGTGAATGTCAAATTTACATGCAATTTGACCTAACCTTCTTCGTGCGCTTTCGCTACTAGGCATGAACTAATTTAGTTCATGCCTAGTGGCGAGGCAGAACACATGCCGCAGAGACGACTAGGGCAGCGATGCTAGTGGCGGGCAATCGCGTGGATGACCGCAACAGCCGAGGCAGAGGCAAACGGAGCAGCCATGCAGCATCTACTGATGGTAGTGGGCCGGCCGGCGCTACTTCGCACCAACTAATTTGCGGCGAAAGTACACAAGGCAGGTTAGATCAATGCATATAGTCGTTTGCTTATTTGACACCCGTCGAAGTATAGATAAATATTGTTCATCACATGGACGCTCGCAATACATTAAGTATCACTTGCGCGATACCACCTCTGCTGCTAGCACAGCAACCCCTTAGGAGCTTGCTGGTGCCCTCACTCACACGCAGGAACCCAACAACCATCCAGGTAGTTGTTGTTTGGTTGCGGTTTTCTGTAAAATGAAGATACTTCCCTTTGTGGAAGCTGTCTGCAGCTTTGTTACGCCGTACCTCTCTGAAATTTTGTCGGAAGTTTAATAAGTTATTACTAACTTACTATTACTACGACTATTCTTTTCGTAAATGCCCTCTTTAAAAATTATAGCCTATCTCGCTTCCACAATCAAGACGGATCTAATAACACATATTCTTCGTACCGTTAGTTGTATAATTAGAATTGTCAGAGTCCGCTAACTAAACCTAAGTATTTAGCGCAAATACTAATTTTGAAATGGAGCGCCTGCCATAAGACCTGCTCAAACTACAGAGACCCATTTTTTTTTATTTTTTTTTATAACACTAACTTTGTAAACAAACGCACGGCCGGCTTCTAACTAAGCAGTTACTGTAGGCAATAGACATTAGCGAGACTTCGATTGGCACTCTTGTGTCGCCGACCCTGTAAAAACCTCTTCACCACGTTCTTGAAGAATCCTATGCTGTAATCTCTTGGAAAACCATGGAAGCTCAATCCTTAATGTAATCCCAGTACATGAATTTGGTCGTATATGCCTGCACTAAGATTCTATCCAGGGGCACTCGATTATAATAGGGTTTCGTTATCCACTAGGCACTGCTTCAAGAGTCTAATTACACCTCTTTATTAAAATCCAACCAGTTTAGGCCGTAGGACACAACGAAATCACAACATACGTTCGCCCGCAAAACATTACCCTCGCCACCCTTACGGCAGTCGGATAAAAATCTTAACTCGCTAGATGTTAATCAGCGTCTAGCCCGAAACGACTGAGCCGACCAAACGTAAGATTCGATTACGTTCGACTCAATAGAGTTTGTTCCCGGAGAGTTCGCAGTTCACACTCAGATAGGTTTTAAGCATGAATTAATGTGTTATATATAACGTTGATAAAATCAATTCTGATCGGGTGCACAGTTGAATAAATTATATTGATCTTTACAGAGTACGTCAGGTTAAAGGGCGCATCAGCTACCAATCCAGGAGTGTGTAGACACTGGATACATTTACCGTCGCCAACATGCTAATAGTCACCACGCACGTCCAAAACTCCTTGTATTCCAAGCGTTAACCCGAATGGGATTTAGTTTAAATAGTATATAATTAGATAATCCATCCAATAGAAACGCTCGCCGAAAAATTAAGTTCTATTGTCGCCTGTCGGTCCTCGCTCTCGGTGTAAACGGGCCACCACGCAATGACGTCATAAGTCATGCCTTCAGCTTGCGTATTTATCAAATAGTAGATAGCTAGCTATATTCCTATATTGCGAAAACTCTGCACCTGGTCACAAGGCACGAACTATCCAAGCCTGACTCGAAACCAGCGTTCCGGACTTTTTAATAGCTGAAAACTGGCCCTCGTCGGCCCCAGATCTGAACCCCTCAGAGTACAGATTGTGGACAGTTTTAGAGGTCATGGCCTGCTCAAAGAGATACCAAAAACCATAATTGGCTAAGCGAACGAGCAGTATTGGCGGCGAAAGAAAAGATGTCGATGATCTCAATGTGACCATACGAAATGTCATTTCAGGACAGTTATTTCCCTTCAAATTAGTCGACACGGTTATCGACCAGGATGAGGTAGTTATCTGTCGCACAGAATTTTTTAAACCGCTGGAATTACCTCACAATTTACGATTGAAAGTAGGCTCAGTTACCCTCAAGTTGCATAACATCACTCAATCACGACTATGCAATGGAACGAGGCAACGATTATCAAGGGAAAATATAAAGAAGAGGATGTTTGGATTTAGCGTATCCCGATGTTTCCATCGGACTTGCCATTCGATTTTAAGCGGCGACAATTCCCCGCTCGTCTGGCATTTGCTATGATCATAAACAAATCACAAGGCCAGTCGTTAGAAGTTTGGGGAATAGACTTAGAGTTTCCTTGTTTCGCGCGTGGGCAACTATATGTCGCGTGTTTACGTATTGGAAAGCCATTAACTTTATATATTTATGCACTGAAAAAACGTAAAACCTAAAACGTAGTTTATCAGAAAGCTTTAAATTGAATAAATGTTTGTATATATTTTGTGTACGAATGAATGCATGTATTGTAGAGCAAGATTAATGACTTTTTTTGATTAAGCTTGATAATCGCTGATCAAATGATTGTATATACATTCTGTGTACTAAGTATCGGGAATTTGTCAATAAAACAAAAAATACAAATTATTCATCTAAATTTATTTTATCGCCTTCAAAGTAGGCCCCATCGCTTGCAATACAACATCTCCACCGCTTCACCCAGTCTTCCATACATTTTTCATAGGCTATTTGCGGTATGGCCTTTAGCTCATTCAGCGAATTTTCTTTTATGGCTTCTATCGACTCAAAACGTTTTCCTCGAAGTGGTAATTTTAACTTGGGAAATAAAAAAAAGTCAGACGGAGCCATATCAGGTGAATACGGTGCTTGGTCGAGAACTTTTGTTGAATTTTTCGCTAAAAACTCTTTCACTATAATGGCTGTGTGTGATGGTGCATTATCATGGTGCAGCATCCATGAGTTGTGTTGCCACAAATCTGGACGTTTTCGGCGGATACTCTCACGCAAACGCTTCATGACGCCTAAATAATATTCTTTATTCACTGTTTCTCCCTCTGGAAGGAATTCGGAGTGAACCACACCACGGTAGTCAAAAAAAACTGTCAGCATCACCTTGATTTTGGAGCGACTTTGCCGCGGTTTTTTGGGTTTCGGCTCGTTTTCGAGACGCCATTCTGAAGACTGTTGGCTTGTTTGCATGTCGTACTCATAAACCCATGTCTCGTCGCCAGTTATTATACGTTTCATAAAGGTCGGATCCGTAGAAGCTCGGGAAACCATGTCTTCAGCGACATGCTTTCGCTGCGCTTTTTGAACAAAATTGAGCTCTTTTGGAACTAGTCGAGCGGCGACGCGTTTCATGCCTAAAATGTCAATGAGAATGTTGTGGACGGACTTAAAAGATATGTTCACCTCACTAGCCAACTCTCTCAGACTCATACGTCGATTTTCGAGCACTAGCTTCTTGATTCTGTCGATGTTTTCTCTGGTCGTAGCGGTTGAAGGTCTACCAGAACGAGGCAAGTCTACTACTACTTCTCGGCCTTCTTTAAAAGCCTTATACCATTCATAAGCCCTTGTTTTCGATATACACGATTCGCCGTAGGTATTTCGCAACATTTTTAGTGATTCACCACATGAAATATCATTTGAAACACAAAATTTAAGGCACACTCTTTGTTCAACAATATTTTCCATTGTAAAAATCGCCGAGGACTCAAAACTATGACCAACAAAAAGTGTAGTTTAAAACAAATTAAATGACAGATCCCGCTCAAATTTTGCGCGCTAAATCAGTACAGTGCTACCAACATGCAGTAAAAAAATTAGAACGACCTCTTTTACGCGGGTCTTTTTATTGACATATTCCCGATACTTTTTACACAGAGTAGTATGTAGGTGATACGAAGTTCACCGGCTCATCTAGTTTCGAATAAAAAGTTCTTTGCAATCACCCTCAATGCCCATGGTCAAACATACAAATATGACTTGATTTGCGAGAAGATTGCTTTACTCATGGACTCGGATGCCTTATATGTTGGGCATATAGGTCAGAAAATGTGAAAAAACAAATTATTTTATAACCTCGGGAAAATTATTCTTTTCCTATTTTAATAAATAAGGTATAACATAAAAATCTTTGTTTGCAATTGAGCAATCGCACTTATAAACTTCTTACAATTTTTTAATAAAATAATAATAAATAAATAAATATTGTCGGACAAATTACAATCTAGCCCCAAAGTAAGCCAAGCTTGTGTTATGAGTACTAGACAACTGATAAACATACGTAAATACATTTTTTTTTGTAAATACATACTTATTATACATAGAAAATACCCAGACCAAGACAAACAGACATGTTCATGCACACAAATGTTTGTATTGTGTGGGAATCGAACCCACGAGCGTTAGTATCAAAGTAGCGTAACAACGCGTTTCACCACTGCGCCACCGAGCTCGTCAAAATCTTATTGGATGTTATTAATATCACAGTTTTCATTTTTCTTTTCGATTTACTGGCATTTCGGAATCGACCAATGGCTTTAAATGTGGTAATCATAAAGTTTGAATTTATTTTAAAAGTTACAAAATATTTTTTACCTACCTAATGTATACCTAAATTCTACTTATTATAGACAATTGTTCAACTCAGACAAAATCGTATTAATACTTGTAAATATATCCAGTTTGTAAAAGAAAACTATTACGGCGAAGTACTTACGCTTTATTGTTTTATCAGTAATAATCTACAAACTTAGCGTATTTGGTTACTACAAAGTTTCATATAAATTGTATGCAATTGGAACAGTTGTTGCCGTTCCAATTGCATACAATTTATATGAAACTTCTATATGAATCTTTGTAATATATGTAATACCCACTGGTAGCGTACAAGTAACCACTAAGGTTAGGCACTGCCATAACAATTTTATGGAATTTGTGTGCAACTGTAATAGAAACCAGTTGAGAATGCGCACTTGCATTGCCAGAGGAACACCTAGCTCGTCAATTTTATAACTATTAATTTTTTTTTTAATTCGTCGGCCATTTTGACCATGTTCCTTAAGAGATAGGAACGGTGTTCCTGAACATTCCTATTCTATTTTTTTATGCTGAATCCGAATCTGAAGTCAATATTCGAAAAAAACGCATACACAGACAAACATATAGATTTCATATAGGAACGGAGTTCCTGAAAATATGTTTGTATTATACAGGGTTGCTGAGAATAAAACATGTGTACGTATAGGTACTAAGAAGCAAATCTAAATCCAAGTACGTAACTCCGAAATTGTGAAGTTTTCTACATATCTACTTGAATTTCAAGTTCTTATATATATACATATACAAGATTTTTATGGTCTATTCCATATGATTATTTTTTATACTAAAATAAAATATCTCAAAATCTTGTAATAACTGTATAATTAAACGTAAAAATACGGCCGCTTCCTTTATCGCTCCGCCGCTCATTACTCGGAAACCTGTAACAGTATGTGACAGACAGATAGACAGAACTGTGTTAGCAATAGATTTCCAATTTTGGCCTTCGAGCACGCTATCTTGTAGAAGCGGGACGTCTTCGTCGAGTTTCAAATAAAAGTGGCGTCCTTATGTAATTTATTTTTCTTCTCGTCTTTAGAGGTTTAGAAATCTGTCTTTGGCACAGCATATAAAGAAACAACAGTTGAGAAATGAACAAAAAATGTAGGCACTGTGCATAAACGCCTGATTCAAATTAAATGAAGCAGCTATAACTCAACGCGGTTCCGAAATGCAACAAAGAACCTCCGACTCAGCTGAATTTAGTTTTAAAATAACGTTATGCACGTGCAAGTTATAAGCGATATAGCTAGTGACTGATTTTGTGATATGTATATAAATAATAATCACGTAACTGCTCCTATGAGGTCTGTTCATGTACTTGCATGTTGGGAAGTAAGCATTATTAATGCTCCAATGTCTGGTACACGGAAGTCGAGAGAAGCAGACCTAGTGCCTGGACGCAAGTCGCCAAGTGTTAACCAACTTGAGTGTCTAGAGCTTAAATAGGCAAAGGAGGTAAGACCAGCCACCTACAAGGAAAAAGTTTTGGCCTTACCCAGAAGCAGTTTTTTGCTCTTTTACATTAGGTAGGCCGTATGCTTGTATACCTTCCGACGTTATATAAATAAAAAAAATACTTCACTAGTCGGGTTGTGTGTACCTCTCTTTGCTCAACGACTGTCATCTATCGACAAAAGCCGGGATCTATCATGCTAGGACTTCACTCCAACACCTAGAGCTGTACAAAGTTCAATAATTCAACACTACACGCACTTAATCCAACCCATTTTCGCCTGAAACCAAACATATGTATATATTTTATAGTGCCGTGGGAAACATTACCTTTATCTATTTACCCCTCGAGTAAAGTTTGAGGATGCGGCACGGAAAATAATGTACTGTTTGGGTATACTTAAGCATTTTAAAGTTAAATAAAAACAAATGTTTTTGTAGAAGACAAGTTACAGCGATAAAAAATAAACTCAGACAAATTTATATATATATACATATATATATATATTTAATAATAATAATAATTTATTTCAAGGTAAATGAACATAATAAATACATTTTAAGTGTGTATTACTAAATAGTGCAGTATTCGCAAACATCTGTATCCAACCTTGTTTACAATAAACCTGTATTTCGAACCACAGTATTCTTCCTTAATTTTGTACAAACATTAGCGAAACGTAAGATACTTTTAGGGTATTCTAGGTAAAACATAATCTAAAATCAGATACAAAATAACAACAAAGACAAAAATAGTAAAAAGGCTTTCCAATTAGGTGCAATGGCATTTTGCCTATTAGTAGTGGTAGTAAAGAAGTAAGTAAGTAGTAGAAAGCGTATTGTGGCGCTCGGTTCTCAACGTAGCTTGTACTGACTAATTATGGCTAATTATAACATCTTGTAAATTTCCTACTTTCCGCTGAAAGTTACAATATTTATAACATTATTTAAGGGCGGAGAAAATGATAAGAAATTACCGTCCGATTACGCTCATTTTGAACCTGAAAAATCATGTTGTTATTTTGTATTTAAATACAAAAGTTTCCAAGTGAGTTATACTTTTTTCGGACAAAATCGTGCTTACCATAAAACACGTATGAAGAAGCTTGATTAGATCTTAAAGTTGTAAAAATCTTAGGAAATTATCTATGGACATTTCTTGTTGATATAACAGTTACTTCAAATTAGATATTCAATATTAAATACGAAAAATGTAATCCTGTTGATAAAATAAAATCATGTAATTGTAAAATGAACTAAATATCCCAGAAGAGTATCTGTAATTTCATCATCATCATTCGAGTCTCCGGTCCGCCTTCCGATTTTTGCGTCTTTACTTCCCGCGATCTTCAGCATTCCTTATTCTGAGAACATTAGCTCGCATATCATCCCTTACAACGTCAAGCCAGCACTTCTTGGGCCCACCCCTTATGGGACCGGGCAATTGGCATCTGTAACGTGTCAAAACGAAGCCATCGTGTACCTAGGCGACCAATATAGACATAACCTTACTTCACAACTATCCTAGAAACTCAGTCTGCCAAAGGATAAATAAATTTGTTTCTAATTTCTGATACGAAGCTACAACCAGGAGTCCACCCAAATATAATAACATTGTTTCGTGTTTTTTCCCCTAAATACATACTTGTCTTGTGCATATGCACGATTAGCTGTAGAAGTATCTATATAGCTTCCCAACAGAGGTATCTATATAAATTCCCCATATATATCTCTGTAATATATAAGATAATCGTGCATACATCAATGGGATAGAGCAACGTACAAGGCTCCTAGAATCGTATCGCCGGCTGTTTAGAAACTTAAATCCCCTTACAATACCTGTCATGTACATTTTCGAGATTTGCAACTTCACAATACAAAATCCGGCTTATTTTTTTTTTATTTTTTTTTATACCACGTCTTAAGGCATACAAGCATACGACTTCTGTTATCTATGCATACGACCCACCTGTTGTAAAGCGGGTACCGTAGGCTATTAACGCTTGCGATATATTAAGTATCTCTCGCGCGATGCCTCCTCTGCTGCTTACACAGCAACTCCATGGGAGCTTACTGGTAATCTCACTCACACGCAGGAACAGAACAACCCTCTATGGAATTGTTATTTAGCTGCGGTTTTCTGTGAGGTGGAGGTACTTCCCCAGACGGGCTGTTTTGAACCGCCCTACCTCTCTTAAAACATCCAGACCAAGACAGACATGTTCATGCACACAAATGTTTGCCTTGTGTGGGAATCGAACCCACGAACGTTGGTGTCAAAGCCGCGTTATTCACGGCTAAGCCACCGAGCTCGTCAAACTTGTACACCACTAAAAAAACGGAAATCACTTCCAATATATTGCCTGAACGGTAATTTCCTATCGACTGATCGAACCTTTACATAGTGCCACTGTTTTTTAAATATTAATTTGTAATGTATCGATATTCTTGATGACAGTGCAGTGATGTCTAACGGATATAGAGTTTGAATACAAAAAAAAATAAGTTAAAGAAAAACAATTTACCTACTTTAATTTTTTTTTTCTAGGTTCATTTGTAAGGAATTGTATAGTGACATAAAGATTTTTTCCGATCAATTTGTATGACCCCAATACAATTTCTTCGGTTACATTATAATATATCTCGCAAACTTATTGATTAGTTACCCTAGGATTAACAAGTTTCTTTTTATTATTTTAATGGACATAATTCTGTTTTCATGTATAATAAATATGTAAATGAAAACAGAATTATTGACTCATTTCCTGTGTTTGCGTTAAATAGAGAATTTAAAGACATCAGGACGATTCTTTAACTTTTTCGTGAAATATTCTTTAGAATGAAATCAGAATTTTAGAAACACACTTTACTATATTATTAGTGCAGACGTAGAAGATAGAAAGAATTCAATCTACGAACGATAAACTAGTAGAACAACAGTAGTAAAATTTAATATGAACATTTCTGTCACAAGACGGTCACTTCCGAACATATTCCCACCATTTACAATTCCCCATTCCAATTTGGTCCCCGGAAGACTCGGTAATTGAACTGAGCTGTGCTGTCTTATGTGCTGTTTCAGTTCAAATCCAAAGTCTTTACGTCCCAAAATAGCCTTCGGTTGCACGACTTATCAGGCATATTCGCTGCCACTTCAGTTTCCTTATCCTAGACCTATGTCAGTAATTTGCAACAAAGCCCTGTCTATGACTATGGTCTATATATAATATACTAAATTGTATCCGCTGTATTATTTTGAAATGACACTGAAAAATATATTAAGTGCCTGTGTGAGCGTGCAGTTAATACTAGTGTGCATATTCTAGCATTAAATAACGTACAGTACCTATTATAACAAATAATAACCAAATGGCGATATCACATGAATTTTACACTAAGACCTATCTAACTACTAATCATGTCTCCTGCATTGCGTATAGATAGACTATATTGCTTCACTGGGTCAGTGTCAAGGAATTCTTTATCGTACAATCACCATGGACAATTACTCACTTGTATTGTACGATACGATAATTACTTCCCCTTATTATCGTTCATTCGTCGCTCGATAATGGATGTTTAACATCATTGTAACTCGTTGGGCAGTCAATGAAACGATTATGTGCCTATTATCAAGGTCATTTGGTAATCGACGTTGAGCAATAACCTAATTCATTTATCTATCTGAACATATGGAAACTCAAGGTTGTGCAGCGTACTTTGGAGAGAGATATGCTCGGATTTCTCTATGTGACAGATTCAGGATCGAATACGTAAGTAGTAGAACTAGTGTGACTCTGAGGATCAGTTAGCTGAAGTGGCAATGTGCAGGCCACATAGATCGAAGAATCGATGGCCGCTGGGGTAGAAAATTTCTAGAATGGCGAACACGAACCTGAAAATGCAGCGTAGGACGTCCGTTCATACGATGAACTGATAGATAGATGGATCTGATAAAGATCGCAGGGAGCGTTGGGTGTAAGCAATATAGGGCAGTCATTTGTTCAGCAGTGGACTTCCTTCTGTTGAAATAATAATGATGGTAGTGACCTGTTTCAGGGCACCCGAAAATCTTGAAAATGATTTCACCGCCAATTTAACAAATCGATCAGCGCAACACGTTCAACACAATGTCTCTCGTGAAGCCGAGTAACTCCCTAGTCATTATTTAAGTGGACAGCGTAGTGACCTTTTAATTGAAAAATAATATTATAGTGTTAAGGAGTTATAATTAATAGTCTAATATTTTTAATAAATCGTCATGTTCATTAATTCAATATCAATGAATATTAATTGATTGAATAACAACGTAATTTCGAATTAAAGGAATGCAGAGGGCAAAAGTGAAGTGCGGTGTGTCGGCCATATCGCGAAAAGGGATACTTCCTGCTGCAAAACAGTCCTCTCATGATGACAGTACTAACTTACAAGATCTCAGATGGGTGGCAGCAAATGGATGTCGACTCCCAAAAAAATGACAGATGGAGAAGTTTAGTGAAGCGATGGCTAGAAAGATGAGGAAGAAAAGGTATATAATTTAATTAAACTTTGATTTGATGTGATTCGAGGCGGTCCGTTATGTTTTGATTCTATCCGTCGATTTGATTAGGTTGTATTTAAATTAAAATACAATGGACTTGAAAAATAAAATTGTCAATAATATTTCACAATCGAGTTTTGGTACGATAATCATCCTCCACCTTTCCTAAAACAGGAAATTAATTAAAACGTTAAATTTTAGATTACGAAAATAAAAAACAGTGACAGCCCAATGAAACCAGTCTATTAACCGGCTGCTACTGGTTCGGATCCTGATATGAACATGTACCACTAAAAACGTATTCTCGAATTCACATACATATTATCACATACTGTATGCTAAAGGAAAATGTCGTGAGGGAACCCCCACTTTGAAAAATTATGTATATATCTAGGTATATATATATAGGTCTGGTTTTCCCTCTGGATTATGGAGGGCAGACGGTAGTCGCTCAATGTGAAAATTAATATCTTCGCCTTAAATCCTTAGGCTTAGGTAGCGAACCCCAGCAATCCTAATAATTAGGAAACGTGATAACACTAGAAAGAAGAAGATTGAGGCTAAGAAAATGTATACTAACATTAAAGATCTGTTTACTTTGTTATCTTGATTTTTCTGTATTAAACTTCGATTAGGTCCTTTTCTTTTATTGTCAAAAGTTTTATATTGTATGATTATAAATTATCTACACTATATGACAAAGAAAATACAGGGCAAGTATGTTCCGAAATATCATATAACTTTATAATCGCTTTCCACTGAGCACACGGACCATGTGCCAAAAGTTGGGCGAAAGATTTAAAGTATTCATTAACGGGACGCAGCCAAGTTGATGGTTCCGTAGTCGCACCAAACTATAACCAGATTAAATATTATTTGTTGCAGAAAATTTGTCGAATATTTCATGTTTCGGAAGATATAGGAAGTTTTCAGAAATTAGTGATGGCAGGCAACTTCGTTCGCTATAGTTTAGGCTTTGAATTTAAATATAAAGTTTCGAGCATGTTCAATGGCGTCGCCTATCATGACAAGAATAAATGTAATGTAGATTATACTTTTTTTTATTCAACATCGTGAGGCATTCTAGCATACAGCCCACCGTAGCAAGGCAGTCACCGTAGTCTACAAACGCTTGCCATACATTAAGTATCACTCGCACGATGCCACCTCTGTTGCTAACATAGCAACTCCTTAGCTGCTTACTGGTGACCTCACTCACACGCAAGAACACAATAACTCTCCAGGGAGTTGTTATTTGGTTGCTGTTTTCTGTGAGGTGTAGGAACTTCTCCAGACGGGCTGTTTTGATGCGCCCTACTGTTAACAAACAGACATGTTCATGCACACAAATGTTTGTCCTGTGAGGGAATCGAACCTACGAGCGTCGGTGTCAAAGTCGCGTTATTAACCGCTGCGCCACCGAGTTCGTCATTATATATCCAAGAAATTATATTTCAGAAGACCTGTAAGGTATAGTGTAGGTCTGATGACAGATATTCCATGTCAAATAATGGCAGATGGGTCTATGTCAAAATCAGTATCTTCACCAAATCCTTAAGCTTGGCCATTGGACTCCGCCAATCGCAATGAATTAAGAAACGAGATACGCTAGAATGATTATAAGGTAGAAGGTACGAAGTAAAGTGGCGATATTATGCAGCCTTCCCCTTTTTCCTACAGCCCCTGTACCTCCTATATGCAGGCCTTCACGGTCATATTAAACTGCTTCTGAGTAAGGCCAAAACAGCGTCTTTTTCCTTTTCTTCCATGTAGGTAGCTAGTCTTACCTGGTCCTTTGTCCATTTCAGCTCTACATACACAAGTTGGTTAACGCTTGGCGACTTGCGCCCAGGCACTAGGTCTGCCACTCCTAGCTTCCGTGTACCAGGCAGGAGCATTAATCAAATGGAAATATGTTATATCCATCTATCTTCTACTTCACGCCAAATCCCTTGCGGGATAGGCAGAGAGAACCGAGCGCCATGTGACTCGATCCTTACATACCTCACTACCTTCTATATTTTTAATATGTTATATGACAACAATATTTAGGCTACATTTATATCGGAATGTTGGTGATGATTGTAAAAATTAAAAGAAAACAAGATACATCCACTGAAGCCGCTGGAAGCTATTTATTTACATCTTCCTGCTCTGTCTATGCTATTATAAAGTTCAATAAATTCCCAAAAAATTGAGTATTTCATTAGGTATTTAAGTACCTTCTTCCCAATCTGCCGAAGAGTTTCTTAATCGCTTTATTACTCTATAGTTGACACGTCTCTGTAATTATCTCAAGTAGTCGAAACTTTAATGAGAAGGCAATGATCGCTCAAAGTCGGCAGGAACATAGCAATTAAGTTACAAAGACTATTAGAACTGAAATCGCGCGCACGATCCCGGCTCATTCCACTGCCTGCGCTCATTACAGCCGATGACACTTCAAAGTAATCTCACCTTTGTTGCTCATCCACTTTGATCTCTACACAGATCGATTCAATTTTAGCTGTCTTGTAATTAAAATTGAGCTACTGCCGAGTGTTTCATTATGAAATGTACAGTTCGTGGCAAATAAAATTGCTGTACTTTGAGTGTAACACATTTCTAACAAAACAGCACAATTACACGAAACTACTGTACCAGTAGTTTCGTTTACGGTAATACAGTTTTTTCTACAGTATATTCCAAATTATCACTATTTTATTTAAAATTGTCTCTGATTTTGTAACAAAACATCTACGTTTTAGATTGACAATGCCAAGGATTCAGTTAAAGAAAATATTGAATTGTTATTAAAGAAAATAATTATTCGAATCGAAAAATGATTACTTTATCAAAACAAGCGAAGCTTATTTTACTGTAAAGCACAGTAATAAACACATTACCATCTCAGTCCCAAACTACACAAGATTTGTTTATTTAAATATTCTGAAATATTGACAAGCCCGGTGATAGAATGGCTGACGATGGCAACTTTAACACCATCGTGGGTTCAGTTCCCGCACAAAGGCAAACATTGCATGTTCATGCACACAAATGTTTTGCATGGTTTGCACATGTTTGGCTTGGTTTCAGTGTTTTCTGTATTTACAAACACATATATTTTTTAAAGTTATTTACGTATATTTGCCTGTTGCTTAGTAACTATAGTACTAGTTTCGGTTAGTTTGGAATTACAAGGCGTTGCTTAATTGGCCCGAGAATGCTTATTTATTATTAGATACCCGCCCCAGCTTTGCACGAGTGATCTCGCACAGGTACTACAGTTCACATGGTCACTGGGCTAATTTGAAGGTTCCCCGAAAATTTTATCAAAATCGGTCCCGCCGTTTTCGTGTTCATAGAGGACAAACATACTTACATTGATTTTTATTTATATAGATGTAGATTATTGTTTCCCTAGCATAATTTTAAGCTTATAACATTCGTTTAAAATTAGAAGGCTTCCTTTATTAACATAATTAGTAAAATCCTAAAATATTTTGTTTATAGTTTTACAGTAGGTATAAGGCATAAAACATAAAAAAAATATCCGCTCTCCTCTAAATCTGTGAAGATATTTAGGTATTCGAATAACTGTGTCCAACAAAGCAAGAAATAACAAGGTGTGACCTTTTAAGTGCCTTGCACAGTAACCTTTTCTTGACGCGAAGCAACGAAATTTATACCCAAATTCACAGTTTCGATTAAACTAAAAACGGATCCTGGTTATTACAGTTTGAATAAACAAGTGCTCCGGTGGCTGTTCAGACTTCAACTAATTAATAATAGGTTTCAAAAACACACAAATTTGTTAAAAGACTTATCGAATTTCATAATATAACAATTAGAAATGGTTGAAATTAGTCCATTAGTTCTGAACTGTTCTGAACTGAACACTATTCATTGTACAATCGGTAGAACACACAAAGAAAAGCGATATCTCTCCTTATACTTAAGAACTCAATACTATACTGTAAGCCTGGAATCATCAATAAAAACACAGCTGAATCTCAATTCCAAGCTGGGATGGTCCACCACATGTAACTACACACATCAAAAGTGTCTAGGGATCAAGCATTTTTATGCGGATTTCTTGAGATTGAGATGTGGCTTTGTAATAAAAAAATATATAAAATATATAAACGCATACGACATTGGAGAACCCCTGGACGCCAACAGCGATTAAAATCCTGCCAGGAAGTCCATCCTTATAGTGGTGGAACCATCATGGTATGGGCGGGTATTTGGATCGGCGGAAGAACTGAGTTGATTTGGATCAGAGGCAACCTCAACGCTCAAATTTATGCTGAGACGATTGTATCAGACGTCATCGTTCCTCTACAAGTGCAAATCGGTCCCTTATTTCAGTTAATGCATGATAATGCACGACCGCACACCGCAAGAGTTGTAAGACAGACTCTCGCCGCAGCTAACATCAATGTCATGCCCTGGCCTGCTCAGTCGCCAGACTTGAACCCGATTGAGCATGCATGGGATATGCTACAGAGAAGAGCTCTGCCGAATATGGAGGGTATGCAGTCGCAAGAAGACCTTTTTTTGTTGTTGCAACGAACATGGGCGGCCATTCCACAGCGTGATTTGGATGAACTCATTTTGAGTATGCCAAACCGATGTTCTTGTGTTGTTAGTGTTCGCGGTAGAAACACGGATTATAAATTGTTTAAGTTACCCAATAAAATTTTAAAGAAAACTGTTATTTCAGTCTTTTTTCCGAACTTTAATGTTAGTGGTTCAAATGTCAAAAATCCCTTTATTATGAAAATGGCAAATTTCTTTATTAATGCAAAGGTGACTTGGTTTATCGTTACTGTAGACAAACGAAAACACTTTATTTGATGAATCCTTGAAGAAAATTTTAATTAATATCAATCAGGAGAAAAGTTATTGCAAAAATATATGTTGATCCCTAGACACTTTTGATGTGTGTATATACTGTATTTGCGGTCAGGCTTGTGACTTGTGCGGCATAAATTTTACCCCGAGATCAAATACTGGATTTGATCTATTAAATTCAAATTGTTCAAGATTCTTAGACACCAGTTTGACATTCTTCACCAGGTAACTATGAAACTGAACTTCGCTGGAGATATCGACACCAAGAATCCCAATTTTCATGACGATAGTAAGAAGCGCGTTCTAGAATTGAGGAAATACAGCAAATGAGGAATTTCTGACGAACGTACACACTTGCATCTTGATGGGGTTAATGTGAAAATAATTGAATTGAAACAAGCATGATGTATAACGATTAACACAGCCCATGGACTCTTGTACACGGAGCATGGCGCTCCCCTTCTCTATTCCGGCTGTATTTTTTTTATACCACTAAGGTGACAATCAAGCATACGGCCTACCTGATGGTAAACAGTCACCGTAGCCTATGGACATTTGCAACACCAGGTGTCACTTATGTGTTGCCGACCCTCTAAAAACCTCTTCACGCATTTCTTGAAGAATTCCATGCATGCTGTCCCTTGGGAAAACCTCGGCTAGGAGCTCATTCCACAGCTTGAGAGTTCTTGGAAGAAAACTTCTCTGGAACCGCACAGTACGCGACCATGATGGTTCCAGCGTGTGAGGGTGAACTCTTCGCCATCGGCGAACGGTGTGGTTATAAAAAGTAGCTGTCCGCATCATTTCAATGTATACCAACCAAGAAGCTCCCAAGGAGTTAATAATTCAACAGGAGTGTCTTGGTGACACAGCGTAACGGGGCACCTCCCGGGTACTGTTATTGCAAGTGTCCATGGGCGACCAAAAAGCAGGTTATGATAGGTGAACATTTGGAGAGGTTAGTTTGTCCTTCACTAGCTTCTTTAAATGTCACAGAATTATGTTTACTAAATATTTACTAATCCAACTGCTGTGCTGTGCTGGGCTGTGCAATCCACTTATGAGAATTGTACAGCATTTGTGCGGGTGGACGGCAGCTTGTCGCCCTGGTTTGATGTCAACATTGGTATCAGACAGGGATGCGTGCTGTCGGCTCGGCTATTCATCCTGTATCTGGACAGTTGTCTTCAGAGAATAAGAGATATGAATGTGGGAATGCGAATGGGTGACTCAGTGGTCAACTGCCTGCTTTATGCAGATGACGCGGTATTAATAGCAGAATCACCATCCGAACTGCAAACACTAGTTACAACAATGAAAGATAATTGTATGAAGAAAGGCTTACAATTGAATGCGAAGAAAACCAAAATAATGGTGTTTGAAAGAGAGACAACCAGAACGAACACTAGGATCACGGTTGATGATGTAGTGTTGGAGCAAGTGAATGAGATTGTATATCTTGGAAGTGCTTTTAGCAGCAATGGCAGGTACACCGCTGATGTGGAGAGACGAGTGATTGCAGGGAATAGGGTGAATGGAGCGTTGGGTAAACTTCTAGACAGCCGAAATCTAAGCCAGAAGGCACAGCTCGCCGTACACAACGCGGTGCTAATCCCAACGCTAACTTATGGAAGTGAGAGCTGGGTATGGCAGAGAGAGCATGAAAGTAGAATAAATGCGGTCGAAATAAGAGCATCGCGCATAATTTGTAGCATAACGCTTGCTGACCGCGTTCGTAATGAAGACGTAAGAGAAAGAGTTAGTCTGAAAGAGAGTGTCGGTGTTAACATGTAGAAAGAATGTGAGACGAAAGAATGACGAAACAGATATACAATGCAAAAGTGGAAGGATGTAGGAGCCGAGGAAGACCGAGACTAACCTACCATGACCAAATTGGTCGTGTTTTATCAGAAGGTGATGTCAGGAGCCCCAGGAACCGGCGAGCGTGCATGAAAAGAGTTATGAATGTCACAGAAGCGAGTGAATTATGTAAGGACCGCGTCTTATGGCGCTCGGTTCTCTCTGCCTGCCTCGCAAGGGACTTGGCGTGAAGATATAGATAGATAGATACTAATCCAACAATCCTATTTTCAAAATTCCAGTTCGATATTTAATACCTTCGGCACATAATACTTAGTTGAAATTGTACCGAAGCTGAATAGATGCGAATGCGGATATCGAATATTCGGGATTTAATTAAAGTATCTTATGGGGAGCTTCCGATAAATCGTATCAGATTACCACAAGCGTGGATGTATATAAACTTAGATAACTTTGTACGCAATTCGATGTTATTAAGGTGCGTCCACATATAACACAACGTGATATATAGCAGTTATATAATAAGGAAGTATAAATAAAACGTGTTTATTTTCTATAATAAAGAACTTACTAATTCCTTATCTATCTATATTTACATGCCAGGTTCCTTGCGGGGAAGGCAGAGAGAATCGAACGACACAAGACGGGGTCCTCGCACAGATAACTCGCTTCATTATTCATAGTTGTTTTCATGCATACTCGTGGGTTCCACACCACTTTCTAACATGCAACAAAACACGTGTTATATTAATGAAATACTAGTTACCCACCCCGCATCAACATTTCAACATTGATCTGATTGCAACCAAACTTCACAGGATCACCCGCTGGGCTTATCTGAGGATTACCTGAAATTTCACGATTGAAGAGCACTACAAGAAGCGAATTAACAAAGTGTACGCACACAGTTCTACAGAAGTCACCCAAATGGGCCGAAAAGTACAACGTGGTCATCAACCTGCGTCTGTAATGGTTTAGTGAGGGATGTCTTATCTAGGAGTCATAAAGCATCCTTTTTTTGCAAAAGGAGTGAAGACTTAAGCCAAAGTGTATCAAGAGACTGTCTTAAATCGTGTTGTGAAACCTCTCAGCAATACACTTTTTTAAAATGTACCGTGGTGTTTCCAGCAGGACACTGCAGCTGATCACAAGACACGAACAACCCAAGCCTGACCCGAAATCAACGTTCCGAACTTTATAAGAGCAGAAGACTGGCCTCGTCTAGCCCAGATCCGACTACAAATTATGATCAGTTTTCGGGGGCATGGCCTATTCGAAACGATACGCCGACATTATCTCTTAAGAATTCTCTGGAGCAAGCAGTGGCTAAATTTGAAACCATGGAAACAGTGCGTAAATCCATAGATTTGTGGCCAGACAGATTAAAGGCCTATATCAAAGCCAAAGGTGGCCATTTCGAATAGAATCTTTTAAACGGAACCCTTAGTGTATCACTTTGTTGTCCGTCTGTCTGTCCTCCGCCTGTCAAGACCCTCTTTCTTAGGGACGGATGGAGCTATCAAGCTGAAATTAATATCGAATACTCGGGTCTGCAATCCCTTTATGTAGTGAAAAAATCAAACTTCTAAGTCAACGCAATCAAAAGATACGGCTGTTTATGCCTCGTTTATGCGCTTATTTTGACACTCGCAAGGGAATCAAAACCCATAGAGTACTTCCCGTTGATCTAAAATCTTTAAATTTGGTACGAAGCAATGCCATATAACACAAGTAAAAGCAAATATAAAAGCCGTAAATTTGTGGTTACATCATAAAAAAAATATTTTTGAGAAAATATTTTTTTTGCATTTACGTATTTTGCAGTTGGTAAACTAATCGCGACCTATGTCGATGTATGGAAAGTTTGTACCGAACCCTTGGTGCGCGCGTCTGACTCTCACTTGCTGACTTTTTTAACCTTTCGTTTTAGATAATATTATTGTACTTGCGCTAAAACCACTTTTGAGAGCATGGCTATGTTTGTGAGTAAAGCACCAGTGTGTGTATCTCCACGTTTGCGTAAACAAATTTTGCATTTCATTTTCTCATTCAGTAATTACGCTGGTTTTTTTATAGAGTGTATGCTCTCTGCAACTTCAACGCGAGGTTTAGTTGAACCAACCATATGGAATTAGTGTCAATTGGGAGGTCTGTTCAGATCTTGTTTCATTATCAAATGTAAGGTGATCCCATTGGGTGGACCCCACTTACATGTCCCTACCGACCTTTCTAGTAACTAGACTTGTTAGGTAAATTGTTGTCTAGTGTCTATCGGACTTCCTTTTGTAAACAGTACCTCGTACCTTTGTATTAGATATTCTTTGTCAACTTCCCTGTTCAGAGAAGCACAAATTGAGGTAACGGCTCTGATTAAATTTTCAGCACTCACTACTGGCTTAAAAAATAAGAAATTATCATACACTTAAAATGAAATTTGCAATTCACCTGTAGGCAAAATGCCACCGCGCCTATCTTTTGGTGTTGCTTTCGGATAATGAATATTCTCTATTTAGATACTCGTACAAATGCTGAATAAATATTTAATTTCAGCATACTATTATTTCTATTTGACTAGGTATATTATTTTCCTTTCTGAAAATAGATCTTATTATTTGTAATTAAATTGTCGAAATTTATTTTTATTAAAATCAATCAATAAAAAAAAACAAGCTCCAATAGCTAAATTCATTCATTTATTTAAGAAAGTAACCAGTCTTACAGATATTTTGACGAGCTCGGTGCTCAGTCGTGAATGACGCGACTTTGACACCAACGCTCGTGGGTTCGATTTCCACACAAGGCAAACATTTGTGTGCGTGAACATTTCTGTTTGTCTTGGTCTGGATGTTTTAAGTGAGGTAGGGCGCATCAAAGCACGTCTGGGGAAGTACCTCCACCTCTCAGAAACCCGTAGCCAAATAACAACTCCCTAGAGAGTTGTTGTGCTCCTGCGTGTGAGTGAGGTTACCAGTAAGCTCCTAAGGAGTTGCTGTGTAAGCAGCAGAGGAGGCATCGCACGAGTGATAATTAATATATCGCAAGCGTTAATAGGTTACAGTACCCGCTTTACATCAGGTGGACCGTATGCTTGTATGCCTCCCGACGTAGTATAAAAAAAGACATGTTTACAGATTTTTTATCCAAATAGACTTAAAATTATTACTTTGATTTTTTCTAGCGAAATGTACAATAAGTGTATATATATATCCACTTAATTGTACATGAATATGAGACGTAGCGAAATCATATAATTACCTAAAATTTTAAAAGGAGAAGAGATCAAATTGTCGCTATGTTTATAATAATAATAAAAGAATTTTATTTCGGATCAATTAAAAATACATAAATGTTATTTGACGTAATATTAACTAATTATATAAATTAAAATGAACTCTTGCAGGAATATATAAGTACTTAATAATTATTTATCCATTTCTACGAAAATGTACAAATAGATACCCAGTGCATGCCTGAGCATGGGATTGTCCATTTTTGAAATTAATGTATTTAGGATGCCACTGACACCACTGCGACACCGTCGCATCAAGGAGGCTATTCTTTTGCGGATAATAGCATAAAAATCATCCGTTCGAGCTTCCGCAAACATACCTGACGCGCTGCAGAAACGCAATAGTCCCATTAGAACCCTAAACACATAAGAGCAAGACGTTTGTAAGCTTGGTTTATTATATTCACCATTAAAACTACTGTAAAATTTAATTGTTCTAGTTCTAATTGCGCGTAGAGAAGTTTGACACTTGGACCTTTGTACCATTCTTATATCGTAATAAGAGTGGCCATCGAATCTCGAGTGTTAAACGTAAACTGCTCTAAGCTGTACCTACATTTATCGGGAATTTAATTTAGGAGTTAAATTAAATTTCAAAAAGGAGTTAAATTAAATTTCATAATGTGTCGTTAAATTTCATAATGTGCAAATAAGTAATAAAAGCTGAAAATTTTAAACTTATTCTAAAAAGGGAAGATCGATTGTATTGTTTAAAACTATTTTTACATCTTTTTACGCTGTGAATTTGTATGTGGGAACTGTAAGTTGTACCACTTGTAAGTTATGTTGTTATTTGGCTTGTAGTATGTCGAAATAATATTGTAAAAGTTGATTAATTGAAGTTTCGCAAACACACTGCGTACCGATGCGTTAGCATTATTAATTAGGTTAAACGTGTATGTCGTATGATGTATTACGTACGTAGTATAAGAATTTGTATAAAACTTAATTTTAGGTCATTATTTCTTCTTGACAATACAGACATCCATAGTGGTAACAAGTAACAACAACGGTAATTGTACAGTTAGTCAAGGCAGTGACATCAATGGCCACTATATTGGTATAAGGTGTAATGATGATGATGCTAATAAAGAAATTTTCCTTGATGATGGAGTAGGACGTTGTTAAAGATGGTAACTTAAAAATTTGAGTTATATATAAAACCTTTGATTTCTAGCAATTAATTAGTCTTTCTTCACACATTAATCACAGTTGCGAAAAAATAAATAATGTAAGAACAAAAAATAGACACCTGAGGCACATTAAGTAAATAATTATAGGGTGCAAGTAGCTAATTATTATTATTTTTAGAGTCAAATATGTAGCACCGATTACTTGGCAAGAGTAGCTGCTGAATTAGGGAAGTACATCTCCACCTCGCAGAAGACCGTAGTCACTAGCTGCCAGTCCGTTAATACCACTACGATCTGTTGAAAACGTAACAACGCAACGTAAGAGGTTTTTGTCTCCTGACGTTGTATAAAAAAATAAAATTGACAATATTAATGCACAGATAACATAAATGTTTTGTTTTATAAGGAGGGACAGATATATAGCCATAAGTTATATATTTAAAATAACAAATGATTGTGAAATAAAACGTAGTCGCATGACTACGTTAGTTAATAAATTTACTAAAAAATAGGACACACTGCATTACATTTTTAATATATGAAGTTAGAACGAAAAAACGTTTAGTATTCTTTAGTTTTATATTTTCTTTACCATAATAAATATTCATTCGTAGCACGTTATTCTAACGACTAACATTTACAGCACCTGAGGATGCTTCGTGGAGAGGCGAAACACGTGTCGTAGCGGCAACCAGGACAGTCATGGGAGCAACCGGTGGAGGTTGCATGCGATTTCTGATCCAGATTGCGGGCAATCGCGAAGACGACCGCAGCAGCCGATGCAGAGACGACTGTTACAGCCATGGGAGCGGCGGCATGCATCTCTAACGGTAGTGGTGGGTGCTGGCCGGTACTAATTAGCATAAACTAATCGATTGCGGAAGCACACAAAGTAGTTTACATCAAGTTGTCTACAATAAATATTTTCTCTGTAAGGTTTTTAGGCGTTCGTAACATTTTGTTCTAATTTATTATTCTTATTTGGTAGGTATACAATGAATGAATATAAATATGTGACACTAATTAAGATTGAGAGAGACTGGCGCCTGAACTAGGCCTGAGCCTGTGACTCTGGTCACCAGTACTCTCCCCACTTGACATGGACGGAAGGTGCATTTCAAACGCAAGAATTATTTTTGAAAATGAAGGGGAGTACTAGTGTGTGTGTGGAGTATACTTTGATGGATTTATATATATATATAATCCCTGAATAATAACAAAATATACTACTACAAAAAATAAGAAAAATATAAAAACTACTACTCTGTGTAAAAAGTATCGGGAATATGTCAATAAAAAGACCCGCGTAAAAGAGGTCGTTCTAATTTTTTTACTGCATGTTGGTAGCACTGTACTGATTTAGCGCGCAAAATTTGAGCGGGATCTGTCATTTAATTTGTTTTAAACTACACTTTTTGTTGGTCATAGTTTTGAGTCCTCGGCGATTTTTACAATGGAAAATATTGTTGAACAAAGAGTGTGCCTTAAATTTTGTGTTTCAAATGATATTTCATGTGGTGAATCACTAAAAATGTTGCGAAATACCTACGGCGAATCGTGTATATCGAAAACAAGGGCTTATGAATGGTATAAGGCTTTTAAAGAAGGCCGAGAAGTAGTAGTAGACTTGCCTCGTTCTGGTAGACCTTCAACCGCTACGACCAGAGAAAACATCGACAGAATCAAGAAGCTAGTGCTCGAAAATCGACGTATGAGTCTGAGAGAGTTGGCTAGTGAGGTGAACATATCTTTTAAGTCCGTCCACAACATTCTCATTGACATTTTAGGCATGAAACGCGTCGCCGCTCGACTAGTTCCAAAAGAGCTCAATTTTGTTCAAAAAGCGCAGCGAAAGCATGTCGCTGAAGACATGGTTTCCCGAGCTTCTACGGATCCGACCTTTATGAAACGTATAATAACTGGCGACGAGACATGGGTTTATGAGTACGACATGCAAACAAGCCAACAGTCTTCAGAATGGCGTCTCGAAAACGAGCCGAAACCCAAAAAACCGCGGCAAAGTCGCTCCAAAATCAAGGTGATGCTGACAGTTTTTTTTGACTACCGTGGTGTGGTTCACTCCGAATTCCTTCCAGAGGGAGAAACAGTGAATAAAGAATATTATTTAGGCGTCATGAAGCGTTTGCGTGAGAGTATCCGCCGAAAACGTCCAGATTTGTGGCAACACAACTCATGGATGCTGCACCATGATAATGCACCATCACACACAGCCATTATAGTGAAAGAGTTTTTAGCGAAAAATTCAACAAAAGTTCTCGACCAAGCACCGTATTCACCTGATATGGCTCCGTCTGACTTTTTTTTATTTCCCAAGTTAAAATTACCACTTCGAGGAAAACGTTTTGAGTCGATAGAAGCCATAAAAGAAAATTCGCTGAATGAGCTAAAGGCCATACCGCAAATAGCCTATGAAAAATGTATGGAAGACTGGGTGAAGCGGTGGAGATGTTGTATTGCAAGCGATGGGGCCTACTTTGAAGGCGATAAAATAAATTTAGATGAATAATTTGTATTTTTTGTTTTATTGACAAATTCCCGATACTTAGTACACAGAATGTATAACTTACAGTAACAAATCTCACAACGATAACATTGAATTAATTAATCTTAAAAATAATCCTTATGAATCCCTTAATTTTATTAATAATTACTTTGCCAACATAGGAAAAGATCTTGCTAGTGGTATGCAGTCTAATGCTACTCTAGGTCGTAACTATACTAATAACTCACCAGCCCATGGCAACTCTTTTGTTCTATTGAATACAGATACAGACGAAGTAGAAAGAACTCTAAATAATTTGAGGTCTGAAAGTGCTCCTGGTTGGGATAGCATTCCCGTTTCTTTTCTAAAACTTGCAAGAAAAGAGTTGGTGCCCGTAATTACTCACCTGGCAAACCTATGCTTTCAGCAGGGAATATTTCCAGCACTTCTAAAAAAATCTATCATTACGCCCGTGTTCAAGAGTGGGGACAGAGACGATGTCAGTAACTACAGACCAATTTCGGTACTTCCAGCTATCTCCAAAATAATTGAAAAACTACTGAACTCTAGATTAATTAATTACTTAAGCAAATATAAATTATTGTCCCATTCACAATTTGGATTAAGATAGGGCATGTCCACTGAAGATTCAGTAACTGCTCTTACTAAGTTGGTAACTGAAAAGGTCGACAAGGGACAGAAATGTTTATCGGTATTTTTAGATATCAAAAAAGCCTTTGACACTGTCTCTGTCCCAATTCTTGTACACAAACTGGAAAGAATTGGAATCAGAGATACAGCACTCTCTCTCTTTGTTGATTACCTCTCTGAGAGAATGCAGAGAGTAAAGATAGATCAATATACTAGTGACGATGTGGCTGTATCGTACGGTGTGCCACAGGGAAGTGTACTGGGTCCTACACTCTTTCTTATATACATCAACGACCTCTGTAGTCTTATAAACGATAAAGCCCAAATTTTTTCCTACGCCGACGATACAGCTGTCGTCTTCGCTGGTAAAAACTGGGCAACTGTAAAAGAAAATACAGAACATGGTTTGAGAATAGTAGCTAACTGGTTAAAATATAACCTACTTACATTAAATGCCACAAAAACCAACTACATTTGCTACAGTATCCAGACCCGTACACAGCCCAAAGCAGATTTTAAAGTAAGAATTCACTCTTGTGACCTGAACACCACTCCCTGTGATTGTGATTGTCCTACTATTATAATCAGCTTACGCGATTAATATAGTGACTTCTGTCATTATACCAATCTCGTGGGGTTTTGCATTTTGTGACCGCTGCGTAAATAATTATACTTATATTAAGTATCGTGTACACTATCGTGAATTATCCTTACAGGATTATCGTGGCATGTTTTATAGGCTGGGCAATCTCACATGTGTATTTCAAATGGTCTGAGTAAACAGTTCAGAGCCGTTAGCGATTCCAGTTGAGTATACAGAAATCGGGCTGTAGCGTAATTTTGCCGCTTATCAGCTCGCCTGGAGAGCGGTCTCCGCATGGAATAATAGCATGTACTTATCAAACCCGCGTGATATACTAGAACAATACTATAAACTATAGGTACTCTGCCGCCACTATATAAAAAGGCGCGTATAAGTGGTTCTCCTGGCTTTCACAAGTTCGCCACTCATAAGCACCAACCCAAAAAATGCCCTTCGCCTCAGCGAGACTGTATGAATGCGGTCATCCACCCTCGCCTACACAGAGGTACCTTGCAAGACAAAATTTAACTTTGCCACTATGCCACAGATTTAGGCATAGGCGTATGTTATTTACTTTACACGCGAACGCGAGTTTCCTGGGGGGAAAAAAACACAACACAACAGAATTTTAGTATATGAATAAAAAAAACAATACTTAAATCTACACTTATCTGCCTGCAGGTCTGCACGTTAGGCTAGAGCTGCGGTCCCGCGAAGAACTCGTGGTCCCGTACTGTGCAGCGTGGAGTCGGGCGGCCGTAGGCTGTCCCCGGCGGTGTTGCTACGCTGACCTCGGCGCCTTCGCGTTTCGTGGGGAGTTGCGAATACTCGACCCTTTAGGCTTTTGTTCGACAAAATTTTTATCCCAAAACCGAATAATTATTATGATACGAGCCGCGATGTCGAACGACCGAACCGCGAGAACTCCGGGTACCGAATGGACAATAATTATTATGATACGAGCCGCGATGTCGAACGACCGAACCGCGATAACCCCGGATACCGAATGGACAATAATTATTATGATACGAGCCGCGATGTCGAACGACCGAACCGCGAGAACTCCGGGTACCGAATGGCATCCCCCAGTCGTTCGCTTCCATACCCCCCTTCACCGCACCCCCGCCTCATGCGCTGGGGTGACGCTCACTCTGATTGGCCAATACCCATCGCGTAGCAACAAGCGTACCAACTCTAATTCCCAGCGTGCACGTGTGTTCTCAAACGAAAAGCCGCCCGTTCTCAGAATCATACAATTAGATAGGCCGCCTTTCTTGTCCTCGCTTGCCTTTGTTATCGATAGCTTTTAAAATTGCTTTTGTACTTAATTGGAGACACTTGGTGCGTCCGTCCGGTTTTTTTTTCCAATTTTATGACATCCGCCCAGCGGCATAGCTAATTGTTTATTTTCAACGCTCAACATGCAATTTACAAATTCCTGTTACCATGCATAGTATTTTCCAATATTATGATATCGTACGACATGCGGTTAGAACTGCCCGAAATTACGCGTATATGAAATATACACCCACACGCGGTCGTGTGGAGACATACGACCCCTAGATTTTCATGTATACATAACTAAATTCGCCATCAATTCCACAATATAACTCTTCAAGATATAATCTACGTTGTATCATTACAACATATACACAGAGACACAGACACACGGCCTCCGATACATTAATACAAATCCATATGCGCTAGAGAGCTCGTCTTTATAACTATACACACAACACGCATATTTTATTAATGTAACCTTATTACATATTAATTTAAAGAAGCTATGGAAGAGCGAGGTCACCTGGCACAGGCATTTTTTTGCTTACAAGGTGACCTCGGTCATTATATTATAAATGTAAAAACATTTTAAAGAAATAAAATATTATTATTATTATTTTTTCTTTCATCACGGGTGTTAACCCCGGTCTTTTGATAGGCGTGTGCGGGGATATGGATCCAACGCGTAGAGGCCCCTTAGAAAAAATTGATGTAATGTATTATACCCACTGTGACCTGCTCTAAGGGATATCAATGAGAGAATATACCCACGACCAGGTCACGGCAGGTAATTGGGACTATTGCAAATGTGTCGGAAATAATTGAGCTATTGAAATGAGATCTGGAGGGATTATTAGTACTGGGCTATTACAGAAGAGAGACGGACACCTGCCATAACTATCATATCTGACTGTTACATTTGGCAGGCGGTGGCTCGCCACTCACTAGATGGACCCCCGATATGCCAGCGAAATTCGGCCTGGGGCAACACCGATGTGAGTGACTCAGGGGTGTCGAGAGGTGTGCTGCGCTTTCTCCGAAGTTACTCGCGGCGTTATGCCCTTTAACACTTCCACCCCTGGAGCATATTACCTGCTAGAGCAATATACTCTATCGACTCCTCTCTGGACGGCCAATGAAGGCAAGCCAGAGCTGAGAGTCCTGCGGGCCTTCTTGACTTTCCACTCCGACCGACGAAGACACGCCGGAGGCGAAGGCCCTGATCGACTCTCTGGAGCACTCGGGTACCCGTGGTGTCGTTACGCACCAACAGCTCGCCACAAGCTGCCCTGCGGGGATTATTATTATTATTATATATGTATGGGTGTTTGTATTCATGGAAAATGTAGCAGCATGTTACAGTTAGGAAGAACAGTAAGGAAAGGTATTGTGTGAGGGACTTGGTCTATAAGGTAATGACTAATGTCTACAGTGCCTGAGGATGTCTCGTCGAGAGGTGAAATACATGTCGCATGCATCTACTAACGGTCGCGGTAGTGGGTGGATGCCGTTTGGCGCAAGTTCTCATGAACTAACCGATAGCAGAAGCACTCAAAGTAATTTAGGTCAATTTGCCTGATCGAGATAATGTTTCCAATGCGATGTGATGTCAGGACATACTATGCGCAGTGGTTTTCCATTATGTTCTCATGTATTTAAAAGTACAAGTCTTTCATGCAATGCAAATAGTTGAGTTCTGACATAAGGAATCAGATTAAAACATTATGTTGTATTTATATAAAATATTTATTACCTAATCATCAATCATACTTGTTTTATAACACACCTTTCGATTAGATTAAATTTATCTAGTTTTCATGACGCCGACAAGATAAACTTAATCACTGACATAACAAGTTCGTAAAATTTATTTGGATCAATTCATAATATCTCGACATGCTTCCTAAAGTTATAACCCAGGGGATAAAGAACGAGTCTATTAGCCAACTTTCTCTGGTTTAAATCATGGTGTAGGCATGTACTATATTCGTGTTTTCGAATTTATGTACATATTTGTAAATTATCACTTAACCGGACATGAAGGAAAACATTATTAGGAACCCCACACGCCGAAGAAATTATATTTCGAAAGACGTATGACCTAACTTGAGGAAGGTCTGATTTTCCTTCTGAGTTGTGGAGGTCTGACGGCAGTCGCATATCAGAATCAGTATCCCCGCTAAATCCTAAGGCTTGGGTAGCGGACCCTGTCAATGTCCACTACCCAAGCCTTAGGATTTTCTATATAAGTTTGTGAAACTTTTGCAATTGATAAATAATATCTAATAATATAATAGAAAAGTCGATTTTGGCTGAAGCTGAATCCGCTATCGCCACAAGTCTTCAACCGAACCCGGTGGTTTAATAAACCTAAGAAATTCAATCAAATTTGGCTTAAAGTCAAAATAATGATTAAACTAAGCTAGGAAGCTAAGAAGGTGTCGTTTTCCCTGTGTGTTATGGAGGTGTGATGCTCCATGACTAAATCTATATCTTCGCCACATCCTTAGTCTTAGATAGGGAATCCCGCACATCATAGTGGAGTAGGAAATGAGAATAAGCTAGGAAAAGATGATCGGTAAACAAAAATGAAAGGGCGCAGTATAACTGCTGAAGTAGCTCCACCTCACAAAAAACCGCACTCAAAGTAGAGTTGTTGTGTACCTGAGATTACCAATACGCTCCTGATGAGTTACTGTGTTAGCAGTAGGCGTTGTAACGTGCTAGTAATACTTAAATATTGCAATCTTTCATCAGCTTTATCAAAGGTTACCAGTAAGCTTCTGAGATACTTCGTGTATTGCATGCGTTCGTAGGCTAAGGTAACAACTTTACATAATGTGGGCCGTATGCTTGTATACCACCGGACATTGTATGTAAAAAGCAACCTAAGTAGATTTCTTATTTTCTTCCAGTCCCTTTCCATGCAACGTTCGACCGTTTCTAAGCTCGTGAATTCTTTATGGTGTTAACTCTTTAGTCGTTGAAATTGTGCAAACAGCCAGAGATTGCGCTCTAAATTGTGAGTTACTTGAGTGTAAAAACAAACAGGACTATGCAAAATGGAGTTGCCCGTTCTTGAAGATTAGTTACTTTACTTATAAGCTAACATTTTTCGAAGTGTATGTTTTTCACAATGCCTATTGTCATTAGTAAAATTATATCAAAAGTTTAAACATACAATATTCCTAATTCAAAATTCATCATAATTATTGAATAATTCCAAATTGTTACTATTATTTACTTTGGGATATCCATTTTAGGACAAATACCTCCTCCATTTCACTCCATTTCAACCGATCCTGATCCTGTCCTGTGCCCTCCCAAGTCGACCCAGCAGCGAGCACCGACGACAGTGATGTGTCGTACGGCCAGCGGAGGCGGGGTCCGGACCGTGCGGGCCGTTCGGTCGGGCTCACCCCGCTCACCTGACGGATGCCAATGTCCTCTCGCTCCACCAGTTATCTGTGGCTCATGCTTTATGCCAGCCCAACGTCATTCAAGGTGACTCTGGGGCCATTACTAGATTTAAATGTCCTCCTTTACTTTCTTTTGTATATTCAATATTTTATAGATGCATGCAATTGTTTTTAAGATGCATACCTACTAATTAATTTTTATTGTCTAAATTTCAAAAACAAATTGTTTTATATGACGCGACGGAAATCTAAGCAAGGAACGGTCTTGAACAAGAAATAATGTCCGCACATTTTTATGTATAACGTCGGGTACCCTGCAAACATACAGCCCACTTGATGTAAAGCGGTTACCGTAGCCTATGAACGCCTGTAATACAACGAGTATCATTCGCGCGATGCCGTCTGCTGCTAACACAGCAACTCCTTATGACCTTACTAGTGACTTCACTCACACGCAGGAACACAACAACCCTCCAGACAGTTGTTATTTGGCTGCGATTTTCTGTGAGGTGGTACTTCACCTGAGGGGCTGTTTTGATGCACCCTACCTCTCTTGAAAATTATTACCCACGCTGGTAAAAAACAACTCTTCAGACGGTTTCTGACGACGTCACTGAGACGCAGACACAACTGAACAAGCCTTCAAGTAACGTTGATTTAGCTACGATCGTCTGTAAAGTACAGGTACTTACACTTGAGAGTCTGCTCCTAACTGTACTTGCATTCCGAAGAGCCTTATTCGCTAATCCGCTGCACCACATCACCGCGTGACAGTAAACATTTTAGACTTATGGATTGTTTTCTGTAACCCCTCACACAAGTCCTGTTGACGTATGACCTAAGTACGGATATAGTTTTAAATTCCCTGTACCGTCCTGTCGCTCAAGTGCGAGAGCAATTTGGTGCTTTGTAAATTTTTATGGTCCTGTTTTACGATTGGCTTCTCTGAAACTGAGTACC
The DNA here is from genome assembly GCA_947507595.1 of Pyralis farinalis. Lineage (NCBI taxonomy): Eukaryota > Metazoa > Arthropoda > Insecta > Lepidoptera > Pyralidae > Pyralis > Pyralis farinalis. The sequence continues at coordinate 31,812,226 of OX382269.1, read as the reverse complement.
TAACCGACCAAAACATCCCTTGATATTATTTGATTTTTAAGTAATCGAAGAAGATTTTTTGATGGCTCATGCTCAGTGCAGCCATTTCATAAATTTGAGTGCCGCGTATTCCAGGAAATAAAAACAATTTGAATGCGATTATTTTTACCGTGTGTGTACCAAAGCTAATGAAGTGGATAATGTGGAATACATTATCCACTTCATTAGCTTTGATTTGATTAAAGTATTAGCCGAAGTGACGTGAAAAATTCACGACGAAAAGTTGTCCCCGCTTTTGTTGACACGATATTTTGAAAGATTTCTTGTCATGTTATCATTAATGTTTATTTATTCGAAATATATATAATGAAAATTAGATGAGTTTGCAGATATACAATGCAGTGGAAGAATGTAGGAGCCGCGGAAGGCCAAGACTTACCTACCATGATCAAATTGGTCGTGTTCTATCAGAAGGTGATGTCAGGAGCCCTAGAAACCAGCGAGCGTACATGAAAAGAACAATGAATGTATAAGAAGCGAGTGAGGTATGTAAGGATCGAGGCACGTGGCGCTCGGTTCTCTCTGCCTATGTAAGGGATTTGGCGTGAAGTTATAGATAGATAGATAGATGAGTTTGCTACATTGCGGTTTGGTGGACACCAAGGGTTTCAAGGTCCCTGAAGACCAGATGTGACTAATGTAACTATCATCTATCAATAAACACTGAGATTAGTGGCTTAACGAGCTCTCCCATGGAGGAGGAGAGTAGATTTATGTGTGCATTTAAACCTTACGATTCTCTAGATCGACACCAACATGTAGAAAACTGTAAAAAAACGTTAGTAAGTCAGCAGGACTACGAAAAACACAATATACATGGGACAGAAATGACAGAAAATTTGTAGTGTAGCTATGTATTAATCTTGTATCCATCAGCTCAATGCAGTCTACACCAAATCATCGCTCCATCAAAACTACCGGATTGTCTGACAGGTGCTTTCGCAGTACCTCGAGGTGTCCCACCTCCTGGTGAATACACACTATACCTCTTGCCCTCGACTCGATAGTCATATCAATGACTAAATATTAACTGGGAAATAATTCAGCAGGGCCAGCTATAAACCCTTCAACACAAGTAATCGCCCCCAGGAATGCGTGACGAGGTAATACAAAGACGTATCAGCACTGCATTTATGCGTTAACGTGGATTCGTCCGTTTCTAAAACAAGCCGCTAGAGGCGCAACTAAACATTTCGGAAAAATTATTGAGCTGACTTATTCCGGTTTTAAGTCTACCGGTACCGGTAATGCGCCTGCCAGCACAGGTGACACTTCGAATTTAGAATCTATTCCACTGTGGTCACCTGGGTAACATAATTACTAGTAAATAACAGCAAGCTGTGTAGGCAGAGCTGATATTTTTTAAATTTAAAAAATATTTAAATATTTTATTTTTAATTTTTTTTAAATATATGGAACCCTGTACGACATCTAGCGACGAGTGCTGTTACTTTTTCTGTTGATGGGAGTGCAGTGCAGACTCTGCACTGCAGAGTGGCCGGCCATACGTTTTCCCATATGTTTTTTTTCTAATTGGAACGATTTTGGACCGTTCTTCCTCACCAACGAACATTTAAATTTCAAATTAAAGGATACAAAACTACAATATGTTAGCTATTAGTGTGTCGATTTTGGAGTTTCTCACTATTACCGTCTAAACGCTAGCTGGATGACATCAGTCTACCCCAAACGGCAATTTTGAGGGTAATGTGGCTCCGCTGGCTATCGCAGCTCTGCCAATGACACCTTAGCGTTCTTCGATAACGCAGTGCAATGTTGTTGTACTGCAAATTACATTTTATCCAAGTAAAATAAAATTTCATGTACCAGTGCTGGTCAGATAACCGGTGCCGGCAGGTGTATTACCTAGACTAAGACCGAAATAAGGTTTTTTCATTATCAATTGAGTGAATTACTTTAGTATCTGTAATCACTTTTATATGGGCACACTTATCAAACGCTTTATTTACAGATTAGTCGATCAGGGTAACTTAAGCCTTCAATATAAAATTGGCCCAAAATTTCAAATGCATATTATAGTTTTTTTTTTGCTATGATTTTATGTATTTCAAACTAGATTTGTAAACATCGATTCTAATATATCTTCGTAAATGCTCAGATTCTGCCAAATAATTGACATCTATCATTGTTGAGACGTCAGTTGCTTTTTTCTGTGGTGCGAATAGAGCGGTTTGTTACGAAAGCGCCAAAAAGTTGCCTGCTGTGTTGTCATTTGAATACTTAAGGAGGCAAGTGTTATTTTAAAGTGTCTCATATCGCTGGTCTCATATGTGTCTATCTATTATTTCTTTCAAAAATTACGAGAGTTAATTAGCTAATTCCCATGATATTGCCATAAATATTGAACAGGTAAATTATTACCGGTGAATAAGGGTAACTTGAGCCCGGGCCAAAGTTCAAAATTCTCAAAATATTGGGAGGAGATATATTCGATAAGTGTGAAGAAAGGGCAGAGGAAGGAGACATAACACATGAAGAAGAATGTGGTTTGGATATAGCACAGGAGGATTTTTTTTCTATAGAGACATACGAAGTACATGACGGTAGACTGGAACTTCAGATGATTAGTGATAATGTGATAAAGGCCGCGGCTCAGTTTTGCATAATGAATGATACAAATATCATACGAATGCTGAATGACACTAATATTCAAAGAAAGAAAGGTATTTTATCATATAAGACGACTTCCTGGCCATGGAATGGAATGGAAATTTTTCAAAGTTTAACCCCATGATGTAGATGTAGATGTAGGATTAAATAAAATTTTAATTATTTTGATACTTTTTTCATTGTCTTAGCTATATGGTAAGTCAGTAAATAAGTTAAAAACGCATTGTTCACCAAAAAAATAAGATTGAATAAAAACTGTGTTGATTTTCCTATGGCAATAATTTATTTACCCATTTTAGTACTAATAAATGAAAACGAATGTATACATAATTATTGTCTATGGCCCTCAGCTGTAGTTTTTATGGTAAATATGCAGGCCAATGTTAGCAAAATGCTTTAAATAAAATAAAATAAGCAAAAACAACCTAAAATTGGGACCTGGGCCAATCCAAGCCCAACTCACAATCTAACATTGGCCCAGTGGTTAAATGGATTTTTTGAAACTATTTTCCTAGAGATTATTGGTAAATGAGTAAATTTTTTGGAAGTAGGTTACATAAAGCCACCATAACAAGTGTATCTTTTTGAGTAACGTATTATTTTAAACATTGGTCTAACTTTTTATGTGCAAACTGGGCCAAAGTTAGCCAGATTGACTGTAGTGAAAATACTTTAATAATACGAACACCGCAAAAGACAAAAACAAATACCTATGTTTCGGTTATGTGAATCAAATATTAAAAAAAAGCGGACAAAGCTTCTAGAAAATTCCGTACGTTTAATTATATTATCTGTATTTTTTTTAATCTAACGTAAATTTATTTGTGGCATAAAATATACCTACCTACCTACCTAAAATGTACCTACCTATGATATCTACTAATTATCCCAAGAACAAACTTAACATTGTAGTTGAAAAACATGTTGTCTATATATTATATTTATTCATATTTACATTTCATACCTATGCAAACATAAATTTATGCGCACAATATTGAGACATTTACCATATTAATTTTAGACCATAGACTTCTTTCTGGTTTTTGATTAAAAATTTAAGTAACAAAACTATTTTCAGTTTTTTTTATGTTAGGCGACTAACGTTTAAAAATAAAGTTCATTTTAAAAGTATAAAAAAATACATCTTTAATACAATATAAACAACATATTTTTTTTTTGTCAAATGAATGAATGAAAATGTGAGACTTAGTTTGTAAAACTTATTTTCTTAATTTTCTAATTCCTTCCAAAAGTACCTAATCATCATATTCTAAACTCACTTATTTGCGTTAAACATGAACACTGAAGCGGACTATTAGATTCGGAGAAAATTGGTAGTTACTGACAGACAAACTCACCACCACGAGTGATTGTATAAGGCGTTTTTGCATTTAAACGTACGGAAACCTAAAAGTTGAGTACCGCCCACTATTCCAATTAGATAGTCCAATCAACTGAAAAGATAACGCTGTACTTTTCAGTTGTAGATGGTTATCAACGTAATAATAGATTTTAGTCCAATAGGAATCTTTGCGCGGTAGAGATAGATCGACAAAAAATTTCCACCTACGTACGTAAAAGTGGAAAAAATGAATATTTATATCTACCGCTATGACTGAGCTGGTAGTGATAGATGGAACAGGGTAATAGTGACTTTGCCTATGCTGGCAAACGTATTATCTTACGATAGGCTCAGTGGTATAAAAAAAGAATTAGAAATACTTTGCCGTCCTTCAATATTTTTACTTCAAATTCCTGTAATCCCTGATTCCCTCAATATTTGTGACGTTGATAAAATACTTCGATTGTTCAAAGCCGTCAACGAGGTACAAAAAAGGAAAGGGAAAAGATCAACTACTAGAGTAATAACTACTAGTGACATCTGTTTAACAATATTTTACTTTCTGCATACTGGACTGAATACAGTGTTATTTTAGAGTATTTATCAGATAAAACACTTATACACATTATGTCAATGGAAATAATTTTTAAATCTTTTCATTTTGTATTTTTACTCTAACAGTTTACTTTGTTGTTGAGTGTAAGTAGGTTGTGTTTAAGCAATTCAGTGAGCTGGAGCTTACTCTCCTTAGCATTTTCATTCCAGTTTGAATCAATTAAGATAACAACTAATTCATCTGTGTATGTGAAAAATTTTGAGTGTCATTTTACACAAGTCGTTGACATAAATAACAAAAACAGTGCGGCACACCACGCTACATTGCGGTACGCCATATGTTACGTCTGTACTTATACTGAATATCGAGTTTTACCCCTAGAGTTCGGCCTGAAAGATATCCTTTGAATAAAGTCAATTTACTTACCTCCAATTCCGATCCTTTCCAGACGAGGATGCATCGAAAGCCGTCTTCAAGTCTATAAAAGGCATGTACTTAGTGCCTTTTTCTATATTATTGATAAACGATCATCTATAATATAGATAAAGGCACTAGGGTTTAAGGACTACATAGTATCTTCTATGTCATAGAAATTCTGTCTAAAGCCATACTACGAAGGTGATACTATGTTCTTATAGTTCTTAAAACACTTTAAAATCTATAATTTTATAATAAATGGGAAAACTGAAAAAAAAAGTATACGACGTTGGGAGGCATACAAGCATACGGTCCACCTGATGTAAAACAGTTACCGTAGCCTATTAACGCTTGTAACATATATCACTCACGCGATGCCTCCACTGTTGCTTACACAGCAACTCCTTAGGAGATTACTGGTGACCTCACTCACACGCAGGAACACAACAACCCTCTAGGGAGTTGTTATTTGGCTGCGATTTTCTGTGAAGTGGAGGTACTTCCCCAAGCGGGCTGCTTTGATACCGCCTACCTCTCTTAAAACATCCAGACCAAGACAAACAGACATGTTCATGCGCACAAATATTTGTCTTGTGTGTAAATCGAACCTACGAGCGTTGATGTCAAAGTCACGTCTGAGCTACCGAGCTCGTCTAGATAAATAATCACAATGACTGCAGTTTATTTGTCATCGAGCGACTGCATTTAGACCTAAAACATGTATGATTATACTTCTTATCTGATTACTTGACTTTTGCTGTGAGACCTTGGTTTTTGTCAAATTTCACCAAATTTATATTATCCTTTATTGCACAAAACACTATATAGATACAGATTTAAAGTATTTCGTTCGCAAAGGCGAGCTTATCTCTAGAAGAGATCTCTTCCAGCCAACCTCCAACAGTGGGATATATTGTTAGGTACGGAATAGCTGTAAGTGCCTGATAAATGTTACGTACACAGATATTTAACATACATAAATATACACAAACAACACATATATACATATAAATATATATACATATAAATATAGATAGATATACATACATACACACATACACTTATTTCTGAATAGATAAATAATAATCTTTCAATTTATTTTTAAATGAGAATACAGATGGACTTTCACGAATTCGAGTGGGTAATTTATTCCACAGCTGGGCAGCGCGGTAAGTAAAGGCGTTGTAAAAAAAACCGTTTGCGCAGCTGGGAGCAGTAGCGTCTTGGTATGGCAGGGACGATTTAGGGCAACTGTAAGTGCCCAATAAGATTTGATTTGCGAATTCTTGATATATAAACAGACGGGCGCATATACAAAATAGAGGATGTTTTCCTGAGCCGATAACTGTGGGACGACACATCTTCTGTTCCAAGTTCTCCAAATTCTTTCTACATGTTTGAACTGACGGAGCATGACTCTTCTTGGCTTAACACTGGCACTCCCTTTCAGACCAACTTAGTCTTTTAGCAAGCGATGTGCTATAGATTTAATGTCACACTAGCATCTGGATATTTTACTTTCATACTGTCCCCGACATACTCAGCTTACACTCACATGTGTGTAATCAAAATAAGATATAGGGAACTAGTAGGAAATAAATAAAACGTTATTTAAGTAGAGATTAATTTCCCAATTACACCCATCCAACGACCAAGGTCTGCATTCCCATAGGAGGTCCCTTCCTCCAACAAAAGCCATTGGTTGAACCATTCATAAACCATTAAAAAAAACATGTTACTTTTAATCCATTTATTAGTTTCATTGTAAACTCGTACACTTGACCTATTCGTCAACCGTTTATAATTTACGTTATACACGTCATACTCCACAAAATGAGACTTATCTAATGCACATTGTGTGATATACTGTTTACTATAAATTTTGAACTAATCATAACAGGCAGAAGTCAGTCAATACATTTGATATTTGCGTAAAAATGAAATAAAATAAGTATTATTACAAACGTATGTACTTAGCAAACAAAATAGTTTAAGTAAAAATAATTCATGACGAAATCTTTTTCCTTCACAACAAAATATTAATATATCACTTGTACTTATGACAAACACAATATATTTCCCGACGATATAATACCACACAATGCTTAAAGGCGAGTACACATTTAAGTAGACGTACTCGGGCGCACCATAATTGACTTGAAATAAAGCAACAAAAACTCAAAAAATACTAATTCAAGAAATAAATAAATTCTTATTAATTTCGAATCATTTTGACACACTATCATTAGGAATCAACGACTGGTAATATGGCACAAATAATATTGTACAAATGCTTACCTGACTGTAAAAATGTTATAATAACATGCATTACATTATCTACTATGCGTTTCAAATAAGTTGATAACTGTCATAATGACATTTTGATACGTGTCGATAACTTCATTGTGTATAATATGACCTTACGTTACACAATGAAGTTATCGACACGTATCAAAATGTCATTATGGCAGTTATCAACTTATTTGAAACGCATTGTAAATCAAATTAGTTTCCAAAATCATAAAGAATGTAAAAGAAAGGCGCCATATTGCCAAAAAATATTTAAGAAATATACGAAGTTCAGATGTATAATTACCGCAGACGAATAGCGGCTGCATATTCGCACCTGGACGATTCTATTTTTAATGATAACAAATCGTAGACAGTAAATTTTTTTGACTCACTTCAAGGACTAAAATATGATTCTTAAATTTATTTCTGTTAATTTAACATAACACTTTAATTTCAACGGAAAATAGAAATTTGTATGAGGTCTTAGTTTCTATCTTTGTATCTATAAAATTAAATTGTTATTATTTAAAACAGAATCGATAATTTATCGAGTTAGCAGGACGACTTTCATTAAAGCTCTCTTCACACTAAATGAAGTATTCTGCGCCTTTGGCGAGAAATAAAGTATGTCGCCATTTACAAATAGATCCTTAGGAATAGCGCTACCGCAGCAGTGTGTCGAGGGTTATAATGTAAAAGCGTCCTATTCTCCTAACCTTAGTGTTTAAAATTACAATGTCTGGTAACTTGCTATTGGCGCATTTTACAAACGAATTAAACAAATGTAATATATCAGTTTCAGTATAAACAATACCGTTTGTTATTAATATTAAGCCCACGTGATGTTCGATTTTCGACCTGCATTTCACAGTTGTGTATTAATTTACGATTATAAATTATGTGCAATAATTACATTGAAAAATCGTGTTACTTACTACAAGATATCATAATTTTGTAATTGCATACCGGTTATTAGTGTATCGATATACTAATCGATAATCGATTATACGTATTTTGAAATCATATGTGAACAGTTTCTCGAGAAGGCTATTGCGTATCTGGATTGAAGATATTCTATATATTTAGTGTACTTTAATGCATTAATGTACCTTATAACGCCTATTTCATCTTTTTCAACCGTGATACGCTACAGCTCTGCTGACCCATACACATTTACCCTACATTTAGACAATTGGATAGCTGACTGGAGTAGTATATCCTCTCGGTGTTCGCGAGTTTATCGCGGCACGAAGTTACCAACGCAAACAATCTATTAAAACCATTAAAATATCAAATGCGTATACCCTATTCTATGTCTGTTCCCGAGAATGTAATGTGGTGCATGTTTTAAAGAAATTCAAGCACAAGACGTAATTCATAGAAATACAATTATGCCAATAGTTGATTATTTCCGATTGTCACTTGAACAATGACAATTGTTTATTTTTATAATATAACTGATATTTTAAACATTTTCATATGTAAAAACTAATCAATATTATAAAAATGGTTGCAGAAGGAAGGTTTTAGATAACATTAAATTAAAAATGCGTGGATGCAGCGTGTCATAATTATTAATAAATAGTATTAGATTTGTGATATACGTGCTGTCTTTTACTGTGTATGAAAGCCGATTTTGTTCACGGTGGACGTTCAAGGCAGGATAGCTAATACTTCTGTGGATACATTGTAACCGGACTATGGATTGAAAGAAACTTCAGCCGCACGACGACTGCCATGGATGCTCAATGGTGTCTATGGTGAAATTTCCAGATCGCGTACCAGAGTTTGAGCGGTGAAAACGTAGCAGCATGATCGTTTTATTGCTACAATGTTTTTTACCAATAGTTTAAATATAGATAGTCGATGATGACATGATCAAATTTTACTGATGTGAATTTTTTTGGAATGAAAAATAAACTGTAGTTATTGAGAAACGGTAATTTATCGTTCTTATACATACATATATTTATATAGAAAATATGGTTTACGAGATAAAGAGTTTACTTTAAAAAAAAAAATACAATCGAAGATATTATTTATACAACAGCCATATTTAAACCATTTGTAAAAAATATTGCATCAAATAAACATAAAATTTGGTATAGCAATGAACAAACTTTTCCGTTAAGGTCCCGAAAATGTAAAAATATCCAAGGGGCATAATAGAATTGAGTCGGGAAACTTGGAAAATAGTAAATTAAAAAATATGTATGGACCATATAAATACTTAATATTTAGGGCAAAGTTGAAGAAAAAGAAGAAATAGGCCCTAATTAATAACGCAGAATGAGAAAAAGAAATATAAACGGTGGATGTGAATAATAGACGCGGCAACATTTAGAAGAGCGCAAATAGTAACACTTAGCACCCAGTGCACGGTAGTTGAAGAAGAAGAATGTTAACTTCCCCCGCCCTTCGGACCTGATTAGAATTATTACTTGGCTCATTTGCCCACTTTATATATCCCTGTTTCATATATCGGACATCGTTGCTGATCATCCGCAGGCAGTCGCAGTGAAGGCTCACTTCCTTCAAGCCAATAGGCCCGCATCAACTTTTCCACTGAGACGTTCCTTGTCTAGCCTTGAACATTCACCGTGAACAATCTAAGTTATTCATCAAGAATATTGATCTTTTATTGAAAGCTCATATACATTACTCTGTTCTCAACTATCCAATTTACCTTTCGAGATACTTCGGGGAATATGCTTATTTATAGCACGCATAAAGTATGTCCCAAAACACATAGATTATAACCAAAAATGACCTAATACTAATCACAAAAAAATAATGCAGAATACATATTTGATAATGTTACATTTAACGAAGTGATCCATTCAGTAGCTTAACTAAAATCACTCCTGTAATTCAACAAGTACAAAAATGTACAAAGTTTACATAACGGTATACAGTTCCGATTGGTATATTATAATGATGACAGACATATTGCATATTCACCTAAAATATAGGAACTGAGTTCATAATTACCAGAAGAAAAATTTAATTTTTAAAATTTATTGATTGACCACAAATTGCTTTATTCCATTTGGGTTGATATTTCAATATTTATAATTTAATTACTGCAACATATGGCTATATATTTTTAAATGTGCAGTATATTTTTGGTCTAATTAAAATTCAAACTATGCTAGTGTTTCGTGACAGTGGGGATATATAGTAGCTATAACACAAAAAAAGACGATTGGTGACGAAATCCCAAGAATCACTATATCTAATTATAAAATACCAATTATTAAAAGTCCAAAAGCATTGCATGGACGCTACAAATGTAAATAAAATTTTAAAAAAAACATACTAAAATTCAAAATAACCAATAAATTATACCGATGAATAAACAATATGCAATATGGCCGCCGTAGGTAAACTACATAGGTACATCCTAAAATAATCTTAAACCTAGCTAGGCGTACTTAAGTTAAATTATGCGTTATCTTTGGCTAATACACTGCGGTACCATGAATCCTAAAAGAAAAATAGATTGATCATAAAAAATGTACGAACGTCGTTGTAAAGTCTCACAAAGTTCACTATTTTTAATACTGAATTAAAAAACTGTCGTTTCACACGCGAATAAAACTGGTACCAATTACACATACTTCATTACTACTTTATTGATACAGCTAATAAGAGTACAATTAGAAAAGTGATTTTGGAAATAACAAGAAAGAAAACTAATATACGACACGGAAAGTACGGTCGAATGTATACATACGCATATATATTGATATAAAAAACAACCTGAATATAGTTCATTTCATACATTTTCATCATTCATGCAGTAGTTTTAAATAATTTTATCTTACTCAAAGTTTATTTTATTCAGAATTTAAAGTAAGGTGGTTTTGCAATTAGCACTGCATTTTAAGTATTAGCTAAAGACTTATGTATACTACTAGACAAGCAGGTTAAAATTAAAATTGTGCCATAGATATGCGAGAAGTGGCAGAAAGTGACAGATTTTTTAGCTTTTTTCGATTTGTCTCTAGGAGTAGTAAAACTAAAACCATAATGATACACTAGATACATAATGCAGTTAACATAACTTAATACCTCGTAATACGACTTTATATAATATAAAAAATAGAAGTGTAAAGTCAGCCTAAAACACAAATCGTTATATAACATTACGTAGCTCCTTTTATACCTATTGAAAATTTTGTGCTATCTGTTTGAGTATTACTCATATTCCATAACGACGTATCGTTAGCGCTGCTCGCTATCGAGATAGCTTTATGTAAATACAAAACATTTACACAAAATAATCATCGAATGACGTAAAACAAATGCGTATGTTAGTGATATCGTCTTTAAATCACAAACATGTGCGAAATTGTCGGCTATCTGAAACTTTCTTGTTATTACATAACTATCTACGTATCTCGCCATTGACTAAAGGAATTACGACGCGTGATCTTTCGAGTATTTCTAATACCACCAGCTCGTATAGTGGTATACCTATAAGTATTTGCCGTTAGTAAGCAATACATTAAAAAAAATCATTTATAGATGGTGTGTATAGACAAGTTTCTCTCAAATTAAACTTTTACAAGTTACATTTTCCCGCCAAGTGTCATCATGCTATTTTCAGAATCACTTTTCTATTTAATTTACAATTACAAATTTGTGGTGTTATAGCAGGAGCAGTACTTTGTCAGTTTAATATTATTAATAGCTATTTTTTATTTATACACATTCCGTTTATTTGCTCATCGAATGGCAGTTTCGTTTCGCACCTTATTCACATAGAGATAAGGTTAAATGTTGTAATACGATTGTTTTCTAACAATTCTCTAATTCACACATCATGGAATGCTTAATTAGTGATGTTGATTTATTTTAATTACAAATTATGTAGTAAATAAATTACATAGTTACATAGATTAGTAAAAGAACGTTAACATATTATATACATTAGGTCCACGCTAACTTTTATCCAGTAAAACGCATTGAGCCACCTATATTTTTTGTACAGAAAGGCATCTGTACACTCATGTTCGAATGCAATTTGTATTTTAACATTTTTCTAGAAAAAAATGACATCTCGAAGATTTTTTAAATTCCGTCCATCAAAAGTCTAATACGAATGAGTGCACAATTACCTTAAGTATATTATAAAATTAAGTCTAAGCACTAGTCCGAAAGAGATTCTAAATAAATTTTGATTTAATTAATTCCACCTACATACATGGTTGTCTTTTCATACTATTTAATTTACAAGTCGAGTTAAAAAAAGTCGATTCACACATAGGCATACTATATAAAATCATACATGTTTATTACTATATATACACGTTAATTATATAAATAGATGTACATTACGGTAAACATCTACTTTCAGGCTCCAAGCCATTCTACTTAGGTATTTAAAGAACTTGCCAGAAACCGTACATCCCTACATTTGGCATTTCACCACCCTATTAGCGCTAGCGAGCGTTAAGTTGGACACAAATTATTGGACGTGAATCAAGGTCGACTCACACCAACCTACGACTGTGAGCGGTGTGGTGTCACCACTGTTCTACTGCATTCCGGCCGCAACTGGTTTTGTTGTAGTATGTGACATCACAGAAACAAGAAGACAATAAATAATAAGCGGAGATAGAAAATATTACAAAAGTTCATTACACAAACCAACCTTCTTAGCTTGACTACAAATATTAGCTTAGCTAGAAACGGCGCTTATGTTAATGTTTTAAAACACCTAACGACCGTCTGCAAGCAAGAATGTATAGTGTCACTACACGCGACAGGTTATTTTCCTCTGAACGTCTGTGATTGCCAGTCGATAGGGCTGGTCGAGGAATCGATTATATTTTGAAAAGACTGTAGCCCTTCTAAACGTAGAGGCATTTATTATGTTATAAAATTCTAAGCAGGTCATCAATCACATGTCTGCCTCTTTGCGAAATATTCAAACTTCTGTGTGGAATATTCAAAAGCAATATTTATGTCCATAAATACACTACATAGATGTCGCCTTAGCAAGCAGATCCAAAACTGCTATTAAAATCACGTCTAATAATTTGTTTCCAGCGTTAAGCACCGCATACGCTATTATAGATCTGGAACGAACTGCCGACCGAACGTATATCACTGGCCGGACTGTCGCGTGTCAAGCCGATCGGCGACAGTCGATCCGATGTGTAGGCGCCTTAACAGTGAGTTTCGATAAGAGATAATTTGACAACGCAGGATTTCTTTGTAGTAGGTATACGCATACCCACATAATTAATGTGTTAAAAATATATCGTGAGATATATCATCTTATATAAATCTCACATTATATGGAATTTATATAAGACGCATAATAGACGCAGCATATTTACAAACATCCACAATGACCCTACATTTGGGTGCAAAAATGTATGCAAATCGCGAAGAATTTGTGTAAATGTGTAGTTAAATGAATACGCCTTTAATAAATTTCATATTCATTTAAACACAATTAATATTTTGTGCGATACACTTGGATTTGTGGATCTGTACTGTATACGAGATACGCCCTTTTGCCTTGTAACATTACCTTGGAAATCTAAAATATATTTTATTTTTTCGCCACGGTCAAAATTGTTTGTTAAACATCAGATCAGACTCTGTAGCGGGCCGGTTCACTGTTCCCGAGTTTAAAACCTGACCATCCTAATGCGATTATGTCAATAAAGACTGAAGTGCGCTAGCCTGACCTAGGCCTGTATTCCATCATAGGCACTACTGTAATAAGATCTCTCTAATACATTTAAATAATGTTAGGTAATAATGATGAATGATCTCACATTCCATATTAGCATACAAAACTAAACTAAAATCATATTAAATTGGACCAATAGTGTCTCGTTTTTGACTGTAATAGTCTGACTTGTTCGGGACACAAATGTTTTGGTTTATTTAATTCTTCACAACTTATCAAAAATCATTTTGCAAGAGTTAAAAATGTGGCGTTTTATTGCGTCTCACTCACTTATATCCAAAATAACAGTGTCTCACCATTAGAGCTCATCCACTGTAGTAGAAGACTTAAATACTACGTCGTCAAATATACTCTTAAAAACACGCTCTCACTCCCCCTACTTGCTGCTGATAATTTTTTCGTCCATCGAGACCATGTAAGGTTGCCTTAAACCTACGTTGAGCGAAAATAGTCAAAAACGAACAGTCGTCCGACTGTCGTCACGTTGCAGTCTAAAGATTAGTTTGCTTTTAGATCGATATTAACCAAATTTTAATATCGATATTGGTCTGATTTAACCCTTCACACAGCCGTATTATGGACTTTAAACATGAGACCATGTTATATGCAAAATAATCGTTACGTTTAAATAGGAAAAATTTCTTGTTAAAATGTTCGAAAAATTTCAAAAAAATCTAGGCCTTCGTTTTTTTTTTCTAATTAAAAAATGCAACGTCAAAATGTTTTTTTTTTATTTTTCGATAAATAGGTTTTTTTCTGCTTTTACTAATGTAATATACTTTTAATATATTGCTTAATAAAATTGCCGAAAACTGTCGTTAAATTAACTAACAGTTCACGTATAAATATTAGACCATCATTTACATTAAAATTATGGACAGTTGAGCAATTTTAAATGAATAATATGACATAAATATGTTCACAATCATTACAATTGTATAAAATTTATTAAGAAAATTGTGTTAAATACTTGTACTCAACCTTCATATTAGTTTGAATGTAGTTTTATGACTTTTAAGGTGGTTATATTGAAAACTAATGTCAAAAAGAAACATGTCATTCTCATGAATTATTTGAATTAGTCCAAATGAGCAACTTATTCGAACGAAAGGCGGTAATGTTACCTATAACATTTTTAAAATGTATTATTCGCATTCTAAATCGAACACCGGGTTACTCACATTGAGTAATCAAACACTCTGTATACTCAACTATGCTGATCATAGTGAACATTCGAGTGTACAAGTCTTTAGAGCCAATTCCAATAATATCGTCACTGTGAAATATCCGATCACAAAATGGCGGCGCGTCCACATAATGGCGGGGCGATCACAAAATGTCGTTCGACTTCGGTCGCTTATAGTTCTGTAACAGCGTACAGATCACGTTGATCGTGGTGCTGTTGTTGTCGTTCTGGTCGCCGACGATGAGTCGTACCTGTGTTGGCTTGTTGTTGCTGTCGTCTCGGACGCTGCAGCGAGCGGTATTCCAGCGCTGCAGCGGATAGAGGCTGCGGTTCGGCACGCCTCGGCGGGCGGACCGTCGCGTACTTGTCCGGGCCGGATCCGGCGCCGGCGGCCGGGGGAGCAGCGGGTGCGACTGACGGGGCGGGTGAGGGTGAGAATGTACCGAGCGAGGGTGCGGGCGCGGCGAGACGCGGGCGGGGTGCGCGGGGGCCGAACGACGCGTACTTTGGATCGAAGCGGTTCAGGCTGGTCCCACGACCTGCCTGACCTGCAACTGATAAATATTTCCTTTTATTGCTACACGCGTGTTTTAATTTATTTAAAAAAAAACTTCTACAAAAAACGAAACCTTTATAGTTGTAATAAACGTATATGTTTTTTATGTAGCTTTATAGTAATGCGTTTTATTTTAAAAAATAACGGGATCCTACTTTCACATCCATTTCATTAAAAATGTGTATTAAACATGTATCTAATTCTACATTTTTTCTTATTCATCTTTTTCTTCTTCTTGTTCTGAATGTTAATCATTAGAGCATATACATAGATAGAGCTTATGGTATACGAAAATCATTTCCATTTTGCGAAAAAATCTATGCCTCGCATATAAAAAAATTAAAAACAACTTTACATTGACAACTACATCATGTATCGTTTACAGCACGAAGCAATGCCTCTCGCTCGCACTTATTCAAGATGGGAGCAAGTAATTCAAATCATGGCAACCATGGCTTGCAGCCATTTTTTACAAGCAAACATAGATTGTTGTGTTCAACACAAATTTAACTTCAATTTTATGTAATATTAAAAAAAAAATGACTGGATAAAATCAACATTAATCTACCTCTTTACAGCGGGTAGCCTAAACGTTGCGGCTGACTGGAAGGTGACAACCACATATTTTTTTACATTCTTTACATCTTTTCCTTTAAAATGACGTTTCATTCACAAAAAAAACATATAGTTCAAAATAATACAATTTCATGAATTATAAAATATTTTATTAAAAATCATTGGGGCAATTTTTTTACAGGCAACCCGGAATATTTTTTTTTTATTCAATGTCTTTGCTTTACATACTGTAACCACCCCATGTAAGGAGACTACCGTAGGTAGCCTATAAACGCCTGCAATACATGTTAAATATCACTCGCGCGATGCCACCTCTACTGCTATCACAGCATCTTCTTTACATTATATTACTAATAATCATTGATCTGAATGATGTTTCGATTGTCAATTTTGCACCGGGATCTTAGGCTATTTGAATTACCTGCGTTGTGTTCGGGTGGATGCGCGCCGCCGCCGGGCCTGTCTCAGTAGAAGTCGTTGCTCTCCAGCGTCTTGCACTGCTTGCTGAGGGTAGCGTATTTGCCGTTGTGCGGCGCGCGGCCGAGCGTGTGTGAGCCGCCTAACGCGGCCGCCGCGCCGCCACCGGTCGCGCCCCGCCCTAAAGTCGCACTGCCAGACATCCGAGACCTGCAAGTAGCCTTATTTGTATCCACTCTTTGTATTATACAGAAAACAATTAACAACTTGACTGCGCATGAGCACCCTGAGCTCACAAAAACGTCATGTTTTAGCGCCTAAATATCTCAGCGACCAACGGGAGAATATTTGCTGTGAGTTACTAAGTAATATCGTTCACGGTATTATACCAACATCGAATTATTAAAGCTAAGGAACTCGCAACCCGCTACAAAAATGGCACCACACATAACGGCATGTTTTTAACAAGCTTGGTGGTGGAGTGGTTAATAACGCTACTTGACACCAACGCTTGTGGGATCGACTCCCACACAGGACAAACATTTGTGTGCATGAATATGTCTGTTTGTCTTGGGCTGGGTACTTTACGAAAGGTGGGGCGCACAAAAGCAACTCGTCTGAGGAAGTATGAGCTCCTGTGAGTGAGTGAGCGAGTTTAAGTCAGCCGGTTTCCGTTACTCAGAAGCATAAAACGTGTGGCAACATTTTACGACGACGGCTTGCCATTTGGGGCAGGATCCGGAGACCTACTGGCCTATTATTAGAAAATGGGTTGTTCCAAGACATTCAGATCAAAATCAAAAGACAGGAACAACAACGCTGTACAGTGTCCGGCGGTAAATGTTACACTTCGACCTTTCAAATGCGATAGAGTGCGATCACGTCCAGTTCAATATATATATAGAGTTGTTAAACCAAAAGGGAAACCATTACGTGACCAGTCACGCGAAATTATCTACAATGTTTATAAATATTTTGTAACCGAAGCCGACAGATTTAAAAAAATTGAGGATGACAATGTAAGTAATTATTTTAAGAAGGTCCACGAGAGAGTTGCAAATGCCACTGGAATTTCAAGAACTTTGGTCAATATATTAAGCGAAGTCAGTACTGAAACGGAATGAGTTTGTTCAAATAAGTTCAGCTCTCCGAAAAAAGGGAGACCAAAAAGAAATTTCGTTTAGATATGGACGATTTTGATTATGATGTTGTTCGAAAAATGGTGTACGATTTTCACTTGCTATTAATTATAATGGGTTTGAAAACACGTTGAGAAATATACTTCATGAGATGGGATTTAAGTTCACTAAAATGGAAGATAATCGAAAAGCTCTTATGGAAAAGCACGACGTAAGTCAGTAAATTTCGCGAAACCATATAATCTATATGGATGAGTCCTACATACATACATCCCCACTAAAGGAAAAACTTGGCGTGATGAAAAGCAAAAAGGAGTAAAAAAACCGATTTCAAAAGGTCAACGTTTGATAATTGTTCATGCAGGAAACGATAAAGGCTTTGTACTCGGAGCCTTTTAAACGTATAAATCCACGGACACTACAGGCGATTATCACAAGGGAATGAATAACGATAACTACGAGAAATGTTGGTTAATTAATCCTAAATATACCAAGTGATTCTGTTCTGGTTATCGGCAACGCACCCTATCACAATAAATATGTTGAAAGGATCCCCAATTCAAACACTAATTAACAGAAAATTATCAACTTAATTATTACGGTTAGGACACGAAATTCCAGTTGATCCAAAATTGACGAAGCCCCAGATATACAATATTATATTTCATAAGGAGAGGTTTACAGAGTTCTCCGTGGATGGATTGCCGCCATCCGGATTTTAATCCAATTGAAAATATATGGTCTCAACTGAAAGCCGCTAGAAACGTGGATATGAATTTAACTTAAATAAAAAAAATATGCGTGGTCTAGATTTTTTTGTACTACGTCGGGAGGCATACAAGCATACGGAATACCTGATGTAATACGGTTACTGTAGCCTATAAACGCTTGCAATACATTAAGTATCACTCGCGCAATGCCCACCTCTGCTGCTAACATAGCACCTCCTTAGGAGCTGTGACCTCACTCACACGCAGGAACACAACAACCCTCTAGGGAGTTGTTATTTGGCTGCGGTTTTCTGTAAGATGGAGGTACCCAGCTTTAATGCGCTCTACCTCTCTTAAAAAGATCCAGACCACGACAGATGTCGATGCATACAAATTTTGGTTCTGTTTGGGAATCGAACCCACGAGCGTTGGTGTCAAAGTAACGTAACAGCGCGTTTCCCCACTGCGCCACCGAACTCCTCAAATGGCAGATTATTGGAATACCTGGGACGTTCCCGTTCGCCCAAGTCCATGAGCTGCACGGCCGCGCTGTACGAGGGCGGCTTGTCGTTGGGGAAGTATGTGGACTCCTGCTGATCGACTTAGAATACCTGGGACGTTCCCGTTCGCCCAAGTCCATGAGCTGCACGGCCGCGCTGTACGAGGGCGGCTTGTCGTTGGGGAAGTAGGTGGACTCCTGCTGATCGACTTAGAATACCTGGGACGTTCCCGTTCGCCCAGGTCCAAGAGCTGTACGGGAACCGTTTACAAGGGCGGCTTGTCGTTGGGGAAGTAGGTGGACTCCTGCTGATCGACTTAGAATACCTGGGACGTTCCCGTTCGCCCAAGTCCATGAGCTGCACGGCCGCGCTGTACGAGGGCGGCTTGTCGTTGGGGAAGTAGGTGGACTCCTGCTGATCGACTTAGAATACCTGGGACGTTCCCGTTCGCCCAGGTCCAAGAGCTGTACGGGAACCGTTTACAAGGGCGGCTTGTCGTTGGGGAAGTAGGTGGACTCCTGCTGATCGACTTAGAATACCTGGGACGTTCCCGTTCGCCCAGGTCCAAGAGCTGTACGGGAACCGTTTACAAGGGCGGCTTGTCGTTGGGGAAGTAGGTGGACTCCTGCTGATCGACTTAGAATACCTGGGACGTTCCCGTTCGCCCAAGTCCATGAGCTGCACGGCCGCGCTGTACGAGGGCGGCTTGCCGTTGGGGAAGGGCGCGGGGCGCGGCAGGGTCCTGCTGGCCGCACTACTGCCGCCACTCGATAGGAACGGTGCTTGTTCCTCGCCGGTGCCGGTACGTCTGCAAAACAATATTTATAGTCAGAAAAGTTCCAAATGTTGTATAGGGAACTTTAGGAATATTCCCAATTTTACATTGTGAACTCCTTTCACATTTAGGATACTTTTTAGTAGAAAACAAACAGATCTGCATTCCCAGCGCTCTGTCTTTGCAATTTATGGCCAAATAAAATGTTAGTTGCATATTGAGATTAAATGCCTCATGGTACAGTAAAACCTCCGTATTCGCGGAAGAAAAAATGGAGACTATTCCTGTATTCGCGTCGGAATGGCAAGTGACCTGTGTCCTTCCTTCATAAATATTGACGATGCCTCAGCACCAGGCAGAATTAAAAGACATTTTAAAAGTTGCCACTTTTAAAATGCCTTATAATTCAGCAGGAAAAAGTACAAAATATTTTAAAACAAATAATTCAAGCAAAAATAATTATTAATAATATTTTTTTAATACTTATTTTGTTTTAAATATATATATATATATCTATTATTTGTGATTAAACAGATTTTATTTTTATTTTATTTTCCTACCTTGGAACCTAACCCCTATATTTCCATACAAATCAACATTCCTTAACTCCTCCTTTCATGGTTTCCTTATTCGCGGCAAAATTTTAGAACGTATACCCCGCAATTAAGGAGATTTTTACTGTATTGCCAAAATAAAATGTATAATACTTGCATTTGACATCTGTCATGACGCCAATAGTATTTGTTCTTGACATTTGTCTGTAATTACATTCCATTCATCATGACTCCAATACGAACGACTTATTTAATTTTAATCCCACAAAACTTCATCCATCCCTCCGAACAATATAACCATGGTTCTGAGGTAAAACTACAGTTATATTACAACTTTTTTTTATATCACCAAAGTGGTAAACAAGCATACGGCCCGCCTGATGGTAAACAGTCACCGTAGCCTATGGACATTTGCAACACCAGGGTGTCACTCGTGTGTTGCCGATCCTCTAAAAATCTCTTAGCGCCTTTCTTGAAGAGCCCCATGCTGTAGTCTGGCAACAACAATATCTTAACTTATGGCACATGTTGTCAGAAGATCATAGAAGTAGCAACATCAAGAGGCTCGAGGACAGCATTTAACGAGCCCGAAGGTTAAATTATTAGCTATCACTAGTTCGGCACAGAGGTTTTGATGCACTCTACTGTTTTTTATATACAACGTCGGAAGGCATACAAGCATTTGGCTCATGTAAAGCGGTTACCATAGCATAGCCTATGAACGAGTGTAACACATTCTGTATCACTCGCGCGATGCCACCTCTGCTGCTAGCACAGCAACTCCTTAGGAGCTCTCGGTGACCTCACTCACACGCAGGAGCATAACAAACCTCCAGAGAGTTGTTATTTGGCCGCGGTTTTCTATGAGGTGGAGATACTTCTCCAGACGGGCTGCTTTGATGCGCCGTACCTCTCTTAAAAACACACAGACGAAGAGAAACAGATATGTTTATGCACACAAATGTTTGTCCTGTGTTGGGGGAATCGAACCCACGAGTGTTTGTATTAGCAACAAGAATTCCTGTATTGCGAGCGTTTATAGACTACGGCAATCACATCTGACGGGCCATATGCTTGTATGCTCATGCAATGTGAATGTTGAAGACTTACTTAGTGTTGATATAGATCCAGGCGTGCGAGTCGACAAGCACGATGGCCGTGAACAGGAAACCGGCTGCAACGGCCGCCAGGAGTTGAAGAGACAGCGCCTGCGATGTAAAGTGCACGGGTTTATAGTAGGGATGCACCGAGTACACCGATTATCAAGTAATAGCCGAGTATTGGGCACATCTCTAGCAGATCACTGCCCTACTTGATAATATAACGACTGACTAGAAGCAAGGCGGTTGCTTCTAACCCTAACTTCTGGACAGTAACTGACTACAAGTTGAACCCTTGCCTACCGTTACCATATTAAAAAATATTTATTTGTCATTGGGCCCTCGAGGGCACTTAGGGCCGTCTTACATTTTTAAAATACAATCCTCTATCTATCTATCTATAACTTCACGCCATATCCCTTGCGGGGTAGGCAGAGAGGACCGAGCGCCACGTGACTCGATCCTTACATATCTCACTCGCTTCCTTAACATTCATTGCTCTTCTCATGCACGCGATTCTATAGTTCCTGATATCACCTTCTGATAGAACACGACCAATTTGGTCATGGTAGGTAAGTCTTGGCCTTCCCCGGCTCCTAAATCCTTCCACTTTTGCATTGTATATCTGCTGCGTCATTCAAAATACAATCCTATTGTAGCTTATTCAATTATCTTAGTTATTGTATTTCTTTTTTAATCTACAAGCATTTCGGAAGAAATGCAGATTATAATAAATGTTTCTCAACAAATTAGTACATACAATGATAGTGATGTCAAGTAGTAGAATTAAAGATATATATACATAATCATATTATAATTACCTGTGCTGAATTATTTCCAGACATCTTAGTCAGTTACACAGTCATCAATTCTACAATAAGCCTTTTTACACAGAGTATTTCTGATGTGGTTCTAGGTACCACTCACAATATTGAGTTAGGAGCTTACTGGTGACCTCACTCACACGCAGGAACACAGCAACCCTTCGAGGAATTATTTGGTTGCAGTTTTCTGTGAGATGGGGGTACTTCCCCAGGCGAACTGCTTAGATGCGGCCTGCATGTCTTAAAGCACCCAAACCAAGACCAAACAGACACATTCATGCACACAAATGTTCGTCCTGTGTGGAAATCGAATCCACGAGAATTGCAAGTGTTCTGGTGCATCTGGTGGGTCGTATGCTTGTATGCCTCCCGACCTAGTATACGAACCTGCAGGCCGCCATCACAGGCAGCACGAGCGCCGGCCACGAAGTAAGTGCGCGCCGTGCGGCACTCCAGCGCCCCGCTCAGCGACACCAGCGCTCGCTCCGCCTCGCCCGTCCCCGCGTTCAGCGCGCCTAAAGCTGGCTGCAACCCTGCCATTAACAAACATATTGAAATTAAACTATTTTTAACGGAAGTATCGCGTGTTTTATTTATTTTGTTGAAACCTGACGTTTCGAACGCTTTGCAGCGTCCGTGGTCGCAGGAAAGACTAAGGTGGTATTTGTCTTACATTAGTTATTCAATTATTACATCTACCGACATGGATGGATTAATTATATATGTTCCGATTCACACAAAAATCGCTCACAGTGTCCGAACATTTTTTAGTAGGTATGAATCGGAACATATATAATTAATCCATCCATGTCGGTAGATGTAATAATTGAATAACTAATGTAAGACAAATACCACCTTAGTCTTTCCTGCGACCACGGACGCTGCAAAGCGTTCGAAACGTCAGGTTTCAACAAAATAAATAAAACACGCGATACTTCCGTTAAAAATAGTTTAATTTCAATGTGTAACAATCGCGAAAACCTAAGACAAACATACTAGTTAAATCTAGGGCTGTGCACAGTGGTCTGGCTGATAACGTCGATGTCGCCCCCTCACTCCGTCTACGTCACAATCACTGTAAGTTTTGACGAGTGTACCGCAATGGCGAAATTCGCTGTTACGTTACTTTGACACCAATATAATGTATGTATGTATATCTTCACGCCAGGTCCCTTGCTGGGTAGGCAGAGAGTACCGAGCGCCATAAGACGCGGTCCTTACACACTTCACTCGCTTCTTTCACATTCATAGCTCTTTTCGTGCACGCGCGCCGGTTCCTAAAGCTCCTGACATCACTTTCTGATAAAACACGACCAATTTGGTCATGGTAGGTTAGTCTAGATCTTCCTCGGCTCCTACATCCTTCCAGTTTCGCATTGTATATGTATTGTATACCAATATAAAAAGTTTTAAGTGTGAATTATTATCAAAGGGTTTAGATAACTGCAGAACAGGACAGAGTCGTTTGTATGCTGTGGCTATGTCCAACACGTACCAAATATATATTCGGGTGATTAAACTTGGTGAACAATGACTTTTTTGACGAACTCGTGGGTTCGATTCCAACACAGGTACAAACATTTGTGTGTATGAACATGTCTGTTTGTCTTGGTATGGGTGTTTTTAAGACAAGTAGGGCCCAACAAAGCAGCCCGTCTGGGGAAGTACCTACACTTCGTAGAAAACCGCAGCCAAATGACAACTCTCTGGGTTGTTGTGTTCCTGCGTGTGAGTGAGGCCACCAGCTCCTAAGGGGTTGCCGTGTTAGCAGCAGGGAAGACATTGCTCGAGTAATATATGATATTACAAACTTTTGTAGGCTACGGTAACAGCTTTACATCAGGTGGGCCGTATGCCTTCCGACACTGTATAAAAAACATTTAGGTATGAAATGCATGACGCCATCTTATTGGTAAAAACTATGAATTAAAATTATTGTAATTTTAATGAAGCAAATCATTCCATAACATACTAAGCAAGCATGTATTTAAAGGTCTACTTTTCGACTGCTTTAATAAACCACCATTAGATAATGCCTTATAGCAGATAATTGGTTTTATAAGTAGTCATATAGTCGGTAACTGCTTACCACCGAGCAAGCCTACTACGTACTACTACGTACTTTAGTGGTACAAAAAGTACTGACGCCACCGAATGCAGATGCCGAAACTCCACGCTAAATCCCTTGCGGGGTAGGCAGAAGGGACCGAGCAACACATGACTCGATCTCCCGTTGAGGCCCGCGTGGCTGAATTCCGCTATGCGCGTTACGGCGCCAAGTATATAAAGGGCCTCAAGGCGTCAAACATACCTCACTCGCTTCAGTAGATATCCTACTAATATTATAAATGCGAAAGTTTGTATGTATGGATGTTTGTTGCTCTTTCACGCTTAAACGGCTGAACGGATTTGAATGAAATTTGGCACGTAGATAGATTATGATCTGGATTAACACATAGGCTACGTTATTTGACTCTACGCGGGCGGAGCCGCGGGCAGCAGCTAGTGAATATATAAAACTCTTTGAACGGGTGCTGCACGGAGGGACTGATATGCGCGCACCTCTCGAATACCATCTACATAATATTATATACTACATAGTTCTATATAGTTTTCAGAGGAAGCGCTTGGACGGATCAACAAAATTAACACAATTAAAAACTATAAGTGTAACAAAAGGTACAGTAGGCCGATTCTACTAAAAAACTGCAACTGCACTGCAGCGCGGCGGTACATTTATGTAGTGGAGTATCTGAGGTGATACCGGGGTCGTTGAAGAGCTGCGGCGCGCCCCGCGAGAGCACGGCGAGCGCCTGCCGCACCGCCACCACCGCGCGCTGCGCGTTACGGAGCTCCGCCGTCAACACGTTCTCGCGGGACACCTTGCACGACAGGTAGTAGTGCACCATCTGGAATTCACATTTAAGAGAGGTAGGGCGCATCAAAGCAGCCCATCTGGGGAAGTACCTCCACCTCATAGAAAATCGCAGCCAACAAGTCCCTGGAGGATTGCTGGGTTCCTGCGTGTGAGTGACGTCAGCGGTAAATTCCTAAGGATTCGGATTGTTATCAACAAGGCACGAGTGATACTTCATGTATTGCAAGCGATCATATGTTACGGTAACCACTTTACATCAGGTGGGCCGTATGGTTGCATGTTTCCCGACGTGGTATAAAAAAAAACTAAGGAAACATTGTTTTATGAAGGTGGTGATTATGAAAGGAATTACTTTAAAAATATTTTGAAGAAATATCTTCAGAGGTATACGCCTAAATATAGCCGTAGGCGATTGGCAAAATAATTACGTTAGCACGACTGTCAGATCCTTACCGATGTCGGCCACCGGCACTGCCTGCGGCCTGCACCACCGTCACCAGCCAACAGGACCAGCCACCACACTCTGCTTAATACTCACGTCAACAGGCAGGTTGTGGTGAGCGTGATGCGCCAACGCGGCGGCAGGGTCTTGGCAGGCATCGGCCGCTGCCACTGCGCCCGCTGCCAGCACCGCCGTCGCCAACCAGCACGCAACCAGCGCACCCAAAGCACCCACCTGGACATCGGAAGCACGCAAAGGTAAGATCGATTTAAGGTTTAAGGTATTCTGTTAGATACTTTACATACTGTTTCATTACACAAAATTAGACCCATATTTGAAAATAGAAAGGCTTCAATCGACCCTTGCAAGGTGCGTATTGCAGCCTTTCAGGAGGAATCGGGCACGTAGAAAGAATGCAGGATGAAATAATGACGAAACAGATGAACAATGCGAAAGTGGAAGAATGTAGGAGCCGAGGTAGACGAAGACTCTTACCGTGACCAAATTTGTCGTGTTTTATCCGAATAAAAAGAGTTGGTCTGAAAGAGAGTGTCTACCTAACTAAACAAAAGGCCTGCTCCGTTGGATTGGACATGTAGAAAGAATGCAGAATGACGAAACAGGTATACAATGCGAAAATGGAAGGATGTAGGAGCCAAGGAACACCAAGGCTCACCTACCATGACCAAATTTGTCGTGTATTACTAGAAGAGAGTTGGTCTTAAAGCGAGTGTCGATGTTATGATACGAAAAATCGGCCAAGTGCGAGTCGGACTCGCGCACGAAGGGTTCCGTACCATTATCTATAAAAACGGCAATAAAATCACGTTTGTTGTATGGGAGCCCCCTTAAATATTTATTTTATTCTATTTTTTAGTATTTGTTGTTATAGCGGCAACAGAAATACATCATGTGTGAAAATTTCAACTGTCTAACTATCGCCGTTCATGAGATACAGCCTGGTGACAGACGGACGGACGGACGGACGGACGGACGGACAGCGGAGCCTCAGTAATAGGGTTCCGTTTTACCCTTTGGGTACGGAACCCTAAAAAGCATGCTCCGTTGATTCGGATACGTAGAAAAAACACAGGATGTAAGAATGATGAAACCGACAAGGCGAAAGTGGAAGGATGTAGGAATCAAGGAAGACCAAGACTCACCGACCGTGACCAAATTTGTCGTGTTTTATCAGAAGAAAGAGAGTTGGTCTGAAAGTAAGTGTCGGTGTTAAGATAAAAAAAAGGCATGCTGCGTGGGTTCGGGCATGTAGAAAGAATGCAGGATAAAAGAATGACTGGTATAAAATTCGTTTCCAGTGCTCTTTGTCTTAAATACCAAATAAAATGTTACTTTCGGCCTACTTTGCACATTGACATAATATTAAATATCTCACGGTATTGCCGGTAGATGGCGCTGTATTTAAAAATGTATAATATTTGTACTTGACATTTGACCTGTATGTAATACTTACCATAAACATGGCTGCTAAACGACGCTTTTAGTTAACTCCAAAACCATCATCGCCCACCCTCTGAGCATCATCATCGCGCAGTAACGAAACAGATATCCATAGCCAAGGTGGAAGGATATAAGAACTTTATTGAATAAATAACTTGAATGTGAAATAAAAAGTAAATAACTTGTTTGAGTACTTACACACAGCAAGAGCAGTGCTCGCCGGGACCGCCTGGCCGCGGCGGCCAGCAGCGCGACGCACACGGCACCGCCGCAGCACCACCCCGCCATGCCGCTCGCCCAGCGCACTGCCTCCCACACCCACGCCCTCTGGAATCAACATTGGTAAAGCTTCAGTATAACATGACTAGTGACGCGCCTTTTATACAAAGCAACTACGAACGACTGACTTGGTGGAGGAGTGGTTAACAATGCTACTTTGACACCAATGTTCGTGGTTCGATTCCCACACAGGACAAACGTTTATAAGCGTTTTATGTTGATAGCGTGTAGAAAAGTGCACTGTCTAATTATATACAACTAGCCATAAAGGATGACCTATGGAGAACCGATAAAACCGATTTTGCATAGTAACTTAATTCACCGCTACAAATCGGCAGGTAAAGTAGAACGCGCAGCTCTTATTGGCCAATTCGCGGCTCAACATCGCGGCACTTATTGGCTTATTGGTTACAAGTTTATCCCATTGGTCAGTAGGCTTGAATCGCTAAAATATTTAAGTGCTAAAACACAAAGGTTTTGTGAACGGGGGTACCTTCATGCACAGTCAATTGGTTTCTTGGTTTGTGCAACTAGAGGACCCGACAGCCGTTGTCTTGCATTCATTCAAAAAAACACAAGACATTCAAAAAAATTCAACCTGATTCCAGCACCATCTGCCGGTTTAAAATGTAAATCTAAACCACGCAGTGGTTCTCAAATACTCTTCAGAAAACACAAAAAATTTGTTCGAAATCGGTGCAGCCGTTTAGGAGGACTTTAGTGTTATACATACTTACAAAATAATTATATATGCAGTCATGGCAGTCCGTAGGTGCCGGCTGGCGCTAGTTCGCATGAACTAATTGGTGACGGAAGCACGCAAAGCAGGTTAGATATTTTTTTTTTATATGATTAAGGTGGCAAGCAACGCATACGGTCTGCCTGATGATAAACAGTCACCGTAGCCTACGGACAATTGCAACACCAGGGGTGTCCACTCAAGCGTTACCGACCCTCTAAAAACCTCTTCACGCCTTTCTTGAACAACCCCATGCTGTACTCCCTTGGGAAAACCAAGTGAAAATTGCATGTATCATGTCGTACCTTCATAAATTCATCCAACTTGAGATCAACCAAGGGGCTCCTCAGATGGTCGGCGGCGGAGGCAGCGTAGCTCGCATTGTTCCGGAGCGTGGACAGCGCACGGAGCAGAGTGCCCAACACAGTTTGGTTGGCGACGGGCATGTCCAGAGCATCCCCGAGACGGGCTATGGGGGCACGAGCACGGGCGCCCATAGCATCTTCTAGAATGCTTGACTGAAATGCAAAAAATATCTATCTATATTTGGTCTTGCGGGGCAGACATAAAGAAACGAGCGGCAGGTGACTCTGTCCATACACACCTCACTCGCTTCTTCAACATTCATTCCTCTTTTCACGCAATGCACGCTCGGCGGTTTCCAATCTCCAACCTCACCAAAATATATATATATATTTTAATTGTGAGTGGTTGATTAGTTAGCTGTGCTACTTTAACACAGACGCACGTGGGTTCGATTACCACACAGGATAAACAATTGTTGCCTTAGTCTGTATTTTTCAAAAGACGTAGAGCATTTCAAAGCAGCCCGAGTGGGGTAGTTATGTACCTCCGCCTGACAGAAAACCGCAGCCAAATAACAACTCCCCGGATGGTTGTTGTGTTTCTGCGAGTAAGGTTTTTTTATACAACTACATTGGCAAACAAGCATGCGGCCCGCATTAAATGGTAAGCAGTCACTGCCAATCTCGTGACCTAAGGCTGTTTCGTCACAGTACCCAGTAATTTCTCTTACCATTACCAGTGAGCTGATAGGGTGTAGCTGTATTGGCAAAGCGATATTCCTTGTAGCTTAACGACTATCATCTGTCGACAACAGCCGGGACCGACGGCTTAACGTGCCCTCCGAAGCACGGAGAAACTTCAGATAGACCCAGCTCTCATGTTTCACGTACAACGGTTTCCAATCGACGATGATGATTAACGATAACTACCTGATTCTTCACTGTATTGACGAGGGTAGCAAGATGGTTGCCGGCTATAATGCTCTGAAGCATGGCGTTGTGCAAGTCGTCGTTTCCAAAGAGGCCCACTCCGATAGCGCCGCAGCACAGCACTGACAGTATCATGAGGGTAATCTGAAAAAAAAAAACATAAATAATGTTACCATTGTGCAAAAATGAAACCAAGGCTTTAGTGAAATAAAGACAAATTATGAACCAGAAAGGGAGGCTGACGAAACACTTGAGGCAAATATCAAACACTTTTCAAGAGAGGTCGTGAATTCTCGAGGTGGTTCGTCGGCATCCAAAATGGACAAGATAAATTGTAAAACTGGTGTCATTCTTGTTTACACTCAGGAAGTGTTAGAGTGTTGAGTGAGCTGTAAAAAGGGAATTATTAATGAGAAGCTAAGTTGTATTGAGTATAGTTTATAAATCGTGTACCACCCGTATTAACGAGTTCAGTGGCGCAGTGGTGAAACGCGCTGTTACGCTACTTTGACACTCGATTCCCACACAGGACAAACGTTTGTGTGCATGAACCTACGAATAAATAAACATGAACACGTCTTTTTTGTCTTGGTCAGGGTGTTTTTAAACGAGAGGTAGGGCGCATCGAAGCAACCCGTCTAGGGAAGTAACTTCACCTTACAGAAAACCGCAGCCAATTCCCTAGAGGGTAATTGTGTTCCAGCATGTGAGTGAGCTCATTAGTAAGCTCCTAAGGAGTTGCTGTGTTAGAAGCAGTGGTGGCATCGAGTGATACTTAATGTATTTACCTAATGTTTTCATCATTACAGGGTTGTGCAAAAATACATATTTACCTACTGTTTTCATCATTACAGGGCTGCGCAAAAATACATATTTATCTACTGTTTTCATCATTACAGGGTTGCGGAAAAATACATATTTACCTACTGTATTCGTCATTATAGGTTTGTGCAAGAATCCATATTTATCTACTGTTTTCATTATTACAGGGTTGTGCAAAAATACTTAAGTACCTACTGTTTTCATCATTACAGGGTTGCGCAAAAATACATATTTACCTACTGTTTTCATCATTACAGGGTTGTGCAAATATACATATTTACCTACTGTTTTCATCATTACAGGGTTGTGCAAATATACATATTTACCTACTGTTTTCATCATTACAGGGTTGTGCAAATATACATATTTACCTACTGTTTTCATCATTACAGGGTTGTGCAAATATACATATTTACCTACTGTTTTCATCATTACAGGGTTGTGCAAATATACATATTTACCTACTGTTTTCATCATTACAGGGTTGTGCAAATATACATATTTACCTACTGTTTTCATCATTACAGGGTTGTGCAAATATACATATTTACCTACTGTTTTCATCATTACAGGGTTGTGCAAATATACATATTTACCTACTGTTTTCATCACTACAGGGTTGTGCAAATATACATATTTACCTACTGTTTTCATCATTACAGGGTTGTGCAAATATACATATTTACCTACTGTTTTCATCACTACAGGGTTGTGCAAATATACATATTTACCTACTGTTTTCATCATTATCATAAAGGCCAATTTAGCTAGTAAACGATCATACCCTAATTTCAGTTCAATGACTAAATCATTACGCACGAGCATCATATGGCCAAATGGGGTCAATGACAGCGACCCATTTGAACAAACGCACCACAAAATATGGTTGTATTGTTATAGCTTCCACCCGCTGGCCATATGGAGGACGAGTCGAACTCTTGTGGGAATCGGTTTGATTGCGTTCACGACGCTAGCTGCTTAAACAAAGTCTGTAAACACTGCTTATATACATAATTCTTCTTCTTCTTAGCCTTATCCTGTTTCCTAGTCCATTAGGATTGGCAGGGTCCGCTACCTAAGCGTAGGAATTTTGCGAAAACACAGATTTTTACATTTCACACTTGACATCATCATTGTTATATCAACATGCTGACGTGAATGTATTGTCATATTATAACTAATAGATAATTCGAAAAGAGACTTTTTTGTCAAGTTTCTCTCGGAATTTTATTATTATTTTTTCTTCGGCAATAGTCATTTCCGAAATGCAAATTCAAAACTGAAATAATAACGTAAGAGAATTGAATAAGATACACCAAAATAGTATAAAGAATTTTGTAAAAAAAAATAGACTGTGCGTAATTGTAGGTTACAGTTCCCTATGGACACAGTAACAGTTGGACCAAATTTGATGAAATTTTTATTCCGTTGTGTGAAGTTTGGTAACGATCGGTTCACACGTGCGAAGCCGGGGTGAGTCGTCCCGGCTCATAAAAAACCGCAGCCCAATAACAACTCCCTGCAGGATTGTTGTGTTCTTACGAATGAGTGAGACCAGAAAGCTCCTAAGGAGTTACTTTGCCAACAGCAAGGGCGGTATTGTACGATACTTCCTGCAGGTATTATTGCAGGCGTTAATATGCTATGGTAACCACTTTTCGTCAGGTGAGCAGTACGCTTGTATGCCTCCCGACGTGGTGTAAAAAAATCTAATAATATTATAAATATGAATGTTGGATGTACGGATGTTTGCCACTCTTTCACGTAAAATCAGCGGAGATAATTTAGCATAAATGGAAAATGTTGTGGATTAACAGAAACTGCTTTTGAAAAATTCAACTAGATGAGAACGTAGCTGTGGAGCGCAACTATTTTATTTAATAAATTAAAAATAAAATTACTGCAAACAAAAATTATTATTTTATTTTAAGCAAAGATTGCGGCTATACGACCTCACTACTTACTACTAGAAGGAGCGTTTTACCTTCTTGCTTGCCGCGTTCTAGCGTAGTGCATTTATGCGATCTCTGTGTATTATAAGATGATATATGATGACGTATGCGACCTTGTATGCTGTTTATAAACACACCAAATGTAGGTACCTACTGAAAACAAAGATGGCAATAACGCAGAACGCGTTTATCTATATGACCAGTGGCGCTATCACACGTATTGCATGTGCTGACTAGACTAGCCAGCCGCAATTCCCGATAGTCCATCGGGAAACTTGCGAACAAAATGCAGGACGTAGGTAAAACCAGCGGAACTATTAAAAAAATACGTTATTTAAAAAGTCCCGCTATTTATATTTTTTTTTAAACTAAGTTTTACGTAATAATAAAGAACCGGTTTCAAGGAAGTCGACGCCTATACAATATTATTTTCACAGACGTCATGTTTAAAATAGTTTTGAAGTTGCTAACAACCCTTATTTTAAACGACTTTAAAAAAGGATGAGTTCCTCATTTCGACTGCATTTTCTTGCAGAACATTCAAATCATAATGAGTGTGATGAGTGTTGTTTTAGGTAGTTCACTTCGAAATGTATTATTTCACACTTAATTTATTGATAAGGATAATTGGCGTTTCGCCGGGCGTATCATCTAAGAACCTAAATGCCTGTATTTATTTATTTATTAAGTACACAAAACAAATTGCAATCATTATTAGAACAGTTTAGACAGATTCACAATATAACCCAGATAACAAGTCTAAACTAAATGTGAATATATAATACAATATAATAAGATTTACAGTCCACGATTGAGCGTACCTAATAATTATTGTTTAATCTATAAATGCATACTAGACCTATGTTAAAGTAAGTAAGTGAATGTATGTGTGACATATTCAAGGTATTAAATGCTTAATACGCATACGGAACTGAGGTAGTCATATTGCTAGACGGTTGGCAACCCTAGTGGTAACCCTGAATATTGTTATAAATGTACCTTCAGAGCGGTGATACTCCGTGGTGGCCGCTGTTTCCTGTCGCAGCATCTTGTCAGAAGGTAGATGAGGAGCACCGTGAGTGTGAGAATCAGCCAGGCACCAGGTATCGAGCCGATGATACCGAGGCTCTGGAAAAAAAGGGACGAATGCTTTACTTAAGATAATTTACATTTTGTCACAAAATCATTCCTCATAGTCTTGGGAAGACGAAAATTATTTATAATATAATTATAACCAGTTGAGAATGCGCAAGCTTGTATTACCAGAGGAACACCTGGCTCGTCAATTATATTATTATAACAATTTTTTTTTTTTATAATTTGTCGGCCATTTTGACCATGTTCCTTAAGAGATAGGAACGGTGTTCCTGAACATTCCTATTCTACTTTTTTATGCTGAATCCGAATCTGAAGTCAAAATTCGAATATTCGAAAAAGCGACAGACAAACACACAGACAAACGTACAGAAAAACGTACAGACAAACATATAGATTTCATATAGGAACGGTGTCCCTGAAAATTAGAATTTCTAAATTCCATGTTTACTACATGTAACTTCGAATAAATAATTTTCAACGAGCTCGGTGGCGCAAGTAACTTTAACACCATCGCTCGTGGGTTAGAATCCCACACATGATAAATATTTATGTGCGTAAACATGTATATTTGTCTTGGTCTTGAGTATTTTAAGAGGAGTAGGGTGCAACAAAGTAGCCCGTCTGGTAAAGTACCTCTACCTTTGCTAAAACCGCAGTCGAATAACAGTTCGCCGGAGGATTGTTGAATTCCTGCAAGTGAGTGAGGTCACCGGTAAGCTCCTAAGGAGTAGCTGTGTTAGTAGCAGAGGTGGTAACGCGACAGTGATATTTCATGTGTTGCAAGCGTTCATACTCTACGGTAACCGCTTTACATAAAGTGGACAATACGCTTGCATGCCCCCTTTGTGCAGCATCACATGAGAGCATGATATGAGGCAGTGAATACTTGCATCATATGCGGCGGCGTGCTCGCATAAGATAAATAAAGTTCACAGACTTACCTCAAGGTAACGTAGACGGGGGAATTGGGGGCGAAAGTGCCGCTAACTCTGTGCAGCGTCACATTGATATGAAGCAGTGTATGTAGAGTCATACTGTGAGAGAGATACGGTGGCGTAGTCATTCAAAATAAACAAAATTCATAGACATACTTAAAGTAGAACAAGGAGTTAAGGACGAAAGTATCGTTAACTGTGTAACTTTGATATGAGACATTGAATGCAACAGACGCGAGAGACATGACGACGTACTCGTTCAAGAGAAACGAAATTCATAGACTTACCTCAAGGTAGACGGGGGAGATGGGGGCGAAAGTATCGTTAACTCTGTGCAGTGTCGCATTGATGTGAGGCATTAAATGCACCAGCCGCGAGAGATGCGGCGGCGTGCTCGTTCAAGATAAACGAATTTCTTAAACTTACCTCAAGGTATAGTGAAGTATGCAAGGAGCGCGTCTTATGGCGCTCGGTTCTCTCTGCCTGCCCCGCAAGGGACCTGGCGTGAAGATATACATACATACATACCTCAAGGTAGACGGGGGAATTGAGACCGAAAGTGGCGTTTACTCTGTACAGCGTCATATCGATGTGAGTCAGCGAATAAAGCAGTCGCGAGCTACGAGGCGGCATGCTCATTCAAGACAAACTAAGTTCAAAGACTTACTTCAAGGTAGACGGGGGAGTTAAGGGCGAAAGTGTCGTTAACTCGGTGCAGCGTCACATTGATGTGAGGCAGTGAATACGGCAGCAACGAGCTGCGAGACAGCGTGCTCGTTTAAGATAAACAAAGTTCATAGACTTACCTTAAGGTAAACGGGGGAGTTGGAGGCCAGTATCATTAATTCTATGCGGCGTCACAGTGATGTGAGGCAGAGAATACAGCAGCCACGAAAGTCGCGGCGGCGTGCTCATACAAGATAAACTAAGTTCATAGACTTACTTCAAGGTAGACGGGGGAGTTAGGGGCGAAAGTGTCGTTGACTCTGTGCAGCGTCACATTGATGTGAGGCAGTGAATGCAGCAGCCGCGAGAGACGCGGAGGCGTGTACTCGTCCGAAACGCCAGACGCGCCCATCGCGACCTATCACCGTGACACCTGGAAATATCACATTTTGGTCAGTCAAAATAATGATACAGCGAGCACCTATAGCCTATTGGATAAAGAATGAGCCTATTAAACAACTGGTATCTGAGTCAAATTCTGATATGGGCACGAACAACTAACTTCCGTGTTTCAAACTTTTTGTATATACATATGTGTGTACAGGTGTACCAAAATTAACGCAACGTTTGAATTAATTAGAAAACACAGTGTTTAGTTTTTAATTTTTAGATTTTTTTTTTTTATTGAATCATAAAGTACATAGGGGAGGGCTACTTATGGAATTATACATCGGGCAAATGCCCCCCGGCTATGCTGCCAGTTACTCTTTTGTCGAAATTTTTCATCACCTTTCTGCATAATTGTAGCTGAATTTCATTGATGCAGCGTTTAATTTCCTCTTGTAATGCACGAGTGGTGTGATGAGCTTGTTGACATGGACCTTTGACTTAAGACCCCATAAGACGAAATCTAATGGTATTAAATCACATCACGTAGGGGGTCAATTCTGATCACCGAAACGAGAGAGTACACGACCAGGAAATGTCTCATGCAGTAATTAAATTGATTCACTGGCTGTATGGCATGTGGCACCATCTTATTGAAACCACATATTAACCATATCAATAGCATCCCATTTTGGCAGAAAGAACTGTGTTATCATGTCGCGACATCGAGCACCAATAATAGTTACTGCTTGACCAGCCTCATTTTCAAAAAGTATGGTATAATGTCGCCTCCAGCCCAAAATCCGCACCAGTGACACGTTGTGGGTGAATTTGTTGTTCGCCAATCACAGGTGGGTTCTCCGAAACCCAAACACGGCATTTTTGGCGATTAACAAAGCCATGAAGGTGAAAATGTGCTTCATCGCTTAAGATGATTTTGCTCGAAAAATCGGCATCCACTTGTTGATGTTCAATAATCCATTCCTCTCTTCGCTGTTCATGGTTATTTCTTCAGTTGTAGTGTTAATTGAATTTTGTAGGCGTGGAGACACAGATCTTTTGTGAGTATATGCTGTAAAGAGTTACTTGAAATTTGCATTCTTGTCCACGAGCGATGCCGAATTGTTATTCCTGGGTTTTCACCAACACTCTCACGCACTGCTTCGATATTGACATTTGAACGGCTTGTTTTTGGACGACCGTTGCGTTTAGCGTCACCAACTGATCCAGTCTCCCTGCATTTTTCAATTAATCTTTTCACAGTGACGAGGTTAAAACACTACTTTGACCATAATTTGAATAAAAATTATGGCACTGCCGCGGCCGCCAAACTTTCCTTATTTTTTAATATTGTTCAATAATGAAAACACGTTGTTGTATTATTATTCTTCTTTATGGCGATCCTGGTGTTCTCGCTAATGTCAGTGCTTTCATATTTCAGTTCATAATTTAACTGAGTATGTGACTACTTTTAGTATGTCACGTTGTTGTATCATAACGCTCCATTTTTATTAACCCTAAACTATCAGCTGTCAAATTGATCTTTTTACAGGGTTGCCAAAAATATACTGCAAAAATGGCGGCAAATTCAAATCTTGCGTTAATTTTGGGACACCCATTGGATAACCCCTGAGGAAACCCGCACTTGAACGTACGGGTTTCCTCAGGGACCAAATCTTCAAATTTTATTTCGTAAGACGTGTGAGCTTCTGCGAGTGAGTGAGGAGATGACGAGTAATATCCTAACTAGTTGCAATGTTAGCTGCAGGGATGGCACCGCGTGAGCGTTGGTTCCTGTATTGTAAGCGATCACAGGCAACGGCAACCACTTCAGATCAGGTGGACCGTGTGGACAATGTGACACACAAGTACAAGTTAGTCATCACCACTTTGTAAAGAAAAAAATACATTATATCATCATACTTAATACGCCAAACAATAGCTAGGCCACTGTTTCATCCATTCCCTTTTATAGCCGCTGCATGCTATTTCGATTAGTAAATACAATCAAACAACATTGGTTCTGCAAGGTCGACATGTCTGAATGTTTTGTCTATTTTATACGAGGCGCGGTCATATAACTAACAAATATACCAACAGCTATAATGTAGCGTAGAATACACAACCTGTTTTGCAGTTGGGAATACTTCCGCAAAATACCAAACATTTTTATAGGGTAATAAATTCATAGCTACGGTAACCATTTTACATAGGGTGGGGCTTAAGCTTTTTTTTTTAACGGGACAGGCCCACCACTCATTCCCACCACTGTGTCTTCTGTGTAGCCAGAATTAACAGCGGCGGCCACAAAAAGGCAATGAACAGTGAAGTCCATTGCTGTCCCGGGGGTTAAACTACAGCTGCCTTGGAACTCACAACGAATTTAATCAGAAGAAATTTGTAGGAGTAGGAAGTTTTAGAATTGACTTTGGGCCCTATGCTTGTATGCCTCCTGACGTTGTATTAAAAAAATGATGCTATCTTCTGTTGGTATTCTCGTTCGCAGGAAAAACACAACAATTTTTTTGGCTGGTTATCAGCAAATATTCAAGTACTATAAAGGAAGAAGGTGAGAAAAGACTTAAGCTTTGTTTATAAATAGGCAATGCGCTAGGATATTCTAAGGCTCTCAGAGTGGGCGTAAACTCTTTGTAGGCTAGATGATTTCAGGAGGGCGGCAAAAAATTGGGTCTCTTGTTGTAGAAAGCCGATGATAAATTAAACAGAAAGCGAAACATGATTTTCTGATATATAAATTCAACCTTTAGGTACCGAGATATTGCAATTGTTGTTTTATACTAACGATAATCTGAACCAATTTGTGTGACGCTGGAAAATTTTTGATCATCAAAATGGGCGGCAGAAAAATGGCGGTGGAAACTATATTCTAATTGATTTTAATTCTCTCTTCATATATATCGTTGGAAATGTTATAGAGTAACTATTTTGTGACGCATCCAGCAATAAATCAAACATTGCTATAATGCACATTTAAAATAACGCCCAACTTGAGGATGCAATTGCACAATAACCATTAAAAATCATCGTTCGGCTTTATTTAACCAGCAGACCCAGTTCAGCGTCGTATTGTAGGTATGTATAATCCTTCCTTAATTAACCCTTTAATATTCGTAGATAGTGAAAACATTAAAATCATAGCTCAGAAAACTACATGAACAGACAAACGAAAAAAAATTGCAGCCATAAATTAAAAATTAAAGCCATTCTGGTATTTATGAAAAGCCGTAGATACCATTATTTTTTTTATACTTTAGTGAATGACAAGCGTTTAAAATTGTGTTAATTTTATATTTCAAACGCCATTATACCGCTACGTACGAAAAGATTGGTATATAAGTGGCTGATCATTATCTTAACACCCTAATACAACTTTAGAAGAGCAGCGGAAGTGTCAAAGAGTAAATACATTTTATTATTTCAACAGTACTATACATTGTCTACAATAAGGGAATTCCTAAATGATGAGATTTAACATACAATTCTATTTTTTTTTAAATATTTATTTATTTAAATATTCGAAGTACGTTAATAATTATGTATTAATGATAATGATAATTGGAAATTCTACACATATTCTGCATCGAGCTTATTTTAAAAGACTTGCTGCACCTCGCGACTTCGTCCGTGCTTATCCCAATATCCCATGGGAACCGCTTTATCTTCTTTGTTTTCCGTCGGCTTCTAATGATAGTAACGTAATATTGAAGATCCCTTTAACCTTGCTTGAAAAATTGGGCCATCGAATCCAAGAAGAACTTTTCAAATCCGACTGATAGTTCCAGAGATTAGCGCGTTCAAACGAACAAATAATTCCGCTTTATATATTGGTATAGATATAGATCCCATCTAATTACTAGCACTTATCACGTTATAACTTATTAATCTTCTTCCTAGCGTTATTTCTTAATCCATTAGTATTGGCGGGGTCCGTTACCTAAGCCTAAAGATTTGGCGAAGATACTGATTTTGACATGGAGCGACTGCCGTCGGATCTCCACAAACCAGTGGGAAAACCAGACCTTTCCTAGGTTAGATCACACGTACGTCGGAATATAGGTTATTTGGACGTGCTGGTTTCCTCACAATGTTTTACATCACCGCCGAGCAAATGATAATTACACAAATATGTGCATAGATCCGAAAACGTGAATTTAGTGGCAGGATTCGAAACTGGGACCTATTGCTCAATAGGTCGGTTCCTTATCCACTGGGCTTTCACCGCTCACGTTATAACTTATTAACATCTGTTATTAAATATTCGCATTCTATCAAACTAGCAGATTACGAAAGCTATATAAACCAGTTGAGAATGCGCAAGCTTGCATTGCCAGAGGAACACCTGGCTTGTCAATTATATAACAATAATTTTTTTTTTCTAATTTGACGGCCATTTTGACCTTGTTCCTTCAAGAGATAGGAAGGGTG
This sequence comes from Pyralis farinalis, assembly GCA_947507595.1. Lineage (NCBI taxonomy): Eukaryota > Metazoa > Arthropoda > Insecta > Lepidoptera > Pyralidae > Pyralis > Pyralis farinalis. Next base: position 31,772,560 of record OX382269.1, on the reverse strand, counting down.
TTCCTGAACATTCCTATTCTACTTTTTTATGCTGAATCCGAATCTGACGTCAAAATTCGAATATTCGAAAAAAAGCGACAGACAAACACACAGACAGGAACGGTGTTCCTGAAAAGACTAAGACCTTTTTCTGACACAAATAAATGTATTAAGAGAGGTAGGGCGCATCAAAGCAGCCCGTCTGGGGTAGTACTTCCACCTCACAGAAAACCGCAGCCAAATAACAACTACCTAGAGGGCTGTTTTGTGTTCCTGCGTGTGAGTAACGTCACCAGTATATTCCCAAGGAGTTGTTGTGTGGAGACATCGCGCGAGTGACACCTAATGTATTACAAGTGTTAATAGGCTACGGTAGCCGCTTTATGGTATCCGTATGCTTGAATGCCTCCCGACGTAGTATAAAAAATTCATTGATTCATTCAATAAGTAAGTTCACACTTAGGACATTTAGAGTTAAAAAAAAACACGATTTAATGTAGCTTGTGTGCGGTGTCATGTCACACATCACATGTGGTGCGAACGGCGGTGACGAATGTCCCATGTTGTCCACATATGATGGCGACTCAACTTTCAAGTTATTTTAGGATTAGCCCGAGACTTTTTTTATCGCACTGCCGCGGCCGTCAAATTTTCCTTATTTTTAGGGTTCCGTACCCAAAGGGTAAAACGGAACCCTATTACTGAGGCTCCGCTGTCCGTCCGTCCGTCCGTCGGTCCGTCCGTCCGTCCGTCCGTCCGTCTGTCACCAGGCTGTATCTCATGAACCGTGATAGTTAGACAGTTGAAATTTTCACAGATGATGTATTTCTGTTGCCGCTATAACAACAAATACTAAAAAATAGAATAAAATAAATATTTAAGAGGGCTCCCATACAAACGTGATTTTTTTGCCTTTTTTCTAGATAATGGTACGGAACCCTTCGTGCGCGAGTCCGACTCGCACTTGGCCGATTTTTTTAAATATTGTTCAATAATGAAAACACGTTGTTGTATTATTATTCTTCTTCATGGCGATCCTGGTGTTCTTGCTAATGTCAGTGCTTTCATAATTCAGTTCATAATTTAACTGAGTATGTGACTACTCTTAGTATGTCACGTTGTTGTATCAAAACGCTCCATTTTTACTAACCCTAAACTGATAGCTGTCAAATTATTCTTTTTACAGGGTTGCCAAAAATTTACTGCAACAATGGCGGCAAATTCAAATCTTGCGTTAATTTTGGAACAGCCGCTATAAGATAAACCGTGAGGATTATCTTATAATGGCTGTTATTATTTTAGGATTAGCTCGGGACATTTTTTAATTTTTCGTGTCTCTCCTTAACAGTCAGAATCGAATCCCGATGTTATCGTAATCACAGCCTGACTGTACCTTTTTCATATAGGTAGGACGCATCAAAACAGCCCTACTATGCAAATACTTCTACGTCTCATAAAACCGCAGCCAAATATTAACACGCTGAGTCCAGTTGATGAGCTCGATGGTTACATTACTTTAGACACCAACGCTCGTGGGTTCTATTCCTACACAGGAGAAACATTTGTGGGCATGTACATGTCCGTTTGTCTTGGTTTGGGTGTTTTAAGAGAGGTAGGGCGCATCATAGCAGCCCGTCTGGGGAAGTACCTCCACCTCACAGAAAACCGCAGCGAAATAATAACTCCCTAAAGGGTTGTTGTGTTTCTGCGTGTGAGTGAAGTAAGCTCATAAAGAGTTGCTGTGTAAGCAGCAGAGTTGGCATCGCGCGAGTGATGCTAAATGTATTGCAAGCGTTCATAGGCGACTGCTTTATATCAGGTGGGACATATGCTTGTAAGCCTACCGACTTGTATAAAAAAATCAGTACCTAAAGAGTTATTGTGGTAGCAGCAGGGGTGGCAACGCCTAAGCAATTTTATTTTTCGTCTTAGATTATTCATATGTCGTACATCAGGTGGGCCGTAGCTTGTATGAAGCTCCCTCCTGACTCTCCGTTTGTATAAAAAAAGCTTCCATAGATAACAAGGCATCTTCTTAAATCAGATCAGTTTGAAGGTATCATGTCATTTACCTTTTTCCCACCTCTAAGGTAGTAAACAAACATATAGCCTAATTGATAGTAAGCGCTTACCATAGGCTCTGTAGCCTATAGTAAATGCTTACCATCAGTGTCTATACACCCAGTGTCACTACCAGGAATGTCATTCGTGCGTTGCCAACCCTGTAACAACCTATTAACGCCTTGTTTGAAGAACCCCCATGCTGTAGTCCCTTGAGAAAACCTCGGTAGGGAATTACTTCCACAACTTTCACGGAAGAAATCTTTTCTGGAAGCGCACAGTACGCGATCATTGTGGTTCCAGTATGTCAGGAGGAATTCCCCGCCAACGACGAGCATTCCGTTCCATTACGACGCTTATTGTACCTATATCGAATACTCGAAACGTAACCCACTGTACAATCGCGTGGTATGTTTTCTAATTGAGGAACCATGGCAAATGTCTCGCCGGAAAATAACCTCGCTGCCGGAGTTGAGTGCCATTACGGAAGGCAACCATTAACACAGCTCCTAATAGGGCTGTGCCGTCCAAATCGCAGGCACAAGCTGATCAGACGGCACGGCTGCCCATTAAGACACAGTGCCGCCACCAGGAGCCAGATGAAGCATCAAAAATAGTCGGTGTGCGTCCTATGCAGTGTTCTTGTTGAGCGATGTTTTCTTAGAGATGAAGGCAGACTAGTGAAGAAGACTACACTCGCGAGCAATAAACCGGAGAGACTTAATCGCGCGTTGCTCAAAATATTTTTATTCAAATTCAATGCGGGGAAGAGTGGACTGTAATGTATTACAAGCGTTCATAGGCTACGGTAGCCGCTTGAAATACATTGAGTATCACTCGCGCGGAAGTACTCAGATGGACTACTTTGATGCGGCCTACCTCGCTTAAAAATCATATGTGCGTTTACATAGTGATACTAACCGCAATGACCAAAAATCCAAGGGTCTACGGCATCATCTCATGACTCCACGACCAGTTGCTTCACCGGGGACTCATCTGTAACAAATAAACGAAACATTTAGAGCATATGGATCAATTCTTTCTATATACCAGTACACGCGGATATTTAGGCGCTAAAACACTATGTTTTAGTGAGGGGTCCAAATGATTATAAAGTATGCAAAAGAGTAGCTTATACTCGAGCATTTATGAATAAATTTTTATATTGTAACCTATTAAATTTACGATTTATACAGGAAAAGCCCTTAAAGTGTGGGTCCGACTCGCGGACCGAGGGTTCCGTAAAAAAATATTATCGAAATTTATTTATTAATTCAGATATTTCCTTTTCTTGCGCTACATGAAATTGTTTCTTATCAGATTTCATGATTCTTGATTTGATTCTTGAGATGATTGATTCCTTTGCGAGTATCAAAATACGAGTATGTGTACGCACAAACGAGGCTTGATAGCTCCACCCGTCCCTGAGAAAAAGGGTCTTGACAGTTGGACAACAAAGTGATCCAGAAGACAAAACTTCTTAGCTTCACAAACTTGTTACCCAACTTAACTACCCAAAAATAAAACCCAACTTAACTACCCAGTAATAAAATTTTCATTTATTGCACTGTTCTATATGAACAAGAATGATTACTATCTACGAGTATGTATTGTAATACAAAAAAAAACCAGTTGAGAATACGCAAGCTTGCATTGCCAGAGGACCACCTGGCTCGTCAATTACGAGTATATAACAATTCAATTTTTTTTTTTAATTTGTCGGCCTTTTTGTCTATGTTCCTTAAGAGATAGGAACGGTGTTCCTGAACATTTATGCTGAATCCGAATCTGAAGTCAAAATTCGAATATTCGAAAACGTGACAGACAAACGCACAGACTAACATATAGAATACATATAGGAACGGTGTTCCTGATAAATTAATATCAATTTTATAAAATTTCATAACGACAAGTTTTCACTCGCATCTATACACCTGAGAGCGTGACAGTCACGCGAATTCAGTGCTTTCCCCATCCTGACAGTGCCCAACGTGCCTAAAGAAGTTATGACTTCAAAAATATATTATTAAATGAAAAGTATACTCGTATGTACATACACCCGTCTTTAATTAATAAGTAACGACGTATTCACACAATAACTACATTTTTCCATTTCGTTGATGATTCTATTACAGAAATTCTGGGTACGGAATTCAATGAAGGCGTTTTTCAACACCTAGTCGAATTTGAAATTTCACCACTGTAAGGACTTTTCCAGTCGTACACTCCCTTAGGTTCGTTGCGAGGTGCACGGACGAGCATTGTCGTAAAATACGCGTAGACTAAAGCAGTTGACGAGCACGGTGGCTCAGTGGTTAGTAACGCTACTTCGACACCAACACTCATGGGTTTGATTCCCACACGAGACAAACACTTGCGTGGAAAGAATATGTCTGTTCGTATCGGTCTGGCCCTTTATAAGCTCGTCAAAATGTACTCAAAAAATTTCCAATTTAGGAACGGTTTTATCTTTCCAATTTTAACTAATCAGCGTCGTTTTATCACTTGTATTGAAGGCTACAGCTGATTCCGGTATGGTTTGAGATGAATCTGAAAACCTATGGCCGGGGACAAACGTCAATAAACATGATTTGAATCGCAGTTATAGATTAATCGTAGTTCCGGTTGACTTTGACGTTGACGGTTGGTTCCGTCATAATGTTGAGATAAAAATTGCTAAAACAGAAGCGACCAGTAGGATTACTATTGACTTTTCAGGAACACCGTTCCTATATGAATTCTATATGTTTGTCTGTGCGTTTGTCCGTGCGTTTGTCTGTCGCTTTTTTTCGAATATTCGAATTTTGCCTTCAGATTCGGATTCAGCATAAAAAAGTAGAATAGGAATGTTCAGGAACACCGTTCCTATCTCTTAAGGGACATGGTCAAAATGGCCGACAAATTAAAAAAAAAGATTGAATTATAATATAATTGACGAGCCAGGTGTTCCTCTGGCAATGCAAGCTGGCGCATTCTCAACTGGTTTATATATTACAGGGGGGCAAACGAGCATGTCGGTCACCTGATGGTAAGTGGCCACCACCGCCCATAGACATCAGCAACGCCAAAGGGTCACTGATCCGTTGCCAGTCTTTTTAGGGAAACATGCGCTCTTTTCTTGAAAGGCACCCATATAACTATTTGTTACGTTAAATTTAATGTCAACCTAAATCCAATTTCAAAGTTTTGGGTAATATTTCGTAGTCTAGTAGACTATAATTTCTCCAACATAAAATTAAATCGAAGACGAGCTCGGTGGCGCAGTGGTAAAACACGCTGTTACGTTACATTGATACCAACGCTCGTGGGTTCGATCTCACGCAGGACAAACATTTGTGTGCATAAACATGTCTGTTTGTATTGGGCTGGGTGTTTTAAGAGAGATAGGGCGCATCAAAGCAGCCCGTCTGGAGAAGTACCTCCACCTCACAAAAAACCGCAGCCACACAACAACTCCGTGGAGGATTGTTGTGTTCCTGCATGTGAGTGCGGTGACCAGTAAGCTCCTGAGGAATAGCTGTATTAGCAGCGGAGGTGGCATCGCGCGAGTAATACTTAATGTAATGTAATATGCTACGGTAACCGCTTTGCATCAGGTAGGTCGTATGCTTGTATATAGTAAAAAAACAATCTTATTAATAGTGTCAATCTAGACAATCGGCGATCAACATCAAATAAATTTGGCACTACTATCCTAATTCAAGAACTTAATTAACCAATCCGAAAACGCATCATCCGTTTACCTGCACGCTGTGCATCCCGCTCGCTAACAAACTAGGAAAGGGAGGTAGTTCACAGCAATATTTACAAGACAGGGTTTTTTATACAACCTCGAGAGGCATACAAGCATACGGCCCATGATGTTAAGTGGTTACCTACAGCCTATGAAAGCTTGCAATACATTAAGAATCGATCGCGCGATGCTACCTCTGCTATACTAACACAGCAACTCCTTAGGAGCTTACTGGTGACCTCACTCACTCGCAGGAACGCAACAACCCTTCAGGAAGTAGTTATTTGTCTGCGGTTTTCTATTTGTTATCTTTGATGCGCCCTACCTCTCTTTAAAATGAATTACCTAATTTACTGGCGGCACGGGACACGACACGAAAACAATTCCACGGAGCTACCGTTGTATTCGTGCGAGTGAATGAGTTTTAAAAACCCTGAAGACTTGCTGACCCTGAACAGCAGTGAAATTTATTGTGATACAAGCGTCTGTGAACACTTGTCTATGGCACTCAAAGTAGTCTTCTTCCTAGCGTTATACCGGTTGCTAATCCCTTGGGCTTGGCGGGCTCTATTACCTAAGCCTAAGGATTTGGCGGTGATACTGATTTTTACCCCAAAACGGAGATCTGACGGCAGCCGCTCCATGTAACAATCAGTATCTCATTCTCAGGGAAAACCAGAACTTTCTTAGATTAAAGTCTTTCAAAATATAATTTCATGAACGTGCGGGTTTCCTCTCGACCTTTTCCACCGCCACAGCCGGACAGGTAATAACTTTTTGCTTACCAACAGGCGAAGAGGAGCCACTATGCTGAGCCAATATATAAAAAAAAAAAAAAATACAAATCCGCATACGTAAATCGGAAAATTTTGTAGTACATGCCAGGATTCGAAACGGGGACAAGTTGATCCAATAGCCGTATCTTTACTCCCTGGGCTAGCTAGCTTTCAAAAGGCCCGTACGCAAGCGCCCGGAGTTGTATGTGTAATAATTTCTTTACCAAACCCTGCCGGCAACCGCACAATCCAAATGACGGCACCGGTATAGTATGTCTAATAGGTACGTACATGATATTTTCATGGCCCGTGATTTAGCAATACTTATAAACACATCGCAAAGCATATGACATTACATTAAACATGTCATTGCGTCCATTATCTAAAGTAGCCGTATCTCAATCAAATCGTGCATTTTGTAGTAAAACGTGCATATTACGTGTACGCTGAGACATACAATTTACGACAGGCAGGGGACATTTACACCGTACGATTTGTAAAAGACATGAAAGTCGTGACATGGTATATAGTTTGTGCATAGTGTTTTTTATTGCAACGCAGCTGGACTTTACAATAGACACGATGGCGTGAATTTTGATTAAATTTTACACCGCTATAGCTACAAACCAATTAACCACTTGACTGCGCATGAAGGCATCTCGCGCTCACAAAAACCTTGTGTTTTAGCGCCTAAATATGTCAGCGAATCGAGCCTACTGACCAATGGGAGGATATTTTAACCAATAAACCGATAAGTGGCGCGATGTTTATTCGCGAACTAGCCAATAATAGCTGCGCGTTCTACTTTACCCCCCCGACCTGTAGCGAAGAATTGAGTTACTAAGTAATATCGGTCTCATCGGTCCTCCATAGAATAATAATAAATATATAATATATATTTATTATTATTGTGTTATGAGGAATCCTTCCTGGCGATAGTTTGAAGTCGTTATATGTATGGAAAATGTTGAAAGCCGTTGCGTAAAACTTGAAAAACCAAAATCCACGCAGATAAAGTGACAGACAACAGGTCAAAATGTCAATCATACATTTTTGCGGCACATCCGCAGCGCAAAAATACTCATTACTCGATAAATGTTTAGAGCCAAAGACCATATCACCTTCACGTAATAAAACAGTCTGACAGTGGAAGTAACCTCCACTTTGCAAAAAACCAAAACTAAATAACTAATTCACTGGAATGTTGTTGTATTCACTAGTCACTAGGAAGCTTGTGATAAGCTGCTGCATTAGCAGTATGGGTGGTATGCACGAACGATACTGCTTGTACGGTATCCTTGGACGCTTGGATCCACAGGCAATGGTAATCGCTTTATATGGAGCAACTAATTTGCTATAATATCATTTATACTTTCTTAATAAACTGTTTTGAATTGTAATTTTTACTAAATTGACTAAATAATAATGTATTTAATTTGAACAGTAACTTTCATTAATTTGAGATTATAATAATGTATTTAATCAATTTAATAAATAACATAATTCGAAGCATCTTTTTCGGTTCAAAATTTTCGAGTACAAAGCGGGGGTTAGCTGTAAGGGGCTGATAGACCCCCATATTATAAGATTTTCATCTTACTTTTCTTCTGCAGAACCATAAAAGGCGGTGATAATAAATTCCAAGTTTATTCCTAACAAAGAACGTAGTAAGTCAAAATGACGTTATTAGAGATAACAAGATTCTAATAAGCACATAGTAACTTAAAATGACGTAAATAAAGATAAAGTGATGATATTTCTTAGTCCATATGGAGATAAGAGAGTCAATGATCCAGGCAAGCTAATTCTAGACGTACGCATGGTACAAAACGTTACGTCGAACACGTTATTCCAACAGAACAATCATCTGAGTATGAAAGCAGAATAAACTCAGTCGAGATGCAAAGCATTGCTCAAAATCTGTGGCGTAAAGTTTACTAACAGCATTCGCAACGATGATGCATGATGGAAAGTTGGCCTGAAAGAGAGTGTCGGTGTTAAGATAAAAAATGCACGCTCTGTTGGTTCGGGTATGCAGAAAGAATGCGAGAAAAAGAATAACGAAACAGACATACAACCTCAAAGTAGAAGGAAGTAGCCGCGGAAGGTCATCTACCAGGACCAAATTAGTTCATTAGAGTCCCTAAAACCGATGAGCACGCATGCAAGAGGTATGAAGGTTAAAGAAGCAAGTAAGGCGATAAGTACCGCATCATGTGGTGCTTGGTTCTTTCTGTCTACCACGCAAAGAACCTGTAGTGAAGATATAGGTAGATATATAAGAATAATAGATACAAGAGATATAATTTGGTTTTAATTTAGTGGATTGTATCTGCTATCAGAGACAAATTCCTCTTAGTAAGTATTCCACTCACTACTGTATTGAGCTTCTGATCTCAACTAATGCCTGTAAGTCAAAATTTTTGAATAAATATTTAAGCTAAGACCACGCTAGCAGCTTACCCGCGTAATGGGTCAAAGAGTCTGACAATATGCGGAATGATTAATCTTGTAGTAACAGGTACAGTCATCGGCGGAGCAAGACTCACTGAGTATTGGAAAACATCTTCATTACTGCTCCAGGTAAGACTAAGTATTTTATTGATCTATCCATTTTAATCGTAACTTCTTTGTTGCCCTTGTTTTCTATATTAGTTGTACCTACTACAAGTTTATTGAGCAATTTATTAAACAACGTAATAAACTGCATGTCGGGTAGCATCGTGTAAAGAGCGTTCGTATTCAATTTGATCGCAGTGTCATGTATTCCCTGAAGCTGTTCAGTTCAGTTTCGTACTCAAGTTGCCGCGCGAACTTATTAACTTTTAATTTAATCTTGGCTTTAGATTCTAGGGAATATGCCACCGATGTATATAAATAGTGATGTGCTAGTGTGAATCGATGTTTAACAAAGTGAGAACTTATTGAAGATATTTAAGAAAAGAAAATCGTGCGATTAATATACAAGTGTTAAATGAGTTGAAATGGTATTAAATAGTCATTAGGATAGTAACGGGAAGCGCAGCAAAAGCTATGGTATTCTAAAAGATTTTTTTAATGATCCTGCTAGTAGTTAGTAGTAGTGTTGATTTAAGTGAAGCGCGTAACTAGTAAAATGTTAGTCATAAATGTTAGTAACAATCTCATATTTTGTTGCCGAAAATATTTTTACAATGAAAAATTTCCAACTCAAATATTTAGAGAATGCAACAATGCTTTATCGCGTTAACCGGAGTGTTACAAATTATACATCGAAAGGAAGACAGAATGGTCAATAAAAAAAAACTGAAACAACCGTCAAATATTACATCAATTTTGATTTTAAGCTCCTAACTATACATATGTTGTTACAGATAATTCGCATGTCAGTCGATATTTCTCGATGAAAATGTACTCGTAACTATAATTTGAAATAAATTTACAACTATCTCACTGGGAGACAGTCTTAAAACAATATAGATTGCGTAGTTCTTCAATGATGAATCGTCCAATCCCAGAATCCTCTAATAGGTTATTTACAAAGTTTTACGCCGACATAATGATATATATATATATTAATATTTGATGTAATATATCTCTGCCTACCCAGCAAGGGATCTGACCTGAAGATATATGTACATATAGATAGATGTATTAAAAAGTGTAATAAAGGATCAAGGTAGTGCCATAATTTCTTCGTCTTCTTCTTGGCGGGGTCCACTAAATAAGCCTAAGGATTTGACTAAGTACTGGGTTGTGGACGTCTGACGACAGTCACTCCATGTAAAACACATCTTACACTTAGTGGAGTCCGACAATTCTAATAGTTTAGGAAAAGAGATAACGCTACGAAGAAGATGATAGGATTCGAACCGGTAACCAGTATAATAGCCCGGTTCTTTATCCACTAAGCTATCACTGCTAAGGTAGTACTATAACTTTCCAAATAACAATGTATGAATGAATATGCATATATAGGTGTACCATAAGTGTGCTGAGGGCGGTATATTGCTCCCATTACTCCCATTCCTGGGCCCAATCTGGCTATTATTGTTGTTATGTAGTTCACAGTAGCAATATACGCCCACTAGGCTATTTGATGAATCAATTCATCCACTAGTAGGAGTACACATATGACTAATAAAAGTAAAACTGTCATACAAAATTTACAATGAGTTATTGCCCCCATTTTTTTTTCGATCCGGCTACGGTATTCGTCGCCTGTGAACGTTTGCATTGAATGCCACCCCTGTTGATAAACACAACTCCTCACTCACAGAAACACAACAATCCTGTAGGGAGTTATTTGGCTGCGGTTTTCTGCGAGGTGGAGGTACTTTCCCATCGAGCTGCTTTGTTTCGATTTACCTTTCTTGAAAACATCCAAAACGAGACAAAAAAAACAGGTACATTGCACACAAATGTTTGTACTGTATGGGAATCGAACCCACGCGCGTTGGTGTTAAAGTAGCATTGCTAACCACTTCACCACCTTAGTTACTTATACAACGTCAGGTGTCATAGAGGCATACGGCCCGCCTGATATAAAGCGGTTGCCGTATCCTATGAACGCTTGCAATGCATTAAGTATATCTCGCGCGATGCCATCTCTGCTGCTAACACAGCAACTCTTTAGGAGCAGACTGGTGACCTCACTCACATGCAGGAACACAATAATCCTCTAGGAAGTTGTTACTTGGTTGCGGTTTTCTGTGAGCTGGAGATACTTCCCTATGCGCCCTACCTCTCTTAAAAACACCCAGACCAAAACGAACAGACATGTTCATGCACACAAATGTTTGCCCTATATGGGAATCGAACCCACGAGCGCTGGTGCCAAAGTAACGTAACAGCGCATTCCACCACTGCGCCACCGAGCTGCCTACCCAGCAAAGGATTTGGCGTTAAATTATAGATAGATAGACTAAATATTAATGTAATCATTACGAGCTATTCTCGTTAAGAAGGTAGTAAAAGTTAATTATGTCCCCACAGCTCATGGCTAAAGTTTAATTATGTAGTAATATTATAGTGACCTCTACTAACACGGGCGCCTGCGATAGGGACCTCACTCTCGTATATCCCATCTATGTTTCGTTCACCGAGTCCCCCAACGGGCACGCACTTGTTTAAAATAGGTCACACAGGACTGCTGTTCGTTAATTTACTGCATCGATAATCTGAAGAATGTCCCAACACTATACTCAATTTCCGCGAAAACGCGTTTCTAATTCATACTTTCTCTCACTCTATCTCTGGTAGTAGCAATCGAATTAGCTTTTTTTTTTTGCGCGTGGACTTATCTATACCAGAGGGAGACTTTGTACAAAAGTTGTCTGCGTGGGTACCTCTGTCTCACCTATTTCTACCGCCAAGCAGCTATATTTATATACCTGTGTTCCGGTTTGAAGGGTGAGATATGTCATAGAAATTACTGTGGCGGAACAGCCTTAGGTCGCAAGATTGGCAGCTCAGGCAGTCAATAGGCTGCGGTGACCGCTTACCATCTAATGCGGGCCTCATGCTTGCTTGCCAAATTAGTAGTATAAAAAAAACGAGTGTGCTTTAGGCCACACGACTGAAGTAAAACTTCTTTAGCTCCATAGTGTGATACAAACAATAGGCCTGCACTGTCTTAGATATACGAAACTTAACTCGCTATGAGAGAAAGAGAAAGAAAATTTGTGCTCGCACCTCTCTCTTGCCCCTACAGTAATATAGGAAATGTAACTCTCTCTCTTTCTATCTTCGCTAACTTATATTTCCCTCTCAACTTCCGTTCGCCTCGCCCGATCACCCTTTTCTTCTAGTCAAGCATTCACCAGCTTACTCCCCAAGTCAAGAGTGCGTAAAAAAGTTTTACTTAAAAAATATAATTGTTTACATACAGCGGAAAAAATTGTTGTTTGTTTGCACGCGCTAATATCTGTAATTAGTTAATTACAAATCCAATAGTATTTCAAAGAGTCGTTTTACATTTGATAGCCCAATTCTCGAGGAAGATTATAGGCTATGTCCGTATACATATATAAGTGCCGATTTTTTGGAATTCGACTGATTAGTGCGTTCAAATAAACAACAAATTCTTCCGCTGTATATATTCGTATAGATTGGTAAGTCCACGCGTTGGTTAATATTAAAGATAGTGAATGAACGAAAACTAATGATCACATTAGTGCTTTATAGCAAACTAGCTGCTGCCCGCGGCTCCGCCCGCGTGGAGTCAAATAACGTAGCCTATGTGTTAATCCAGATCATAATCCATCTACGTGCCAAATTTCATTCAAATCCGTTCAGCCGTTTAAGCGTGAAAGAGCAACAAACATCCATACATACAAACTTTCGCATTTATAATATTAATAATAGGATATCGATAAAAATGAGTTAAATAAAAATGTTAATGTAAACTTCTTCGCGTTATCCCGTTTCCTAATCCATTAGGATTGGCGGGGTCCGCTACCTAAGCTAAAGGATGTGGCGAAGATAGTGATTTTAGATGGAGCAACTGCCGTCAGACCTCTACAACGCAGAGGGAAAACCAGACCTATCTTAGCTAGGTCACACGTCTTTCGAAATATAATTTGTTGGACGTGTTGGTTTCCTCACGATGGTTTCCTTCACCGCCGAGCAAGTGACAATCACAAATATGTACAAAAAAATTCGAAAACACGAATTTAGTGGTACATTACAGGATTGAACCGGGGACCTGTTGGTCACAAGGCCGGTACTTTATCCACTAGGCTGTCAATGCTCACATCATGTTACAAAAATGTTAATGGAAACTGATCCACTGAAAGGCTAAATAGAAATATTTTAGGTAGTCCCTAAAACTAATATTTTTTCTTATACAACGTCGGGAAATATACACACATACGACCAACCCGATGTAAAGCGGCTACCGTAGCCTATGAACACTCGCAATATACAATACACAAAGTATTGTCGAAGCCACCAATGCTGCTAACATAGCAACTCCTTAGGAGCTTACTGAATCCCACTCACTCGCAGGAAACACAGCAACCCTCCATGGAGTCATTATTTACCAGTTTTCTGTGTGGTGGAGGTATTTCCTAGTAGGGCTGCATTACCCTACCTCTCTGAAAAACACCGATGCCAAGGCAACAGACAGCACATAAATGTTTGTCCTGTATATTGTTATACCAATTTTCTATCAAAGGTGGTTGCCTAATATAGTATGAATTTATAATTATAGAAACACTGCAGGAAGAAAGAATCAGATGTAGGAGCCGAAGAAGGGCCAAGACTTACCTATCATGGCAAAATCGATCGTGTTTTGTCAGGAGGTGATGTCAGCGGGCTTAGACACCGGCGGGCATGCAGGAGAACTTTGAATTTTAAAGAAGCGAGTGGGGTGTTTAAGGACCGAGTTATGTGGCTCCCCGTTCTCCCTGCCTACCTCGCAAGGGATTTGACATGCAGTTATAGATAGATTAGGAATATTATAGCTACAGGGGATACTTAAGTGTAATGGGCAAAAGTAAATGGTGATATCGGCAGGGGCCGCTCTAGACCCTGGATCAAATAGCTGATATGCTGATAAAGAGCCAAAACAAAAGCACCCGGCACCGAGCATGCGAAAAGAAGTTGATGAGTGTGGAAGGCGAGAGAGGTATGTTTGGATTTCAATATGCACGGTGTACTTGACGTTCCATAGTCTCTGCCCACCCCCAATGGGAGACAGACGTGATGATATGTAGGTATGTATGGGATACTTACTGTAGTACTATTTTTAGCTCATTGCCCCTGAGTAGCGTGCCAGACATGACTGACAAGTGACGTCATTACATAATATTTGTATGACAATAGCTGTCAAACTCGACACAGGGCTTCAGTGGAGATTGCGTCACTTACACTGACGCGCTAAAAGCTTTCATTGGCAAAGGTTGCCGACACCCACTCACTGAATGATGGAACCGTCTGCCCTGATAAATAACGTAAATACAAGATTTAGCTAAGCTGTACAGAATTACGACGCGATTATAGTATTTTTTTTTATACAACGTCGGGAAGCATACGGCCCATTGATGTAAAGCGTTACCATAGCCTTCAAACGCTTGTAATACATTAAGTATCACTATATCACTCGCGCGCTGCCACCTCTACTGCTAACACAACAACTCCTTAGGAGCTTACTGGTGATCACTCACACGCAGGAACACAACAACCCTCCAGAGTGTTGTTATTTAGCTGCGGTTTTTGTGTGGTGGAGTATTTCCCCAGACGGTCGGCTTTGATGTACCCTACCTCTCTTAAAAACACCCAGACCGTAGCTCATGGGTATCAAAAGGCCAGAATCAAACTTGTATTCAATTTTCTGCATGGCTATATTACGCATATTACACGATCTTTCTAGCGTCAGTTTGATCTTGTCTGACATAGCGTTGCGAAATTATCGACATTTTAACTATCGATATTGAGTAGCACTATCGTTTGGGTTTGGGCGACACATTCAGTAGACCTTATCGATACTATGGATATTGTGGATATATTCTTTGTACTAATTGTCAAGCAGGTCATCTCAGTAAAACAAATAACTCTCAGAAAAATACACAATGCCACTTAACACCCAAACGTAGCAATGTTTGCTAGTCTGTTAAGGTTAGGAAGGACTAGACAACTGACAAATATCTATTCTATACCATACAATATCTATAAAGTGGAAGAATCTCTGAACCTACTGGATTTGTAAAATCCTTTTTCCATTTGATAGCCCAATTCTTGAGCAAGGTTTTATACCGGAATACGCGCGAACGAAGTCGCGGAGTAAAGCTAATAAGTATATACTTTACTAGTGTATTAGTAAAGTATATACTTATTAGCTTCACCGTCACGTTAAGACACTAAGACACAAATGGACAAGTGAATACGTAACTAACTATACTCCATTTCAATTAAGAAGGTTCATATCGGCAATCTAAACGAACGTACTCTGCACGATCTACATATATAAATAAATAACCTATCTAAGTTTGTGGTAATAAATTATCATGTGAATTTATTGAGAATTTTGAATTGAGGAATGTATTTACGTTTATTGTAGTAAGTGACACGTATTTTAATTTTTTAATTAAATGATAATCCACCTTCGAAATATCCTTGCGGTAAAGATGAATCTAATTGCGCACACAAATATTATTCTAACAATTCAAAATCCCCAAACACACATCCCTTATCATACCACAAATTATTGTTCACTAACCTCAACGATAGGTCAAAACCGCAATGATTACAAAGAAATAACAATTACGCGTAACTGAGTGATAAACGTACGTATCAAACACGGGCTCGACGAAAATCATTAACGTCAGTTGGAATGAGACTCTTGAGTTAAAAACATTGTAATATTAAAAGTAAACAATTTAGGAATATTATAAAATATATTTATCTTAATATGAAGTTATCGATATTCATAGTGTTGTGCTGTGTGATATTGTGCGTCTCTAGTACGAACTATTTCTATGGCAACAAAACAAACTTAAAAATGGTGTTTAGGGAGAGGGTGTTGTATGAAGCTATACCATTTAAGAAACGGGTGCAGTATTTGGAGTACAACAATGCACCGAGGCCTATAAAGGTATAGACAATATTTTTTCTTTTATATTAGAACCAAAGACTTCTAGTATACATAGAAGTCTTTGATTAGAACCCGTATACATAGAAGTCTTTGATTAGAACCCGTAAACTAGAAGACGAAAGATTAGTGAATGCTGCGAATAGAGCTTTTTTTATACAACGTCAGGAGGCATACAAGCATACGGCCTACCTGATTTAAAGCGATTACAGTAGCCTATGAACACTTGCAACACATTATGACTCGCGCGATGCCACCTCCGCTGCTAAAGCAGGAATTCCTTAGGAGATTACCCTCTGTTCCCATATATACCCGTCTAAAAACATTCCATGTGGCGTGTCTCGCTGTTAACACAACATCGCTTCCGGGACATGTCATTTGGCTGCGAATTTCTGTAAGGTGGATGTACTTCCTCGGACTTCATTACTTGCTGCGCCTTGCCTCTCTTAAAAACACTAAGACCAAGACAAACAAAACTGACAGACAAAAATGTTCATGCACACAAATATAATTGTCCTGTGTGGGAATTGAACCCCACGTTGGTGACAAACGTTACTAACTACTGCGCCACCGATTATTTTTGACTTGAAGAATAATGACAAAATACGAAACAGATATACAACGCGAAAGTACAAGAACATAAGAGCCGAGGAAGGCCAAGACTTTTCTACCATGACCAAATTGATCCTGTTTTATCCGGTGATACCTAGAGCGTTAGAAAACGGCGAGCGTGTGTTAAAAGAGCTATTAATGTTAAAGAAGCGAGTGAGGTGTGTAGAACCGAGTCATAGCTCGGTTCTCTCCCTTCCTCGCAAAGGATTCGGATATAGTAGTAGTATATAATATATATGTAGATGTAGTAGTATATAATAGTAGGGGTGTTTTTTTATTATTTTTTAAATATATTAACTTGTATTTATTACAGGCAATATACTGCTACGATTATCAGAACAGTGAAGCGTCTGCCAACATAACGGAAGGTGGTTTGGACGAAGACCACGTGACATTGCGGATGAAGAGTCAAAGAAGCTACAGATTGGACTACGCTATAGAAATATACGCATAAGTCACTGCCGAGTCATCTTAATTTAAACTTTGAATAAACTACGATTAAGTCGATATTTCTCTGAGTTTATTAGTTACAACCCTATGGCGAATCGAAGATACCAATATTACATAGTGAATCAAGTCACACTACGATGACAAGTCGGGTGGTAAAGTAGAACGCGCAGCTCTTATTGGCTAATTCGCGGATCAACATCATCCGCTAATTAGTTAAAATATTCTCCCATTGGCTTAAACCGCTGAGATATATTTTAAGAGTGGTAGGGCGCAGCGGCCGTCTGGGGAAGTACCTCCACCTCACAGAAAACCGCAGCCAAAATACAACTCCCTAGAGGGTTGTTGTGTTCGTGCGTGTGAGTGAGGTCACCAGTAAAACTCCTAAGGAGTTGCTGAGTTAGCAGCAGTGGAGGCATCGCGCGAGTGATAATGTCTTACAAGCGTTCATAGGCTACGGTAACCGCTTTACATCAAGTGGGCCGTATGCTTGTATGACTCCCGACGTTGTACATAAAAAAATATATAATTAAGCGCTAAATGAGAACGTTTTTGTTGCGTCGTCCCGTTCCCGTGGCGCGATCGCTTCAGATGAAGCCTTAAAAACCTCCCGGCTAAAGGCATGATTGACATGATTCGTTCGGCCTTCCGAAAAGGGTATCCGTGAGGATTTCACCACCTGCCTCCCAAATGTCCGGAGGGTGCCCCTTCAGAAGAATGACTAACACATACTCGGAGTGGGTTAGTCCTTTTGAGGGTCTACGTTTTCATCTGAGCGAAACACAAAAAAAAAGATGTGAGCGCAGGTTGCCTTTATGCGCCGTTATTATACTCTTAAGGTTGTTGAATAACGTGTCTGACTTAGAGATACCACTCACTCATCAAGCGGTAAGACCCTGTTGCATCCACTACGGAGCCCGGGGTTCGCTATGATCATGGTCGAAGATGTGGCGAGTCCAGTTATTATATGGGAGCGACTGCCATCCGACCTCCGTAACCCTTAAAGGGGAACCAGGCAAGACAATGAATCATGATTATACATCCAGAAGATGTGCATGTGCAGGTTTCCTCACGGTGTTTTCCCTCACCGGGAGCAAGTGGTAGCCGAACGCAAGAAAATGGTACCTACTCGTAAAAACCGAATAGGCGCCCCCCGGGGTTCGAACGCGGAACCTCACGTTTGTTAGTAGTATATATATCCGCAATTTATGTATATAATAGATATTCGATTAAAAAAATCGCCGATAACAGTACCGTTAGAAAACAAAAAAATTGGATAGGTATGCTCCATAAGTTTGACGCATATTGCAGGTGATTTTTTTAGCCACGTCTAGAAGGAGATAACTAGAATTTTACACTTTTCCTGGGTACGCAATTTAGATATCGATAAAAAGTAGAAAAACTTGTTTTACGATAATAAGTACTATTATCCCTTAAGGTTGTACAACAAATTTTGTTATTTTATAATCTATACAGATAAATAAAATTGGAGTGTCTGTTTGTAATATTAAATTAAAACCGCTTTTTACTAAATGTATATGGATATATACACGGTACATATACCAAAATGAATATTTTTACAATTTTTGTCTGTCTGTCTGTCTGTTTGTTCCGGCTAATCTCTGAAACGGCTGAACCGATTTTGACGGGACTTTCACTGGTGGGTAGACGACTATTCAGAGCACAATATAGAGTACTTTTTATCCCGTAAATATTTAGGGTTCCTGAGTAAAATATGAAAAACTGTTAAAATTAGGGGGAAATATCTTCCCGTTCGGGGCACTTTGCACTTTTATTTTTATTATTTTCACAAAATACGTATTTTTTGTGACATAAAATAACTACGCATTTTTTTATATATATAATAATGTAATATGTAATAAAAATATACATAAAATTGAAGTGTCTCTCTGTGATTTCAAAATAAAGCCTTTATCATAAGCTCATATTGTTATTTGCACGTTACCAAAGCCTAAATATGCATTTTTAACTGTTTTGTCTGTCTGTCTGTTTGTTTGTCCGGGCTAATCTTCGAAATGGCTGAACCGATTTTGACGGGACTTTCACTGGTAGGTAGGAAAGACGGTTCAGAGCAGAATATAGGGTACTTTTTATCCCGTAAATATTTAGGATTCCTGCGTAAAAAACAAAAAACTGTTAAAATTAGGGGGAAATATCTTCCCCTTCGGGGGACTTTGCAATTTTATTTTTATTATTTTCATAGAATACGTATTTTTTGTGACGTAAAATAACTACGCATTTTTATGTAATAAAAATAAAATAAATATACGTTGCCACCCGTAAAGGTTAATAGATGGCGCTATATGAAAATTGAATCGCTCTATGGTTGCATCTAAGACTCTGAACTTTGTTTTTTTTTAAACAGAAAGAATTTGAGGTCTATAGAAAAATAAAGGCAAGCCAAATCTCATGCGTGCGAAGCCGCGGGCTTCAGCTAGTGTTATGTAAAAATACTGCACTGAAAAAACTGCACGGAACCTCAAGCACGATCTGTAGCAACTAATAATCATTTCAATCTTTCCAAAATTTCCAACATCCAATCTAAGTTAGACGGCTAGGTTGGATATTGGAAATTTTAAGTGTCACCTTCCAACCTATTCAGGTTGACAAATGGAAGTATAATATTCGAATTATTTTTCTTTCCATTATCCAACTTACCTAACTGAATAAATGATGAGAAAAAAGATACTAATCAAATTGAATACTAGAGTACCTAGACTTATAATGAAAGCTGTGACTCACAAGCTGACTAGTTGGACAACTTGTCCGCAGACCAGTTTAGTTTGAAAACACGTATGCTTTTTATAGCAACAACTGCACGGTTGTCTTCATGGAGATTACCCTGATTTGCAGAGGTTAAGTAGTACTTAACGTGTGTATTGCAAGAAACAAGTAATTTCAAATACATGCTTATAGATAGGTATGCTAAACCTGTATGTACAAGTGCATAAAGTGGTTCTATTTGATATATGGTAGTATGTAATTCTACTGTTTGCACTGAGAAGCTTTCTACCGAGAACTATTAAGTTGTGAAATGAGCTCCCTGCCGAGGTTTTCCCAAGGGACAGTATGGGGTTTTTCAAGAAAGGCGTGAAGAGGTTCTTACAGGGTCGGCAACGCAAGAGTGACACCGCTGGTGTTGCAAATGTCCATAGGCTACGGCAACTGCTTACCATCAGGCAGGCCGTATGCTTGTTTGCCACCTTAGTGGTATAAAAAATGCAGCCGATTGCAACCTTCTTCTTGTTCTACCCAGCGTTATACCGTTTCCTATTTCATTAGGATGGGGGGGAGGCATTTGGTGAAGATACTGATTTTGTCGGGGGGAAATTAAACCTTTCTTAGGTTAGGTCACATGTCTTTCCGATTCGTCCCACGATGTTTTCCTTCACCGCCGAGCACTAAGTTTAGTTATAGCCTTCTGCTGCCCACGGCTTTGCTCGCGCAAACTTTTTTTACTTTTAGTTAGAGATTCGAGTTTCTGGCCAAAGCAAAAAGTTTCTGGTAACGTACAAAATTGTATAAAAGTTCAACAAATTGTTTGACCTGTGACAAGTTTAACTTCAAATGTACAGCAAAGAGCTCGTCAGGCAGTTTGCCCCTTATATCGTTCCTACGAGAACCAATTCAGTGGTTAGTAAAGCTACCTTGAAACCAACGCTCGTGGGTTCGATTCCCACATAGGACAAACATTTATGTGCCTTGGTCTGGGTGTTTTCAAAAGAAAGGCGCATCAAAACATCCCATCTGGGAAGTACATCACTCTGGAGGATTGTTTTTATACGACGAAATGAGGCATATGGGCATACGGCCCACCTGATATAAAGCGCTTACCGTAGCCTATGAATGCTAGCAATACATTAAGTATCACTCGCGCGATGCCACCTCTGCTGTTTCTTATGAGCTTACTGGTGACCTCACTCACATGCAGCAATACAACAACCCTCTACGGTTAGTTGTTATTTGGCTGCGGTTTTCCTGTGAAGTAGAGGTACTTCCCCAGACTGGCAGCTTTGATGCGCCCTACCTCTCTGACATTGTTGTGTTCCTGCAAGTGAGTGATATCACCAGAGAGCTCCTATGGAATTGCTGTGTTAGCAGCAGACGCGGCATCACGCGAGTTTTACTTATTGTGTAGCGTTCATATGCTACGGTAACCGCTTTTTATGAGGTGAGCCGTATGCATGCATGCCTTCCGACGTTATATAAAAAACAAATACTGTGTATTAATTATTGCGTACCATCTCGGTAACAGAGCGCCTTATTAGCCAAAAAGGTACATTGCACAACATGGCACCGTTACCCGCTCTCGATTGCATCTATTGTAGTAGGGGCAATGAACTGGCACTCGCCGAACTCCCAAATGTTTACTTTTACCCGTCTGCTAAAGGAGGGTAATGTCTTTTTAGGATCCCGTACCCAACGGGTGCTAACGGGGCCCTATTATTACGGCTCCGCTATCGGTACGTCCGTCTGTCTGTACGTCTATTATATCTGCCTGCACGTTTATATATTTTTTTATATCTCCGTATATAAAAACAAGATAGACGAGCTCGGTGGCTCAGTCGTGAATGACGCGATTTTGACACCAACGCTCGTGGCTTCGATTCCCAAACCCGACAAACATTTGTGTGTATGGACATATCTGTTTGTCTTGGTCTGGATGTTTTAAGAGAGGTAGGGCGAATCATAGCACCACGTCTGGGGAAGTACCTCCACCTCACAGAAAACCGCAGCCAAATAACAACTCCCTAGAGGGTTGTTGTGTTCCTGCGTGTGAGTGAGGTCACCAGTAAGCTCCTAAAGTGTTGCTGTGTAAGCATCAAAGGAAGCATCGCGCGAGTGATACTTAATATATTACAAGTGTTAATAGGCTACGGTAACTGCTTTACATCAGGTAGGCCGTATGCTAGAATGCCTTCTTTTGGTTAAAAATAATTTACAATGCGACTAACAAAACAAGAAATTGACATTTATACATTTCACAAAAGAAACATCAAAACCTACCTACCCAGAAATCTGTGTCAAACCATCACTCTATCGAAATCATCGAAGCAGTATTCTTAACGCCAGCTGGAACTGTTCACGATGCCCGGTATCGGGGTCAAATTGTACCACAATCGATCATTAGTTCCGAGATAATGATCAATAATGATCATTACTGTCTTTGTTTACCATCGAGCTGGACTTTCTACACCTATTAACTTTAAAGGTCAGACTTCATGACTCATTAAAAATTCAATAGAGTCAGGACGATATCGCATACGCGTTATAGAATTTTTTACCTCTGACATCAACATTACGTTAAGTTATATATATTACCTGACTTGAAGATATACATACGTGCATGCATCAAAATTACAAATTAATCAAAAATCTATCTATAAATACCTTAACGCCAATTCTATTGCATGGTAGGTAGAGGGAACCGAACGCAACTTAACTCAATCATTAAACATCTCCCTAACTTCTTTAACATTCATCGCTCGTTGGGCCCTAGGGCTCCTAACACCACCCTTTAACAAAACACGGCCATTTTGGTGAAGATTGTTGGCTCCTACAACCTTCCACTTTGACGTTGTATATCTGTTTTGGTCATTCTTCATGCATGTAATAGCAATAAGCTAAGGTAACTGCTTACCATCAGACTGTACGTTTGATTGTCACCTTAGTACAAAAAAATCTACACAATAAAACATTTAAGTTGGGGACGATTAGTTTCAGATCTCGCTGTAGATTTACAGACGCGAGTCGGCGCGGCTTAACAATTGATATTCATCTCAAAACGGTCACGTACATTATTTTGTATTCATACACAGTCATACAAATTGTTACATGGATTTGAATGGCATCTGCTGATAGCTCTGTATGGCGGCCTATTGTCGATGCAAATAAGGCCCGTAAATAACTGATAAGCTGCCATTGTGTTCTGTGTCAAATGGGTGGGTTAAGTGTGTGGCTAGACTATATAAAGTTAGTGATTAATTGCTACATAATAAAACATATACTATGACAATCTTTTAATTCCTATATTAAGCAGAGTATATTTGTTAAGTAAGAAACTTAATATGTAATTATCTATTTACCTATAATTTCACGCGAAGAAACTAAGAACGCTAAGAAGAAGATGTTTGGGAGCCCCGGGCTCCGAAGCGAAAGCGTAAGAGCAAACCTGTTAAAAATGTTAAGAGAAAACCGCAGCCAAATAACAACTCCCTAGAGGCAATGCCTAGGGGGTTGTTGTGTTCCTGCGTGTGAGTGAGGTCACCAGTAAGCTCCTAAGTAGTTGCTGTGTAAGCAGCAGAGGAGGCATCGCGCGAGTGATACATGATATATTACAACCGCTACGGTAACTACTTTACATCAGGTGGGCCGTATACTTGTATTCTTCCCGACGTTGTATAAAAAAAAACACGGCCATGAGTTTTATCTGACGGATAAACGGAAGTAAGTCATACTAAAAGGAAATTATATGATGCGGCGAATGGACCGCCCTATCATTACATCTTCATCGTATCTACATCAAATGTTCAGTAAAAAAATAAATAATATCTTTTTACAATTGACGAAGATATCAAGTAAAAACTCAATTAGCAGTTACACAAAGGTAAATTTGGTTGTCCAAGAATTTATGAAAAACTGGACACAACTGATCACAGAATCTGGACACGCTTATCTGGGAGTTCTGGGACTACCCTCAAAGTATACCCTATACAATAAAATAAGAATTATCAAAATCGGTCCACAGTTGCCGAAAATATGGTGAACATATTATACAAAAACAAAGTCAGTCGAACTGAGTACCTCCTCCTTTTATTGAAGGCGGTTAAAAAGTATATCGCAAGTGGCTTGGCCAAAATTAACTTGGCCAATTTGTAGTCAGACTATAATTAATTAAAAAATATTGTGTGAAGTTAAATGTAGAAATTCAGGAGTAGAATAATCGTAGGGTTTATTTATGATAATATTGGTTATACTTGAAAAAATATTTTATCAAAATAATTGTATATGTAAACAATACACGTGTACAATACACCACGGTTGTTATGACGCCTTATCCCAAGCTTTGTGTTACGCAGGCGCGCACACACACGTACTAACACACGTGTAACGCTCGGACAGTGTAATAAACACTGTATAATGTCTGCTATCTCATTCTCTCGCACGTTAAATACAGTAGATGTATGTGGTTGTCTCTTTCAACTGTCGCTTTTTCGTTTCATTCGAGTTTCAGATCACAACGATGCTAAAGAAGATTCATTTCTAAAATTTGAACATTACAATCATTAGTATAATAAACAAATTATACACCAATCGAAAGTATGAAGTTTATAGAATATGTAAACGTGAGGTTGTCTATTTTATCCCCGATCTAATTATGGGGTTGGCAGGTATAAACAGGTAATTAATACAACACACGAGAGATTCCCCTGTTGTTACAAGCCATACACGCTTCTCAAAGCCGTAGACTGTCTCGGTAACTGCATACCACTACGCAAGAAATAGCTTATTTGCCAATATTGTGGTATTAAAAAAAACTCTTTTTTTTTATACAATGTCGGGAGTCATACAAGCATACGGCCTGATGTAAATCTATCTGATATAAAGCAGTTACAGTAGCCTATTAACGCTTGCAATATATTAAATATCAATCGCGCGATGCCTCCTCTGCTGCTTGCACAGCAACTCCTTAGGAGCTTTACTGGTGACCTCACCCACACGCAGGAACGCAACAACCCTCTAGGGAGTTGTTATATGGCTGCGGTTTTCTATGACGTGGAGGTATTTCCCCAGACAAATTGATGCGCCCTACCTCTCTTAAAATATCCAGAAAAAGACTAACAGATCAGAAATGTGTTGTGTGGGAATCGAACCCACGAGCGTTGGTGTCAAAGTCGCGTTATTCACGACGGAGCCACCGAGCTCGTCACTCTGTCCAACTGCAAGAAATATGTTCTACATTTGATATTCATTTAACAGATCCATTTGCCCATGAATGGCGCATACCATCTCTGACCCAGTAATAAACGGGAGGAAAGCCTTCGATAGTTTCCGGGTTCAGAGCCGGATGTTGGCAGTCCTCGCCGGAACACAGCCTTTCGACTGATACCCGATTGGATTCTACAGATGTACTTATACTTTTACATTGGTTACTCTTGCTAGCTGGTTACCATTCGATATTTTTATGTACAACCTAGGGAAGCATGCTCCGTTGGTACGGACATGTAGAAAGAACTCAAAATGCAATATTGACGAAACAGATATACAATGACAAAATGGAAAAATGGTACCTGACATCACCTTCGAATAGAACACGACCAATTTGTCTTGGTCACGGTAAACGGTCATGGTAGGTTAGTCTTGGTCTTCCGGAACCGGCGAGCATGCATGAATAGAATTATGAATGTTAAAAAACGGAGTGTTAAGCACCGCATTTTATGACGCTTGGTTTTCTCTGCCTACGCCGCAAGGCACCTGGCGGAAGATATACATATATACAACCTATGGAGATAAATAAGCATATGGATCATCTTTTTTTTTTTTTTTATATATTGGCTCAGCATAGTGGCTCCTCTTCGCCTGTTGGTAAGCGAAAAGGGGAGCCCAAATTGCAGCGGCCAATGACAAATGACTACGGTGTCCTGTCAGTTGACGCTACCATGCTGGCCCGCAAGGTGCTTCTTCACGCATCTGATGTAAAATCATTACCGTAGCCCTCAGAATACAGAATTCTGTATTCTGAGCCGTAGCCTAGGAAGGCTTGCGATACATGAGTATCGCTCGCGCGTCGCCTCAACCCAATGCTAAAACAACAGCTCTTCAGAAGATTAATGGTAAATTCATTCACTCGCAGGAACACAACAACTCTTCAAGGAGCTGTTTTTTGACAGTGATTTTTCTGTGAGGTGGAGGTACTCACAGTTACAAAGCTACTTAGGAGTTACAAAGTGGCGGTACTTTCCCGGGCTGTCTTGATCTGCTCTACCTCTTTGGTAGTTGTTTTGAATACTATGAGTTTAATTCGTAACACAAAATAATTTTAAATGCGCAACGATATAATATTGCGGACATTCTGCATGTAATTACGGGACGAGCGTCGCCGGCGGCGGCCCGGGCTATTCTGTAAGAATTTAATATAATAACGGCCGCAGTATGGTCACACCCGTAATATTAATATCTGCCACAGACGGAGCTAACGGGATTTCCCCGGACATAGACGCGCGGTAATTACGTTACGGGTAATCTACATTTTTGTTCAGATAATGAGGGTTACGAAGGGAGCAGTGACAGCTTAGTGGATAACGAACTAGTCTATTAACCGACGGTCGCTGGTTCGAACACTGGCGGGGCATGAACTAAATTCGTGTCTTTGTAAATAACGTGGATTTATAAATAAATATAAATATTGTCGGACAAATTACGCAACGCCATCTAACCCCAAAGTAAGCGGAGCTTGTGTTATGGGTACTAGATAACCGATAAAACATACGTAAACACATTTTTTTTTGTAAATTCATACTTATTATACATAGAAAATACCGAGACCAAGACAAACAGACATGTTCATGCACACAAATGTTTGTATTGTGTGGGAATCGAACCCGCGAGCGTTGGTGTCAAAGTAGCGTAACAGCGCGTTTCACCACTGCACCACCGAGCTCGCCGGATTTATGTACAAACTATTCGTAAACATGTTCGATAGCGAAGGGAAAGATCGCGAGGAAACCAGCAGGTATAAGAAATTGTATTTCAAAAAACCTAAAGTGACCTAAGAAAGGCCTGATTTCCCCTCTGGATTGTACAGATCTGGTGGCAGTCACCCTATGTCATAATCAATATCGAGACGAGCTTTTGACGAGCTCGGTGGCGCAATGGTGAAACGCGCTGTTACACTACTTTGACACCGACGCTCGTGGGTTCGATTCCCGAACAGTACAAACATTTGTGTGCATGAAAATGTCTGTTTGTCTTGGTCTGGGTATTTTCTATGTATAATAAGTATGTATTTACAAAAAAAAAAAATATTTACGTATGTTTATCAGTTGTCTAGTACCCATAACACAAGCTTCGCTTACTTTGGGGCTAGATGGCGCTGTGTAATTTGTCCGACAATATTTATTTATTTATTTTATTAATATCTTCGCCAAATACTTAGCCTTAGGTAGCGGACTAATTATTAATGGATCAGGAAAAAGGGGATGTAGCTAGAATTAAAACGTGGTCTAAAATTACAAACTCTACAAACGTTTGTAGAATAATGTATATGTGATACACATTAGGAAAACTTACAATTTTTGTAAAAAAAAAATAGGTTATGTACGGTGACCAACGATCAGCTGACTGCCAGGTCATTGTGGTCATCATAACGTATATTTACTAAATTCTTGATGTTTTCGTCATGAACAAAATTTATACATTTCTAATAAAATTTGTAAATTTAATTTTGTTAGACCCATCCTAATTGAAACTACGTGAAATCTACTGTATATAGATTTTTCTTTATAATTATACTACGTCCGCTGGCATACACGCATACACTGCAAATCCTTGGGAGCTTACCGGTGACCTCACTCACGCGCAGGAACACAACAACCCTCTAGGGAGTTGTTATTTGGCTGCGGTTAAAATATTTTTTTTTTTGTAAAAATGTATAAATTCAGCATTTTACGGGGCAGGCAGGCGGAGGAAAGCGTACGTTCCGACGTAGAATCGTTTAGCTACCACTACTGCGACTTTACTTCGGAAACCGTCGTTAAATCTGTAGTTACGAAATTTTGTGTTCATGGCTACAAGGTCAATTTGAGTAAAAACTTAGAATTTTTTTAACTAAACCCAAACTGTTGAGTGATCTGAAGGTTATGAAAACAAAAAGTGAAAATCACGTATCTACCACATACGGGATTGTACGTAGGGACCGTCGATATATTCCATTTTAATTGCCGGGAACTGTAATTAAAATCATTCATTAGAACAGACTTCAATCTCGTTGACACGTTGACGATGGCAATAGAGCCCATTATGGAATGATAAGCAGTGATAGGAGACAAGTGTCACAGATGTCATATTCAGGTGATAGGTAAACTAGGCTGGGAGCTTTATCAAAGACTATTATTAAACTTTAAATGATATTCAATAGTTTCTCGTGCTTTAAGATCGCAGCCTAATAACTTTCTTGAGAGGTGTCTTGGAGTAAATACAGTTAATAAACTTCAGAAACATTTTGACGAGCTCGATGGCGCAGTGGTTAGTAACACTACTTTGACACCAACGCTTGTAGGTGCGATGCCTACACAGGAAAAACATTTGTTTCTTTTTGTCTTCTGTTTGTCGTGATCTGGGTTTTTTTTAAAAAAGGTTGAGCGCATCAAAGCAACCCGCCTGAGGAAGTACCTCCACCTCACAGAAAAGCGCAACCAAGGAACATAGAAAATAGGATTCCCCTTAAGGTTTCCCCTAGCTGAAGAGGTCCCCTAGCTGAAGCCCGCGGCTTCGCACGCATGATATTTGTAGTTCAGATCGCGTTTTTTGTAGTTCGTCAGTTTTTTAGTAGCCTTTATTTCTCTGTAGACCTCAAGATCTTTCTGTTTAAAAAGAAAACAAAGTTCAGGGTCGTAGATGCAACCATAGAGCGATTCAATTTTCATACAGCGCCATCTATTGACCTTTACAGGAGGCAACATATGTATTTTATTTATATTACATAAAAAATGCGTAGTTATTTTATGTTACAAAAAATACGTATTCTATGAAAATAATAATAATAATAATAATTAAAAAAAAAAAAGAAGCTCTAGACCACATGCTAGATCCATATTTGGAATCTAGCCAAGACCTTTCTGATACACACTCGATTCTCTACTGTGCGGCCATAGCAGCTTGTCGCGTGGCTCAGGTTAAGTTTCCTGATAATAACCGGGCTCCGCGACGAACTGTTGATGTTCCTGCATGGCAGTTGAGAATCGAGCGGCGTATCAGTGTGGCTAGAACCCTCATTAGTAAGCTAATCTGCTTTAGGCTCGGAAACAACCGCCCGAGAATTATGCGCTTTGTGGACCAGGCATTTGCCGGGACTAATATTAGATCCCAGGATTACATGCACTGGGTCACAGAGCGCATAGACTTCCTGAAGCAGAAAGTTTATGCATGGGCAAACCGTATTCGACGGTATAGGGAGCGTGTAGATCGGTACTGTCAGAACCGCCTCTTCCAATGCGACCAAAGGAAAGTATACCGAACTTGGGAGAGACCGGCCAACTGTGTGGTTGATGGACAGCTTCCGAATGCTGATTCCATATCACAATTTTGGCAAAGCATTTGGTCGGTGCCTATCAACCATACCGAAGGGCCCTGGATTGAAGTTGTGGAGCAAGCATGTGAGTTGATTGGGAACATGGAGGCTATATCTATTAGCCCCCAGGACGTTAGCTGTGCAATCCGATCGACACATAACTGGAAAGCCCCAGGGCCGGACGGATTGCACAACTTCTGGCTTAAGTGGTTCCGTCACTCACATGCTGTCTTGGCAACCCAATATCAGGAAGCCCTTAAAGCTGGATCTCTACCAAGTTTCATGACCACTGGTGTAACTTTCCTACTATATAAGAACGGTAGTACCACGGACACTAAGAACTATAGACCCATTACATGTTTACCAACTATTTACAAACTCCTTACATCCATTCTGACCTCTAAAATTACTAAGCATATCATTGCAAATAACGTTTTGGCCACCGCTCAGAATGGATGCAGGGCTGGGTCCCGTGGTACTAAAGAGCTTCTCCTCTTTGACATAGCCATATGCCAACAGGTCCGCCGAAACAGGAAAAATCTCTCTGCTGCCTGGATTGACTATAAAAAGGCCTATGATTCGGTGCCTCATTCATGGCTGAGACGGGTACTAGAGTTGTATAAAGTAGATGCAACTCTATGCTCGTTTCTCAGTTCGTGTATGAGGCAGTGGACCACAGTCCTTTGTCAACCAGGATGTGGAGCTTTTCCTGGATTGGTAGACCCAATAAGGATTCAACGCGGTATCTTCCAGGGTGACAGTCTCAGTCCGCTGTTGTTTTGCTTAGCTCTGAATCCCCTTAGCACTCTGTTAAGAGATTCAGGGCTGGGTTTCCGACTCCGTAGAGGGGGTGAGATTATTTCTCACCTGCTGTACATGGATGACCTCAAATTGTTTGCACCAAAGAAACATGAACTGGTTGAGTTGCTGAAAGTTACTGAAACTTTCAGCAATGCTATTGGTATGGAATTTGGTGTTGACAAATGTGCGGTCATTCATGTAGAGCGGGGTAGAGTTGTAAATTCAGATTGTTTGCAACTCTCTGAGACAATATCCCTCAGCCCCCTCTCTGAAGTTGAAACATACAAATACCTTGGTATGTCGGAGTCTTTGGGTATAGCCGATGAGGACATAAAACAATCGGTGACGGAGCGTTTCTTCGGTCGTCTGACAAAAGTATTAAAAAGTCTTTTGTCAGGTGGCAACAAAGTACGTGCCTTCAACGGTTGGGTTATGCCCTTGTTAATATACACCTTCGGCATACTAAGGTGGACGCAGACTGAACTGGACGCCCTGGACGTGAAGGTCCGAAAACTGTTAACGACGCATCGCATGCATCACCCACGATCATCGGTGATGAGATTGTACATCCCACGGAAGTGTGGGGGTCGTGGCTTTTTAAATGTCAAGAACCTACACAACCGTGAGGTGTGCAATCTCAGGGATTATTTCCTTCATTGTGAAAGTGGGATGCATTGCGACGTTGTAGCAGTTGATAAGGGCCTTACGCCGTTATCCTTGGCAAATGAGAACTGGCGCAAACCATTGGTGGTTACCACCCAGAGCCGCAAGGACATATGGAAGAGCAAGGAGCTACACGGGCGGTTCTACAGGGCTCTTAATGGGTCTGATGTAGACCCGCTCGCGTCGGTGGCCTGGCTACGTTTCGGTGACCTCTTTGGGGAAACCGAAGGTTTTGTCTGTGCAATTATGGATGAAGTTATCAAGACGAATAACTACCGGAAGTATATCCTGAAGGACGGTACGGTCGACATTTGTCGAGCATGCCACCGTCCCGGCGAGTCACTCAGGCATATAGTCTCCGGTTGTTCTCATCTTGCTAACGGCGAGTACTTGCACAGACACAATCAAGTAGCGAGGATTATACACCAGCAACTTGCACTTAAATATGGCCTTGTAAGCTCTGAGGTACCATACTATAAGTATGCACCCGCGCCAGTTCTCGAAAATGGCAATGTCACGCTCTACTGGGACCGATCTATCATCACAGACAGGACTATTGTCGCCAATAGGCCTGACATTGTGTTGATAAATCGGGGGGCGAGCCGTGCAATTCTCGTTGATGTCACCATTCCCCATGATGAGAACCTCGTGAAAGCCGAGAAAGAAAAACTTTCTAAATACTTGGACTTGGCTCACGAGGTTACCGCCATGTGGCATGTGGACTCAACGATTATTGTTCCGATAGTCGTGTCAGTAAACGGACTTATAGCGAAGAGCCTCGACCGTTATCTTGAGAGACTCTCGCTTGACAGTTGGATCAAGAACCAGATTCAGAAAGCGGTTCTTTTGGACACGGCCCGCATTGTGAGAAAGTTCCTCACTATGGAGCCCTAACCACCGGTAGCTTGGGTCTTCGCTCCGCTACCGGCGAGTGCCCATTTTTTTATATTTTTAAATGTATTTTTTGCGATATTTTATATTTAAAAATATAAAGATTGTGATGTGATATAATAATAAAATAATAAAAATAAAATTGCAAAGTCCCCCGTAGGGGAAGATATTTCCCCCTAATTTTTCTTTTTTTACGCAGGGACCCTAAGTATTTACGGGATAAAAAGTACCCTATATTCTGCTCTAATCAGTCCTCTACCTACCAGTGAAAATCCCGTCAAAATCGGTTCAGCCATTTCTAAGATTAGCCCGGACAAACAAACAGACAGACAGACAAAAAAGTTAAAAATGCGTATTTAGGCTTTGGTAACGTGAAAATAAAAATATGAGCTTAAGATAAAGGCTTTATTTTCAAATCACAGACAGACACTTCAATTTTATTTATATGTATAGATGTATAGATGGAGCTGTATCCGGCATCGCGCTTGCGTACGAGAATATTATCGTAACGGTGATTCAATTGTGACTCCTCAAAGTTTGTATCGTGCGAAATATCGTACACGGAATGCACCAAGTAGCGATAGCATTAGAACATGGATCCAGATGTTCGAAAAAACCGGTGCGACTGTAAAAAATCATAACTTTTTTTTTTATACTACGTCGGGAGGCATACAAGCATACGGCCTACCTGATGTAAAGCGGGTACCGTAGCCTATTAACGCTTGCGATACATTAAGTATCACTCGCACGATGCCTCCTCTGCTGCTTACACAGCAACTCCTTGGGAGCTTACTGGTGACCTCACTCACACGCAGGAACACAACAGGCCTCTAGGAGTTGTTATTTGGCTACGGTTTTGTGTGAGGTGGAGGTACTTCCCTAGACGGACCGCTTTGATGCGCCCTACCTCTCTTAAAAACATCCAGACCAAGACACGGATCGCCCTCGTTCAGTCTGCGACCAGGAAACCATCGAAGAAATACAGGCGTCTCGCTTAGTTCAAATACGTCTTCATCTATCCGAAAGCGAGGTCAAGCACTGAACATCAAAAATCATCTTTGCATTTGATTTTAAAGAAAGATTTGCATTTAAAAGCCTATAAAATACAATTGTTCAAGAGTTACAGGATACAGACTACGGTAATTGATTGAATTTTGCGAACGAAATGCTTCAGCGGTTCAACCACTTTGAACGATTGAACTTCAGTGACGAAGTGAACTTTCACATGAATGGACACGTTAACGTTTTAGGGTCGGCAACGAGTGACACCCCTGGTGTTGCCAAATGTCCATAGGCTACGGTGACTGTTTACCATCAGGCAGGTAGTATGCTTGTTTGCCAGCTTGGTGGTATAAAAAAAAACAGAATTGTCGGTAGGTAGGCAGAGGAGAATCCGAGACGAAAGCATGAACTGCATAGCCCAAAGGTCGTTATATGGGCAGCTATGTCTGCTGAAGGCATAATCGGTCCTTATTTTCATGCAGACCAACGAGGCCGACCACTCAATGTGAATAGTGGCCGTTATTGTGATATGCTGCGAAACTTCAGCTCCCAGAACCACAGGCATTCCACGGTTTAATTCAATAATCTGGTTTCAACAAGACGGGGCCACGTGCCATACATCAGATCAATCAATTGGAGCTGTTAACGAGTTACTCCCATCCAATAAGGTAATTTCGCGTAGAGGTAACAACCGATACCTTAAAAGTAACGTTTATGAGAATAATTCGATGAACCTAACCTAATTGATGTTTTATGAATTGATTGATTTATGAGAACATAATGTATGCTCGTAAAAATATAAATTCGTTTTCAAAATGTAGTGAAAATCTTAGAAACAATCCAGATCGTGTATCCCAGTATCGGCTTGCTAAGAAGACTAATAGATCTTTTGTTGTAAATTATATTCGATTTTATAATAAATTACGTGAAACAGTTCTGTCCTTGTCTGACAATATGTTCAAAAGACACATCAAAAATACTCTATGTAAGAAGGGTTATTATAGAATCGATGAATATCTAACTGACAGAGATGTATGGAAATGATTCAGCACATTAATTAATATAACTTTAATTATACCACTTGATATCACTATATGTACAGTATGTACACTCATATTATTATATTTATTGTAATATGTATAAGATGATTTGGAAAAAAAGACCTATATTGGCAAGTTTATTTTGGCATTTCTTCTTCGCCAATGATCATTTGAAATGCTGGTAGATTAATAAAGAGAAAATCTTAAAAAAAAAGATATAATATTGAAAATATAAGACGTGTCTAAGTGCCCATGAGGGTCTAAAGGCAAATAAAGAATTTCTATTTTTATTGAAACAAAACATCAAGTCTGAAATGGCAGCAATATCAAGCTATGTGGCAGCTTGTTATCACCAATCTTCGTTCCAGATTAGAAGAGTGCCAGCAGCGTAACGGTATTCATTTGGATAACATTATCTTTTCGAAATTATTTTCCTTTTTGTATTCTAATAATGAATAATAATAATAAAAAAATACTAGTAGTACTAGTACTAGTTTTTGTTTTATTAAAATTACAAATAGCCCGATATTCTTTTTGGACACCTTATACCTCTACAATGATATCATTGATCTTTTGAATTGATCTTTAAGAGCGGTACGGCGCATCAAAGCAGCTCGTCTGTGAAAGTAGGTACCTCCATTTCACAGAAAACCTGACAAATAACAAACTCGCTGGAGGGTTGTTGTGTTCCTGTGAGTGAGTGAGGTCACCAGTAAGCTCCTAAGGAGTTAATGTGTTAGCAGCAGAGGTGGCATCGCGCTAGAGATACTTAATGTATTACCAGTGTATATAGGCTACGGTAACCACTTTACATAAGGTGGACTGTATGTTTGTATGCCTCTCGAAAACAATATATTTTTTAACGATGCCTAAATTGGTCAGCCATGCAATTCTCTAAGCGACTCGTAATGGCTGTGTGCGTCGCTGTGATCACAGATGTCACAGCTTTAACATCGTCTACTGCGATCACGGCTTTCTTTTGGTATTCTATAAGGCTGTAAGCGTACGCGAGGCTGTTTGCCATGTAGAATTCCAATTCCAAACGCAGCCTTGCGGCGCTAGTGTCGCACAACCATGAAAAGCGACACTAAGGAATTGCAATTTTGTGTTCAAGGCTATAACAGCCGATGTTTCCGAGGATGTAAGGATGTTTGCTCTTACAGAATTGCATGGCTGGTCAGGGCACTGATTTCGCAACTGTTAATGACCGATATGTATTTGTTTCAATTCAAACATATTGTCTAGTCTATTTGGCTATTTTAGTCTGGCTAGACAACTAGGGCATTCAATTGGATCGCCTTGCTTGTGCATTAAAATTTTATTGGCCCCTTCCTCGCGACACTCAAATTGAGTTAGCTGACTGCTTTACTTTTATGACTCTCTCGCGCTCTCGAACTTTTGTATGCACCATACATACTCTACTACGAAGTTCTATTAAGGATTTATTTTTATACCGTGATGGAAAGCATACGGGCCGGCTGATGTGAAGCGGTTAATTGACTATCAAAGCCACGAGAATTCGCCATCTATACTAATATATGAAGCGAAGAAGTTTGTTTATTTGAACGCGTTTGTCGGAACTACCAGTCGGATTTGAAAAACTATTTTTGCATTTGATAGCCCAATTCTTGAGGAAGATTATAGGCTATTCAGCATCAGGATACGACCTTTAGAAGCTGAGGAAATAGAAAAAGCGATTCCCAAAGGATATAGGGATACCCGCGGACGAAGTTGCGAGCTGCAGCTATTTATAATTAATTATTAAGGAAACATAAAAATTAAAGTAATGTAAAATATAACAAAATGCATTTTCTATAACCCTGCAAATTGTTTTCCAAACTACAAAACACTTATAACGCTATCATTGGCTATAATCACGGCTTTCAGTCGACAAAGTACCAAACCAATGCGAAAAAAAGAATGAACGGCCCCTAATTAAGAAACTTGGCCAATAATTTATTAGGGACTGTTAAAAATAATATCCCTCGGGTTCCCAACCGCGCATGCGTAGTGGCAGTTGAATGTGAAAAATAAGATTTTTTTCTCGGGTGCTACAAGTATTTTTTTCTTTAGTAACTGTCTTCGTGAACCTTGGCAATATTCCTGACTTGTTACAATATTCGTTGGGAAATGACGCAGTTTTGCTCGGTATATATAACTTAATGACGATTCTACCTTTTATAGGAGTAGACGAGAAAAGACGTTGGGCGCAAAAGCATCAGTTGTCTATTTTATCTTGTTATTTTATTTTTCTAATTGTACATTTATACATTACATCAAAGGAATAGATTCTCGTTATATTTTATACCTTTTTGTGCATAACACGATTAATTTATAACTCAATATTATTTATCCATACTATATATATACATATT
This sequence comes from Pyralis farinalis, assembly GCA_947507595.1. Taxonomy (NCBI): domain Eukaryota; kingdom Metazoa; phylum Arthropoda; class Insecta; order Lepidoptera; family Pyralidae; genus Pyralis; species Pyralis farinalis. Next base: position 31,736,299 of record OX382269.1, on the reverse strand, counting down.
TAAGTTTGTTAGAGGTCCCGCATAAATTTCATAAAAAAAATATTTATAGAATAAGATGTAGATAGAAGAAAACCTTAAAACAAAAATAAAGAAAAACCACTAAAAATAAAGTACGAACCGGATTGGCTTTACAAAAAGTTGCGTACGACGATGTAAAAATAACGTCAAAATAAAAACATTTCTCGTATGAGTAACCCCTTCAATTTTTACTTTTTATTTTTATTACTTGTTGTCACAGCGGCCATAGTAGTAATACATATTTAGTGAATATTCCTCCCTATTACTGTTCAAAAGATAAAGCTTGCGACAGACGAACTGACAGAGCCTTACTAATAAGATCCCGTTGGCACATTTGGGTACCGACGAAACGCAAAGATTTGAAAATATCAAAACGACAATCAAAAGAGCGTTACATCTCTTATATTTAAAAGGTTATTAAATTAAAATGTTATTACTTATTTAGTACAATTAGGGAAAAGTCCAATAATACCGGCCGGTATCCAATATCGGACAGTCACTATTTCTGAAATCTTACAGCAGATGCCAATGTAACAATTAATGTCATCTGTGTAATTCGCCGCCTACTCTTTACGATACGCGCGGCGTCAGCCTGTCGCTATATAAACACTCGCAGTATAAACATTGTTGCTACGAGTGGTGAAAGTCTGATGCACACCAAAAGTTCTGCGGGCATTTACAGATGTTTATGCAACGATTTAGAAAGAAGTGCACCCGTGCAACCTGGCATGTATTGATCATTTATATAACAGTTGCAAAATATGTTGAATAATTGTTAAGTAATTGTAATTTTATATGTTACCTTTTGCCAGCGATTCAATTTATATTTTTGTCTGTTTCCTACAGTATCGGCCACAAAATTTTCCCCCAATACCGACCACTATTTTTATTATTATTTAGAGGTTTATTTTACTTTTATGCTCATAAAAATACCAAGTGATATTAAGGCCGAAGAAAAATAGGGGACCTGGAATCCTCAAATCCTCAAATCCAGCAAAAAAAGCAAAAAGAAAACCAGGTACAAAAAGAAAACCTACCCAGACACCGATTCAGGAAGAAACAGATTTCCCTTTGTGATTTGAATCCCATGATAAAGACTGGATTTAATGTGAAAACTGTAAGTCGTGGGTCTATGTAGCTTGTGAGAACATCTCAAAGTTATCAAATGAATCTATTTGTGATAATTGTGTTATTTAATTGCTCGTGTTTCAGCTGGCCGGTTCTGGAGGAAATTTTTGAGAAACTTGATTTTCCATTATTTTTAATTGTTATTAATAAAGTTGATTACTACTGAATATATTGATGTTTTATTGCTTTTATTTATAGCTTATTAATGCCTCTAATAATGTCAGCAGCAAATAAACATGTAATTATATAGTCGAAAGAATAGATTTCACAATATGCTGTTTGAACAGCAACCACTACTACGAATTTTCTCCTACTTTTAAGTGCGATAACGTATTCTACTATCGCTTGTTTCAATTCTACTATCACTGTTCCGAAAATACGTAGACACGTGGTGTTGCACCGGTGAATGGGACACGTGGGTAGCGGGCGCGGCCGCTCGATACAGCGGAGGCTGCGCGCTGAGCTCGCACCCGGAACTGCCTGCGATCACACCACCGTACACTGGCCTACCCTGCCCTCCTTCGGCCGTTCACATAATAGACACCTTCAGGAATAAACATTAGAGTTTGAGAGATCAACGTATCCTGGTCACGGCACTAAGTTTCCAGGCAAATGCGAAACAGTTTCAATATTACAATGACTGTTGCATTACAAGTCTTATTGGTTGAACTGTTGAATAATCAGACACGAATCGCACAAAGGGTTGGTATTTAATTGGAGTTTGTGCCTTCAACTACATGCTTCATTCGGCGTATATTAACTCGGCAGTTAATTGAGACTTGGCCGTGTTTCAGTTAACATTTCTCGAAAATCGTTTACAAGTTCTAGTAAAATGATTAAAGATATTAAGCGAAGGAATTTTGCAGGCATGTTGATTTCACCACCAGTATCTACCTCCTGTTTCATCTTTACATATATTGATTCTGTTATACGTATGAACCTCACTGAAGTCCTCCTAAATGTCTGGACCGTTAAACCTTTTGTGGGTGTTTCAGTAGGTCCCTGGTTGATTTAGAGTCACAAATGGACCAGTCACGTGGCGGTGTAATCGTTTTCTAAGAATTTATTTTTATTTTCGAACAGGACATCGTCTACACGGGCCTACATGTTATATATATTCTTACTGCTTCATATTTTTTGGTGTTCTATGCCAAAAAGGCAACAAAGGAATAATTATGTGTTTCGCGTTATACACCGGAGATAATGATGATTAAAATATAGATATAATGTGTATGTTTTATATATGCGCCACAATAGCACGGGAACTGGTTAATACATTTTTTTTTTCAAGTGCTGATCTGACGAAATGTACGATTGGGTATGTACGCACCGTAGAATGGGACAATTGCGCCATGACAAAGGGTCAAATCATCATCATCGTTATTTATAAATAGCATAGTGTTTTAAAAATTACATAAAATCAAAATCATGAAAACAGTATGCGTTCCGAGGAACATACAGAGCTCTCGGCGCATTCGGCTCGCACTTGCCAGACCTTTTAATTGTAGATATTTCTTACAATCTGTTATTTTTTACCAACTTATTCATATCTTTTTAAGGTACCTAATGGTTGTCACTTCAGTTATACCAACAGATCGTGATTATTAAAAGTAATTTTTTATGTGTAAGGATCGAATCATGTGGCACGGTTCTCTCTGCTTACCCCGCAAGGGATTTGGCGTGAAGTTATAGATAGATAACTGTTTACAGATACGTATGCAAAAGGTGTTAATTTGATCCTATTATCAAGGCCCTGCTGTCTGGCCATCTGTCACAGGGTTGGATCATTTGAACCGAGAGACATTTGGAATTTTCACACATCGTCAGTAAAGTTCTAACAGTGGTAACTCAAAAGTGGTTACTTTACAGGATAGCAAAATAAAATGATTGTAATCAACATTGGAAGCATAATATTTTCGAGAAACGTATTTAAAATAAACAATCATTTTTAATCAAAAAGCATCAAAATTTTATAACCTCAAAAAAATTACTCACGCTCTGTTACAACTTCACTGACGATAGAGTGTATTTCTATGGCCTGCATAACAAATAATAAAATTTTAATAAAATGAAACATAAAACAGGGTCTTCATAGAAAAAAAAGTGTTTCTTCGGCATTTTTTTTTTACACTACAGAAGTCTTAGTATGCTTGTCTGACTAGCACTTGGCCTTGGCACTTACATACTATACTCCTAACTACTATCTTGACGCTAAGTTTCTTGCGGAGTAAGCAGAGAGAACCGAGCGCCACATGACTCGGTTCTTACACATCTTACATACTACTAGTAATACACATCCATAAATTGAAACATTCCACGTTGTAGACCTAGAAGTCGTCACGAAAAATGAGATCATTACCATGGCAACTTACCATAAACAAACACTTTTTCAAAGGACGGGGTTCTATCAAACATGCGCAACGTCTCCATTCTGAAAAATCGAGTTCAATGAATCGCCTGGTTACATAACCTCGGCGTGAGAGTTACTAATATGTATATACTAGATTTGAACCGCAACTTCGGTCCCAATGTTTAGGATTTTTTGCCAACTTATTGTTGAGTTACTGGTTAAAAAAACATATTAAAATCGGCAGCAATACGCCCGGCACCAATTACTGTCCAATTACTTACTTGTAAGTATGTATATACATTCTGTGTACTAAGTATCGGGAATTTGTCAATAAAACAAAAAATACAAATTATTCATCTAAATTTATTTTATCGCCTTCAAAGTAGGCCCCATCGCTTGCAATACAACATCTCCACCGCTTCACCCAGTCTTCCATACATTTTTCATAGGCTATTTGCGGTATGGCCTTTAGCTCATTCAGCGAATTTTCTTTTATGGCTTCTATCGACTCAAAACGTTTTCCTCGAAGTGGTAATTTTAACTTGGGAAATAAAAAAAAGTCAGACGGAGCCATATCAGGTGAATACGGTGCTTGGTCGAGAACTTTTGTTGAATTTTTCGCTAAAAACTCTTTCACTATAATGGCTGTGTGTGATGGTGCATTATCATGGTGCAGCATCCATGAGTTGTGTTGCCACAAATCTGGACGTTTTCGGCGGATACTCTCACGCAAACGCTTCATGACGCCTAAATAATATTCTTTATTCACTGTGTCTCCCTCTGGAAGGAATTCGGAGTGAACCACACCACGGTAGTCAAAAAAAACTGTCAGCATCACCTTGATTTTGGAGCGACTTTGCCGCGGTTTTTTGGGTTTCGGCTCGTTTTCGAGACGCCATTCTGAAGACTGTTGGCTTGTTTGCATGTCGTACTCATAAACCCATGTCTCGTCGCCAGTTATTATACGTTTCATAAAGGTCGGATCCGTAGAAGCTCGGGAAACCATGTCTTCAGCGACATGCTTTCGCTGCGCTTTTTGAACAAAATTGAGCTCTTTTGGAACTAGTCGAGCGGCGACGCGTTTCATGCCTAAAATGTCAATGAGAATGTTGTGGACGGACTTAAAAGATATGTTCACCTCACTAGCCAACTCTCTCAGACTCATACGTCGATTTTCGAGCACTAGCTTCTTGATTCTGTCGATGTTTTCTCTGGTCGTAGCGGTTGAAGGTCTACCAGAACGAGGCAAGTCTACTACTACTTCTCGGCCTTCTTTAAAAGCCTTATACCATTCATAAGCCCTTGTTTTCGATATACACGATTCGCCGTAGGTATTTCGCAACATTTTTAGTGATTCACCACATGAAATATCATTTGAAACACAAAATTTAAGGCACACTCTTTGTTCAACAATATTTTCCATTGTAAAAATCGCCGAGGACTCAAAACTATGACCAACAAAAAGTGTAGTTTAAAACAAATTAAATGACAGATCCCGCTCAAATTTTGCGCGCTAAATCAGTACAGTGCTACCAACATGCAGTAAAAAAATTAGAACGACCTCTTTTACGCGGGTCTTTTTATTGACATATTCCCGATACTTTTTACACAGAGTAGTATAAATATTTCGAACATGTCGGAAACATCTCTAGCGATTTAGATCAAATTTTGTATTTAGATCAGCTTCGCTTCAGCTTCTACCTAGTCCGGCCATAAGTTCTGTTACAAATGAATATGCATTTATTGTTTTATGAAGTAATGAAAATTTTTTCATCAGAAAAGAGGATATTTCTTTGTCTTTCAGCTGCGTAACGGGACAGAAGGCGTTTTGATCGATCCATTGTCTTCAACTGTAGGAATTGATTTAGGGCATATCCTGTACATCGACGATAAGCGCCGAACTTATAGGTCTTGTTTCATTATACACGACAGAATCCTAGCGGGAATCTTCATTTCTCGCGATAAGATTTTTTGTTTCGTAATGGGGTTTCGGCGAATTGTTACTTTAACAGCAATAACAGCCTCTGTAGTTCTAATAGCACGCGGTCGCTCCGACCTTTAATGGTCTTCAGAGGCAATGTATCTGTCGATGGTACGATATATGAACACCCGGCTGATACCGGGATACGCGCAGTAGTGATATAATTATCAAAATGTGAAAGAATATGAATGTTAAAGAAGCGAGTGAGGTACGGAAGGGCTGAGTCATCTGACGCCCGGCCGTCTCTATCTCCTAGCAAAGACGTGAAGATATATATAGATAGATACATCATTACGCGACCTTAAAAATTTAAACCCACTGCAGGAAGCCACGTGCATTAGGTAGTCTCGTACAAAACACCAGTATCGAAGAAGATAGTCGTTAAACCGGGCAATAAAATAAATTTAAAAACCTAATACATCATTTTAGTTTTCAATTTGTGACGTGATTCATCATCATCACTCCAATGAAGTGGCCATTGTGAGGACCAATGAGAAACAATGGCGATTTTCGAGCTGTCCAATCTATGAATGCCAAAAGTCAATGAAGATATACGACAGAAACGCAACCTTTGTTTGCGGTATGGAACACAAAAAAAAATATAAATGCTAACGACACAATGGCGGATGTGCTTTGGCTGAAATGATGATGATAATGTTAGGTTATCATTTTAATAAATATAACACATTGATTAGTTTTTGAGTTAACTTTAAAAAAAAACATAATTCGTCCCTAAAGGAGTAGTTAATGATTCCAGCAGGGGTATTTATATGGACACGGAAACTTCATTCGAATCGAAAAGTCACCAAGTAGAGGAATACCTACGTATTTTCTTAATTCTATTTAGTCTAGAAGAGTACTGGCAAAGGCTTTATGCCCATACAGCACAAGCTACAATAGTTTCAAAATTTTCCTAATTCTAGTTTCAGAAATTCTGCTGAACAACAAATCGGAAGGGTTCACAGACAAAATCCTAATATTTCAATACAACCCGTAAAACGATAGAGTCTTCATGTTCTTCATTATTTAAATTTTAAATTAAATAAACGCATTTTAAAACCCACAATCGTTAAAATTACTTAATATTTCCAATTTACATATATCTAATATATAAATTAGTCGGAAAAATTTCACTAAGTCACAAGTTCTCAAGAATATTTCGAGCCCCAATGGCGTAATTTAAGGATTAATTCCTGAAGAAGAAATCTTTTTGAATTAAAATTGTAATTTGCATGTTTATTGATTCAAATTGCATTGAAAAGCATTAGATTACGTGACGTACGTTTGCGTACCGTGTAAATGTGAATAAAATTGAAATACATTTCACTGGAGCAACTCCGATTCAGTGTAACTTTTCTATTCGAATGAGAATGTTCCGTGCCAATCTGAATACCCCTAATAATCACTATGATTAAGAATCACACGACAAATCCAATAGGTCTTGACGTGTGATTCTTAATATAATGATTTTTCTCATGCAACGCCGAGAGGCCAGAGATACCAGAATACCAGCAGATACCAGAGGACTTTGTACAAAAGTCGTCTGCATGAGTACCTCTGTCTCACCTATTTCTAAGCTATATTTATATCCGCCAAGCAGCTATATTTATATAGCTGTGTTCCAGTTTGAAGGGTGAGATATGGCAGAGAAATTACTGGGTACTGTGACGAAACATCCTTAGGTCACAAGATTGGCAGCGCACGAGTAACATCCCCGTGGTGTTGCGAGCGTCAATAGGCTGCGGCGACCGCTTACCATCTAATGCGGGGCGCATGCTTGTTTGCCAATCAGTTGTATTAAAACAAGGTATACAAGCATACGACCCACGTGATGTAAATCGGTTACCGTAGCCTATGAACGCCACCTCAGCAACTCCTTAGTAGCTCACTGTGACCTCACTCACTCGTAGAAACCCAACAAGTTATTTGGCTGCTTCCCCAGCCCAGCTGGTTTGATGTGCCCTACTCCTCTTAAAAACACCCAGACAAAGACTAACAGAATGTTCGTGCACGCCAGTGTCCTGCGTGGGAATCGAACCCACCAGCCCTGATGTTAAAGTACGCTTGTTAACCACTCACCGGGCACGTCGCCGGCAGTAATAGCTATTAATGTGGTAACAACTAAGGGAATCGATCCCCCTGGTATAGTGGCGGGACACTTGAGACCGAGAATGAAACACTTTCTCTCAGAGCGTGTTAAACACTGGGGCATCCAATAAACTCACTATTTTATTGCTCTGCTGGTGTTATTGAGTGGCGTAAGTGTAGAGCGGAGGCGAGTGAAAAATCAATAGGAAAATTATCAAATACTAACTAAAATGTACAAAGCAGACGTGGTTATTTGTTTGAACGCAGGGAGGCATACAAGCATACGGCCCACCTGATGTAAAGCGGGTACCGTAGCCTATTAACGCTTGCGATATATTAAGTATCACGCGCGATGCCTCCTCTGCTGCTTACACAGCAACTCCTTGGGAGCCTACTGGTGACCTCACTCACACGCAGGAACACAACAACCCTCTAGGGAGTTGTTATTTGGCTGCGGTTTTTTGTGAGGTGGAGGTACCCAGAAGGGCTGTTTTGATGCGCCCTAATTCTCTTCCCCAAACGGGCTGCGAACTTCGAAATTCTTCCGTAAAAGATCTTGTCTTCCTGCGACCAAAAAATAAACAAAACGCGATACTTCCGTTAAAAATTGTTTAATTCAATGTGTAACAATCGCGAAAACCTAAGACAATACTAGCGATATACATTTTGGTAACACTAAAAATCGCTTCCAGTTTATATCTTAGCCACGTAGCACTTGACTGTGTACAACCCAACGCCACACAGCGAGGCTTGTGTTTCACGCGGCTCATGAAAAGCGACCTTACACCCACTTCACTCAAATTACTGTGATAAGAGGTTTACTGAAATTGAGTTATTCATTGTTATTCGAACCGTGATAGTCTATTGGATAAAGAACCGACCTAGTGAACAACAGGTAATCGGTTCGAATCCTGGCGTGTAATTATCACTTGCTCGGCGGTGAAAGGAAACATCGTGACGGAACCCGTATGTCCAAGAAATTATATTTCAAAAGACCTGCGACTAAGAACGATCTGGTTCTCCATCTAGGTTGCGGAGGTCTGACGGCAGTCGTTCCACGTAAAATTCAGTATCTTAGCCAAATCCTTAGGCTTAGGCAGCGGACCCGCCAATCCCACTGCATTAGGAAACGGGATACAATGAGAAGAAGAAGAGTTATTCATCGTTAATAAATGTCTAGAAAATGATGATGATGATGACATCGACAGCTGTCGTCGGGGTCGACTGCAGCTGTCGATATTACTGCGGTGCCCACTGCACTGCAATAGTGATGTTTATCTGAAGTATCGACGGTTGCCCCAAGTGGCGATGGCTGCAGTCCTATGTCGACAGCAAAATGCTATTTGTGTTTATTAGGGTTCCGTACCCAAAGGGTAAAACGGAACCCTATTACTGAGACTTCGCTGTCCGTCCGTCCGTCCGTCTGTCACCAGGCTGTATCTCACGAACCGTGATAGTTAGACAGTTGAAATTTCCACAGATGATGTATTTCTGTTGCCGCTATAACAACAAATACTAAAACATTGAATAACATAAACATTTAAGGGGGCTCCCATACAACAAACGTGATTTTTTTGCTCGTTTTTGCTCGATATTGATAACGGCAACAGGTACACACTTGAAATGTTCACAGAATATTTAGTTATATATTCACTTTAAGAATAAATAATTAAATTAAAATAAAACAAATATTTAAGAGGGGCTCCCATACAACAAACGTGATTTTTTTGCCGTTTATAGAGATAGTGGTACGGAACCCTTAGTGCGCGAAACCGACTCGCACTTAGCCGATTTTTATTTATACAACGTCAGGAGGCATACAAGCATACGGCCCACCTGACGGAAAGCGGTTACCATAGCCTATGAACGCTCGCAATACATTAAGTAGGTACAACTCGCGCGATGTCACCTCTGCTACCAGAACAGCAACTCCTTAGGAGCTTACTTGTGACCTCACTCCCACGCAGGAACACAACAAACCTTGATACACTTTGGCTGAAGTCTTCTATCTTTTTTCACAAAAATGAAGCTTTGTGTCTCCTTGATAAGACACCCCTACCAAACCATTACATACGCAGGATGATGACCACGTTGTGCATTTCCGACCACTTGGGCGGCTTCTTTAGAACTGTGTGCGTACACTTTGTCATTTTACTTGTTGTAGTGCTCTTCAATCATGAAATTCTTTTATTTCATATGTAAAGGGGATATTTCTGCGCCTTTTACCTGCGTATCATTTTTTTAAATTGCGTTACTCAGGTATTTATTTAAACAGTACTATGGCTTAACATTAATTGCATACATTTCCACACAATATCATACATACATATACACAAAAGAGATATTATACACAAACACTAGGTCCAGCAGTGACAGCACAGTGGATAAAGAACCAGCTTCTTGGCCAATTAATGCCCAGTTTGAATCCTGGCACCTACCACTAAATTCGTGTTTGTAATTATTACTTACTTTGCGGTGAAGAAAAACATGGTGGGAAAATTCGCAAGTCCAAAATATTACATGACCCACATAGGACAAACATTTGTGTGCATGAACATATTAATATATAACTGTTTGCTTAGGTCTGGGTGTCTCTATGGAGGGTTGTCGTGTTCCTGCGTGTGAGATCACCATTAAGCTCCTAAGGAGTTTGCTATGTTAGCAGCAGAGATGTCATGAGTGACACTTAATGTATCACAAGCGTTCATAGGCTACGGTAAGCGCTTTACATCAGATGGGCCGTATGCTCGTATGTATGACTCCTTCCGTTGTACAATAATAAGATATAGTACGACTGGCGACATTGCTTTCATCAAACCCCATTACATCGCCGTAGCAGGATATTAATGGATGCTGAGCCTAAAAGGAATGCGTGCTCTCAAGAAAATTGAAAAATGCCTCAGTGGGAGCTGTAATGAATCACCCTCCTTGAATCAGAGCCTTTCCAGAAATGATTACGTCAAAGACAGACAGATCTTTGGAACCGTGCGAAACTAAAATCTCTACTACAAACCTCTTTTTTTACACAAGGGAGGTATGCAAGCAAACAGCCCTCCTGATGTAAAGCTGTTTCCGTAACCTATGAACGCTTGCAATACATTCATGTTAACTCGCGCGAAGCCACCTCTGCTATTAATACAGCTACTCCTTAGGAGCTTAGTGGTGACCTCGCTCACCCGCAGGAACTAGGCCTCCCCTCTAGAGTGCCATTCGTCTCGATCCTGTGCCACCTGCATCCATCGACTCCATATAAACCACTTGAGGTCGTTGTTCCATCTAGTAGGGGGTCGTCCCATGCTGTGTATGCCAGGGACGCCGTTTGAGAACCTTTCTCCCCCAACGGTTGTCGGTTCTACGTACCACTGCCGCTTCAGATACGGCCTACCTCTCTTGAATATCGTATTGTCGGTCACGGTGGCTAGGTGGAGCTGTGAAGGTCGCTGTCGCCCGTAGCTGGACTGACGCAGTATGTGGAGGGAAGTTTGGACATAGATAAAATCGTTTCACCGACGTTCTAAAATGGGCAAAATCAGAATGTTTTAGAAAATATAACTGAAAGATGATGAACGGAAGAATGAATTGTGGAATGAAAGAGGATATGATGTATAAATGTGTTTGTTATAATTGTAATATTAGAAAATATTTTTTTTTTTGCATAGTAACTAAACGTGTACTAAAAAAAGCCTTGCCGTGCCTGCGAGTGAGTGAAGTCACGGTAAGCTCCCAAAGTGTTGCTGTGTAAGCAGCAGAGGAGGCATCGCGCGAGTGATACTTAATAATATATTGCTAGCGTTAATAGGCTACGGTACTCGATTTACATCAGGTGGGCCGTATGCTTGTATGCCTCCCGACGTAGTATAAAAATATATATATATTATAAGCCGAGAAGAAAAACAAAAGAAACGAGTGATTGAAGTCGCAGAGTGCCGGTTGTAAGGTAATGAAATGACAATAGACACGGTTACCGAGCTACCTAATAAAGTCAAAACATAAACAAACAACCGCAAAAACAATATGCAACAATATGCAAATGATGTTAATGTATTCAGAATAATTCTGAGTCACAAACAAATGGAAACGAAAACGACAAAATATACACACTTATTGTGTTACCAAGCAAAAACATTAAAGCCAAATAATAACCTGCCAACACTATCTCTTACTGATTTAAAGCTGTATGACTAAGGCAGATGATTGACTCATAAAAATGTAAAACATGTCGACCCACCTTTGAACCAAGAAAGGCTTCGTTTCTAGGGTTCCGTACCTCAAAGAGAAAAACTTTGTTGTCAGTCTGTCTGTCAGATTTTTTTTTAACAACGTCGTAAGGCAACAGACAGAGCCTGATGCAAAGTGGTTACAGTAGCATATAAACGCTTGTAATACAGGAAGTAACACTCGCGTGTTGCCACCCCTGCCGCTAACTCAAGAACTCCTTAGCAGCATACTGGTAACCTCACTCACTCATAGGAAAACAACAACGCACCAGAGAGTTGTTGTTTGGCTCGAGTTTTCTGTTAGGTGGACACACTTATTGTGTTACCAAGCAAAAACATTAAAACCAAATAATAACCTGCCAACACTATCTCTTACTGATTTAAAGCTGTATGACTAAGGCAGATGATTGACTCATAAAAATGTAAAGCATGTCGACCCACCTTTGAACGAAGAAAGGCTTCGTTTCTAGGGTTCCGTACCCCAAAGAGAAAAACTTTGTTGTCAGTCTGTCTGTCTCTCTGTCAAGATCCTCTTTCTTAAGGACGGGTGGAGCTAGTGCGTGTGTGCATACATATTTGTGTATAATTAATAATATGTAGGAAAGTATACTTATCTCTTATATTTATTATCTTTGAGGCTAGGTGCAAGATAGAATGGACGAGTGTATATGTATCTATCTACTTAACTTCACGCCAAATCCCTCGCAGGATAGGCAGAGAAAACCCAGCGCCACGTGATTCGGTGTTTACACACCTCACTCGCTTCATTAACATTCATTGCTCTTCTCATGCACGCAGGTAGGTAAGTATTGGCCTTCCTCGGTTCCTACATCCATCCACTTTTGCGTTGTATATCTGCTTCGTCATTCTTTCATCCTGCATTCTTTCTACATGTCCAATCCGGAGCATGCCTCTTCTTATTTTAACACCGACGCTCTCTTCCTGACCAATGGGCGAGTGTGTTACTGCTAATCTACTTTAATACTAATTAAAAATAAAACTATATGCGCCGGTCTTCTTCTGTTGATGTCAACACGTTCCACGTGTACAGTAATTAACTTTTGTAACAGAGAAACGGATCCCTCCCTACACAGGCACATTTGTGTCGTAAACTGTAAATGCTATCTATCGATAACTTCACGCCAAATCCCTTACGGGGTAGGCAGAGCGTACCGAGCGCCACATGACTCGATCCTTAAATACCTCACTCGCTTCTTTAACATTCATTGCTCTTCTCATGCACGCTCGCCGGTTTCTACGGCTCCTGACATCACCTTCCGATAGAACACGATTAATTTGGTCATGGTAGGTAAGTCTTGGCCTTCCTCGGCTCCTGCATCCTTCCACTTTTGCATTGTATATCTGCTTCGTCATTCTTTCATCCTGCATTCTTTTTACATGTTCGAACCAAAACGGAGCGTGCCTCCTAATGTAAATGCATTTTATGTATTTATGTAAAATAGATTTATTTTATATTATTAAAATATTGAGATGACACAACAATAAAAGATTATTTTTCTCAAAATAACAGAAGAACAAAGAACTCGACACCACTGTCATATTCAAATATTGTAACCGGCCAGTCGACATTGCAACTCTTTCAATTTCAACCTACCTTCTTTTACAACAGTTTACAAAGCTGCGCAGATATCACGCTGACATATCAAATTTGATACCCGGCACGCCGTCGATTCGTTATCATATTTTGTGCGAAAAGTCCGGCGCTGAGGACCAGAAAGCAATAATAAGGGAGAATAGAGTCATTTGACCCTCGGATCGTATTTATGACCGCGATTTATCCCGTCTAAGTGAAGTAATCGCTTAGCAATTTCTTTGGCCTCTGCAATTTGGATGAATATTTGTTTCAATGCTTTATGCTCGAAAAATAAAGAGCTATTTTGTAGCAGCTGTTTTGCTTCACTTTTTCGTTTGAAGATACCGTTCTCGTCTGAAAGAATAGTGCTTAAGATAGTGCAGTAAAGTTATTGTACTTTATCGACATCGACATTGTACAGTTGAGTGCACAACGAGCTTTTCGTTTTGACCTTTGTACCATTTTTATGATGAACGCTATAAGAGTTACAATTAAACTTCGAGTGCTAAACGCGATCTAACAACTCCCTGGAAGGTTGTGTTCCTGAGAGTGAATGAGGTCACCAGTACGCTCCTATGGAGTTGAACTGTGTTGTCAGCAGAGGTGGCGCGAGTGATACGTAACGTATTGTATGCGTTCATGGGCTACGATAAGCGCTTTACATCGGGTCGGCCGTATGATTTTTGTAGGCAGTTTTTATTTGGCTGCGGATTTCTGTGAGGCGGAGGTACTTCCCCATGCGGGCTGCTTTGACACACCCCTAACCTCTCTTAAAGCTTTTTGTTATACTATAGTTTGAACTGCCTACTGAAGTGCTTTGTGTAACATTTGTGTGAACATTCCACAATCACTCCATCACTCCATAACATCAATATTCCAGACACGGCCTCCACTTAAATGTCAGTGGAAACAAAACGATTTTTGGCCAGCAATATACTCGACATATTATCGTGAAAGCAAGGTTCTAATGCGAATTTATGAGGTTCGATATATGTACGGAAGGTAGTCTAAGAGACGACTGTAAAAAAAACGTTTCAAAAAATATCTCGATAGCGTCGTTGCGCGTGTCGGTAATCGAGCACAGCCATGGATGGATTTAAACACGTCACAGACGAAGCTATAATATATCGTAATATAACATGCTGTCTCGCTCTAAATATATGTCGCAGAGGTAGCAACACCATATTGAGAAGCCCGGAAGAAATCAATCCCCGTGATGCTAGTTTTAATAATAACGGATCAAAATGTCAAGTCGGCGCTTGGGTGGAATCGACATCGTTGGATTGGCAACACCGGTTGTGTTTGTTATGGTTTGCTCGAAATGTCGATTGTTGTCAGTTGTCAAAAACGTCAAGATGAGAGACCGTCATTGAAAGCGGCATTACGAATCGAGCAATGGAGCCAATCGGACGTGTCGCGTCCACTGCATTTTGAATCCGTTGTAATCTACGATCTGAGCATAACTTTTGTTAAAGTTACTTTTGTAATTGGCTGATTAAATATTGAGAAGATTAACTACGCTGGTATTTCGCTTTATTCGCGATGAACAACGAGCCACCTGACGACCATTACATCCACGTTGCGACATATGAAACAAGGTGAATATGTATTTTCCCTGTTTCAGCGTGTTCCATACATACAGAGAAAGAAAACATGTTATCTTACGATCTATTATAACTGCGTCTGTGGCGGGCTTTAGTCTTGAGTTCTTCCGAGATTTTTTTTTAATAACGTCGTAAGGCAACGGACAGAGCCTGATGCAAAGTGGTTACAGTAGCATATAAACGCTTGTAATACAGGAAGTAACACTCGCGTGTTGCCACCCCTGCCGCTAACTCAAGAACTCCTTAGCAGTATACTGGTAACCTCACTTACTCATAGGAAAACAACAACGCACCAGAGAGTTGTTGTTTGGCTCGAGTTTTCTGTGAGGTGGAGGTACTGCTTCCTACCTCTCTTAAAAATATCAGAACATGGTTATGCACACAAATGTTTGTCCTGTGTATAGTAGTAGAATATAGAGAGGCCTAAAGCACACGGTTAAATGAATTTAAACTTTAAAGTAGTTATCATAGCTTATGAACGCTATCAATATATAAAGTATCGCGCGTGGGAAGTGAAAGTACTTACCCAGACGAACTGCATCGATGCGCCCTGCCTCTCTTATAAACACCCAGACCAAGACAAACAGACATACATGTCCACAAAGTTTGTCCTGTGTGGGAATCAAACAATATCCTTGGTGTTAGAGTAACGTTATTAAACACTCCATCAACGGGCTCGTCATAGTTCATAGAAGTCTGGACCTCACAATGTATGAAAAGCCTTAATTTTCCTTCCACTGTTAGAGGAAAGCTGTAAAGTTACACGGTGTTTTTTTTTATACTACGTCGGGAGGCATACAAGCATACGGCCCACCTGATGTAAAGCGGGTACCGTAGCCTTTTAACGCTTGCGATATATTAATTATCTCTGCTGCTTACACAGCAACTCCTTGGGAGCTTACTGGTGACCTCACTCACACGCAGGAACACAACAACCCTCTAGCGAGTTGTTATTTGGCTCCGATTTTCTATGAGGTGGAGGTACTTCCCCAGACGGGCTGCTTTGATGCGCCCTACCTCTCTTAAAACATCCAGACCAAGACAAACAGACATGTTCATGCGCACAAATGTTTGCCTTGTGTGGGAATCGAACCCACGAGCGTTGGTGTCAAAGTCGCATCATTCACGACTGAGCCACCGAGCTCGTCAAATGGTGTTCATAAAGTCTCTCAATTTTTGACGTAGGTACATGTAACATGTATGATGCTCGGCTAATTGGTCATATTGAGTAATGTGACGCATTTGAGTTACGTTTTCTCGTCACGTCCCACGAGTTTTATTGGCGGCGACCGACTGCGCGCTACCAAAACAATCCAATGAAGTAGCCGACGTCACTCGATTGCGACGGGAGCATAGAGTATGCGACATGCGGCATGCCTCATTAAACAGTTGATAATTAATTGCTCGATAGATAGTTCTAAAGGCAAACGTATCAACTACTGTTTTATAAATTTAAACTTTGCAAGATTGTAACCACAAACCAAATTGATGGCGCATAAAGGCATCCCTCACTCACCAAATTGTAGAGATTCGAGTTGTTAAACATCTTAGCGAGCCCGTTGAGCAATGGGAGGTTGTCGAGCTCGGTGAACCAGTGGTTAATAACGCTACTTTGACAACAACGCTTCTAGGTTCGATTCGTAAACAGGACAAACATTTGAGTGCACAAACATATCTGTTTCTCTTGGTCTGGGTGTGTTTTAAGAGAGGTAGGGCGCATCAAGGCCGTCTGGGACAGTACCTCCCCCTTAAAGAAAACCGCAGCTAAATAACAAATCTCTGGAGGGTTGTTGTGTTAAGTAAGCTCTGAAGCGTTTCCAAGACGTACAATCTAATCCACTTGCTCCAACACTATATCATCAACCGTAATTCTCGTTCGTTCTGGTTGCCTTTCTTTCAAATACCATTATCTTGGTTTTCTTCGCAATACCTGTCGTCCGTCACGAACGTCACGGTTTTCTGTCAGGTGGAGGTACTTACCTAAACGGCTGCTTTGACGCGCCCTACCTACGTTAAAAGCACTCAAACACACGAACAGACATATTCATTCATGCACAAAAATGTTTGTCCTGTGTGGGAAACGAACCCACAAGCGTTGGTGTCAACGTAGGGTTGCTAAGCACTGCGCCACTGAGCTAGTCAAATATTATCACCCCAAGCTCCTTGCGTGGTGGGCAGAGAGTGTCACTTTCTTATACACACTCGCTTCTTTAACATAGCTCTATTTATACACATACACCGATTTCAAGGTATCCTGGGATCGTCAGCTTCAGATATGACTTCACCTATAACGACCAATTTGGTAATGGTGAGTCTTCGCCTTCCAAAGCTCGTACATCCTTACACTTTTGCGTTGCACATAAAAATACAGAAAGACCGAATGATGGAAAGGAAAAGGTCTTCATTCCTTTCTCCTATATTATTATCTATACAGATAAATAAAATTGGAGTGTCTGTTTGTAATATTAAAATAACCGCTTTTTACTAAATGCCGTCTGTCTGTTTGTTCCGGCTAATCTCTGAAACGGCTGGACCGATTTTGACGGGACTTGCACTGGTACATAGACGACTGTTCAGAGCACAATATAGGGTACTTTTTATCCCGTAAATATTTAGGGTTCCTGCGTAAAATATGAAAAACTGTTAAAATTAGGGGGAAATATAAATAATCCCTTCGGAGGTGCGGTTCACAAAATAGAAGAATTTCATTAAAATTAGCATAGGTATTTCTATACGCGAAATACAGAATTAATAAGTTATAATAAACTCTGCGAACTGAACAATAACTTTTTTGTTAAATTCCACGCGGACGAAGTCGCAGGCACAGCTAGTCTACTAAATAAAGTATTAAAAAAATTCGGTGAGCAGCGATAGATGGTCCCCGGTTCGAATCCCAGCATGTACCACTAAATTCGCGTTTTAGGATTTATGTACATATTTGTAATCACCACCAGCTCGATGGTGAAGAAAAACACCGTGAGGAATTCCGCACGCCCAAAAATTATATTTCGAAAAACGTGGGACCTAACTTAAGAAAGATCTCGTTTTTGCCCTCGGCAGTCGCTCCAAGTAAAAATCAATATCTTCGCTATATCCTCAGGCTGATGCAGACCCCGCAATCCTAATAGAACACAGAACTTATAATATAGAGGAGATTAGGAAACGAGCAAGACCAAAACTAACGTACCATGGTACCATTTTAGAAGAGATTTTGCTTCCCTTTGTGTGTTCTACCGGCTGTATAATGGGTTGTGTTCTGAGGAGTTGTTCGACATTATACCAACAGCCTCGTTTTACAATCGCACAGCTCGCCGGCGGCTGGGAGTTCATCCGCACACACTGGAACCGCAATGGTCGCGCACTGTGCGCTTCACGAGAAGTTTTCTACCGAGATCTATTAAGTTGTGGAATGAGCTCCCTGCCAAGGTCTTCCCAAGGGACTACTGTATGGGGTTCTTCAAGAAAGGCGTGAAGAGGTTCTTACAGGGTCGGCAACGCAAGAGTGACACCCCTGGTGTTGCAAATGCCCATAGGCTACGGTAACTGCTTACCATCAGGCAGGCCGTACGCTTGTATGCCACTTTAGTGGTATAAAAAAAAATGGCTAAATTGATCAGAAGGTGATGTCAAGAGTCCTAGAATGCACGCTCGCCGGTGTGTATGAAAAGAGTTATGAATGTTAAAGAAGCGAGTGAAGTGTGTAAGGACCGCGTCTTATGGCGCACGGTTCTAACTGCCTACCCCGCAAGTGATATGGCATGAAGTTATAGATAGGAAACAAGATAACGTTATGACGAAGTTTGTACGTAACAAGATGTTAGACGACAAATGTAATAATGTAAACCAGTCACTTAAATTCCCCTTCCAGGAACGAGACTAACATATACCTACACTCAACCGCTTCAATGCTACAAATGTTGAGAACCTCGAGTTTAATAACCATCATTAAAATGCTTGTAAAGCACTGTGTAATATTTAGAAAGTGAAAAACTTGAATTTGCGTTGAATTTTGACTTGACAAAAGCTTCGAGTAAAAAGTTGATTAACCCATTCAAACACCACGTCAATTATAATGTGAGAAATTGTATTTTCTTCGATTATATGACGTTCACGTACAAAGGCCCACCTGTATAGTGGTTTCCGTTGCCTACGACACTTGCAATGCAGAGTATAGCTCGCGCAATGCCGCCTCTGCTGCTAACACAGCAACTCGTTAGGAGCTTACTGATAAACGACCCTCCAGTGAGTTTTTATTTGGCTGTGGTTTTCTGTGAGGTACATATTTCTCCAGTCGGATGATTTACGCCCTAAAAAGGCGGCAGGTAAAGCAACGTCGACCGCAGGCTGTCAATGGATGGGTTTACGTATCTCGAGCTTCGAAGGCCACGTTAAGCAGTCGGTCCCGGCTGTTCTCGGCAGACGACAGTCGTTAAGCTAAGTCAATGGCCTTAGGGCGGCACGAAAACACTGGCCTTCACCAATCCACAGTTGAGCAGCGTGGCGGAGTATGCTCTTCGGTTTAAGGGAGACATGTATCCCTGCAGTGGGGTGAGTTAAGGTTGGTGTAGTGTTGTCAACCATATCTATATACACTCTTGCACGATACGCTTCTTTCGTAAATCTTTTGTCATTCCATGACCAAGCTATCTCTATTCTATCCTTTTAAATTTTTCACTGTTCTTGCAAATAATTATTTCAAATGATATTACAAGTTAAGGCGACGCCCTCAGTTATGCATATTAGGATAGATATCCATATTCATGTCCACGGCCGTAAACCTTATTTGCACATAACACAGTTTCAGAAATGACGGTTATGTCGTCACGCGTTGAATTCAAATTTAAAACAAGGACACACAAACAATTCCATGCGAGTACTATCTCCGTATTTTTTTATATAAGTCAGGACAAAGTCAAGCATACGACTCATCTGACCAAAGTGATTATCGCAGCCTATTAACGTTTACACGCTACGCTCGCGCAATGTCACCTCTGCTGCTTACACAGCAACTCTTTAGGAGTTTACTGGTGACGTCGCTCACACACAGGGACAAAGCCACTTTTCGGGAAGTCGTTATTTGGCTGAGGTTTTCTGTAAGATGGAGATACTTCGCCAGACGGGCTGCTTTGACGCGCCTTACATCTTTTACAAACACTCAGAGAAAGCGTCCGTAGGCTACGGTAACCGCTTTACATTGTATAATAAAAAGACAGGCAAAAATTATAAAAAAAATGGCTCGTCTTCCAGCTGTAAAGTACAGCTGTCGGGTAATTTGGGTTGGATGTCGATAAACTCATATAGTTAATTTAGGAACATCACTAAACTTCTGCACACGGCTTTGCCAAATGCCCTACGCAGCATCCTGTTTCAAGAATACCGTACAAGAGTATCGTAGAAGTATTGAACTTTTAGGAGTTTATTTGACTCCTTGGAACTTGAATATAAAGGGCCTGTGTATGCAGATTTTTTTTTGGTACGATCAAATATTACAATAACAAAGAATAAATTATGGCATAGAGTGCATAAAAGTAAAATAAATGCGGTCGAGATGCGAGACCTCGATCGCAATGATGATGTAAAAATGATGGTTGGACTGAAAGAGAGTGACGGTGTTAAAAAAAGACATGCTCGGTTGATTTGGACATGTAGAAAGAACGCAGGATGAATGAATTGCGAAATTGAAGGACATAGAATTCGAGAGCGATCAAGACTCCCTTACCATGACCAAATTGATTTAATAGAAAGTGTTGGTAAGAGTCCTAGAAACAGGCGAGTGTGCAAAAGATATATGAATGTGAAAGAAGCGAGTGGAGTGTGCAGCAACCGTGTCATACGGCGCTCGGTTCTCTCTCGGCTTATCCCGCAAAGGACCGGGCGTGAAGATATACACACTAACTGAAGTACAACACCTACAACAAGCGTGCGTTACGATAATACAAACCAGTCCGTAGGTTCATCCCTCATGAGTCATAACTCATAAGTGACAAACACTGGTCAGAATACACAGCTCAAGGACAGGTTAAGGGTATACTAACCACGACCGTATATTCGTCCATATAATATGGACAATCCTGTACGATTATGATGTTTTTTCTTTGTGATATTCGTAGAATTAATTCCTAGTCTTACTTCTTCATCTTCTTCTTCCTATCGTAATCCCGTTTTCTAATCCTAAGCTAATCTAAAGACTTTGTGAGAGGACTAATTTAGCCATGATGCAACCGCCGTCAGACCTCAAAACCCAACGGGCAGACCAGACCTCTCTTAGGTTAGACCATACGCATTTTTGAAATATAATTTCTTGGACGTGCGGGTTTCCTCACGATGTCTCCTATTACCGCCGAGCAAGTCATTATTACAAATATGAATATTAAATACGAATTTAGAATAAGTACACGCAGACACCAGACCAGTACATGACTGATTCGAATCAAGAACCAATAGATTATTAGGCTGGTACTTTATATACCTATTATGCTATCCACGCTTTAATTGTAACTTGTGTCATTGTTTAGTTAAAATGGGAGTCATTAATGCCAGAGTGATTGACCTGCCACAGATTCGTCAATCCCCAACTGCAGTGTTACTATAATAACCGTATTGCATGTCGATAAACTCGTATAGTTATTTCAGGAACGTCACTAAAATTTCTATTTGCACACGGCTTTGACAAATGACTACGCAGCGACCTGTTTCGAGAATTTGAATGTTGTGGAAACATCGAATAAATTGTCCATACTAGTGTTTTTTTATACAACGTCGGGAGGCATACAAGCATACGGCCCACCTGATGTAAAGCGGTTACCGTCTCCTAAGGAAGTACCTCCAGGTACTTCCCCAGACGGGTTGCTTTGATGCGCCCTACCTCTCTTCAAACATCCAGACCAAGACAAACGAAATGTTCATGCACACAAATGTTTACCCTGTGTGGGAATCGAACCGTTGGTGTTAAAGTCGTGTTATTTACGACTGCGCCACCGAGCTCGTCACAAAGGGTCGGGCATTTTTTTTTTTTACAACGTCGGAAGGCATACAAGCATACGGCCCACCTAAATTAAGCGGTTACGATATACTGATGTAAAACGCTTGCAATACACTAAGTATCACTCGCGCGGTGCCACCTCTGATGCTAACACCGCAACTCCACAGGAGCTTACTGGTGACTTCACTCACACGCAGAATCGTTAAGATTCTCCTCCCTCCAGGGAGTTGTTATTTGGCTGCGGTTTTATATGAGGTGGAGATACTTCCCCAGACGGACTGCTTTGATGCGCTCTACCTCTCTTAAAAACACCCAGACCAAGATAAACAGACATGTTCATGCACACAACTGTTTGTCGTGTGTCGAAATCGAACCCAAAAGCGTTGGTGTCGAAGTAATGTAACAGCGCGTTTCGGCCACCGAGCTCATCAAAAGCTGATTGGCTCAGCAGCCGCCATCTCAGGGTCGGGCAAGTGAAGTTGTGTTGTGTCGGCGTGGAGGTACTTCCTCAGACGGGCTGCTTTGATGCGCCCTACCTCTCCTGAATGCTGCGCAATCGGACGACAATTTCGATGCAGTGGTACCAAATGCACAAAAACCCCATCGTAACTTAAATTTAGCAAGCCAGCGCGCAGTCGTAATCCTGCTCGTCTGTATGGACCCTTAGATGTCAAATCCAACACCAAGTGCCCGAAGCTAGCAAACTATATATTCTGTCGTGAGCCCTATTGACCTCGTTGAAGTTAATACCTTTCTACCCTTTATGAAGCTAAAGCCTACCCATGTACCCAGAGTTCTGCTCGCGGTGTACCCTACAACGATCGACGAATAAAGCCGTCCATTAGGACTGTACCCACTTACAATCAGGCGGGTCGTACGCTTCTATGCCAAATTCATGAAACAAAAAGATGGAATTGTGTTATTTTTATTTTGTGTTTTTTTAATTTAAATAAAGAATCATTTCTATACTTAAAATGATTCTTGTTTTTTTCATTAATTTTAACAGCTGGCGAAGCTTCGCGGAGACGAGGAAGACCGAGGCCAATTTGACGAAATTGATTGTATTTTATCAGTAGATGATATCAAGAGCCCTAGGAACCGGCAAGCATGCACGAGAAGGGCTATGAATGTTAAAGAAACGAGTGAGGTATGTAAGGACCGACTTATGTGACGCTCGGTTCCCTCTGCCTACCCCGCAAGGGTATAGATAGAAGTCAGAAGAGCTGATGAAAAACAATAAAACTCAGTCTTTGTATTCAAATTGCCTTCGAAACTTTATTCACATCACGTCAAATAAAATTGCATTGTTTTGTAATTTAAAATGGCGTCCATTTCAGGCCAATCACACATCTCGAGTGACTTAATTCAATACAATAGAGATGCGTTTGCAACATAACTGGATAATAAATCATATTTTTGGTGTTCATAAAATCCGTGACAAAATCACTGATGTACATCGTGTGACGAAACTTCTGACATTTAAATCAAGACCTTCGACCTTAGACGAGCTAGTGGGCACTGCCCACTAAGTAAGACTACTTTGACACCAGCGCTCGCGAGTTCGATTCCCATAAAGGACATACATTTGTATGTATTAACATGCCAGTTTGTCTTGTTCTGGGTGTTTTCTATGTATCATGAGTATGCATTTACAAAAAAAAAGCGTTTACGTAAGTTTATCGTCAGCCCGTCTGGGGAAGTACCTGCATTTCACCGAAAACCGCAGCCAAATAACAACTCCCTAGAGTATTGTTATATTCCTGCGAGTGAGTGAGTCACCAACAAGCTACTAAAAAGTTGCTGGAGTTGGCATCGCGAGTGATACTTAATGTATTATAAGCATTCATAGACTACGGTAACCGCATCAGATGAGCCGTATATTTGTCTCTTGACTATGCACAAAAAAGGACCTGTCAAGTGCGAGTCGGTCTCGCGTACGACGGTTCCTTGGATCGTGAAACTAAGCATGTTTGTGTGGGGACGTCTTTTAACTTCTAATAATCTGTTCTATGTAGTAGTAGTTGCGATATACAGAATATACAGAACTCACTCACTCGCAGAAACACAACAACCTTCCTGTGTGGCTGCGATTTTCTGGGAAATAGAGGTACATGCCCAGACGGGCTAGTTTAATGCGTGTTGATCCGCGAACTAGCCAATAAGCGCTGGCCGTTCTACTTTGCCAAACAACTCGTAGCGATGAATTAAGTTACTACGTACTATCGGCTCTCCATAGGTTGTTCCCTTCATGCACAAAATAGATAAAGCCAATCTATAAGCAGTCTGCTGTCGATGTTGCTTGGCCTGCGTGTTCGATTACAGTATGACGCGCAACGACGCCATCAAGCTTGCGGCAAATGCTCTATTTCAGACAAGGCAATAAAGACATAGCTACCGCCCGCCGGTGGCACCATAATAAATAAACCGAGCGTTAAGTAAACGACCGTTTGTTTGTTGGCAAACATTCAACGTCTTTCACTCAACTCCACTCATGTTTAGTGCGGAGCGGATCGTTAATTACTCACTCTTTGTTTTAACTCTGCTTAATAGTACTATCCTATGTAAGGAAAGTATTAGTAACGTGCGTGTTTCGTACTGATACAGACTTAGTAATAGTCTGTTGGTACGGAACCCTAAGGAAGACATTGGTTTAACTATTTTATGCTATATCTATTATATGTAGAGACACAAGTGAGTTTTTTTTATACTACGTCGGGAGGCATACAAGCATACGGCCCACCTGATGTAAAGCGGGTACCGTAGCCTATTAACGTTTGCGATATATTAAGTATCACTCGCGCGATGCGTCCTCTGCTGCTTACACAGCAACTCCTTGGGAGCTTACTGGTGACCTCACTTACACGCAGGAACACAACAACCATCTATGGAGTTGTTATTTGGCTGCGGTTTCCTGTGAGGTGGAGGTACTTCCCCAGACGGGCTGCTTTGATGCGCCCTACTTCTCTTAAGACATCCAGACCAAGACAAACAGCCATGTTCATGCACACAAATGTTTGCCTTGTGTGAGAATCGAACCCACGAGCGCTGGTGTGAAAGTCGCGTCATTCACGACTGAGCCACCGAGCTCGTCAAAAAGTGCAGGAAATAGCGTGAGTGGAGTGTTGGGTAAACTGCTAGACCGCCGAAATCTAAGCCAGAAGGCATAGCTCGCTATACACAACGCGGTGCTAATCCCAACGCTAACTGGTGGAGTTAGACCTGGGTATGGCAGAGAGAGCATGAAAGTAGAATAAATGCGGTCGAATGCGAGCATTGCGAAAAATTTGTGGCATAACGCTTGCTGACCGCGTTCGAAATGATGACGTACGAAAGAGAGTTGGTCTGAAAGAGAGTGTCGGTGTTAAGATAAGAAAGGGCATGCTTCGTTGGTTCGGACATGTCGAAAGAATGCAAGATGAAAGAACGACAAAACAAATATACAATGCGAAAGTGGAAGGATGTAGGAGCCGAGGAAGACCAAGACTAACCTAGCATGACCAAATTGGTCGTGTTTTATCAGAAGGTGATGTCAGGAGCATTAGAAACCGGCTAGCGTGCATGAGTAAGGACCGCGTCTTATGGCGCTCGGTTCTCTCTGCCTACCCCGCAAGGGACCTGGCGTGAAGATATACATACATACATATTATATGTAAATGGTTTGAGATGTTTTGTAAACAAGTCAAATGTAAACCAAAACAAATAACTCGGTGAAAAAAGAAATCATTCACTACCAGTTATAATAACAAAGATACGTAAGTTAGTTAAAAAATCGGCCAAGTGCGAGTGGGACTCGCGCTTGGGCGATTTTTTAACTAAAGGGTTTAAAGGAAGGGTTCCGTACCATTATCTATAAAAAGGCAAAAAAATCACGTTTGTTGTATGGGAACCCACTTAAATATTTATTTTTCGAGTTCGACGAGCTCGGTGGCGCAGTGGTGAAACACGTTGTTACGCTACTTTGACACCAACGCTCGTGGGTTCGATTCCCACACAGTACAAACATTTGTGTGCATGAACATGTCTGTTTGTCTTGGTCTGGATATTTTCTATGTATAATAAGTATGTATTTACAAACAAAAATGTATTTACGTATGTTTATCAGTTGTCTAGTACCCATAACACAAGCTTCGCTTACTTTGGGGCTGGATGGCGCTGTGTAATTTGTCGGACAATATTTATTTATTTATTTTATTCTATTTTTTAGTATTTGTTGTTATAGCGGCAACATAAATACTTACATCATCTGTGAAAATGTCAACTGTCTAACTATCACGGTTCAAGAGATACAGCCTGGTGACAGACGGACGGACGGACGGACAGCGGAGCCTCATTAATAGGGTTCCGTTTTAGCCTTTGGGTACGGAACCCTAAAAATACCGATCATCATCAGACGATTAATCGAAAATGTTACGTAATTACTCCACTGATATATAATATAATAATATAATATTACGAATAATGATAGTTATGCTCCAAATCTCATTTTAATAGCCCAATAATTTCCAACACATTCGCAATAGTCCCAATACCTGCCATGACCTGTTCATGGGCATATTATCCCATTAATATCCTCTGAAGCAGGTCACGGCGGGTATAATACTATACATTGTTCTTTTCAAAGGGGCCTCTACACGTTGGATTCAAATCTCCGCGCACGCCTATCAAATGACCGGGATTAAAACCCGTGAAATAATTTAATAATAATATATTTATTTCTTTTTTACATTTTTCGTCTTATACTAGATGTTGGAGCCCCCTTTTAAGCAAAATTATGCCTGTGCCAGGCATATTTTTTCTTAAAAAGGGAAAAACGTTAACGTAAAAAAACGGGGTAACTTTAAGAAGAAGAAGAAGTTCATACAATGTCATCGGTT
Organism: Pyralis farinalis; assembly: GCA_947507595.1. Taxonomy (NCBI): domain Eukaryota; kingdom Metazoa; phylum Arthropoda; class Insecta; order Lepidoptera; family Pyralidae; genus Pyralis; species Pyralis farinalis. The sequence continues at coordinate 31,709,463 of OX382269.1, read as the reverse complement.
CTTCCTGTATTCATCGATAGCAATACTCCTGTAATTCGATGAGTCGTTACTCGTTACTAATTCAACCAAACACAAGAACCAACCAGCGGGAATTGGCTAGTCAATACAAATTCAATCTTATTTGTAGGAGTCGTACTAAAAGCGTCTAAGCAGTTACAATTATTACACACAATTAGTACGATTCAGTCACAGTTAAGTTCACTGTGGGGTTACTGTACAGTTAACGCCTACTGGTTTCACTGTCGACCACGCGAAGGTCAAGTTCATAATGTCAAGGACGAAATAGTGGAATGGATGTTGAGAACTTGATATTGTAAAATTTTGAGGGTTTATACCACAAAAATGGGATACGAAATTCTTACATTTACAATAAAATAAACGTAAAGGTGGTACCACACCGGGAACGTTCGCCAGCAATGCAACAATCCAAGATCCGATTTGGAGCATTCGCAACGGAATTAGATGTTTTTACAATGCCTGACCAAGCGGTCAAAATGTTGAACGCGGCAATATTAATTCGACTACAATATTTACTTAAAAACTCAAAATGAGTGATATTGGTGATAATATCGCTTCCATTCAGTTTCTATAATAACAAAATATGTTATTAAGTATATCGACAACTTAAAGACCAAAGAAAATTCTGTTTTACCCTGTGGGTCGTGGAGATCTTACGGCAGTCGCTCCTTGTAAAAATCAGTCAATCAATCTTGGCTAAATCCTTAGCTTAGATAACGGACTCCACTAATCCCAATTGATTAGAAAACGGGATAACGCTAGGGTAAAAAAGAAGATTATTAAGTATATCGACAATTCAAAAGCGACTTGGAATCACGTCATAAAGCTACAAATAGTTTTTTTTACATGTGCAATCGAATGGTCATACACATGTAATTAGATAATCCAACTCATTTTTGATCCAAACAATTGGCTGCTAATAAGCCCTCGACCGGGACAAGGGTCGTCGACCGCGGCGGGAAATGGGTGCCCAGCCCACGCAGTGCCGATTGTGTTCATACCTTAACGTCTTACTATGGAAAAGGTTAAACCATAGATAACAGGGTTAAACCATCATTGCTCGATGATGATAACGCCGCCAGTGTGGAGTTCGGAATTGGGTGTGGAATGCGCATAGAAATTCGATGAGCGTAACAACAGCAATAAAGATGAGCGGTAATAGAATATAAATAAATAAAATATTGTTGGACAGATTACACAGCGCCATCTAGCCCCAAAGTAAGCGAAAGTTGTGTTATGGGTACTAGATGGGCCTTTTGTATTTATTTTGGAAATAAATAAATTTATTGTATATCTTCACGCCAGGTCCCTTGCGGGGTAGGCAGAGAGAACCGAGCGCCATAAGACGCGGTCCTTACACACTTCACTCGCTTCTTTCACATTCATAGCTCTTTTCATGCACGCTCGCCGGTTCCTAAGGCTCCTGACATCACCTTCTGATAAAACACGACCAATTTGGTCATGGTAGGTTAGTCTTGGTCTTCCTCGGCTCCTACATCCTTCCACTTTCGCATTGTATATCTGTTTCGTCATTCTTTCATCTTGCATTCTTTCTACATGTCCGAACCAACGGAGCATGCCCTTTCTTATCTTAACACCGACACTCTCTTTCAGTCCAACTCTCTTTCGTACGTCATCATTTCGAACGCGGTCAGCAAGCGTTATGCCACAAATTTTTCGCAGTTCGTTATGCAATAAATTTATTTATTATTATTATTATGTAGGTAACTGATAAGCATACGTAAAACATTTTTTTTTTGTAAATATATATTTATGATACATAGAAAACACCCAGACATGATCATGCACGACAACAAATGTTTGTCCTGTGTGGGAATCGAACCTACGAGCATTAGTGTCAAAGTAGCGTTACTAACCACTGCGCCACCGATCTCCTCAAAACATTCAGCATTCTAGGATTAAAGTACAGAAACCTATTACTATTGCTCCTTTGGGCGGGAAGCACCTGAATAAGCTAGGACCATGCGATTCGGTACAGAGGCGAGCTGTGAGAATTGTCGATAGCGTTACCCCGTTTCCTAATCCATTAGGAAAAATAGGCGGGGTACGCTACCTAAGCCTAAGAATTAAGCGCACAAACTGATTTTTAACAGACTTCAAAAAAGGGAAGTGGTTATCAATTCGGTTGTGTTTTATTTTAGGTTTGTTACTCCAGAACTCCGTCAATTATAAACCGATTTGATTTTTTTTAATCGAAAGGATATAACTTCGGATTGGTCCCATAGAAATTTTATCAAAATCGATTTAGTACTTTGGTTTTTAAATATCAATAACTGGAAAAAATATGTGATTCAGTAGTGCTCACTGTCACAATTTTTTTATACCACTAATATGGCAAACAAGCGTACGTCCTACCTGATGATTAGCAGTTACCGTAACATATGGACATACGCAACACCAGGGGCGGTACTCATTTTTACGATTAGGTACGATTGTACAACGGGCTGCGTTCCGAAGAATTGTTCGCCGATGCGACAGCTTCGTTTTACAACTGCACCGGTCGTCAACGGAAAGGAGTTAGCACTATAGGTTCTTCCTTCCTGGTTCACTCTCACGCGCTGGAATTGCAATTATTGCGTACTTTGCGGTTCCAGAGTTTTATTCCGACAACTCCAAAGTTGTGGAATGAACTCCTCTGCCGGTTTTCTCAGGAGAATAAAAGTCAAAATCTTTTTATTCCGTAAAAATGGCTACATTTGTTTGGAATCGTCACAATTTTTTTCCCTACCGTGCAGTTCATGACTAGGTGAGCACTGATAAAAATACTGCCAAAAAACTCAGGCATCCCTCTTTTGGCATCCAAACAGCAATATCAATACAGCTTAGAATTTTACAAGAAATGTTGTGCTCATTGGCTATGGTAACTGTTTACCATCACGCAGTCCGTACGCTTGTTCTCCACTATAGTAGTATAAAAAAATATTGGCGCTATAACAACATATAACAATAAAATTAAATTAAAGGGATACAATACCATACAAGAAACGTGATTTATCCGGCGGTTTTATACGCAGGCAAGGAACCCTACATGTGCTAGTTCCACTCGCACTTAACATTTTTTTTTATTTATGTACGCGGAACTCTGTAAACTGATAAGAATGTTTTATTTTATTTCTTTTATCATATATGTATTTCTTTACAAAAAGGAAATAACGTTATCATTGCTATGAGCAAAACAAATAATATGACAAATTCACTTTGAGTGTTGCATCTTGAACTGCCAAGTATAATGCACCCTTAACTGTACATTCGAGGTGAGTTTTCGATAATGACTCCGTAACCGCGAATCCGGGCAAGGCCAGGGCGTCGACCTCCCCGGAAATAACTGCCCACGTGCACAGCTGATACCGCCTGTACCCAGATACAACGAACATACGGAACAGTGGCTCAACTTCATTTGAAAGCAATTCAATACTTTCATATTAAAAAATAATACTTGCCGAAAAGACATTAATTCGATTTCTTAATAACGATTTGATCAGAATTTAAACAAATATTACAACACTGAAACAGAACGTTAAGGCTATTTATGTTGTTTAGTCATGGATTGTTTAGCTGTGGTAGAACCTATCTATGTAGCTGGAATATATCTATATCTTCACTTCAGGCAAACAGGAAGAGAGAAACGCGGTCCTTACATACCCCACTCACAAGCACCTTTCCAAGCAGCCCGACTGGGGAAGCTTACCTTATAGCAAAACCACAGCCAACTAACAATTTACTGGAGAATTGTTCCTTGTGTAAAAGAAAATATAATAGAAAATATAGCCACATTAAAATCTTGTTTATATCTTATCAGTAGTCATTTGTTTTTGTCTTAGCCAGGTTGTACTTTTTAACTTAAATTGATTTAGTACGAGTAATCTATAATCGACCATTGGCTTGGTATTTAGGTACTGCATGTTATACATTATAATGAACAAAATAACAAACAGCGTACATCATGTAAATATATCAGTGTCCGATAAACTAAACAAATATTTTTTAAAAGGATTCAAAAATACAATGTCGTTCATTGATCGATCACTTCATGGGTGCTATGAAATACTCGTAGCAAGTCACAAGTCGATGTGAGTTTTTATAATTCAAGTTAAAAAACGTATAAATACTTAATTTGTGCAGAATATTGAAGAGCGTGGACCTCATGGTCAACAAGCTGACTTTGACTACGCCTCCTATATATGTACTTGTATATGTTATTCCCTCCTGTATTTAAGGCGTAAAGAGACAAATATCGTTTGTACAATGCCGCGAGGCCACAGCAGAGGTGGCATCGTGCGAATGATACTTAAAGCATTGCAAGCGTTCATAGGCTACGATAACCGCTTTACATCACGTGTGCCGTATGCCTCCCGACGTTATATAAAAAGGAATCCGTTGCTAAAACTGATAATATTCACATATTATCAGTTCGCGGGCACATGAACTAACGCTCATACATCAATATGAATCCTAGTAGCTACATGGCAAAAAAACGGCCACGGCTTTACAGGGAAACCGGACTCCCATGATGTCGTCACGGTATAGAGATGGTGCCGGGGACGTGCACGGCATAACGTCACCGTCGACGTACGTCTTCATACATAGCCGTATATTTAAGTTCCCCGTTGTTCTGGACTTCCACGGTAATATCGTCACGGTAAAAATATAAAAGCGCACATTGTAAGGATGTTACATAGCAAACATGAGATTTAACTAGATGCCATTTTACTTACATTGAATTTAACCTATTGATGTGTATATTAGGACTATATATTTTTTAAGGGAGGTAGGGCGCCTTAAAGCAGCCTTCTGGGGAAGTACCTCCACCTCACAGAAAACCGCAGCCAAATAACAACTCCCTAGAGGGTTGTTGAGTTCCTGCGCGTGAGTGAGGTCACCAGTAAGCTCCCAAGGAGTTGCTGTGTAAGCAGCTGAGGAGGCATCGCGCGAGTGATACTTAATATATCTCAAGCGTTAATAGGCTACGGTAACCGCTTTACATTAGGTGGGCCGTATGCTTGTATGCCTCCCGACGTAGTATAAAAAAAAATGATATAGAGAAATGTATAACTGTTACAGCCTTGAACACAAAATTGCAATTCTTTGGTGTCGCTTTTCATGGTTGTGCGACACTAGCGCCGCAAGGCTGCGTTTGGAATTGGAATTCTACAAGGCAAACAGCCTCGCGTACGCTCACAGCCTTATAGAATACCAAATAATTTAGCCGTGATCGCAGTAGACGATGTCAAAGCTGTGACATCTGTGATCATAGCGACGCATACAGCCATTACGAGTCGCTTAGAGAATTGCATGGCAGGAATCCATTCAATCCCACACAAAAAATTTCATCAAAATTGGTCTAGTCGTTTAAAATGAGCTCGGTGACGCACACACGCATCGAAGAATTATATAAATAAAGATATAGCTATGAAAAGAATGACGAAGCAGATATACAATGCAAAATTGGAAGGATGTAGGAGCCGAGGAAGGCCAAGACTTACCTACCATGATCAAATTGGTCGTGTTCTATCAGAAGGTGATGTCAGGAGCCCTAGAAACCGGCGAGCGTGCATGAGAGATCAATGAATATTAAAGAAGCGAGTGAGGTATGTTAGGATCGAGTTACGTGGCGCACGGTACTCTCTGCCTACCCGGCAAGGTATTTGGGGTGAAGTTATATATATAGCTAATATATCTTTATAAAATTTGTTGTTCACTGTTTTCCAGACGTAAATTTTTTTAAGAATGCTGTTCCTGTATTGGTATTTGATTTATAGAAATTGTAATTTCCGAAGTCGAGTTAGGTCATGGCACAAACGCAGCAGAGACGGCACGTAGTATCAACGACGTGTATGCACCAGGTAGAGCAAGTGGCGGTTTTTTATTTGATCGCTTCCGTTCTTGAAATTCCGAACAATGAACCACGTCGGCGAACGGACGCGAAAGTCAATAACCGCGAAAACTATAGTGAAAGGATTCAGCTCAAATTACGTCAGAATTAGCATCGGTCTTCAACGCAGCTGATGAGGAACGAAAACGAATGAAAAAGTGGTAGGGCTCATTGAAACAGCCCGTCTGGGGAAGTACCTCCACACAAAACTGCAGCTAAATAACAAATCCCTTGAGGGTTAATTTGTTCCTGTGTGAGGTCACCTGTGTTTGCAGCAGAGGTGGCATCGCGCGAGTGATACTTTATGTACGTATTGCAAACGTTCATAAGCTACGTTAACCACTTTACATCAGGTGTGCCCTATGCTATAAATAAAAGAGTGACTGATTAATTTAAGTTAAATTGCCAAAATAAAAAATACGTAAACTCGAAAGCACGAATTTAGTGGTGGTAAGAGCCACATCAGATTTCGAACCAGCGACCAGTCTGTTTACAGGCTGTTTCGTTATCCACTATGTTATCACTGCTCTTTGGGACAAAACCCATCTTCTTATTAGCGTTTTTCCGATTGGTGGGGTCCGCCACCGAAGCATAAGGATTTGCCGCGGATACTGTATTGACATGGAGCGACTGCAGTCAGACCTCCACAATCCATAGGAAAACCAGACCTTTGGTTTAGGTCACACGTCTTTCGAAGTATGATTCCTTGGACGTGCTGCTTTCCTCACGATCTCTTCTGGGCTATCACTGCTCTGTGGCGAGATCCACTTACCACGTTGGTTGGGCTTTATCAGAATGAGCTATGAATGTTAAAGACACGAGTAACGACTATATTTACTGAGGTAGACTCATCAAAGTTACATCCATCTACCTACAAACTTGCATTTAAATAAAGGTGAATCGCCACTTCTTGTTACGAAACACTCGGCCCCAGGTATTTGATAAAGACATTTTAAAGATTCGAAGATACGCGAAGGTTTGAAATAAAAAGTAGATACGTCTAATTAACATGTACAACATTTCATTAATTTAGTCAACACTGGCCTACATCAAAGCAACTGCAGTATTCACAGTGATCTATTGTGTCCAGAGAAACAAGCTGCATATTTTACCTTGTGGTATATCAATGACAGTGATGTGAGTGTGACATATTAGTATTACGTCGTTTGAAGAGCGTTTTACAGATCACAAAGGGGGCGGGCCTATGCTATGTAAATTTGATTGGGATCGGACTATGAACATATTCTAAAATGTTCATAAAATTCTAAAATCATCGTGTCTGCTAAGGAGATGAACTAAATGTCTTGTGATGAACAATTTGTAAATGAATGTAATTTGTGAAAATTATCGAATTCTTGTGACTTTGTTCACGTGGTTTGTGAGAAACGATCAAATGTGACCATTGCCGCTTTATATCCCACATTACAGTGCTGCTAGAGAGTAGTGCTGATTCGAAATGAACTCTTGTTATTTAGTGATAGATAACTTATATACCTTGTGAACCATAATTGAAATTTTGGATTTCCATTGAATTCATCAAAACCATTTTGCTGAGATTGGCGTTTATACATAAGAATTAATAATGTTCTTTCGACTACTATTTGAATCGAAGTTTGTATTTAAATAATCTATTTGGGTTGGTTATTCCTGATAAAAAATGCGATTTCACACAAAGAAAGCAACAAAAATATGGAGCGAAGCTCGATCTCCCATTATATACAAGAGTAGAGGGTGATGGACACGCATCACCCTCCAACACTTTTGTTACCTACATGTATAGATTATAAATCAAACTGATCTGTCGTTCTTCGGAACATATCTTTGGTCCGACCACAAGAATACAATATCGGGGTTAGACATTAGATAAATAACCACCTACAAACAGCGTGTTACAGTTTTATAGTGAACTTTCACCACAGTGGTCGACACCAATAATTTTGTTCCAACAAAAAGAAAGAAATACATTCCTGTCTTAACTGGTACCTCTGTAGTATTATTATCATTCGTATCAATAAGTTGGCCTTCGGCTACGGTCATACTCGTATAAATTTTATGAGCGTACCTTACCAGACATATAAATTTCTATAATAATAAAGTTTGTATTTGTTTTAGTTGATTATAGGCTTTCGAATTGAGGTACTTTTATTCTACTACTAGCTACGCGACCCAGCTTCGCACGGGTGATCCAATCGTTACCAAACTTCACAGGATCACCTGCTGGGCTAACCTGAAGATTCACTGAAAATTTCATCTAAATCTGCCCAGCCGTTTTTGAATCCATAGAGGATATACAGACAAACATTCATTTTTACGATTTGTACGATTTTCTATTATTTACGAAGTAACGGCGGTAGGTACGTGGGTACGTGTAAGCCGGAGCTAGTTTATATGAACTAACTGATGGTAAAAGCACGCAAGGTATAGATCAAATTACAACAGGTCGTGATGAAAACAAGCGTACCATAGAAATGACAAAGGAAATAATAACCTATGATAATAGGGCCGATGAGACCGATATTACGTAGTAACGCGGAACAACATCGCGGCAGTTAACAGGTTATTGGTTAAAATATTCTTCCGATGGCCAGCAGGCTGGAATCACTAAGATGCAGATACTTAGGCGCTAAAATACGTATTTGCGAGCGCGGGGTGCTGATGCTTTCGTGCTCAAAGTCGTCGGTCCCTGCTTTTGTCCATAGATGACAGTCATCAAGCTAAGTCAGTGCCCTTCGAGCGGCTTCAAAACACTGCAGTGCACCGCCTCCGCTAATCTGCAGTTGAACATCGTGGTGGCGTATGTTCTGAACCCCTTCGATTGAACGGAGACCCATATCCCTGCAATGGGATGATTTAATAACAGAAGATTTGCTCGTTGAAAGTAATAAGATATAGGTACAGCCTCTTACCACAGCCCGGCCTCGAATCAGCGTACCTGCAACAACAGTCACTATTAGGTATTATCACTGATTCATTATCACAATAAAAACAGGTAAACAAGAAAGCGAAATTGATTGTACAACGGGTTGTGTTCTGAAGAATTGTTCAATATGATGCCGATGGCTTATTTTTACAAGCACACCGCTCGCCGACGACGGCGGGGAGTGCACCCTCTCGCACTGGAACCGCAATGGTTTCGAGAACTCTCAAGTTGTGGAACGAACGCCCAGCCGAGGTTTTCCCAAGGGACTGCAGCACGGCGTTATTCAAGAAAGGCGTGAAGAGGTTTCTACAGGGTCGGCAATTCATGAGTGACACACCCCTGGTGTTGCAAATGTGCATAGGCTACGGTAACTACTTACCATCAGTCAGGTCATACGCTTGATTTCTTTCTAAGTGGTATTAAAAAAAACTAACTGAGGTCTGATTTTGCCTCGGGACTGTGTAGGTCTGACGGCAGTCGCTCCATGTATAAATCAGTATCTTGGTCAAATCCTTGGATTTAGGCAACGGTCCCCGCCAATCCTAATGGATCAGGCAACGTGATAACGCTAAGAAGAAGAAAATGAACCCAGTTTCCCTAAAGTGGGTGCCACAAATGATTCAAAAGAATAATTGAATGAATATAATGCCGAAAACAGGGTCACAGCTATACTACGTCATTAATCGCATTAAGTTAATAGGCCAAGGGTGTATATAACTTAGACGAAACCGGTGGCATAGTGGTTAATGCCGTTGTTAACACCAGGGCACGTGGGTTCCGATTCCCACGTAGAACAAACATTCGTATACATGAATATCTCTTTTTGCTTGTTCTGGGTGTTTTAGGGCGCATATACGCAATCTGACTGAGGGAGTACCTCTACCTCACAGAAAACCGCAGACAAATAACAACTCCCTGGAGGGTTGTTGTGTTCGCGCGAGTGAGGGAGGTTACCGGTAAACTGTGTTAGCAGCAGAGAAGACATCACGCGTGCGATGCATAATGTATTACAAGCGTTTACAGGCAACGGTAACCATTTTACATTAGGTGGGCCTTACGCGCATGTGCCTGACGATATTGTATAATAAAAATATAAGCAGCTCTTACGGGTAAGTACTTCTATCTAACGGAAAACTGCATGCAAATAATAATTCCCTAGAGCGTTGTTGCGTCCTGGAAGGTTATTGCGTTAATCAATCTACGCTACAAAGATTAATGATTGGTCTAAACTGCATAGTCTATACATATAAATAAAATTGAAGTGTCTGTCTGTGATTTCAAAATAAAGCCTTTATCTTAAGCTCATATTGTTATTTGCACGTTACCAATGCCTAAATATGCATTTTTAACTGTTTTGTCTGTCTGTCTGTTTGTTTGTCCGGGCTAATCTTCGAAATGGCTAAACCGATTTTAACGGGACTTTCACTGGTAGGTAGAGGACTGATCAGAGAAGAATTTAGGGTACTTTTTATCCCGTAAATATTTAGGGTTCCTGCGTAAAAAATGAAAAACTGTTAAAATTAGGGGGAAATATCTTCCCCTTCGGGGGACTTTGCAATTTTATTTTTATTATTTTCATTGAATACGTATTTTTTGTAACATAAAATAACTACGCATTTTTTATGTCATATAAATAAAATACATATACGTTGCCTCCTGTAAAGGTCAATAGATGGCGCTGTATGAAAATTGAATCGCTATATGGGTTGCATCTACGACCCTGAACTTTGTTTTTTTTTTAAACAGAAACAATTTCATGTCTACAGAGAAATAAAGGCTACTAAAAGCCCAAATCTCATGCGTGCGAAGCCGCGGGCTTCTGCTAGTTTAATGAATAAATAGTCAATAGATCCAGGCGTTATTTTACGAAAGTATATTTACAGGAAATTTGTTTGGAATGACTTTGTGTGCTTCCAACATTCCAATGAATAATATATATAATGATCAAACTAGGTGGCACATACATCCGGGACGCCTTCTCGTACTTATGCAATCTATGCTGGAGACCTGGAAGGGTCCCAATGGACTGGAGACGCGCAGTCATCGTGCCCTTGTATAAATGCAAGGGGTCACGCATGGACTGCGCCAGCTATAGGGCCATCAATTTGATCAGCTTAGCAGCAAGAGTATATGGAAAGGTAATTGAAAGGAGAATGAGGGTGAACTCTGATGGAATGGTGTGGGAACCACAGAGAGGATTCCGAAATGGAAAGGGATGTACGGATCAAGTTTTCTCGCTCCGCAATATCGTGGAGAAGCATCTGGCCATAGACAAGAAGGTTTTCTGCGGTTTTGTGGATCTTGAGAAAGCATTTGATAGGGTTGTGCGAAAGAAGCTGTGGGATATATTGCCGAGATATGGGATTGACAGTTCACTGCTCCGTGCTGTGCAGTCCATTACAAGGATTGCTCAGCATGTGTGTGGATAGAAAGTGGCATATCACTTTGGTTTGATGTCACAATTGGTGTCAAACAGGGTTGCATGCTGCAGACGATGTCGTGTTATTATCAGAAACACCATCAGAACTGCAAACACTGGTCACAATGAAGAAAGACGACACTGTATAGATTAATGATTTACCTATGCTGCATAGGTTTGATGCTTAGAAATAGATTGTTCTACGCTGGCTATATAAATGAAGGCAACTTTTTTATTTCAAAATATTTTAGAGTTGGTACGTGAAATAAAAATAAGAAGTTTCAAGGCAGTAGCTTGTTTGATGAACTAAAAACAAGTTTCATGGCAGTAGCTTGTTTGATGAACTAAAAACAAGTTTCAGGGCAGTAGCTAGTTTGATGAACTAAAAACAAGTTTCAGGGCAATAGCTAGTTTGATGAACTAAAAACAAGTTTTAGGGCAGTAACTAGTTCGACGAACCAAAAACAAGTTTCAGGGCAGTAGCTAGTTCGACGAACCAAAAACAAGTTTCAGGGCAGTAGCTAGTTTGATGAACTAAAAACAAGTTTCAAGGCAATAGCTAGTTTGATGGAACTAAATACAAGTTTCAAGGCAGTAACTAGTTTGATGAACTAAAAACAAGTTTTAGGGCAGTAACTAGTTCGACGAACCAAAAACAAGTTTCAGGGCAGTAGCTAGATTGATGAACTAAAAACAAGTTTCAGGGCAGTAGCTAGTTCGACGAACCAAAAACAAGTTTCAGGACAGTAGCTAGTTCGACGAACCAAAAACAAGTTTCAGGGCAGTAGCTAGTTTGATGAACTAAAAACAAGTTTCAGGGCAGTAGCTACTCGTAGTTTGATGAACTAAAAACAAGTTTCAGGGCAGTAGCTTGTTTGATTAACTAAAAACAAGTTTTATGGCAGTAGCTAGTTTGATGAACTAATAACACGTTTCAGGGCAGTAGCTAGTTTGACGAACCAAAAACAAGGTTCATGGCAGTAGCTAGTTTGATGAACTAAAAACAAGTTTCAGGGTAGTAGCTTGTTTGATGAACTAAAAATAAGTTTCAGGGCAGTAACTAGATTGATGAACTAAAAACAAGTTTCAGGGCAGTAGCTTGTTTGATGAACTAAAGACAAGTTTCAGGGCAGTAACTAGTCTGACGAACTAAAACACGTTTAAAATGTGCGACGTTTGATTGGTATTGATTTCCGCCAATGCCGGCTGACATCTGAGTCACTCGTGGTCGGCGGTGGCTTCCTCGAATACCAGGCCGCCTGCACGCTCATAGGGTTACAAATGATTAGGGTTGCCAACGTTTGGCACGTGAATGTATTTTTTCATGATATTTTGACGATCATACTGCTCGCCGACGGCTGGAAGGACTATACCGTGACGTTCTTCAAGAAAGGCATGAAGGGGTCGTTGCAGGGCCGACTACGCACGGAGGACACCCCTGGTGTTGCAGCTATCTATATGAAATGGTAAATGCTTACCATCGGGTAAGACAAATGCTTGGTTTCCACTTTAGTGGCATAAAAAAAAGTATTGAAGTAGGACAACGTATGCAAAGACAGTTAATTATAATTGTTTCAAATAGACCTTGTTGATTTTATTAATAAAGTATTTTTAACCCACATTAAGAAGGGGAAGATTCTCAATTCTCATGCATATTTTTTTATACAGCGTCGGGAGGCACACAAGCATGTGATCCACCTGAAGTAAAGCGGTTACCGTAGCCTATGACCGCTTGCAACATATGAAATATCGGTCGTGTGATGCCACCTCTGCTGGTGACACAACAACCTATAAGGGTATTGAGTTACCCATAAACAAGATTGAAAATATCTTATGAACACAAAAATATCTTTTTTTATAGAGGCAGGGCCCATCAAAACAACCCGTCTGAGGAAGTACTCTCCACCTCACAGAAAACCGCAACAACAACTACCTGCAGGATTGTTGTGTTCCTGTGAGTGAGTGAGGTCACCAGTAAGCTCCTAAGGAGTTGATGTGTTAGCAGCAGAGGTGGCATCGCACGAGCGATACTAAATGTATTGGAAGCAGAAAGAAACAACCTATGGAACCACCAATGAGACCGATATGTAGTAACTCAATTCACTAATTGGCTAGTTCGTGGGTCGAATTTGCGTTACTTATTTTTTATACTACGTCGGAAGCCATACAAGCATACGGCCCACATGATGTAAAGCGGATACCGTAGCCTATGAACGCTAGCGATATATTAAGTATCACTCGCGCGATGCCTCCTCTGCTGCTTACACAGCAACTCCTTGGGATCTTACTGATGACCTCACTCACACGCAGGAACACAACAACCCTCTAGGGAGTTGTTATTTGGCTGCGGTTTTCTGTGAGGTGGAGGTACTTCCCCAGACGGGCCGCTTCGATGCCTACCTCTCTTAAACCTCTTCTACCTCTCTTATCGTCTTATTGGTTAAAAAGATCCTCCCATTGATCAGTAGGTTCGAATCACTGACATATTTAAGCGCTAAAACACAACGGTTTTTGTGAGCGCGGGGTGCCTTCGTTCGTAAGTAGTTGATTTGTGATTGCAAACGTTCCTAGGCTACGGTAACCGCTTTACATCGGGTGGACCGTATGCTTGTATTTCTCCTGTTATACAAAAAGGGTATATGCCTGCCGACGCTAGTTCGCATAAACTAATTGCGGAAGCAGACAAAGTAGTTTAGACCAAATGGCGTGTATATTTACATTGATTTCTCTCTGCAGCCATGTCCTGACTCCGATCCATCCCAAGCCAACTCGTATTGTAATGGCGCGCGGGCTTCTCGTAAATCGATGTTTATTTACACGGCCCTACGTTTCTCTGATTTATATCTTTGATGTAGTATCCTGTACTAGTCTGCTTGAATTTGTTTACAAATGTACGTACGATTAAAGAATGCGATTGATTTTGTTTACAAAGAAAGATTTTTTCTTAAGAACTTTTCACGGTGTTACCATCTACTCGTGTCATATTAATCGAAAGAAGAACTACTAAGAAGCAAACGGATCGCCTTTAGTGAAACCTATAATATAGTGTATCCTATAATTCAAAAAAGAAAAGAAAGAAAATGGGAAATTAAGAAGAGCATGCCTCTTCTAATTAATTATAAGAAGTATGCGAATTGATATGAGAATTACTTTGCTTCTGATAATGCTATATTTGCGATTATAAGAGTAAAGTTACATTTAAGGTTACATAAAGTTACATTAATGACGAGCTCGGTGGCGCAGTGGTGAAACGCGCTGTTACGCTACTTTGACACCAACGCTCGTGGGTTCGATTCCCACACAGTACAAACATTTGTGTGCATGAACATGTCTGTTTGTATTGGTCTGGGTATTTTCTATGTATAATAAGTATGTATTTACAAAAAAAAATGTATTTACGTATGTTTATCAGTTGTCTAGTACCCATAACACAAGCTTCGCTTACTTTGGGGCTAGGTGGCGCTGTGTAATTTGCCAGACAATATTTATTTATTTATTTATTTTATTTAAGTTTGGTTTTACAATCACAAGTTCATAAAAGAACATAGATTATATGCAATTTGATATAATGCGATGTCATGTGGATTGGCGCCGGCCGGCACACACCCACTACCGTTAGTAGATGCAACATGCCACCGCTGCCATGGCTGCTGCGGCCGTCCGCCATCAAGAACAGAAACCGCATGCACCCGCCACCGTTGCTGCCATGCCATGACTGGCCTGGTAGTCGCTGCGACACATGTTTCGCTTCTCCACGTGACATCCTCAGCCGCTGTAGATGTTAGTCGTTAGAATAAGAAGCTATAATAAATATATAGTTTATTTTTAAGTTAAAGGGGTTAATTTTTTCGAAGGTCCTTCGGTACGAACAAAAAATAAGTAATCATTGGTCAATAAATTATTGGGAATCACTGCTATTCAATTCAAATAATTTACTATCAGACAACAGGTTCCATAACACATGTCCATAGAAAATTCCTTAACTTAATATGTATATCATCTTATATATAAAATTCTCGTGTACCAATGTTAGTTACCATACTCCTCCGAAACGGCTTGACCGATTTTGGTGAAATTTTATATGCATATTCAGTAGGTCTGAGAATCGGATACTATCTATTTTTCATACCCCTAAGTGATAGGGGTGGTCCACCACAAATTTTTTATTTTTTGGGCAAATTGTTTTTTTTTATGATGTGGCATTAAAAAATACATACAACCCTAAATTTTCACCCTTCTACCATCAACCCCTATTTTTATAATACTAAAATAATCCTAGGAATAATTTATATGGCAAAACAACGTTTGCCGGGTCAGCTAGTATATTATAAAATTTTGCTATAAAAGCTGCGTTTCTTATTCTGACATGCGGAACCTTAAAAAGACTGTGTATATACAGAAATATAGTAAACAGTGTCTGTTAATTAGACTCTTCAAAGAGTTGCAAATTGCCTCGCAAATCCTATTTGGGTGGGTATTTAATGTAATTGAATGACGTGCGGCGCTGCATCGCATGTCGGCGCGGCTGCACTAATTGTGAACGATGCTGGCTTAGTCTCACTCGTTAATTTTGTCTGAAATCTCGTTAACTAGTCACATTCGTCTGGTATCAACTGTCTCTACATTCTACTACTACATCTACACGCAAAGCCCCTTGCGGGATAGGCAGCGCGATAGAAAGATAGGCGGGCGTCACTAAACATGGTTCATTGACCAATAAATTCCCCAGTCGGACTGCCTTTACTATGCCCTACATACTCTTTTCAGTATTGAATTAAACAATTCATAAGGGAAATATCGCGTGTTTTATTTATTTTGTTGAACCTAACGTTTCGAATGGTTTGCGGCGTCCGTGGTCGCAGGAAGACTAAGGTGACATTTGTCATACATTGGTTATTCAATTATTACATCTACCGACATGGATGGATTAATTATATGTTCTCTTTTCAGTATGTTCTAAAGGAATAATAAGTTAGCTCCGCACGTTGCTCCACTTTAGAAATATCACTTCGACCAACAATTGTCATCTATCTAAAACAGCCGGGACCGAACGCCTTAAAGCTAAAACCAATAGGGGTGGGAAAAGGGGGAAAACGGCAGCAATCCGGGACGGGATTTTTTGTAACATTAGTTATTTATAAATATGCAACCTGTGACACAAAGAGCGGGCGCGATCCGGCGCAGTGCAATCGTATTTTGTGTCACAGATTGTATATAACCACGAATGTTACAAAAAATCCCGTCCCGGATTGCTGCCGTTTTCCCCTTTTCCCGGATCGCTGCCACTTTCCCACCCCTGTAGCTTTTACCTTTTACTATACTCGCTGAAATACCAAGAAAAATGAAACGATTAAATCCATCCATAGACAAATTGCGGTTGCATAACTTGTGTGTTTAATTAGACTGACACCAAAGACGCCAGCGAACTCCTCAAAAAAAAAAACTAATGTGAACTTCGTGGTTTGCGTGTATCGCGATCGTTGATGTGCGCTAAACAATTACGAGACACCACGAACTCACAACTAAGTGGCCGGTAGCGTGTTGCGTTTGTGTATTTTAATAAAGGTTTGATGGAAAGAGGGGAACACTAAACGACATGAGAAAGACCGCTAAACTGTACATCTACATACATACGTACATATCATCACGCCTGTCTCCCATTGGGGTAGGCAGAGACTATGGAACGCCAGCCAGCACCGATCCAAGCTTATAGGAAACTAGCTGTGATCGCGACTTCGTCCGCGTGGAATATTATTTATTTATATTAATAAAAATAAATAAAATTTCTAAAATAAAAGTAGCCTAAGTTAATCCTTATTACATCAGCTATCTGCTAATGAAAGTCACGTCAAAATCGGTCCAGCCGTTTCAGAGATTAGCCGGAACAAACAGACAGACAATCAGACAAAAATTGAAAAAATATTCATTTTGGTATATGTACCGTGTATACATACATCCATATGCATTTAGTAAAATGCGGTTACTTTAATATTACAAACAGACACTCCAATTTTATTTATCTGTATAGATAATAGATAAGGGAGAAGCGATGAGACCGATAATACGTAGTAACTCAATTCACCGCTACGGGTCGGGGGGTAACGTAGAACGCGCAGCACTTATTGGCTAGTTCGCTAGTTAGGGGCTAGTTACATAATAACTCAATTTTTTCTATCATCATCATTATTTCAGCCTGTATTCGTCCACTGCTGAACATAGGCCTCCCCTCTCAGAATTTTTCCTATAAATACATAATATTCATAAACTCTCATAATATCTGACTGCATTACAAATTTCGGAGTTAAGAGGTGTTTGAATATCTGTGACAGACAGACGAAAATACAGAACGGCACCATTAAGATGTGTACAGTTAAGTACGAGTATACACAATGACAAATCATGTTAGACACCTCAGTGCCATTCTTAGTCTTATTAAGTGCAACATAAGAACGGTACAAAGGTCAAACAGTCTAAGCTTGAGGACTCCCTGTGCACTGAACCCTAAAAACTAATATCCACAACAAACAATACGACTTCACGACCCCAGAACAATGTGCGTAAAAATATCTTTATTAACACTAAAATATCCAAGCAAACATTTAATTATTTCCACAATGGGCGCCAGACCCTCGCTTCTTGGGCACAGTTCTCGTCTCAATTCACATCAAACCTTCGTTTGCTTGTGTGTAGAGTAACCAAAATAGACTGCCCAGAAATATACCGTATTGTCAACGCAATGGATAAATGTGGGACTACACATGCACGCTGAGGCAAATGATTTACATGTTCGCTATAAGCGCCTTCATATTTTTTCTCATATTATGTATACCTTCTCTCCACGTCCAATGCGGGGTAGGCAGTGTGAACAGAACGACACATGTGAACAGAACGACACTGGCCCTCACACACCTCATTTGCTTCTTAAATATATGAGGCCAGTCAGTCCATTCCAACCGACGAGCGTGATTTTTCATGCACACTCGTCGGTTTCTAGGGCTTTTGACTTCTGATAACACACTATAAATTTGGTCGTTTTAGGTGAGTGTTAGCCTTCCTCGGCTCCTACATCCTTCTACTTTTGCGTTATATCTGGTTCATTCAAGTTATCATTAGAATTTTATATTCATCCAAATCAATTGTAGTCGACTTTATCTCATAGCTTTTTATTTTTATATATTTTTATACAACGTCGGGAGGCATACAAGCAAACCACCACCCACCTGATGTAAAACGGTTAACATAGCCTATTATCGTTTGCAATAAGTATCACTCGCGCGATGTCACCTCTGCTGCTAACACAGCAACCCAAGAGATGTTATTGGATGTGGTTTTCTTCTGTGAGGTGGAGGTACTTCCCCTGACAGGCTGCTTTGATGCGTCCTACTTCTCTTAATTATATTTTTAAATATATTCCTTGGACCCTGGAGGACTGTTGTGTTCCTGCTAGTGAGTGAAATTTCCAGTAAGGTCCAAAGGCGTTGCTGTATTAGCAGCAGAGACAGGATCGTGCGAGCGATACTTACCAGCAGTATAATATGTGATGCAAGCGATCATTGGAACGGTAACCACTTTACTTCGTATGCTTGTATGCCTCCCGACGTTGTAAAAAAAATATAAAAATAAAAAGCTATGAGATAAAGTCTATGGTTCGGACATGTAGAAAGAATGCAAGATGAAAGAATGACGAAGCAGATATACAATGCAAAAGTGGAAGGATGTAGGAGCCGGGGAAGGCCAAGACTTACCTACCATGATCAAATTGGTCGTGTTCTATCAGAAGGTGATGTCAGGAGCCCTAGAAACCGGCGAGCGTGCATGAGAAGAGCAATGAATGTTAAAGAAGCGAGTGAGATATGTAAGGATCGAGTCACGTGGCGCTCGGTTCTCTCTGCCTACCCTGCAAGGGATTTGGCGTGAAGTTATAGATAGATAGATAAAGTCGACTACAATTGATTTAGATGAATATAAAATTCTAATGACAATTTGAATGAACCAGATATAACGCAAAAGTAGAAAGATGTAGGAGCCGAGGAAGGCTTATGTTTTTAAATATATTCCCTGGACCCTGGAGGACTGTTGTGTTCCTGCTAGTGAGTGACATTTCCAGTAAGGTCCTAAGACGTTGCTGTATTAGCAGCAGAGGCAGGATCGTGCGAGCGATACTTACCAGCCATATAATATGTAATGCAAGTGTCCTTGAGAATTTACTTTTTTACTTTACATCAGGTGGGCCGTATGCTTGTATCCCTCCCGACGTCGTATACAAATAATCTTCCGATTCTCGTATCGGATTTGACACTCTCGTAACATGAAAATTTCTTCGATTGCTCTAGTAAGACACATGACACGAAGCGAGGCAACCGATCAATGACCTCGCAACATGTATACCCATCTTTATAAATAAGTACATACACAACTCGCATTGTGTTATAACAATAATATTTAGGAGCATTGTTCCTTGTCTAAGGTTTTGCTTGGTAACTAAACCAGGCGGTTGAAATACATCGGAGAGGTCAGAGGTTAATGCTTAGGTTAAATTTTACGTTCTAAATGATTGTGTATACGTAATATATTTAATGTACATAACAGTCCATATATATCTATTATTTATTGCACATAACAGTGTTAAAAATAGTTACATAAAATAGTAGTTTCGCAAATGCGAGCTTTTCTCATTAAGAAAGGGGTCCCTTCCAGCCAACCTGTGCTGTGGGACATATTGTATAAAGTATACCGATTAGGAAAAGTACAATACACCAGAGATATAGTAACACACTAAGTAACAAAATAATAATAATAAATGTTCTTTATTTCTCCTCACAATAATATAAGACCATACATTTTGTCATTGTACATACCAGTTTATCATGTCATGATCGTATCCCATACGGTCCAATAATATGCAAGGAGCAGGTCTGAAGTAGGTTTACACCTGTGTCACAGATCACCAGGTCCCCAGTCAGTGTAGCCAGAATGCAGGAAGAAAGAATTACGAAAGTAGAAGGATGTAGGAGCCGAGGAAGGCCAAGACTTACCTACCATGACCAAATAGATCGTGTTTTATCAGAAGGTGTTGTCAGGAGCCTTAGAAACAGGCGAGCGTGCATGAGAAGAGCAATGAATGTAAGAGGCGAGTGAGGTTTGTAAGGATCAAGACATGTGGCGCTCGTTTTTCTGTGTCTACCCCGCAAGGGATTTGGCGTGAATTTATAGATTGATAGACAGAAAATACTACTAAAATAAATACGTATGTATACATATATAAACATTAATGTGATATCGATACGTAGTGATCTTTCAATCTCTTTTTGAAAGTGGTCCATATATATATCCCGACAAGTACCTTGCAAGATAGGCAGAATGAACGGAACGCCACGAGACACGTACACATTTCGCTTTTTTTCTTTAACAATCATAGCATTTTTCATGCACGACTGATTTGGTTGTGGTAGGTAAGTCTTGGCCTTCCAAGCTCCTAGTTCCTTCGACTTGCGCATTGTGTACTGTGTTTCGTCATTCTTAATAATAGTAACGCTGCAAGCAAAAACTCAATAAAAGGTAGGTACTCATAGTACGCTGCTAGCTGCTACTCATAGTAGCAGCTTCTTCATAGCGTTCTCCCGTTTCCTAATTCAATAGGATTGGCGGGGTCCGCTACCTAAGCCTAATAATTTTGCGAAGATACTGAACTTGACACGGAGCGACTGCCCTCAGACCTCCGCAACCCGAAGGAAAATCAGATCTTTCTTAAGTCCAGGTCACACGTCTTTCGAAGTATAATTTCTTGGACCTACGGACTTCCTCACTATGTTTTCCTTCACCGCCGAGCAATTGATAATTACTAGTATGGATCTCTCTATATTTACTTGCCAAATCCCTTGCGGTGTAGGCAGTGACAACCGACCGCCACAGAACTCGGTTCTTACACATCTATTTTTTTATACCACTAAGGTGACAAACAAGCGTACGGTCTGCCTGCTGGTAAGCAGTCACCGTAGCCTATGGACATTTGCAACACCAGGGGTGTCACTCATGTGTTGCCGACCCTTTAAAAACCTCTTCACGCTTCTCTTGAAGAACCCCATGCTATATCGGGACAGGCCCACCACTCATACCCACCACTGTGTCCCCTGTGTAGCCAGAATTAAAGCGGCAACCACAAAAAAGGCAATGAACAGTGAAGTTCATTGCTGTCCCGGGGGTTAAACTA
The DNA here is from genome assembly GCA_947507595.1 of Pyralis farinalis. NCBI lineage: Eukaryota > Metazoa > Arthropoda > Insecta > Lepidoptera > Pyralidae > Pyralis > Pyralis farinalis. Next base: position 31,688,003 of record OX382269.1, on the reverse strand, counting down.
CAGCTGCCTTGGAACTGGAATTTAATCAGAAGAATTTTGTAGGAGTAGGAAGCTTTGGAATTGACTTCCCCCATGCTGTAGTTTCTAGGAAAAACCTCTGAGCTGAGAGTTCGTTCTATAACTTCAGAGTTGTCGGAAGAAAACTTCTCTGGAATCTCACAGAACCCAACCATTGCGGTTCCAGTGTATGAGGATGAACTCTCAGCCGTTGGCGAGCGTTGCGGTTGTAAAAAAAAGCTGTCGGCATCGTGTCCAACAATTCTTTAGAACACAATCCATTGTACAATCGCTAGAACACACCTCACTCGCTTTTTAGGGTTCCGTACCTAAAAAGGAAAAATAGAACCCTCACAGGATCACTTTCTTGTCAGTATGTCTGCCTGTGTGTCTGTAAGACCCTTTTTTCAGGAACGGGTAGAGCTGTTAAGCTGAAATTAATATCTAATACTCAGGTCTGTAATCCCTTCGAGCAGAGAAAAAATCAAACTTCAAAGTCAACGCAACCAAAAGATACGGCTGTTTATGCCTCGTTTATGCGCATATTTTGACACTCGCAAGGGAAACAAAACCTATAGGGTACTTCCCGTTGACCTAGAATCATGAAATTTGGTAAGAAGCAATGTCATGTAGTACGAATAACGCAAAAAAACCGAAAACCTTAAATTTGTAGTTACATCACAAAATAAAATTGCGAAAATATTTTGTTACGGAACTCTCGGTGCGCGTGTCAGACTCGTACTTGACGGCTTTTTTATACACGGCGGGTGATATACAAGCACACGGGCCACCTGATGTAAAGCGGTTACCGTAACCTATGAACACTTGCAATACATTAAGTATCACTCGCGCGATGCCACTCGAGTTGTTATTTGGCTGCGGTTTTGTGTGCGGTGCACGCTTACTTCCCCAGCGCGTCCCAACTGTCTTAAGAACACTTTCTCTCTCTTAATATTTTCACAACGTTTGTCGGATCCGCTACAAGGTATATAAAAAAACTGCGCTTCGAATCTTCGAACCTACGCCTTTTTTAAAGTCCGTTAAAAAGGCCCACTCTCGCAAAAACATGCAGTGTTGGTGTCAAAAAAATATTCCAACTGAAATGTGACGCTGCATTACAATAGCGAGGCTCAGGGTGTTTGGGAGCCACATACAAGGGAACAAAAGGACTCACGTGTACACCGCACACTGCAGAAATTCTAAGAAAACGCGCCGTACTTACAAAAAACAACTTTGTGTGTGTACGTTAAAGTCGCTTTTCCAACTATTTGAGCCACCAAAATACCACCGCGAGGAGTCAAAGTTCAAACCGAAGTGCAAACGTGGTTGTAATTCAAACCATGACGCATTGACTTAGAGTTTAATCTTGAGTAATGTGAGATTTGTGCTTAGTCAATGTTCCGAATTACAGCATCAACGTTTGCACCTTTACGCGTTGGAATAAGGGTGGCATTTGAATGATATGGGTTAACGAGTGTACTAATGGTGGGGTTGTTCTTGACAATTTAGGGCAGCCGTTGTATGCCGTATTTAAACTCTGAAACAGTCATATACTGAGCTAGATTTTTTATTGTCGCAATATATGGGACATATACCCCAACGCTTCAAGACCAATGAAATCCCCGCGCGTACGTCGAAATGTACACCAGCGCACAGTTCACGTGATGTCAAATGGTTACTGTAGCCTATGATCGCAATACAGAAAGTATTGATCGTGTGTTGCATGTTGAACTCTTTAGGAGCTTACAGGTCAACAACCCATCAGAGAGTTGCCTTTGTAAGGTAGAGGTGGTTCGGGCTGCTATGATGCGATCTACCTCCCTCACGGTGCAGAGTTATGGACCCAGATTGTTGGGCTGGTCAATAAGTTGAAGGTCACACATCGAGCGATATATACGACTATGCTCGGGGCTCCCTCAAATATACACTCCGGAATGAAGAAATTAGACAGAGAAAGAACAACTAACATATGTAGAGTGAATCAAACCAGCCCGACTGGGGAAGTCAGGTGGTGGACAGAAAAATGAAGTCAAATAACAACCCCCTGAAGGTGAGCGGGGTTAACTGTAAGCTCCTAAGGTGTTGTTAAATTCGCAGCAGGGACGGCAACGGGTGAGCGATATTTCAGCGTAAGCAAGCGTTCATAGGTCACATTACTTCAGGTGGGCGCTACGCTTGTATGTCTCCCTAGATTGTATAGAAAAAAAAAGTACGTAACATATATGTTCATGCACACAAATATTTGTCTTGTGTGGGAATAAGCATTGGTGTCACAGTAACGTAACAGCGTTTCATCATTGCGCCACCAAGGGCATATTCGAATTTTGACTTCATATTCGGATTCAGCATAAAAAAGTAGGATAGAAATGTCTGAAAAACCAACCTCCTATCTCTTAAAGATGGTCAAAATGGCCGACGGTTTAAAAAAAATAATTAAATTGTCATATAATTGACGAACCAGGTGTTCCTCTGGCAATGCAAGCTTGCGCATTCGCAACTGGTATATATTGTAACTTATTGTCACTGAAATTGAATTTTCATTGGATTCAGACTCAAGAGAAACATACGGGACGTGTTGTTGTTACTTAAAAGGTTTATAAGGTAAAAAAGATAAAAAAAATAGTGCGTGGAGTCCCTCCGCGCGGAAGAAGTGAAACATCACACTGTTTACTTCGCTATAATATTGGACGCTGCTCGTTGCTAACGTATAAGTATACTACGCGCATGCGTTCGAGTGCCACGCATTCACTCTCGCTCTGTCTCTTTCTATTCCCCCTCCATGGTGGCGTTAAACGTTTAACGCAACCTTGTTGGAAGTCGCATTAGAAGTTTCACTTCAAAATTATTTATTTGACATTGGGCCTTCGCGGACACTTAGACACGTCTGACAATCATAAAATCAAACCTTACTGCATTTTATTAAATTCTCGTTCTCTTAGTTTTACTTTGTTGAATTACCAGCTTTCGAAATTGACCATTGGCAAAGAAGAAATGGGGAAAGAAACTATCTTAGGTACAGGTTTTTTTTCAACTGATATTACAATAGACGTGAGTCAGTATACCAGCACAATAACAATACAAGAGAAAGTACAACGGCGGCAAAGTCGTGAAATCTTAAAAAATGATTACAGACATCTATCCACGTTCAGAGTCGTTATCTTGATGGATTTGGTCCGCTACCTAAGCCTGAGGATTTGGCGAAAATACTAATTTTAAATGAATGGATGATACAAGAGTTACGAAAGAAGTATGTCGAGCAAGATATCAGCAGCGGCCTCCCTAGACGAACAAATATAGATCGAATGGCTGATGTGCTGAAAAAGGGCCAAATCAAAACCACCAGAAACCGAAGAGCATGCTAGAAGAGATTGATAAGTGTGGAAAAGGCGAGAGAGGTATGTTTGGATCAGTGCACCTGGCGCAGTTTCTGTCTACCACAACGGGAGACAGGAGTGATGATACATATGTATGACTAGCTGTATTTATATTAATAAAAATAAATAAAATATCTAAAATAAAAGTAGCCAAAGTTACTCCTTATTACGTCTGCTATCTGCCAGTGAAAATCCCGTCAAACTCGGTCCAGCCGTTTCAGAGATTAGCCGGAACAACCAGACAGACAGACAAAAATAATAAAAATATTCATTTTGGTATATGTACCGTGTTAAGGCGGTTATTTTAATATTACAAACAGACACTGCAATTTTATTTATCTGTATAGATTTTGAAACTGGAGCGACTACCGCACATTTCCACAATCTAGAGCTTGTACACTTGTCAATAAGTGATCATCATTTCATTGGATTTGCATTTGACGAGCTGGTGGCGCAGTGGGTTAGTAACGCTACTTTGACACCGACGCTCGTGGGTTCGATTCCCACACGGGGCAAACATTTGTGTGCATGAACATGTCCGTTTGTCTGGGTTTGGGTTGGTCATGTATCGTAAGTACGTATTTACAAAACAAAAATGTATTTATAACGAGTATGTCTCAGTTGTCTAGTACCCATAACACAAGCTTCGCTTACTTTGGGGCTAAGTGGCGCTGTGTAACTTATCTGACAATATTTATTTATTGCATCACAATCTGAGGTGAATTCACATATCCCCGCCACAACCGATGTGAATGACTCTAGATATGTCCTTAGCTATCTGAGTGATTTAAGTCACTGACATCTTTTGCAATAAATTCTTTTCGCTCGAAATTATCTTACTTTTTTTTATATGCAACTTCGGGAGGGATACAAGCATACAGCCCACCTGATGTAAAGTTTACCGCCTATGAACGCTTGCAATACATTAAATATCACTCGCGCGATGCCACCTCTGCTGCTAACACAGCAACTCCTTGAGAGTTTACTGGTACCTATTATGTTAACGATACCCAGATTTTTTTAAATCCCCCCCCCCCCCGCGCTCTCACAAGCATGATTATTTTGCTCTATATACTTATTATCTACTTCTTGCTTTAACCACACTGACGCCGTTACACGGTATGACAATGGACAAAGGTTTTTTTGTACACACTGTTGGAAGGCATACAATCATACGGCCCGCCTGATGCAATGCGGTTACCGTGGTTCTATGAACGCCTGTAATACATTAGTTGTTAGTAATAGAGTTATTGTTCTTTGATGCGTTATTCCTCTCTTAAAAACACCAAGACAAAAACAAACATATGTCCATGCACTCAAATGTTTGTCGTATGTGGAAAACGAACCCGAGCGTAGACGTCCAAGTAGCGTGACTAACCACCGCGCCACAGAGATCGTCCAAGGATATAAAAAATAAACACAAAAAGACGAGTCCGGGAGCGGAGCGGAACTTTAACACCAATGTTCGTGGGTTCAATTCCCATACATGACAAACATTCCTGTGCACGTACATGTCTATTAACATTTAACATCAGGTAAAAAAAAGTCCGTTTAATTTTTAATCTAACCACAACAACATCTGATCCAAATTTATTCCACTTTTTACAAGCATTTTCTTAATAAAGAGTGTGAAATAAAGGCCCTTTCATACTGTACGTCATTCACGAGCACAAGAACCCACTAATTTGTAAATGAAAAGGGACGGTAGGAACTTCTTTAAATATTAAAAGAGATTCTCTTAGCGACGCTTAAGTGTTCGGGGTCGGCCCAATTCCATAATAAATTATGTTTATACCAAAGTTCATAAATCCCCCAGTTAAATAATAAATTGGACGATGGTATTCGTGCGAGTGGATTTAGGAGTTACCTGTCGAAGTTACTATTTAGTCGAATTATACATCGTGACAAGCTCGGTGGCGCGGTGCTTAGTAACGCTACTTCGACACCTGATGCTTGTGTGTTTGATTCCCGCACAGGACAAACATTTGTGTGCACGAACATGTCTGATTGTATTGGTCTGGGTGTTTTAAAGTAGGGCGCGTTAAAGCCCGTCTGGGAAGTACTACCTCCAACACGTAATACCTATCTATTTATAACTTTACGCCAAATCTCTACCTACCCAGCAAGGGGTCTAGCGTGATAATGTTTTTACTTTTAACTGCTGGCAATATTTATCGAGAAATACATTTTACATACATAAACCCTCCATTCGTCGTTGCCGTAAGCACCCCCACACTTGTTAATTGAATATGTGTGTATGGGTATTATATATGGGAATTAATGATCACACATAGGGTTTAATAAAAATTGTATAACTCTTGCTGTGCTCTTAAATATGCCTACTAAGGACTATATAAGCTTTACGTTCACCAGAGGGAGACTCTGTACAAAAGTCGTCTGCATGGGTACCTCTGTCTCACCTATTCCTACCGCCAACCAGCTATATTTATATAGCTGTATTCCGGTTTGAAGGATGAGATATGGTCAGAGAAATTACTGGGTGCTGTGACGAAACATCCTTAGGTCACAACACGAAATTGGCAGCGCGCGAGTAACATCCCCGAGGTATTGCTAGCGTCAATAGGCTGCGGTGACCGCTTACCATCTGATGCGCGTCGCATGCTTTTTACCAATCGGGTTGTATAAAAAAAAACTTTTGTAATTTCTATTATATAATTTTCGCCATGTCTTGCTACCCCGTGTAAAAGCACCTTAACGCTAACTATAATGGCGTATGTTTGTTAGGTTTTTTTTTTACTACGTCGGAAGGCATACAAGCATACGGCCCACCTGATGTAAAGCGGGGAAACCACCACATTGGTACCACATTTGTATAAAAAAGGTACCTTACCCCTCGTAGTTTATAACTCTGACCTCAAACAGATGTCAAGGTATACCTCAAACCGGTTTACTCCTCAAAATTGTCACGATACTGGTAGCAGATATAATTCAGCGTGTTTTAGGCACACAAAAGCTGTTAGTATCCATTAAAATTTCCATAACAACTTTTTTAATTCATTGATAAACCAGAGATCAAGTTGGTTTGTGCCAAAATACAATTTTTTTTATTTACATTCAGTTCTACAAATTGTATGAAAAGATGCCGCGTTGCGGTTCATGCCTAACTTTTGTTGTTTCTGAACTTTTTTTATACTACGTCGGAAGGCATACAAGCATATGGCCCACCTGAAGTAAAGTGGTTACCGTAGTCTATTAACGATTGCAATATATTAGGTATCAGTCGTGCGATGCCTCCTCTGCTGCTTTCACGCTGGCCATGCCATTAATTATCGAACATTTGTTATTTTTTATTTGTCTCGATGGCATACCGATTGGTGAAGAAGGACGTACGTCCTTGCTACGCTGCTATTCCGAAGTCAGTTCCTAAATATTTGTTTTTTTGGATCATTAATTGATCGTCGAAGTACCTCCACTCCACCTCACAGAAAATCGCAGCCGAATAACAACTCCCTAGAGGGTTGGTGTGTTCCTGCATGTGAGTCATCAGTAGGGTCCAAAGAAGTTGCCGTGTTAGCATCGCGCGAGTGATACTGCAAGCGTTCATGGAGGTACGGTCATCACATCAGATGGGCCGTGAGCTTGTATGCCTCCAGACGATGAATAAAATGACACGTACACACAGCGTCAAGTCTCTATTTTGATTCTTATTGCGTGCCACATAAAACTAGTACAAACGTCAAACTGTATAACTTGAAATGTTGCTGTGTGTACCCTGCTGCCCCACTGCCCTGTTGACTTCCAAAATAATTACCAATCTCATCTTGCATCATAGACTGCTATCCACCGTACCAATCATTTATGGTATCTTTTTACCTGCAACAAGCAATTGGACTTTATTACAAAGGACGGCACTTCTTGACATAACAATTAAGATAGTAAAAGGCAAGCTCCGTTGGTTTGGACATGTAGAAAGAATGCAGGATGATAGAATAAGGAAACAGATATACAATGCGAAAGTGTAAGGATATAGATATGAGGTAGGGCGCATCAAAGCAGCCCGTCTGGGGAAGTGCCTCCACCTCACAGAAAACCGCAGTCAAATAACAACTCCCTAGAGGGTTGTTGTGTTCCTGCGTGTGAGTGAGGTCACCAGTAAGCTCCCAAGTAGTTGCTGTGTAAGCAGCAGAGGAGACATCGCGCGTGATAATTAATATATCGCAAGCGTTAATAGGCTACGGTATCCGCTTTACATCAGGTGGGCCGTATGCTTGTATGCCTTCCGACGTGCGTGTGAGTGAGGTCACCAGTAAGCTCCCAAGCAGTTGCTGTGTAAGCAGCAGAGGAGGCATCGCGCGTGATAATTAATATATCGCAAGCGTTAATAGGCTACGGTATCCGCTTTACATCAGGTATAAAAAGGTCTGACGGCAGTCGCTCTATGTAAAAATGAGTATCTTCGCCAAATCCTTAGGCTCAGGTAGCGGATCCCGCCAATCCAAATGGATTACGAAACGGGATAACGCTAGCAAGAAAATCAATTAACTTTACCTATATAATAATAGTTTATTAATTCTTTATATAAATATTGGCAACCGTGTTTATATTTTTCTAATACATTGACATGACATGACACAAAATTCTGACGCAATTTATAAAACCAATGTTGACACAATTGTCAGAGAAATTCCGGGAATCGCCGTTCGCTACAAAGCCTCTATTTAATACTAACGAAATCAGCATACGAAACGGGGAAGGCTTCCCTTCCCGAAGACAGAGTTCAATGACCCGTCTTATCTGGACACCAACTTATCTATCCCCATCTTACACCAACTTAATCGATTCCCGCGGACCTAGAAGTGAACCTTAAATCTTCGCGGACAGAACACATTTTATCCCTAAAGAAATTATTTTGTTCGCACTTTTATACTTTTGGTAGACGATTTTCAGTCGTATTTCTAAGGCGGTGCGGTATGAAATATAGTGACAATGACGACAGAGACGATCGTGCAAATTCAATGCTAATATTTGTCTAGATTAGATGTAAAACTTTAGGGTGGCATCCGGCCAAATAGACTTTATTGAAAGATTTCCGGTTTGGCCGATGGACACAACGTATTCATTTATAGGTCACTCACATCAAGAGAGCCATAAGAGCTATCTACAAACTTGGTCCCCGGGAGAGCCTTAGAGAAAAATTCAAAGAAATAAATATTCTAACAGTAGCATCGCAATATATCTATGAAAATCTTTTGTATGTCCATAAAAACATAAGACTCATTTTGTAAAAAGAGTGATACTCATAGTCAAAGTCAAAATCTTTTTATTCCGTAAAAATGGCTACATTTGTTTGGAATCGTCACAATTTTTTTCCCTACCGTGCAGTTCATGACTAGGTGAGCACTGATAAAAATACTGCCAAAAAACTCAGGCATCCCTCTTTTAGTATCCAAACAAATTTACATAATTTATTAATTACATTAATTGGATCGACTCAATCCCAGGCATTTTTATCATTAATATAGTCAGATACTTTATAATATGCCCTGCTACACAATTTGGCTTTAATAGTACTTTTAAACTTGTTTATTGACAATTCTCTTATATTGCTGGGAAGTTTGTTATAGAACCGTATACATTGCCCCATAAAAGAATTACTTATTTTGTGGAGACGGCTTGCATGTAACACAAGATTATGCTTATATCTAGTATTTATGTTATGAGTATCACTCTTTTTACAAAATGAGTCTATGTTTTTATGGACATACAAAAGATTTTCATAGATATATTGCGATGCGACTGTTAGAATATTTATTTCTTTGATTTTTTCTCTAAGGCTCTCACGGGGACCAAGTTTGTAGATAGCTCTTATGGCTCTCTTTTGCAATAAAAAGATGGTGTTAATGTCCGCGGAGTTACCCCAATGAAGAATTCCGTATGACATAATACTATGAAAGTAGCTGAAATAAACTATTCTAGCCGTATCAACATCAGTGAGCCGTTTAATAGTTTTCACTGCATAGGCTGCAGAACTTAGTTTTCCTGATAATTTTTCAATTTGTGGGCCCCATTGTAGTTTGGAGTCAATTGTTATACCCAATAACACAGTTGTCTCCACAGGGGCTAAATTAGTTCCATTAACATGTACATTGGTAGTCACCTGTCTTACATTAGGTGTTGAGAACTTAATTACTTTAGTCTTTTTATCATTTAAAACCAGATTATTAACATTAAACCAATGCATAACTTTAGAGAGAGCATCGTTAACTTCGTCATAATTACCTAACTGTCTATTAATTTTGAATGTCAAAGAGGTATCATAATATAAATACTAGATATAAGCATAATCTTGTGTTACATCCAAGTCGTCTCCACAAAATAAGTAATTCTTTTATGGGACAATGTATACGGTTCTATAACAAACTTCCCAGCAATGTAAGAGAATTGTCAATAAACAAATTTAAAACTACTATTAAAGCCAAATTGTGTAGCAGGGCATATTACAAAGTATCTGACTATATTAATGATAAAAATGCCTGGGATTGAGTCGATCCAATTATAATGTAAATTTGTATATTTTAATAAATTATGTAAATTTGTTTGAATACCAAAAGAGGGATGCCTGAGTTTTTTGGCAGTATTTTTATCAGTGCTCACCTAGTCATGAACTGCACGGTAGGGAAAAAAATTGTGACGATTCCAAACAAATGTAGCCATTTTTACGGAATAAAAAGATTTTGACTTTGACTTTATTCACTTTTAAAAAGCTTCTGAGTACATTATTATATACAGACGATGGAGCGACGATCTTGTGAAGATCGCAGGGAGCCGATGGATGCAAGCGGCACAGGATCAATCGCTATCGAAGTCTAAGGGGATGTCTATGCTCAGCAGTGGACGCCCTTCGGCCGAAATTATGATGATGTTGAATATAATATACATACCTATATATACATACACACGTCATCATTTATCCCAATCGCGCTCTAAGCTTTCGCTTCGGAGTCCGAGATCCCTTACCTAAGCCTAAGGATTTGGCAAAGATTCTAACTTTGACATGGTGCTACTGCCCTTAGACATCCATATTAATAGAGAGAATACCATTGCAAGCGTTCATAGGCTACTGTAACCACTTTATACCAAGTGAGGTCACAAACCAATAAACCACTTGACTTGGGTTAAAGCATAGTCTTATCAACGGTGCTTAGGTATATCAACAAAACATAGTGTTTTTGCGCCTAAAGCAATTCGAATCTACTAACCAAAATGGGAGAATAATTTAATAAATAAGTTGAAAAATGACGCGTTGATGTTGATCCGTGTCCTAGCTAATAAGAATTTTTAATTTCGACCGATTGAGTTACTACACAAAATTGTTTGATCGGTTCTCTATTGAGGTTATTTCCTTCATATTGGACACCAAACATTGTATAAAAAATCTTACGATAAAATATGTATTTCGGCATGGAGCGACTGTCATCAGAGTCCCACAAGCCAGTGGAAAACCAGACCTTTCTTAAGTTAATTCAGACGACTGAAAGCTATGTATCAGCATGAGAACATTGAAACTTCCATGTTCACTTAGTAATAAATTTGAACAATATACTACTCTGTGTAAAAAGTATCGGGAATATGTCAATAAAAAGACCCGCGTAAAAGAGGTCGTTCTAATTTTTTTACTGCATGTTGGTAGCACTGTACTGATTTAGCGCGCAAAATTTGAGCGGGATCTGTCATTTAATTTGTTTTAAACTACACTTTTTGTTGGTCATAGTTTTGAGTCCTCGGCGATTTTTACAATGGAAAATATTGTTGAACAAAGAGTGTGCCTTAAATTTTGTGTTTCAAATGATATTTCATGTGGTGAATCACTAAAAATGTTGCGAAATACCTACGGCGAATCGTGTATATCGAAAACAAGGGCTTATGAATGGTATAAGGCTTTTAAAGAAGGCCGAGAAGTAGTAGTAGACTTGCCTCGTTCTGGTAGACCTTCAACCGCTACGACCAGAGAAAACATCGACAGAATCAAGAAGCTAGTGCTCGAAAATCGACGTATGAGTCTGAGAGAGTTGGCTAGTGAGGTGAACATATCTTTTAAGTCCGTCCACAACATTCTCATTGACATTTTAGGCATGAAACGCGTCGCCGCTCGACTAGTTCCAAAAGAGCTCAATTTTGTTCAAAAAGCGCAGCGAAAGCATGTCGCTGAAGACATGGTTTCCCGAGCTTCTACGGATCCGACCTTTATGAAACGTATAATAACTGGCGACGAGACATGGGTTTATGAGTACGACATGCAAACAAGCCAACAGTCTTCAGAATGGCGTCTCGAAAACGAGCCGAAACCCAAAAAACCGCGGCAAAGTCGCTCCAAAATCAAGGTGATGCTGACAGTTTTTTTTGACTACCGTGGTGTGGTTCACTCCGAATTCCTTCCAGAGGGAGAAACAGTGAATAAAGAATATTATTTAGGCGTCATGAAGCGTTTGCGTGAGAGTATCCGCCGAAAACGTCCAGATTTGTGGCAACACAACTCATGGATGCTGCACCATGATAATGCACCATCACACACAGCCATTATAGTGAAAGAGTTTTTAGCGAAAAATTCAACAAAAGTTCTCGACCAAGCACCGTATTCACCTGATATGGCTCCGTCTGACTTTTTTTTATTTCCCAAGTTAAAATTACCACTTCGAGGAAAACGTTTTGAGTCGATAGAAGCCATAAAAGAAAATTCGCTGAATGAGCTAAAGGCCATACCGCAAATAGCCTATGAAAAATGTATGGAAGACTGGGTGAAGCGGTGGAGATGTTGTATTGCAAGCGATGGGGCCTACTTTGAAGGCGATAAAATAAATTTAGATGAATAATTTGTATTTTTTGTTTTATTGACAAATTCCCGATACTTAGTACACAGAATGTATACATTTTTCAGTAGTTAAATCAGTTTGTCATTACTATCAGAATCAAGACATTAATACGAGTATCAACCAAGTGTGTACGGTTATCAGTCAACCGTATAGTAACACATCAGGGTCGTATACCGGAGGCTGCAGTGCAGCCCGATACGAGATAAGCTATGTTTTATCTCGAGCTTACGGCTTTATCACTGGCGCCATATTGAAATAACAAATATTCTTTATTGCACCAAATTATAAACAAATGATACTTATAAACTATGTCTATGGATGGGTTTACTTATCTCGAGTTTCTCCGTGATCGGAGGGCACGTTAAGCCGTCGGTCCCGGCTGTTGTCGACAGATGACAGTCGTTAAGCTAAGTCAGTGGCCCTCGGCCGTTTTGAAAACACTGGCCTCAACCAATCCGCATTCGAGCAGCGTGGTGGAGTATGCCGGAGTATGGTGGAGTATGCCGATCCCATCGGCTATACTCCGTATAGCCGATGGGATCGCGGTGGCTAGGTGGAGCTGTGAAGCCCGTTGTCGCCCGTGGATGGACTGACGCATTATGGGGAAGGAAGTTTGGCAATAGGTACAATCGTTTCACCGGCGTTCTAAAATGGGCAAATGAGAATATTTTGACAATAAAACTGAAAGATGAATGGAAGAATGAATTGAGGAACGAAAGTGTGTGATGTATGAATGTGTTATCCATATGTGAGTATAGTGGCGATTTTACAAACTTTAGTAGACATAAATATATACTGTAGCAATAAGTGCCTTGCCCACGGCAGGGGTGTACGTTTATAAAAAAAAAACCCCTTCGGTTGAAGGCAGACCCTTATCCCTGCAGTGGGATGAGTAAGGGTTGATGTGATTTGATGACAATAGGCGGTCTTACTGCTAAGAAACTATAATCTTGTAATAATACAGGTAGGCGGTGCAGAGCAAACCATACGAATTAAAACAAAGTTAACTTTAAGTTAAGTAACATAAGGAATTGGCTGACTTAATGCTACCTATGTTATCCTATATATTGACGAGCTCGGTGGCGCAGTGGTGAAACGCGCTGTTACGCTACTTTGACACCAACACGCGTGGGTTCGATTCCCACACAGTACAAACATTTTCTATGTATAATAAATATATATTTACAAAAAAAAATGTATTTACGTATGTTTATCAGTTGTCTAGTACCCATAACACAAGCTTCGCTTACTTTGGGGCTAGATGGCGCTGTGTAATTTGTCCGACAATATTTATTTATATCATAAGATTTTTATACAACATCGGAGGTACACAGCATGATGAAAACAACCCAGGAACCGACAAGTTCGACGAGCTCGATGGCGCAGTGGTGAAATGCGTCACACGCTACTTTGATATCAACGCTCGTGGATTCGATTCCCACATAGGACAAACATTTGTGCGCATGAACATGTCTGTTCGTCTTGGTCTGGGTATTTTTAAGAGAGGTAGGGCGCATGGGGAAGTATCTCCACCTCGCAGAAAACCGCGGCCAAATACCAACTCCCTAGAGGGTTGTTGTGTCACCCACCAGTAAACTCCTAAGTTGCTGTGTTAGCTGCAGAGGTGGCATCGCGCAAGTGATACTTAATGTATTACAAGCGTTTATAGGCTACGGTGACCGCTTTACATCAGGTGGACCGTATACTTCTAAGGCTCCAGACGTTGTATAAAATAAAAAAAGTACCTCCACCTCACATAAAACCGCAGTCAAACAACAAATCAACACAACGCAGGGATACAACGAAGTTGTTTTATCCCTGCGAGTGAGTGAGGTTACCAGTAAGCTCCTACGGACTTCCTGTGTCAGTAGTGGGGGTGGCAAATATGCTGTATTGTAAGCGTTGATGTACTACGGCAGGCACTTTACATCAGGTACAGGGCCGTATGCTCGTAAAGCACAGAACAATAACCCACGGGGCGGGTGGTAAAGTAGAATGCAGCTCTTATTGGATAGTTCACGGATCGATATCGCGTCACTTATGGGTTTATTGATTAAAATATCCTCCCATTGGTTAGTAGGCTCCAATAGCTAATATATTTAGGCGCTCAAGCACTACGTTTTGGTGAGGGGTTTATGACCCGTCACGTATTTAATAGTTTGTGCTTTACAAGCACACGGCTCACCAGATGAAAAATGCCTACCGTAGTATTTTAACGACTGCAATACAGGAAGTATTGTTTCTACCCCTGCTGCCACCACAGCAACTCCTTAGGAGCTAACTGGTAACCTCACTCACTTGCTGTACTACAACAACCCTCCAGGGAATTGTTGCGGTGTTCTGTGGCATCACGCGAGTGATACGTACCAGCGTACAATGGCTACGGTAAATGCTTTCCACCATTTAGGCCGTATGCTTCTATATCTCCCGACGTTGTATAAAAATGAAAAGAGATATATCAAACTAAATGCAGGTGGAGCCGGCTTCAGCTAGCAGAACATATTAGACCTAGACAAATCCACAGCAGCTAACATTAGTTACTATATCTGACACTGAAACCACATCCTCAAACGTCACAGCCAGTTAATTCTCCCCAACTCCCGTTTCCTCGCTAGGACGACCTAAAAATACATCGAGCCAATGGTGATTGGGGAGTCACTGTGCGTGACGCATTCGATAACTCATCCATTCCCCACAACCATACACACAATGGACACTGGTTTACAATGAGGAAAAAATGTTCCTATTTCATTTATTATATTTATCCCACAACAAAGACAATTACAATTAGTAACTACATACAAAACAAGTCCCACGTCGCGTCTGTCTGTTCGCGATAAACTCTTAAAACTACTGAACGTATTTTCATGCGGTTTTCACCAATAGACAGAGTAATTCTTGAGGAAGGTTTAGGTGTATAATTTGTTAAAGTTTTGTGTAAATCAGTTGAAATATAATATACAAAGACAGCTTGGGAGCTTTCATCAGATATTATACGGATATACAGTATTAATCCTTATCAACTTAAATACGTTAGTTACCTTAAACATTTCATGTACATTGTGATTTTGTGGACCATATGCTTGTATGCCTCCCGACGTGGTATAAAACAAAATCTAACATGTTCATATACACAAATGTTTGTGTTGTTGGAATCGAACCGCAACCCTTGGTGGTAAAGTCGCCATTGCTACCCACTTGGTCATTGGGTTCATCAATAAAATATTATAAAGCAAGGAAGCTCGCAAAATGACTTTGATGTTTTGTGCACAAAAATGAATAATCCTCCAGTGTTCACGGTTCAGTGCTCAGAGGAAGAGCTACGTTTCGAACCTAACCCGCTGGAAATAAACGTTGAGTGACGCATAAAGGACGCGTTACTTTCATTTCATAGAATGTAGGTTTAGAAAAAAGTGTAAAAAAATCACAGATCATGTAACATATAAATGGTTACACGCCCGCGAGCATAGCAACAAGCATATTAGATATTTCAGGACCGCGAGTATAGCAACAAGCATATTAGGTATGTCAGTTGCGATTGTACCTCTTATTCAATATGATATAAGAACGGTACGAAGGTCGAAGTGTCAAGCTTGACGTGCACTTAACTGTACCGAAAAGTTGGATGAAGTACATCGAGATAGGGGAAGGTACGAATAATTGTATTTCATGTCTAACTCGTTTCTTTTTTACCAAATTTCAACTTCCAGACTATCTGAGTAAAAGTCTAAACCCACAGGGGCGGGACAAGGGGGAAAGCGGCAGCAACCACACGGGATGGGATTAAAAACAAAGCGATCACACCGCGCCGGCCTTTTGTGTGACAGGTTGCATACAATCACGAATGTTACAAAAAATCCCAATCTGGATAGCTTTTCCGCCCCTGTGGGTTTGACTTTTATTCAGATAGTCTGCGATTAAAGTCGCAGTGAAATACAGAAGAATGGACACACAGGCAGACGAGACTACCACCATTGTTTAATACAACTACCACTACTGTCTTCACGCCAAGTCTATTGCGGGGTTAACAGAAACAACTGAGTTCTTTTTTTATTCAACGTCGGAAGCATACGGCCCACCTGATGTAAAGCGGTTACCGTAGCCTATAAACTTGGAAGCCTATAAACTTGGCTTGGAATACATTAAGTATCACTCGCGCGATGGCACCTCTGCTGCTAACACAGCAAGTTCATAGGAGTTTACTGGTGACCTCACTCAATGCAGGAACACAACAACTCTCTAGGGATTTTCTGACATTGGCTGCGATTTTCTGTAAGGCTTCCCCGGACGGGATGGTTTGATGCGTCCTACCTCTCTTAAAAGTGCCACATGACTCGCTCGTTTCATATTCATAGCTCTTTTCATGCACGCTCGCCGGTTCCTAGAGCTTTTGACAATACCTTCTGAAAACACACGACCCATTTGATCGTGATAGGTCAGCCGTGGCATTCCTCGGCTCCTACATCTTTCTACATTCGCGTTGTACATCTGTTTCGTCATTCTTTACTCTTGCATATTTTCTACATATCCGAACCAGCAGAGCATGCCTTTTCTTATCTTAACACCGATACTCGCTGTCAGACCAACCCTCTTTTTTTACATCTTCATAGCGAACTCGATTTACAAGGGTTACGCCGCAGATTTTGCGCAACGCTCGTATCTCGACGGCGTTTATTCTACCCATTGTTTAATACGGAACCCTAATACCAATAAAATGTTTAATTTCAAAAGCTACTTTTAGATCAAGGCTTCGTGGTTTGTAAGAGAGTTAGAAGATCTTCAATAGCATCGTTGCGCATATCACTCTAATCGAACATACAAGTTAAGGAACGTTGTCCGCCGCCTGTCTATTAATGGGTTTATTCTGTTATCTAATCGCGATTCGGAGGACACATTCAGCCATCCGTACCGAGTATTATCGATAGAGGACTTTCATAAAGCTAACCCAAAATTACCTCTATTGGAGAATCCGGTAGGTTCGGGTGTTTTTTAAGCATAGGCGCATAGAAGCAGCCCGTCTGGGGATGCAACTCCTCCTCACAGAAAATCGCAGCCAAATAACAAGTTCCAGGAGAGTTGTTATGTTCCTGCGAGTGAGTGGGGTTACCAATAAACTCCTGGGAAGTTGCTGTGGCGGTAGCGAAGGTGGCATCGCGAGAGCGATACTTAACACGCAAGCGTTCATAAGTTACAGTTAACCGCTTCAAATCATGTAGCCTGTTTGATTATAATCCTGTGTGGATTTAACAGTGAAGTGACTTTGTGTGATATAGATATAGTTAGAGTGATTTACCCTAGTGATAAGTTAAAATTAATGGTCGCAATTGACCACACAATATAATGATATGCAACTTAATTAAACTAACACATATGTATATTAAATTACTGGTTATCTCGCCGCGTTTCTGACCCGCGGCTATGAGACTGTTTACTTTGTTCAAAGTTAATTAAATTACGGAAAGTTTATTGTACGTGCTCGTATTAAAGTTTTAATTAAATAATTTTAAATAGTGAATTAATGTTGAAAAATCTCATTTTAAATTTTAATACACACATAAATACTTGGCATTTTAAATTTTAATACGCGCATAAATACTTTGGGCAGTGCATTCATTAATAATAATAAGTATATTTCGATTTTTTTTTGTACGACTTAGGTGGTGATCAAGCATACGGCCCGCCTGATGGTAAACAGTCACCGTAGCCTATGGACATTTGCAACACCAGGGGCGTCACTCGTGCGTTGTCGACCCTATTCGATGTACATAAACAACTATTCGGGGCTTTCCATTGTCTTTAGTGCCAAAGGTAACCTAACCTCCATGTGATGCATCCTGTCCATTAATTGGCACAGACAATAGCGAGGTAGAGGCAGAAGACAATAGAGGGGAGATGCAGTGACAGCCTAGTGGGATAAAGGAACCGGCCTTGTGATCAACAGGTCCTTGATTCTGGCATGTACCATCAAAATTCGTGTTCTCGGATTTACGTACATATGTATTTGTAATTATCACATGTTAAGCGGTGAAGGAAAACATCCTAAGGAATCCCACACGTCCAAAAAATTATATTTCGAATGACGTGCGACCTTACCTAAGAATGATCTGTTTTTCCATTTGGGTTGCCGAGATCAGACGGCAGTTGCTCCATGTAAAAATCAGCCAAATCCTTAGGCTTAGGTAGCGGACCTCGCCAATTCTAATGGATTATGAAAACGGGATAACGCTAAGAAGAAGATGATGTACATAAACAACAATTCTCTCCAGTACCTTTGGAGCCAAAGACTACCTCACCTTCATGTGGTGCATCCCGTCCATTAATTAGCGAGGTAGAGGCACAATATAAGAGAGGCAGGACACGTCGAAGCGACTGATGAAATACCTTCACCAGAAAACCGCAGCCAAATATTTCAGAGGAGTGTTCCTGCGAGTGAGTGAGGTCACCAGTAAACTTCTAAGGAGTTACTATACTAGCAGCAGGGGTGTCTCTTTGGTGGTGTGTCTTAATCGGCAACATCTTACGGCGAGCTTCAATTAAAACTCATTTCAAGCCCCATAAGAAGATTTCTAAGACCTATCAAGTGTAATATCCCCTTACAAGATGCAGGAGTATACAAATTAGACTGCGAATGTGGTTTATCATACATAGGGCAAACAAAGAGAAGCACAAGTACTCGAGTGAAAGAACACATTGCTGTCACGAAGAATAGGCGCGATAAAAACTCTGTAGTATGTGAACATACACTGGACCAGCCAAACCATTACATGCGGTTCGATAAACCACGAATCCTCGCCAAGGAGAATCGCTACATGCCGAGAATGCTACGCGAGGCTATTGAAATAAGAAAACACCCCAATTTCAATAGAGAAGATGGTTGGCAAACAAGTACCACCCGCTTGGGATCCAGTCCTAAAAATAATCAAGTCACAAACCCAGAGATCTACTAAAAAACTTTCGGACACCGTAAGCTATTTTTGTGTGAATCGGAACATATATAATTAATTCATCCATGTCGGTAGATGTAATAATTGAATAACCAATGTAAGACAAATGTCACCTCAGTCTTCCTGCGACCACGAACGCTGCAAAGTGTTCGAAACGTCAGGTTCAACAAAATAAGTAAAATACGCGATATTTCCGTTAAAAATGGTTTAATTCAATGTATAACAATCGCGAAAACCTAAGACAATACTATAAAACCGAGTAATACTCGGTACACGGTTAATCGATAAATAGTTCCTAGTTTACGACCATCTGGTACGGAACCCTAATTAAATACTAAGAATCGGTTATCAATGACAGAGACATAAAAAGTATACAAACAGAATATAAAGTCATTATTTATTTTTATGTTAGTCAGGAATGTGTCATGTACATACGAGATATCAGACGTCTTATTACATTAAAGTCTTTATAAACAAGGCAACATAGATATACATAAAAAAAACCAGATTTGCTTGTTTGTTCGTTTTCTATACACCGATTTTTATCGTTCGATTACGATAAAACTATTGTTAACTTATTGCACACACTGCGCGAAGGATATCTTATAAAAAAACGGAAAAGTACTTATAAAATAATCAAATAAATAAATTAATAAAGATTTTGTTGTACAGTCAAACTTACGCTTAAGTACACTTTTTTTATACTACGTCCGGAGGCATACAAAGTAAAGTAAATTTATTATTAACGATTAAAGTCGCAGTGAAATACATAAGAATGGACAGACAGACAGATGAGACTATGACCATTGTTTAATACAACTACCACTACTATCTTCACGCCTAGTCCATTGCGGGATAAACAGATAAACCGAGTTTTGTCTTTTTTAGGGTTCCGTACCCAAAGGGTAAAACGGAACCCTATTACTGAGACTTCGCTGTCCCGTCACCAGGCTGTATCTCATGAACCGTGATAGTTAGACAGTTGAAATTTTCACAGATGATGTATTTCTATTGCCGCTATAACAACAAATACTAAAAAATAGAATAAAATAAATATTTAAGGGGGCTCCCATACAACAAACGTGATTTTTTTTGCCGTTTTTATAGATAGTGGTACGGAACCCTTAGTCGCGAGTCCGACTCGCACTTGGCCGATTTTTTTTTTTGCCGTTTTTATAGATAATGGTACGGAACCCTTCGTGCGCGAGTCCGACTCGCACTTGGCCGATTTTTAATCCAACGTCGGGAGGCGTACAAGCATACAGCCCACCTGATGTAAAGCGGGTACCGTAGCCTATTAACGCTTGCGATATATTAAGTATCACTAGCGCGATGCCACCTCTGCTGCTTACACAGCAACTCCTCGGGAGCTTACTGGTGACCTCACTAACACGCAGGAACATAATAACCCTCCAGGGAGTTATTTGGCTGCGGTTTTCTGTGAGGTGGAGGGTGGAGGTACTTCCCCAGACCGGCTGCTTTGATGCGCCCTACCTCTCTTAAAACATCCAGACCAACACAAACAGACATGTTCATGCACACAAATGTTTGCCTTGTGTGTGAATCGAACCCACGAGCGTTGGTGTCAAAGTCGCGTCATTCACAACTGAGCCACCGAGCGCACCGACCTTGTATGCCACCCGACGTAGTATAAAAAAAAACACTATTCTTCTTCTTCTTAGCGCTATCCCGTTTTGGATTTTCACTAGGATAGGATACGTTCATGTACTGTCGTTATGGGGCTTCGTAATCGGAATGGAGCACAGATCGTAGGTTTCGCAATGACGATGTTACAAAGGGAGTTGAGTTAAAAAAAGAGTATTCGTGTTAAGAAGAGGCATGCGTTTTTGGTTCGGAAAGGTAATTTTTATTCTTTCAATAACGATTCACGAAACGAAAGTGGAAGGTAGGAGCAGATGAAGACCATGACTCACCTCATCGTCATCACATCAACCCTTACTCATCCCACTGCAGGAAAACGGATCTCCCTTCAACCGAAGGGGTTTAAAGTATACCTACTCCACCACGCTGCTCAAATGCGGATTGGCGGAGGCCAGTGTTTTCAAACCGCCCGAGGGCCACTGACTTAGCTTAACGACTGTCATCGACGGCTTAACGTGCCCTCCGAAGCACGAAGAAACTTGAGATAGATAAACCCATCCATAGACAGACAGCGGTCGACGTTGCTTAACCTGCGTGTTCGGTTTGATAGACACGCGCAACGACGCCATCGAGCTCTTAATAAATTGAATCGGCGAGCGTGCAAGCAGAGATATGAATGTCAAAATAAGTGAAGTACGTAAGATGGCCCTCGGTTCTCTTAGTCTATAGTGGCGTGAAGATATGAATAAGAGAGGTAGGGCGCATCAAAGCAACCCGTCTGGGGAAGTGCCGCCACCTCACAGAAAACCGCAGCCACATAACTAGTAAATAACAGCAAGCTGTGTAGACAGAGCTGATATTTTTTAAATTTAAAAAATATTTAAATATATATTTTTAATTTTTTATTTTTTTTTAAATATATGGAACCCTGTACGACATCTAGCGACGAGTGCTGTTACTTTTTCTGTTGATAGGAGTGCAGTGCAGACTCTGCACTGCAGAGTGGCCGGCCATACGTTTTCCCATATGTTTTTTTTTCTAATTGGAACGATTTTGGACCGTTCTTCCTCACCAACGAACATTTAAATTTCAAATTAAAGGATACAAAACTAAAATATGTTAGCTATTAGTGTGTCGATTTTGGAGTTTCTCACTGTTACCGTCTAAACGCTAGCTGGATGACATCAGTCTACCCCAAACGACAATTTTGAGGGTAATGTGGCTCCGCTGGCTATCGCAGCTCTGCCAAAAACTCTATGGAGGGTCTCTGTGCAGCAGAGGTGGCATCGCGCGGAGTACAAATCCATCCATTTGTTATACCCAATGTTGTATAACAAATGGATGGATTTGTATACCTTTACTAACTGAAGCCCGCGATTTCGTCCGCGCTTATCACTGTTTCCCGTGGGAACCATTTTTTTTTCCTCTCTTTCTTTTTGCCAAGTTTCGTATCGTCGTTTTCAATAGCTTCACTCCTTTCTCAAGAGTTGGGCTATCAATTGCGAAAATAATATTTCAAATCCGACTTGGCAGTTCCAGTGATTAGCGCGTTCAAACAAACAAATTCTTCCACTATATATATATATATATTTATATATTAGATTTCAAAAGGTTATAACAGCTACGTCATTATTTCGTAACTCCACGATGTGAATTTAAAAGGCAAGTTGTAATCCGATTCGTCCTCGGAATCTATTCGCAATACTCTTCACCTATCATAAAACTCAACTTTTGCCCTTTGAACGTGTATAAAAACACAACCATAAAATATCAATACATTCTACACAGAGAGCTTATCGTAAATCAAAATAGCATCATTAGAGAGACTCGTACTCAGAACGAGAACGAAATCTTCAATATCCATATATCCATCGAGCGCTGATCTCTCACTAGGCACCGAGTACACTACAGTTGTATCATCGTGAGAGCTCTCACAAAACTGGCACAGCCAGCTGCCGTCCAGTTACCGAAGAGCTTCTGTTTTTATCTCGATCCCGTCGATACTATTCCTCTTTGGTGAGATGGAAAAGGGCAGGGTAGGTCAGTTTAGAGTGGAGCGAGTAGCGGCAGTTCCGGGCGCGAGCTCAGCGCGCAGCCTCCGCTGTATCGAGCGGCCGCGCCCTCTAGCCACGTGCTTCATTCACCGGTGCATCACGTGTGAATCTGCCTTAAATAGAATTTATTTATAGTTTAATTTATATTGATTAATAGTAGCGTGTTTAAGTTTGTAAATAGCCAACATAGAAGCGTACAGTCAGCTAAGAAACAGGTTTATATTTCGATCTAGCACATAAGCGGAATGTAGAAAACGCGCATCGAGTGATAAACTGTAAGCACAAATAACACTGTGCCACCCACCTTCCCATAGCTCCATCGACTTCTCGGTGAGATGAGCCAAATCGTGGGAGTTACGCACGGTGGTTCCTGCTCGTTGGTTCTCTTCGTGTAGTGGGCAACAAGGTTGGCACCCTACAAGTTATTTTATTTTATATCCACAGTGTCTCTGTAAAGCCTATCTCTCCCTTCTGGGGTGGCAACGCACACAAAGACACCTTCGTTGCCGTCCAAAGGCGCTCGTGGATACTCTTATTACATTCCTTCTACGTTACCCTCCTACCTCCTTCGTCGGGCAAAGAATGCATGGGCGAAAGCGCGGAAGGCCGCGAAGTTCCCCGTAGACGACACCAGATCCGCAAAGTTACCGGTCCCATCTGATCCTCGGTGCACCGAATTCCATCCATCATTCTGTCCTGCAGATCGGCATACCTAGGACAGGACCACAATGCGTGGTCTCTGTCTTCTTAACTCACACAAACATATGCTGCTATCACAACATTTCATTTCGAGCAAGAAGTCGCTTCCTGAAGTTTCAATGAGCCGCGAGAAATTGTGAGGTAGGACGATCCGGTTCGACCCAGGGTGACCTGAGTCTCACCGTCACGTCAGAGAAAAATCGGTAGAGATCCCTGCCCTCTCCCTATCCCAGCGAGCTTTTCACTCGCGCACTATAGCTTCACAAATGTCTTGTTTCCGTCTGCTCAACTGCGATCGGGACGCCATCCTAGACCTCTAGTTCGCCGAGAAAACTCCAGTCAACACAGTCCGGGCAGTAACACTAACCTCCCACGTCAATATCAGGTTTATGTATGTATGTAATCTTTATGCCAGGTCGCTTGCGGGGTAAGCAGAGAGAACCGAGGGCTATAAGACGCGGTTTATTTTTTATGATACTAGATTGGCAAACAAGCATGCGGCCCGCATTAAATGGTAATCGGTCACCGCAGCCTATTGACGCTCGCAACACCACGGGGTTGTTACTCGCGCGCTGCCAATCTTGTGACCTAAGGCGATATCGTCACAGTACCCAGTAATTTGTCTACCATATCTTACCCTTCAAACCGGAACACAGCTATATACATATAGCTGCTTGACGGTAGAAATAGGTGAGACAGAGGTACCCACGCAGACGACTTTTGTACTTTTCTTTCTCCTCGGTTCTTACAAATCACAGCTGCTTCTTTAATATTCATAGCTCATCCACGCACGCAGGCCTAGGTCTCTGACATCACCTCCTCATAAAACACGACCAATTTGGTCATGATAGGTGAGTCTTGGTCTTCCTCGGCTCCCACATACTTCCACTTTCGCATATCTGGTTTTTGTAGTATTACGAGTAATATCTAGTACATGGGCGGTCGAGCTATGCCTTTTTAGGGTTCCGTACCCAAAGGGTAAAACGGAACCCTACTACTGAGGCTCCGCTGTCCGTCCGTCCGTCCGTCTGTCACCAGGCTGTATCTCATAAACCGTGATAGTTAGACAGTTAAAATTTTCACAGATGATGTATTTCTGTTGCCGCTATAACAACAAATACTAAAAAATAGAATAAAATAAATATTTAACGGGGCTCCCATACAACAAACGTGTTTTTTTTGCCGTTTTTATAGATAATGGTACGGAACCCTTCGTGCGCGAGTCCGATTCGCACTTGGCCGATTTTTATGTTTTTTAGAGTATCGTACCTCAAAAAGAAAATATAGGATCACTTTGTTGTTCGTCCGTCTGTCAAGACCCTTTTGCTCAGGGACGGGTGGAGCTATCAAGCTGAAATTAAAATCAAATACTCAGGCCTCCGATCTCTTCGAGCAGCGAACAAATCAAACTTCTAAGTCAATGCAATCAAAAGATACGGCCGTTTTGTCCCGCTTATGCGCGTATTTTGAAACTCGCAAGGGAATCAAAAACTATAGGGTACTTCCCGTTGACCTAGAATCATGAAATTTGGTAAGAAGCAAGACCATGTAGCACAAGTAAAGGAAAAAATATGAAAACCGTAAATTTATATTTACATGTACATCACAAAAAAAAATGCGATAATTATTTGAATATGGAATGTATTGGAAATATTTTTTTACAGAACTTTCGGTGCACGAGGCGGACTCGCACTTAACGGCTTTATTTTGTAAAATCGCATTTTTTAGGTAAGACATACAGATGAACTTAAAAAGCAAAATCTTGTCTAAATACAAAATTTGACCCAAATCGCTAGAGGTAGTAACATCCAAGCAATACAGCTGGGGAAGTACCTCCACCTCACAGAAGACCATAGCTAAATAACCTGGAGACTTGTTTTGTTCCTGCCAGTGAGTGAGATCACCAGTAACCTCCTGAGGAGTAGCTGTGGTAGCAGTAGAGGTCACGGTAACCGCT
Source organism: Pyralis farinalis (assembly GCA_947507595.1). NCBI lineage: Eukaryota > Metazoa > Arthropoda > Insecta > Lepidoptera > Pyralidae > Pyralis > Pyralis farinalis. The sequence goes on along the minus strand of OX382269.1, from coordinate 31,662,545 downwards.
TTAAATCAGGTGGACCCTATGATTTACTGTAGTAATTTAATTTCTGCGTTTAACCAATAAACGAATTTAGTTTGCTTGGTGTTTTGTTGATCGGTTGATTTACATTTTGGAACATGAAGGTATTAAAATAACCTATGGAAAACCAATGAGAACGATATAACTCGCGTAACATATTTGTAACTGTTTGTGTATGTGAGAAATATTTGTAATAAAGGACTTGTTACGGAAATCATAGTATTTATCATACTCTCGTCAAGACCCGTCGAGACACGCAGGACAAGCATCCTTACAATAGTATCGACGAGCTCGGTGGTGTAGTGATTAGTAACGCTACTTTGACACCAACGCTCTATATAGATATATATAATATATAATAATATGATATATATATAATATATTATAATATGATATATATATATATAATTATATAAGTTTAAATTAGATTGCCCTTCATAATACAATATATTATATTATATATCTAATTTCAACTTTCGTTAGATTTTGTTTAGCACATTTTGCTTTAGTATTCAACATAGCATTAACTGCAAATGGAAACCGTGTATGTGAATTGGTTTAAATTAAAATAACGACTCGTTGTACTCATATCTAACAGCGTGTTTAATAAATTATTCAGTTACCATCATTTAGTAACTTTTAATTGGTGCCCAACGTGTTACCAACGACGCTGTCTTTATATAAAACGTTATTTTCTATATGAATCAATATTAAATTTTAATAAAATTTAACAATTAAGTGTATATTTACGAGAACATTTATACAGTTCGAGAGTTTGAATATTGATGGACTAATTACACAACGCCGTCTAGATCCCATAGGAAGCGAAGCTTGTGTTATGTGTACTAGACAACTAATAAACATACGTAAAAATATGTGCAGTTGTTCATGCACACAAATGTTTGTCCTGCGTGGGAATCGAACCCACGAGCGTTGGTGTTAAAGTAGCGTTACTAACCACTGCGTTCCGAGCTCATCAAAGTATATATCAATGGTAAAGATAGATGCCAGTCGTTAAGCTAAGTCGGTGGCCTCCGGGTGGCTTGAAAACACTGGCCAATCACCAATTAAGCAGCGTGGTGGATTATGATCTAAACCACTAAACCTAAGGGCGACCCGTATCCCAGGAGTGGGATGAATTAGGGTTGGTGTAGTAGTAGTATACAGTTTTGTAACTATATATTCTCGTAACTCATCAATCGCAAAAATTTAATCAAAGTGTCAAGATCCGTCGTAAATCCGGCTTTTACTACTCCATTGCACGAATTACGATAGCGGAAACAAAACTGACAAGGTGTATCCGAACACGCGACCAATACTGGAATGGAAATACACATCTCATCGGAATATGCAACTGTCCTAAATTTACCGTTACGTAAAGTTCAAAATTGCATGACATTTATTATGCTCATGAAACACGATATTTTAGATACGCCGTCACATTCGGCAACTGATATTGCGGAGAAAATTATGAATCGTTGATCCAACGGGGGGCTGGGAGTATTATTGTAATTAATGACAACCAATGATTAAAATTCATCCAAGCCTTCGGATGTAATGATAAAATAAATAAAAAAAGCAGTCAAATGCGAGTCCGAATAGCGCACCGAGGGTACCGAAAAAATATTTTCGCAAACAAATTATTATTTTTTGTATTGCTCCTTTCCAAATTTCATGATTCTAGGTCAAACCCTATAGGTTTTGATTCCCTTGCGAGTGTCAAAGTCTCTTGACAGACGGACGTGCCGACGGACAGACAGAAGCAGGCAGACAGACAGACGGACGACAAAGTGATCCTATAAGGATTCTGTTTTTCCTTTTGAGGTACGGAACCCTAAAAAGCACACATGTCCCAATCCATACTAATATTATAAATGCGAAAACGATTCTGCCTAACCATTAAACTGTTTGTTACCTACACAGCTGAACCCTGAACAGATCCTAACGTGATTTGATAATGGGTTATCATCAGATCTGGAGAAAGATGAGGCAGGTAAGAGGAATCAAAATTCAAATCAAATGGCTGTGCGTGGGGAAGTACACCTCACTTCACTAAAGAGCTCACAACAACTCTTCGTAAAATTGTTATTCAACAATCCTACAGAGAGTTGTCATGCGTAAAATGCCTACAAAGAGTTGGTATACACCTGCGAGTGAGGTTACCAGTAAGCTTTTGTGAGTTGTTTTGTTAGCAACGGGGGTAACAACACGTGAGCGATACTTCTTGTGTTGTAAGCGTTCACGGCAACCACTTTACATTAGATTCGCCGCATGCTTGTTTGTCTCCCGACTTTGTATAAGAAAGAATTATATAGCTACTTGTATGTATGTAATATCTTTATTGTACAAAATAACAGGGTTTATTTTTTCTTTTTCTTTTTTTGACATATTACACAGCGCCACCTAGCCCCAAAGTAAGCGAAGCTTGTGTTATGGGTGCTAGACAACTGATAAACATACGGAAATACATTTTTTTTTTTGTAAATACATACTTATTTTACATAGTAAATACCCAGACCAAGACAAACAGACATGTTCATGCACACAAATGTTTGTTCTGTGTGGGAATCGAACCCACGAGCGTTGGTGTCAAAGTAGCGTAACAGCGCGTTTCACCACTGCGCCACCGAGCTCGTCTAATCGTTATGCTCAAAGAATGAAAGAAATAAACAGTAGTATAAAGGCGGGCTTATCCCTCTATGGGATCCAACCTTAAAGTATTTGAGAGGATTGTAAATACACGAGGGTGGAATAAAATATTTATAGTCAAACGAACTGAAGAAGAAGAAAGTCATATTTAGATACGACACAATGCAAAGTCACTAATGTATTGACTGAAACCTAGTTATTAATAAGCTAACAGTACGAAGTATTATCAAATAATCTTTTTAACGCCGATTTGAAGGATCCCAATAGTAGGCGACATTTTTATCTCCAGTGGTAAAGAGTTCCAATGCACAGCCACAAAAATTGTGAAAGATTTGGCATAGGAGTGATGGTTATAGTAGGGAATATGCAAAGAAGTCCACAAGATCGCAGACGGTCATCAACATCACGAAAATGAAAAGTTTTCTTCAAATATCCCGGTGCCGATGGGTTGAATACGACATTGTATAATAAACTGAGTATGTGCTGCTTATTATCTCGATGACAGAATCGAATATAGCATACATACGCCCCAAACACCTAGTCCTAACAACAATTAGGCGTCGATTCCAAGAAAGTTCCTCTTTTTACCAGACTGAGCGACGTCTAAGGCTCAGTCTGGTAAAAAGAGAAACTTTCTTGGAATTGACGCCTAATTAGTCGCCTAGTTTTGTTCTTATCAATCAGAGTAGACGTCTAGTCATGCAAACTACTGCCGGCCGGCACCCACCCACTACCGTTATAGTAGATGCATGCTGCCGCTGCCATGGCTACTCCGGTCATCTCTACCTCATGTCCGCCATCAGAAATATATTTTGACGAGCTCCGTGGCTCAGTCTTCAGACTTTGACACCAACGATCGTGGGTTCGATTCCTACACAAGACAAACATTTGTGTGCATGAACATGTATGTTTGTTTTGGTCTGGATGTTTTAAGAGAGGTAGGGCGCATCAAAGCAGCCCGTCTGAGGAAGTACCTTCACGTCACAGAAAGCTGCAACCAAATAACAACTCCCGAGAGGGTCGTTGCGTTCCTGCGTGTGAGTGAGGTCACCAGTAAGCTCCTAAGGAGTTGCTGTGTAAGCAGCAGAGGAGGCATCGCGCGAATGATACTTAATATATTACAAGCGTTAATAGGCTACGGAACTGCTTTACATCAGGTAGACCGTATGCTTGTATAACTGCCAACGTAGTATAAAAAAAAAGAAGAAAAAACCGGCCAAGTGCAAGTCGGACTCGCGCACGAAGGGCTCCGTACCATTATCTATAAAAACGGCATATGCTATGGTAGCTGCTTTATATCAGGTGGGCCGTATGCTTGTATGCCTCCCGACGTTGTGTAAAAAAATTCGTCTGTCCACGAGGCATCGTCAGGCGCTGTAGATGGTAGTCGTTAGAATAACATTCGTAGTCCGTTGCGGTAGCGGAAGCACACAAACCAGTTGAGAATGCGCAAGCTTGCATTGCCAGAGGAACACCTGACTCGTCAATTATATAGGTAACAATTCAATTTTTTTTTTTTTAATTTGTTAGTCTCGTACATCGGACTAGGTCGCATTCGATGCTCCAACAGCAAAAGTTTATATATATAGAATATAATATAATTACATATTACTGATTTTCGTGTTTTCATTAATACACCTCTTTCGTTTCTTTAATATTTATAAATCTTTTCATACAAACTCGACGGTTCCTAGGGCTTCTGACATCACCTTCTGATAACTTAATACTTGACTGAACTTTCTCATTGTATATATCATTAATAATAAGTCAATTTTATTCCCTACTAAAAGTTAATTCTATTAATTTCGTTCGTCTTAGAAGGTTGACTTTTAACAGCCTCAATGGACCACAGCCACTAGTAGCTATTTGTTTTCATTTTCAACATGATCCTCAACGCGAACCTACAAAAAAGCTTTCGACCGACAGACAGATAGTCAAAAATCCTATAATGGTTCCATTTTTACTGATTCCTGTACGGATCCCCAAAAATCACACTCAGTCGTAGCTAATGAGATGAGAGATACAACGATAAAACAGCGATAGAGAGAGAGATGCGATAAAACATTGCCGATTCCATTCGCTGAATGAACATCAAATAGATGCGAATTATATGAACGTGATACGAATAAGTAATTGGGAATTTTTATATGGCCAGTTGGTTGGCGTCATTCCGTCTAGTTATGGAGTTCACTTGGAGGTTAATAGTAAAGACATTAAGTAAGTGTTGCCAGGTAATTAAAAAAAAAATAGAATAAAAGGAGAGCTTTTACAAGCTCGATGGCTCAGTCGTGAAAGATGCGACTTTGACTTCAACGCTCGTGGGTACCTACACTAGAAAACATTTGTGTGCATGAACATGTCTGTTTGCCTTGATCTAGATGATTTAAGAGAGGTAGGGCGCATTAAAGCAGCCCGTCTGGGGAAGTACCTCCACCTCACAAAAAACCGCAGTCAAATAACAACTCCCTAGAGGGTTGTTGTGTTCCTGCGTGTGAGTGAGGTCACCAGTAAGCTCCTAAGGAGTTGTTGTGTAAGCAGCAGAGGAGGCATCGCGCGAGTGATACTTAATATATTACAAGCGCTAATAGGCTACGGTTAATAGCTTTGTGTTTACATCAGGTAGACCGTATGCTTGTATAACTGCCAACGTAGTATAAAAAAAAGAAGAAATAACCGGCCAAGTGCAAGTCGGACTCGCGCACGAAGGGTTCCGTACCATTATCTATAAAAACGGCAAAAAAAATCACGTTTGTTGTATGGGGGGGAGCCCCCTTAAATATTTGTTTTATTTTATTTTAATTTAATTATTTATTTTTAAAGTGAATATATAACTAAATATTCTGTGAATATTTCAACGTCTACCTGTTGCCGTTATCAATATCGAGCAAAAAAATCACGTTTGTTGTATGGGAGCAAGAGTGAATGGAGATATAGGTAGGGGCCGCCCTAAACGCGCACACATATATATAAAATTAGTGTGTTGAAAAAGGGCCATTCTGTTGCCGCTATAACAACAAATACTAAAAATCAGAATAAAATAAATACTTAAATATTTATTTTATTCTATATATACTAAAAATCAGATATCTCCATTCACTCTTACCTGAATTCTTTCGTAACTCTTTTTTCATTCGTTCTTTCTAAATGACCAAGACATCGCTTTACCCTTTTCAACTTTTATCACTACATCATCTTTCATATATTAATTAATACGTTTTTAGAGGGAGAGGAGGATTACAAGTAAGTCTATCAATAAATACAATGATTACACCTGAAAACGGTAGGAATATTTTTAAAACATTTAGGATTCCCCTTAAAATTTTAACTCATTTATTTTCATTTGTTGTAACAGCGGCCTTATTCATATTCTGTGAAAAATTTAATTCATATTCTGTGAAAAGATACAGCTCTGTGACGGATAGGCGAACATACACGTTAGTAATAGGGTTCCGTTGGTAATTTTAGATACGAAACCCTAAAATACAATTTTAATAAATATTACTATGGAACCTTAAAATGGGCTAACATGCAGGCTAAAATCAAAATAATTACATTTTAGCCTATTCCATACTCAACCTGGCAACACCATTTTTTCTTCTATAACTTCACGGCAAATCCCTTACGCAGAGAGAGATGTAAATATGCAGAGAGAACTGAGCGCCACATAACTCGGTCTATGCATACCTCCTTCTTTAACATTCATAGCTATTCTCATGCACGGTCGCCGGTTTCTAAGGCTCCTAATCACCGTCTAATAAAACACACATTATAGGTAAATCTTGGTCTTCCTAAGCTCCTACTTCCTTCTGCTGTTACGTCTGTTTTGTAACCATTTTTTATAATACTTTAAATTTTAGCCTTTTGCGAACAAGTTACCCGGTATCATCCAATAATAGACTCATTAACAACCGCAAACTTGATATCACTATCTTGTATACTTAATAGACTGTGTCATAGGTATAACTCATAACCACATCCACGATATGTCATAGTTATTTATATGAATGCATTTGGCCTCTTTCATATCTATTATACGCCAATAAATCATTAAAAGCTAATATGTAATAATTAACCACCAAAACCAAGCTATGGTCATTTTAAATAGGAATATTTATATAAGAACAAAAATTCTTTGTTTTTATTTTTTAATGCAAATATCAAAAGAAAATTTGTTTCCAAATTTTTATCTATCTTCGTTAATAACTTTGTTATTTTTTATTCTACGACTAAAAGTTATGGAACCAAAATTATAGACAATTTAATTTGCAACAAATTAAGATTGTACAAATTTTCTGCGCGACGAATAGTTTGCCCAATATGGTGTAAAAACCATTCGCAACGCTTATTTCAAGATGGCGGCCGCGAGACATGGGTTGCGACCCCACAAACATGGATATAACTTTACACTGACCCCCTCTTGACATCCAAAAAACAAAATAGCATGATCGAACTTTTGCAACCCCCAATGCTTTTCAATGGACTTCCACGTGTCTTTGCTGGCATGAAGTTACGAAATATGACCCATCTGGCACAGTCCGTCTGCCAATGATTCCTTGGCGTCAGCGATATAATGATTATCAAAGCAAAACAGTATTACCTGATACAAGTATGCTGGGTATCTTTTTTCTTAGAACGAATTTGACTCGCGCCAAATCAATAAACATATTCAAACGATAAGACTTTGATATTCGCTTCTGTTTTATACAACGCCGGGAGACATACTACGAAAAATACGGCACACGGCGCATGTAAAGCGGTTACTGTAGCCTATAAATACTTGCAATACCATATTAAGTATCAATCGCGTGATGTCAACTCTGCTGCTAACAAAGCAACTGCGTGTGAGTGAGGTCACCAGTAAGCTCCAAAGGGGTAGCCGTGTAAGCAGCGAGGAGGCATCGTACGAGTGATACTTAATATATTACAAGCGTTAATAGGGTTACGGTAACTGTTTTACCTCAGGTGGGTCATATTCTTGTATACCTCCCGACGTTTATTAAAAAAATACTCCTTAGGAGGACCTCACTTGCACGCAGGAACACAACAACCCTCTGTTATTCAGCTGCGGTTTTCTGTGATAAAGATAAGATAAAAATTATCGGTCGAATCACGAAGGGGCGTATGTAACAAGGCATAGATTTTGAGTTAGGCCCGTACTCGTAATGCTCAGGGCATACTTTACTAAGTCACGTACGTAGAGGTACTACATAACTATTATTTAACTATGTAACTAAAAATTATTAAAACACGATAAATTATTATTTCTTGATAAAATACAATATATTTTTTTTTATCAGAAGTGATGCCAGGTAATCGCCCTATAACTCTAGTAATCGGCGAGCGTGGATGAGATAAGCTAGGAATGTTAAAGGCGTGAGTGAGGAGAGACCTAAAGACCGCGTCTTACGGCGCTCGGTTCTCTCTGCCTACCCCGCAAGGGACCTGGCGGGAAGTTCGATGTTCATATCACAACTTAATAATTTTATATAGAAACCTTCTCTGTAATCGCACAGTACGCGACCATTTCGTTTCCAGAGTGTGATGAAATGTGTACAAAAATTCAACTTAACGGTCTAATAAATTCGGGGCAAATTCGCTGTGACAGACGGACAGATAGAAGAGTGATTCGACAAATATCCCGTTTTTTCAATTAGACATACGGAGCCCTAATAAAATAATATTCATTTTATACGTTCCGAAGTAACGAATAAAATGAAATCATCGACAAAGCACTTGAAAATATCGTTCATTTATTCGCTTCATGGAACTAATCAAATTAATTGGTCCGTGTCATCTCCAGAACGTGCCAGTTTTTTCAGCTCTATTTTTAATACCGATTCCCAATTATATATCTTATGAGACTAACGATACGGTTTATGTTTATGTAACACCATCGTTAGGAGGTAAAGTAATAATGAGCATTGGTAAGTAAAGCTAGGGAACGTTTACCGATGACTTTTTGAAGGTACCTGTTCTAAATTCAAATTGTATCGATGAAGCATTGGTTAAACTTCTTGGTAGTAAAGTCACAGCTCGCTAGATACCACGCCGTGCCGATCCCTAAGGTTAACTTGTGGAAGCGAAAGCTGAGTATGGCAAAGAGACCATGAAAGTAGAATAAATGCGGTCGAAATGCTAGCGTTACGCAAAAATTGTGTCGTAACGCTCGTGGAGCGCATTCGCAATAATTATGTAAGGAATAGAATTAATTTGAAAGAGAGCATTGGTGTTTAAATAAGAAGAGGCATGCTCCGTTGGTACCGGAACATTTAGAAAAAATGCTGGAGCAAGTAATAACGTAACAGATATACAACGCCAAAGCAGGAGCCGAAGAAGACCAAGACGTGTTTTATCACAATGTAATGTCAGGAGCCCTAGAAACTGGCAATGAGTGATAAAGGAGCGAGTGAAGTGCGTAAGGACCAGAAAAGGCATGCTCCCTTGGTTCGGGGATGCAGAAGGAATGAATGACGAAACAGACATACAATGCGAAAGTGGAAGAATGTAGAAGCCGAGGAAGACCAAGACTCACCTACCATGATCAAATTGGTTATGTTTTATCAGAAGGTAATATATTTCGTGTATATCGGAAACGGCTTTAACGTTTTCGATCATACATATGAGGATAGTAAACTATATAGTTGTCTTTCTTGAAAAAAAAAACGCGATTTGACACCAAAAAAATTTTTTTTTTACAAAAAAACAACACCGACTCTACAGACATATGCTATGAATAAATGCACTAATGGTAGAAAATAATTGCTATATTTCTTAAAATTACTATACCGACATTTATTGTTATTTTTGGAATCGGTGCCATCCAAGCTTTTAAGATTTCTCGGGAAATTTCTTTAATTTTACAAAATATATTTAACGTTACGTTAGTGTGATAATGTAGCAATTTAATTAAACCTATTTACAAACATACACATATTATGTTTGTAAATAGGCACCGACTCCGAAAATAACAATATGTCGTTAGTCATTTAAAAAAATTTAAGCAATTATTTTGTAAGTTTTAGTGCATTTATTCATAGCAGATGTCATTGAAGTCGGTGTTTTTTTTTTCTATAAAAAAAAATATTTCCTGATTTTTAGTGAATCTTGTGTACCATAACTGATTTATTGGAAGCGAGCATGGGTAGCACTAATAAATGTGCTGCACAAATGAGACAGCGCCGTTTAAATGACTGACATAAGTGAATTATTTTGTAATTCTAGTGAGAAATCTTTTAAACTTTTTTTTTAATACAACGTCGGGAGACATTCAAGCATACAGCCCACCTGATGTAGAGCAGTTACCGTGCCTATTAACACTTGTAACATATTCAGTATCACTCGCGCGATGCCTCCTCTACTGTTTACACAGCAACTCCTTAGGAGCTTACTTGTGACCACACACACACAGGAACACAACAACCCTCTACGCAGTTGTTATTTGTTATTCTGGAATTGAGGAACCACAGCAAATGGAACCCCATTTGCCATTCCAGAGTACACTTCTTACCACCGCCAATAGTATTGGGATTCTCGGTGTCGACATCTCCAGCGATGTTCAATATCGAAGACACCTGGAGGAGAAGGTGAAATTGATGTCCAAGAAACTAGGTGTGTTTTACAGAGCAATGCAGCACTTCAGTGCGGGGCAAAGACTTATATTGTGTAAGTCTCAAGGCAGACCGCACGTGGAGTACTGTAGTCACCGCCGGCTTTACTGTATTTTACTTATGCTTATTAGTATTTGATTTATAATAAATATGCGGGTAAATTTTATTTAAACCTATATACGTACATACATATTATCGCGTCTGTCTCCAATTGGGGTAGGCAGAGACTATGGAACGCCACCGATCCGAACATACCTCTCTCGCTTCTTCCACACTCATCAACCTCTTCATGCATGCTCTTCGGTTTTGGTTAATTTTGATTTGACCCTTTTTAAACCTACAGAGAAGTTAAATACAGACTTGGACATATTTTATAATTTAACGACATAAATAAATTAATGCGGTACAGTCCGAAGACGTAATAAAATTTAATTTAATTTGTCGATATCCCGCAGTGAGCTAAGATTAAATAAATACTTCGTAAGCGCCATGTTTGATATCGTGAGTAATTTAAGAAAGGGATCCGTGTCTCTTCAATTAATTGCTTGCATTAAATGTTTATTTATTATGGTCCGTGCGACGCGCGTCGATTACCCTACCTCATCCAATACAAGAGCCAATGGAGCAGTGTATGCCTAGTGATAATAACTGGCCTACTGACCGACTAGTCCCCGGTTCGAGTCCTAGTATATACTATTAAATTCGTACGTTCTGACTTAATTTACGTACATATTTGTAATTATCACTTGCTCGGCGGTGAAGCAAAACATTATGAGGAAACTCGCAAGTACAAGAAATTATATTAGGGGTTAAAGTATGAAATTGCCGATTTGTACTGAAAAATTAAAACTCGTTTTTTTTCTAAGATGTAACATTTATTCAATCAAAATATTTACCCTCATTATCTATACATTGCTGCCATCTAATCGGAAGTTTATTTATGCCTTTGCGATAGAACTCTGGGGATCTAGATTCGACAAAATGTGTGAAAGCATTTTGTACTGCCTCCTGGAAGGAACATTTTTTACCACGTAGACAATTGTCTAAATCACGAAAAAATGGTAGTCAGTTGGAGTAAAGTCTGGCGAGTACGGAGGATGACGTATGGTTTCTAACTGCAACTCGTTCGTAGAGTTACAACGGTTTCTCGTGCAGTGTGAAGTTTTGCGTTATCATGGAGCAATAATGGTGAAGATCGATTCACGAGTCGGGGCTTTTTCACTGCCAGTTTCGACATCATTGTTCGAAGTTGGGCACTAAATATCTGCTCTTATTGCTTGACCAGACCTGAGAAAGCTATAGCGAATAACACCATAAAGAGACCACCAAACAGTTACCATTACCTTTTCATTGGTAAGCTTTGCTTTGGGCACTGTTGCGGCGTTTAACCTGGGGTCAGCCATTGCATTTTTCGCTTATGGTTGTCGTAAAGAATCCACTTTTCTTCACATGTCGCAATTCGATCCAATATTCCTTCATTTCTGTACCGATTCAACAAGGCAACACAAGTTTCAACACGCATTTCTTTCTGCAGATCAGTAAAATCATGAGGCACCTATTTTTCATGTTTTTTATGTTATTGATTTGATGCAAATGAGTCAATATTGTGGGTAAGGAAACGTTAAACCATGCCACTAATTCTTGGGTAGTTTGGGTCGGATCGGCTACCATCATCTCCTTCAATTCAGCGTTATTCACCTGTTTGGACGGTCTTCCACGTGGTTCGTTCTTCAAATCGAAGTTTCCATTACGAAAGCGTTTAAAGCAAAAACGCACGGTGCGTTAATTAGCAGTCTTCTCTCCAAACGCAGCATTGATATTGCGAGCTGTTTCTGCCGCGTTAGTTCCGCGTCGGAACTTGTATTCAAAAATTACTAGAATTTTCGAAGTATCTATCTTCTTGCCGTCTAAATTTAATAAAAAAAAAAACAATTGAAAATCAAATGTTGCACATTTTTTAAAAGATAAACCTCTTGTATAAAAAAGTTTCACTCGAAAATCTCACACCATGAAGGTTTAATGTCAAATTAAAGTATCTATACTGTATATATGTACTATAAAACGGCAATTTCGTACTTTAACCCATATTATTTCGAAACACGTGCGGTCTAACATAACGAAGGTTTGATTTTCCCTCGAGGTCGTCGTCCGCCGCTAGCCTAAAGATTTGGCGTCAGAGGACCGCCGCCAGCGGTCCATGTCAAAATCAATATTTTCGCCAAATTCATAGACATAGCCGAATGGTTAACAATGGCTAGTTTAACTCCAACTATCGTAAGTTCTATTGCCACACAGAAGACGTCCGATTGTCTTGGACCGGGTGTCTTTAGGGGAGGTAGAGCAAATCAAAGGAGTCCCACTGGAAACGGGATCATGCTAAGAAGAAGACGAAATATCTCAACGTCACATATCTCATCTATAAATTTCAATATACTTCATAGATAACAGACAATAGACGCTATAAATATATTACAACTCCTAAATTCGCGAGACATTACACTACGTGAAAATCTTTTATGTAAAGCATTGGAATTACGGGCGAAGCTGACAGCAGACGACCTCATATATGATGCATGAGGTCGCGGGTATCGCTGCTGGCTCCTGGCTGATTCTAAATGTATTATACTCTTGTTACTATCAAATTTAACCTATACCTTTGTTTCGCATATTACTTACGGCAATTACGAACAAAATTGAGACTGTAATAATACTTGAAACATATTTTCTGCTTCCTGGCGTTATCCCGTTTACTAATGCATTAGGATTGAGGGGGTCCGCTACCTAATCCTAAGGATTTCTAAGCGTAAATAATTCGTATGAACTAATGATTAGCGGAAGAACACAAAGTAGTTTAGATCAAATTGCTTGTAAATTTGACTTTCGCAAAATAACGCCTGAATCTATTAACTAGCTAAAAAATTGGTGAAGATACTGGTTGACATGAAGACAACCCAGAGGGAAAATCAGACCTTAGTTTAGGTCACACGTCTTTTGAAATATCTTTTTTTGGAAATGCTTACTATGTTTTCTTCACCGCCGACAAGTGACAATTGTAAAGATGTATATAAACGACACTCCAGAGATTTGATTGCGGTTTTCTGTGAGCTGGAGGTACTTTCCCAGTCTTAAAAACAACCATATCAACACAAACAGCCATGTTCGTACACACAAATGTTTTTATGTGTGAGACTCGAACCCAAGAAACCTAGGTGTCAAAGTAGCATTACAAACGACTCCGCTACCAAGTTGGTCCTTTAGGAATCCTAAATAGTATAAACCATTTTAGACCAGATTAAAAAATCTGTTATACAAAATCTAGATTTATTTCGGAATTCCCCAAGTAAGCTAGCTATAATCCGAGTAGGTTGACTCTAGCAGTGACTAAGCAGTGGATCGAACACAAGTTGCGTGCAGTGCAAGGTTCAACGTTCATTACAAATGTAACTTATGAAAAATAATGTTATTTGTATTTATGATAATGCCATGTAGGGTTGCCAGCAATCTATTCTACATTATCTATTCATTAATAAAATCGTAGCAGAGTCGAATTTGTGCGCGGAATATCTCTTGAAATAGTGATGCTATGAACTATAGATATAGAAGACAACACAGTATTTTGTTTAAATAATTGTAGGTCCGTCACTTTGTTTATCTGTTGTGCACGCAACACCAACATAGATAATGTGTTCATTTCGGTTCAACATTTAAGCTACTTTTTTTTATCTCAGTATTACTTAGTGACACTGCGTAGAACTGGTAAAATTTAACTCTACACCAATGAAAACGCAGGCAACTAATATGCTAAAGTATTTCATTAATATATTTGTTTCTTTTTTCATTTACAGCTAAAATAATCCGTAAACAAAATGGCATCTTATTTAGGTATGAATACTAATTCCATTAATAAATTATATTCAAAACGTGCACAATTATGAAATGTTCAATGAAGGAATGAAATAAAAATATCTTTAATTAATTACCGTTTTATCTAGACGACGCCATGTTTACATAATTTAATCGTACATCCTAATGTACTTGAAAAGTCACGACAAATACAACGACAGAATTAGGAAAGACTTATATCCAGTAGTGATAGGTATGACCTACAACGAGAAAGTGGAGGGATGTGGGAGCAGAGGAAGACTAAAACTATCACGGCCAAATTTGTCATGTGTTATCTAAAGATGGTGCCAGTAGCCATAGAAACCGGTGAGCTATGTATGTTAAAGAAGTAAGTGCGGTGTGTAATAATTTAGTCATGTGCGCTCGGTTCTGCCTACCGCAAGGGCCTTGATACGAAAATATAGATAGATAGATTGCTCTGATATTAGTCAGCCATTTGCTATTCGCAAAAACAAATAGGTACATATTGAAGACAAAACTCCACTTTTGTATTTGTGACAGCCCTATGCACATCGATGTGGGTGTGTGTTAATGGCAATAATGGTTGTGCTATTGATTTTAAGTAATCTAATCGTATTGCGCAATTCCCTTAGTAATACGTCCTTTGTTGTTCATCCATTCTTTTGAGTTGCATGTGTTACTGTAATGTAAAGTAACTAAGTTATGCGCTAACAAACGTTGACGATTTTTCTTTTACCAAAGTGGGAAATAAGCGTACGGCCTGCCGGGAGGCAAGTTTAGCCTATAAACACGTACTAGAGGTATTACTTTCGCATTAATAAATTTGAAACGAAAATATAAACTTTTTGAAGTCGGAGATTTAATGAGGGACATATAACGAATAAATATTCAAATAGCAAAAAGCTTGACATCTTGAGATTTAAATCCAGCAGATTGATTTACAACGTCGCTCCATTTCAAACAAACACATACATATTATGTATATTATACAAATGCGAAAAGATTATAATTTCCAATGCAATCCAGGTTCAGACCGTGCCTACAGTTGTAGTTACAAGTTGAGAAATGTCAATTTTATATATTATCACAATAATTGAATAAAAGCGATTGAAAATACAACACAATAAACTTTATTGCGTTGTGTTTTCAGTCGCGTTTGTATAGTAAAATATATTAAAAACAGGAATCAGAAAGTAGAAGTATAATGGCGATCTAACCGCGACGTAATCTCTTTAAGACAACCTTACTGCATTATTATAGTAACTACCGCTGCTCAACTAAAAAAAGAATCCATTACAAGCGTTTATTTAACTTGGTTGCCTATCTGTCCGGTACAAATTTTGCGATCGACTTTTCGACCACTTGCCGACATCCATTCAGGCTGAAATTTTGCACACGCCTTTGGTTCTGAAGACAATACAATATAGTATATTCAATATTATGGTAGATCCAATATGGCCGCCATCACAAAATGGCGGATTAACTTATTCCTTACAACCCCATTGATATGAGTGTCAAATGATAGGGTATGACGAGAAGAATACAAGAAACTATATGACGTCATTAAAATTTTAATATTGCGGCAACACAAGATGGCGGATCGTTTTCGTTACAACCCTCTCGACATACCTATCAAATGAAAGGATATAAAGAGTAGAATACTCTCAATTGTGTTACATTATTCAAATTCCAAAATGGCGGCTGATACAAAATGACGGACTATCTTTTCTTTTACAATCCCCTAGATAGAGGTATCAAATGAAAGGGTATGATGAGCAGAAAGTTATATGACTTCATTCCAAAATCTCAAATTACGCCCAACACGAAATGGTGGATGACATTTCTTTACAGCCTTCTCAATATGGATATAAAATAATTTGGAAAGTCGTATACAGTGAGCTATGTTTCTATTTGAAATCTAGTATGGCGACTAAGAAAGGAGCATTACCTTTGATTCTTACCTACTTCAGGGGTATATGTCAATGTGAATATGGGTAAGTATATATCGACTGGATTGAAAATGTTCTAGAAATAATATAGGTACCTGCATGATATAATATGACTAAAAAATAAAGTTAAAATGACTTGTGGCAATTATCCAAGACAATTTAAAGATACATATATCTTCACGCCAAGTCCCTTGCGGGGTAGGCAGAGAGTACCGAGCGCCATAAGACGCGGTCCTTACATACTTCACTCGCTTCTGTGACATTCATAGCTCTTTTCATCACTCTCGCCGGTTCCAGGGTCTCCTGACGTCACCTTCTGATAAAACACGACCTATTTGGTCATGATAGGTTAGTCTCGGTCTTAAAGATAACATACAATTTAAAGATGATCTATCAATAGTTAACTTTAAAGTAACTTAGGAATATGATAACATATCTTCAAGGTGTCCTAAAGATGGCTTAAAGCGACGTTGAATTATCTTAAGAGAAACGGAAAGATGACTTAAAGATATCTTGAATGTGAGATCAAAGATAACTTTTTCTTTGGTTTTCTTCATATTCAAGATCTAAAGAAAACTTTGGGAGGCATATGGCCCACCTGATGTAAAGTGGTTACCGCAGCCTATAAACACTTGTAATACATTAAGTATCACTCGCGTGATGCCACCTCTGCTGCTAACATAGCAACTCTTTGGGAGCTTACTGGTGACCTCGCTCACACGCATGATCACAACAATCCTCCAGGGAGTTGTTATTTGGCTGCGGTTTTCTGTGCGGTGGAGGTACTTCCCCAGACGGGCTGTTTTGATACGCCCTACCTCTTTTAGAAACACCCAGACCAAGACAAACAGACATGTTCATGCACACCTGTTTTGTGTGGGAATCAAACCCACGAGCGTCGGTGTTAAAGTCTCGTTATTAACCGCGGCGCCACCGAGTTCGTGAACTAATAAGTAATAACGACTATAAAATACAAAATAAAAGCTTTTCAGAAGAAAACGTAAATGAAAATATACCTAAATATTGATAGACAAAGCCATATTAAAAACGACTTAACTATCAAATTTGGACAACTAAGTACACGTCCAGCTTTACAACTGACCATTAGTACTGTCTTACGCCGTAGGTAATAAGACCTACAATCGACATTTGAGTGTTAAGGGTGATCTGCTCTTAATTGTACGTACGTACAAAATTTGCGATTAGACGGAACGGTATAGGTTGTCCTTTCAAACAAAATATTTATACTGACACATTCCAATGTCTAGAGTCTAGACGGTTCCTACCATTGCTCCGCGCCACGCAGCGGTGCGCGGGAAAACCTTGCTAGATCTCCGCGCGGAGAGGCGGTGTATGTACTGCAAAGAGCAGATCATGCTTAACAGTCGAAGTGCGATTGTAACCCTTATTACGAACGGTACAAAGGTCAACGTGTAAAGCTCGAGCTGCACTTAGCTGTACAAACTGGAGATATTTCGGTACAATATAAAAAACAAAAAGAGAAGGAGGACGCATCAGAACCAGTTCGTCTGAGGAAATATCACCGCCTCACAGAAAACCGCAGCCAAATAACTCGCTGTTGTTATTGTATTGTATTGTGTTCCTGCGAGCGAGTAAGGTTACAAGTAAGCTGCTAAGGAGTTGCTGAGTTAACATCAGAGGTAGCATCGCATGAGCCATACTTAATGTATTGCGTTCGTTTCATAGGCTAATCACTTTACATCAGAAAAGCGTATGCCGTATCGTATCGTAGCGGGGCGCGTAATAGTGTGAAACTCCTTAGTCCTAAAAGCCAAACCCCCCAGGGGCGAGAAAAGCGGGATGAGACCGCACCGTGCGGGATCGCGCCCACTATTTGTTTGACGGGTTGCACAAACGAAAGTTACAAAACATCCCGTGTCAGATCGCTTCCGCTTTACCCGCCCCTGTCTGTTTCGACTTTCAACAGTATGATTTATTCACCTAACTAAGTCACTTGGACCTAACCAGTCCCTGGCTGGCGGCAGGCAATCAATTACATCCCGCAGTATCCCGTCGTGTATACACGCGACAATATGTGCCGCGTGATGGATGACGTCACCGCGCCTGATTTACTGCCACCGTGTAATTGGCATGCCGAGATTCAGTTTCTCACATCATCGCGGTGTGTAAGACCATGATGTTACTAACTATGTCGGGTGGTAAACAATTAGAAGCTGCGCGTGATATGAAGTGATTGCTACTTACAAGAATTTTGGCTCGCATTGGCTTGTATACTAGTAAATAACAGCAAGCTGTGTAGGCAGAGCTGATATTTTTTAAATTTAAAAAATATTATATATTTTATTTTTAATTTTTTAAAAATATATGGAACCCTGTACGACATCTAGCGACGAGTGCTGTTACTTTTTCTGTTGATGGGAGTGCAGTGCAGACTCTGCACTGCAGAGTGGCCGGCCATACGTTTTCCCATATGTTTTTTTTTTCTAATTGGAACGATTTTGGACCGTTCTTCCTCACCAACGAACATTTAAATTTCAAATTAAAGGATACAAAACTACAATATGTTAGCTATTAGTGTGTCGATTTTGGAGTTTCTCACTATTACCGTCTAAACGCTAGCTGAATGACATCAGTCTACCCCAAACGGCAATTTTGAGGGTAATGTGGCTCCGCTGGCTATCGCAGCTCTGCCAATTACAATGAAATTAAAGATACCATTTGAAATACATACAAAGCGGGAGTGTTGCTATGCTTGCTGTAAATTATAGTCTACAGTTATAGCACCATAGTTTAGTTGTGTGTGTATACTGCTGTTGCAAATAGCAGCTTAATACCTGCAGTATACAGTTCTTCAAGGCAGTCGAGACGGGTACTTACAATTTTGCAACGCGTGAGTGACATCTTTCTGCTGTAACTTAGGTAATCTATGTGCAAAAAAAAATACATCTATATGTATTATGTTACTTTGTTTTGTCGTAAAAGAAAACATTTTTATCATTAATAATATTGTTTAAGAGCGGATAGGTGATAATAAAAGTAATAAGCCGATAAAATCAGATTGCAAGTGTCGTTGTCAATTTAGACGTGTTATTAATTACACAGTTAGTACAAGTTTTAACAAAATTTCAAATACGTTAGACTTGCGACTTATTCATTACCAGCTGCGAAGCGCAAACTTACACAGTTATTTTTTAATAATGTAAATTAAAGCAAATCTTTTGAGTGTTATTTACCTTTAACATTTTATATTATTTTATAATTGTGAGGACCTGTAATTGGCTCTCTTTTGCTACATATGTTAAATTACTGTACCATACTGTACCATAGACCGTACCATAGTATATTCACGGAATAACAATATGACGCATCCAGCGTCGTCCCGCGGCGGTCGACCTTCGAACGTCAATATGAGGTCAACCGGAATCATCGCATCACCGCAAAGCAACAGAAAACAATTTGATACATAATAAATAATTATAATTAATGTTTTATTTCTTTGGCATATTTTTATATCTATAACTTCACGCCAAATCCCTTGCGGAGTAGGAAGGGCCAAGCGCCACGTGACTCGGTCCTTACACACCTCACTCGCTTCTTTAACATTGACAGCTCTTCTCAGGCACGCTCGCCTGTTTCTAAGACTCCTGACATCACTATTTAATAATACGATCAATTTGGTCAAGGAGGGTAAGTCTTGGCCTTCCTCGCGTCCTAAATCCATCTACATTCGCGTTCCATATCTGTGATTCTTTATTTTCGCATTCATTAGTATATTTGTATCGTCTATATATCTATCTATGTATATGTTCACACCA
This sequence comes from Pyralis farinalis, assembly GCA_947507595.1. Lineage (NCBI taxonomy): Eukaryota > Metazoa > Arthropoda > Insecta > Lepidoptera > Pyralidae > Pyralis > Pyralis farinalis. The sequence continues at coordinate 31,642,664 of OX382269.1, read as the reverse complement.
AGTCCCTCGCGGGGTACACAGAGGGAGCCTAGCGCCACGTGATTCAATTCCTACACACACCTCTATCCCTATATTATAATTCATTTTTTAACGTGCAAATATTTAAACATATTTTCTAATCAATCCATAATCTATTTCAAAATAAACAAACCGTAGTGTAAATTGCGTTTTACCCATTGTTGCTTTCCGAGTTTGCGATTCAGTGGGTTGTTGAACAAACGAATCCAACGTTTATCGTACGTTGTATGATTATTTCGTTGCTCTCGCCGTTGTACACATATAAAACCAGTTGAATGCGCAAGCTTGCATTGCCAGAGGAACACCTGGCTCGTCAATTATATTTTTGTATAATTCACGAGCCATTATAATTATAATTTGACGAGCTCGGTGGCTCAGTCGTGAATGACGCTACTTTGACACCAACGCTCGTGGGTTCGATTCCCACACAAGGCAAACATTTGTGTGCATGAACATGTCTGTTTGTCTTGGTCTGGGTATTTTCTATGTATAATAAGTATGTATTTACAAAAAAAAATGTATTTACGTATGTTTATCAGTTGTCTAGTACCCATAACACAAGCTTCGCTTACTTTGGGCTAGATGGCGCTGTGTAATTTGTCTGACAATATTTACAATATTTATATAACATTTTTTTTTTAATTTGTCGGCCATTTTGACCATGTTCCTTAAGAGACAGGAACGGTGTTCCTGAACATTCCTATTCTACTTTTTTATGCTGAATCCGAATCTAAAGTAAAAATTCGAATATTCGAAAAAAAGCGACAGACAAACACACAGACAAACGCACAGACAAACATATAGATTTCATATAGGAACGGTGTTCCTGAAAATCATAGGGAACGACTAGAGAAACTTTTCTAAGTATACGATTCACCTTTTTTTATACTACGTCGGGAGGCATACAAGCATACGGCCCACCTGATGTAAAGCGGATACTGTGGCCTACTGACGCTTGCGATATATTAATTATAACTCGCGCGATGCCTCGTCTGCTGCTTACACAGCAACTGCTTGGGAGCTTATTGGTGACCTCACTCACACGCAGGAAAACAACAACCCTCTAGGGAGTTGTTATTTGGTGCTGCGGTTTTCTGTGAGGTGGAGGTACTTCCCCAGACGGGCTGCTTTGATGCGCACTACCTCTATTAAAACATCCAGACTAAGACAAACAGACATGTTCATGCACACAAATGTGTGTGGGAATCGAACCCACGTGCGTTGGTGCCAAAGTCGCGTCATTCACGACTAAGCCACCGAGCTCGTCACCTGATATAAAGTGGTTACGGTAGCTGTGAATGCTTGCAATACACGAAGTATCACCCGAAGGATGCGACCTCTGCTGCTAACATAACAACTCCTTAGGAATTTTACTGGTTGTATTCACTCGTAGGAATACAACAACTGTACATTGTTATCTGGTTGTGAGTTGAGGTATATGTGAGGTGGAGATCGGGCTGATTTGATGCGCCTTGGTTTGGATGTTGTTAAGAGAGGTACCTCCCTTAAAAACACCCAAACCAAGACAAACAAACATGTTCATGCACACAAATGTTTGTCCTGTGTGGGAATCGGAGCCACGAGCGTTGGTGTTATACCGTCGTTAACCACTTCGTTACCGAAATGTTATTAATGATTCCAACTATTTGTCTATTCTCCAAGCGTGCTTATCCGTCTGTATGCATTAGAAACAACACTGCTTCCTATATAAACTATCCGCCAGACATATTTGGGTGCGCGTCTAACGCGGAAACGCTGTGATCAATGCACTCTGCGTCCGGCCGAACTATGCTATTGTCTATAAGCTAAGCAGTCAATGGCTTCCTGTTCTGAAATAACCGGAGTTGAAGACGCGTTAAAATTATTTGGTGGATATTTTAGAACATGTTTCTTGTTACTATAGAGTTAGATAAACAGACAATGATATTTCCTGTAAATATTATTATTATTATAGTTATTTCTTGTGAACTAAGAAAGAGGCTTAGAGAACGAATAGTCGTAGACTTTTCACGAGACGTGGGTGAATTTACATAGTTTTTTTTTATACAAGCATACGGCTGATGTAAAGCGGTTACCGTAGCCTATGAACGCTTGTAATATATATCAAGTATTACTCGCGCGATGCCTTCTCTGCTGAACACAGCATCTCCTTAGGAGCTTACTGGTGACCTCACTCACACGCAGGAACACAACAACCCTCTAAGGAGTTGTTATCAGACTGTGGCTTTCTGTGAGGTGGAGGTGGGGAAGTACCTCCACCTCAAAGAAAGACGGGCTGCTTTGATACGCCCTATCTCTTTTGATTGACTGTTTTTTATACAACGTTAGATGCTCCATTTTTCCTTGTCGCTACGGGTCAGGCGAAGCTATGGGCAACAGCTTGTATAAATATACTTCGGGTATCTTGAAACGGCTCTAACGATATGGTTATTTTTTTTGATACGATTTTACTTTGTATGTTTATCTATATATCTAGTCTTTTTTGAAAACAAAAACGTATAAAAGGACACAAGTCTCCCACAGCAGCCCGACTGATGAAGAATCTCTACTTTACAGAAAACCGCAGACAAATAACAACTCTTTGGAGTGTTATATGCTCCTGCGTCGTGAGGTTGCCAAGTAAGCTGCTAATGAGGTGTTGCGTTAGCAGCAGGGGTGGTAACGCACGAGTGATACTTCCTGTATTGCAAACGTTTATAGGCAACGGCAACCACTTTACGTCAGGTGGGCTATATGGTTGCATGCTTCCCGACGTAGTACAAAAAAGCCGTCAAATGCGAGTCGGAGTCGTGCACCGCGGGTTCCAGTAGTATGAAAATATTTCCGAAAATTTTTTATTTTTTTTTTGTGACAAAATTACCGTTTACGGATTTTTCCTTTACTTGTGCTACATGACATTGCTTGTTAACAAATTTCACGTTTTAATTTTGACGTACGGAACCCCAAAAAATGTAGGACTCGCAAAATTCGCAATACATCACAGATCACTCATAGTTGCAACCTTATCAATTGACTATTGCCTATCGTTACTCCCGACGCGGCGTGGGCTGCGTCCGGGTACTCCTCGATAACAGCTGATAACGTGACAGTCCCAGCATTGTTCAGTAACCGTAACGCATATTACAGTTCCCGCTTCCACGAAGGAATGGTTGACTTCCGCTGTCCAAGTGTTCTATTGTTTCAGCTTTTCGCTATTGTGAAATGAAAACTAGACGATGGCGTGAAACATTGGCTCAACTTGAACACAATACGGGGGCTTTAGTGAGCCCGGTTCATCAGCTCCAAAGCAGCCGTAACGTTCGGACTTACCTACCTCAATATGTTAAATGTATGAAAACATATATTCTCTGCGCCTGTTTTCGCTTTAGTGGAGTCAGAGCCTAGACTTTGGCACTAATTCAAAGATAAACTGATACAGAATATTCGTCGCTCCACCCGTCCCTGAGAAAAAGGGTCTTGACAGATGGACAGACAGAAAGTTGGACAACAAAGTGAACCTACAAGGGATCCGTTTTTCCTTTTGAGGTACGGAACCCTAAAAAAGGAGCCGTGCAGTCCTCGTACCTTTGTAGAAAGGAAAGGATTTTTTTGAGAATGAGGGTTAAATTCGATGCAATAACTCGAGAAGCACGGGGAGGTTTGGAAATGGAAGTGCACGTACGGAACAAGTATTCTCTCTTCGCAACATCGTCGTGAGGCATCCGACTATGAACCAGAAGGTGTTCTGCGTGAACAAGATGGTATAATAGCACGCAAAGGAGACAAGACTCTTTACGCGACCAACTCGAGAATGAGAGACGAGTTTTGCAAGCAGCAGGACCTAAACAACATCGTAACCATTGGATTAGCTATAACAGTAATTTGCATGTAAACAAGCTTACCCCAGCGTACTGCACCCAGCATTCAAACCATTTGATAGCAGCTCAAAAGCGCGACAAATCACGCATTATGGCTGCCAATTGCAAATGGTAATCGTTATAGCGCGGTTGCAAACTACGAGTATGTAACTTATTTAATTTATGGTTATAGTGTGGTTTGTTCGTGACTGGTGATAAATAATGATACATATCAATAAACCATTTGACGGCGCATGAACCTCCCCCCCTCAAAACGTATTGTTTTAGCGTCTAAATATAGTAGTTTTCTGAACAATGAGAGGATATTTTAACCAAATAAGCCGATAAGTGACGCGCTGTTTATCCGTAAACTAGCCTATAAACTACTTTGCACCCCGACCCGTCGCGACGAGTTTATTTACTACGCAAAATAGTGTTATCGCGTCTCCGCAGGTTGTTTCCTTCGTGAATCATAATCAACACGTAAATAGTAAAAACAAGTATGAATTATCATGGTCGAATTCTGGCAGCAGACCGTTTCTAGTACATGTACCGAGGATAAGATGTAAGCACATTTGATGGAATATAGAGGTACTTTAACGTGGTGGAATGGTTACCAATGCAACATTAAGACAAACGCTCCTGAGTTCGATTCCCACACAAGACATACATTTGTGTGTATGAACATGTTTATATTAGTCCGGGTGTTTTCATGACAGGTAAGACGTATCAAAACAGCCCTACCAGGGAAGTGCCTCCACCCAAATATTATTCTCTCTATATTTTTAACCAAGAATATATAACGACGTGCTCGGTGGCTCAGACGTGAATGACGCGACTTTGACACCAACGCTCGTGGGCTAGATTCCCACACAAGGCAAACATTTGCGTGCATGAGCATGTCTGTTTGTCTTGGTCTGGATGTTTTAAGAGAGGTAGGTCGCATTCAAAGCGTCTGGGGAAGTACCTCCACCTCACAGAAAACCGCAGCCAAATAACAACTCCCTAGAGGGATGTTGATGCGTGTGAATGAGGTCACCGGTAAGCTCCCAAGGAATAGTTGCTGTGTAAGCAAGCAGCAGAGGAGGCATCGCGCGAGTGATAATTTATATATCGCAAGCGTTAATAGGCTACGGTACCCGCTTTACATCAGGTGGGCCGTATGCTTGTATGCTTCCCGACGTAGTATAAAATATATATATAAATACACGTGAAATCATATTTTTCCCAAAGAAAGAGTGTCTGAGTTCTCAGGGCTCATGAATGTATCTTTATTCCACCATATCTTCATTTGAACAGACGTTATATCATGTGAGCATGAAGACATTTTATTGGGTAACGGTAAGATTCCGCTTTTAAAATTAAACATGGATGCTGTCAGTCGCCATTTTGCTGCATTCGATATTTAAATATTTTTCTAGAATAACACTCACGTTTTTTTACACAGTCACATTATATTTATGTTTTTTGAATTTGCCCCACCCACGACCACGGTAAAAAAAAAAGCTACAGGGTGACTTGTAGGCGGGGTTTCTACAGAAAACATTACGTTATAATCCGAGAAGCGGTAACAGAGCGGGTTATAAAGCCGATAACCTTTGCAGCTTTAGGGTCACGGATTACATTACGGACGAGAATGCGAAAGTGTACAGTTGGCAACGAAAATCGATATACGCACATTGAAGTTAGAAGCTAATAACATGCAGACTCGAAATTCGTATTTTGTTTGTGACAATAAAAAAATATACGGTTTCTACAGTGGTTAATAACTCTACTTTGACACCAACGCTCGTGGGTTCGATTTCCACACAGGGCAAACATTTGCGTGTATGAACATGTCATAGTCTGGGTGTTCTTAAGAGAGGTAGTGTGCATTAAAACTACTTATCTGGTGAAGTACCTCCACCCCACAGAAAACCGCAGTCAAATAACAACTCCCTGGAGGGTTGTTGAGTGAGTGAGGTTACCAGTAAAACTCCTAAGGAGTTGCTATGTTAGTAGCAACCAATACTTATGTATTGTAAGTGTTCATAAGCTACGGTAACCACGTTACATCAGGCGGGCCGGCTTGTATCTCTCGAAGTAGTATAAAAATGGCTATTATTTAACATTGCAAATTAGATAATACACCAGATACAAGTTTAGCTAAATATATAGGTATCGGATTTTGCTTAACCGGTAGAGACCCTGGAACCAACCGACCGTTGCTACCACTGAAAAAGTCTGATGTTCAGAAACAAAATTCTCGCTCAGCCAGTATGATCCCAAAAGAGTAAGCGAAACTTGTGTTATGGGGACTAGACAAGTGATAAACATATGCTTTATTGTAAATAGGATACATAGAACACATCCAGGCCAAGACAAACGGACATGTTCATGCACACAAATGTTTGTCATGTGTAGGAATCGACTCCACGAGCGTTGGTGTCAAAGTAGCGTTACCAACCACTGCGACACCGTGCTCGTCTAAGTATGTACTCTTTGGGTTTTATGAAAAATTAAATGGTAGTACGAGTATTTCTTTAAACCGTACAAAACGCTGCCAAGTTCAGTCCATATGCTGCACGGTGACCTTTGAAGTACGAGTTATGTACTCTTGAAATGCCGCTAGATTATGGATAACCATAATAGACTCGGCCATAGACGATCCGCGGGATTCTACAATCGTTTTCGTTTTCAAACAAGAAACAAATTTCTTGTATTACATGAATCAATACATCAAAATATAAGACGTGTCTAAGTGCCCGCGGGGGACCAATGACCTATAAAGATTTTTATCTTTAACCCTTCGAAACCCGGGTGGTCGTATACGACCGCGAAATGTATGGGAAAACGTATATAACAGGTTCTGACTGCTCAATGCGGTGCGTATACGATGCTGTATATGTGATCAGTCAGAAAACTGTTAGAAGAATAGTCAGAAGTATATTTGAAAATGTTTGTAGATTAGTTATTATTATTACTTAGGTAATTACTTGTGTTAAGATAAGAAAATGCATGCTCCGTTGGTTCGCAGATGTAGAAAGAATGCAGGTTGAAAGAATGACGAAACAGATATACAATGCGAAAGTGGAAGGATGTAGGAGCCGAGGAAGACCAAGACTTACCTACCATGACCAAATTGGTCGTGTTTTTATAGATGATGTCAGGAGCCCTAGGAAATGGCGAGCGTGCATGAAAAGGCAATCAGTATGAAAGAAGCGGCGGTCTTTCGGTGCTCGGTTCTCTTTGCCTACCCCGCAAGATACCTGGCGTAAAGATATACTTAGTTGTTACTTATAGTCTGATACTCCGAAAAGAACAAAACAGTACGTGTATTGGTTAAAACTTCATCTTACTCATTTCCTATCCCAAGAATCTTAGGAAACATCGCAAGAAACAGTGAACGAATCTTGTTGAAATCTGGGTAAGAACCATCAGTATTAAAACAATCTCCAAAACCACAGTCTACACCTACACTCACACTATCGACTCAACCAATGTCAGACAAACAAGCAAATACACAGATTTGTAAGACAAACCAAATGAGCATAGGGCACATCATAGATTTGCAAAAGTCTATATCAAACCCTCGGGATCGATCCGGAATAGGGAATTGTAGATGATCTTAAGTGTGTTCTACCGATTGTACAATGGGTTGTGTTCCGAGGAATTGTTCCATATGTAACCAGCAGCATCACTCGCCGACGATGGTTGGAAAATCATCCTCATACACAGAACACAAAACTTTTCTACCGAGAATTCTCAATTTATCGAATGACCTCACATATGGAACAACAGCATGGGGTTCTCAATAAAGGCGTGAAGAATTTGTTACGCGATCTGCACGACACGACCCTGTGTTGCAAGTAGCCACAGGCTACTGTGACAAGTTATCATCAGGCAGGCAGTATACTTGTCTGCCACCATAAAAAACATTTCACAAAACGATCTAAGACAGTCTCTTGATACAATTTGACAGAAGTCTTTACTCCTTTTCCACAAAAATGGAGCTTTGTGACTCCTTGATAAGACACCCCCCACCAAACCATTACAGACGCGGGATGATGACCACGTTGTGCATTTCCGACCACTTGGGCGGCTTCTTTAGATAACAGAAAAGGTGTGCTTACACTTTGACATTTTGCTTGTTGTAGTGATTTTCAATCGTGAAAATGTTTTAATCAGTAATGAGGATATTTCTGCGCCTTTCAGCCGCGCTACGTATCGGGATAGAAGGCGTTTTGATCGATCCACTCTCGTCAACTGTAAGAATTGATTTAGGGCATGTCCTGTACATCGACGATAAGCGCCGAGCTTCAGGTTTTGTTTTATTATACGCGACAGAGTCCTAACGGGAGTCTTCATTTCTCGCGATAAGATTTTTTTTGTTTCTTAATGACCCCATTCGGCCTATTCTGGCTTTAATAGCATTAACAGCCTTTATAGTTCTAACAGCACGCGGTCGCCCCTATGTTTTATGGTCTTCAACAGAGGAAGTGTTGGAATATCTGTCCATAGTACGATATACGAACATACGGCTGATACCAAGCTTTTGAAGTGTCTTGAATATGACCGACGGCTCCATATTCAGTTTATGCAAGGCAATTACTGCAATCCTATTTTCTTTAACACCCCATTCGACATTGTAGTTTGATAATGACCACGAAAAAAATATGTAAATCGGCGGGAAATCGATAGAAGTTTATAACATATTAAACGCGTTCCAAATTCAAAATAATTAAATAGTTGAAAAAAAAGAAAAGTTTCTATGTAACAGTCAATTTCCATTTCATAATATTTAAACACGAGCGGAGAAGCGGTTGAAATTCGTTTATGATATGAATTATAATTAAAGGGGTTTACGTGAACTGAAACGATCTGACGTTTTAATTGAACTCAAGATTAGTTTCCCAAAACCATTAGTCAATACTGTTATTCCTTCTACCAAGTGTATGTACCCGCCTAATACCGTTTATAGTTGCTCCACTAAAATCGAGGGGCGAGTTGATTGGATTCCTACCCCAAGTCTTTCAAACCATAATAAATATCTTGCACCCTGTGCAATTGTGGATGCAATAGGTCCAGTGCAATTGGACACGATAAAATGAGACTAAATTACTTTTTATGTTAAGGTCTGCAAGACAAACTAACACTAAATATATACATACATAATATACATACATAATAATAAATGCTCCAGAAGACAGGGAGTAAACGGGGTTTTTGATTCAGCGGCATTGTTCTAGCTAGTCCATATCTTCAAGCAAATTTCTATTTCCTTTAGAAAATAAATATGATATAGACCGCAACACATAGCACTGAGAACAAAAAAATAGATTCGTTCACAAATAGATAGATAGATAGATAAATGACAGAGTTATTATTAAGTTGAAATAAAGCGGATTGATCAAAAACGCTACGTAATTGCGGCACAAAAGTGATCAGCACGTTCATTTTTAGAGTCAAGCCGAGAAGAATGGCTAGTAATGTTACTTTTCATATTTGCTACAAATTTTTTTCACGAAACAGCGTATAGAAGTTATTGTTTTCAGACGAGATCACATAAAATCCGAGAGGGTCGATGAACTATTTGTGGGTAGGTAATAGATTTTATAAGATGTAGTAAAATGTAGGACAGAACATAAACATCCAAGAATCCTATGTTAACTTAAGCTAAAACAGCCCATTTTTTTCGCTTTAGGCTGTAAATAATAAAAGAGTGTAAACTTTAACATCTTTAACTTTGTATGTATGTATATCTTCACGCCAAGTCCCTTGCGGGGTAGGCAGAGAGAATCTTTAACTTTAATCTACGATATGGTGTGATTTACCTAACGTCATTTAAAAGATAACTTTTATCGGATTTTAACAAAAGGCAAATCCAATTAAAAAGTTTTAGAACAGAAATGTCTCGAAAAACTATTTGTAAAAGTAGAACTACCCCATATACCTAGTTCTTAGCTTTTAATTTAAACCTATTTGGCAGAGCACTAGCTTTTTTGGCAGCCAAAGTCAATATTTCTCGGTCGCCAAGTGTTGCCAGATAACCGGCATTGACCCCGCCTGGCCTCAGGTCATGTATTCTCCAAATAAAGAAGATCCATAAAGATGGAGTATTATTCCATTTGATTTAGTGTTTGTAGATAATTTTGATTTATGTTATTAACTATTGTAATGAAAGATAAGTAATAAAACGGGGAAAATAACTTTTGTGCCTTTTCATAATAAAAGGAAGGAGGAAAACCCAAGACGGTACAAAGGTATTCGTAAAAAATAGCAATTGTAGGTTCTTTTCTGCTAGCTACCAAAACTTTTTTTATACGACGTCGGAAGGCATACAAACATACGGCCCACTTGATGTATAGCGGTAACCATAGCCTATGAACGCTTGTAATACATTAAATATCACTCACGCGACGCCTCCTCTGCCGTCAACATAGCAACTCCTGAGGAGCTTACTGGTGACCTCACTCACCCGCAGAAACACAACAACCCTTTACGGAGTTGTTATTTGGGTGCAGTTTTTTGAGAGGTGGAAGTACTTCCCCAGACCGACTGGTTTGATGCGCCCTACCTCTCTTAAAATCATCCAGACCAAGACAAACAGACATGTTCACGCACACACGTGTTTGTCCTGGGTGGGAATCGAACCCACGAACGTTGGTGTCAAAACGTAACAGCGCGTTTCACCACTGCGCCACCGAGCTCGTCAAAAATCAAGAAACTTAGAAAGATTCCTAATGTATAAGAAACGGTCATGGGCTGCGGTGACCGTTTTATATCAGGTATGTTTGTATGTCTCCTGACTTTGTATAAAAATAGTAGTATATTGTGCAACTAGTGCGATAAGTTGTCGATTGCCCACGAGAGCGAAGGTGAGTGGGCAATCGACAACATCGCACGAGTTGCAGATACTATTTTTTATTACGAATGTGGAAACTATTCCGTCGTCCAAAATTGGGGTCCAAGTTTACTTGTCGCACTCAAATGGAGTGTAGTTTACTCAAAACTCATGTTGTAATTTTAAAATGGGCAAATAGCGACCTATCACCCGTAACAACGGGCGCAAAAATATTACTTATCCCGCATGAGTAATATAAAAAGAAAGAAAAGATAGGAATAACATTTTACATGGCATAGTTATTCTCGTGTAACGATACCATTAATCAAGTGGGATCTCAGAAGTAGAAATCACCATGACGCAATTGAATCCCGAACATTCTATTAGAAAATGGTTGTAGGTATATTCCAATGAAACAAAATGCCGGCCTGCAAACAAAATCATGACAAATTACTTACGTCAGCAGGACGAGGTGATGAAATACCGCCCGTTTTCCTCCCCTCCCTTCAAGAGAGCCTTTTGTATGGAGGCACATTAACCCAATTCTGCAGCTTGTTATCTTGACAGTCTGCATTTGTTATCTGTTCAGAGCTATCTCACTTTAATTGGCCACAGGCGAGTTAGTTTACACTTTTAACCTACTGCGAAAATGGAGGAGAATCATTGTATATATTATGTACTAGCTATCCGCCCCGGCTTCGCACGTGTGATATGATCGCTACCAAACTTCACAGGATCACCTGCTGGGCTAACCTGAAGATTCACTGAAAATTTCATCAAAATCTGCCCAGCCGTTTTTGAGTCCATAGAGGACATACAGACAAACATTCATTTTTATATATATAGAAGATATATATATATTCGACATTCCCACACAAGGCAAACATTTGTGTGCATGAACACGTTTGTATGCCTTAGTCGAGGTGTTTTCAATGTACTACAAGTACTAAAAAAATGTACTTACGTATGTAATTTGATCTAACCTGCTTTGTGTGTTTCCGCCACCAATCAGGTTAGATCAAATTGCACGTAAATTTGAGTTTCGCAAAACAACGCTGGAATCTATTAAGTATTTACGTACGTTTATCAGTTGTACATACACATAGTAAAAGCTTTGTTTAGTTTGGGACTAGATGGCGCTCTGTAATTTGTCCAACAATGTTAATGTGTAAGCAGCAGAGGAGGCATCGCGCGAGTGATACTTAATATATCGCAAGCATTAAGGCGACACATCGAAAAATTAGACCAACTTTCATCGAATAGTATAGGCTAATGACTAAACTGACGGATCTAAGATTTTAATATAAATAACTTCATTTCTTTATCTTGAATTTGCTTGCTCAAATACGCGATTGTGTAAAATTGATTCGATAATAATTACTTTCGAAAACACCTCCTGAAATTCATTATTTTTGAAATTACAACGAAGTTGTTCTGTTTATACGCTTCAAAATTACTTAAATCTATTAGTAATATCTATGTTTATAATATGCTTGCTGCATATTTTGATAAGTGAAACATGAAATTTTTTAAAAATATTTTAAGTTTCTGACAATTTCTAAGCGATCACATTCGTCTTGGGTGCTACGTGTTTTCGACCTTATTGTGCGGTAATGAGGATTATAAACGCGTTGACTAACTACATCCAGCCAGTCCGGCTGCAGCCCGCTTCGAGGTAAGACCTATGTCGACTGTCTGCTCGAGCTCGCTCCATTTACATCGCGACACCGAAGTTTTTATAATTAATAGTTGTAAATATTCAATATTATAGTATTTAGCGTAAGTGTATTATTATTAGATATAAGTAGTAAATAATATTATAGGTTTATATATATTTATTATACTGTTGTAATAATGGGGAACACTAAAAAGAAAATATATAGAATAAAAATACAAAGAAAATGTTCGTAGAATGGGGGAGGCGAACAAGACAAGGTATTTATTTTTTTTAATTATTATATTCATTAAACATATTATAATAACATTGTGTAGACATATTTCTAGTTTTTAGAACAGTTCCTAGGTATGGTTGGCCCAAGCTATTTAATTCCTCTTCAAACTTTTTTTTAATTTTGCTTACTTAATAACTCTATATAAAACTGCATTAATTAAATAAGAGTTATTTTTTGCAGGAATAAACAGTAACATTTGATAATTGGTATACATTATCCACAGGCTGACCGCGTACCTATATAGGACGTCAAACTCCTATTATGTCCATTATAATCTGACCGAACTCCGACTTAGAAGTTGTACGTCGGTGGAGGTCAGGTTACGTTGGAAATTTATACCAATAAGGTTCGCGTTCTCAGCACATAGCAACCAGTGGAGACTCTTTATTTCTTTGTATTAAAATAAAAACTTATAAAATAGAATATTTTTGCTGTTTTGTTTTTTAGGAGAAACTTACTAAATAAACATATTCCACTAGAAGAATCACTACTCGATTTATATGCTACTTTAACGTAAGTGTCATACGGGACGACAAACTCATAGTAACCATTATAAGCTCACCGAACTCCGACTTAGACATTGTACGTAGGTGAAGGTTAGTTTACGTTGGAAATTTATCCAATCAGAAGATAGAAAACCAGTGGAGGTTTTTTTTTTTTTTTTGTATTAAAATAATTACTAGTAAAATAGTATATTTTGATAGTTTTTAAAAAAACTCGGTATGTTTCATGTTAAAGAAGCGAGCGAGGTGTGTAAGTACCGAGTCATGTGGCGCTCACGAGGGATTTAGCGTGAAGATATAGATAGATAGTATACTTATACCCATGGTACTCGTGAAAACAAATAATATTTACTATGAACCAACACTGAAAACACAAAAAAATCATCTATTCTATACATTGTGGTTAGTATTGAACTATTGTACGGATTAGATTTATTTTGCAACATCAGAGATGGTCCTGGTTCTTTCTTCTTGAGAGTTTAATAAATAACAAGGAAACGTACAACAATACAAAACACAGAGTATACATAAGTAAAATACAATAAATGTCATTATACTGAAGTTAAAGTTATGAAACAGCAAGAAAATCATTTGTCACATGTTTTTTTTAAATATGAATAGATTATAAAATCTATTTGTATATATGTATATTAGGGTGTCCCTTATTTTTCAAAGTTTTTATTTTCTAACGCATATGTCTTAGTTTTGTTCATTTGCTTTTAAAACACTCGGAAATTAATTTTTAACTTATTTGGATTACGATAATCCGTGCCGAATTACATCGAAACATGTTCATACAAGTTGCGCGGTAGTGCCGCACGTACTCGCGGTATTCATTTGTTCAAATTCAAAGTCAAAATCTTTTTATTCCGTAAAAATGGCTACATTTGTTTGGAATCGTCACATTTTTTTCCCCTACCGTGCAGTTTATGACTAGGTGAGCACTGATAAAAATACTGCCAAAAAACTCAGGCATCCCTCTTTTGGTATCCAAACAAATTTACATATTTTGTTAATTACATTATAATTGGATCGACTCACTCCCAGGCATTTTTATCATTAATATAGTCAGATACTTTATAATATGCCCTGCTACACAATTTGGCTTTAATAGTAGTTTTAAATTTGTTTATTGACAAATCTCTTATATTGCTGGGAAGTTTGTTATAGAACCGTATACATTGCCCCATAAAATAATTACTTGTTTTGTGGAGACGGCTTGCATATAACACAAGATTATGCTTATATCTAGTATTTATGCTATGAATATCACTCTTTTTACAAAATGAGTCTATGTTTTTATGGACATACAAAAGATTTTCATAGATATATTGCGATGCGACTGTTAAAATATTTATTTCTTTGAATTTTTCTCTAAGGCTCTCACGGGGACCAAGTTTGTAGATAGCTCTTATGGCTCTCTTTTGCAATAAAAAGATGGTGTTAATATCCGCGGAGTTACCCCAAAGAAGAATTCCATATGACATAATACTATGAAAGTAGCTGAAATAAACTATTCTAGCCGTATCAATATCAGTGAGCCGTCTAATAGTTTTCACTGCATAAGCTGCAGAACTTAGTTTTCCTGATAATTTTTCAATTTGTGGGCCCCTTTGTAGTCTGGAGTCAATTGTTATACCCAAGAACACAGTTGTCTCCACAGAGGCTAAATTAGTTCCATTAACATGTACATTGGTAGCCACCTGCCTTACATTAGGTGTTGAGAACTTAATTACTTTAGTCTTTTTATCATTTAAAAGCAGATTATTAACACTAAACCAATGAATAACTTTAGAGAGAGCATCGTTAACTTCGTCATAATTACCTAACCGTCTATTAATTTTGAATATCAGTTATTCTCGTGATTAATACGTAATGTTTTAACTTTTATAAGATGGCAGTGGAATTGAGAAGCAATAAATCAAGTATTTTCTTAGTTGGAGACGTAAATTATCAAATAATAGGCGCAAAATTACCGTCTAACCGTCAAGTTCTTCCTGTACTTTTTTATAAAATTCGCGAAGTTAAATTGACTGTTAGTGAAAGCGCATACCTAGTCATTCGAGAGTGTATTATATTTAGGGAAAAAGCTAGGATCCCTACCAGAGCTATACCTAACTGTGTAAAATAACTTGTGAATCTTCACCAGGAGGGAGTTGCAAAAAAATTCCAATTTTCTATTTCAATTTCAATCTAATTCAATCTGATAATTTTATTTCTCTTATTTATTCGAAATAAAAAAATCCTGTGTTTACTCGGCGCTATCAGCCATTATGACACTCGAACATCTATAACTTCAAGCCAAATCCCTTGCGGGGTAGGCAGAGAGAGCCGAGCGCCACGTGACTCGATCCTTACATATCTCACTCGCTTCTTTAACATTCATTGCTTATCTCATGCACGCACGCCGGTTTCTAGGGCTCCTGACATCACCTTCTGATAGAACATGACCAATTTGGTCATGGTAGGTAAGTCTTGGCCTTCCCCGGCTCCTACATCCTTCCACTTTTGCATTGTATATCTGCTTCGTCATTCTTTCATCTTGCATTCTTTCTACATGCCCGAACCATCGGAGCATGCCTCTTCTTATTTTAACACCGACGCTCTCTTTCAGACCAACTCTATTTCTAACATCATCATTACGAATACGGTCTACAAGCCTTACGCCACAAATTTTGCGCAGCGCTCGCATTTCAACCGCGTTTATTCTACTTTCATGCTCTTTCTGCCATACCCAACTCTCGCTTCCATAAGTTAGCGTTGGGACCAACACTGCATTGTGTATAGCGAGTTGTGCCTTCTGGCTCAGGATTTTACTGCCAAGAAGTTTTCCCAACGCTCCATTCACACTATTCCCAACACTCACTCGTCTTTCCACATCTGCGGTGTACCTTCCATCCCTGCTGAAAGCGCATCCAAGATATACAAACTCATCCACTTGTTCCAACACTTCATCATCAATCGTAATCCTTACATTAGTTCTGGATTCTTCTCTTTCAAATACCATTATCTTTGTTTTCTTCGCATTCAGTAGTAAGCCTTTCTCCATACAGTCGTCTTTCATCGCTGTGACCAGTGTTTGCAGTTTAGATGGTGTATCTGCTAACTAAACATATGTGTCCGAATCAACAAATGGCCCGCTTTAGCCTCTCGATAAACAATGTTGTATTATGTAGCTAGTGTTTCATTCTTCTTAAGGGGGATACATGCCGTCCAGTGGCGCCTCAAGGAATAAAATATCGTATCTTAGCGTGGAAGATAAACATTATAAAGTCATGTGTTGCGTGTGTTACAAATACAATAACGTACTTTTACGTCATTAAACCAACAATTGAAATGTTTTGCTTTCGTTGTTATAGGCATAATTGCCAAAAAACGGCCTCTTTTAGCACTTTTGCTTATAACAACGATAGTGGAATATTTTGAGTGTTGGTTTAATGACGTAAAAATACTTTACTATCTTCGTAATAAATGCAACATAAGATTTCATAATGTTTATCTTCTATGCTATAATATGTTTTTTTATTCAATGAGGGCGCCACTGGACGAGACCTAAGTAAGAACAACATAGATACCAAGACATGTTAACTTATAGAGATATAAACATAAAACGATGTCATTGATTTCTCTTTCAATAAACTTTTAAAAGTGAATACGTTTCTGTATTTTTTTATTACTATTATTACTATTGTTTTCCGTCTAGCTTAAATAAATATGTTTGGTTCAGTATGTATAAAGCTAAATAATAATTAAATCAATAATTTTTATTAAATATTGATATTATAAATTTTATTTAAGTGTGACGCGACTCTGTAGCTTTTCTGTTCGTTTGCATTGACTATACGTTGACCCCAGGTTACCTATTAGGCGCTAATTTCAAATTTTACAAATCGAGCGTCGAGTGTCAATTGAGGGGCGCGGGGTGATTGGGCGGAGCCATTTTAAAGCTTCACGATCGAGGTGTCGCCTTAACAGGCTACGGGACCCGCTTTACTTTATGCTTGTAAAAAAGAAAAAACTTCCGCTTTATATTAGTATATATACACACACATATTACGCATAAATTTTATCTTTCTGCAATCTATTTACTGTATTTAAATTATGCCCAATCTCATACTCCACGGTGCGCGCAATGTGCTTAAAAAGGGGTACAAGGTTTTTCTTCACGTATTAATATATAGATGTATGACATACGTCACGATATGCAAATTGTTGCATTTGAAATGCTAACACAATATAACGCTTAATTTTTACATAACAACAATGAATGTAGATCGAGGTTGACTTTTTAATATTTACCAGCTGGCACCTGGCGCATTGCTGCCAGTTTTGTTTATTGTTTTTTTTTTATACATAACCTTCGCGTAAATGTAAGTAATAAGTTGACAAAGTTATCGCAATCAAACGAACAGTATGGCAGCGTATAAAATACGAACAAATAAACAAATCTTAATATTATATAAAAGTAAAAAATATGTATATATACTAAAAAAGTTGAATATTATGTTTTATTTCCCTGTAATTAATTGTAAGTACCTGATCCATAGGCATCAGCATCACTAAAGCTTAAGCGATCCGTCGTAAATTTAGTAAAGCACTGGATTCGTCAATTCGCAAGCCAAAATAGTAAAATATGTTATTTGTCCGTTAATTTTGCATTCATAATGCAAAAACTACGTTTTAATCGCATCTTATTGAAATATATGTTGACAACTTATATCGCGGGTGATTTAGGCTTGTTTAATCTCAGCCATAAAGGAATTAACCTATGGAGAAGCAATGAGACAGATCTTGCACAGTAACTCAATTCACAGTTACGGGTCGGGGGGTAAAGGAGAACGCGCAGCTTATTGGCTAGTTCACCGATCAACATCGCGGCACTTACCGGTTTATTGGTTAAAATATCCTCTCATTGGTCGGTAAGCTGGAAACGCTGAGATATGTAGGCGCTCAAATACAATGTGTTTTTTGGTCTGTGATCTCAACAAATATACAGCCAGGATAGAGCCAGCATCAGGCACCTCCTTCATACAACATGGGATCCTTCAAACGAAGCTTGAAGAAGCACCTTGCAGACCAGCATGGTAGTGTCAACTGACAGGTCACTGTAGTCCTTTGTCAGTTGCCGCTGCAAATTGGGCTCCGCTTTTCGGCGAAGCGGAGCCACTATGCTGAGCCAATATATAAAAGCCACTGTATATACATGTATAAAAATATAATAGGTATATTTTAATGCTATGTTGTCTTGTGCATTGCAACGTAGCATACACGTGTCTCATTATTTTTTTTTGTTAAAGAGAAATACCCTAATTACCGACTAGATAATACGTTTAAATTCACTTTATTATTTATCAACAAAAGGACGCCAATCGTTGCGAATGCTAAGATGAACGATAAGATAAAAGGTTTATAGCTACGACGTAAAAACTGCATATTTTCGACACTCTTTAATCAGCGACTCGACCCGGTTTCGTATGTGTAGACAGATATAAAGATGAAGGTACTAAACCTTACAAATATAGCATAATAGTAATTCCTAATGAAACTACTTAATTTGAAAAGGATTTTGATATAATGATATGAATGTCTTGATCTTTTGATTCTACCGGTGCTTTGATAGAAGACTGTGAACAAAAAAAACGGTTATTGTGACTAAATATATATCACTAGCTGCTGCCCGCGGCTCCGCCCGCGTGGAGTCAAATAGCGTAGCCTATGTGTTAATCCAGATCATAATCTATCTACGTGCCAAATTTCATTCAAATCCGTTCAGCCGTTTAAGCGTGAAAGAGCAACAAACATCCATACATACAAACTTTCGCATTTATAATATTAGTAGGATTAGACATATAGCCGCGGTCACTTTTTTGTAGGTAATGATACTTAATATAAAGAAAAGTTCGTCTCGGGACGCCCGACAGAAGTGATAACTTAAACTAATCTACATACAATTAAAACTGCCGTATGCGTAAGAGAAAGGGAAGCTAGATAGACTGGCGCCGTAACGCGTTACGTAACGAAGCGGTTCACCCTCCCATAAGAAGTTATCACTTCAATATAATTCAGCGCACGCCAAATAACGACTTTCGCAGGGAAATTTTTGTTACATTGAGTTACGTTATAGCAATTTTCGTAGGGATCTCCAATTTATTGAAAATAAAAAATGGGCTGTGTTACTCGCTGATGATGTTGCTACCTATACGTGAAAGATTTTTTAAAATTGGTCTGAGTTTTTTCATTATAAACAAACATACAGAAACAAATCTTTTCTATTTATTAGATTAAATATATCATAGATGTAGTTGCTCTTGTTGCTTGCGAGGCACTTTAAGCATTTCCTTTGAGGCCCGTATCCCTGCAATGGGATGAGTAAGGGTTGGTGTGATGGATGTAGTTTTGTGCAATACTAAACCTTCGTATTCGCTACAGGTGACTCTGTAGAAAGCTATCTAGCTCATGTCTCGTGCAAGAATTGTGTGCCACAGGTGGCCCTCCATAAAATCCTAAAATAGTCAGCTGTTCCTAACTCATTCTAATTTGAATTCCATCCAAATGGCCCATTGCACAGAGCAAGATGGGGCCCCCATAGATCCTATGTAGTATTTGGATGGAAGAATATATCTTGGTCAGGGTATTTTTAAGAGAGATAGAGCGCAGAAGCTGCCTCTCTGGAGAAATACCTCCGTCTGGAGAAAATCACAGTAAAAATTACAAATGTCTGGAGGGTTGTTGTTTTCTTGTGAGTGAGATGTGCCAGTAAGTTCGTAAATGTGTTAGCAGCACAATAATTTCTCTATTAGTGTTGCAAGAAATTGCATAGCACGTAGCCTTTCTAAACCATTGATATTCTCTCTCGTGTATTTATAAATCTTTAAGTATGGTTTATTTACAAAATCTCGTTCTGTATGGTATCGTTACTTATTTGCACCGATACGGGAATCGAACTCATGAAGATGTCGTTGTAGCTATATCTAGCCATCAAAAGGGCCTCGGCGAAGACGACATTGTGCGGAATAATATAACGGTCTAACCACACATTTCAACCGCCATGTGTCTCGTGTGTAACTAAAATAAATAACTGAATCCACCAAAGCTAACTGAGAATGATCAATGGGACTTAACTCAGTCGCAAGGTTACACGGCAGCCTTGGAAAGAAAAAATAGTAATAAGCTTTTTATAATAATAGAGAATAGCTCCACTACATGCTCTGGAGTCGGTCAAGGCCTTCGTCTCCGACGTGTCGACATCAGAATGAGAACTAAGAAGTCTCTCAGCTCTGGTTTGCATTTATTACTAGTCCAGATAATCGTTAGAGCATATCCCCGTGAGTAACTTCGGAGAAATCGCAGCCAACCTCTCGACACTCATGTGTCAAACACGCCAGTTTTGCCCCCGGCTGATATTTATCAACATTTCGAAGGTGTACCCAGTGAATAGCGAGCCACCGCCTGCCAGAAGTAGGGACCAGAAATGACAGTTATGACAGGCGTCTATAATTCATAGATAGATAGACATCCATTATTATTAATACATAAAAGTTTTGATATTTGACTTTTTTTATACAACGTCAGGAGGTATAGAAGCATACGGTCCATCTGATGTAAAGCTGTTAACGTAGCCTATTAGTCTTGCAATACGTTAAGTATAGCGCGCACTAGCGCGATGCCACCTCCGCTGCTAACACAGCTACTTCTTAGGAGTTTACTGGTGACCTCCCTCACACGCAGGAACACAACAACCCTGCAGGGAGTTAATATTTGGCCGCGGTTTTCTGTGTGGTGGAGGTACACGAAAGTATGAACCCTTGTACTTCCCTGGTTGCCATCGTAGAGGTATTTCAAATTGAAAAGAGGAAGCACAAACATCTCCCACAACAAAACACAGACTTTGTAATATAAATCACCTTTTCACTTCGCAAATGTTAGGATTACGTTAGCAAAACTGCAAATAAACCTCTTTAATACTTTTGTTAACAAATGTCTAAACAATTTATTACAATACGATTATGTTGCAGGAAACCTGTACCTGCAGTCAAGATTTTTATCAGAACAAGTGCTGGAGTTCGCGCTTCGCGCAAATCCCACCACTACTTTTACAAAATGTACTTTTTTAAATATTTCCGGTTATCAAATTAACTCCATTTTGATACCATTAGAAAGATGCAATTTAGTTTGACTTTTTGGTGAAAACCGCATCTCAATCGCATTTATAGTTTTATTTCTAGAGGCCAAAATGTCAGTGCAGAGAAATAGAGGGAGAAACTGTACTATTTTATGGGTTAGGGATAACGAAACGAATGCGTCAAAATGAACGCACTTTGACACACGCCGCGCAGAAGTGCATTTGCGGTTTTTTAGTAGAATTGGCCTAGAATTTTAAGTCATCATTTCTACTACCTACTAAATCCTACGGCGGTAATACGGAGCCTCACTTCTATTTACCTATGAGCAGTAATAGCCCAGTAGATAAAGAACCAGCGTAAAGACCAACTGGTACCCGGTTCGAACCTGGCATGTACCAGTAATTTCGTATTTTCGGATTTATGTACATATTTGTAATTATTACGTAAGGAAACACGTACGTCGCAAACGTCTGATTTTTCATCTGGACCGTGGCGGTCTGACGGCAATCGTTCCATGTAAAAATAGTATCTTCGCCAAATCGTTAGGTTTAGATAGCGGACCCCGACAATCGTTATGAATCAGGAAACAGGATAAAGGTAAAAAGAACAATACTAATATTTTTCTATGAGAAATATAAGAACTCTGCCACACTGAAACATTGAAAAACTAGTTTTCCTGCAATCGTCACTTACCACAATGCTGACAAATTCAGACCATACCTACATTATTGCGTTAGACTCATGAAGATGATATGACTCGAATGTTCTTCGAACCAAGCCACAGTTATAGAGTATGCACGTCGAATTACCTTAAATTTTGTTTTAATTTAGAGTCGGCTTCGATCTTGTGAAAGCTCGATGTCCAAGTCTCAATGTACAAACACCTACAGCTGTTCATTCACTGCAAATGCCGTAAGGCCCTAGACCTCTCTTCCTCATGAAATTAAAACGGCACCTTCAATTTTCACTTTTAAATCCCGTCTTGTTAAATTGTACAACGGCGACAACTAAGCTCAATTTTTATATTTTAATGTGTATTATTCCAATTAATTTATTTTATTAAATTTATTCAAATTTTGGGTATAATTCTTCTATATTATTGTGTTATATTGTTGTATTATTCGTGTTATCACAATTTTCTTTTTATCACATAGTTTATGTAAAGTTATAGTTATGTACAAGTTGTTAATTACGTATTCTCCTCAATAATTGAGGTAACTGTAATGTACACTTTCACAACACTGTGATTTTCTCTATCAATGACTCTAAGGTTGGCTGATGGAGATCCCTTTGCGAGATAAGTCCGCCTGTGTGCCCTTGTCTCTTTTAGTACTTATAACTATTGTATAAAAGATCGAATGAGTCGATCCTTACACAACTCACTCGCTTCCTAAACAATCATTGCTCTTCTCATGCACGCTCGCCGATTTCCTTCTACTTTGCGGCTCCTGATAACACCTTGTTAATATAACACGATCAATCCGTTCAAATGATTACAGCAATTGAGTCTTCAACAGTCAGAATCAAAACTCTTTGTTAGTACTTATTACATTATAATTATTTCCATGGTAATATATTTTTTTATACCACTAAGGTGGCAATCAAGCATACGGCCTGCCTGATGTTAAACAGTCACCGTAGCCTATGGACATTTGCAACACCAGGGGCGTCACTCATGCGTTGCCGACCCTCTAAAAACCTCTTCACGCATTTCTTGAGGAACTCCATGCTGTATTCCAGTATCATACGTTATTTATTCAAAATCGCACATACATTTTCGACAGTTCATACAAACAAACAAACAAGCAGGTTGAACACGCTATTTTAATCCGGGAAATGCCGTCTAAACGCAAGCCTCATCATCTTCACTCAAGATGACAGATTCGATTAAAAAATAACATCATTTCGAAACCCAATTTTCGTTAATTACTACACCCCAAGGCCGGGGTAACCCTAAGCTACATAAATAAGGGTGAATATTACTCCTGGTCACCCTCACTGACTCATGGTGAACGATGGGAGGGCGGATAAATGCATTTTACGTGGAAAAGTCACGGGGATTATATTTGGGTGTATTAAATTTCTGAGCGTAAAAATGGATACGGAGGCGATTAAATTAGTTACGGGCACAGAAACGAGAAGTTATTAGAAGTTAGCTCAGTGGATAAATAACCGACTATTTTGACGCTACCTGGTTTGAATGCTGGTGTGGGCATGACTATCACTCAATTCTTTCGATATATATTTGTAATTATCACTTGCTCAGCGCTGAAGGAAAACATCGTAAGGAATTGCCCAAGAAATCGTATTTCAAAAGACGTGTGACCTAACCTGAGAAGGTCAGGTTTTCTCTCAGGGTTGTGGAGGTCTGCTGGACTGGACTGCCGTCAAGTCGCTCTATGTGAAGATCAGAATCTTGCCAAATCCTAAGGTTTAGGTAGCGAACCCAGCCCATCTTAATATATTTTTATACCACTAAGGTGGCAAACAAGCGTACGGCCTGCCTGATGGTAAGCAGTTACCGTAGCCTATGGGCGTTTGCAACACCAGGGATGCCACTCTTGCGTTCGCCGACCCTGTAAGAACCTCTTCAGGCCTTTCTTAAAGAAGCCCATACTGTAGTCCCTTGGGAAAACCTCGGCAGGGAGCTCATTCCACAACTTAATAGTTCTCGGTAGAAAACTTCTCGTGAAGCGCACAGTGCGCGACCATTGCGGTTCCAGTGTGTGCGGATGAACTCCCAGCCGCCGGCGAGCTGTGCGATTGTAAAACGAGGCTGTTGGTATAATGTCGAACAACTCCTCAGAACACAACCCATTATACAGCCGGTAGAACACGCAATAGAAGGAAACAAAATCTCTTCTCAAACTCAAGGGCTCAATGCCGTGTGTGAGTCCAGGATCATCGATAATCCTCACAGCTCGTCTCTGTACCGAGTCACAAGGTCCTAGCTGGTAATTAATTGATTAGGAAACGGGATATCGATAAGTAGATGAAGGTATAACAAACTTACAATTACAACTTTAACGAGCTCGGTGGCGCAGTGATGAAATATTGCGCGCTGTTATGTTACTTTGACACCAACGCTCGTACGTTCGATTACCACACAGGACAAACATTTGTGTGCATGACATATCTGTTTGTCTTAGTGTGGGTGATTTTAAGAGAGGTAGGGCGCATCAAAGTAAGCCCGTCTGGGGATGTAGCTCACAGAAAACCGCAGCCAAATAACAACTCCCTAGAGGGTTGTTGTATACCTGCGTTTGAGAGAGGTCACCAGTAAGCTCCCAAGGAATAGTTGCTGTGTTAGCAGCAGAAGCAGTAAGCGTTATACGTTTAGAAGCAATACACGAATATTTATTTCGCGCGAGTGCTACTTAATGTATTGCAAGCGTTCATAGGCAACGGTAACCGCTTTACATCAGGTGGGCCGTATGCTTGTATGCCTCCCGATGATGTATAGAAACAAAAAACAATGTCGTAAAGGTATCCATTACGACATTGTAAGATGTGACGAAAGTACCATTTATCTGGTTGTTTAACTTCGTCGATATAAGAGTCTGTTTAACATTCGTTGACATTGTGCAATAATAAACATGTTTGAGGGTCGGCAACGCATGAGTGACACCCCTGGTGTTGCAATTATCCATAAGCTACGATAACTGCTTACCATCAGGCATACCGTACACTTGAGTGCCACCTTAGTGGTATAAAAAAAAAACCATATATAACTTCCAAACGCCGATCGATAAGCATCAGCCAATTTATACCCTTATGTATTTTAATGGGGATGATGAAATAAATGATGCTGTGAGAAAGAGAATGGGTCTAAAAAGTGTCCGTGTTAAGATATTTTGTGATTGAATGACAATGTGAAATACAATGTGAATTGACTTACTTTGGATAAAATTTAGTACACTTTATAATATACTATTATATTAAACCAGCTGCTACCCGCGGCTTCGCCCGCGTGGAGTCAAATAATGTAGCCTATGTGTTAATAAAGATCATAATCTATCTACGTGCCAAAATTCATTCAAATCCGTTCAGCCGTTTAAGCGTGAAAGAGCAACAAACATCCATATATACAAACTTTCGCATTTATAATATTAGTAGGACTAGTCAAAACAAGGGCCCGCCTTTTCTTTGTTCTACAAAATCAAAGTGGATAACTATACATTTTTTATGGAAAGATATATTTAAGTTAAGGTTTTAGTAACTGTTAAAATAAGGCAAGTCGTTAAAATCTTTGGTTTTCTTAAAAATACACACAAAAACTGACAAATTAAATTTTACACTTTAAAAGACAAATGTAACCATCTTGTTTTTTTGTTTTTTTTCACTAAATAGTTATGGACGGTTGATACGGGGACATCGTTAGTAGCGGGTAGAACCTCGTCTGCTACATACACACTCCCTGAGCCTGTTTGGAACGCTATCTATCAAAAGGGTAACGTTTTCTGGTGGTATTCGTTCCCAGCAGATTTTTATGGCGTCTACGAGTTCCTTCTGGCTGTTAACTTCACTGTAATTTTCTTCTATGCTTCGTTTCAATTGGCCCCACTAATGCTCAATTTGGTTGAAATCGAGGCTCATCGCAGGCCATGGCAAAACTGAAATATTGCTCGCGCGCAAACCTTAAACGAGCTGCACGATGAGTCCCCTGCCAATTTAATGCGAACCCATTATTGTTGGACTTCTTCCCGCGCTTTTGACGAGTGACATTGTTCTTATACTTGAAATTTTTACAATTCAGTGTAAAATTAGTTTTATGTGACAATTTCGATAGTGTTTTGTAACATAAGTGCTAGTGCAATTATGAATAATGAAAAAACTCAAATACAACACGTTTATGCACTTTTTCGAAGACGTGAATAAGTTCATCAAGAAAGCCATGTAAAATTCCTATCGTTTTACGGGTGATATTTAAACTGGGTTGATTGGGTCAAAGTACCCTTCCCAAGTATTTTTTGAGCATAGTTCCTGAAGCTGGAACATAAAATTAAGATTTTCAAATGGTTCTAAACTGATGACTTGGCTGTATGGGCTAGATCCCTTTGCCTTTCCCCTCGGGGATAAAAAAGAACCAACCATTATTGTTTTCCATCTTCATGGAGTCTGTTACGGATCGTTTGGCTTGCCGTAATCGGTTTTGTACGGTTCGGGCGGTAACCAAAGACTTCTATGTACACTACTCCAGCTATGTATACATAGAAGTCTTTGGCGGTAACGGTACGCTCTCGACGTGCAGATAAACATACGTATTGGTCTTCTTGAATAGTTGTAGCTCGCGACCTCCTTCCTGTCCACGGTCCACGTCTTCTAGTCACACTACCAGTCTCCTGATAGCGTGTTCACACATTCGGATTCCGGCCCTCCGGGACACCCGAGTCTCAAAGCCACCGATCTCGGAGATTCTACCTCTTGCAGCAATGCCACTGCTCTTGAAGCAGTTTCCATGTTCATATGGCGTCGAATACGTGGCATTGCAATCTAAACTACTTAACCAATTATAAAAACAGATAAACAAAAAGAGAAACGCTTGCTATGACAGTCGACACACAAGTGAATAAGAAATTGTGCATAAGGTAATTTGAGCTTCATGTGTTTTTGTCTACCCATTTGAGGGTAAAGATTAGTAAATGTTATTCAAAAGACTGATAAGGACTCATAAACATCTCAAATTTATGGTTAAACACTTGAACTTAACCGTATAGAAGTAAAAAGGTACATGTAAGCATTTTTTGTGACTAAGTGGAGGTCGACCCTATTTTCTTTTGAGTAGTTTATATTATAATAGACAAATTTACTGAGCACATTGGTGAAACCTGTGGCTGGTACAGTATTAAAAACGTCAAGAAAGTGTCAACGCGTTATTGTTTTTTTATTAGGGCTTAGCCAAGCTATAGGTACCATATTTTTCCTATGACGTATTTGTAGATACTGACAGCTTACGTAGTAGTTTAAATTAAAAATATATACGTGCAAGGATAATAGAGGTATATTCTTTGACAAAAGAACCTTAATAACGTTCAAACTTAAAGATCGAGCATTTATGGTCGAACTTAGACCACGGGCCGACCTCAGTGTTTCGAAAGAAGTGTTATCTAAACTAAGAAAGCTCTGGTTTTCTCTTTGGGTTATGGATTTTTTCAGTCGCCCTATGTAGAAATCAGTATCTTCGCCAAATCCTTAGGCTTAGGTAGCGGACCCCGTTAATACTTATGGATTAGGAAACGGGATAACGCTAAGAAGAAGAATGGGGATTGATTTCTTAATCACTAAAACTACATTCTTATTCATACAACGCTTGGAAGCTTATGTTTTTTACATACAGGCATACGGCCCACCTGATGTAAAGCGATTACTGTAGCCTATGGACGCTTTACATACATTGAGCATAAGTCACGCGATGACACCTCTGCTGCTAACACAGCAACCCCTTAGGAGCTTACTGGTGACCTCACTCTCACGCAAGAACACAACAACCCTCCAGAGAGCTGTTATTTGACTGCGGTTTTCTGTGAGAAGGATGTCCGCCTTCAGACGGGCTGCATTGATGCACCTTACCTCGAAGTGAAGGCGGTAAAGTGGGAATCGAACCCACAAACGTTGGTGTCAAAGTCTCTTTATTAACCGCTGCGCCATCGAGATCGTTAAAATTCAAAGTCATATTTAATTTAAACTGTACAGAAATCTGACAGCTCGATGACGTCGTTGTGCGTGTCATTCTAACCGAACACGCAGGTTAAGCTGTCTATGGATGGGTTTATCTATCTGGAGTTTCTCCGTGCTTCGGAGGGCACGTTAAGCCGTCGATCCCGGCTGTTGTCGACAGATGACAGTCGTTAAGCTAAGTCAGTGGCCCTCGACCGTTTTGAAAACACTGGCGTCCACCAATCCGCATTCGAGCAGCGTGGTGTAGTATGCTCTAAACCCCCTTTGGTTGAAGGGAGACCTGTACCTATCCCTGCAGTGGGATGAGTAAGGGTTGATGTGGTGGTAGTAGTGAAATCAAATTTCAATCAGTCATTATTCGTGCCTTGTTTATAATACGTTGTTTAGTCCCGTACCACTAGATGGGCCGTGAAACTAGTTAGGCAATATAATTTATTTATTATTTCAACTCCACACGACCTTGACCTCTAAACACACCGTCAATAACAATCTAATTGCTTGGCATTTAATTTAAATATCTTATAATACGCACCAATGGATGGAGTATTCGTCATTTGGTATCGAGACAAACACGGCTGACATACAAACCGCGGCGATATTTGCATACTAATGTAAAAACAACGGAGACGCGATCTACAAACACGTGTTCAAACAATACCCGGTTCACATTACAACAGTTTTAGTAAAACCGCCGCCGAAATAGTTATTGTTATGGTATAGGTCAGCCACATGAAGGAAAACAACCTACGGAGGATCGATGACACCGATATTACATAGTAACTCAATCCATCACCATTTTGACGAGCTCGGTGGCGCAGTGGTAAAACGCGCTGTTACGTTATTTTGACACCAACGCTCGTGTGTTCCGATTCCCACACAGGGCAAAGATTTGTGTGCATGTACATGTCTGTTTGTTATTGGTCTCTGGGTGATTTTAAGAGAGGTAGGACGCGTCAAAGCAGCCCGTCTGGGGAAGTACCTCCACCTCACAGAAAAACCGCAGCGAAATAACAACTCCCTTGAGGGTTGTTGTGTTCCTGCATGTGAGTGAGGACACCAGTAAGCTCTTAAGGAGTTGCCATGCTAGCAGCAGAGTTGGCATCATCCGAGTAATACCTAATGTATTGCAAGCATTTATAGGCTACGGTAACCGCTTACTATCAGGTGTGGGCCGTATTCTTGTATGCCTTCCGACGTCGTATTTAAAAAAAACCCAGGCAAGTGCATGTCGAGCCACGCACAGTGTAAGGTTCCTAAGAGCTTTGCTTTCCTTGCTTGTGACAAAATTTGATTGTTGCCTAATAATAGAAATAATAATAGGAAATTGAGCCTATGAACAGAGGGACCTAGTGAAACTATAACGGTTCCTTGTTTACTATGCAGTATTGCTGTCCAGCGACATATATGAATAATTACCCTGTCATGGCCCAGGGTTCTAGCTACTTATCAGATTTGATCAAAATCAGTTTAAGAGCATCATTTGTACATTGCCACAACCTCTGAAAATGCAGAAACTCTTCAACAACATCTTGGAGACTTTACTTACTTGCAGACAGCAACATTTCAGGGAAATATTATTTAACTGCAGTTTTTTTACATATACAATACATATATGATTTAGTCACATTGCTTTTTATTAAATGTACCTATCAGAGCAACATAAAAAATTTGATAGAGCCATGTTTGTTAATTAAGCATATGTACCACAAGCTAAGCTATAATCATTAGATTATAGCTTTCATTCTAAAGATGATGGTGGATGGTCAGCCACTTGCATGTAGAAAATATATTTCTGACAATTTAGAATGAAAAAGTAACTTTGTCACAGTTTATTTAATACTGGATATAATGGTAATCACAATATTAAGTGCCCTGCAGGAAAATCAATTTTAGTAATATTAAAAAGCGTAAGGAAGTTGCAAAAAAATTGCGAACTTGGAAATGAAGCAACTTTTGAATTATAATGTGACTGCACTGCAAAATTGTCAAGCAGTAAGTTACTATATTGTTACTTGTAGTTATTGTTTTGATGAATCCTGGGACGAAGATAACATCAAGTCAGAGGCTCTGAGGAAGGGGACAGAACTTCCATGAACTATAGAGTTCAGTAAGGAACCACAAGCGACCTGGCGTGAACTATACATACATAGACTTCAGTGTGATGGATGGCTCAACTACTATATTATCTAATAATTGATTCTTAATGAGATTGATAATTACAAATGACATAACTTATCTTAGTATAATGTCAGGAATCATAATGACCCACCTAATGTAAACTTTACGGTAACCAATAAATGCTTGGAATACAAGTATCATACACCCCTTGCCACACACGCTGATAACACAGCAACTCCTAGGAGATCACTGGTAGCCTCACTCACTCATATGCAAGAATACAAAACCCTCCAGGGAGTCTGGTCTGCTCAAATTACTACTAGGTATATACAAATCATATTTTTTTATATTATTCCATCTTAAATATGTACAAAAAATTTATTAATATGCAGGATTTTTGGTGTATGGACACGCTAAATACTTAGGTCCTTTGGTGAGGTCATTACACTTTCTAAGTTTTACACTCTTAAGACCCATTGTCTTGAAGTCATTGTGTTTTGAGACATTAGTTTCTATTTATCTTTACACCAGGTTCCTTGTGTAGTTGGCAGAGAGCACAATGATTCTCACCAATATAATTTTACCACATGTGCACTAATTTTATTATCTGTTTATTATCACTCCTGCTAGTTTTATTATTTGTATAAAACGTAATTTTGGTATTGTTTGGCTTTTCTAAGAATAGCAGCTAAGAATATATTAAACAAATCTAACTCTTGACTAACAACTAATAAAGAAAAATGTATAAGAATAAAAGTATGTAATGTAAATAAATGTATAATGAAATACAGTGCTTAGATGGCTATATTAGTAATGAAATTATTTCTAGGCACCCTTCATTCATTGGAATAATTAAGAAGCTTAGATACCTTTGTGATGCATCATAGGATAGGTACAAAAAATATGTACATATATTATATACATACTAGGCTGCACCATGTAACCTTGTCTGCTTGTATCCTGTGTTTCCCATAGGTACCGTTTTTCTACTTTCTTTTTTCTTCAGCTTCTAAGGGTTGTATCATGATGTTGAATAGCTCATAAACCTTCCTAAAGATTTGTGCTATCAAATGCAAAAAAGTTACAACTGTTTTAACAAGGACTTTAATATTAACTAGTATTTGAGCTTGCCTAATTATGGGAGGTAAAGTGTCGGTTAGCAAGGGCGAAAATAGATTAACCCTTCACTGTAAACATCATTATACAAATATAAATTATAATTTAAAAATACTTTATGGATTAAAACATATAGATGGGAAATAATATGCAAATATTTGCATCAAACAGAAAGTCAGTTGAAAGATAATCATACATAAGGAGACCACAAACTAACAAAAAAAAAACTAAAAATCATATAGATAACTGTGACACATAAGGATAATAATAAAAATGGTCGGTCCATGCAAAATACATACTCCAATACAATGTTTTCTATACTGTATAAATAAACATGATAAATGAATGCTGATAGGTAACAGATACAATCGCCGAGTACCTACTAAATTGATTAGGTACCTAGAAAATTTGTTTGTCAAACTTATAAATGAATAAAACTTATCCCACAGCGAAATAAAGTTATTTTACACACATGCTATACAGGCGACCACAGTTCAAGAAGGAAGGCTCGAATGAGCCAAACCCGCATGGTATTGACCAGAATAAATTGAGCAATCTGGACGATATTAAACGCGATGCAACGATAAGTTATGTTTACTAACCCATACTGACTAAAATGTGACACTAGCATTTCAAAAACTAATATATTTCAAACTACATCATTGTATTTAAATACTTCAAGTACCTCAAAAATGCGCAGAAGCTCTGGAAATCAAAGGCCGAAGAGACAAATCCTTGCACAACCACAAAACTAAAATTGTACGCAAATATGTCACACTACCACTAACGGTGCACTTGTGATAAGGTAAACCGACACAAGAAACTAAATTAATAACTAATTGTGTCACAAAAGTTAAACGAAATGAAATAGGAATTATTTTGATTTCCTAATACAAAAAAAGACAAAACGCACACAACCACCGGCAGAAAAATCTTTACAACACTGAAGTACTTCAATGTTGGCGCTAGTGATGGTAGACTCGAGTAACTAACTCGAGTCAACTCGAGTTGGGCTTAACTCTAACCTACTCGAGTAAAATTCTTTCCGACTCGAGTTCGAAAACCGAATGAAACCGACATGGAGCGAAGTTTGCCGATCATTTGAAACTATATTCATTCATAATCATAACAAACAAGTGTCGCATTTATGTAGATTTGAGGTTAACTTTAAAGTGCCGGTTAGAGTTGTAGTTTTCGTGGTTTACGTTCTCTTTTTTACTTTAGTTAGTATAACTCTCCCAATACATTATAAATAAATAATAGAAAAAAATACACAATTGAAACAGATAAAAATATCATTTGTCTATTCTATTTTTTTTTAACAATAATAAATATAAACTATTAATGTATAAATTACTATTTTTTTTTTATCATTAGCTGTTTCATCCAGTTAACTAGGGTTATGTAACTCGAGTTCAACCCGAGTTACGTGAATTTTAGCTCGGGTTAAATCGAGTTTTGTTTTTTCCGAGTTGGCACATCACTAGTTGGCGCCACTGTAGGGTTTTTAGCGCAAGCGCTGTCAAAAATAATTAAGGCACGTTTACATTGACAAACAAAAGAATATACTCATCCAAATTGAGATACTTTCTTAGAATTAACAGTCCTAGTGGTTTCGAATTTGTATGCGCAAGCAAATGTATTTACTATTTGCTTTTAGTTAGTCATTACATAATTAGCAGAAAGATACCTAACAAAATTTCGAGACGAGATGGTTTAAGGTCAAAATACAAAAGACTTCATGACCCTCAGTATACTCTTGTCAGTAGACATCATGTTATAATTTAACTTTTGACAGGTAATTACTTCAACGAGTCAGAAAGAGATATGTAACTATCAAGTGTTGCATATCTCATAAATGCGAAAGAGATATGAATGCCAAAAGTAACTTAATAAAATGGGCACAGTATAAATTAACTTTCAATGTATGACATTAAAGAAGTGTAACCTAATTAATCGACAACATCGATCACTAATATATAACGTGAGAGAGAATCCTGACTGCTTAATATTCAAATTACCCCGGAACCGGAAAATACGGAAAAACGGAAAATACTCGAAATGTACGGAATATGAGTGAAAATTTTTATATCCGTTTTGAATCTATTTTTTCAAGGCAATATGAATCGGACGTAGATATCATATTATTGCATTGTCATCCGACTTACACATGTGTAGAAAGTTTAAACTTAATCGAACATCAGGAAGTTAATCAGATATTACTTGCAAAATTTGATCCATCAAGCTTATTTAACCAGGCAAATTTATTTACCTTACTTTATATTAAAATGGAAAGTTAAAAAATTAACTCCTACTAATAAGGAAAGTTTAATAATAGTTTGTACAAAATTACGGGTCTATGCCTTCCCGGTTCAACAATGTTATAAAATTTTACGACTGTAACGTCACACCATTTGTGTACTCTCTTCATTTTATCTTCTAAAATATGTTTGTCCTTGCCATATCATTTAATTTAATTGACATAAAAACAATACGAATTTGGGTCCTTTGGCATTTTTAATATTGATAAATGACTTGCCGATGACAGTGCAGCACAGTGTCTGTTGTTTGCTGACGATCTAAAGCTGTTTTTGGAGATACGTGATAAGAGTGATTGCGAGGCGCTTCAACGTGACATCGATAATGTTGTCCGGTGGAGTGTGAACAATGACCTGCATTTTAATATAGACAAATGCTTCATTGTTTCATACAGTAGGTCACCAAGTCCCCACATAGCTAACTATCGTGTTGGTCGCGACTGTGTGAAACGAGTATCGTCAATAACTGACTTAAGCATCGTAATGAGCAGTGACCTTACATTTCGCAATCACATCGATAATATTTGTAAAAGTGCCTACCGAGCGTTAGGGTTTGTGCTGCGACAGGCGAGTCATCTCGACTGCATTATAGCTATAAAGCTAATATATAATGCATACGTACGGAGCAAGTTAGAGTTTAACGCGGTAGTGTGGAACCCTTTTGAAGCCAAATACGTTTCAATGGTCGATAAACTCCAAAAGAAGTTCATAAGGTGGTTGTACCATAAGCATTATGGGTATTATGTCGGGTTCCCAGCCGTGTATCCCAGTGCTTTCCTGCTGGGTATGACCGGATACAATTCTCTAGAAGTGAGGCGAACCGTCACACTGATGGAATTTGTGTTCGGTCTTCTCAGGGGATTCACACACAACCCGGCAGTGTTGGAGCAGATTGTATTATATGTACCGGACAACTACATTAGAGCGCGTTCCCACAAGTTGTTCGCCTGCCGGGGTACGAGGACGACAGCGGCGAGTCACGCTCCATTGACTAGAGCGCTGCGCCTGATTAATGAAATGTTAACTAAAAACTCAATATTTGATCTATTTAGTTGCTCAAGGAGCGAATTTCACATAGAAGCTACAAAGTTCGCTGAAAATTATTAATTAATGATATGTAATTTGTCTCTTTTCGTTTCTTCATTTAAACACTGTTGAACGCATTGGATTTTTTTAAATTTGTAATGTTCAATACTGTGTATGTTTGAATAAATAAATAAATAAATAAATACAAATATTTAAGTCTTAACAAGTATAACACAACAAAAACGTAAGGTTCAATTTATAATACATGCAATGAGAGATACTTCTTTCAATTGCTTTCATATATCGAATAGCATTTTTTAAGTCATATTAGTGAAACATTACGGTCTGTAACATACATAGTCACTTAAACTGCGTCCATTTTATTGAGCAACTTTTGACAGATCATTCTATCTATTTTTATGAGACACGCAACACTTGATAGTGAACTGTATTTTTCGGACTCGTTGAAATAATTGCCTGTCAAAAGTTAAATTATAAGATGAACCGTGTATAATAACATGAAATATACTATAAAATATAAACATGTATGTCGATTATGCCTATTGCGAACAATAATTTACTTACATTTTCATAGCGATTGTATATGTAGTGTTATATTATTGATCGATGTACAATAATAGGGACTATACTATACTTCTTGTGATTAACGCCCCTATGGAATGATTTTTCCATATATCGTAAACGAATGTAGAAGTAAATTATCTAACAAAATATTTATTATAAGCTAACACAATTAACTGAAACCAAAAGTTCAAAACGCTTTCGGCATAAGTAAATTTTATATGTAAAAGGATGCTGTAATTTTGTCCCAATTCCCAAAGTTAAGCACTACTTAAAATTTAACGATTGATCGAAAATGTTACGTATTTGCTATACGAGTTTTGAAGCTATTAATATATAAAGATAAATGAAAATATTTTAAATACATACTCGGTACATTTAGAGTATATCATTGAATCGGGAAAGTTGACATTGAAATATACGTTGCGGGACTGGACAAATAAAACCATCTTTCTCGTAATTGTTTAGTGGAACGAACAACATTGCTCAGTGGCGCGTCAGCCTTTTCACCAAGTACGGGAATCGTTTGTGAAAAACTATCGATTGATTGCCAAACTTGAAATAAGATTAAAGAGGAATATATATATATATATATTCACCTGTCAAAGACTTCTTCCCGCGCTTTTGACGAGTGACATTGTTGAATTACATGAATTTTTACAATTCAGTATAAAATTAGTTGTATGTGACAATTTCGATAGTATTTTGTAACATAAGTGCTAGTGAAATTATACAGTAATGAAAAAATAGAAATAGAAATCTTCCAAAGAGTGCATAACGTGTTATACGTTATGCACTCTTTGGAAGACGTGAATAAATTCATCAAGAACACCTTGTAAAAATCACTATCGTTTTACGGGTGGTATTTAAACTGGGTTGATTGGGTCTGGGTACCCTTCCGAAGTATTTTCTTTGCACGGTTCCTGAAGCTGGAACAAAGAATTAAGATTTTCAAATGGTTCTGAACTGAAGACTTGGCTGTATGGGCTAGATCCCTTTGCCTTTCCCCTCGGGGATAAAAGGAACCAAAAAGACTTCTTCCCGCGCTTTTGATGAGTGACATTGTTGTTTTACTTGAAATTTTTACAATTCAGTATAAAATTAGTTTTATGTGACAATTTCGATAGTATTTTGTAACATAAGTGGTAGTGAAATTATACAGTAATGAAAAAACTCAAATATAACACGTTTATGCACTTTTTGGAAGACGTGAATAAGTTCATCAAGAAAACCTTATAAAAATCACTATCGTTTTACGGGTGGTATTTAAATTGGGTTGATTGGGTCTGGGTACCCTTCCCAAGTATTTTTTCAGCACAGTTCCTGAAGCTGGAACATAGAATTAAGATTTTCAAATGGTTCTAAACTGATGACTTGGCTGTATGGGCTAGATCCCTTTGCCTTTCCCCTCGGGGATAAAAAGAACCTCTTATATGTCATTTTCACAAACACAAAGTCTTCAAATTTTATGTATTTATTTTATAAACATACGATTTCCCGTTTTTATAGCATTAACATAGAGTACATTGTATACGTAATAACAATAATGTTGGAACAAGTTAAGCGTGTTATTTTAGTTCTTTCAGGGAAAGGTGGGGTTGGTAAATCAACAGTTAGCACACAGCTTGCTCTTACATTGAAAGAAAAAGGATTTAAGGTTAGAATTAGCTATTTTAGTTTTTTTTTAATTATTATGTGGCTACATCCTCGTATAGTTAACGGTGATTTCGCTAAAAGTCGGGAGTCTAACTATAGATTGTTACAATATAGCGGGTGGCCACTGGACCCAAACAAATACTCATAGAAAAATAAAACAAATACCTAACATAACTTGGATTACATGACAAAAGATATAAATACTACCTATTTATACAATTTTTAACTTAGGGTGAATAAAAATTACCTGAATATGGGATATTATGATGAAGCAGATGATTATGAGATGAGACATGCTTAGGGCTCTGGAATATTGGACAACTAAAAAATTAATATCAATATCTTTAAAACCACACTGGCCACAACTGATCAAGGACATAATTTTGACTAAGAACAATGATGAAAGCCGATGCCTAAGCTGTACTTTAATAAAAGCTTAGTTATTCAGGAAATTGACAGGATTTGCAGAACCATATTGTAGTGATATTGGTTTAGAATTTTTTTAACACCTTACGTGTGCCTGATCTATAAAACAATTCCCAGACTTTTGGGAAAATTCAACACTAATTAGTTTAATTATCATGAATGAATTATTTTAATTATCCTAATGGATAATGGTCCCAAAAACCATTAGAGAAATATTATTAATACACAACATCCCACCCCTAAGGAGACTCTTTGACCCAACAAATATGTTCCTAGCTGGTCTAGAATATGCTACTATCAGTTAGACAATGGAAATTAGCATGAAGTGACATCAAACATATGTATTGTGTGCCCTTGGGATGGTAGATTTTACTTCGGAGAACATTTCCTAATGAACTATATGTTATGGAGATAAATTCAGAAGTAGTAAAAGCTCCTCTTTTATTAGGACGAAATAATTATCAGAATATGTATAAAGTGGAGTCATGAAAATATAAATGTTTTCATAATTAAAATAATGAGTTAAGTATTGAATGTCATTATAATAACACAGATAAATGGTCTGTATTGTGTAAAAGGAAAATGCTATGAGACTACCTGATCTTTTATAAATTGTGTTATTTGTTATTTCCATGTTTTTTTACTGCATCGGGTGGCATGCGTCCTATCTGAGGTTGTTGATTACCATAGCCTATGTACACTTGCCCTTCCTTTCCCCCTCGTTTAGAGAGGTATCTCGAAACCTTATCTATTGCCTTCACTTCTAAATTTGTTTCTAAACTGTGGTATTCAGGTCACCACTTGAACAAAAGTCACAATTTCTAACAATTCCTATTAAAGTTTGGAATGAATAAACAAAACAAAAATATGACAAGAAATCTTTAAAACTAAAATGTTAAACATCAAGTTAGGATTTTTTTTTTCATGGAATTTTACATACATATCATCACGCCTGTCTTCCATTGGGGTAGGCAGAGACTATAGAACGCCAGGTGCACCGTTCCAAACATACATCTCTCGCTTCTTCCATATTCATCAATCTCTTCATGCACGCTCTTCGGTTTTGGGTACTTTTGATTTGGCCCTTTTTAACACATTACGAATTTGATCTATATGTGTGCGTCTATGGCGGCCCCTCCCGCATTACCATTTACTCTTGCTTGATAGACTTCTTTCGTAACTCTTTTGTCATTTATTCTTTCTAAATGACCAAACCATCTCAGCATACATTTTTCAATTTTTGTCACTACATCAAATTTCATTCCACAAAGTTCTCATATTGTGCTATTTTTTATTCTATCAACCATTCTCACTCCACACTTACTCCTCAGTGCTCTCATTTCTACGGCGTTCACCCTGCTTTCATGCTTCTTCTGCCATACCCATGTTTCACTACCGTACATCAATGTAGGCGTTAATACACCCTGAATAATAGCAAAGTGAGCTTTGTTCAATATGTTATCGCTTGTTACCACGGAGTACAATGCACCATTGATATGGTTTCCTGCTTTCACTCTTCTTTCAATATCGCTCTCAAATTTCCCATCTCTCGTAAACATAGAACCTAAGTACACAAATTCATTCACTTGTTCCACTTTTTCATCTTCGATTATTGTCTGAAAATCTGTAACACTTTCATTCCTTTCAAACACCATCGCTTTCGTCTTCATTACATTTATTTTCATACCTTTCCTTTTAACCCTTCGAAACCCGGGTGGTCGAATACGACCGCGAAATGTATGGGAAAACGTATATAACGGGTTCTGACTGCTCAAAGGCCTCAATCATTACAGTAACCATTTGTTGTAGTTCTTCCGCCGAAGATGCAAGGAGAACCTGAAATTTTACAGTTAACAAATATTGAAATAAATTATGAATTTCGTTAGCTTTCATTGGACATATTATAAATATATGGTAAAACACTCTGTTGAAATTATTTACATATCTTTAATTACTTCTCAACTAACAGAATATAGCTGCAGGTGCAGAGCATAAGCAAATTAATTCCTTTATATTTCACTCTCTACATTATATCTTGCATTTTGATTTGTTCAAAAATTTAATCATATGAAGGTCAACTCTGGTTGGTTAGTAATTGGTTTATAAAGAAATTGATTGAAAAATAGGATCACCAAAACTGCTAAATGTTGCTAGACTTTGCTGGTGACTAAGTATGGCTGCAGGACAAGGTGTAAATACCTGGATGGTACACATATTTGCAATTTTATTACCAGCAATATATACATGCCGAGGAAACCAGGCTATTGCCACATCAATGCCTGAGGAGTACAGCAGTATAGAGTATGTCTTATTGTTAGCACAAACAGAATGTTTTTAGCTTGGAAAGGGGATTTGATTAGATCTTGAAAGCACCTCTTTTAATGTGATATGAGGTTTTGGGAATATGATGAGATGCTAGGCAGGATACAGCTACTAAAATATTTGTGTATTGTGCAATATAGTAAGTTAAAAATGTGACCACTTTGTACCTTGCAACTTCCTTTGTTATCTAAAATTAAAGACAAACTTAGAGCAACACATTTTACGAGTCTTGGTTCAGCTGTAAATGCATTCCACAAAGCCATTGAAGAGGTTCCTTAAAAACACCGATCTAACTGCTTTTTACAATGGTTCCAGTGAATGTAAAAATATATAAATTATGACAGCATACTTTGAATAGTTTAAATGCATTGTAAGTCTAATATTTGATCTTATTTGTCAAAATCTGGAACTTTCAGTGTGGTTTAAGCATATCTTCATTATCCATCAAATTCCAACAAGTCCAAGTAGGCAGGAAGAATCCAGTGCCAAGTGACACGGTCCTTATTCACCTCATATGCTTCTTTATCATTGAAAAAATGCTGTACCGATATAATAATGTCTCAGAATGCCAATAATATCAAAAGCTGCCAAATGGTAGTAAATGCTATGGTCAAGATAAGGGTATAAAAATGTTTAATTTTTCTTTTGTTTACATTTGTAGGTGGGACTACTTGATGTTGACTTATGTGGGCCCAGTGTACCATATATCTTGAATTTAGAAGGGCAAAGCATTCACCAAGGGGCTGATGGTTGGGTTCCAGTATATTTGGACAAGGAGCAGAGATTGGGAGTAATGTCTATTGGATTTTTATTGAATTCACGTAATGATGCTGTAGTTTGGCGAGGACCGAAGAAAACCTCCATGATCAAACAGTTCTTGGAAGATGTTTGTTGGCAAGATTTGGATTATCTTGTTATTGATACACCCCCAGGTATGGTGGAAAGTATTATATATTTTTATATTGTAGGCAATAAACAAGCATGTGGGCTATCTTATATGAAACCGTTATAGCAGATGGAAGTGTCTATGCTTTCAACCCTCACGTGCCCTGGCCTAATTCATCAACATTTCTTTAAGAGCTACTTCATTCCTTTTGAGTAAAACAGCAAATCTGACCTTCAGGCACAGGAGTGACATTGCATGTGAGAGTTCAAGCACTGGTGATCAGCCGCCACATTTAACGCTAGTTTCGTCACCGAAAATAAATTCGACATAATGCCAAAGAGTACACACTAAGTAGGTAATGTAAGTTGTGCAAGGACATATAGATATACAAGATAAGATATTTTTATAACCAATATTTAATCTTTAAATAATAATAATAAATTTAGTATTGTCTTAGGTTTTCGCGATTGTTACACATTGAATTAAGTAAGTCTTCCTGCGACCACGGACAAAGCATTCGAAACGTCAGGATCAACAAAATAAATAAAACACGCGATACTTCCGTTAAAAATTGTTTAATTCAAGTAATAAATTTAATTATTAGAAAATGCATATTTTCAACTTTTGCTATTCATTTTCTAATGCTTGTTATTACTATCTCTAAGAATTGCGAAAACACATAGTTGTATGTGCAGTGTTTTTAGGAAACGAAATTCGTAAACGTTGTGTTATGTCGAGCGCAGACTCCGGCCCACACCCTAGCCGAGGCAGTCGGTATCTGCCCGCCTATATATTCTTTGCTTTGGGTAAATTGGATGAGCGAGAAGTTGGTTTTTCGTATGAAATCTTTCAAATGATAATTTCCTTAACCATGACAGCATCCACCATCCTACATCTTTCGAAATATAATTTTGATGTGATGTGAATGCGAGTTTGATACCAACGCTCGGTTTGATTCCCACACAGGACAATGTTGCATGTCCAAATTTGTGTGCATGAACATGTCTGTTTGTCGTGCATGTGTGTGTGAGTTTCTGCAGCATGTTTTCCTTCAACACCAAGCAAGTAATCATTACAAATATGTTTTGGTGCTTGGCCACACCAGAATTTGAGTCAGTGACTAGTTAGTTAACGGACTGTTTCTTTATCCAATTGGCAATCACTACTTCCCACAGTACTTATAGTATTTCTCGCTATTAAAAGCTAACCCAAGCTTTTGCAAGTATTTTAATTGAAAGATAAAACTATCAGAGCTCGAAGTGATTAGTTTGGAAAATAGCCTCTTCATGCTTCAATACTCTGTGTTCTATTTTGTGTGAGTGAGGTACCAGTAAACTCCTAAGGAGTAGCTGTGTGTTAGCAGCATGGCTGGCAACGCGCGAGTGATACTTTCTTTATTGCAAACATTCACAGGCTACGGTAATCACTTTACATCAGGAGGTCCGTATGCTTTCATGCCTCCCGGTCTGCCTCATGGTACATATAGACTTGTGTGAACCTATTCTATTTAATTTCTACTTGTCATCGACATGTAATTCATCCTTGCATATTGAAACATCAATGGTCTCGTACTATGCTGAACGGATTCGGAAACCATCGTTTCGTGTGGAATAAAGACACTGCCGTGGTTGTTATGAGACTCTGTACAGCATTCACGTCTTCAAAAAGGCGTAAAGATATTACAGGGTTGGCAACGCACAACCCGTGACCCTGTTGTCGCAAATATACATAGTTAGCGTAACTTTTTTTATACAGCTTACTTACCTCTTATGTAAAGCGGTTACCGTAGAATACAAACGCTTACATTAAGTAGCAATCGCGCAATGCCACCTCTGCTGCTAACACAGCTACTCCTTATAAGCTTACTGTGACCTCTCTCGCTCGCGTTAAAGCACCAACTGTTGTTTTGGCTGCGGTTTTCTGCGAGGTGGAGGTATTTTTTTTTATACAACGTTGGGACGCATACAAGCATACGGCCCACCTGATGTAAAGCGGTTGCCGTAGCCTATAAACGCTTGCAATACAATAAGTTTTACTCGCGCGATGCCACCTCTGCTGCTAACACTGGAGTATGCAACAGCTGTATGGAATCCTTTCTACTCTAAATATGGTGATCAACTTGAGTCTGTACAGAAAAAAAACCTGCGGTCTGTGAATTATCGTTGCCACCATGCAAAGTCATCATATCGGTCAATTCTTACTAAGTTCTCATTAACTTCGCTTTCTCACAGGAGATCCCTTATGGATCAAATGTTATTATATAAGATATGCCATGACATATTTGATTGCATACAACTCACCAATCAAATATATCTACGTGTTCCAAGTGATCTCCAGCGTATACGTGCCTGTGAAGCCGTGCGTTTATTCGCTCCAAAATTTTGTAAAACTAATGCAGGGGAGCATGCCCCCTTACATCGTCTAATGTCGTCATACAATTTCGAATTCGGAGATATAGATATATTATCACTCTCACAAGCAATGTTCAAAAAACCCATAAACGATAAGCTATCTAATATTACTTAGTTAAACTGTGTTAACCCCATTTTTTTTTCAATAAATTATGTTTATATTGCTGCGTCTATTATAATTTGTCCTATTGATTTTAAATTACTTTTGTGGATAACGGTGCTGGTTGTACGATCACTTTACGTTTCTTTGCATGACTTTACAATTTAAGCCTTATTGTACAATTGTTTGTTTTCCTCAATAAATAAAATAAAATAAAACAAAACACGTAACTCCATAGGAGATTACCGGTGGCCTCACCCACACGCAGAAATACAACAACCCTCCAGGGAGTTGTTATTTGGCTGCGGATTTCTGTGAAGTGGAGGTACTTTCCCAGATGGGCTGCTTTGATGCGCCCTACCTCTTACCATCGGGATGGGCATATGTTTGTTTGCTAACATGATGTTATAATAATTCCAGGAACATCCGATGAGCATATAACAGTGATGGAGAACTTACGTCAAGTGCCACAGTGCTCTGCGATTCTAGTCACTACACCGCAAGAGGTTGCGATTGAGGATGTACGGAAAGAAATCACTTTCTGCCGGAAAACTGGCATACCTATAATGGGTATCATTGAGAACATGAGTGGGTAAGTGTATAAGATATTATGACAGTACGCAGCATTGTATTAGGAGGGCAACACTGTCATATCGCACCCGTCAACTAAAGTGAAAATCAAAATTTTATGAAAAAATTTTGACGAGCTTAGTGGTGCAGCGGTTAATAACGCAACTTGGACACCGACCACCAACTCTCTGACCTTACCTTGTACTGAAGACAGTACAGCACGTCTAAAAATATTTTTTATCATACAACGTCGGGAGGCATTCAAGCTTACGGCCCACCTGATGTAAAGCGGGTACCGTAGCCTGTTAACGCTTGCGATATATTAATTATCACTCACGCGATGCCTCCTCTGCTGCTTACACAGCAACTCCTTGGGAGCTTATTGGTGACCTCACTCACACGCAGGAACACAACAACCCTCTAGGGAGTTGTTATTTGGCTGCGGTTTTCTGTGAGGTGGAGGTACTTCCTCAGACGGGCTGCTTTGGTGCGCCCTACCTCTCTTAAAACATCCAGACCAAGACAAACAGACATGTTCATGCACGCAAATGTTTGCCTTGTGTGGGAATCGAACCCACGAGCGTTGGTCAAAAGTCGCGTCATTCATGACTGAGCCACCGAGCTCGTCAAATTGTGGACATAGTCATTATTTTTTCTGACACGTTTTTCAGCATTTCAAATAGATATTATTTTTAAACATCCTGTGGAGATAGAGTTCACACTTTGGACACTTACAGATGTATACATATTTATAGACGTGACTGTACCTACTACACAGAAACATTCTAGTTAATCAGAATACTTAGGCTTTCTTTACTGTAATCAATGACCAAATTGTGCCGTGTGCCCTCGGCGTAAGAATAGGCCACCCCATCTCAACTCGCGGGTGTCATAAAAAGCGACTAGGGGAAAGATACAGGAGACGAGCAGCAGCGTCCTCTACTTCAATGTACTTTAATAACTTGCTGCGGTTGCCAACCCGGCCAGCTGCCAAGCATGGCAACTCAGGCGACGTGAAATGTCAGTCAGCAGTCTTCAGCTCACATGCTAGAATACAGACAGCTGTACAGGCAGATCTCTAAATGTATACGGCAAGACATACACCAATTTAATACAATTAGTATTATAGAGCCAATAGAGCGGAACTAAGGTGCCAAAAGTCTTCGCCAAAAATTTGTCTATTGAGCAAAGTCAACTTACGAAGCTGAAGGCCAACACTGGCGCCATTATTTCTACGAAGACTGAGATTTTCAGTGAGATGGAGAAATTCTATGGATAGTTGTACACCATCGTCGTTATAACCGGGTAACAGTGCTAGTAAACCCAAGAGCTAAACTGACCCGACTCTATACCGAAGATATCTGACATCAGTCTGTACAAGATTCGTATGGCTCTCATACAGCTTAAAAATGGGAAAACACCGG
The DNA here is from genome assembly GCA_947507595.1 of Pyralis farinalis. Classification (NCBI taxonomy): domain Eukaryota; kingdom Metazoa; phylum Arthropoda; class Insecta; order Lepidoptera; family Pyralidae; genus Pyralis; species Pyralis farinalis. The sequence goes on along the minus strand of OX382269.1, from coordinate 31,597,776 downwards.
GTGAAGACGGAATCACGGCGGAGCTTCTGAAAGCGGATAGAAAACCGATACTTGTAGTCCTTCAAAGGATATCAATAACGTCATACACTCCGTTGAAACACCGGAAGCGTGGAGCAGAAGCCTGGTTACGTTGTTCTTCAAAAACGGTGATAGAACCCTTTTGAAGAACTATAGGCCGTCATCGCTTCTCAGCCGCGTTTATGTACTGTTTTCGAGAGTCATCACAAACCGTCTCACATGCACACTTGATGAATTCCAGCCTCCCGAACGAGCCGGTTTGCGAAAAGGCTTTAGCACCGTAGATCACATACATACCCTCCGCCAGATTATACAGAAGTCTGAGGAGTATAATCTGCCCTTATGTCTGGTGTATGTGGACTACGAAACAGCCTTTGATTCTGTTGGGACATACGCGGTGCTACAGTCTCCCCAGCGATGCCGAATTGACTATCGGTATATCGAAGCGTTGAAGTGCGATGTGTATCCGAGTACAGAACCAGAGTACGAAACCAATCAAAGTGCAAAAGGTGTAAAACAGGGCTCAAGATGAACATGGACAAGAGTAAAATCATGTTGAATCCCCATGTTACACCTATACTATATATATATGTTGCCAGTGATAACATCCGGATCTGACACCTTCACTGCGGGTCGTATGGGGAAGTCGCAGTGGTGCCCTGTTGCTGACAGATCCGGGGCACCACACCAACGCGGCCGATGGCATTTCGCGGGGTTGTTTAGTGGGTATACCGTCGGACAGCCGACGGGGAGTCCCACACTACCACCGGAGGCCACCCAGGCACCGGTGGTGTGCGTAACGCATTTTTCCCCGCGTCACAAAAAAAAAAAAAAAAAAAAGGGTCGTATGGGGAAGCTCAAGGTCGCTCAGGCGTGCTAAGCCATTTTATAAGTAACTAGCTGTGCCCGCGATTCGTCCGCGCGGAATAGTATTTTTTATATTATTTATTTATTTAAATAAAAATAAATAAAATTTCTAAAATAAAAATAGCCTATGTTACTCCTTATTACATCAGCTATCTGCCAGTGAAAGTCCCGTCAAAATCGGACCAGCCGCAGCCAGAGATTAGCCGGAGAAAGAGACAGACAGACAAAAATTGTAAAAAAATATATTTTGGTATATGTACCGTGTCTACATCCATATGCATTTAGTAAAAAGCGGTTATATTAATATTACAAACAGACACTCCAATTTTATTTATCTGTATAGATGATATATGCACCATAGAGGTGAGGTGCGAGCTGCGAGATAGGGGAAGGAGAATAAATGATACATGTTGTGTTGCCAGTATCAAAAAATATAGTAGTTTTACATGAGAAACCATAGGGGTAATAAAACTTAATATTTGTTTTATCCATATTTATTATTATTTCAGGTATGAATGTCCAACGTGCAGTGAATGTACAAACATATTTTCCAGTGATGGCGGCAAATCATTGGCGGAAATTTCAAAAATTCCATTCTTAGGCTGCGTACCGATCGACCCCAGAGTGGGTAAATTAGCCGGGCTTGGTGTTGCCGCAGTAAAAGAATTACCAGATTCAAATACTAGCAAAGTTTTTAATGAATTAGTTGTGCAGTTGTCCACAGGCTCGGTTAATGGCGTGTGATTGAAACTTTAGTAGATTAGGAATTAAGGAGCAATTATCGTGTGTATGTATTTTTTTTTTTTGTTTTTCGCCCATGAAAATGTAGGCCCACAAAAGAAGGACTAACCCACACCCGGGTGAGCGTTAGTCATTCTTCCGTGAGGGGTACCCTTCGGTCCGTATGGGGGGAGGTGATGAAATCATGTCTAAAATACATTTCGGAAGGCCGAACTGGTTATGTCAGATTCTTACTGACTAAAACACCTTGGGACTGCCTTTAGCCGGGAAAGCTGTAAAGGCTTCATCTGAATCCATCCATCCATCGGATCGCCCCAGAGGAACGGGACGTAGTAAGGAATATACTTTTTTATGGTTCTGTGGTCAACTAAGGAACCCTTATGATATCTATGTCTTTGTCTGTCCGTTCTTATGTCACAGTTATTTTATTTTATTTTATTGGGAACTCCAACGACATAATATGCATGGGTGATAATAATCAAGCTAAACGCTCATGCATCTTATGTATACATATAATATATTATTCAATATTTAGTACGTGAAATCAATAATGATTGGATTAGGGAAAGAATGAAAAAAATGTTTACTCTATTATGGGGCTAAAAAGTGAAGGTAAAATGGTTAAAAGATTTCGGTAACACTTTTTGGCAGGGCAGAGACCTGAACACAATTTTGGACAAACTGAAATTAATAATTTCGGTATTTCCTTGATTTTTCCGATATATATTGAGGCAATTTGATCTAAACTATTTTGTGTGCTTCCGATACCGTTTAGTTCATGACAACTAGTGCCGGCCGGCACCCACCCATGGCTGCTCTGGTCATCTCTGCCTCGCTGCTGCGATCGTTTCTGCGAGTGTTCGCCATCTGAAATGTGAACCGCATGCACTCGCCACCGTTGCTACCTTGGCTGCTCCGGCCGTCTCTGCCCACCGCCGGTTTTTTTATTCGCCGGAGAATTTTATCTTTACTGTTACAAAGGGATTTTGAGAGAGTTATGTGTTTTGAGTGCAACATGTATGTTATTTTTTCTAAATACGTTTCTATTTTGTCAGTAATATTTCCTAGGTATGACAAACTCGCAGTGTATTTTGTTGTTGAAATATTTGAAACTGCGTATAGTAGTTTATTAACGATATTACTCGTCCTTTTATGCAACAGTAAATTTGACTTTAACAAAATAACGCCTGAACCTATTAACGATATATATTCCCCTAGTGTTGTTACTTTTAAATATCATTATAGATATATATTACGAAGGTAAGCTTGGGTTCAAACTTGTTAGAATATTGCACCGTAACACCTGTGAATAATTAATCATTATACTTTAGCTACGAAACCGTACAATAAATATCGTTAAAATGCTTACTTACAAATATTTTATTAGTTACAATGAAGTGTATGAAAAGGCGGAATCGCGAGAGGTTTTGTTCATTCCTATTGATATAGATATTTATGAGTAAAATCTCCTTCTATCTATCTATAACTTCACGCCAAATCCCTTGCGGGCTATGCAGAGAGTACCGAGCGCCACGTCACTCGATCATATATCGATAAAATCTCCTTGTTATAAATAGTTTCCGCAAAGTGTAAATATCGAAGAACACTGGACACAAATATTTTTAACAAAACTGTTATTACATATTGCTGTTATATTATTAACATGTTATAAGAATAAAAACGAGTTATTACTTTAAACAAGCAATATTTTCGTGTATCTTGGAAATGGCTCTTATGATATGGATCAAATTTTGTAATTAGATAAGGTTTTACTTTTTAAGTTTATCTATAAGTGTATTTCATGAATATAAGCGATTTTATAAAAAAAAAGAAACAAATTCGCCGAGCAAAGCTTGGTCACCCAGTTACTATTACTAGACTAAGGCAACATTCCTATAACAACATATTAATAATTCGATAGTGTAAAAATGTAAATGTGTAAATAAAAGATTTGTTTTTTTATAAAACATTTTTATTGACCATCGCACACGTAATTGTACAAATGCATAAGTTAAAAAATGTTAATACAATAAGTAATTCGTCAATATTGTAAATATTATTTTTGGTGTGTACATTAATATAAAAACAGATATTAAATTATCTACATATTTTTTTCTAAACTTCTCAAAATACCCTGCTAGAAGAAAACTATTTATTTTACAAAAAAAAAAATGTAAAATTTAAAAGCACACATCACTAATAGACTGCTTATTTTAGGTGTTTCAAATCGAACATTCACAATAAAATTTCGGAATAGTCTTCTTTGAAAATAATTTGATAAGACCTTTTTTATACAACGTTGGAAGGCATACGGCCCACCTGATTTAAAGGGACTACAGCATGGAATACTTCATGGAAGGCGCGAAGACGTTTAGGACTTAGACGTAGAGGGTCGGTAACTCATAAGTGACACCTCTAGTGTTCCAAATATTCGTAGGCTCGGTGACTGTTTACCATCAGGCAGGACGTATAATTGTTTGCTACCTTAGTGGTATAAAAAACAGTGATTATCGTACATAGAATACAGGAAGTATCGCTTACGCGTTGCCACACTGCTAACGCGCCAACTCCTCAAGGGCTTACTTATAATGTAACTTCACTCGCAGGAACACAACAATCCTCCGGGGAGTTATTATTTGGTTGCGGGTTTCTGTGAGACGGAGATACTTCCCCAGTCCTGATTTGAGGGGCAGCTATAATTTTCATGGCGACCCTCTTATGATCTCTTAGACTTTAAACCCATTTTAACTACAAAAGTCACTTTACGCCCTTTTTGTGACACTGACTAAGTGACTATACAGCCGACGTCAGAGGCCGTTACTGCGTTACTGAATTGGACTGGACACGCCACACCTTGTTTGTTGCGCTATAAAAATCGTTTTCGTTGCCTAGTCACTTTGCCGCTGTGCTGACGCGACTGCATGTCGCGTCGTCGTCGCATCTGTAATGTACAGTGTTACCATTTTCTAAGCCAAGGATGTACGTTTGCCTGGCTTAGTTGAGGTGTATACTAATTAATTACTGCTTTCTTTTCGAATGTAGTTCTTGCATGTTTGGAGAAAATATGACGAGCTCGGTGGTGGAAAGATCCGAGCTCGCACCAAGCACCAAGGCTCGTGGGTTCGATTTGCCACAAGGCAAATATTTGTGTGCATAAACATGTCTATTTGTCTAAGATATAGACCAATGTAAGGTAAGACGCAGCAAAGCAGCTTAGAATTCCTTTGTCGGTGCGTCCAAACTTTTTGGCTTGGCATGCGGGGTGCGGATTTTCCTCGACACTAGCCCTCCGCGCCACACACAGCTGACCGACAAGCGATACATTAGCTATTATACTTGTCTCAAACATTACATACTTAATACATATTAATATACATAAGTTACAGTTCACATCGAAGTATTAATTGTCATTAAATTAGTGACTATTTATTATATACCAATTAGGAAGCAAGAAATTATCAGTCATTCGGTACCAAATGTTCGCATCAGACCCATGAACATCAAGTTTCGATTCAAAAATTTTAAACATTACCATATTCTAGTTGGTAATTCTTGTGTTCAAACACCCTTCTATAAATTACAATGCATTACATAGATACGCTACGTTCTAGCTACATTTTGAATAAGGTATTTTGCTATAGGAAATGAACTATTTAGTAAGTTACAATTACCTAAAACACTAACTACAAACATTTGCCAAATTAATAGATAAATTGGTAGTAAAAGCGGCCGCTAATCAAAATGTGTTTTGTAAAACGATATCTCCCAAACTTAGTAAAGCCGTGTTTAGAATACATACCTACACACGAGGACAGATTAAGCTAAATACTACTGTATATAACATAGTATATGATTTTTACAATACCCCACTCAGTCCATATCCCCATGAGAAGCATGCAGGATGAGGTACAAGCGTAGTCAGACTAATTAATAATATGAGTAGTGTGTAGGTCTGAGCTAAAGGCAAGCCACTAACGGAGACTTCTCGGATCTCGTTTAGCATTGAGACGAGAGAAAATAATTCAAACAAAAAGAGATAGTAAACTGTTTGAGGTATTGAATCCACAATACAATGAATGTTGTTTGTTGGAACCACTGTGAACTGCAGAGGTTTTAAAATGCAGTCCCATTTTTTACACTATTTGAAAATGTTAGTTTTTCGATTAGTTTCACTATATAATGGTTCATTCTGTAATTTCAAATTTGTAGATGTTTTTTCGTAATATTATATTGGTTAATTTAGGATAATTTCCAGTACATATTAATAATGTTTTAATTTAGAAGGACGCTTATGTTTTCTTCGCCTTGATTATAAACTGATAGAAAATATTTAGTAAAATCCAGTAATTTATCAATCTATATCTAATTATATTAATAATTACCCATATTCTGCGGCTTCTCTTTTTTGGTCTCTACATATTTTATTTGATGTTAATATATACGTGAATTTTTTTTGAATTGTAATATGTTATAAGTATCAGCATCTTTATTTTTATATTATTTGGCACAAAATCACACTTTATTTATATTTCCAAGTTATAACAATATATTAAAGCTATAAAATACTAAAAAAATAAATAAATGTAATGCCATATTCTCAGAAAACGAAAATTTACAAATATTTTCCCCACACTTGGGATTTCTTCATTTTCTAAAAAAGAAGATTATAATTATATTAGCTCTGAGGTTCTGAACAAAAAGCACGCCAGCAACTTCCAACATAAAAATAACAAAACATGTGGAACAATTTTTGTTTCTTTATTATTTTTTTAATGGTAGCTTGGGGTTTTAAGGTGATCCTGATTAACTATTTTTATTATCTTAATTAAATAAAATTATTGGAAATTGAAGTTTAAAAAGAACTAAGATACCGCATAGTCGTAGGTACTGCAGCCTTGTTGTGGAGATTTTTATTTAGAAGTGTCCACCAATGTTCAATTGCACAAGGCATAATTGTAAACATTTTTTTTGTTTGTTATTACCTTACAAATAGGCATAAATTACTATAGAAATCTTAGTCGGCATAGCTATTAACAGTTTGGTTTTGTTAAAAGGACGTCTCGAAATTATAAAATCGCTTCGGAGGTACTGGGGTTCTCATCATCTTCCAATGTTACAAGAGTGTCGACGTAACTACACGAGCTGTTGATAAATTATCGCTTATGTATCAGTAATACTGTTCACATACGTGAATATACTTCATTCGTGCAATAGACAATACGAGCAGCATTTTATACATTGAGAAATCCGGATCAAGTTGTAGAGAAGTTTGTTAAAAACAAGAAGTTTATGGAAGCGTTACTAGAGGAATTAGATAGGTATTTGGTATAGATTCACATAAATAAGCCCCTATATCAATATACATTAGTTCGTTCAGGTGGAAACAATTAAATTTGATTACCAACTTTCAAAAATAAATTTTGTAGGTATATCGTATGCTGTCTGAAATAAGTGCTTAACTCCCTTAGGCTTGTCATTTGTTAGAGAAATTATGGTTTATGTCTTTTATTCATAGCCTGCCTTTTTTATAATCTAAATTAGTTACCTACCCTACATAGGGTAATGGTTTAATATACAGCATATTTCGAACAGGCACGTTACATGCGCCATCTATGAATTAGGCGAAAAGAGTGAATGTCCAAGTCTGTAACACGAGATTAGATTTGCATATTTTTTGGTAAAGCTTGGTTCATTCATTTAAACTTATGAAATTCTTAATATCAAGTTCTCACCACTCGGCACGACCAATTACTTTTATTAAATTATTTAGCTACTTTCACAGGTATACGCACATGGACTTACTTGCCCTACTCTGTCTACAAGACAAGACGAACTATAAAATACGTAACAAAATAATTTATTATTTAAGTAAAAATACAAAATAGCCGCCTTAAAACTCGGCCGAACGGAACTATGTTTTCGATTGTACATTATCATAATAGCAGTATCCGTAAGTGACCCTTAGGGTGATTTCAGATAAGCGTATTTTCTGCGCGTGTAAGCTCGTTTCTGTGCGCGCGTATATGTACGCCATTTTCTCACACTCCCAACTCCTATTAGCGTTGACGCGCTTAAAAGTTCGTATATGTGCGGGCCAAGACAGATGCTTTTCCGGCGCCCCTTTTATCACGCTAATCTCAAAGCACCCTTACTTCTACCGCATCCGTAATTGTATTTTTAAGACGTCCATAGCAATCCTTCATCATATTTCTTCTTTTTACTAAACTACTACAATATCAAAACTACTCGTATTAAATCAATACAATATCGTTGATGGCTTTAGATGACTTATAATTAAATTTCATTTTTATACTATTATAAATAGTTTGTTGGGTAATTTTCTCATGCGCTAATTGTAGCCTGAGGTTGTGACTCCTCGTTGAGCCACATGAACTGACGGATTTCCTCTTCTGAAGATGGGCAGCAGTGAGGGGGTGCCTTTTGTAGGATGTTTCGCAGCTCCTGTGAAATAATTGGTTTCACTTCTCCCAAGTTCTCATAATGCATGGATGTACACTAATAACGTTATAGTAGAGGATTAAAATGAAACTGCTTACAGTGTTCAATACAAAAGGAGAATTCATGCAAAAAATCCATTGAAATTTGTTTTTTACTAATTTATCAAAATTGTTGTGGTTATTAGATTGATTTAAATTTAATACTTAAAGACTTAATAAACATCATGCCACCATATTATAATGTAAATAGTGCACCGCATTAAAGTTATCATACGAACTATAGTCTATTTATTCGTAATAATAACGCAAAAGATTTCAAGTTTTTATGTATCACCATAGCAGCTTTATAATGGAAGTATTGAAAAAACCAAGTAGATACAGTACACACTCGTCAAAACTTATTGCATATTTTTGTGCCTCTGGCAATGTCATTTACGCACCATTTTATATTGGCGCTTGTAAAATAAGCACCGCGTGTTCATTATTTCATTGTATCGCATTCAAAAATTCAATATGCAGTCGGTAATATGACATGTGAAAGTGTACAACCCTATTTTAAACGAGTTAATTATGTGTTATTTCTTTTTATATTTTTTTTATTTAGTGTATTTGAAGCAAGTTGAAAACTACTGAATAAATTAAAAATATATGAATAAAATTAATATTAAAAAAAACGACGGAAATTAAGTTATTTTACTTTTGATTATAAAATTTTGAATTTCAATGGCTTAATTTAACTAAGATACGACATCGCACTGGGCATCGTTTCCAATATGAGTAGGTACAGTCGATTCTAAGCAAGTTTATCTATATTCGTGTATATTTCTAAAGTATTCTCAAATTCTTATGAATTTTACTATTCATGCTTTTGTATCGCTTGGACTGCCGCGGATTCACTGCCAAGTGCGTTAGGGGTAAACGAAAGGCATTAATTCGTTTTCACTGACAACAGATGGTTTCAGGAGCGAGCTGCACGATTTTGTATTGTGAGCACGATGACCGATATAGTTTGTTTAAATTATCAATTAATTAAAATATTTATATTGCATAATATGTTTTATTTCATTCTATAGTGAACCGTGGTTTTATTAATTGAAAAAAAAAACAGCAGAATTTGAAAATTTCAAATTCAATAAAATATAAATGATATGTTTAACAAAAACGAGATCATTGTGCGGTTTGCTCTATACGCCATTTGTTAATTGAAAACGTCCAATCTCGTTCGTTTAGCCTATAGTCTTATAAGCTATATAATTATTGTTGTAATCGCCGTATACTTGGAAGTGGGCGGCGCGGCCCATGTCCGAGTAGACGGGTAGAGTGTGTACGAACCCCGACTACCAGGAACCACTTGTCCTTCTCAATTCGTCCGGGGAACGATCGTCTTAATTTCTGGGGAAAACACAAGCGACACTCATGGGCGAACGACTGTACTACACATGTGTTGGTTTACAAACAGTTTTAGGCCAAGTAAGTGTGCTTCTGGTAACTATTTCGTAGCCATACTAATAAAACAATGTGATATTATCAACAAAGTGCAACTGTCCGCTACGGACACCAGAACGGTCAATGATCTCAAGGGAAAAAATTATCAGAAATCAAAAAAAATCCGTAGATTTGTAAAAAATTAAATATTTATGTAAAGTAAAAAATGAAATTTTTAGTAAAGTAATATTAGGACTTTAATGTAATGTAATGAGTTCTTGAAGTCAATGGCTTCGAAAAAGTTAAGCTCTCAGCAAACAGACAGCGATGTGGGGGCATGCTTTTAGTGCATTGTTACCTTTACTAGGTAGTGAAGTTAAAAAATAAAACAAAAACGTTATAATAATTAGTACGCACCAGCATCGCACCAGTGTATCAAGAGCTTTAATGTGAGAGGGTACTCTGCCGATCCGTAATAGAGCGGGCCAGTGGAGTATGTCTAAATCCCTTCGATTGAAGGAAAACCGATAACCCAGCAGTGAAATGACTATGACTCGATGCGAGATTATTAATAGGGAATGATCAAGCGTCAGGCTATACAAATAATCAATACCATAGATAACAAGTGGAATAATAAATTTAACATATCAGTAATAATAAAGCCGAACGCTTTTTCATCCGAAACACTGAAATGTTGTAAATTATTGTAAAATCTGTTTCCAAAGACGATTTTGTTATTATTTGTACCGGAAATAATTACTATGATTGCTACAAATTGTTCGGTGATGTATGTGTCTATATATCACTTAATATCTTCAGAATACCAATGTACTATTAGTACCAGTTAATAGAAACAATCATTTCAATCTAAAATTTATCAATAGGGATTTAAAGTTCCTTGCGAATACTGTTGAGAACTATTTGTGTTGAAACTAAATACCTAATAAACCCTATTTTTTTTTAATTATCATGTAATAAATAAACTGTTCAAAAAAAGGCGGAGTAAGTTTACTAGTTAGAGAGGGAATAACATGCATTGAATATAATTTGACTGAATTTCAAAACCATAAATGTTTGGAATGTGTTGGTATAGAACTAAAACAGAATAATTTGATGGTATACAACCATTTTTTATTTATCATACAGGCATTTATCGAACGCCTAATTCTGACATAGAAATATCTTTTGCTAAACTCGAAACTTTACTAAACAAGCTATATAAGAACTATAAAAAACAAATCATTTTATGTGGAGACTTGAATATAAACACTGAAAAAATAAATAAGTATAGTATTAGGTTAAGTAACATTACTAATAATTTTAACATGATAGTTCATATAAAAACGCCTACAAGGCAAACTACTTGTATCGACCATATTATCAGTAATATTCCATCAGCAGTAGGTTCCGTATATGATTTGGCTATATCTGATCATACTATCAGCATTAAATATAACTATTAAAAACAATAAATCAATAGTTTGAAGAAAGAAGAATATTTAGTAACTACAATAAAAAAAATTCGCAACTGTATATCCTCCCTACACTATTAAAAACAATAAATCAATAGTTTGAAGAAAGAAGAATATTTAGTAACTACAATAAAAAAAATTCGCAACTGTATATCCTCCCTAACTTTTTCTGATGTTCTAAGTAATAATGATGTAAATCAAGCTTTTACACTATTCCATGATACGCTGATGTTGTATTTTAATCTATATTTCCCTAAAAAGACCATAAAAGCAATAAAACAAAAAGATGTATGGATCACTCCAGGTATCAAAAACTAGTACAAAGAAAAAAGTCAACCCTAGGTACATAAAATACAAGGTTGCTACACGAAATGCCAAGGAAACTTTAAAAATGAAGTATTGAACTTACTTTACTTGACTTAACTACTTATTCGAAAATATTAAAACGTTGCAGCACACAATCTCAAAGGGCAGGTAATAATAATTAAACAAATTAAAAATAAAAGTAAGACTGCCTGGGAGATTATAAGTACTAGATTACAAAAACGAACAAAAGGACGAGATACAAAATTTAGTTATAAATAACAAAAAAATCGAAAGCCACGTTAATATTGCAAACTTATAAATAACTTATTCATAGACTTGACAAATAACAGTTCCACAACAACATCAAAAAATAACCCAACCACTCCTCAAGAAATACTGAGCAGTATAGTGCTGAAAAACACAAATTCCGTTGGATATGATGAGTTATCGACCGACTTATTGTAGTCTATATGTGAATTTATAGCACTAGTAGCGAGTCATCTAATTTCGTTTACTCACGGTACATTTCCAGAAAAAATAAAATATTCGGTCGTAAAACCTATCATTAAAAAAAAAATGATAAAGCGGATTCTAATAACTGCCGACCGGTGACAACCAATTCTATCGAAAATCATAGAGAAAGCAGTTCATTCGAGACTTTGTGATTGACAAATTTGACATACTAAAATATCAACAACATGGCTTCAGAAAAAAACGAAACACTACAACAGCCAATTTCAATTAAAACAGTCGGTAATGAACTCTATTGACGAGAAGACGCCTACTGTCGGTCAACTTTGACGTGAGTAAAGCCTTCAAATTCGTAGATCATACTAGACTATTCGAAAAGCTTTCCAAATATGGAATAAGAGGTGTAGCATATGATTGGTTTTTAAGTTATTTGAAGGATAGATATCAATGCGTTCAAATAACTAAAACAAGTAAAAACATAAATAACGAGAAAATCATATCGATCGGACTATAGAATTAATGGATGGCGTACCACAGGGAACTTTGTTAGGACCAATATTATTTATCTTGTATATAAATGATCAATCTCTAGACATAAATCAATTCAATTTGCGGATGATACAACGATACTAGTAAAAGACAATGACAATACTCAATATAAGAATTTAGACATAAATGAATACGAATATGACAAATACAACAATTAAAAACGTCGTGGAATGAATGACAATCAATAACTTGAAATTAAATATTATAAAAACTAAAATGTAGAAATTTGGAACCTATAAAACTAACAATATAATTTAAAAATTTCATTCAATAGACAATTAATATAGCAGGTCAAGGAAATCAAATTCTTGGGTTTGATGATCGATGAACATTTCAATTAGAAAAGTCGCGTAAACCTAATCATCAATAAACTAAGTATGTTTTTATTTGCACTCAGGAGACTTACGAGAAGTATCATTAATACGAGTATATATCTCCTGTTGTCGCCGACATTTTCATGGAAAACCTTGAGGAGAGAGCGCTGTCGATGGCACCGGCTGTGCCGAAGATGTACAAACGGTACGTAGATGATACTTTTGCTGTCATACCCAAAGATAAAGTGTCTATGTTCCTACACCATCTTAATTCCATCAACAATAAAATCAAATTCACCATGGAATTAGATGCAAATAATTCATCACCATCACATTAATTACCAGGAAACTTGACAACTAATACAGTGTATAGGAAACCCACCCATACAGACAAATATCTTAAAGGTAACTCACACCACCATCCATGTCAGTTAGCTACCGTAGGCAAATCTTTGTTTCAGGGAGCACACGGCATCTGCGACGCTGAACATCTAGAAGAGGAACTCCAACATGTCAAACAAGTACTGCGGAGCAATAGTCACAAACTCCCTCGCATGTGTCACAGAAGCCGCCCGAAGCCCCCTACAGTTGAACGTCAACCTGCTATCTTACCATACTTAAAGGGAGTCACAGACAAAATTGGCAACATCTTACGGCGAGCTTCAATTAAAACTTATTTCAAGCCCCATAAGAAGATCGGTCAATTTCTAAGACCTATCAAGTGTAATATCTCCTTACAAGATGCAGGAGTATACAAATTAGACTGCGAATGTGATTTATCATACATAGGGCAAACAAAAAGAAGCATAGGTACTAGAGTGAAAGAATACATTGCTGACATGAAAAATAGGCGTGATAAAAACTGCAATATGTGAACATACACTGGACTAGCCAAACCATTACATGCGGTTCGATAAACCACAAATCCTCGCCAAGGAGAATCGCTACATGCCTAGAATGCTACGCGAGGCTATTGAAATAAGAAAACACCCCAATTTCAATAGAGAAGATGGTTGGCAAGTACCACCTGCTTGGGATCCAGTTCTAAAAATAATCAAGTCACAAACCCTGAGATTACTCAAAAACGTTCGGACACCGTGAGCGAATTTTGTGTGAATCGGAACATATATAATTAATCCATCCATGTCGGTAGATGTAATAATTGAATAATCAATCTAAGACAAATATCCCCTTAGTCTTCTAACGACCACGGATGCTGCAAAGCATTCGAAACGTCAGGTTCAACAAAATAAATAAAACACGCGATACTTCCGTTAAAAAATGTTTAATTCAAATTATCATTAATTGAGACTGCTTTGCTTGCATATCATGTATATGTTGCCTCCGTTTTATAGTACGGAGTAACGATATGGGTTAACTGCATTGACATAGAGTCACTATTTATATGTCAGAAAAAATGTCTTAGGTCTATATTTGAAGCACATCGAATAGAATCATGCACACCTCTATTTCTAAAACATAAATTATTAACTTTAGCAGCCGTGTACATTAAGTTTTGTCATTTGTCAAAGAAAACCCAACACACTTTAAAGAAATACAACCAAATAGGATAAGAGAATTTCGACCAAGGCCAACAATAAGCTAGAAATTTCAAGCTTCAGACTCAACATGGTACAGAGGAGAGCTCATAATATGGCAATAAAAATTTGAACACACTGCCCGATGACTTGCGCGAACTAAATATTGACCAATTTAATACTAGATTACACAAATACCTCACGACAACTTGCTTCTATACTATCAAAGAGTTCTTAGACAAGAAATAATTGTATGTCAGTGTAATTGATTTGTATTCAAATATCGGTATTGTTTCGCTTTTTTTATAATGTATATGAATATGAAAATATGAAATCCAGATTAAATTGTACCTACACCAATCAAGATTTGCATGCTTAAGATAATGATAAGCAGATTTTTTTGGACATGTAAAAATAATATCACCTATCATCATATTCTCTGTACCAAAATCTTGCAAATAAATGAAATGAATGTAATGAACAAGCCCCGTACAACCGTCCCTGATGGTAACTTACATATCATGTACAGTTACTTCTGAAACTAATATCATAACATCCAATTGTAATTTTGAAGTATTGGGAAAAATTTCGAAATCTCGATTATACATTTATCTAGCTTTAACGCCATGGATAAAAAAATCACTCTGTTTTGAATATATTGGAATTGGTTTCAAGAGTAACCCTACTGATGCGGAACTGTGACGATAGGCAATAAATGTATAAAAATTTGTGTGTCAGTGGTGGCTTACTTTCATAGCATTCCTATTCCTCTGCGCAGCAACCATGTGGTTCACTACAGGCCCTGGGTAGTTCTTGCCTATGACACAGTTTGCTCGCTCTTGGACGTCTATAGGCGCTTTCCACGGTTCGTATCTGAGGACATTGATGGAACAAGAAGGTAAATAACAAGAATGCCAACAGTTCATGGAAATGATCTCTAATAAAAATGGATTAACTTTAGGTACAGGGTCGATTACGTGATCACCAATGTAGTTCTGATTTAATAATTTTACCTTGTATTGTGAGTAAAACACATTAAGCCAGCGCGGGACAAACATAATTTGTGGTGTGACTACCGCTCACTTTTGAGAAATGTACTAAATTACATTATAGTTGAAAAACTTGATACAAATTCTTTCGTGGTATTTACTATATATATATATATACTTTGATTACTGACTTTTGACTACCATTCTTTTCGCGATTTGGACAATTTTCTACGTTTAAAAAAAAGAGACAGTACAAAATGCTTTCACACAGTTTGTCGAATCTAGATCCCCAGAGTTCTATCGCAAAGGCATAAATAAACTTCTTATTAGATGGCAGCAATGTATAGATAATGAGGGTAAATATTTTGGTTAAATTAATATGTTAGATCTTAGAAAAAAACGAGTTTTAATTATTCAGTACAAATCGGCAATTTCATACTTTAACCCCTAACGATCTGTTTTCTGTTTTTATAATAAAAACAGGCCGTTGTGTGACCAAATATATTATAGAGATGAAGAATGTTTTAGAACAGAAACGCTAATCGCAATAAATTAATCAAAACAACATCTAGATAAAATACAATCAGACGAGATATGTTTATATGGGACAAGTTTATTAGATGTTGTTTTTATTCGCGTATATTAAGAAAAAAAAATGATGTCCTTGTATTGATTATCAAAAACCAAATATTTTATTGTGAATAGTCGTCTAAACATGAAACTTGAAAAAATACTAAGAACAATTTTGGGAAAAACTGGAATATAAACACTTATTTCTTACATGGATATTCAAGCAATTTCCAGAGATTGCATTCATCTATATATAAAAGTGGAAGGATGTAGGAGCCGAGGAAGGCCAAGACTTACCTACCAAGAAAAAAATATTGTGTTTTATTAGAAGGTCATAACAGGAGCCTTAGAAACCGGTGAGTGTGCATGAAAAGAGCTATGAATGTTAAAGAGACATGTGGCGCTCGGTTCTCTCTGCAAGGGATTTGGCGTGAAGTTATAGATATTATATAAAAGGTAAAGACAAAACACGTCAGCCTTTTTCTCATCTATTTGTGAACAAATATTCTTTTTCTCTGACAAGTACACAATAATATAAACATTATAAAAGCTGGAAAATAGAAATAAAAGCAAATTCGTATATGTTTTCCTCAAATTTTCATAAATGATTATGATAGAAATTCGATCATCACCAGGGCAAACACGAAGTAGTTTATATGATTGTACCACATATAGAGGACAAAACGTGCCGTCCGGGCAGAAAGGGAAAACGTTCTGTAAGATGCAAGCGTTCGCAGCAAAATGCCTTAGTTAATGTAGGTATCGGCGCACGTACCTGCTCACTGCTGAGGTCTAATCGCACCCGCCGGAGTCCTGTAAAGCTTCGAAGGCGCTTGATGACGCTCACACAAGGTAATTAGTTATAGTTACATGTATTGCACGGGCATGCGGCTCAGCTCGGGAACGTATCGGCGCACGTACTCGCCGCTGGGGTCCAGCCGCTGGCCGAGCCGCACCGGGCAAGCGCACTCGCCGGAGTCCAGCAAGGCTTCGAACGCGCTCGACGACACCCACATCCAGTTTCCGGCGCATACAGACCTGTCGTCGTGTCAATAAAAAGATAAATATATAAGTTAATAAGAACTTAGAGACGCTGTCGCATCCAGATCAGTGATAGCCCAGTAGGTAAAGAACCGGCCTATTGACCAACTGGTCAGCGGTTCTAATCCTGACATGTACCACTAAATTCGGATTTATGAACATACCTATTTGTAATTATCACTAGCTCGGCGATGAAGGAAAACATCTATCTATCTATAACTTCACGCCAAATCCCTTACGGGGTAGGAAAGTAAGTAAGGAAAACATGTGAGGTTAATACGCACGTCCAAGAAATTATATTTCGAAAAACGTGTGACCTAACCTAAGAAAGGTCTGGTTTCCCCTCTAGGTTGTGGAGGTCTGATGGCAGTCGCTCTATATAAAAATCAGTATCTTCGCCATATCTTTAGGCTTAGGTAGCGGACCCCGCCAATCCTAACGGATTAGGAAACGGGATAACGCAAAGAAGAAGAACAATAGACAGAATATGTGAGTAGGACGTAACAGAACGTTTTGAAATAATGTTAAAAGATACGAACCAATCAGCGTCGAGCAAGTATTTGAGGAAGTGGTTCAGGCCGTGTTCCCACGACAGCCACAGCGTGCCGCGCGTCAGGAACGAGGCGACAGTGTTGCGGACGGCGTGGTGCAGCCAGCCCTCTGTGCGGAGCTGTCGCATCGCTGCGTCTACGAACGGGAAGCCAGTGCGACCTTCCGTCCACCTGAACACAAGAATCATTGCTGTTATTTTTTTATATTTAACAGGCAGGTGAACAGGTATACGGAGCACCAGTTAGTTCATGTGAATTAGCGATGCCCCGCTACTGTTAGTGGTTGCGTGCCAACTGCATTGCTGCCGTGTTAACATATAATAGTCAGTATTTTGCTGTCTCGCAAATGACATCGAGAAGTTAATAATAAAATAATAAAGCTTATTCGATCTTTCGTGGCGCATTTACCTTTGGTCGTTAGCCCGAATTGGATTGACTATGGAATTCGGGCAAACGACTAAAAGCGACGACGGTGCTTATATGCCTCGCGATGCTACTCCTGCTACCTACACAGCAATTCCTTAGGAACTTACTGGTGACCTCGCTCACACGCAGGAACATAAACCTCTAGGGATTTGTTATTGGCTCTGGTATTCTGTGTGGTGAAGGTATTTCCCCAGACGAGCTGATTTGATGCGCCCTCCGTGTCTTAAAAACACCCAGAACGTGATAAACTGACATGTTCACGCACATCTGTGAGTGAATCGAATCCACAAGTGTTGTCAATGTAACTTAACACCACGTTTCACCAATGCGCCACCGAGCTCGTCACTATGCACTTATGGCAAATAAATAATTGTATTATTTTTTTTGTGTTCACCTCTGCAACTCGTCGCCCTCCGGGTTCTTCCATGGGATATCCAAGCAGATAGGGTTGTCCGCCATCTGTCCATAGTTCGGGTTGTTTACACTCATCGTGTAGAAATATTCTCGCCATATGAGTTGACCTGAAATGAAAACATTCCTTACATAGAAAAAAAATGGACAAATGTATAAGTATATGTATGTCTGCATATACATGGGGCACTCGGACAGTTGTGAAAATAAAAAAAAGTGCCCTATATGTAGGCCTTGATTCGTTTTAAAACACTCAAACCGTCGACTGGCGCTTCGTTTCTGGATCGTATCGATAAATCCAGGACTTATCACCTGTAATGTTGTCGTAAACACGCCGAGACGAGCATGCTACAAATTTGTTTATCATATCGCGCCACCACCCGGGCCTGCTTCTGAGCACCGGTGAAGTTATACGGCACCCAGCGTGAAACTATCATCCTAACGCGAAGATGCAAGTGTAGAATCTCGTGAAAGCTTTCCGATCCAATCTGCAGTATGTGCTGAATCTCCTAATACGTTACTCGCTTATTTTTCCTAGCACGTTTTCTTCCGTAACAGCCGTCAAAAGGCGACCACTTCTTTCTTCATCCCCCAAAGTTACCCGCTTGAATTCGTTATATCAACAATACACGGTTGCCTTGGAAAGGCCTTAATCCATGAATGCCATTTAAAGTCTATCATACGATTCGTTCGGTTTCAGGCGACACTTGAAATCGTAAAAAAATCATAGCACGAACAAAGAGAATATAATCCTACGGAAAGCACGAAAATGTTCCCGGAGCAGATCCATTTTCCAATGAGACATGATAATTTAAATTAGCTCGCAAAATATGTGGAGGGAAATTTTGGAATTGGAATGTACATATTTTTAATAAATAATCATATTTTCAAAATAGATTATAACTGGTCAGTATCTCATAAAAACTTTTTTTCGTAATAAATTCAAAATTTGACAATAACACACTATTGTTAACGTAAATGTTAACAATAAATACATGTTAACATAGTTTTTTATTAAATAATATTTTAGGTTAATGCCTTCCGAACAGTATTACATAAAGAAAACATTTCAAATACACTGCATCCAGAAAATGAGATACTTTCTGATTGGGATGCTAATATGGTGAATCAGTGCCTTATTACTTCAATCCAAGCTCATCTACAGCTGGGATACGAATCTCTTTTCAACCTCAGGGGGTTTAAAACATACTTTATCATGCTGGCCAATTGTGGATTGATTGAGTCCACTGTAAAAAGTACCTCCACCTCACAGAAAACTGCAGACAAATAACAACTCCCTGGAGAGTTATTGCGTTCCTACGTGTGAGTGAGGTCACTAGTAAGCTCCTAAGGAGTAGCTCTGTTACCAGCAGAAATAGCATCGCGCGAGTGATGCTTAATGTGTTGCAGCAGGTTTCTGACCGGTGGAGGTACTTCCCTAGTCGGACTGCTTTAATGCGTCTAATCTCTCGTAAAAACATCCAGAGCGAGACCAACAGACATGTTCACGTGCACAAATGTTTGTCCTGTGTGAGCATCGAACCCAAGAGCCTTGGTGTTTAAAGTAATATTGGTAACTCCCCACCACCACGCTCGTCATGCTATGTTTTCTACGTAAACGTATTTAAGACAAGACTCAATATAATTTACTAGCTGTAGTCCGTAACTTCGTCCGCTCATAACTTGGCATCACGTGACAACCGCTTTTCTACTTTCTTTTTCCTCGACTCGTAAGGGTCGTATCGTGACGATGAGTAGCCTAACAACCTTCCCCAAGAGTTACACTATCAAATGCAAAAATAATGTTTCAAATCAGACAGTTCTAGAAATTAGTGCGGTCAACAACAAACTAACAAACTCTTAGTATTGACAGCATTTATGCTTACTATGTAAAAAATACTAGCTGAGTTTTCTTACCCGTGATAAAGTGCGTTGAGGCTAGACGGCCCTGGTGCACCTTCCTGAACAAATCTTGGACGCCCCAGTAGAACCTGATACAATAAGCATGGGTGACAATACTGCCGCGCTTACCATAAACATATCAACATCATTGAACAAGATTAGTGCCAGAATTGGATGATTAGTGTGAGAAGTCAGTATTCGCTGGACATCAGATTTCAAAAAGTCTAGTTAAGGTTTTATAGCTAGCTAACCCGGCGAACTTCGTACCGCCTCGGAATCAAAAAATGTTGTTTTAACTTATTAGGCGAAATAAATTTAGTTTTTATTTAGACAAAATAAATAGTCAAAATGAGTGAAGTACAATAAATGTTGTGTGTATGTATATCTTCACGCCAAGTCTCTTGCGGGGTAGGCAGAGAGAACCGAGCGTTATATGACGCGGTCCTTACATACTTCACTCGCTTCTGTGACATTCATAGCTCTTTTCATGCACGCTAAATTAATTAATTAAATTAATTACAATAAATGTTCATGCAAAAAAAAAACAGCCAAATCAAAATATTGCCTTGCTCCCGACGCCGTCAAGACGAACAATAAAATATTCATTGAAATTTGTCAATTCTTTCTTGAGATATCATAAAAAATAACTTTTCATATAAAATGTATGAGAAAAATCATTTTCTTCATATATTTTTTCGTTATATTTTTCATTGTTTTAATAGTTATTCTGCTATTCGGGGCTGAGACAAATCCAACAAAACAAAATCGGTTCAGCCGTTCTCGAGTAATAATAGTGTAATTAATCCGACTTTGTTATATATACCTAATACTTATATATAGATTATATCTACATATATGTTTGCGCCAAATTTAAGTGGTACGCAAAGAGTACCGAGCGCCATATGACTCGGTCCTTACACACCGTGAGTGAGGCGTGCACGGGCCGAGTCATATAGCGGTCGGTTCTCTAACATTCGTTTTCTAAATTATTTCGGTTAATTTGTCAATAAATTTGGCTTCAAACAACCAAATTGTACTAACAAGTATTGTATAAAACAAGCGTACGGCCTACCTGGTGGTAAGCAGTTGCCGTAGCCCATGGATATTTGCAACACCAGGGGTGTCACTCTTGCGTTGCCGATTTTACATTCAATTTTGGGCCGCTACTTTTGTAACATTCAATGCTAACACATTTTTACTCAACTTCAATAGGTTTTCTATCTTTCTTATTTCTTTCTAAATTGCCTTAATGATACAAAAATAAAAAACTGGCCAAGTGCGAGTCGGACTTGCACACGAAGGGTTTGTAGCATATTGTAGAAAAAACGCTTCTTTTATGGAGATATTTAAATACAGGTTGATTTATGAGAACGTGTTAAAAATATAAAATGTATATAAAGTTAATTCACTCACATTCTGACGGACAGACATCCAAACCGTAGCGCTGGACTGAGCGATATCGGAGGCCCGAGCAGATCCGGGTTGCCGTGCGTGGGCAGATATAGACCCCTGGAGCCACGAAGGACATAGCATATGTTACATATCATCTGTACAGTAATTGTTATCTAATTGATTCACCTGCAGAAGGTTACAACGAATATCTGAATTCACATAGAGTACACGCAGAAGAAGTTCCATAAACATCATGTTGGCAGCATTGATTTTGCGCCATAAGTCCGCTGATATTATTGGCGAATATCAGTGCTGCCAACTTGACATCTAAGCGTAAGTTTCCGTAAAACGCACTTTAGCATGTTTACAGTAAGTATAATTGATACGGTTGACCTGTAGCATGGTTTCATCAAAAATATTTTAATACGTATAAAGTGTCAATCAACTTAATGCCCTGCCTGATGATACGCACTACCTAATCCATAAATACTTGGAACACCACGGGCATCGCATGCCCGCCCTAGATCACGTAAAAATGTTCCGTGTTTATAGTCCTTTCACCAAAGTTATCCCTTGGGAAAATGTTAGCAGGGAGATCGTTCCACAACTTAAGTATTCAAGGAAGATAACCTCTCGAGGACCGCATGAATGTGATTATCTAGGTTCCAATGTGTGAGGATGATGATGGCAGGAGACTGCAGGCATAAGATCAAACAACTCGATTAAACTCAACCTATCGCACAATCGGTAGAGCACACAAACAGAGGCTATGCTCTTGTAGTGTGAACCTACTATAGTAAGCCATGGTAGTATATAATGTCTTATTGTTTGTAATAGTGGACAGTATTATTAAATCACTCCTGTTGTACACACATATTGTTTTCGTTCAATTCCCCTCGCGCCCCGCACACCTCATGGCGACCCTGCCTTGCGCAGGCGCCGCGTCGTCGTTCCGGTGTCGAGTAGCGGGCGAATAGTGCAAGTCGGCGGATTCCTGTGTGCCTCGGTGTACCTAACTATTGAACAAACACGAACATTGTAATGAAATATGAATTCATTCCGTCACGATCGAACTTTGTGGAAACTTCGGCGGCCTCTGGTGCGC
This sequence comes from Pyralis farinalis, assembly GCA_947507595.1. NCBI lineage: Eukaryota > Metazoa > Arthropoda > Insecta > Lepidoptera > Pyralidae > Pyralis > Pyralis farinalis. Next base: position 31,575,230 of record OX382269.1, on the reverse strand, counting down.
TACGCCGTGGGAACGAAATGTATCTACGTGCTTCAAGATGGGCAAATCCTACTCGAAGACCGAAGACAAGGAGGTCATAATCGCGCAGACTGCATCGGGAGGCAACAATAGAGCAACGGATTCTGAGATCGAATCACATATTTCAACGAACAACATATTGCTAACCGCGGCCTTGGTGATTTTACTAATTATTATGATTGTCATACTGTACATGAAGATTAAAGAACGGCAGAAACGGTGGATTCAGAAGAAAATAGATTCGGAATTTGTTAGAAGACTTCGTTATCGGCTGTCTGGGAGGCGAGAACGTGAAGAAGAATCAGTTGGTGTGTGAGATGAGATTTCTCCTGTATTCCTGTGTCGTAAGTCAGTGCGTGAGTCAGTGCCTCCAATAACGAGATAAAACTTTTCACCTAAGTAAACTTTCACCTCTAGTGCTCAGTAAGTGTCAGTGCGGAAACATCGTAAGTGTGAAACATTTTTCGGGATTATTTTACAATTCTAACATGAAGTATATCGAATACCATTATTAAGTTTAACATTTTATCACGACATTGGTTCTTGGTCTTAAAATATGAAAATTATTTTTGTCATTTATGGAAAAGAATTTAGAATTAATTTTAAGGGATTTAGACGATATTCGAATTAGTTTAAGAAAATTGGGTAAAGATAAAAGATTACGTTATAAAAATAAGGTAAATGAGAAAATACAAAAGGCTAAAAAATTATATGCAACGTATACAAATATTATTAGTGCTTTTTCGCAGCAGGGATGCTCTTTACAATTAGCCGAATATATTCATGAAATTTTACAAGATAAGATAGAATCGAGTTATAGAACAATACTTACCTATAGTATTTCTAATGAGTTAGGGAAAACATTTTCAAAAATGGATACATTTGATATAAAAACTGCGGCGTCTCTGATTCCAAATATGGACAATTCAGAGGAGACTACGGAAAAAATTATTGCAGGTCTAGAATTGTATAACGATTGTCTTAAAGATGTTAATTCAAAGAAATTGTTAATTTCCTTTGTTTTGAAAACAAGGTTTACGAATATTGCCAGATTAAAATTAAAATCTGAATATAATGACGTAACAAGTCTTATCAGTGACATAAAAACCTATTTGCTTACAAAAAAATCTGCAAATTCTATACTCTCACGGTTAAATAACTTATGTCAGAATAATATGTCTGTAAGTGAGTATGGAAATAAATTGACAGAATTATTTATAAATCTGACTATTGCACAAGCCGACGGTAATCCGAAGGCCCGTGAAATACTAACACCTATTAATGAAAAACTCGCTATAAAGAGATTCTCTGATGGCCTTAGGAATAGGAGGTTAAGCACTATAATTTCAGCTCGAGATTATACGGAACTAAAAGATGCGGTGCGTGCGGCAGAAGATGAGGAGCTGGCCCAGCCCTCAACATCTAACATGATTTTCAACGCGAGGGGTAAGTCAAATACAAATAATAGATTTTGTAGTCGTCCAAACAGAGGTCGGAATAATTATTACAGTCGACGTGGTGGTGCTAACTACTTTCCTCAAAATCGTGGAAATTTTTATAACAATCACCAACAACGGGGTTATAACAACCCATCTAGAGGCTTTATTCGTGGAAATGGACGTGGTTATTCGCGTGAAAACTATAATAGGTTTTCCAACCAATATCGCGAAGAAGGAAATACTCGTGGTAGAGGTTTTCAGCGCAATAATGTGTTTTCAGCACAAGCAGAAGATAATGGCAAGGTAGATCATGACAACTCAAATTTAGAGGAGAAGCAGTTTTTTCGGACCTAAGACTTATAACATATTGACTTGCGATAAAAATTTTAGGTACGTTCATTTTAATGTAAACAATAATAGGCGCTCATGGTTATTAGATACTGGCGCATCTCTTTCGGCTATCACTAAGAGATCGTTATCAAAACACATTCCAGTATATAAAGACAACATTGTAATCAATGGGATTGGTGGTAAAATTTATTCAGAAGGTTATGTTTACCTTGTACTACAATCTCGTGAGGGTAGTAGTTATAAACATAAATTTTATTTGTTCGATACATTGCCATGCAAATCAGATGGAATTCTCGGCTTAGACTTCTTATTAAATTTTAAATCAAATATTGATTTGGAAAATAGTATTTTGAGTTTACGACATGGTGCGGAATGTATTCCAATTTATAACTCGCCTAGAGTTATTAGTCAAGTTTTGACTATCCCTGCAAGATGTGAGTCAATTCATTATATTAAATTACAGAATGATAGTTTATGTGATGATTATGTAGTATTACCAAAACAACTTCAAGAAAATTTGTTTTTAGCAGCATTGATAGTAAAACCTATTAACAATGTAATTCCAATAAAAATTTTAAACGTCAGTGAAGAGTCAGTATATATTCCTACTTTTCAACCAGAATTACATTTACTAAGCGGATATCAAATATGTAACTTTAGTAAATCAAAATCAAGCGCAGACCGAGAAAAAACCCTATTATCATTATTAAAATTAGACCATTTACATTCTACTGAACGGGATACAATTAAAGCTATCTGTTCAAAATATAATGACATTTTTAACTTACCAGGCGACAAACTTACAACCACTAATGTACACGAACATAAAATTTATCTCAAACCAAATGTTACTCCTGTTTATACAAAACCTTACAGATTACCAAAAAGCCAAAGTTATGAAATAGATAAACAGATTAAACAATTGATACAAAACGATGTGATAGAAGAAGCTCGTAGTGAATGGTCTAGTCCTATTTTACTTGTACCAAAAAAATCGGATAACGGTGATAAAAAATGGAGGTTAGTTGTGGATTATAGAAAATTGAATAATGTTATTCAAGATGACAAATTCCCATTGCCAAACATTACCGATATTTTAGAATCACTTTCCGGTGCCGTCTATTTTTCTCATTTGGACCTAAGTCAGTCATATTATCAAGTCACCTTAGATCCTGAATCAAGAAAATTTACTACCTTCACAACGAATACTAACACGGGACAAACCGGCCAATATCAGATGAAGCGAATGCCGATGGGTCTTAAGACTAGTCCCAGTTCCTTTTCACGAGTTATGACAATTGCTATGTCGGGTCTAACGCATGATAAGTGCTTCATATATTTAGACGATCTTGTTGTTTTTGGGCGTAATTTTGAAGGCCATAACAAAAATTTAATAGACGTTTTTGAAAGACTTAGAAAAATTAATCTAAAACTAAATCCGAACAAGTGTAATTTTTTTGAAAAAAGAATTATTATACCTTGGTCATACAGTGTCGGCAGAAGGAATCATGCCTGATAAAGAAAAAATAAAAGTAGTTGAGAATTACCCCACACCAAAAAGTACAGACGAAGTCAAACGGTTTATTGCATTCTGCAATTATTACAGAAAATTTATTAAAAATTTTGCCGAAATAACACTACCATTAAATAATTTATGTCGAAAAAATATTCCTTTTGTGTGGTCTGATCAATGCGAAAATTCATTTAAATTCTTAAAAAGTGCTCTGTCATCTCCACCCATTTTACAATATCCAGATTTTTCGGATGACAATGAGTTTATTCTACAGACCGATGCTTCTGGCTTAGCAGTAGGAATAGTACTTTGTAATAAAGATATGAGACCTGTTTCTTATGCAAGCAGACCTTTAAATAAGGCAGAGAGAAACTATCCTACTATACAGAAAGAATTACTTGCAATAGTCTGGGGTATAAAATATTTTAGACCGTATTTATTTGGCAAAAAATTTACAATTATGACCGATCACAAACCATTATTATATTTATTCGGAATGAAAGATCCTTCTAGTCGTTTACTTAAATTCAGATTAATATTGGAAGAGTACGATTTTAAAATAGTTTACATTCAGGGTAAGGATAATGTCGTAGCTGACGCGTTATCCAGGATCGTAATAACTTCTAGTGAATTGAAAGATGTGAATGAAAAAATTATGACTGTAATGACGAGAGCGCAGAAAAGAGTGGAAGATATGAAAGATATGAACAGTACTCGTATCCTTAATAATGACACTGACACTCGGCCTGATCAACCGAGAGTCGTGGAAATATTGCGGATACCGAGTGATGCGGTAGAAATGATTTTAACGGAAGGAAAAGATATAAATCAACGGGAAATAAATGTAGAATCTGAATGTTTCGCTTTCTCCCAAAATAAGAGGGTTATATACGTAAACCTTGATTTCAAAACACAATTCACGCGAGCCGTATTTGTGTCGAAGTTAAGTGAATTTTGTAAAAAAATAAATGTTTCCGAAATATGTGTAATAAAACGAGATAATAACGCGTTATTCATAAAAGAATTAGTTGATGAAATTAAAGGAAACAAAATATGGACCGGTCCTCGTATTTGTATATTAAGGGGAGTTACAAGAATATATACGGAACAAGAAAAGAGATTTATAATTAATGACTACCACTTACTGCCTACCAGTGGGCACGCTGGTATACGCAGAATGGTTAATAATATTAGGAGAAAATATTACTGGCCAGGAATGGAAAAAGACGTGACAGACTTTATAAATAAATGTGAGAAGTGTCAGAAATCAAAATATTCACGAAAAACAAAGGAGCCTATGGTTATAACAACCACGGCAACATGTGCATTTGAAAAAATATTCTTAGATTTAGTGGGCCCTTTAGATAAGGATATAGATGGTAATAATTATATACTAACACTGCAGTGTGAGTTAAGTAAATTTGTCGAGGCTTATCCTCTTAGTAATAAGGAAACAGTAACAGTAGCTAAGGCTTTAGTTAATAATTTTATTTTAAGGTTTGGAATTCCAAAAACAATCGCTACAGATAAGGGAACAGAGTTTATATCATCAACTATGACAGAGGTATGTAGTATTCTAGGTATCGAAAAATTAAGTTCAACTGCTTATCACCATGAGTCAATAGGCTCTCTCGAGAATGCTCATAAACACTTAGGTGCATTTTAAGAATCCAATGTGATCATTTTCCTGAAACTTGGAGTCAATGGTTACCCTTTTGGTGTTTTACTTATAATAATACTATACATACTGCCACAAAATATGCTCCTTATGAGTTAGTTTTTGGTAAACCATGTAATATCCCTAGTAGAGTAAGTAGTTGTGTAGAACCTTTGTATAACCCAGATAATTATAGTTTGGAATTAAAATACCGTTTGCAAATGGCGCATAAAGACGCACGAAATAATTTGCTAAAAAGTAAATTTGCTAGAAAAATAGACTATGATAAAAATGTTAATAATGTATTTTATAAGAAAGATGATTTAATACTGTTAAAAAATGAAGCATGTGGGAAACTAGATGATTTGTATGTTGGCCCATATACTGTAATTGAAGACCAAGAACCTAATGTTAAAATTGTAAAAAATAATAAAGAAGTAATAGTACATAAGAATAGAACAAAAATGTTTAAAAGATAATAGCGTATAACATTAAATTTGTAATAGAATATAAGTTTTCTCGTATAGAAAAAAAAATAGTACTTGTATTTTTTTTTCTCTTGCACCCCTGTGGTGTAGTGTGAACCTACTATAGTAAGCCATGGTAGTATATAATGTCTTATTGTTTGTAATAGTGGACAGTATTATTAAATCACTCCTGTTGTACACACATATTGTTTTCGTTCAATTCCCCTCGCGCCCCGCACACCTCACTCTCCTTAGACTTAGGCACAATACAGTGTGAAATCTTGGGATTGACAACAATTGTCACAGCTCGTCTCTGAACCACGTCACAAGACCCCTGTTGATATCAAGGTGCTGCGGCCTAAAGGTACGCATATGCGGTCGGACTTGAAAATATAATCTTTGCACCCGGCTGACGTACTACTTTCCCCTGTAGAGCAACCCATGTTTCTTATGCACCACTTGGTACCTTTACCTCCAAGTTACTTTGAAACTAGATTAATGGATTATCTCGTCACCAAAAATCCCAATGTTCTTGGCGATGGTAAGAGGCGTAAAGGAATTGAGGAGTTACAATGAATGGGGTATGGACTAAGTATAATCGCTTCGCGTGATACTTTAGTTCATCATCACCTCAGCCTGTATTCGTCTACTGCTGAACATAGGCCTCCCCTCTAGAGTGCCACTCGCCTCGATCGTGTGCCACCTGCATCCATCAACTCACTAGAAACCAATTGAGGTCGTCGCTCCACCTAGTGTCGAGTCGTTCCACACTGCGTGCACCAGTACGGGGACGCTATTCGAGAACTTTCTTTCCCAGCGGTTGTCGGTTCTACGAACCATGTGGCTGGCCCACTGCTCGTCATCTAGCTTATCTTGTGGGCTATGTCGGTTACCTTAGCTCTACTGCGAATATCCTAATTTCTGATTCTATCACACAGAGAAACCCCGAGCACAGCTCTTTCCATAGCACGCTGAGCGACTGTGAGCATCCCGAACCGCCCCGCAGTGAAGGGCCACGTCTCATTTCCGTATGTCATCACTGGCAATACACACAGTTCGAAGACCTTGCTCTTCAGGCGTTGAGGTATTTTGGACGAGAAGATGTGTCGAAGTTTCCCGAACGTTGCCCAGCCAAGTTGGATGCGTCTGTTGACCTCTCGGTCGAAGTTGGATTTACCTAACTTTACCTGCCCTAGGTACAACAAATTCGAGATTAGTGCTTCCAACCGATACTAGTGTAGGTGTATACCTTCGACATGATCTTAAATCTTGTCCATGTTCATCTGGAGACCTACCTGGTTGGAAACTCTAATGACGAGCTAGGTGGCGCAGTGGTGAAACGCGTTGTTACACTACTTTGACACCAACGCTCGTGGGTTCGATTCCCACACAGTACAAACATTTGTGTGCATGAACATGTCTGTTTGTCTTGGTCTGGGTATTTTCTAGGTATGATAAGTATGTATTTACAAAAAAAATGTATTTACGTATGTTTAGCAGTTGTCTAGTACCCATAACACAAGCTTCGCTTACTTTGAGGGTAGATGGCGCTGTGTAATTTGTCCGACAAAATTTGTTATTATTTATTGAGGTCATTGAGCATAGCGCTAAGTTCCTCCAGCGATTTCGCCATGAGAACTATATCGTCGGCAAATCGAAGGTGAATGATGTATTCGTCGTTGATGTTTATACCGTATCCTTTCCAGTCCAAGAGCTCAAAGATATCTTCCAAAGCTGCGGTGAAGAGTTTCGGGGATATAATTTCGCCCTGTTTTACACCTTTTTGCACTTGGATCGGTTTCATACTCTAGTCCTGTACTCGGACACACATCGTATCCTTACTGTATAAGCACTTCGATGCTTCCATATACCGATAGTCAATTCGGCATCGCTAAAGAGACTGTAGCACGGCCTATGTCTCAACGGAATCAAAGGCCTTTTCGTAGTCCACATACGCCAAACATAAGGGCAGATTATATTCCTCAGTCTTCTGTATAATCTGGCGGAGGGTATGTATGTGATCCACGGTGCTTAAGCCTTTTCGGAATTCCCTAGAGAGTTGCCATGTTTTTGTAAGTCAGTAACGTTCAGGAGGTTCCTTACGAGGTGCTGCGTTAACAGCAGGAAAGCAATATCTACTTTTCCATTCAGCAGGTAATTGAATTTACTTTAAAGCGTTTCATATCGCTACGATATGTAGTGTGTATTTACAGATGTAATTGAATCGGTTCATATCTACGAAGTTAGTTGCATTTGAATGGTACTTTACATCTGTAGAACATTACTGTATAAAGCGTTGATTTTTGTTCAATTAAGCGATGAGATTTCGCCGTACGATTTCAATATCCACGCAAAATTGTCGTGAGATCGTCAATTAGAATTAGTACATTCTAATATGACCGTATGATCGCACTACGAAACTTTGATTAACCAATTAGAATAATGCCTAATTTAGTTACTTAAACTGCAGGAAATTAAATGAATACAGCGAATTAGTTCACCTGCAGAACGTTTCATATTCCACAGTCAGCCGTTGCTGCATTTGTTTCAAAGCGGTCGTCTCGCCGCCCACCCATCTTATCATGCGAATGTCTTCGTTCTCCAGAAATACTCCTAAATCTTCAGGCTTTGGTACCTGCAATGAAAACATACAGATTAAGATAGTGACTGAAAAGATAATTGCGCTTTGGAACGGCGAGATTTCCATTTGGAGGAACTCGAGATTATTAAAACTATGAACTAATTTAACTGTTCTCGGGATATTCCTTAAATAACTTTGTGGATAGCCGAGTTTTCATAATTGTATAACCAAATGTTTTGAGCGGGTGACTGCGGTATGGTAAGGGATTTTATTTCCTAGGTATTATGTACCGCGAAGTAGGATGATAGATGCGATATAACAAGACTAAATTTAGTTTCGATATTTCGCAAAGTTTGTGTCATCGCAGAAGCGCAAAGCAGTTAACTGAATGCTGTGTGGTTAGTCAAGAGAAAGCTATTGAACTTTCGATGTTTAGGTAAATGTATTCATGGTTATAAGAAAGGAAAGTAGACAGAAGCAAAGGTTGTTCGGGCATATACGTCGTGCCGGGCGATCGTCGACCAGAACCTCAATGATATATCAGACACCACCAAGCTGGAATGTCGGGCCCCGTGCACGAGGGAGACGGGTGAGCGGTTACCATAATGTGGTGTTTTTGTGTTAGGTCTGTTGTGCACGCAGAACGACGGGCAAAGAATATGTCTCATCCAGTTTTGATACCAGCTCCGGATATACGGCCACCAGTTAGCTGTCGCCTCGAGAGACAAAGCCTTACCTAATCTAATGCCCGATAAACGCTGCACCTAGTTGACAGTGAGTGCAGGGCACAACGACTTACTCAAGAATACCTCAAAATTGAATGGGCTGAGACAGTGGTAAGCCTTGCTACCTGCCTGGAAAGAGAAAGCTTTATGGACAACTGGAGAGAACTTAAGAGCGTATCAAAAAAGTCTGGGGAAGTACCTCCAACTTATAGGAAACCGCAGCCAAATAACAACTCCCTGGAGGGTTGTAGTATTCCTGGGTGTGAGTGAGGTCACCAGTAAGCTTCTAAAGAGTTGCTGTATTAGCAACAGAGGTGGCATTGTGCGTGTGATACTTAATGTATTGCAAGCGTTCATAGGCTACGGTAACTGCTTTACATCAGGTGGGCCGTATGCTTGTATGGCTCCCAAAGTTAAAAAGAAGTAGAAGAAAAGACGACGCTATCAGACAGTGACAAAAGATATCTCGTTTGTCACTGTCTGATAGCGATAAAAGCTATCTCATTTGTTGCCACTCCAAAGAGGGAGCCATGTAATATATTATGAATAAATAATTTTCATGGTACGCAAGAGAGCATCACAGCAACAGGCCATGGATGGAGTGGATTTGTACTCAGTGAAAAGTTTATCCTCCTGTCTCGTCCAAAATCAGTATCAGAAGGATGTGAGATTTTATGTTGATTGCGTATTTGCGCCATATGCAAGATATAAGTCCCACACCAATAAAGACCAGCGAATATCCTCTACATACCATAAAATAAATCTGGAACTTTACAGAAGCACAGATTGAGTCATAGATGAACATTTGAATATTTGTGAATCGGTAAAAAGGTATTCAAGTAATTCTATGCTTTATAGGTACCTTTTCGAAGACCGTGAACTCCTCATAAAAACTCTCCGGCAACGTGCCGAATTTCAAACCCTGCAGATCAATTTCTTCGACCGGACGGGGCGGATCACCGATTGTAGCGACAGTGTGCTGGAACACATTGATTGTGACGATGAACAATGATTTGTTGCGCCTAACTATACATAGACAAGGAGGAAACGTGTAACATATACTAGTATTACGTGAATTTTTAATATACTAGCTTTTGCCCGCGGGTTCCTGCGCATGGAATTAGTAATTTGGATAGCTTATGGAAATAAGCTATCCAAATTACTAATTCCACCCCAATTTTTACACCCTTGAGGGATAATTTCGTGGATAAAAACTATTCTATATCCTTCCCCACAACTCAAACTATCTCCATACCAAATTTCATCTAAATCGGTTCAGCGGTTATTTATTCCCCATACAAACTTCCACCCTCCTTTTTACCCCCTTAAAGGATGATTTCTGGGATAAAAACTATCCTACATTACTCAGGGATAATGTAGCATTCTAAGGTGAAAAAAAATTTGAAAGTTTTTGAGTTTATTCGTACAAAAATACAAATCTTTTCTTCTTATAATATTATAGTGTAGATTGTAAAACTCGACGATCACGGTAGCGCAAACGTTAATAACGCTGTATTCGCGCCAGGGCACGTGGGTTCGATTCCCACACAGTACAAACATTTGTGGGCATGATGAACATATCTGTTTGTCTTGATCTGGGTGTTTTAAGAGAGGAAGAGCGCATCAAAGCAGCTCGTCTAGAGAAGTATCTCCGTACTTTACAGAAAACCGCAGCCAGATTACAACTCCGTGGGTGTTGTTGTTTCTGCGAATGGGTGAGGTTACCAACAAACTCCTAAGAAGTTGTTGTGTTAGTAGCAAAGGTGGCATCGTGCGAGTAATACTTGATGTATTGCAAGCATTCATAGGCTACGGTAAACACTTTACCAAATCAGGTAGGCCGAATGCATGTATACCTCCCGGCGTTGTATAATAAAACCTTCAGTCGAATCTAATCTGCATCTATTAATTTAGAAAATTACATAAAACGTGCGCAGAAATATTTACCTTACCTAGCTATCTTTGTTCTAGATTTCAATAGCTGTATAAAAACATCAATTTGAATGATGACGTACCAGGAACATCTGGTAGGTGAGCGGCGGTATACCGCCATTAGCCCGTATGACAGTGTCCGGCTCCCACAGCGTGTGCGACACGTGCTCCCGTACCGCCACGCCGATCTCCCGGCACGCGATCTTCACGCTGTCGTCGCGCGCGCGCCACACTGGCTCGCAGTCTTGCTCGAAGCTCAGCTTGCGGATGCCTACGGTAACATACAAATTGAGAAACAAAACTGTTAACGTGTTACTCATTTACTTACGATCATCTTTAAATCCAAAACCTTAAAACAACCTAAATATAAAGGACCTTTGAGTAACTAACATCACAAATGTCTTGTAATGAGGATAGGAGAGGTAGGGCGCATCAAAGCAGCCCGTCTGGGGAAGTACCTCCACCTCACAGAAAGCTGTAGCCAAATGACAACTCCCTGGAGGGTTGTTTTCCTGTTGTGTTCCTGCGTGTGAGTGTGGGTTCCAGTAAGCTCCTAAGGAGTTGCTTTGTGTTAGCAGCAACAAGCGTTCATAGACTACCGTAACCGCTTTACATCAGGTGGGACGTATGCTTGTATGCCCCCGGAATTTGTATAAAAAAATGAGCAATGTACAAAAAATTGAAGTAAAATAATACACATACCAAATTCTTCCCAAAGTCTCCTTATAAAGACATTAGGCTTCCCCTTGACCATGATCAGCCGCCCGCCATGCTTCTTAAACTGGTTGTCCAAGTCGTCCAGCGCTTCGAGGAGGTACCGCATACGATTGTAGCTCACCAACTTTGTACCTGGTGTTAGTAATATTAGGTAGTTAAATGAAAAAAAAATACATATTACTGCCTTTCAGAACTTGTGACACATCAAATGAATATAAAAAATATATGTGGGTCGATATAAAAATGTATATATTTTATACATGGTGTACTGTAGTAACCTTTGGGCGGGGACACCCGTAGACCAGTTACAACCTTGTGGCTCGTACAAGCTGTGAGGATCGTCGATGATCCAAAATTCACACACGGTATTGAGCCCTTGAGTTCAAGACGAGATTTTACATCCCATTGTTTGTTCTACCGATTGTACAATGGATTGTGTTCTGAGGAGTTGTTCGGCATGATGAGAATTGACAACAGCCTCGTTTTACAATCGCATAGCTTGCCGACGGCTAGGACTTTATCCTCATGCACTGAAGCCGCAAAGAAGATTTCTTCCGAGAACTATTAAGTTGTGGAATGACCTTCCTGCTGAGGTTTTCCCAAGGGACTACATGAATAGATTTTTACAGGGTTGGCAACGCAAGAGTGACACCTCTTGTGTCACATGTACATAGACTACGGTAACTATTTACAGGTAGTGGTTATTCTTGATTCTCACTTTAGTAGCATAAAAAAAAATGTACAGAAACAGCGTCGGAGACAACACAGAGCCCTGTGGGATGACATCATTGATATGCATGCTATCGGAGCAACTGCCGCATACCACGCTTAAAACATCTGCTGGACAAAATACTGGTAGCCTATTCGCATGAACCAATGGCAATTTCAATAATTGACTTCGGATGAGACAGAGGTCCGAAAGCCAAGCGGGGCATCCACTAAGATGTTACAACTAGTCTGGCCATAAATATTGATACATAGAAACTTTTCTTTTTTTCAACTGTTTAATTATTTTGAATAACTTCTTGCGATTTCCCACCATTTTACATATTTTTTTCGTGTTTATTATCAAATTACTATATGGAATGGGGTGTTAAAGAAAATAGGATTGCAGTGATTGCCTTGCACAAAGTGGGTAATGAGCCGTCGGTCATATTCAAGACACTTCAAAAGCTTGATATCAGCCGTATGTTCGTATGTTGTATTATCGACAGATATACAAACATTCCTCTGTTGAAGACTATAAAAGATCGGCGCGACCGCGCACTGTTAGAACTACAAAGGCAGTTAATGCTGTTAAAGCCAGAATTCACCGAAATCACATTAGGAAACAAAAATCTTATCGCGAGAAATGAAGATTCCCGCTAGGACCTCCCTGGTTAAGAAAGACGGCATCCTTACAATGCCGATTAAACTACGGTCGCTTTTTAGCTCTTATCGGCTTATTAGTAAAAATATCCTGGTTAGCTAGGCTTGAATAGCTGAGATATTTAGACGCAAAAACATTACGTTTCAGTGAGTAAGGGCTACTTTTATGCGCGGTCAAGTGGTTTGCTGGTTTGTGGGTGGCCGTGTGCTTGTTTGTCTCCGGATGTTGTATATAAAAAGTGGCACGTTTAACATTTTTATAACATACACGCGTACGCCTCCAATTTCACTTACATCGAGTTTCATTATGCATTCGTAAGTGAATTTTGAAGTTTACACGTGAACCCCAGATAACTTGTATGAATTCCACTAATAGAAACTGCGTAATGAACTAAATGAAAGCGATTTCATTGAAGTTGATTGTGATAAAATTAAAAGATCATTTGAATTCACACAAAAGTTTCTTTTTAGGGTTCCGTACCCTAAGGGTAAAACGGAACCCTATTACTGAGGCTCCGCTGTCCGTCCGTCCGTCCGTCCGTCCGTCCGTCCGTCTGTCACCAGGCTGTATCTCATGAACCGTGATAGCTAGACAGTTGAAATTTTCACAGATGATGTATTTCTGTTGCCGCTATAACAACAAAAACTAAAAAATAGAATAAAATAAATATTTAAGGGGGCTCCCATACAACAAACGTGATTTTTTTGCCTTTTTTTATAGATAATGGTACGGAACCCTTCGTGCGCGAGTCCGACTCGCACTTGGCCGATTTTTTTAGTACAATGTCGAGAGAGATAAAAGCATACGGCTCGCGTAACGTAAAGTGGCTACCGTAGTCTATAAACGATTGCAATAAAGAAAGTATCGCGTTGTCACCCCTGCTGCTAACACAGCAACTCCTTTAAAGTTTACTGACAATCTCACTCGAGCGTAGAAACACAATAACCATCTAGGAATTGCTATTTGGCTGCGGTTTTCTGTGAGGTAGAGATACTTGTACTTCTCCAATCGGGTTGCTTTGGTGCGCCCTACCTCTCTTTTTGAATACTATAACTTCGACCTTGTAAAGTACAAAAGCACGGAGTACCTGTACACTAAATTGAATTTCTCAAAATTTCTAGTGACATTAGTCGCATAGGTGGTGGACTGGACACTAGTTAATGGGCTACTCAATTGGAAGAGCTCGGTGGCTCAGTCGTGAATGACGCGACTTTGACACCGACGCTCGTGGGTACGATTCCCACTCAAGACAAACATTCGTGTGCATGAACATGTGTGTTTGTCTTGGTCTGGATTTTTTTAAGAGAGGTCGCATCGAAGCAGCCCGTCTGGGGAAGTACCTTCAATTTACAGAAAACCGCAGCCAAATAACAACTCCCTAGAGGGTTGTTGTGTTCCTGCGTGTGAGTGAGGTCACCATTATGCTCCCGAGCAGTTGCTGTGTAAGCAGCAGAGGAGGCATCGCGCGAGTGATACTTAATATACCGCAAGCGTTAATAGACTACTGTACCCGCTTTACATCAGGTGGGCCGTATGCTTGTATGCCTCCCGACGTAGTATAAAAAAAAAACAAAATACCAGTTGAATGCGCAAGCTTGCAAAGTGCCAGAGGAACACCTGGCTCGTCAATTATATATAATTCAATTTATTTTTTAATTTGTCGGTCATTTTGACCATGTTTCTTAAGAGATAGGAACGGTGTTTCTGAACATTCCTATTCTACTTTTTTATGCTGAATCCGAATCTTCAGATTCGGATTCAGCATAAAAAAGTCAAAATTCGAATATTCGAAAAAAAAACACACACAGACAAACGCACACACAAAGAAACATATATATTTCATATAGAAACGGTGTTCCTGATTAAGTGGACACAGCAGCATGCTACACTATGTTTATTATTGTGTTGCCCCGTTTCCTCTGAGGCGATCGCTTCCGATGAATCCTTTAAAGCCTTCCCGGCTGAAGGCAGTCCTTATAAGTAGTGTTCATTCAGTAAGAGTCTGACATAACTCCTTCGGCCGGCCGAAAGGATACTTTTGAGAGTTCACCAGCTCCCTCCCTCGATTAACCCGGAGGGTGCACCCCTCATAATTAACGCACAATTTTAGTGGGCTAGTCTTTTGTGAATTGACGTTTACGTAAAAACAAAAAAAAAATGCTACACTAATATAATATTTATGTTTATACACATATTTCATATCTCATATATCCTGACTGTTTTTAAATGCCTTATTTGTCATACTGCTGTCTCTCACTTTACCAAGAGGGGAAGTCAATTTCAAAAGTCCTACTCCTACAAAGATCCAAGGCAGCTGTAGTCTAACCCCCGGGACAGCAATGAACTTTTCACTGTTTATTGCCTTTTTGGTGGTCGCCGCTGTTAATTCTGGCTACACAGGCAACACAGTGGTGACTGGCTCCTGACATCATCACCTTCTGATAAAACATGACCAATTTGGTCATGGTAGGTCAGTCTTGGTCTTCCCCAGCTCCTACATCCTTCCACTTTCGCATTGTGTATCTGTTTCGTCATTCTTTCATCCCGCATTATTTCTACATGTCCGAACCAACCATGCCATAATGGTATGGGCATGGGTCCATGCCGATATATAGCTAATATAATAGAATTACAACGAATACGAGTACGAATTTAGTGTTACATGCCCATGCCAGGATTCTAACCGAAGACCAGTTGGTCAAAAAGACCGAATCTTAATTCACTGGGCAATGACTGCATGATTTTAAAATGCATAAAACACACTCCTAAGAAGCATTCTCCGCTGGTTCCGGCAAGTAGAAAGAATGCGTGACGAAAGAACGACGAGACATATATACCACGAGAAAGTTGTTGTTGGAGTCGAAGAAAGCCAAGACTCCCCAATCACGACCAAATTTTTTGACGAGCTTGATGGCGCAGTGGTGGAACACGCTGTTACGCTACTTTCACACCAACGCTCGTGGGTTCGATTCCCACACATTTGTGTGCATGAACATGTCTGTTTGTCTCGGTCTGGGTATTTTCTATGTATAATAAGTATGTATTACAAAAAAAAATGTATTTACGTATGTTTATCAGTTGTCTAGTACCCATAACACAAGCTTCGCTTACTTTGGGGCTAGATGGCGCTGTGTTGTGCTGTGTGCGCGAACTTAAGTTCATTAGAACTTAAGTTCGCTGCAGCGCTAATCAACATCGCTGTTTGTTCCGCATGTTCAAGTTTTCACTTCTGCCGGCACTCCCGGAGTGCAACCCGTTTTTTGTAACTAAAATCAAGTTTAACATCGATAATAAAAACTTAGCTCTTGGAATATTTATTGCTCTCAAGAAAGCGTTTGATGCGTTTGATAGTGTCTCACACGTTGAGCCACATAAAACTCGAGAGCATTGGTGTCACTGGCAGGGCTTATGATATGCTCAAATCATACCTATCCGACAGGTATTGATATCAAGGTGGTTAAGTTCGATAAGTATGAAAGTCAGTCTCAACTTATCCCATGCGGTGTGCCCCAAGGTGCAATATTGGGCCCTTTACTTTTCCTCATTTATATAAATAATACAAATGAGGCAGGGACACACGGACAGGTGACAATATATACAGATGATACGTGTCTTTTTTACTTTGGATCAACCATTGACCACATAATCGAACAAGCGTAGCATAATCTTATATCTTATACCTCCATTATAAATGACTGGTTCAAATATAATCTACTAACGATAAATATTTCCAATTTGATTCCAAGATTTTATTTATATTTAGACCAAAAAATTTAAATATCCCACCACACTTACATCTCAAAATTAATGACGAACCAATACAGGAAAACCCTAACGAAAAATACCTTGGTCTAAGACTAGACAGTCCTCTTACGTGGAATACTCACATTCACTACATAAAATCTAAACTCACGCGTCTAATGGGTGCACTCCGTGACATAGTTCGCTGTCTTCCAAAATAAGTTCGCCTAACTATATATAACTCACTCGTAAAACCGCACTTAATATACCTCATGGAGATCTGGGGTAATGCATCTAAAACTAACCTAAAAGATTTACAAATTACACAGAAGAAAATTTAAAAAATACTGTTTCGCTATCATTACTGTACTCCCACCAACAAATTTTACAAAGAAACGAATCTTATAACTATAATAATAAATAATAATAAGAGGAGTTGATAGAGTATATTGCTCTAGCAGGTGATATGCTCCAGGGGTGGAAGTGTTAAAGGGCATAACGCCGCGAGTAACTTCGGAGAAAGCGCAGCACATCTCTCGACACCCCTGAGTCACTCACACCGGCCGACTTCCTCTGGCATTTCGGGGGTCCATCTAGCGAGTGGCGAGCCACCGCCAGCCGAAGTAACATCAGATAGGATAATTATGGCAGGTGTCCGTCTCTCTTCTGTAATAGCCCAGTACTAATAATTCCTCCAGATCTCATTTCAATAGCTCAATTATTTCCGACACATTTGCAATAGTCCCAATACCTGCTGTGACCTGTTCCGTGGTATATCCTCCCATTGATATCCCTCAGACCAGGTCACAGCTAGTATAATACATTACATCATTCTTTTAGAAGGGGCCTCTACGCGTTGGATTTATATCCCCGCGCACGCCAATCAAATGACCGGGATTAAAACCCGTGAAATAAGACAGATAATAATAATAAGAGTAGTCGATAGAGTATATTGCTCCAGCAGGTGATATGCTCCAGGGGTGGAAGTGTTAAAGGGCATAACGCCGCGAGTAACTTCGGAGAAAGCGCAGCACACCTCCCCACACCCCTAAGTCACTCACATCGGTGTTGCCCCCGGCCGAGTTTCTCTGGCATTTCGGGGGTCCATCTAGTGAGTGGTGAGCCACCGCCTGCCGAAGTAACATCAGATAGGATAGTTATGGCTGGTGTCCGTCTCACTTCTGTAATAGCCCAGTACTAATAATCCCTCCAGATCTCATTTCAATAGCTCAATTATTTCCGACACATTTGCAATTGTCCCAATACCTGCTGTGACCTGTTCCTTGGTATATCCTCCCATGGATATCCCTCAGAGCAGATCACAGCTGGTATAATACATTACATCATTCTTTTAGAAGGGGCCTCTACGCGTTGGATTTATATCCCCGCGCACGCCTATCAAATGACCGGCATTAAAACCCGTGAAATAAGACAAATAATAATAAATATTGTAGGACAAATTGCACAGCGCCACCTAACCGCAAAGTAAGCGAAGCTTGTGTTATGGGTACTAGACAACTGATAAACATATGTAAATACATTTTTTTTTGTAAATACATACTTATTATACATAGAAAATACCCAGACCAAGACAAACAGTCATGTTCATGCACACAAATGTTTGTCCTGTGTGGGAATCGAAACCACGAGCGTTGGTGTCAAAGTAGCGTAACAGCGTGTTTCACCACTGCACCACCGAGCTCGTCATAATTACTATTTATATATTAACTATAGGTACATATATACGATTCCGTATTAATTTACAAGATTTTTTTTATTTTTTATACAGCGTCGGGAGGCATTCAAGCATACGGCCCACCTGATGTAATGCAGCTACCGTAGCCTATTAACGCTTGTAATAAATTAAATATCACTCGCGCGATGCCTCCTCTGCTGCACAGCAACTCCTTGGAAGCTTAATGGTGACCTCACTCATACTGCACAAATACATCCATTCAGCTATTTCATTTCCCAAAATTAAAGGTCCTGGCCGACGAGTCAACTACATAGCCTTACCTAAAATTAGAACTACCTATGGAAAAGATCCATAACTTTTGAGGGAGCACAACTGTACAACAAATTGCCGGAAGACTTTAAAAACGCTCAGTCTCTGTGGGTATTAGGCTTCCTCTAGGCTTACAAAATATTAAAACATACCATTTGTTAATAAATTACTCTTTTATAAAATATACCGGTTACCTTTTAACAACTATATTGCGTAAGTAACTATGTAATAGGTTACTTCAATGCATATTCTGTACTTCCTTTTCTTTTTGAGCTAGCAGAATGCTAGCTAGAATGTATACATATTTAATTAGATTTCTAAATTTTCTCATGTAAATGGCTTTATGTTGTAATGAGAAATTGAATAATAAAGATTCTTTAAACTGAAGTGACAGCTCTGCTCATTAACTCTGCTCAGCGCCTAAATTGTAAACCTAACATAAGCGGATTACCTGTACAATGGGATTACCGTCAGTAACGAGCCCAGCGAGAGCTGACCACCCACCGGGGTGGGTACAGAGGCTCAAAGTGTCATGTAATAACACAAACAAACGCTAAATGTATTCCTGAAGGTATTTTTATACCAGTAGGGCCCACGACGTGTCTGAGGACATCGCGCTACTTGTTTTTTCTAGAACTCTCCAGATCGTATCTTGGAACTTTCCGAACCACGCACCTTTTGCTCTTCTTCTTGTTATTCATATTTTTATAGACAGTAATAGCCCAGCGCATACAATTGTTCAGAACACAACCCGTTGTACAATCGATAGAACACACAAAGGGGAGGCAAAATCTCTCCTCAAACTTAAGAGTTTAATACCGTGTGTAAGCTTAGGATAATTCTCTCAGGTCGTCTCTGAACCGAATCACACGGTCCAAGCTGGTATCCAGTGCGATGTGACTTATATAACATAAGTCTTTGCTCCGCGCTGAAGTACCCTTTGCGCTGTTGAGCACACAAAGTTTTTGGTAGGTACTGGTGTGAACTTGTGTGAAGTGACCAAAAGCTGTTTTATAATTAGATCTTTCATCCATAGGTATAATAATAATAAACCAGGTATGATAGTTATGGCAGGCGTCCGTCCCTCTTCCGCAATAGCCCGATTCTAACAATACCTCCAAATTGCATTTTAATAGCCCACTTTTTTCCGACATATTTCCAATAGTCCCAATACATTCCGCGACCTGTTCATTGGTATATTGTCCCATTGATGTCGGGTCTGGTAACGATATTACATTATTGCGATGGAGCGCAACCCATTAAAGTAGCCTATCTGTTAATCCGCAACATACTCTATTTGTGTGCTACACCCATAAACCAATAAACCAATCGACTGCACATAGGGGATCCCTAGGGGTCACTCAACAAACCTTAATGTTTTAGCACATAAATATCTTAACGATTCGAGCCTACTGAGTAATGGGAGGATATATTTAACCAATAAGCTGATAAGTGACGCGATGTCGATTTGCGAACTAGCCAATAAGAGATGCGCGTTTTACTACCCCGACCCGTAGTGGTAAGTTGAGTTATGAAGCTAAATCGTTTCATGAGTTCTCCATTGCTTATTTCCTTCATGGCTACATCTCATCCAAATTAAAATCCCTTTTTGTGTGAAAAAGTGACAAAAATATGTCTCTCATACTCCATTAGGAATGGCGGGGTCCGCTAACTAAGCCTAAAGATTCGACGAAGATATTTATTTTGACATAGAGCACTGTCGTTAGACCTATACCAGTTACCCAGAGGTAAAACCAGACCTTTCTTAGGTTAGGCCACACGTCTATAGAAATATAATTTCTGGGACGTGCGGGTTTCTTCACGATGCTTTCCTGCATCGCCGAGCAAGTGACACGAATTTAGTGGTATATGCCTGGATTCGACCCAGGGACCTGTTGCTCAATAGGCTGGTTCCCTATCCAACGCTATCACTGCTCAAGTGACAAAAAATATGTAAGTATTTTAGTAATTGAATTATTATACACTAGTATTATGTAATACTAGTGTACTAGAACCGACACCGCGAACCAAATGTTTGCGCCGTGCTTTGTTGCCGATCGGCAGCAACTCATTGCTGTACTTTGAACGAAACGCGTAAGCGAAGCGTAAAATCACGGCGCTTTTGACCTTTTGGTCGCTAGAAAAATACCCCTTAGAAGCGATTTAGTGCTGTATCTTCGAATCTTTGGGATATACATATAAATTATTTCAGCGCTGCAGCGGACATTAGTTTTAATTATTACCAAAATGGAGCATGACTTTTACTTAGGATAGCTCCTCTAGTACCTACATAACTCAATGGTTTTACTATTTGACGCACTCTCTCCCTCTACTTTTAAACTTTCACATTTATAATACTTATTATTAGGATATTCATCAACTCGTTGAAGGCAATAGTCAAGCCTATTAGTTCAATATAACTATTAATTTTAAAAGAGGAGGGCACATCAATACTACTTTCTGTATTATAAGCGTTCGTAGGCTACGGAAACCACTTTTCTTCAGGTGGGCCGTATGCTTGTATACCTCCCGATGTTGTAAATAAAATATCTTCTTACCAGCAGTCTCTCCATCGAAGATGAACACGGGAAAGAACGGCACGCTCCTGTCTTGCAGGGCATCGTGCAACGCCGGGTTGTCGTGGAGACGCAAGCCGTGGCGGAACCACAGCACGCTCCCGCCCAGCATTGTGCAGCCGCTGGTTCCCGGCTACAGCCTGTGGACAAGAGACATCATTCATTGGGACGCATTTCGTCTGGCTATGCTGGCAAAGCAGCAAATAAAAGGTGCCTTAGCTGTTAGAGGGGTAGGGTGTATCAATGCAGCCCTACTTGGGAAGTCCATCGAAAGTTGAGGCCAAGTAACTCCATGGACTTAAATTATATCATATGTATTTTTTATTAATCTTTCTCTGCAATAATTTTCTAAAAATATTGTTTTAATTGGAGACCAATACCTATTTATAAAAAGTCCATTTTCTTTTTCCAGCCTTATTATATATTTTTTTCTGAATATTAAATGACAACCCTAATTGCACCTCGTTATACAATAATTTACTCCAGCTATACATACATAAAGGTGTTAGTAACAATTATCTGAAATGATGTTAACTTATATTATATAACAAAAGACGCTGTCTGAAAATGAAAACAATCCGGGATCCCGATCGCAACACTACCCACCGGGTCAGATTTTGTGTGACGTGTTACTGCTAGTGTCTGGGGTTATCAGTAAGCTCCTAAGGAGTTGCTGTATTAGCAGCAAAGAAGGCGTTGCGCGAGCAACACTTTTGTATTCCTTTGCTACGGTAACCACGTGGGTCGTATACTTATGACGTTGTTTAAATCTGATTATGAATATTCAGCCATATCCGAAACTGTAGTGAAGTACGATTTGCTAAAGACTACTAGGGGTAATCACAGAGGATAGTAAGAAATGCATCACATGCCTCATTAAGTCAACCAGCTATTGCCATTGCGCGTAGCTCAGTGCACCATCAACATAATAAACATCATTACTGTATAGCACGGAAGTCCATAAGAGTAAATATATATTTGTAATGCACGCGGGTATTAAGCGTATGGTGGCATTGGTGGCTGATGGACGGACCGAACGTTAAGTTTAGGTAGCGGACCTAACTATGTGGCAAAGACACTGATTTTAACATGGAGCGACTGCCGTCAAATCTCCATAACTCAGTAAGAAAATCGCCTTTGTTAGTTTACGCCACATGTCTTTCGAAATATAATTTCTAGAACGCTCGGAATTCCTCTCGATTATTTCCTTCACCGCCAAGAAAGTGATAATTACAAATATGTTAATAAATCCAAAAACACGAATTTAGTAGTACACACTACGATTCCAATCGGTAACAGTCACCAGTCAGAACCTGTTATATACGTTTTCCCATACATTTCGCGGTCACATACGACCACCCGGGTTTCGAAGGGTTAATAGGCTACTTTATCCAGTAGAGTATCACTACTGTTAGATGGTAGGTTAGTAGGGCGTAAAAAACCGGCCAAGTGCACGTCGGGCCACGCACAGCGTATCTGCTTCAGCAAAACGAAGCAGATACGGAATCCTACATTTACGAAAAAATTTAATTGAGTCTATGAACCGCGCCATCTAGTGTAAAATATCGGAACTAAACTTATGTATGAAATTCAAATGAACTATAAAAAACTATGAAATTGCCTATGTATCGCAGGGAGGAAATTCCACTACTTGGCCGTTCAAAATAGAAACTTGGAAGCAAAATGCTTTGTACAGATAAGTACAATGTCATATTCTATATATGACATTTGTACGTTTTTATAAAAGAAAATACATTTTATAAGTGCATTATTACCCGTTAACCTGTAAAGCCTGCTTAACCGTGATAGATTTTTTTATATTTCCAAATACAACATGGCATGGGGGGGTCACACTTGAATCAAACAATAATTTACAATTTTAATATAGGTAAATATTTTGCAAACGGCATCACTATATCGTAAAATTATCTTAACGCTTTTAAAAAACTTATCTAACGACTCCCCACACCATGGGGTAGACGCGAATAAAAAATCATCCCCACTTTTCGTGTAGGGGAGGTACCACCAAAATTTTTTTTTTTCCAAAGTTTTATTCTACCACTTTGTCAACAGCTCCTACGAATTGGTGTGTTAACAGCGAGGGTTACAACGCGCGAGCGATCCTCCTTGTTCTGGAGGCGTAATGCGCTATGGTAAATGCTTAACATCAGGTGAGCCATATACTAATTTGTGCCCCAACGTTGTCTAGAAATATACGCAACTAATTAAACATGACTCACTTTAATCGCATCTGCTCTAGACCTAGTGTCCTGTAGACAGTCGTGACCCTGACAATTGCCTAGGTATCATTTCAAACATAAACTATGTATAAAGACGATAAGACGTATCTACGTAACAGTTATGCAATCGACGCAAACAACGATTGTCGACTGCACTTGCATCTAGGGTTGCCAACTCTACCTACTTGTTTAAAATACTATTATTATCGTAATTTATTTAGCTCAGTAAATTTACCTACTTCCTCTTTCAGTAATTCCTATCCCTAACACATATTCCTATATCAAACCCTTCAATGTGCATGCAATCCATCTCCGGAACTCTCTCCAAATGAATGTGAAAATTCCTGAAAGCCGCATGTTATAGTGTATTGGATAACGTGTTGTTATCCTTTATCAAATATGTATATTATTATACATATATCTATTTTCACCATGACATGGCTCGATCCTGACACATCTCATTCGCTTCTTTAACATTCATTCATGTAGGTTTATACATATGTATATATATATATATATTATTGTTATTAATTACATGCATAAATTTAATAATAATTATTATTACAGCCAAAGTATATCTAAGTAACGTCCTTTCATTTTACGAGCTCGGCGGCTCAGTCGTGAATGACGCGACTTTGACACCGACGCTCGTGGGTTCGATTCCCACACATGGCAAACATTTGTGTGCATGAACATGTCTTGGTTTGTCTTGGTCTGGGTATTTTCTATGTATAATAAGTATGTATTTACAAAAAGAATGTATTTACGTATGTTTATCAGTTATCTAGTACCCATAACACAAGCTTCGCTTACTTTGGGGCTAGGTGGCGCTGTGTAATTTGTCCGACAATATTTATTTATATTTATTTTGCGCAACGCTCGCATTTTCGACAACGTTTATTCTACTTTCACGCTCTCTTTGCCTTACTCAGCACTCGTTTCCGAAAGTTCCAAACGTGTGGACCAGCACTGCATTGTGTATAGCGAGTTGTACCTTCGAAGATGCGAAAGCGTATCCAGGATAAACAATGTCATGTCATCCATGAGTTCCAACACTTTATCATCAACCGTAATCATTTGTTCTGGTTTAAATACTATTATCTTTGTTTCTACGCATTCAATAGTAAGCCCTACTCCATACAATCGTCTTTCAGAATTGTGACCAGTGTTTGTAATTCAGCTAGAGTTTCTGCTAATACCACTGCATCGCCTACATAAAGCATATAGTTCACTACTAGGCCATGCACGCGCAATTCTGCAGACAACTATGGAGATCCAATGAACAGCCCCTAGCAGACAGCATGCAACCCAGTTTGACAACAATTTTGACATCGAACCAGGGTGACATGCCACCATTTATCTGCACACATGCTAAGAAAGTCTCGCAGATGGACTGTACAACACGGAGAAGCTATAAATACTATTTTGATAACCATATCCTAAAACCTAGGATCCTATGATGAAAAACGAACAAATATTAACATAATACAACATACAACTATTTGGAAAAAAAATTAGCGACCCTAATGGCACCTCGTTATTCAATTCAATTAATTTAGTCTATTATCTTTAATCACCCATCTCGTGTTCATGTTGCCATAATAAAATAAACCCCGCATGGGATTATTTTGTTATGGCAACATGAACACGAGATGCGTACTCTCAAAGTCAAATTTTTATTCAAAAATACCTTTCCTATAAAAATATCTTTGATACAAACCTGGTACCATTAAGGAAATAACTTATGGAGGCCCAATTTTGCATACATCTATACAGATAAATAAAATTGGAGTGTCTGTTTGTAATATTAAAATAACCACTTTTTACTAAATGCATATGGACGTATACACGGTACATATATCAAAATGGCTTTTTTTAACATTTTTTGTCTGTCTGTTTGTTCTGTAACGTAACTGTAAAACTAACTAAACGTAATACTGTAACGTCTGGACTGATTTTGACGGGACTTTCACTGGCAGATAGCTAATGTAATAAGGAGTAACTTAGGCTACTTTTATTTGAGAAATTTTATTTATTTTTATTAATACAAATCCTACTATTATTATAAATGCGAAAGTTTGTATGTATGGATGTTTGTTGCTCTTTCACGCTTAAACGGCTGAACGGATTTGAATGAAATTTGGTACGTAGATAGATTATGATCTGGATTAACACATAGGCTACGTTATTTAACTCCACGCGGGCGGAGCCGCGGGCAGCAGCTAGTAAATAATAAAAAAATAACTATTTCGCGCGGACGAAGTACATAATGCATATCTATTATTATCGAAATAGAAGTCGCGGGCACAGCTAGTAGTAAATTAAATCAGCGCTACAGGTCGGAGAGTAAAATAGATCGCGCAGCTCTATGGGATAGTTATGGTCGTGCCGCTTCACAAGTGACAATCATATCCGCCAATTGATTTATGATTGATATAGAATTGATATAGATTATATGAATATTACTTATAGAAATATATATTTTTGTCAATAATGTAATCATGCCAGCAATTAAAACGAATTGTTTATATGTAGGTATGATTATTTTATTATTTAAAACGTTTAACATCATAGTTATAAACCGTATTTTACAGCGAACTTAAAAATACTTTAAAACTTTTCTTTAATTGCGAGGCGAACCGGCAGTGTTATACTAAATTTAATTTTATCACGACAATATAAGGGAAAAGAACGCCTGCCATAACTATCACATTTAATCGCTATTTCAGCAGGTCGTGGTATACCGCTACTCACTGGATGGACCCCCGCAATGGCAGAACATGTCGACGGAGGGCAACACCGGTATAACTGAGTCAGGAGCGTTGCGCTTTCTTCATAGTTGCAGCATTATTACTATGCAGTATTCCAGTAGGTCGCACGCTTGTTTGCCACCATAGTAGTTTAAAAAACCTAAATATTTCTCCAGAACATTTTATTTGTGTGCCAAATTTCAGTTCAGCCGTTTTTTTAAGAGACGTAGGCTGCATCAAAGCAGCTCGCCTGTGGACGTATCTCCACCTCAAAGAAAACAGCAACCAAATAACAACTCCATGGGCGGTTGTTGTGTTCTTACAAATAAGTGCGATCATAGAGGTAGGAAGCTACTAAAGAGGTGCTGTGTTAGCAGCAGAGTTAGAATTGGGCGAATGATACCTTAATGTATTGCGTTGACAGACCGCGGCTTCCACTTTACATCAGGTGATCCGCATGCAAGTACGCCTCCCGACTTTGTATAAAAAAATACGTTAATTTGAATCACAGCCTCTCGCCCTTTTTTACGTTTATAATAGTGGAATAGCAATGCCGTAAACTTCTCTCATTATGATACACTAGGTACGCTGACATGTTTAGTATTACTCACTACGCAATAACAAGCTTGAAAAATTTAAAACTGCAACTTACACGTTTATAAAAATGTCTTACCTCAAAATCGATGGAACAAGGAAAACTATTCACGTGAACATGTGCAAAAAAAAAACAATACGAGAACTAATAAAATTTAAAGTGGTATATACGATATCCGAGCGGATTCTCAACTTTATTGACGTGACCTTATTGGACGCGATACGAAGGCAGACTGAAACCGCTGGCTGCCTGCGCTGTGGCACTTTATCAATATACGGAAATTTCTCTACATAAAACTATGTACCATTAAGTCGTAGGCATATGATATAAACAGGAATTTGATATAACATCTAGGTAATTTGAACAAATCACTGATCCTGTTACTTAAGCGAGCAATTATTGTGTACATTTAATTTATTTCGTGTATCTCGGAAATGCATCGAACGATTTGGATGAAATCTTATATTTAGATAAGGTTTTGCTACTTATATTTATTGTACATAGGTCCCATTTTTGCAAGATATTACACAAAAAAAATAAAAAAGATGATGTGGATGTAGTGATTGATAACACGATATGCAGATTTTGGAAGACGTGATTAAATCCATGAAAAAAACCTTGTAGAATTCTCTGTCGTTTTTCGGGTGGTATTTAAACTGCAGGATTGGGTCTGGGTACTCTTTCCAAGTAATTTTTCAGCACAGTCCTGAAGTTGGAACATCTAGAATTAAGATTTTGAAATGGTACTAAACCCAAGACTGGGCTGTACGGGCTAGATCCCTTTGCCTTTCCCCTCGGATATAAAAGGATCCAAAAAATTAAATCAAAGATTGTTTTGCCAGCCTGATGTAAAAGATTTAACCTATTAACGCTAGCAATGCACGCAGTATCACTCGTGCGTATTGTTATTTTTTTTATACAACGTCGAGAGGCATACAAGCATACGGTCCACCTGATGTAAAGCAGTTACCGTGGCCTATTAACGCTTGTAACATATATCAGTCGCGCGATGCCTCCTCTGCTGCTTACACAGCAACTCCTAGGAGCTTACTGGTGACCTCACTCACACCTAGGAACAGAGCAACCCTCAAGGGAGTTGTTATTTGGCTGCGGTTTTCTGTAAGGTGGAGGTACTTCCACAGACGGATTGCTTTGATTCGCCTACCTCTCTTAAAACATCCAGACCAAGACAAACAGACATGTTCATACACACAAATGTTTGCCTTGTGTGGGAATCAAACTATCGAGCGTTGGTGTCAAAGTTGCGTCTTTCACGTCTGAGTCGCCGAGCTTGTCGTTAGCCTCACTGCTAATACTCGCGTGCTAAGATCGAGACAAGATGTCTATATTCACGCCAGATCCGAGATTTGACGAGCTCCGTGGCTTAATCGTTAATGACGCGACTTTGACACCATTCTGGAGAAGTACCTCCACCTCACAGAAAACCGCAGCCAAGTAACAACTCCCTGGAGAGTTGTTGTGTTCCTGCGTGTGAGTAAGGTCACCAGTAAGCTCCCAAGGAGTTGCTGTGTAAACAGCAGAGGTGTCGTGCGATTGATAATTAATACATCGCAAGCGTTAATAGGCTACGGTACTCGCTTTACATCAGTTGGGACGTATTTTTTTTTTATATTAGTTCAACATAGTGGCCCCTCTTTGCCTGATGGTAAGCGAAAGAGGAGCCCAAATCGCAACTGCAACTGACAACATACTACATACCGTATCCTGTCAGTTGACGCTGCCATGCTGACCCGCAAAATGCTTCTTCACGCTTCGTTTGAAGGATCCCATATTGTAGGAAGGAGGGAACACATGTGCAGGCAAGGCGTTCCACTTTTTAATGGTACGACAAAGATAGGAGTTGCCGAACTTTTTGGTACGCGAAGAGATATTCTCAACAGTGGAACGATGACATCGCAAGCCCGCACGTGTGGTTCTATGACGGAAGGGTGAGGGTGGGATAAGGGAAAACAGTTCTTCAGAGCACTCGCCATGGTAAAGGTGGTAAAATACGCTTAGAGAGCCTATGTCCCTACGGAGTTGAAGAGGTTCTAGGTGTTTGGTGACCTCTTCGTCGTCAATTATGCGGATAGCCCGTCGCTGCAACCTATCGAGAGCGTCAAGAAGATACTGTGCGGAGCCGTCCCAGAGATGCGAGCAATACTCCACGCAGGCCCGAACTTGTGTCTTATAAAGCAGACAAAGTTGGTCCGGCGTGAAGAACCGGCGCACCCTGTTCAGGACTCCGAGCTTTCTTGAGGCTGTTGAGATGAGGCTCGCGATGTAATAACGCTGGTTAAGGTCGCAATGCATACCCATACTCAGCATATTCAGGCTATCTCGCATACTGAGGGAAGCACCCTGAAGACTGGGAGTGGGAAGGAAGGGGGACATTTTTGTTGTAAACGCGCAAACCTGAGTTTTCTCAGCATTAAACTCAACCAGGTTATTGGAACCCCATTTACTAATGAGATCCAAAACCCGATTCAGTTCAACGACAAGACTCTCACGCCTCTCACCGATTTCTGTCCGACCAGCACCAGGCCGACCAAATATCGCCCATGGACCGTACTGTCATCTGCATAGCAATGAATATTACCAAGTGGCAGCATGTCATTGATATGCAGAAGAAAGAGGGTGGGCGATAGAACGGAGCCCCGTGGGACACCGGCATTCACTGACATGCACCGCGAAGCGCATCCATCTGCAAGGACGCGGATCTACGCTCATGCAGGAAGCCAGCAATCCAATTACAAAGCTGGAGGGTCAGACCGTATGCCGGAAGTTTGGAGAGAAGTGCTTTGTACCAGACCCGATCAAACGCCTTGGCGATATCTAGGCTGACTGCCATGCTTGTATACCTCCCGACGTAGTATAAAAAAAAAACTGCCCTTGCGGGGTAGGTCTGTAGAGAGGTCTGAGCGCCGCAAAGACGCAGTCGTCATGCACCTGTTCCTAGGGCTTCTCTTCTGATAAAACACGACCAATTTGATCACATTAGGTTAGTCTTAGGTTTCCTCGGCTCTTACATCCTTCGACTTTCGCTTTGTATGTATATCTGTTTCGTCATTCTTTCATCCCGCATTCTTTCTACACGAGACGAGACGAGTTATAATATATAGCCATGCAGATAGTGACAGACGGAAGGACAGACAGCGGAACCGCAGTAATAGGGTTCCGTTGGTACCCTTTATTAACCGCATACCGAGTTTGTGAAAGACAATCCTTGATGCAGTCAGAATTCTTGAAGGTTTCAAGAAACTGTGCTAGTTAGAAACGAGAGGTAAAGCGTATAGACGTTACACGAGTGGAAGAGAATTTTCACCTCACAGGAGCCCATAACCACCTGAACGGTTACTTGATTGTGGGCTCCTGTACCAATAACCGATAGGGTTGTTGTGTTCCTGCGAGTGAGTATAGTTACCATACCAATAAGTCCCTGAGGGGATGCTGTGTTTGTGGGACAGAAGGGCTGGCTATACGTGAGCGATAGTTCTTATATTGTAAGGCTACGGTAGTCACTTTCCATCAGGTTCATTATCATCTAGTATCTCTCTCGATGTTGTATATAAATAGTTTTTTCGTGTTTTTTTTTATGCAACTAGATTGTTGCCAATACAAAAACAAGCATGCGGCCCGCATTAGAGGAGGGTCATTGTGTTGGGTTACAATAAGCAAATGATTCTAATTATATTGCAGGAGTTAATACCATTTTAATTCTTCGCACTTGCAATACTTTTTTATTATACAACTAGATTGGCAAACAAGCATGCGGCTCGCATCATACGGTAAGCGGTCACTGCAGCCTATTGACGCTCGCAACACCGTGGGTACGTTACTCGCGCGCTGCCAATCTTGTAACCTAAGGCTGTTTCGTCACAGTACCCAGTAATTTCTCTGCCATATATACCATATAAATAGCTCTTTGGCGGTAGAAATAGGTGAGACAGAGGTACCCACGCAGGCGACTTTTATACAAAGTCTCCCTCTGGTATCAATGTAGTATAGGATCGGCGCCATAAGCGTTCATTTTTTTACATTTTTGGTACGAAATCCTAAAAAAAGTCACATCTATGAGAAATTAATAACAATGAAATTTTAGTGCGACGGGGATCGGCGTTATTAATGTTTGTTTTTTTTTTATTTTCTCTGAAAATACACATATATACATAAACTTAAAAAGTAAAACCTTATCTAAATATATAACCTCATTTAATAAATAAAAATTTGATCTAAATCGTTAGAGCCGTTTCCAAGGTGTAAGATATATATTGTTATATGTACAAGAATTGCTCCTTTAAAGTAATAGAAAAAAATGTATACAGAGAGAGTGCTGTTAGTGGGCTTCGAACCGGTAACTACAACGAGAAGTGCCAAGTGTCGGCGAGGGCCCCTCGGGGAAAATATTGTTTCAATATATTTGTCTTCGAAGATAGAAATTTTAAGTTCGTGTTTTTATACTTATCTGATATTATATGAGAAAAACTACATATATATTTTTTTATAAATTTCGGGAGGCATACAAGCATATGGCTCACCTGATGTAAAGAGGCAAGCGTAGTCTATGAACGCTTGTAATACATTAAGTATTGCTCACGCGTTGCCGCCTCAGCAGCAGCTAACACAGCAAATCCCTAAGAGCTTACTGGCAACTTTACTCGCTCGGAGGAACACAACAACCCTCCAGCCAGTTGTAATTTGTGAGGGGAGGTACTTCCCCAGACCGGCTGCTTTGATGCGCTCTACTTCTCTTAAAAACAACCAAACCAAAACAAACAGACAAAATGTCCACATGAAACTTGACACTCCGACCTTTATATTGTTTGTATGACATTAGTTGGATTTCATGAAACACAAATAATTTGTTTGCATATGTGTATCATCGAATACTGTGTTCGTAAAGAATATTCATGGCGATACATATATATTTATATATATATATATATATTTTATGAAACTATAACACTAAAAGGTCTAGTTTTCCTTCTGGGTGGAGGTCTAACGGCAGTCGCTCCATGTCAAAATCTTGTATCTTATCGTATCTTCGCCAAAACCTTAGGCTTACGTAGCGAACCCGCTGATTCTAATAGATTAGGAAACGATATATAGCTTAGAAGAAGAATTCTTTGTACATGGTACGTCGAAGACAAAGTAGGAAGGAGTTCAGAAACGGCGAGAAGAGGAAACTGATACAATGAATTTTGGAAGAAAACTGACAGGGCAGACTTAGGGAACAAATATCTTCTTTAAAACAGAATAACTCTTTTTTTGTTATATTAGTTCGGCATAGTGGCTCCTCTTTGCCTGATGATAAGCGAAAGAGGAGCCCAAATCGCAACTGCAACTGACAAAAGACTGCGCTGACCCGCAAGATGCTTCTTCACGCTTCGTTTGCTCTTTTCATTTTATGAAGCGTGTTATATTATAAGTTTGAAATCGAGATGACGATGAGTGGACTATGGGCTGACTGGGAGAGAAATTGGTGTTTAAATGATGATCCAATCGGCCGACTGGTCGTCCTTGCTACAAATACCATGCTGTGCCGCCTTTCAATATCTAAAATAGATTTATGTTACATTTGTATGCCGGTGACGGCTAAATAATAAACCTTTCAGAATCAGACCCGTATCGATCGATTTGCAACCCTCCAGCTCTGACGCAACATGTCTATGGATGTCAGCGGCTTCGGTAGGGGTCGGGGCGAGGTGCCCTTCCCCTCGAGATCCACTGTTTTGTGTCATCATAATGTTATCTAACACTCAATTATCTTTCCAAATACCTATATATACATATACATTCTCTCCACTATATGTATATAGATCTCCTCGGAGATCGGGGTCTCAATTGTTCTTTTTTTATACAACGTCGGGAGGCATACAAGCATACAGCCCACCCGATGAAAAGCGGTTACCCTAGCTAATGAACGCTTGCAATACATTTAGTATTACTCGCGCGATTACTCCTCTGTTGCTTACACGCAGGAAACCAAGAACCCTCTAGGGAGTGGTTATATGGCTTTAGTTTTCTGTGAGGTGCTTTGATGCGCCCTACCTCTCTTAAAACCCCAGTCTACTACAAACAGACATGCACACAAATGTTTGTCCTGTGTGGGAATCGAACCCACAAGCGTAGGCGTCTTGGGAAAAGTAGCGTATAGTATAACCATTGCGCACAGAACTCGTCGATTTTTTACGCAAGGAACATATTGTCGGGATAAGGAGTAGCATATACGATAATTTAGGTATGGTAGACACATTTATGGATATATATGTGTGTATGTACTGTCGCATGTCGTTCCTTTAGTTTCTACTAGCTGTGCCCGCGACTTCGTCCGCGCGGAGTAGTTATTTTTTTATTATTTATTTATATTAATAAATATAAATAAATTTTCTAAAATAAAAGTAGCCTAAGTTACTCCTTATTACATTAGCTATCTGCCAGTGAAAGTCCCGTCAAAATCAGTAAAAAAAAATATTTTGGTATATGTACCGTGTATACATCCATATGCATTTAATAAAAACCGGTTATTTTAATATTACACGCAGACACTCCAATTTTATTTATCTGTATAGATTTTGCGTGTTTGGTGCAGTATATAAAAATTAGAAATGCCCATATAAAGTAGGTATTACATTTTGATGATTCATTAAGCACCTCGATGCCGCATTTGCTGCTTCAGGTAAAGAATAACCAGAACAGTCTCATCAGAACATTGGCACGCTCATTGCTAACTCTGCACCTCTTCATTAATTTCTGGTGACCTTACTCACTTACGAAATGTCAACAACCCTCCGGGTGATGGTTGTTTGGTTACGGTCTCTCGTAAAGGTACGGGTACTTTCTCAGTCGGCTATAACTTTTTATTAAATATATGGCGAGCCCCTTACACCCCGATATGTATACAGTAATTTATCAAAGCAATGCAAAACAAAACGCTATTCAGGAACTCAGCCCTGTGTAAAGCCCGACAGCTGCAAGAGCCCATATTTTAATTTGTTTCTGCACATTCTAGAGAAATCGTACAGTTCTCGCCTTCGAGAAACCTTATCGGTTATTTGTACGGTTAGCAATCAAAGTTCGCTACCTACCATACCATTGTGTATTCATACTAGCTATTGCCCGCGATCTCGTACACATTCAACTCATATTACGCAGTTCACCATTTTAATGAAAAGATTTATTAATGTATAGGTAGTTACCTAAATAGCTTTTCTGGGCTGGAACGTAGGTCAACAGAAACACCAGGTAGCTTTCCAAGTGAAAACTACAACGCTCTTTCTGTTCTTCCAAGATTCGTCATTATCGTTCGTAACTTTATTCACGGTGCTTAATTGCCACCCAATAAAAAAAAGATAAATAATTATTGTCGGAAAAATTACACAGCGCCATCTAGCCCCAAAGTAGGCGACGCTTGTGTTATGGGTACTAGACAACTGATAAGCATACGTAAATACATTTTTTTTTGTAAATACATACTTATTATACATAGAAAATACTCAGAACAAGACAAACAGACATGTTCATGCACACAAATGTTGTGTGGGAATGGAAACCACGAGCGTTGGTGTCACTGGACTACAAAACTCGAAATAAAAATTCTTTATTTGCCATTGGACATCCTTGTTGATACATATTCATCGATTCTATAATAAACCTTATAAACAGAGGATATTTTTGATGTTCCTTGTGAAGACATTGTCGGGACAGAACTGTTTCAGGCTATTTATTACAGAATCGAATACAATTTACAAAAAAGATCTACCTGTCCTAACAAGCCGATGTACCTACCGGCATGACCAACATATTTCTGTTTGTACGATTTTTACAGAAGTTTGAAAATTACTTCATATTGGAGCGTATAGTACGTTTAATTAAATATACTGAAAAGTAACAATCAGCGAGGATATTTACTTCGTTGAAAGTACCATTGATACTTTCAACAAAGTAGATATAAAATTGATGTATACATTTTTTCTTTGAGCATATCCAGCGAGGACAGTAGCCTCAACAACGTTTCGATTTAGTACCTTTGTCTACAGACTGACTGGTGCGACGGTTTCAAGTTTTTTAATTATAGAAGTAAAGAACGAGATTATGCGAATGGATATATGTATATATAAATTTTATTCAACAAATTTTATGCTATCGTTTGTAGCAAATGTATTACTAACTGATCTAGACACCTCAGTCAGACAGTTAGTAGTTCTTGCACAGCATCTCCAGACATGTCAGCCTCCAGTCGAACCGCTCCCGGGTAATTTGAACCGCGAGAACGCGGGCGGATGATGGATATTAGTCTGACTGATTGAGTTAAATAATACCGGACGAACGCTTCGAGCGAACACAATGTGTGTGATAGCGCACATTATACGAAGACAAATCAGGACAAATAACACATAAAGTAGAATCGATTTTAGGCTGCATACAGGCGGATGAATCCGAGGTTTAACCACATCTGGATACAGTCTCATACGAATAGGTCCCTGTGGCCATTTCAGACGTCGGGTCTACGCACATACCGTACAGTACCTACGTCCCCGTGACGTCCCTGGCTACACACAGGACAGACGACCTACCGAGCCAAATTTAGGGTGCATTAAAGACGGATGAATCCAATGATTAATCACGTCTAAATGCACCCCGGAAAAGGAAGACTGCTGCTGGGACGTTACCCAGAGCGCTCCCAACAGCATTGTCTCTCTTCCTCCTCTCTGGATGAATTGAAGGATTAATGAAAATGCGGGGTGCATTTCGCGGTGATTAATCCTTCAATTCATCCGCTTCAATGCACCCCACACTGGCACGGTAGGTTGTCTGCCCAGTGCGTCGCCTGGGACGTCACGTGGAGACGTAGGTGCTGTACGTATTTGGCGGTGCGTGTCCACGGACGTCCCTTATGGCAGCGGGAACTAATTCGTAGGAGACTGCATCCAAACGTGATTAATCCTCGGATTCATCCGCCTGTATGCAGCCTAAAGTCGATCTACTGTTGAAACTCTCCTACGTTGTGCTCGTCTAATCTGTACTCTCACACATTGCCTTCGTGTGAAGATATATACGGCATCATTCCAGCTCAGATAGTAAGATTACTTATCCATCATTTCCACGCCCGCCTTATCGCGGTACAAATTACCCAGGAGTGATTCGCTCCCGGAGACTGCCCGGGTAATGAGCTCTAGCTCACGGGTTGCTTTGATGCGCCCTCTTAAATACCCAGACCAAGTCAAACAGATATTCATGCACGCATAATTATCATATGTCCTGTGTGAAAATTGAACCCACTAGTTGGTATGAAAGTAACGTAACAGCGCGTTTCACGTTTGCACCACCCAGCTCGTCATTACGTCAGCGGAGCCGGTGGGCGTGGACGTGCGGCATTATATAAACACGGCGCCAGCGAAGGAGATGTGTACCCGTAGATCGCCAGTGGATCTCTTAGCAACAGCATGGGTTTTCTCCAGGCAAATCAACAGTTGCGGCATTAGGAAATATTCAGCACAGTTCAGCTGATATTCTTGAACATTGCGGAGTATTTTGACAATGTCTGGTTGCCGATCATGTGGCTTAAAGTGAAGAGAGGAGGAATGCTCTCCTAACATCTACAGGCTGTAGGTGGACTAGATTACCGGGCGCCGTTGGACTTGATTTTCGGGGACCGGGCGACGTGGATGGTTTCTACCCTGAGGCCTGAGGATACTCTACCAGAAAACCTACTACTAAAACGTACTAATCAGGGGCGCCGGCTTGGGTGCTCATGCTCTTTTGATGACTAGGTACATCATCATGATTTCAGGCGAAAGACGTACACTGCTGGACATAGGCGTCCCCCAAAGACTGCTCTGCCCAAAACAAAAAAACGGCTCTACATTAAAAGTATCTGGTGGGAACTGAGATCACATTAGGACGCGTCGCACACATTCTAGTAAGCAAGCGCTTACTAGAATGACAACATAATGAGAACTGAACAACAGATAATGAGATATAGGATTATTTTAGTTATATAATGATGTCTAGCGTCATGGGTGCTCCGAACCCACTATTTCCCTCCCGTGGGTGCTGGAGCCCCCGAGCACCCACGGAGTCGGCGCCCCTGGTACTAATACAGAAATAATATGAAAGAATGACGAAGGAGATATACAATACGAAAGTGGAAGAATGTAGAAGACGAGGAAAACCAATACTAACTTACCATGACCAAATTGGTCGTCTGTTATCGGAAGGTGATGTCAGGAGACCTAGGAACCGACGAGCGTGCACGAAAATAGCTATGAATGTTAAAGAAGCGAGTGAGGTGTGTAAGGACCACGTCTTATGGCGCTCGGTTCTATCTGCCCCCCGCAAGAGACCTGGTGTGAGGATATACATACTAATACCTGACACCTCAACACCCAGATCAAGACAAACAGGGATGTCGTTTTATACCAGTGGGTTACTGCCATTTCCTGTAAACAACATGAAGATGCTGCCTTATAACAAAACAAAAAAAAAATTGCGATGTTGAGTTGCATTACATTACCATTCTGCTCAATGTGCGCATATTATGCACTCCTTATGCAGTGGTGTTGCAGACTATACCATAACGTTACGAGGGCAGCGCATAATGTTTACAAACAAATGACGGTGCGCACGAGCACAGAAATGGCGGCTTGTAGGTAAAACTATTCGTCACCAGGGCGGCGCCACTTTCAATGGACATGTTGACAACTGTCTAAATGTATAAGTAGTTAATAGATTCAGGCGTTACTTTGCGAGAGTCAAATTTACAGGCAAGTTGATCTAAACTACATAGGTAGTGGGTGCGTGCCGGCCGGCAGTAGTTCGCATGAACTAATCGGGAGCGGAAGCACACAAAGTAGTTTAGATCAAATTGCCTGTAAACGTATAAGATTGATATTGCTTTTATTGTTATACTAGCGACCCGCTCCGGCTTCGCACGGGTAGTAAAGTATATTACATGTACATACACTAAGGATTAATATTTGACGAGCTCGGTGGCTCAGTCGTGAATGACGCGAATTTGACACCAACGCTCGTGGGTTCGATTCCTACACAAGGCAAACATTTGTGTGCATGAACATATCCGTTTGACTTGGTCTGGATGTTTTAAGAGTGGTAGGGCACATCAAAGAAGCCCGTCTGGGGAAGTACCTCCACCTCACAGAAAACCAGAGCCAAATAACAACTCCCTAGACGGTTGTTGTATTCCTGCGTACGAGTGAGGTCACCAGTGAACTCCCAAGGAGTTGCTGTGTAAGCAGCAGAGGCGGCATCGCGCGAGTGATACTTAATATATCGTAAGCGTTACTTGTCTACGGTACCCGCTTTACATCAGGTGGGTCGTATGCTTGTATGCTACCTGACGTAGTATACAAAAAAAAATATAGTATATCCGTATAATATCCGATAAAAGCTCACAGGCGGCTTGACCTTTTCCGACATTTTCAACAATCATCGTCATAATATTTCAACCGATTTACACAACCCCCTAACAAATTATACACCTAAACCTTCCTCAAGAATTACTCTGTCTATTTGGGAAAACCCTTGAACTAATCAACCACTGGACGCGAAACCCAATCGCAAATCTATAAAACCACGTTCAACCGATTGTCGCGGGGGGCGAGGGACGCACACTCGACTAAGATTTATTAGAATATTCACACTGTAGTGTTTATTTTGTACGTACATCATGGATTGACTCTGTGTGAGTTGTTGTTGCGCTATTTACGCGTAAAGCACTATCTCTGTTACTCTTACTACTACTGACTCAGCTATCAATACACACAAATAAAGATTTTTACGTCAACCGCTAGTGGTTCCAAAATTTAACTAATTATCGATTAATGAATGAATGAATTTTCATTCATTCATTCATTGATCGATAATTAGTTAAATTTAGGAGAACACAAAACATCCGAAGGATTTTCAAACAGTATGGATTCAATCATCATCATCGTCTGCCCGTACCGGCCCACTGCTGAACTCGGACCTATTTATATAAGCCAGTGAAGGTTACTTGATCCATTCTCGGGTTAATTTTTTTTATTTTTTTATTGGTATATTATATAAAGATGCTTGCTCTTTTTTCTTTCTGATTTTCTTATTCTGATGTCGACTCCAGTTAACACACAGTGATGTAAATGTAAGTGCTTACCGTAACATATGAAAGCTTGCAACAAAAATAGTATTAGTCACACTTTACTACCTCTACTGCCGACGGACTCCCTCACTCGCTCGCAGAAACACAACAATCCTCCAAAGAATTTTTAATTGGCTGCAGACTTCTATGAAGCTAGGATACTTCCACAGTGGAGTTATCGCTGTGACCTACCTACCTCTTTTTCGCCAGAATCTGTTTGTTAATAGACAGGGTGCACCACGTGCAGGTGTGATTAGTTTTATCTCTTAAGGTGATATTGAGCAACTTGCACCTACTGATTAAAGCAATCTTGGTGTTGTAGGCCAAGTGGAACTGTAGCGGGAGCATGAATGAAATAATATAAACTCTGTATCTCTAAACAATTTTCTACACTCCCGCTATCACTAAACGGTGGCCTACACAGTGCCAATAAGGTTGGATTACATTTGATATAAATCAATAAGTCTGCACTCAAAATTACATTTAATAAAACAGTAAGGTAAAGAAGGACTGGCGCCACTCGTCATGTAAACAATATACTTCGCAAAAATTATTATTTTAAAATTGTTAAATGTCGTTAAATAACCAAAAAACCAATGGAATATAATAATAAATGTGTAAATATCTAGTGCTAGTGTTTGTGACGCTGTTGAATAACAATTAAATTAAGACTTAATTAAGTGAATAATAAAAAAATCACAACATTAATAATGTACTGTAAGTGATGTATAAACTACAATAAACTATAATATAATCTAATAAACATTAACTAAATAACACAAATAGTAAAAGTGAATGTGTTAATATACAATAATAAATCAAAAGTGATTAAAAAGTAATACCTATTTAAACTACAGGCGGTAGTTACGAGTACATTTCTTTAGTAATCGTAACGAACATTACACATTAAGATTTGTGTGATTAACAAATACCTAAATTAGCTAATGATTGTTATTTAGAAACTGGCGGAGTGGTTAAGGGTTTACTTTTTTGAGACATTTATGTCGAACCGAGTCTAGGTTCAAATCCCAGCCACTTTCAACTTTTTAGAAGTGTTTATTTTATGGAAATAATTTAAATATGAATTACCTATTGGACACTATTAATAACATTACTCTGCGGAGACCGAGAGCAGCATCGCTAACAGAAACATCGTTCAATGAATATAATAAGACAACGGAATCTACACTAGATGGCTCCACTAGTAGTTTGCCTAATATATCCGACTGTGGTAATGATGACTAAGTGCAAGAACTTAAAAATCAACTAGAGAGTCTTTGTATTGAACTGGCTGCTGCCCATAACGAAATAAATAATCTGTCGACAGGAAATACCCAATTAAAAATAAACATAGAAGAAATCAGCTCTAAAAGAACAAAACACCAAATAAAAGAAGTAACTCAAACTCACGCAAAGAGATAGGAACACAGCGACATAGACATGTTTCACCAATACCTATTAATCAACAATTGACTTTGAATAACAACAACAATAATAATCTATTCATCAAACAGCAAGATAATTTGATCCAAAAAAAAATAATAATTTGCATGATAAGTAGCAATAAAATTAACAATATTTCATCTATAGCCGAAAACACATTACAAGATTATGAATTGTGTCATTATATAAAAACAAACTGCGGAATTATAAGTCTAATTCAAGATATTCATATTAAATTAGAAAACTACACACGAAAGGACTTTTGTATTATTTTTATTGGAAAAGACTTCAAGAGGACACGAAATTATTTTAATTTGTTAATTACCATGAGACAAACTTTGCACCAATTAACCCACATAAATATCATAATTTGCCCGCCTACATTCAAATGTAACAATTTCTCAAACATGTACAACTGGAGAGTCGAAACATTTAATAATTTGTTATACCTTGACATCCATACATGAATATTCTTTTTTGATCGACTCAAATCAAGACTTATCTTATGATTATGACATGTTCTACAAGCATTATGGAACAGTAAATAATACAGGCTTGAAACAAATATTTCACAATATAAGCGATTTAATATGGAATATTGATACCAACTGTGTGAAACCTGCAATGATCAGGAGGGAGTGCAAGATAACTTGAATTTTTTCGACAATAAGAGTGACAACATCATCTATGTTATCCATCAAAATATGGCAGGATTATTGAACAAATCGGACCTACTATCGGTACACTTAGATGAATTATGAAACAAGGAGATTGACATAGTCGTAATTTGTATAACAGAGCACTTTATGATCGCTGGACATGAAAAAATATTGAATATAAGAAATTATAGACTAGCCGCATGTTATTCAAGAAAGGGACAAAAACGGGTAGGGTCCTGTATTTTAATAAGAAACCATCATCAGTATAAAGAATTACAAACAATCACTAATAACTCTGTGGGAGGAGGAAATCCTACTAATATTATAAATGCGAAAGTTTGTATGTATGGATGTTTGTTTCTCTTTCACGCTTAAACGGCTGAACGGATTTTTTTGTTGCTAAGCTTGTCTAAATTAAAAATTAAGCGAGGGAATGATTTTGTAAGTTGCTCATACCTGGCAACTCTTGCCGGGAGATCTCACAGTATACTTGCCGCTGTTATTTTGAAATAGTGCGCCGTATAAGGAAATTGTTTCTTGCGTTATTCTGTACGTTCACAAATACATTTTACGCACAAAATAGGTACAATCACATTATTCAATTTGTATTTTAAATAAACAATATCTTTTTTTATATGTTACTTAGATCGATTATTTCGCACACCTTATACTGAATAAAGTTCCGCACGACAAAGCGGAGCAAAATGACAATTTGTTTTTACATCGATATTCCAATATCTTTTTGATTAGCATAGTAATAAACGTATTCATTCATATCAATATCGTTCATCAACAAAGTCAAGCCCTAGTTAGAAACAAATTTGATGACCGAACGGTAGAATGAACGGTAACCCGACTTATTACAATAGATAATTTTCTTGGTTACATTTCATTCAACAATGAGTATATTTTAAAATGTCCGTATTATTTTGTGCTGTCATTTAACATTTAATTGATTTTACAAAAAATAGCAATATTAATAGGATAAAATTGTACTTACGAGTGAAAGGAAACATCAACTGTTCGCCCACTATAGTTTTTGCAAAGCAATACAGCGCATTTCACCATTTTTTTGCAATGTTTTTCCGTCGAGCTCTCAAAGTTAACTGACTTGATAATATCGTTCACCCTGAATTAAATTCAGGGTCCGTGACAGAGGGGTAAAAGGCGAGAACGACTGAGTGTCATGTCCAGTGGTTGATTAGTTCAAGGGAAAACCGCATGGATAATCCACGCGAACAGACAGACGCGGCGTGTGACTTTGTTTTGTAATATGTAGTGATGGTTTTATAGTACTTACGCTACAAATTTTGCGGAACGCTCGCATTTCGACCGCTATCTATAACTTCACGCCAAATCCCTTACGGGGTAGGCAGAAGAGAACCGAGCGCCACGCGACTCGATCCTTACATACCTCACTCGCTTCTTTCACATTCATTGCTCTTTTCATGCACGCTCGCCGGTTTCTAGGGCTCCTGACATCACCTTCTGATAGAACACGACCAATCTGATCATGATAGGTAAGTCTTGGCCTTCCTCGGCTCCTACATCCTTCCACTTTTGCATTGTATATCTGCTTCGTCATTCTTTCATCCTGCATTCTTTCTACATGTCCGAACCAACGGAGCATGCCTCTTCTTATTTTAACACCGACGCTCTCTTTCAGACCAACTCTGCTTCTAACCTCATCATTGCGGATACGGTCTGCAAGCGTTACACCACAGATTTTGCGCAACGCTCGCATTTCAACCGCGTTTATCCTACTTTCATGCTCTCTCTGCCATACCCAGCTCTCGCTTCCATAAGTAAGCGTTGGGACCAGCACTGCATTGTGTATAGCCAGCTGCGCCTTCTGGCTCAGGTTTTTACTGCCAAGAAGTTTTCCCAACGCTCCATTCACACTATTCCCAGCACTCACTCGCCTTTCCACATCTGCGGTGTACCTTCCATCCCTGCTGAAAGCGCATCCAAGATATACAAACTCATTCACTTGTTCCAACACTTCATCATCTACCGTAATTCTTACATTGGTTCTGGTTTCTTCTCTTTCGAATACCATAATCTTTGTTTTCTTCGCATTCAATAGTAAGCCTTCCTTCATACATTCGTCTTTCATCATTGTGACTAGTGTTTGCAGCTCAGATGGTGTTTCTGCTAACAGGACAGCATCATCTGCATACAGCAGACAGTTCACCACTAGGTCACCCATGCGTAATCCTACATTCGTCGATCTTATTCTCTGTAGACAACTATCGAGATACAGAATAAACAGCCTAGCAGACAACATGCAACCCTGTTTGACACCAA
Organism: Pyralis farinalis; assembly: GCA_947507595.1. Classification (NCBI taxonomy): domain Eukaryota; kingdom Metazoa; phylum Arthropoda; class Insecta; order Lepidoptera; family Pyralidae; genus Pyralis; species Pyralis farinalis. Next base: position 31,532,006 of record OX382269.1, on the reverse strand, counting down.
TTTTGACATCAAACCAGGGTGACATGTTGCCATCTATTCGCACACATGCTGAGCAATCCTTGTAGGTGGACTGCACAGCACGCAGCAGTGAGCCGTCAATCCCATATCTCGGCAATATGCACCACAGTTCCTTTCGCACAACCCTATCAAATGCCTTCTCAAGATCCACAAAACCGCAGAAAACCTTCTGGTCTGTGGCCAGATGCTTCTCTACGATATTGCGGAGCGAGAAAACTTGATCCGTACATCCCCTTCCATTTCGGAATCCTCCTTGTGCCTCCCACAGCATTTCGTCAGATTTCACCCTCATTCTCCTTTCAATTATCTTTCCATATACTTTTGCTGCTAAGCTGATCAAACTGATGGCCCTATAGTTGGCGCAGTCCATGCGTGATCCCTTGCCTTTATACAAGGGTACGATGACTGCGCGTCCCCAGTCCATTGGGACCCTTCCAGTTCTCCAGCAAAGGTTGCATAAGTACCAGAAGGCGTCCCGGACGTAAGTGCCACCTAGTTTGATCATCTCAGCTGTAATCATATCAATTCCCGCAGACTTTCCATTTTTCAACCTTCGTATCGCATATATAATAATAAAGAGCATTTCGACCGCGTTTATCCTAATTTGATGCTCATTAATAATTATTTTATTGGATATTGACTGTCACTGATAGCACGGCACTGGCCAGATGTTTTGTTTTTAATGAATACCTTGATAATGCCGTAAAGGCGAAACCGATCACTGAAAATGAGTAGGTAATAAATAACATTGTGCAGTGGAATCAGTACAAGTGTGTTCAAAATATTCTCTCCAAGTCTTCTGTACAAGTCTGTCAAGATGTCTTAAAAAATCCACCAAGCACCAACAATCAACAGTATCAACATAATTCAAGCATACGGCCCGCTTGATGGAAAGCGGTTACAGTAGCCTATAAACGCTTGCAACGTTAAGTATCTACCTCTGCTAGCAGCAGAGGTAGTATCACTCGCGCGATACTACCTCTGCTGCTAACACAGCAACTCCTTAGGAGCTTACTGGTGACCGCCCTCACACGCAGGAACACAATAACTCGGCGTTGTTACTTGGCTGCGGTTTTCTGTGAGGTGGGAGTACTTACCCAGTCGGTCTACTGTTATGAGCCCTAAATCTTTTAAAACACTCGAACCGTGAACAGATAAACAGACACGTTCAAGCACATAAACGCTTTCATGAACGTGCGTGGGAATACAACCCACGATCGTTGTTGTTAAAGTAGTATTGCTAACTACGCCACTGGGCTCATTTAATTATTTCATAATCATCATCATTACTAGCAACCTGCCGCGGTTTCAGACGGGTGATCCGACCGCTTCACAGGAAAACTGAGCTAATCTGAAGAGTCCCTGAAATCTGGGCTATACTGAAAATTTCATCAAAATCGATTCAGCCGTTTTCGAGTCCATAGAGGACAAACATAATATATGTTACTCTTAAAGCCCGATCTACGGTTAATCGTTATCGTAAAAGTTAGTGTCACTGATAAATTGTTTTTATTTTTGTTTGTTAAATACTAAAAAATAAGAAAAACAATGATTCATTTAGATTAATATTATGTTTTTTAAGAAAATCATTTAATTTGTGTTATTTTATAAGAAGAATTTTAAAATAATGTTTTTTCAGAAGACAATTTAATTTGTCTTTTTTTTTTAAATTAACAATTAAAAATACTAACCAAATAAAAACATTTATATAGGTAAGGATTTGACTGAATGGTAATATGATTAATAATTAATAAAAAAAAATACTTTTTTGATTACCGATAGTTAATTGAAATAAATAAAGAAAATGTACTTATTGTTTTCTTCCCAAAACCAACATTTACCAACCGCCTCTGGTAAAATCTAGCATGTACCAGTTCTAATGGTATAAGTCCGAGAAATTGTTCCCTTTTATATTAATACTTCCATTTACCATCTCTTGTTGGTAAATCATAAAATTTACTGGTAAAACCTAAGATTTACCGTAGTTCGGGCTTTTAAAGTAATACGTATACAATGATTTTTACTTCATATTGAACAAAATAATATTAACATGCTAGTGAATACACAAACAACTGTTCAACTTTTAAATGTATTAAAATCGTTTTATTTACAAAATGCATGCATGGAATGGAGCTTAAAGACATAGCGGCCACGTCCCCCACATGTCTAGGTATCTTTTGTAACCCTGGACATATGAATACATCAATCATAGGTACAACCATGAAGAAATCGCCTAAACAGAAACTCAAGTCACCGCTACGGGTCGGGTGGTAAAGTAGAACGCGTAGCTCTTATTGGCTAGTTCGCGGATAAACATCGCGGCATCCACTAATTGGTTAAAATATTCTCCCATTTGTTCGAACAGATCAGATATTTAGGCGCAAAAACACTACGTTTATGTGAGCGCAGGGTTGTTTATTAGTTTTAGGGTACGACATATCATGGCGGTCATTTAGTATTATATATATACATTTGTAATACAGATTCAAAAAAATAATTCTTGTACAGATTGGCCACAAACGAGCTAACTAAACAAAAAAATTAAGACCTTATCGCTTAAAAACAGAATTTATAAAAGTTAAAGCTTAATTAAATATGGATAACTTGACTATGAATACTAGATTTTAATCTAAACAATATTTTAAATGAACGACACTTTGATTAACAGAAGAATACACGATACTTTTGGACCTCAGGCGAAGCTATGGTGAATGGCAGAATTTTAACGAAGAAGTCATAACATAATGAGCCGCAGTAGAAAATCTCAGTCAAGTAACAGCTCCATGGTTTGTGGTATTCCTGCGAGTTGGTGAGGTTACCAAAAAGCATAAACAGCAGGTGTGGCAACTACATGTCTGCGGTAATCATTATATTGCCCGTATCCATGGGCAACGGGAATCTAAAATTTAACATCTAACAGTTTATTCAATCTCATCACGCACATTCGTGAACTTTCATTTGTAGACATGACAAAGATCTTTCTAGATGCTTATTTCCATAGCCTTGATTATACGTCAATCAATTGAGTCATGGCACAGTTGGCGAAAACATTCATTCATTCAGTATATAATAGCCGTAAAAAATGTATGCTAAACGCAGTGGTAACGAATTTTAACAAAATGTAATCGTCCACTGCTGGAAATGAGGGGCCTTGTGCCGTTTTCATACTGGAGTATTAGAAGCTAAAGATTTTTACGAAAAAAAGATCGGACGAACTAATATCTGGCTGGTGATCACTCAAGTGACTCTCGAATGTCTCTCTCGCAAATATAATCATTACTTTGAAACTTCAGTCATCAGATCAGATCAGTTTGATCAGATTGAAAGTATATGGAATGATAATTGAAAGGAGGAATGAGAATGAAATCTTATCGAAATGCTGTGAGAAGCACAGAGTAGATTCAGAAATAGAAGAGGTGGAGGAGAGAGGATGTATGGATCAAGTTTTTTCACACCGTAACATCGTGGTGAGACACGTGACTAAAAGCTTTTCTGTGGTTTTACAACGACGGTACGAAGGGAACTATGGGCTGAGACATGGGATTGACGGTGCACTGCTCCGTGCTGTGCAGTCACCGTACAAGGATTGCTCAGCATATTTGCGGATAGATGGCACCTTGTCACCCAGGTTTGGTGTCAAGCAGTGTTGCATGATGTCTGTTCATGATGTATCTCGGTTGTTGTTGCAAAAAGTAAGGTCTACGAATGTAGGATTGTGCATGAGTATGTGTGTGACCCAGTGAAGTGTCTGCTTTAGGCAGACGATGCCGTTTTATTAGCAGAAACATCAGCTGAACTGCAAAAACTGGTCATGATAATGAAAGGAGAAGGGCTTACCACTAAACGCAAAGAAAACATTGATGGTATTTGAAAGAGAAGAAACCAAAAGAATTGTTGAAACACGCGGGTATGATTGTATATCTTGGATCTTTCAGCAGGGATGGAACATACACCGCTGATGTGGAAAGACGAATTAGTGTTGGAAATAGTACGAATAGAAGGTTGAGAAAAATCTTAGCATTAAAAGCTTGAGCCAGAAGGCACAGCTCGCTATACACAACGCAGTGCTGGCCACAACATTAAATTATGGAAGCGATCGTTAGGTATGGTAGAGAAAGCGTGAAAGTAGAATAAACGCGGTCGAAATGCAAACGTTGCGCAAAATCTGTTGCGTACCTCTTGTATACCGCGTTCGCAATGATGATGTAAAATCGTCGGTTTGAAAGAGAGTATCGGTGTTAAAACGATAAGCGGCATGTTCCGATGGTTCGGACATGTGGAAAGAATGCAGGAAGAAATAATTACAAAACAGATACATAATGTGAAAGTAGGAGTTGAGGAAGGCCAGACCTTTCATTGCCATGAAATTGATCGTGTTTTATCAGAGGGTGATCAGAAGTATTAGAAACCGGCGAAGGTACATGAGACTTATGAATGTTAAAGAATCGGTTCTCTCTACCTAACCCGCAAGGGATTTGAAGTTATAGGTAGATAGATTAAAAGTTGCACGAAACCGGCATTTGTACGACACGTAACAAATTAGATTTAGGGGTTAGAGGGTGGTATAGAGGTTGATTGCTTAAACAAAAGATTGTTCTCGAGTTCGTGTTGGGAATTGGGAAACAGACTTTTGGCTGGTGGTATGATCATTGCGTAAATCTTGCTATATATCTTTTATGTTGTAATCTTATTCTTAGTGTTATGCCGTTAGGATTGCTGGGGTCCGCTGCCTAAGCCTATGGATTTGGCGAAGACACTCATTTTTACATGAAGCGACTGCCGTCGGATCTCTCCAACCTGGAAAACCAGGTCTTTCTTAGGATAGGTCACACGTCTTTCGAAATATAATTTCTAGGACGTGCGGGTTTCCTTCACCGCCGATCAAGGGATAAATATGTACATAAATCTGAAAACACGAATTTAGTGATACACGCACCCGCCAGGATTTGAACCCAAGACCAGTTGGCCAATAGGCCGGTTCCTTAAACACGGGGCTCTCGCTACTCAATTTTTTTATAGTAATAAAAGTGAATATTATATATTATTAATATATGAGCCGGGGAAGGCCAAGACTTACCTACCATGACCAAATTGGTCGTGTTCTATCAGAAGGTGATGTCAGGAGCCCTAGAAACCGGCGAGCGTGCATGAGAAGAGCAATGAATGTTAAAGAAGCGAGTGAGATATGTAAGGATCGAGTCACGCAGTGGCGCTCGGTTCTCTCTGCCTACCCCGCAAGGGATTTGGCGTGAAGTTATAGATAGATAGATAGAAAAGTGAATATTGATCCGTCCGTAATCTTAATACAAGATAAACAGCAAGTCTCGCAATACCCACAAGCCCTGGGGGTTGAGTGTTGCTTATCCAGCCCAGGATTGCTTACCGCACAAGACAAACAATTTACAAAATTTGGTTAGTTTGGTATATAGCGTTATGTAATCGTTATGGAATTTGAAGAAAAAATGCTTGGCGTAATTTCGTTAGTATATTGCTTATTTAATATTCATATTTTATTTGAAAGATTGACATAATGCTTATCTGTACTAATATATGAGGAGGAAGAATTTATTTGTTTACTAGCTGCTGCCCGCGGCTCCGCCCGCGTGGAGTCAAATAACGTAGCCTATGTGTTAATCCAGATCATAATCTATCTACGTGCCAAATTTCATTCAAATCCGTTCAGCCGTGAAAGCCGTTTGTTGCTCAAACATCCATACATACAAACTTCGCATTTATATTATTAGTAGGATTTGGACACTCTAATCATTGTAACTACTCGGCGGATTTGAAAAAATCTTTTTGCATTTGATATCTCAATTCTTGGTGCGCAAAGCATTCGAAACGTCAGGTTCAACAAAATAAATAAAACACGCGATACTTCCGTTGAAAATTGTTTAATTCAGTGTGTAGACGTCTCAACACGTTTTTCTTACAAATATATGGTCCATCATCCACGGAGATGTAAAGTGGTAGTCTACGGTATAAACGCTTGCGAAACGCTTGGATTTCATCAGGAAACAATATTCAGGTCGGCTTAATTAATATCTATAAATAATTACAGAGAGCTCCGAACATAACATTACTCCCAAGAACAAGGTTGAAAACGTTCAACAATAATCGATATGTGCCCCAATCTCGCACAACTATTCCATAACCTCAACGAGTAAAGTTGAGAACTCCCATCTCCCTAGAGGACGCATGGCGTACGTCGCGCAAATCGATAAATTGAGCTGGTTCTGTCATTTACCATAATGGGCCGTAGACAGGCCTCGAGTATTTGCGGCTGCAATTATCACTTGCGGGGGGGGGGGGGGGGGGGGGGATAATCGTTCAAAAGGAAGAACGCTAGGAAGAATTAGAATTTACATGATGATAGTTATCAAGTGCCTATTTGGCACATATAATTATTACTTGCTCGGCGGTGAAGGCAAACTTCGCGAGACCGCAAGTCCAAGTAATTAGGTATATCTCGAAAGACTTACATTAGTCCTGCTGGTTGGACGGTGTACTCGTATAGTTTTACCGCTAAGTTGAAAAACAAGCACACGCCCTGCCTGATGGTGACCACTTGCAACACGCCAGTCTTACATTTCCGACCGAATATGCTTTACAAAGAACAAGTTATTCTTTTTAGTAAAGCTGAACAGGACAACGCCGCCCTCAGTTACGCAACCGCCGTACCTGTGTGCACCCTCTCACGAAATCCGACTACTATATTAACCTTGCAAGAATGAACTCCCGCGATCCGACGAGCCACTCATCCGACGGTACACGTTAAGGCGACACCTCGATCGTGAAGCTTTAAAATGGCTCCGCCCAATCACCCCGCGCCCCTCAATTGACACTCGACGCTCGATTTGTAAAATTTGAAATTAGCGCCTAATAGGTAACCTGGGGTCAACGTATGGTCAATGCAAACGAACAGAAAAGCTACAGAGTCGCGTCACACTTAAATAAAATTTATAATATCAATATTTAATAAAAATTATTGATTTAATTATTATTTAGCTTTATACATACTGAACCAAACATATTTATTTAAGCTAGACGGAAAACAATAGTAATAATAGTAATAAAAAACTACAGAAACGTATTCACTTTTAAAAGTTTATTGAAAGAGAAATCAATGACATCGTTTTATGTTTATATCTCTATAAGTTAACATGTCTTGGTATCTATGTTGTTCTTACTTAGGTCTCGTCCAGTGGCGCCCTCATTGAATAAAAAAACATATTATAGCATAGAAGATAAACATTATGAAATCTTATGTTGCATTTATTACGAAGATAGTAAAGTATTTTTACGTCATTAAACCAACACTCAAAATATTCCACTATCGTTGTTATAAGCAAAAGTGCTAAAAGAGGCCGTTTTTTGGCAATTATGCCTATAACAACGAAAGCAAAACATTTCAATTGTTGGTTTAATGACGTAAAAGTACGTTATTGTATTTGTAACACACGCAACACATGACTTTATAATGTTTATCTTCCACGCTAAGATACGATATTTTATTCCTTGAGGCGCCACTGGACGGCATGTATCCCCCTTAAGAAGAATGAAACACTAGCTACATAATACAACATTGTTTATCGAGAGGCTAAAGCGGGCCATTTGTTGATTCGGACACATATGTTTAGTTAGCAGATACACCATCTAAACTGCAAACACTGGTCACAGCGATGAAAGACGACTGTATGGAGAAAGGCTTACTACTGAATGCGAAGAAAACAAAGATAATGGTATTTGAAAGAGAAGAATCCAGAACTAATGTAAGGATTACGATTGATGATGAAGTGTTGGAACAAGTGGATGAGTTTGTATATCTTGGATGCGCTTTCAGCAGGGATGGAAGGTACACCGCAGATGTGGAAAGACGAGTGAGTGCTGGGAATAGTGTGAATGGAGCGTTGGGAAAACTTCTTGGCAGTAAAATCCTGAGCCAGAAGGCACAACTCGCTATACACAATGCAGTGTTGGTCCCAACGCTAACTTATGGAAGCGAGAGTTGGGTATGGCAGAAAGAGCATGAAAGTAGAATAAACGCGGTTGAAATGCGAGCGCTGCGCAAAATTTGTGGCGTAAGGCTTGTAGACCGTATTCGTAATGATGATGTTAGAAATAGAGTTGGTCTGAAAGAGAGCGTCGGTGTTAAAATAAGAAGAGGCATGCTCCGATGGTTCGGGCATGTAGAAAGAATGCAAGATGAAAGAATGACGAAGCAGATATACAATGCAAAAGTGGAAGGATGTAGGAGCCGGGGAAGGCCAAGACTTACCTACCATGACCAAATTGGTCATGTTCTATCAGAAGGTGATGTCAGGAGCCCTAGAAACCGGCGTGCGTGCATGAGAAGAGCAATGAATGTTAAAGAAGCGAGTGAGATATGTAAGGATCGAGTCACGTGGCGCTCGGCTCTCTCTGCCTACCCCGCAAGGGATTTGGCTTGAAGTTATAGATGTTCGAGTGTCATAATGGCTGATAGCGCCGAGTAAACACAGGATTTTTTTATTTCGAATAAATAAGAGAAATAAAATTATCAGATTGAATTAGATTGAAATTGAAATAGAAAATTGGAATTTTTTTGCAACTCCCTCCTGGTGAAGATTCACAAGTTATTTTACACAGTTAGGTATAGCTCTGGTAGGGATCCTAGCTTTTTCCCTAAATATAATACACTCTCGAATGACTAGGTATGCGCTTTCACTAACAGTCAATTTAACTTCGCGAATTTTATAAAAAAGTACAGGAAGAACTTGACGGTTAGACGGTAATTTTGCGCCTATTATTTGATAATTTACGTCTCCAACTAAGAAAATACTTGATTTATTGCTTCTCAATTCCACTACCATCTTATAAAAGTTAAAACATTACGTATTAATCACGAGAATAACTGACATTCAAAATTAATAGACGGTTAGGTAATTATGACGAAGTTAACGATGCTCTCTCTAAAGTTATTCATTGGTTTAGTGTTAATAATCTGCTTTTAAATGATAAAAAGACTAAAGTAATTAAGTTCTCAACACCTAATGTAAGGCAGGTGGCTACCAATGTACATGTTAATGGAACTAATTTAGCCTCTGTGGAGACAACTGTGTTCTTGGGTATAACAATTGACTCCAGACTACAAAGGGGCCCACAAATTGAAAAATTATCAGGAAAACTAAGTTCTGCAGCTTATGCAGTGAAAACTATTAGACGGCTCACTGATATTGATACGGCTAGAATAGTTTATTTCAGCTACTTTCATAGTATTATGTCATATGGAATTCTTCTTTGGGGTAACTCCGCGGATATTAACACCATCTTTTTATTGCAAAAGAGAGCCATAAGAGCTATCTACAAACTTGGTCCCCGTGAGAGCCTTAGAGAAAAATTCAAAGAAATAAATATTTTAACAGTCGCATCGCAATATATCTATGAAAATCTTTTGTATGTCCATAAAAACATAGACTCATTTTGTAAAAAGAGTGATATTCATAGCATAAATACTAGATATAAGCATAATCTTGTGTTATATGCAAGCCGTCTCCACAAAACAAGTAATTATTTTATGGGGCAATGTATACGGTTCTATAACAAACTTCCCAGCAATATAAGAGATTTGTCAATAAACAAATTTAAAACTACTATTAAAGCCAAATTGTGTAGCAGGGCATATTATAAAGTATCTGACTATATTAATGATAAAAATGCCTGGGAGTGAGTCGATCCAATTATAATGTAATTAACAAAATATGTAAATTTGTTTGGATACCAAAAGAGGGATGCCTGAGTTTTTTGGCAGTATTTTTATCAGTGCTCACCTAGTCATAAACTGCACGGTAGGGAAAAAAAATGTGACGATTCCAAACAAATGTAGCCATTTTTACGGAATAAAAAGATTTTGACTTTGAATTTGAACAAATGAATACCGCGAGTACGTGCGGCACTGCCGCGCAACTTGTATGAACATGTTTCGATGTAATTCGGCACGGATTATCGTAATCCAAATAAGTTAAAAATTAATTTCCGAGTGTTTTAAAAGCAAATGAACAAAACTAAGACATATGCGTTAGAAAATAAAAACTTTGAAAAATAAGGGACACCCTAATATACATATATACAAATAGATTTTATAATCTATTCATATTTAAAAAAAACATGTGACAAATTATTTTCTTGCTGTTTCATAACTTTAACTTCAGTATAATGACATTTATTGTATTTTACTTATGTATACTCTGTGTTTTGTATTGTTGTACGTTTCCTTGTTATTTATTAAACTCTCAAGAAGAAAGAACCAGGACCATCTCTGATGTTGCAAAATAAATCTAATCCGTACAATAGTTCAATGCTAACCACAATGTATAGAATAGATGATTTTTTTGTGTTTTCAGTGTTGGTTCATAGTAAATATTATTTGTTTTCACGAGTACCATGGGTATAAGTATACTATCTATCTATATCTTCACGCTAAATCCCTCGTGAGCGCCACATGACTCGGTACTTACACACCTCGCTCGCTTCTTTAACATGAAACATACCGAGTTTTTTTAAAAACTATCAAAATATACTATTTTACTAGTAATTATTTTAATACAAAAAAAAAAAAAACCTCCACTGGTTTTCTATCTTCTGATTGGATAAATTTCCAACGTAAACTAACCTTCACCTACGTACAATGTCTAAGTCGGAGTTCGGTGAGCTTATAATGGTTACTATGAGTTTGTCGTCCCGTATGACACTTACGTTAAAGTAGCATATAAATCGAGTAGTGATTCTTTTAGTGGAATATGTTTATTTAGTAAGTTTCTCCTAAAAAACAAAACAGCAAAAATATTCTATTTTATAAGTTTTTATTTTAATACAAAGAAATAAAGAGTCTCCACTGGTTGCTATGTGCTGAGAACGCGAACCTTATTGGTATAAATTTCCAACGTAACCTGACCTCCACCGACGTACAACTTCTAAGTCGGAGTTCAGTCAGATTATAATGGACATAATAGGAGTTTGACGTCCTATATAGGTACGCGGTCAGCCTGTGGATAATGTATACCAATTATCAAATGTTACTGTTTATTCCTGCAAAAAATAACTCTTATTTAATTAATGCAGTTTTATATAGAGTTATTAAGTAAGCAAAATTAAAAAAAAGTTTGAAGAGGAATTAAATAGCTTGGGCCAACCATACCTAGGAACTGTTCTAAAAACTAGAAATATGTCTACACAATGTTATTATAATATGTTTAATGAATATAATAATTAAAAAAAAAAAATACCTTGTCTTGTTCGCCTCCCCCATTCTACGAACATTTTCTTTGTATTTTTATTCTATATATTTTCTTTTTAGTGTTCCCCATTATTACAAAAGTATAATAAATATATATAAACCTATAATATTATTTACTACTTATATCTAATAATAATACACTTACGCTAAATACTATAATATTGAATATTTATTAATTATAAAAACTTCGGTGTCGCGATGTAAATGGAGCGAGCTCGAGCAGACAGTCGACATAGGTCTTACCTCGAAGCGGGCTGCAGCCGGACTGGCTGGATGTAGTTAGTCAACGCGTTTATAATCCTCATTACCGCACAATAAGGTCGAAAACACGTAGCACCCAAGACGAATGTGATCGCTTAGAAATTGTCAGAAACTTAAAATATTTTTAAAAAATTTCATGTTTCACTTATCAAAATATGCAGCAAGCATATTATAAACATAGATATTACTAATAGATTTAAGTAATTTTGAAGCGTATAAATAGAACAACTTCGTTGTAATTTCAAAAACAATGAATTTCAGGAGGTGTTTTCGAAAGTAATTATTATCGAATCAATTTTACACAATCGCGTATTTGAGCAAGCAAATTCAAGATAAAGAAATGAAGTTATTTATATTAAAATCTTAGATCCGTCAGTTTAGTCATTAGCCTATACTATTCGATGAAAGTTGGTCTAATTTTTCGATGTGTCGCCTTAATTGTGTACTTATAAACTAGTAAATAACAGCAAGCTGTGTAGGCAGAGCTGATATTTTTTAAATTTTAAAAGTATTTAAATATTTTATTTTTAATTTTTAAATTTTTTTAAAATATATGGAACCCTGTACGACATCTAGCGACGAGTGCTGTTACTTTTTCTGTTGATGGGAGTGCAGTGCAGACTCTGCACTGCAGAGTGGCCGGCCATACGTTTTCCCATATGTTTTTTTTTCTAATTGGAACGATTTTGGACCGTTCTTCCTCACCAACGAACATTTAAATTTCAAATTAAAGGATACAAAACTACAATATGTTAGCTATTAGTGTGTGGATTTTGGAGTTTCTCACTATTACCGTCTAAACGCTAGCTGGATGACATCAGTCTACCCCAAACAACAATTTTGAGGGTAATGTGGCTCCGCTGGCTATCGCAGCTCTGCCAATTAGTGTGTGATTTATTTCGCGCCATCGTCAACCCTCAATTGCAGGCGACTACCTCCGAATCTCGGTACGAAAATAACCGACTGTTGTGACATTGTCCGCCGAAATATAGCTACACGTGTGGAAACTAGTTGCTAGTTGTCCTATTGCTATAAACGTGCAATTCTTGTATAAATTTATAAATTTATTCTGTGTATTTCGAAAACAATGTAACAAATTTTGCGATTAACTTAAACTTAAGAACTATTTTCCCTTATACCATCCTCACCCTTCCGTCAGCGACAACAGGAGAAATTGGAGAGCCCATAGCTACGCCATCGATTTGGGTGTAAAATTCGTCATTCCAAAGAAAATAGCCAAATGTTAGACAAAGTTCTAGAAGTTCTCCATATTCCTCAGGCATGTCATTTTAACGAAGCTTCCTTTTCACAATTTCTACGCAGTCTTGTACAGGTAGGCAGGTGAATAGTGACTGTACATCAAAACTGACCATAGTTTCATCACTGGTCAATTTTAGGTCTTTTATTTGGCTAATGAAATGGTAGGAATCCTTAACATATGCACTTGTATGTCCACGAAGTTGTGAGAATACCTTCGATAGATGTTGAGCCACTTTGTAGGTTGGTGTGTCAATCTGGCTAACTATGGGTCGTAAAGGAATGCTGTTTTTATGTATTTTAGGTAATGCATCTCATGCACGTTTATGTTTATGCATGCATGTTTATGTCTAGATTCAGTTTTTCAGAGTGTTGTTTAATTCAATGTGTAACAATCGCGAAAACCTAAGACAATACTACTCGTATATAAGACATTTTTCCACGTGTTAGTATCTGGAACTTCCACCATGCCCCACATCACGTAATAGCCCCCACGATTTATGACCTATATCGAACATTGTGCAATCGACTCAACTGTCCTAGACATACAAATATCGCTTTGCGATCAGCACTTCCTAATGCGAAAAGCATAAAGTCTATTATTTCTATATGAGATAACGTTGCAATTTTGTATGACCTGCATACAAGTTACAACTATACGCATTGGTTATGTCATGGCATGATAACGAATGAATTTACTACATTATATTATAGCAACGATACACAGATATATTTATCCCGAAGCAGTGATAGCCCAGTGGATAAAGAAGCGGCCTAGTGAACAACAGGTTCTCAGTTCGAATCCTGCCATGTACCACTAAATTCGTGTTTTCGGATTAATGTACATATGTTTAATTGTAAAGAAACCCGGCAGACAGATCTACAGACAATTTTAAACTACTTTGTGTGCTTCCGCTACCGATTAATTCATGCGAACTAGTGCTGGCCGACACCCGCCCACTACCGTTAGTAGATGCATACCGCCGCTGCCATGGCTGCTCCGTAATGCTGCTAAATGATATGAATGATTCGTAGCATGTTGTATTTATTTATTTATTATTATTAAGAAGAGTATACAACAAAAGGATAGACATGTTCTGTATAAACGTAATTATAGCCTATTTCAAATATAAAATAACGAAACGCAATGAAACCTGAAGACAGGATTTATGTCTGATTATGGTATTCGAACGACTGACATCTGTAGCGCCTGAGAATGCCTCGTAGAGAGGCGAAACACGTGTCGCAGAGGCGACCGGAGCAGCCAGGGCAGCGACGGTGACGGGTGCATGCGGTTCACATTTCAGATGGCGAACACTCGCAGAGACAACCGGAGCAGCCAGGGCACCAACGGTGGCGGGTGCATGCGGTTCACATTTCAGATGGCGAACACTCGCAGAGACGACCGGAGCAGCCAGGGCACCAACGGTGGCGGGTGCATGCGGTTCACATTTCAGATGGCGAACACTCGCAGAGACGACCGGAGCAGCCAGGGCACCAACGGCAGCGGGTACATGCGGTTCACATTTCAGATGGCGAACACTCGCAGAGACGACCGGAGCAGCCAGGGCACCAACGGTGGCGGGTACATGCGGTTCACATTTCAGATGGCGAACACTCGCAGAGACGACCGGAGCAGCCAGGGCACAACGGCAGCGGGTACATGCGGTTCACAATTCAGATGGCGAACACTCGCAGAGACGACCGGAGCAGCCAGGGCACAACGGCAGCGGGTACATGCGGTTCACAATTCAGATGGCGAACACTCGCAGAGACGACCGGAGCAGCCATGTCAGCGGCGGCAAGCATCTACTAACGTTAGTAATTGGTAGCGGAGGCACACAAAGTAGTTTAGATCAAATTGCCTGTAAATTTGACTTTCGCAAAATAGCGCCTGAATCTATTAACTAGCACTGATCTTAATTACTTTCACTCCCTGATTTACACATACTCAGCTGTTTTCAAGCATGGTCTCGTGGTCGCCGACTCAATAACTCCAGATATCACCTCTGATAAATACGACCAATTTGGTGGTAACGAGTTCTTTCCTCGTTATCCAACCAACAGACCATGCCCCTTATTTTTTTACACGAGCTCGGTGGTGCATTGGTTAGTAACGCTACATAGACACCGACGCTCGTGGGTTCGATTCCCACACAGGACAAACATTTGCGTGCATAAACATGTCCGTTTGTCTTGGTCTGGGTATTTTTGAGAGAGGTAGGGCGCATTTAAGCATCCTGTCTGGGGAAAACCTCATAGAAAACCGCAGCCAAATAACAACTCCCTAGGTGGTTGTTGTGTTCCTGCGTGTGAGTGAGGTTTACCAGTAAGCTGCTAAAGATAAGTAACCACTTTACACCAGGTGGGCCGTATGCTTGTATGCCTCCCGACGTGGTATAAAAAAACATAAGCCTACGGATTTGACGAAGATATGGATTTATTTTTTTGGGCTATCACTTTTTTTTCTAAATCACGCAGGAACACAACAACCCTCTAGGGAGTTGTTATTTGGCTACGGTTTTCTGTGAGGTGGAGGTACTTCCCCAGACGGGCTGCTTTGATGCGCCCTATCTCTCTTAAAACATCCAGATCAAGGCAAACAGACATGTTCATGCACACAAACCCACGAGCGTTGGTGTCAAAGTCGCGTCATTCACGACTGAGCCACCGAGCTCGTCAAATCTATAATATCACTGATAGCAATCTATCAATCATGATGAAAGTTAGAAGGTAGTAGCTTCTACCTTTCATCATGTAAATCCAAATTACTATTAAATGCATGTCTTTGTAGAGAGAAAAATATGAACGTTATTAGGCATTACATTTCGTTTTTGTTTTTTATTTTATTCGGTTTATGTTATTCGGTTTGTAAGGACCGAGTCACGTGGTGCTGTTTCACCCTGTCTACCCCACAAGGGATTTGGTGTGAAGTCATAAATAGGTATATTTTATTTAGATGTTTTCCTAATGAATTGATCTGCCTCAGAGTAAGTACTGGTACACCACAGTGATTAACGGTACACTCATAGAGTCATGCCGGTATCTATAGTCTATGCAGATAGTACCTATGTACGAAAAATAGCATATAGATGACAATAGCTCTACTATTATGTAATTAACTCCCTTCCTTGTTGTCAGCGAAGTGCATCAATTCAATGCCGCGCATCCACATATTTCCGTGTTTATACATATATATATGCATTAATATACAAAGTATGTTTGTTTATCTAGTATCTAGTTCCACAAACAGAGCTACATATCGGCACTTATTTAAGTCTGTATGAGGCGTATTTGTTGACGTGAGAATGTATACTGCTCCCTGAAATAGTATAGGACCAAAAAGGTAAAAATAAGAATAATAGAGCCACGTTGTACATTGATAGAGCAGTGATAGTCCAGTGGGTAAGGAGCTGGCCTATTGACCAACCGGTCCCCGGTTCAAATGCTGACGTGTAACACTAAATTCTTGTTTTCAGATTTATGTACATATTTGTATCTTGTGGTTACCCGCGTGTGCTGCTACGCTAAAAAAAAGAAATACATTTCGTTTCTTTGTTGAAAAAAAAGGAAATTTTTCGGCGTTCCAACTCTGGAGCAAACCTTCAATTTCACACTAACGTTTTTAATTTATTGACGAGTAACGCCATCCTTTGATGAGGTTGAAATTTTTTGTATGGGGAAAATCGACTTCATGAATGGACAAAATATGCCTTATGCATTGTTTTAGTGGTCTAAAACCATCGTCCCGTTATTGCCTTTCAAATGAAACCGGTTTGGGGCACATCGGTTGAATGGTTTCAAAGTTTTATCTAGGGTGGTAAAGGATAACATCGTGAGGAAATACGCACTTCCCAGAAATTATATTGTATTGTATTGTTTATTTCAAAGGACGTATGGCCTTATCTAAGAAAGGTCTGGTTTTCTCCATGGGTTGTGGAGGTCTGAGTCTCAGTCGCTGAGCAACGATCATCAATAACGGCTCTTTGCATCTGTTCGGAAAGAAGCTAGCAACTCATTTGTAATACAATTCAAGCGGCGTAAATTTTGGCGTACCACAGGGTAGTATCTTAGGGCCTACTCTCTTTTTGCTGTACGCCAATGACATAATGTCTATAGATATAAAGAATGCACAAACAATTTGTTACGCCGACGATACTGCGATACTTTTTCATGGGTCCAGCTGGGAGATAACTAAAGCGCTTGCTGAGTGTGGAATCTCTAAAGAGGCAAAATGGTTAAAAGATAATCTATTATCGCTTAATCAGTTGAAAACAAGATTTGTGTGTTTCCAAAAAACAGCAGCTTCAGATCCACGTTCTCTCACAGACATTAAGATTCACACATGCAGAAATTATTGGCAAATAAATCGAAGGACCTGTAACTGTACCGCCATGGCTAGAGCAAAGAGCGTCAAATATCTTGGCATCGTTCTGGATGAGAGACTCACTTTTAAAGAGCATATTAACACAACATCTGAAAGAGCTCGCAAACTTATTTATCCACTAAAACAACTAAGAAGCGTGGCATCATTACCCCTTCTCAAGCAAGTGTATATTGCACTATGCCAGTCAGTTCTTTCATACTGTATAGCTATCTGGGGTGGCTCATGCATTACCAAAATGTTAAAAATTGAACGAGCACAACGATCCATATTGAAAGTGATGTTAAGGAAACCTTATCGTTTCCCCACGGATTTGCTTTACCGAGAATGTGAATTGTTAAGTATAAGAAAACTATATATACTCAAAGTAACAATGTTCATGAAAGGGTTCTCAAGTCTCCAGATTACAAAAATATGTTAAACAAAAGAGTATTCAAAATTCCCGTACAAAAAATTAATACAGCATTTTGTAGAAGATTCTCGTCTTTCCTGCACCCATTGCTTTATAATCGCATAAATAAAGCATGTAACATTAAAGAATGTAAACTATATGAAGCGAAAAAATTGGTTTTAAAATGGCTCCATACGCTATCATACTCAGCAACAGAAGAACTACTTAAAGTAACAGAATGACATTAGAGTTAGAACAAAAGAACACTTAAATAAACATACAAATGAACTCTCAAATAAACATAAACATACTCGTAAAAGCACCACACATATACACTCAAATCGACTTAGTGGCGTCTAGCCCGTACTCATATGTACCCACAAGACACACCACATCTCACATAAAATACTGTTTATTATTTTTTTATTTATTTTTATATTTTCTTTTCATTTTTCCTTTTAAATGTAATTATTTAAGTTTGATATAGGTACAATTGTTGTCTAAGCGCTAATCCAACCTAGAAAAATGGACTTTGTATGATTTCCACAATACAGACCAAGAGCCTAGTGTGGAAGTTATTGTAAATGCTATTCAGGAATCTTAGTCTACCAAGTGTAAAATAGCAATACTGTATAAAACCTTATATAACACGTATATAGCACTCTGCAACCTGATTTATGTAATAGATTAGTTACTTGGTTAAATAAAGATTATTATATATTATATTATTATAATACGTTGACGCTTAGCCAGATGAGAAGGCGCAGCGTGTTCGCATATGTTGAGCGTTCTCATATGACTAAGCCCCAGATCATTCAAAACCGCTTAGCCTGCAGTGCAACCGGTGTTCTCCAATATTTCAGGGTTGCAGATTTCCATCTCGATTTTAAACTACCCTCCACCATCAGTGTCATGAAAGAATCTTGCAGGCGCTACTTCAAACCTGCCAGCACTGATTAGTAATGTTTCTCATTCTCATTTGTTTTATTGCATGTCACATGTGAAGTACAGGTTTAAATTCTTAAACTAAAGTAGGCACTTACAGCATATGACACCCTATAAGGGTGTAGCAAAAAATATACATTTATTGTTGTTATAAATACAAACATAGTTTTAAGTATATGGAGACATTCGATACATATATGAATTATCAGACAGTTTTAATTAATTTTATCCTCAAAAAATTCCGATAGACTGTAATAGCTTTTTTTAATAAGAAATTCCTTTAATCTACTTTCGAAAACCATATTATTTTCCAATTCTTTGATAGATGTGGGGATATGATTATATATTTTTATTGACATTGGATGTGGGGCTGATGAAAATAGTTTGAAGGTAGAGAAGGGGACCGCGAGTTTGTTTTGGTAACGATTATTACGTCTGATTAATTTGAGTGGGGAATATAAGTCAGGATGTTTTTTAATGAATTTACAGGTTTCGAAGATATATAAGCATGTGAGAGTCAGCACGTGAAGTTCTTTAAAATGAGGTTTACAAGATTCCGTTTGTCGTATATTAGTTAATATTCTAATACATTTTTTCTGAAGAATAAAAATTTCCTGAATGTTTGAACAATTTCCCCAAAGTATAATTCCATAGGCCATACGTGAGTGAGCGTACGCATAGTAAGCTGAGAGGGCAGTTTGTATATTAGTAGCACGTTTTAATTGCCTAAGAGCGTATATGAAAGAAGATAAGCGGTTTGATAATTTTTGAATATGGGATTTCCAGTTTATATGCGTATCTATGTCTATACCAAGCATGGTTGCCGATTCTACAGTTTCTAATTTATTTGATTTATATTGATAGTTAATATGTAAAGGTGATTTCTGATAGGGTTTAAATTGAATTAATTTGGTTTTATTCAAATTTAGTTGCAGATTGTTACGATCTAGCCAATCTGTGGTACAGTCCAATACTGTGTCTAGATCCCTTTTCAGGGAATTATTATTTGTACCAGGTAGTATGATAGAGACATCATCCGCAAATAGTACACTGTCTGAACTAATTGATCGGGGAAGGTCATTTACATACACCAGGAAAAGAATACATCCCAGAACGCTCCCCTGAGGGATAGAGCCAGTTATAGGAACGAGATCTAATGTGTGTAATTTCTCCTGTATGAAAATTGGTGTTTTCTATTTCAACGCATTGGGATCGACCTTGGAGATATGACCGAAACCATTCAAAAGCTAGACCCCTAATTCCAAGCCCATAGAGCTTACCCAGCAAAATTTTATGACTGACTCTATCATACGCCTTACTCATATCGAGTAGCAGACCAACCGCATATTCCTTTTTATTTATTATTTCGAATATTTTTTGTATATATTGGTAAATGGCTAAAATTGTCGTTCTATTTTTTCGAAAACCGTTTTGCTTATCATCAAGAACTTTAAATTTTTCAAAAAATGCGATTAATCTTTTTGACATTGCAGATTCTAATATTTTAGCTGATGTTGGTAGTAAAGCAATGGGACGGTAATTGGTTTTGTCGGTTTTTTCTCCTTTTTTATGGCCAGGTTTAACCAAAGATACTTTGAGAGGATCAGGAAAGCGACGCTCACGGAAAGATTGATTTGTCAGCAATGTAAGTGGCAGCGTGAGTTCGTCTGCGCATTTCTTAATTAGGCATGGAGGAAGTTCGTCAATACCAAAGCTAGTTTTATTTTTTAGATCATTTATTATTTTACGAATTTCACTAAGTTCTACTGAATGTAAATAAAAGGAGTTAGAGACGGTATTCATTATATTCATATCATAATCGCATGTTGAGTTCTGTGTGTTACATATTGACGTAAAATAGTCATTGAAACAATTTGCAACCGCTTCAGGATCCTTATTTAATTTTCGATTATTTTTTAATATTATATTTTGTTTAATTGTTCTAGGCCTACGATTGGTTTCTTTATTAATAATTTGCCACATAGCTTGGCTTTTATTTTTTGAATTACTATATTTATGTACGTTATTTATTTTTTTTTGACATTTGAATGGCCTTTTTCAAGGTTTTACAATATGTTTTATAATAATTAAGAATTATTTCACTTTTTGTTTGTGATAATGCGCGCTGCCAATTACCATTCGCGGCTCTGTGCGTGTCTGGTCATGCGAGGAAGCTGTGCATGGAGCTCGAGACTGCCTCGGCTAGGGTGCGAGATAGCTTGACACTCGTCACAGCTCACCGGTTTTCTAAGGCTCCTTGTTGAAAATGTTTAGGTATTAATCTAATGCCAAATGCTCTTTGGTCACATAAGCATAGACGCACAATAAAAAGAAAGTGTCAATCTGTTGTATTGTCAATAAAATATAAATGTGTTATATTGTTCGCTGCGTTTAAATTACAACAGGTTATGGGAGCACAAGGCAAGTTTGCGACTAAATAAGCTCTATTTAATTTTATATTAGTAGTAAACATATTATTTTGGTCAATATGCAAAACCTTGCCACGACAATACAGAAACTCGTCGGTCAGAGTAACTATGGTACATGGGCATTTGCTGTACAGATGTACTTGACCGATTGTGATCTCTGGAATTGCGTTGATGTTTCGGATAGTTATAAATTGGATAATGAAGAAGCTAAGAAAAAAGATGCAAAGGCTCGGTCTAAAATATGCCTCATGTGTGCCGAAA
Organism: Pyralis farinalis; assembly: GCA_947507595.1. NCBI lineage: Eukaryota > Metazoa > Arthropoda > Insecta > Lepidoptera > Pyralidae > Pyralis > Pyralis farinalis. The sequence continues at coordinate 31,510,785 of OX382269.1, read as the reverse complement.
ATGTATTCCCACTAGTAGTTAATGCTAAAACTGCTAAGGAGACATGGGATGCACTTCAAAAGGCGTACGCGGATGGAGGTCTACTCAGACGTCTTACATTATTGCGAAAATTGTTTAGTTTTAAATTGGAGAATTTCGTTAGTGTCCAACTTTATGTCACGGAGATACAATCTACACATCAATCTCTACAATCAATTAAGGCGGGCTTAGACGATGAATTTATTGCAATTATTATGTTGGCCGGGTTACCAGAAGCTTATAATCCTTTAGTAATGGCATTGGAACATTCGAACGTAAAGTTAACTACTGAGACTGTAATAACTGCATTACTTAAAGAAGGACAAAGGAAGACTGTAACGTCAACTAATTCAGATGATTCAGCATTGATTTCGAAGCCTAGCGGTAGCGGAAAGAAGGAAATAGTCTGTCACTTTTGTAAGAAAAAGGGACATTACAAGTGGCAATGCAAAGCCTTTAAGACCAGTAAAAAGAACGATAAAACTGACGTTAAATCGGATGGAATGGCTGTGATTGCTGCAAGTTGTGAAACTGAACATTTCATTACTTTATTATCTTCTTTCTCTAATAGTAAGAGCAATTGGGTTATTGATTCTGGGGCAACATCTCATATGACAGCTTGTAGGGATTTCTTGAATAATGCTTGTAGTGATAAAAAATGTATCACTACTGCTAATAATAGCAAAATAGTTTCGGAAGCTAAAGGAGATGTTCTATTTGAGAATCTTAAAATTAAATTTGAGAATGTTTTACATGTTCCAGAATTGATAACTAATTTACTTTCTGTGAGTAAGATTTGCGAACATAATTGTGTAGTTGTTTTTGATAAGAATTGTTGTAGAATTTTTAGTAATGATGTATCTTTTGTTGGGAATCCTTTATTTACAGCACCACTAAAAGACGGGTTATATTTTATGAGTAGAGATAGTGATAAAGCGCTGATTCTTGGGGATGACCCTGACAATCGTCATAATGTTTTTCAATTATGGCATAGAAGATTGGGGCATTTGTCTGAAGGTCAAATGAAAAAATTAAAGGACTTGGTTAATGGCCTGACATTTAGTAAAATGAATAAGGAACCCTGTGCAAGTTGCTGTAAAGGTAAGTTATGTGCTAAAAAGTTTCCCAAACGCAAAAATAAAAGGGCAAAAGGATTCCTGGAGCTAGTACATAGCGATCTGGCTGGACCCATGGAAGTGGATACGTGGGGAGGCAATAGGTATTGTCTGATCTTTGTAGACGATTTTAGTCGAAAAACTTTTGGTTATATGCTGAAAAGTAAAACAGAAGTCTTCGCTAAATTTAAGGAATTTAAAAGTCTAGTGGAGAATCAGACTAATAAGAAAATTAAATGTTTCAGAAGCGATAATGGCACAGAGTATGTCAATAACGAATTTCAAATTTTTCTACGTCAGCACGGAATAAGACATCAAACGTCCGTTGCACATACACCGCAACAAAATGGTGTGGCAGAACGGACAATTCGTACAGTTACTGAGAAAGCTAGGTGTTTGCTTCAGGACAGTGGTCTTAATAAACGTTTTTGGGGTGAGGCTATGACCTGTGCAATTTATTTAAAAAATAGATCACCTACTATGGCTCTCGTAAATAAGGTGCCGGAGGAAGTATGGTCCGGTAATAAGGTTGATGTCTCACATTTGAAAATTTTCGGATGTAAAGCTGAGGTACTTATTAAAAGTGGTAGAAAAAAGTTCGATTCTAAGTCAGTTGAATTAATAATGGTTGGCTATAGTGAGAATCAAAAAGGTTATCGTTTTATGAATTTAAATGATACACGTCGAATAATAGTTGCAAGAGACGCTGTATTTAATGAAAATGTAGTAGTATCAGACAGTCACACAAAGGATTACTCTCCTTTTACAGATACTTTAACGTCTGATCAAAGAATTACTACGACTACTTCATCGAGTATTGTGGGGGCCCCATTATCTGCTAAATCCATCCAGGACTCAGTGGGGGTGTATGAGTCAGTTCCGGTGGAACTTGATCATTCGCATTCTGATTTAAGGAGTCCTGAACCTGAAGTTGGGGTGTATGAGTTAGTTCCGGTGGGACTTGATCAGTCACATTCTGATGTTAGGAGTCCTGAAACTGAAGAATTAACTTCATCAAATGATCGCGATACATCTGTTGATAACCCACTCACATATGAAACAGATGATGTATTTCATGATAGTATCGACTCGGTTGATAAACCATTTATTACTGATGGTGCAACTGAACCTAATATTCCTGCACCTATATCAGTGGAGCGACGCTATCCTTTGAGAAACAGAATACCAAAAATAGATAATGATTTTATTTATAATTTCAACGTGACTGATTATGCAGATCCTTGCTCAGTAGAAGATGCCATGACGCGAAGTGATAAAACCTTTTGGATGACAGCAATGCAAGAGGAATATAATTCTTTGATGGAAAATAGAACTTGGTATCTCGTTGATCGTCCTGAAAAGAACGTGGTGAAAAGTAAATGGGTTTTTAAACTGAAGAGAGGTGCAGATGGAACTGTACAACGTCATAAAGCGCGACTAGTAGCGAAAGGTTATTCTCAAATTTATGGGGAAGATTATTTTGAAACTTTTGCTCCAGTAGTTAAGATGTCTTCGATACGCCTTTTACTTGGATTGGCTGCGGAAAGAAACTTTGAGGTTCATCATATAGATGTAACAACTGCTTTCCTAAACGGTGATCTCGAGGAGGAGCTGTATATGGAACAGCCTGAAATGTTTGTTAAGAAGGGCGAAGAAGGAAAAGTCTGCAGGTTAGTTAAGTCTTTATATGGCTTGAAACAGTCACCTCGTTGTTGGAATGAGAAAATATACTCTTACCTTTTGGAAATTGGTTTTGTTCCATCAAAATATGACCAATGTGTGTATATGAACAAAAATAACAAATATTTCTTGGCCATTGCTCTTTATGTGGATGATTTTTATATATTCACGGATGTTGATGCGAAAGCACAAGAGCTAAAAGCGGCAATTGCTAAACGATTTAAAATAAAGGACCTTGGTCAAGTAAGAGATTGTTTGGGTATTACTGTAACAAGAAACAGGACAAAAAATGAAATTTATTTGAGTCAAAGCAATTACATTATGAAAATTCTTAAAAAATATGGAATGCTTGATTGTAAAGCTGTTGGTACTCCAATGGAGTGTAATGTGAAATTAAGCAAAGGAGATAAACAAGATGATAGAAGATACCAAGAAATTATAGGATCTTTAATGTATCTCGCTTGTTCTACTAGACCTGACATCTCATTTGCTGTCAGTTATCTGAGTCAATTCAATGCGTGCAATAACAGCACACACTTTGCTTCTTTGAAAAGGGTTCTCAGATACCTTAAAGGTACTGTTAATTATAGGCTTTGCTATAAAAAAACTAGAACACCGTTGACGGCCTACGCTGATGCTGATTGGGGTAGTAATACTGATGGTCATTCATTTACTGGTTATGCCCTGTACTTTGGTGGTGCTACTGTGGCTTGGCAAGCTCGTAAACAGCGTTGTGTTGCACTTAGTACTGCTGAAGCAGAATACATTGCTATTTGTGAGGCTGCCAAGGAAGTTCTTTCGGTGAAAGGTTTATTAGCAGAATTAACCGGAAATACTGATGAGACTATTGTAATTTATAGCGATAGTCAAAGTGCTAATAAATTAGTGTATAGTCCAGCGATTGGTAAGCGGTCTAAACATATTAATATTAGATACCACTTTATTCGTGAGCTGGCAGACACTAAAGAAATATCTATTAGGTACTGTGATACAAAATTAATGCCAGCAGATATGCTGACCAAAGGACTTGGTGGCGTGAAGCATATGTTTTGTGTTAAGCATATTGGATTAAGCGGGGGTGTTGAAAATGTTTAGGTATTAATCTAATGCCAAATGCTCTTTGGTCACATAAGCATAGACGCACAATAAAAAGAAAGTGTCAATCTGTTGTATTGTCAATAAAATATAAATGTGTTATATTGTTCGCTGCGTTTAAATTACAACACTCCTCACATCACCTTCTGATAGAACACAACCAATTTGGTCGTGGTAGTGTTGGCCTTCCTCGGCTCCTACATCCTTCCACTTTTGCGTTGTATATCTGCTTATTTATTCTTTCACTCTGCTCTGTTGGTTCAGATATGTAGAAAGAATTCTACATATCTGAACCAACAGAGCATGCCTCTTCTTGTGTTTTTGTTTAAGTTAGAAGATAGATAATTAAAATTTTATATTGTTGTAAAAATACGTAACATAGAGTTTAATTTTATTAGTTTACGTAAACACAAACCATGTACAAGCTATAAGTACCACAAGCATGCGCGCGCATACTTTTTCTGAAGTAGTGGGGGTACAAATTAGCATCACAGACCAGCAGTTGCAGTGTGAACAGTTTTGTCTTATCTACCGTCTCTGCCGTTGTCCTGTCTTATTAAAAAGTTGTTGTATTTTTCAATCTAGCTGCACATCTTACAGGTATTTTTATACGATTTTATTACACCTGCTATGTATGTTTGTGGTTCCGGTACAAAAATTTGTAATCGATTTTTCGATAACTTCTATTTGTCCAAATGTTGGAAATTTTCTTCCAATTTTTGGACATATTAAAAGTTTTGTTATTCTGATGATGGAAAAAATATTTTTTGAAGTTATACTTCTTTAGGCGCGTTATGAAAAAATGATGAGAGTGAAATTTTAAGATACTGTAACACAAAAGTAACAGGTTGAAGCTGCCCGCTAAACCGCTCATTAAGTCACGAAAAGTATGCTCAAAACCGCAGCCAAATAATAATTCCCTGTGAGGTGGTAACGTCACTCACTCGCATTATGTTTTATATTGTTGGACAAATTACACAGCGCCATCTAGCCCCAAAGTAAGCGAAGCTTGTGTTATGGGTACTAGACAACTGATAAACATACGTAAATACTTTTTTTTTGTAAATGCATACTTATTATCCCGCCCGCCGTACTGGTGCCAGCGAGGAGTCGTGGACGAGCTTCGCGCCGTCCACATCTAGGGCCGCGGCGACGCCCTCGGCAGCGGCAGGGACCGCCGAGGTCCCGAAGGTGGCATCGTGGACCGAGGTGGTCCGCCGCAAGCCGCGGAGAACCGCGGCCCCCGCGACTCCTGCGGGGCCAGCGCCCGCCAAGGCGTTAGTCTCTACCCCCGCGGTCAAGGAGGAGGGCCGCAAGGCCAAGGTAGTGCTCCCCGGCTCCACGGCCGTAATATTAAAGTTACGGCCGGAGTCAGCCCAAGGGGGGGCATCATATGCCTCGGCCCTGTTAAAAGCCGAGCGGGAGGTGAATCTGGGGGAGCTGGGAATCGGCTCGCTTCGGATCCGGAAGTCTGCGACCGGAGCGAGGCTCATAGAGGTACCAGGCTGCTCCAGTCACGAAAAGGCTGACGCTCTGGCGGCCAAGTTGACGGCCGCCTTGTCCGGCGTCGTGGAGGTGTCCAGGCCCGTGAAGTGTGCGGAGTTCCGCCTCACGGGTCTGGACGACGCTGCTACGGCACAGCGGGTCCAGGCTGCGGTCGCGCGGGAGGGGGGTGGCACCCCTGAGCAGGTCCGGGTGGGCGAAATCCGCCCGGACTGGCGGAACTCTAGTTCCGCCCTGATGCGCTGCCCGCTCACGGCAGCGAAGAAGCTGCTTGAGCTAGGCAGTATCGGGGTGGGCTGGAGCAGGGCGCAGCTCCACTTGCTGGAGGCGCGCCCCATGCACTGTTTCAAGTGCATGGGGAAGGGGCACACCGCTGAGTTGTGCGTCTCCAAGGAGGACCGCAGCCGGTTATGTTATAGGTGCGGGCAGCCGGGGCACATCGCCTCGGGCTGCTCGGCCCAGGCCCGCTGTGCCGTGTGCGCAGAGGCCGGCCGGAAGGCCAGCCATGTGATGGGGGGGCCGTCTCTGCAACCCCCCATCCATCCGCGGGAGAACGCCCCCCATCTGAAATAAATTCATATGAAATACATTAATTTATATATCCCATCTAGGGAAAAAAGGAGGCCTGACCTGCTGTGTGTTCCTCTGGTCAATACCAACTACAGGCAAAACTCTTACTTAATAAAAGGTTTAAGATCTTTTAACACAATCGCGTGGGACTTGAACATAGACCTATTTAACACTCCCGTCCGCACGCTGAAATGTAATATGATTAATAAATTCTTTCAAGATATAACTTATAGTCATATTTCTACTACATCAATGCAAAGCGATGTATAACGTGTGTAATCGGTAGCTAATGATCTATTTTCCCGTACTTACTTCACAACCTATTCAAGTGTTTAGCAGTGAAAACTTGTAAATGGCCTTAAATTTACTAATCTTTATGACACAACTGTATTAGCTGTAAGTTTTTCCTTTATAATAAATAAATAAATAAATCTCCCGCGGAAGTGGGCGGCAGAAGGCGCCTGAGGCTGGGATGTCCGAGTAATGGCCGGACATCCCCGCTTCCTGCAGGCCAACGTCAACCACTCCGCTGGAGCTCAGGACCTTTTCCTGCAGACCATGGCGGAGTGGGACGTGGACGGCGGTGGTTGCGGAACCATATTCCGTGCCCTCCCGGCCTAACTGGGCCAGGGATCTGGACGGTTCCGTGGCCATCGTCACGAAGCCTGGCGCCAGCCCCCCACTCGTGGTGAGTGGGAGGGGGGCGGGATACGTGGCGGCGGTTCGGGGTGAGTACGCAATCATCGGTGTGTACTTCTTCCCGAACTGCGACCTGCCGGCCTTGGAGCGGCTGCTCGACGCTCTGGGGTCGGCAGTGAGGCGGCTAGCGCCCGCCCAGGTTGTCGTGGCCGGGGACTTCAACGCCAAGTCCACGGCGTGGGGGAACCCGGCCACGGGAGCCAAAGGGCGGAAGGTGGAGGAGTGGGCGCTGGCCGCGGGACTGTCCCTCTTGAATAGGGGGACAGTCCACACGTGCGTGCGGTGGAACGGAGGGTCGGTGGTGGATCTGTCCTTCGCCACCGCGTCCACCGCACGCCGAGTGGAGGATTGGAGGGTAGAAACGGGGGTAGAGACACTCTCGGACCATAGGTACATCAGGTTCGGGGTGTCTCGAGCCCCCGGGAGTTCGGCGATTTCGTCCCGGTGGCGGAGCCGGTTCCCGCGTTGGGCACTCACCAAGCTCGACCGGGAATTGGCAGAGGAGGCGGCCATAGTCGGCCGCTGAGGCCTCCCGCCGATGGAGGATTTGGGGGTGGAGCAAGGGGCTGGCCGTCTCTGCGACGCCTTCACGGCGGTGTGCAGGGCGGCCATGCCCAGTGATGGGCGTCCGCCCCCAAGGCGGGCGGTCTACTGGTGGTCGGCGGAGATAGCCGACCTCCGGGACGCCTGCAACGGGGCGCGTAGAGCGTACACCCGGAGCAGGCGTCGCCGCCCCCGGGACGAAGGACGAGATGGCCATCTGCACGGCATCTACGTGGAGAAGAAGAGCGCCTTGCAGATGGCCATAAGTAGGGCCAAGGAGGGAGCGTGGCAGGAGCTGCTGGAGGGCCTAGACAGGGACCCGTGGGGCCGACCGTACAGAGGAGCGCGGAACAAGATCCGCGCTCAGTCGGCCCCACTGACGGAGACCCTCCAGCCAGCCCTCTTGGAGAGGGTTGTCGGGGAACTCTTCCCCGACACCCCACGGGGGTACGCTCCCCCGAGAATGGCCCGATCGTCGGACTCCAGAGGAGAGGAGGAGGGCGCTCCGCCGCCCGTCACCGACCAGGAGATGGAGGCGGTCGTGGACCGCCTCCGAGGCAAGAAGAGGGCGCCGGGTCCGGACGGGGTGCACGGGAAGGTGCTTGCGTTGGCTCTCGTGCACCTCGGAGACAGGTTCCGGGAGCTCCTCGACTGCTGCTTGCGGTCGGGGGGCTGCCCGGGACCCTTCAGGGTGGACCGGCTCTGCCTTCTGTTGAAGGGAGACCGGCCCCCGGACTCGGGGTCGGCGGTTCGACCGGTCGTTCTGCTGAACGAGGCGGGGAAAGCCCTAGAAAGGGTTGTCGCTTCCCGCCTCGCTCAGCATTTGGAGGATGGCCCGGGACTGGGCCTATCGGATGCCCAGTTCGGGTTCCGGGCCAGACGGTCGACCGTCGACGCCATTAGGCGCCTAAGGTCGGTGACGGAGGATGCGGAGCGCGAGGGTAAGGTGGTGGTGACGGTGTCGCTTGACATCGCCAATGCCTTCAACAGCCTCCCCCACAGTACCATACTGGAGGCCCTCAAGTACTTTGAGGTGCCTCCGTACTTGGGGAGACTGTTGAAGGCATACTTGGAGGACACGGAGGTGTGCTTCGAGGATGCGAGGGGCCGTATTGTCAGGAGGTCTGTCGGGTGCGGGGTCCCGCAGGGGTCCGTTCTGGGCCCCATTCTATGGGACCTCGCATACGACTGGGTCCTGCGGGGCCGTCTCCTCCCCGGGATGAGTGTCATCTGCTATGCAGATGACACCCTTGTCACGTCCCGGGGTAAGACCTTTGTGGAGGCGGCGCGGCTGGCCGAAGTCGGAGTAGGACTGGTGGTCAGCCGTATAGAGAGGCTTGGGCTTCGGGTCCGTTTGGACAAGACCGAGGCCCTCCTCTTCCGCGGGACCGGCAGACGGGGCCCTCCCCCCGGAGCACACCTCCAAATAGGAGGAGAGAGGATAAGGGTGGGTGCCCAGATGAGCTACCTGGCCTCACCCTTGACGGACGATGGACCTTCGGCCCCCACTTCGAGCGGTTGGGACCGAAGGTCATCAGAGCTGCGGCGGCGCTGGGTCGCCTCCTGCCCAATTTGGGCGGGCCCAGCGCCGCGTGCAGGCGGCTGTACTCCGGCATCTGTCGGAGTATGGCCACGTACGGTGCCCCCATATGGGCGGACGCCCTCTGCGCTCGGAACAGGGCTCAGCTGCGCAGAGCGCAGCGGGTCATAGCGCAGAGGGCAATAAGGGGGTACCGTACGGTGGCTCGGACGGCCGCGACCGCCCTCGCTGGCGACCCGCCCTGGGAGTTGGTGGCGGAGGTGCTCGCCGAGGTGTACAGCTTCGTTGCTGAAAGGAGGAGTCTCGGCGAGCGCCCCACGTCGGTGGAGGTGGGGCGGTATCGCCAGCGAGGGCATGTGGAGATGATGCAGAGGTGGGGGGGAGGACCTGGCGCAGCCGCGGTATGGAGTCCGCGTTGCGGATGCGCTGCGCCCGGTCCTGGAGGCGTGGATGCGCCGAAGGCGCAAATCCCTCACCTTCCGCATGGTGCAGGTGCTCACCGGGCATGGGTGCTTCGGTGAGTACTTGCACCGGGTTGCGAGGCGGGAGGAGCGGCCAGGCTGCCACGATTGTGGCGCGGCCGAGGACACTGCTCAACACACGTTGGAGCAGTGTCCCAGATGGTCTCGGCAGCGCCATGATCTGGTGTCCGCGCTAGGAAGCGTGGACCTCTCGCTCCCGAGCGTGGTCCGCTCCATGCTCGGGAGTGACAGTGCCTGGCAGGCGATGGCCTCCTTCTGTGAGACGGTCATGTCCCAGAAGGAGGCCGCGGAGCGGGACAGGGAGGATGATCCCTTGGCTGTCCCGCTCCGGAGACGGCGGACGGGAGTGCGGCGTAGGCGCTACGCGCACCTACTGCCGCCTCCCTAACCTGTGGGACTAGGGGTCAGGATGGGAACCTGGCCCAATAATGGTCCCGCTGCCGGAGGGGCTGTCCCAATTTGCCGGGACGGCCCCTAGATAGAAGAAGTCCGGCCCCTTTTGAGGGGCTGGCCAGTCGCAGTGGTGCCCTGTTGCTGACAGATCCGGGGCACGACACCAACGCGGCTGATGGCATTTCGCGGGGTCGTTTAGTGGGTATACCGTCGGACAGCCGACGGGGAGTCCCACACTACCACCGGTGCCTGGGTGGCCTCCGGTGGTAGTGTGGGACTCCCCGACTTATGTGCGGAACGCATTTTTCCCCGCGTCAATAAAAAAAAGGTCATAGTACGACTGGTGCTTTAGGTAAAATCACGTACGATATCCGCTTCGCTATGGACTCGTCTCAACTAACTGTTTTGTGTCTATTAGACTTTAGTAATGTGTTCAACACCGTCGATTTTGATATATACTTTTGGAGTGACTGCGTTCTCTTAACATATCTCCTACAGTAATTGACTGATTTCATTCATACCTGTATGGGGTTGGCAGCGTGTACGGCTCGATGATAAATTTTCCTCGTGGTGCCAACAACTGCCGGCGGACAACAGGGTGGCGTATTATCTCCTATTTTATTTTCTCTATTCATTTATTTTGGCCGTGTGTCTTAGGTGTAAGAATAAGCCATTCCATCATAACCCGTGGGTGTTGTAAAAGGCAACTAAGGGAAATGTCCAGAACACGAACAGTACCGTCCCCACCATACCTACTTTAATAACTTTCTGCGGTTGCCAACCCGCCTGCCAAGTGTGGCAACTATGGCAAAACCCCCCTCTGTAGAGAGAGGCCTATGTTCAGCAATGGACGAATACAGGCTAAGAGGATGATGATTCATTTATTTCATAACGTCAGATATTCGCTCATTCTGCCATCTTTATGCTGATGATTTGCAAATGAAGACTTTGTACTCATATCTGAATAGAGTAGATCAAACGTCAATCCTACGAAAATACAAGTCATTATTATAGGCAGCCCGCGCTTTATCTCTAATATCAATTGGAAGAACTTTCCTCCAATAATATTGAATAGTGTTCAGGTCCATTATAGTGAGAGTGTGAAGAACCTTGGCGTTTATCTTGAGCAATAGCCAACGTTAGCAAGAAGTTGTTTGCAGCAACTGGCTCCCTTCCTCGTTTGCACGTAACTTTCTCTCTATTGGTACCAAAACTTTCCTCGCAAAGTCCTTGCTACTTCCCATTCTTGACTATGCCGACTCTTGCTACCTTAACCTCACAGAAGACCAATTAAACAAATTTAAGCGCTTTCAAAATATATACGATTTATATTTGGGCTTCGCAATATGATCATGTTTCCGAATTTTGCTCTCACACTATCAGGTTACGTTGCAACTGGTACGTACTCTCTCTTCTTTATTCTATTATTTTCAGTCCTACTTCTCCCAGTTACTAGGTTTAAGGGATCGCTGTGATCGTAGTACACGCAGTCTTTCCTTTCATCTGATAATGGTATCTCACTCTTCGCAATATCACTGCGGGCTGTGCAACAATGCAATGCTTTAACACTTTCTATTCGCTGTGCAAAATCTTTAATGTCCTTTAAAACCTTGTAAAATCTCACTATCTGTCCTTCTAACTATGGTAAAATATGTATGTATGTGTATATACATATATATATGAATATGCTTGTGTATATGTTTATGGTGGTATTTGGCATAGCTATACGTACGTACATTGTTGTCCTTGTTACTTTTCTGGTCATTACACTAATTTTAAATATTTTAGTATATATCTATGTGTAGAAATAGATATGGTTACAAATGCGCCACTATCTACTTGTATTTTAAGGATAGTTTTTCTTCCTTTGATATGGTTGTCTGGAAGAGATCACTTTAGCGATAAGACCGTCTATTGCGCTCTCTTAAAAATGTATTTATTTATATATATATTTATTTGGTGCGATAAAGTGTATTCTATTCTATTCTTAGGCTACTGACAACACCGACTTTTCTGATATGGTGTGGTGAGTCTGATCTATCGGAATAAAAAATGACGAGCACGTCCATTTCACTCAATCGAGTCCATCATACTAAAATAAACGATGTCACTGTCATCGATGCGTAAAGCAGTTTGCCGTACGATACTAATTTTCTCTTTGGTCGAACTCTAAAAAAAAAAAATCTATATCTAACCTCAAAAATTCTATTCTGAATTGAAAATTTTAATTACAATAACTAGTATTAAACATGAACAGCATTAGAATTATAAAGAATTTACCGTTAAGGCAGTGGCGCTCCTTTTCCAGATGGTAAGTAATAATTTTACTAGTATCGATAAGATTTAGGTTGTATACTGATGTTGCTAATGTGATTGTATTTCGGTTTTCAGCGCAATTTTACAACAAGATGTCACACAAGCTGCGACTACACTTTCCATTCCAGTCCCTGAAGGTGTAGATAAGCCCATCTCCCCGAAAATCGAGAAAATTGTAGCTGATATCACAAACCTTAACCTCCTCGAGGTATCGGAATTAAGTCAAGTGTTGAAGAAAAGACTGAACTTGCCCGATGCACCCGTTATGCCTGTTGGCGGCTTCGCCATGGCTGCGGCGCCCGTTCAAGAGGAGGAGGAAGCTGTAGCGAAAACCGTCAAGACGAGTTTTACTGTGAGTTATTTTAAGATTATACATTTGTATATTATTAATTCAGTTATTAGCACTATTATACCATAGCATGCTACTTCTGGCCAAGCAAATGCCAAGATCACTCTAATTTCATTGATTAAGTTTATTGAATATGTGATTTTTCCAGGTTAAAATGATGAAGTTTGATGACAAGCAGAAAGTGCCCCTAATCAAGGAAGTAAAAAGTCTTCTGGAAGGTTTCAATCTTGTTCAAGCAAAGAAATTTGTGGAGAGTGTCCCCACAGTGGTGAAGGCTGATATATCCAAAGATGAAGCGGAAAAACTGAAAGAGGCTCTGACTAAAGTTGGAGCAGTAATAGAAATAGAGTAGATTATGTTATTAGTTTTAATTTTTTACTATTATTAATTGTTACTATTAGTTTTAGTTTTAGCTGTAAATGAATATCTATAAAATATAAATATGAAAAAGTTTCAAGTTTTACTTTCTTAGGGTTCTGTGTCTAGGATTCTATACTCTAAGACCTGGTACAATGATAGCCCTGTTGAGTAGTGAGAGCTAGATATATAGATGCATGATCAATTTAGTTGTTGTTGGAGATTTGTGACAGATTTTTGTGTTGTATATCTGTTTGATCATTCCTTCTTACTGTATGTCCAAACCATACCTTTTCTTAACACCCATATTAAGTTTCAGACCATATCTGTTTCAGTTACCATAGCCTATGCACCATTTGCAATGCACTAAGTATCATGTGTCATGCCACCTCTACTGTCAACACGGCAACTTCTTAGGAACCTACTGGTGACCGCACTCACATGCAGGAGCACAACAACCCTCCATGGAGTTGTTATTTAGCTATGGTTTTCTGTGAAGTGGAGGTACTGAGACCCATGACCAGTAGGAAAATTGGTGCACCCTACCTCTCCTAAACAAAATTTTGCTTAACACTCCCATTTCAACCATATTTATTAAATTTTCATGCTCTTTTTGCATGGCAGAGAGGTATGGGAGTGAGTAGAAAGTTGAACATGACACAGCTTTCATTCCATATGTTAGCGTTGAAATTAGTTTGTGTAGTGAGCTATGCCAGAAGTTCCCAACACTAAATTCAATCTGTTCCTTGCACTCGCTAGTATTCTGTTGACGTCAACTGAGTACCTTCCATTCCTGTAAAGAACACTTCCACCTCATTCCCTTGTTCCAATCCTAAATCATGATTCATAATCCTAGTGTTCAACCTGGTTTTCTCTCCTTCAAATATCTAGTTTCTTTGCATTCAATTAACCCGTCGAGGCCCGTTATATACTGTTTGCCGTTACCCGCATGGCTTGATCAAGCCACGCGGGTCTCGAAACGTTACCAAGGTTTTCTTCTTTTTTACAATCTCAAATGCAAGTGAAATTTCTTGTATTAGAAACATTTATCGCCTTCAGATCAGGCTGGTCGTGCTATTATTTAACATCCGACATGGACTGACTTTCATGAATATAAATAAATAAGTATTTGATCATACAAAAGAATTGTACAAAATATGTTTTGGCTTACTTAGTGTCATGATTTTTAACTCATTATTATAGTACAAATATGTATTCTTTATGTTCTCAAAAAGAAATAAATAGGCCGTCCAAATTATCCTCGGTTCTGGTAAGCAATCAACAAAACATCACTATTCTTTCACGTGGTTTTGTAATTTAATATGTAAAAAGTAGAAGACTCTTAGAACATCTGCACAAATTTCAAGTTAGACCGTACATAAAATATTGTTTTCACCTACTCGGGAGCACCTAGTTTCTAGTCTCAGACTGTAAAATAACTTGGACCTTAAGAGTGCTTTTTTGATAAGCCCAGTGGCGGAGTTAGGAGCACTCAGGACAAACATTTGTGTGCATGAACATGCCTATTTGTGCTGGTAACTTGGTTGTCTTTAAGAGAGGTATGGAGAATTAAAACAACTTGATTGGGAAAGTACCTCCACCAAACAGAAAATTGCATCGAAATATCTACTCCATCATCATCCGAGCGATAATTCCGGTCGCGTCCTACGCTGTCGCTACAGAGACCAGGGTCCGTTTTCCGACTTTTCCTTGTCCATTTCGCGCCGTCTTCGCCATCCCTCATAGTGAGATCATTAAACCCTCATGACATAAAGCCAGCACTTCTTGGGTCTGCCACTTCTGCCGGGACGCGGCGGAGGTGGCATGGCGTGGCTTTAGTCCCTACGTAACTTGCCGGTTTTCGTAAGACGTGGCCGTACCAGCGTAGGCGACTCTTGCAGTTTATCTGCTATTTCACAGAAACGAAGGCTTGTGCCGTTCAAGTACACGCCACGCTTCGTTGCCATATAAAAGGTCTAATGATGGACATCGAAATAACTCCCGGGGGCGGGATATTGTATTCATACCAGCAAAGGTTGCTGTGTTAGCAACAGGGGTACAATAACTTATTGTACTCCAGTGTATCATATACAGTGAATTATAAAAATGAATAACACTAGGAAGAAGAACGCGCCTATTATATTCGGAAGGCGTTTATTATTACTACCACGCACCATACAGGACTGATTGTTGTGGAAATCTTAAGGGGAGACCTATGTTCAGCATTGGACAGCAGCTTCTTCAGCTGAAATGATAATATATTATCAAGTATAGTATCAAGTCAATAACATAGTCTAATATTAACTCGCAGCCTGCCTGATTGATTGTCGACTCCTCTAATCTCATGGGATATAAATATTAGTAATTGTAACATTACCCTGACACATTGTAATAAATATTTAAGCAGTAAGAGTTATAAGTAAACAGTGACAACTTTTTGTGTGTGTGTTTGTGATAAGTGTTAAAGTTATCACATTTCATACTTACACTGGCTGCCGCTGCTTGTAACTTATAAGGCCATTCTATATCGTCTATTAAAAATTTAATTAATTTTCAGCGATACACGTAACGATGAGCACATCGGAATTTTGTTCAAAATTACAAAAAATACAGGTTTTTGTAAAAAGAAGTGCGCGAAGAGGTTGATGAGTGTGTAAGATGTGAGTTTGAATCCACCGATTCAAAGATTTCGCCTGGCCTTCCATAGTCTCTGCCTACCCCGATGGGAGACAGGCGTGATGATATGTATGTATGTATACAGCTTTTACCCCAAGAGTGACTTCGATTTTTTTATTAATATTTTCTCAAAAATCAATGAAAACAAAAGTACATAAACATTGTATAATGTGTATTCACAAAATACTAACAACCTACGATAGTACATTAATAACTTGTACACATTTCATCTTAAATAACTAACAAATGTAACAAAATAATCTCAATAACAGTCGAGTGAGTTGACAACTTCGTCTACCTCATAAATGCCGAGCATGTCGTCGAGCAGCGACGAGAGGCTCCGTATGCCTTCTTTCCATTTCTTTTTCTGTTCAAGAATTGTTTTAAAGTCTTTGCTTTTTATGTGTGTGATAAATAAATATGGCGTCGCGGATTTCAATAACTTTATCTTTGGTCTGATAGGTTCGGGTTGTTGATTTAGCAAGGACATATGCCGTTCGTAAATACTTGACAACAAGTTTATATCGTCAGCCTTGATTATGCCATCGATTACGTTGTCAGATTGTTGTGTCGTGCTCGGCTGGTCGCCATCTTCCACCATCATGTCGCCATCGTCATCTTTAATATGACACAATAACTCTTCCATCGTGGTCGGGTCTCCGTTGCAAGGTTTCAGACACTCCGACATTTTATATCTATTTAAAATCTCGAGTAATTCCAAGGATATTGTTAGTGACATATCCATAATCTCAGTTTCGCAGTCATCGTTGAGTAGTTTCACCAGGACCGTTAGGCATCCGATGGATGAGAGTTCATCTAGTACTCTGAGAAGTCTCTTTTGTACCTCTGCGTCGTTTAAAGTGACAATTTTTCTGGATTCCTTGGAGAATGTCACGGGCGGGAATGTACCGTCGAGCATGCCCTGCTCAGAGAGGAGCGTCTGTATCACCACCTTCCAGAATTTCAAAGCGTTCATTTGCACCTCCCAGTGAAAGTCGCTAAGAGCTGAAGATACCATGTATTCGTATAAGGTATTCTTGAAGGCCGACGACAGCTTGATGTTCTGGTATATTTCGCAGAGCACATTGCACGCTTCCTTCCTGACTATACCCTCGGGATTGGTGCGCACTACCACAAGCATTCGTTCCTGTAAATAAATCAAATACAACTTCTTATAGCAGAACAGCTACGGGTTTTAGAGCTTATGAATAATTTTCCATAGCGAATATATCAATTACTCATATGTAATTACATTATCATTTCTGTGTGAGTGCAAAGGAATTACGTCTCGAAAATAATATTCACATCAGCCCATTCTTGTCATACTACTGGGATACAGGACTCTGGGTTAGAGCATATTCTGCCAAGCTGCTCAAATGTAGATTGGCTGGGTTAGTCAAGCCGTCCAAAGGTCACTTAGCTAAACGACTGTCATGGACTAACGGCTTAAGTCGTCCAAATGTCGAGATAAACAAACCTATCGTAAACAAGTTGAGATCAACAATGCTTGAGCAGTGCATTGTACACCCTAACACCGCCAGCGAGCTCTTAATTCCGTCTTTATTTTATTTAATACGATCTACTTAGTAACGGTAGCGACATTCGATATATAATAAATTCATTCGATTCGATTGATACAATGACCAGTCGCCATTATACTAAGCTGTTCTTAAGTTCTAAGTAAACAGATCCTAGTTTTGTAGATAATATTACATATCGTAATAATTTTATACACAATTTGCTAGATATATAATAAATAAATACCTCACTAAATAAATGAATACGTTGATAATGTTGATACTAACGTGTATGTCGGGGTATTCCGCCTGGAGCTGTTCCCACACAACCAACACCTTGGTGGCGGCACCGAGGCACTTGAGCGCTGATGTCTGTACGTACGCCTCGAAGTCATTGAGCGCTATGGTTGCCGCCACGTTGATCAGGTTCGTCTCCATTATTTGCTTTTTGAATGGTGGAAATTCTGAAAATAAATCTTATGTTACCACTCGAATGGGTAATATGTGGCCCGTATGATTAAATCAGCATATCATTATCCGGGCGTTGATCCCTGTTGCGTTCAAACTCTCACTTCAGAGTCCCGATTTCGCTTTCCTGCTTTTTCTACTCCATTTCCATTTCGGTATGATAAAACCTTTGTTTCCCACGTAACTTGCCGGTCTCTGTAAGTGGCCGTACCAACGTAGGTGACTCTTGCAGTTTGTCTGCTAAAGGTAAGCGGCGCCCTCATTTTGGTTTTATTAACAACGCTGAATTTAAGACCAATTCCTTAAAACGCTCAATGCAGGCACTGTACAACCATATTTATGTTTTTTGAGACATACTCTGTTTTTATTATTTATGTACAATTGTATATTATTTATCACAATTTTGATTATTGCTATTAGTGGCCACAATAAGCAATAATTAACATTTTAGTTACTTCTACATGCAATTGTTTGTACATAGATAAATATATGTTTAAAAAAAACAAAAATATGATTATTCAGTGCTTGTGTATTGAGCGTTTTTTGGAATTGGTCATAAATTTGGCGTTATCAATAAAAACAAAATGTGGGCGTCTCTTAGCATTATGCCCCCTCCTAAGGCTACTGCGAATGCGGGAGTTCCTTACGCGATCCTTCTCTCTGCACATCCAGCGCAACATATTCATCTCCGTGACATACAGTCCTGCTTGTCTCGCTCAAGAAAATTGTAATCTAAGAATAATGACTGATAGTAAAACTTAAAGGAAAGCTTAATTGCCGAATATTCATTGTGGATTACCAAGAAAATACACAAAACACATATCATCACGCCTGTCTCCCATTGGGAGCCTACCCCAATGGGACCAAACATACTGCTCTCGTTTCTTCCACACTCATCAACCACTTCATGCATGCTCTTCGGTTTTGGGTGCTTTGATTTGGCCCCTTTTTCAACACATCACCAATTTGATCTATATGTGTGAGTGAGGGGTGTCATTATGCTGCTGACTGCGCCAATTGGTTTGTGCTTGTAGTAACCGGTTTGCAATTAACGGTCCGTAAGCTTTTTTATCTATTCTATATAATAACATATCTATTTATCTAATATGTAAAAACATTTCTACGTTAATTTAAATACAAGGCGGGTTTTTTTTTATTTATACAACGTCGGGAGGCATACAAGCGTACGGTACACCTGATGGAAAGCAATTACCGTAGCCTACGAAAGCTCGCAATACATTAAGTATCACTCACGAGATGCCACCTCTGCTGCTAACACAGAAACTCCTCAAGAGCTTACTGGTGACCTCACTCACTCGCAGGAACACAACCACCCTCCAGGGAGTTATTATTTGGCTGCGGTTTTCTATGAGATGGAGGTACTTCCCCAGATGAGCTGCTTTGATGCACCCTACCTCTCTTATAAAGGGTATAGACCAAAACAAAAATATTTGTACATAAATTGAACCCTATATTTATATTATAAAAACATGTATACGTACTGACGAAAGATAGTTCCGTACAGACATGTAAAAGCTCCAATGCGGAGTCTCTTACTTCCCAGTTCAAGTCGTGCATCTTCAAGTTGATCAGCTCGCCGATATCGTGCAGAGCTGACCCCGGCTGCGACTCTAGGAGCAGCGACAGGTTCGGTGTGAGGAACTTCTTCACCGAAAGCGACATCACGGTCAGAGACACCACTACAAACTGCAACCGGGAAAACAGGGTTGTATTATAGTCAAAGTACCTGATACCGACAGTAATGCGGTGACAACTCGTGGAAGTTTCTAGATGACGAGCTCGGTGGCTGTAAACGTACTTGCGAGAGTATCCAAGGAGCTGTGTAACTATAATTGCGAATAAAAGCGATATGGTTCAACTGACAAATTTATTTTGCGTTAGTCATTCTTCTGAGGGAACTTTCCGGCACCTTACGGACACGATGAGAGAGAGGCGGGGAATCCTTGTGGATACCCTTTCGGAAGGCCGAACGAGTTAAGTCAGACTCTAAGTTACTAAGCACCACCTTCGGACAGCCTTAAGCCGGGAGGCTTTAAAGGCTTCATCGAAAGGGTTTAATTTTGTCATTTTTCCTCGCAACGGGAATGTATGTCTCTATCTCTGTATGAACCGGCATTCACTTCAGTCGACCGCAAAGTTTTAAATGACGCCACACCTGCACTCGTTCTCCTCATTAAGGAGGACAAATATGCCAGTTGCAACGTGAGTGCAAGGGAGCCACTTGACCTTGAGATCTCTCGCCCTTTTTTTCAGTATTCGTAACCAAAAATTTTACACCACGGCTGAGCTAAACGTGTCATGCGAATTTCAGGCACATTGGATATTTATACAAATATACGCCCCCGGAATTTTTGAAAGGGAATAATCAGCGTCTGAAGAACAGTATTGGATTATTCAAAGGAAACTAATAAAGGATTAATGTTAATGATAGCCCATGATTCTAAATCACAACTCACCTTAGGAGGTAAATTAGGCCTTTTCAATATATCGTGCACAACGCTGTACACGCACAGTATCTCCAGAGTTTCCTGCCAGTTTATATTGTAGTTTTTTATCAGCGACAGCACTATCTCCATGATGTACGTCATTACCGTTACTCTATCTTGAGTTTCACTATAGCATTGCTCACTTTCCAAATAGCCATTGCCTACGGGGATGAAGTCTTTTAGAGCGAAGAATAAAGCTTGAAATAAAATGTTGGCTTGCTCATCGTTCAGGTAAGATTTTATACATGTCAACATTTTTACGCACTGCAACGCCGGGCTATGAATTTCGGTCTCCTCTATTAAGTCTCTGAGTGCGTACGCAGCTCTTGTAGTGTGTTCGCTGCATGAATTCACGAGGTTAAAAATGAAATTGTTCATCTCAGCTGGAAAGACTTCTGGCGCACATCTCCCGGCCTTTGTATACACTATAATCGGCAACATGCTCAAATACACTATCTGATTTTGCACTTCTAACTTTTTACAATCCCCGTCGATAACGGGCTTTTGGCCTTTCCACGTAATGTTCCATATTGAATTGCATGCGTTACAGAATTCTAACACTAATTTCACATTACGTCTATGGAGTATAATTTGTATTACATTGAAAAATAGAACGTTAAGTTCTAGAAAATCCTGTTTGGTGTACACGACCGAGGGCTCCAGCGGCTTCGTTTGAAAAAGGTTTGCCAGCGACACCCAGAATAATATTTTTGTTATCAGTATTATCGTCTGTTCATTGCGGATTTTGAAGAAAAATAAGTAAAAATGGGTCAAAATGAAATATTCCTTTATAAGATTGTTAATAATTATGTTTGGTTTAGTTATCCGTCCTTCCTCTGAAAATATTGCTATAAGCATATGACAAATCGGATCTACTCGTTTACACACCTTTTCCTCTTCGTCATCTGTTATAGAATGCACGTTCAAAATATTAAGTTCGCCCATGGGTTCTAATATAAAATTCAGTATTGCATTAATATTAGTTTCGTCGCCCATATCGTTCACTTTCCAAGCGAACTTTGCAACGAATTTGTACACTTGACGAACTACAAATACAGTTGTATTTTGATTGCTCAACGCTATTATGTTTTTCCACGCCTCACTTTTAAGTAGCCATGACATTCCAGAATCATGGCAGACAAGGCCCAGAGCCACTTCCAAGTAAGCAACTCTCAAACTTGGATTCATATTTGGCGAATTAATCTCTTTGAAACTGTTGATAACTTTGTCACCCACTTGAGCAAACATTTTTACAAAATGTAGTTCATTGCGTGACGCGAGACCTAGTAATCTTGTGAGAAATACGGTGACGGAGATGTGGTGGTTATCTGCGTGGCGGAAGGCATCGGCGATGAGGTCCGAAACAAGTGGCATAGTCGCAAGCTGTTTTATTTCTGAAACAATAAAGACAAATAGTAAACGTCACCATCCAGCAGAGACAGCCCAGTGGTTAAAGAATCAGTCTATTAACAGACGACACCTGGTTCGAATCCTGGCGTGGGCATGTACCAGTAAATTAGTTTTTTTTTATACTACGTGGGGAGGCATATAATATACGGCCCACCTGATGTAAAGGGAGTATCGTAGGCTATTAACGCTTGAGATATATTAAGTACCACTCGCGCGATGCCTCCTCTGCTGCTTTCACAGCAACTCCTTGGGAGCTTACTGGTGACCTCACTCACACGCAGGAACACAACAACCCTCTAGGGAGTTGTTATTTGGCTGCGGTTTTCTGTGAGGTGGAGGTACTTCGCCAGACTAGCTGCTTTGATGCGCCCTACCTCTCTTAAAACATCCAGACCAAGACAAACAGACATGTTCATGCACACAAATGTTTGCCTTGTGTGGGAATTGAACCCACGAGCGTTGGTGTCGAAGTCGCGTTATTCACGACTAAGCCACCGAGCTCGATAAAAGTCGTCGTGTTTTCGGTATATTTATGTACATAACATATTTGCCAGACGGTGAAGGAGAATATCGTGAGGAAACGCGTATGTCCAAAAAAAATTATTTCGAAAGGCGTGTGACATAACCTAAAAATGTCTGGTTTTTCCTCTGGGTTGTGAAAGTAAGTTGGCAGTTGCTCCATGTCAAAATCAATACCTTTGCAAAATACCCCGCCAATCCTTAGGCTAAGAAAGTTAGAAAGAAGTAAACGTCACCATCATTTCAGCTAAGGTCATCCATGGCTGAACGTAAGCGACACATAAGTTCTTCATTACCCTCATACAAAAACTATAACTTCAGCAAATTTAGCTGCGTACCATATGACATAAAAACTTTTAATTGATATAATTTCGTTTGACACAACAACCAAACTATATACTGTATTGTCTTAGGTTTTCGCGATTGTTACACATTGAAATTAAACAATTTTTAACGGAAGTATCGCGTGTTTCATTTATTTTGTTGAACCTGACGTTTCGAACGCAAGTACCAACTGCTTGGGATCCAGTCCTAAAAATAATTAAGTTACAAACCCAGAGATCTACTAAAAAACGTTCGGACACTGTGAGCGATTTTTGTGTGAATCGGAACATATTAATTAATCCATCCATGTCGGTAGATGTAATAATGGAATAACTAGTGTAAGACAAATATCACCTTAAGTCTTCCTGCGACCATGAACGCTGCAAAGCGTTCGAAACGTCAGGTTCAACAAAATAAATAAAACTCACGATACTTCGGGTAAAAATTGTTTAATTTCAACAAACTATATACTGTTAACATAATGTTCAATAATCTATGTCTATCTATAACTTTACGCCGAATCTCCATACCCAGCTCTCGCTGCCATAAGTTAGCGTTGGGATCAACACTGCATTGCGTATAGCTATGCCTTCTGGCTCAAGCTTTTACTGCCAAGAAATTTTCCCAATGCTCCATTCACACTTCAGGGTCGGCAATGCAAGCGTGAACACACCTGTGTTGCAAATGTCCATAGGCTACGGTAAGTGCTTACCATCAGCCAGGCCGTACGCTTGTTTGTACCTTAGTGGTATAAAAAAAACTATTCCCAACATTCAGTTGTCTTTCTACATCAGCGGTGTACCATCCATCCCTGGTGAAAGTGCATCTAAGATTTATGAATCTTCCTCAACCAGTTGTTTCAACACTTCGTCGTCAATCATAATCCTTGACTAAGACGTAAGATTTTTGTTTCCTAATGGGAGTCGGCGAATTCTGGCTTTAACAGCATTAAGAGCCTTTGCAGTTCTAAAAGCACACGGTCGCCTCGATCTTTTATGGTCTTTAACAGGGGAAGTGTTGGTATATCTGTCGATACGATAGACAAACAATATGATACGATATACGAACATAAGGCTGATAACAAGCTTTTGAAGTATCTTGAATATGATCGACTCTGTGCAAGGCAGTCCCAACAATCCATTTTCTTTAACACCCCATTCCATATTGTAATATGATAATCAACATGAAAAAAATATGTAAAACAGCTGGAAATCGAAAGAAGTTTTTAACATAATAAACATTGAAATGTGTTTATTATGTTAAAAAATTCTAAATAATTAGAGTTGAAAAAAGAAAAGTTTTTATATATGTAACAGTATTTTACATGATGTACAAACCTACAGATATAGAAACAAACAAATATTGTAAAGATTTATTTTTGGGCTATATCACTCTTCTAAAGACCCCTCGTTTTTACTGCCAAGAAATTTTCCCAATGCTCCATTCACACTTCAGGGTCGGCAATGCAAGCGTGAACACACCTGTGTTGCAAATGTCCATAGGTATATTATTAATTATGGTATGATACGTATAAAAAAATACTTTTTAGTCAACATATTAAGATGAAGCATGAATCAAATTTTAAGTTAGACCCCCAGTAACAAACATTCACATCCAACTTAGTGTAATATTTTTTGCATGATATGTGCATACAAAGACACGGACAGAAAAATTAGAATTTTAAACATATTTTTCTTTACTTCTATTGCTATTGCAGAGACCTCATTAACTTATTATCTGTTAAAACTACATATCTGTTAAAAAGTATGTCAGTCAGTTACAATTTTAGTATATGTATAGATAACTTGGGTTTTAGGCGGTTGAAGATGAAACATACACCAAATTTTAAATTAAACCTCAAGAAATACAAATTTCAGAGCTGCATTCAATAGTTTAGGCATGATGTGCCTACAGACAGACAAACATACAAAAATTTTAAAGATAATTACTCTGATTTCTATAACTCATATAAGGACCCCTTAACTTTTTTTTAATATCTCCTGTGCAGATATTGCTCAGATACAATTTGATTTAATATACTCACTTATTGTTAATTTCCCATAATCACAAAATATAATATACTCCCCGACCTTGCATAGGTGATTTGTTTGCTACCAAACTTCACATAATTACCAGCTGGGCTAATCTGAATTTTGTTTGAAAATTTCATCAATACCGATCCAGCCGTTTTGCAGCCCTAAAGAACATACATCCGTAGTAAGATAATGCCATTTAGCAGTGACAACAAGGAAAGATGGGACAGGAAGGTGCAGCAAAAATACAAAGAGAGTTGATCAATCCTCACTGATTACAGTAGGTTAGTTAACGCCTTGAGGCCCGTTATATACTTGGTGCCATAACGCGCATGGCGGAATTCAGCCACGCAGGCCTCAACGGGTTAAGAGCCCTTTAGACTAAAATCCGAAGATATAAAACATTTGTTACATTATGAAATTTAGAAGTCTGCACACTAGGGATGGGCAATACACTAATATATATAGATATATTTCGTAATTGATATTTTCGTAATCGAAAAATATTGATATATGTACACTAAAATATATTGATATTTTTCCGGGGGAGACATAGTAATACTTAAAAGAATAGTCTGTAGTTGCATACATGCGTCGTATGTACAGAAGTCTTAAAAAAATATCTAATTTGAAACTAATTTGATACTCTGAAAAATAATATTGAATATTGATAGTTTGAGATTAAATGAATGATGATATTATATTGATTATTTTTCAAAAATTATCATACATCAATACTTTACCCAAGCCTACTGCACACTGTCTTACAAAGATGAAGAGGCTACACAACACAAACACTAGAGAAGAGTCATAAAGTCTAGTGAAGGCCCATTCACACCTCACCGCACAAGTACCACTCCTCTCATCCTTAAGTATGGAAACAATACCCGCAATCTGACACCTTGCAATTAAATTTCTTCAACAATATAACAAAAACAATTAAAGTTCATTATAAAATTTACCTACTTGGTTTCGATGGGGAATTGGTGCGGATGATTCCCTAAAACTCGTCTCATCTCCCTCATCCCCAAATACATAGCGGGGTTATTCGATTTTCAGCTTTACCAAAACAAAATTAAAGGGGTACTATGTAGAACATTTTGTAATAGGTACCTGGATCTTTCTTGTCTTTCAATTTGTCGATAAATCTATCAGCGTAGTAGTTATTCATACGATAATTTGGTTCTGAAATTTTTTCGAATAATTGCTTGATTTTGTTAAAAGTGCGAGCTGACTCCATAATGGTAAGGTATCCGGTAAGCACTGGTAAAAATAATATTATCAAAATTTATTTATATTTAATTTATTGCAATCAAAAACATTAGTTGTGAAATTTAGGAAAGAAACGTGTAAGAGACAATTTGTTCTTCTTCGTAGTTTAGTTCGTTGGCGCTGCACTGGGCCTTACTAAAAGACCATTCTGCCATTATAAGTGTCTTAAAATGACTTATTGCAAGGTCATTTTAATGCAGTATAACTAAGCTTAGCCACATACCTATCATAGGTCCTACGTGAATACATGCCGAGTTAAAATTTTAGAAGCATTGTCATTGGCGAGAACATGATGTTCGCCAATGTTTCGCCAAAAGGAATTTATGTGAATTACCTATTTGAGAGCAAGAATAGCCCAGTAGATAGAGAACCTATAGACCAACTAGTCCCCGGTTCAAATCCTGCAATGTATCACATAATAGTAGAATATAATAAATAATAGCTGTTACCCGTGACTTCTCCTGCGTGGTGAAAGGGAAACAAAGCGTGTTTTCTTGTGGGAGTAAGATATTTTACCGCGGTAAAAGTAACCTATATAAATGTCGGGCCCTCTCTACAAAATAAATTTCCGTTTAATCAATCGTTCCGTTTTGATTTAAAAAAAAATGGATTAACCGACAAATAAATTCACCTTTACATTCATATCATAACATAATACTTAGTACGAACCCCTCTAAAACATTTGGACTTTATGACTCTATGAATCTCTACGCTCTAGATCTATTCCGCAAGAGCCGTGTATTTTCCCGGAATAAAAATTACACGTGTTTTAACTTATCAATTTATGCGTCACATTAACAATCTCTATACAAAAATAGCTATCCTACAGGAATTATAAATGTTTCCGGAATAAAAAATCAAATGCGTAAGTCCTTAATAGTACTTGAAATAATCCTAAACAACTTCTCATTTCAATTACAATATGCTTTTGTAGACGATATTATAAGACCGATTACTTTAGGCGAGCACATGCAAATTTTTGGTATTCAAAACTCGGGAGCAACCCACATAAATTTGACTAATAGCGGAGAATCTCTGGGTAAAGCAGAATCTTCGTGGAGAGGCACAAAAACATATCCCCGGGATAAGAAGTAGCATTTTTATCCCGGTGATGTGTACTGTACCCCATTCACGTAGTAGATGAAAAGCCACTGATACGTGAAAGCGAAATAAAACATCCATATTTAGTACGATTCAAACATATAAACTTCCAAACTATCCCACGGGAACATATCACCGAGATGTCTTCTTCTGCCGCCATAGGCTACTTAGCCCACGGCGGCAACTAGACGGCTAAGTGGCACCGGGATGAAAAGATTGATGTAATTTTTGCCATGATGGTAGTACGTTGGCGAAACACGGATGCTAATACTCACGTCACGACACCTATTTTTTATTGCATCAATATCCGTAATATAATCACGGCTGATTATTTATGTATTTATGATCATATATATATTAGAATTAACGTGGACTTTTCAAGTATTTAACAGGAAATTAATCATCTTTTTTCTGTTTTACACACAATGAATAATTATTACGTCAAATTTTACGCTTTGATATGTATTATATATATATATATTTGTTATATGTAGAAAGAATGCAGGATAAAAGTATGACGAAGCAGATATACAATGCAAAAGTGGAAGGATATAGGAGCCGAAGAAGGCCAAGACTTACCTACCATGATCAAATTGGTCGTGTTCTATCAGAAGGTGATGTCAGGAGCCCCAAAAACCGGCGAGCGTGCATGAAAGGAGCAATGAATGTTAAAGAAGCAAATAAGGTATGTAAGGATCGAGTCACGTAGCGCTCGGTCCTTTGCGCCTACCCCGCAAGGGTTTGGCGTGAAGTTATAGATGTTTCGTATAATATATATTCAGAAGGTGATGTCAGGAGCCCTAGAACCTGGCGAGCGTGTATGAAAAGAGCTACTAGAATATGACTTGCACTTATTTATTTATTTATTTATTTATTACAATTGCTCACTACACTTACAGTAAAAAAACCAAAGCGTGTAGTAAGCTACAATACAAATACAATTGAATACATAAACATATTAAATAGACATTATTAAATTGTATTGATAATATTCCACAAATAAAAATAGCACTTCTGTGTGAATTCTGTGATATTACAGTTAAAAATATCGACGTCCGAGTGCTGGGCAATCAAAGCATTGAGCAAGTTCATAGCCCGATTCGTTGGTGCAAACTGCGCCGTACATGTGCGTACAAACGGAACCGCTAGCAGACGGCGCGATCGCAGTCTCGTATACTGCTCCGGGGCGAATAAAGGACAGCGTGACACAGCTGCAGGATTGTCAAGCTTGCCATTTAGGAGTTGCTGATAATACATGGTCAAAGACAGTTTACGCCTTAATTCCAGTGTATCCATGCCTACCATACCCGAGACAAACAGAGACGGATATAAGTAGGGATAATAACCGTACATTTTATAATATAATTGTCTGGCAAATTTCCGTTGAACGCGCTCTAGCATAAGTTTATATTTTGTTTCGTGCGGGTCCCAAATTATGTGATTAAATTCAAGTTTACTCCGAACAAAGGCAAAGTACAAGAGAATAAGTGCATCCCTGTTCCTGAAGTTAGTACACTGTCTCATAAGAAAGCCGAGAGCCCTGTACGCGCGCCCACATAAGCTAATAATATGCGGATTAAAAGTGAGTTCACTATCAACTATTACGCCCAAGTCGCGAGTTTGGGTTACCCGATCCAACAAATTTCCAGCAACTGTGTAATTATACTGATTTGGAGTGCGTGACCGTGTCAGTGTTATGGTTTTGCACTTAGAGATGTTGAACTCTAGATCGTTGCGCACTCCCCATGCCACCACGCTGTCAATATCACTCTGAAGTGTTTGGCAATCTTCAAGGGTGTTAATACCCAAGAACAACTTTACATCGTCAGCAAACATTAGACACTGGGCCGCGTTAACAGACTCTGGCAAGTCATTAATCATGATCAAGAACAGGGTTGGACCCAGGGTACTACCTTGACTTACACCAGAACAGGTCTCATATGACTTAGATCTGTAATTAGAGAGTTGTACATATTGTGTGCGACTAGAAAAGTAACTCGCAAAAAGCTTAAGAAGCTTAGGTGTGAATCCTATTGTGGATAGTTTTTTTAACAACACATCATTGTGAACTCGGTCGAATGCTTTTTTAAAGTCAAAATACGCTACGTCGACTTGTTTGCACTGGTCCATTTTCGTAGCAGCATAGTCCACAAAGTCGACGAGGTTAGTTACAGTTGACCTACTAGCTCGGAATCCATGCTGACAGTCACTGAGCTGTGTACGAACCTGTATGGTTATGTACCGATTTAAGATGGACTCGAATAACTTTCCAAAACCTGAAAGAACGGCAATAGGTCTGTAGTTGTGAATTTGGGACTTAGAGCCTTCCTTATGTCTCGGCGTTACCTGTGACTCATTCCATAGAACTGGGTAGATAGCTGTTTGTAGTGACAAATTCATGATATAGAGAAGGGGCTTTTGAAATACAGATATACAGTCTTTAATAATATAAGATGGGATGCCATCCGGTCCTATGGCAGTTGTATCTTTAAGACGCTTTACGGCATGTAATAGATCTGCTGAGGTAATGTGATCTAATGCAATACGGAATACTGAATAAAAAGATTTTGACTTTGACTTTGACTTTGAGTGCCGGCGGAGATGGCCGACATAGCACGAACACGGGCTTCACGGATTGGGCGCGTAGATGTTTGTAATGTTTGAAACGTTGGCATACCCTCGCCTTCAATAGAAATTGGAGTAATGGCTGCTGATTCTTCGCCCACAAGTCTCTTAATTAACTTATTTTGCTCCATAACGACTTTTTCAAGCGATGACAATTTATTGTGCATTAACTGGATTGTTTTATTTAGCTCGCGAATTGCAACTTCGGCACTGTTTGTAGACATTTCTATTATTTATTAACAAATAACACGGAGTATTAGAAATTAGCTGTTTACTCTGGAGTGAGCGCTTACGCTTATTAGAAGGTGGTGTCAGGAAGACTGTTAAAGAAGTTAGTGAGGTATGTAACGATCGCGTCTTATACCATTCGGTTCTCTCTGATCACCGCACAAGAGACCTGACGTGAAGATATACATACATACAAAAGCAAACTTCACACGAGTGATGCTATGGGTATTGGCTAGTTGGGTTCGACATAGGTAGATTTTGAAAGAAATTATTAAAGAATGTATAAGTGGCTCACCACTTTTAGAGCTAACCCCAACCTAACTGCGTTTGGTTCACCAAACAAATTAGGCTATGACAATAGGAAGGTAGAGCATATGAATGATCAATCTGCAGTCCCACTTTAGAGATACCTTACAAAAGATAACTCACAAGAGGGTTGCTGTGTTCTCTATATGAGTAAGGTTAAAAGTAAAATCCTGTGGTAGGAAAGGGTAGAACACTTTTGGTCAACAGAAAAAAATGAACACAGCAGGATAGTTTGTTTCGCGTCTTGACGAAACTCCGCCCAACTGAATAAATTCCGATTATCGGTCACTTAGTCACCTACTAAGCGTCGTATAATATTACAAAAATGCTAAGTTGCGTTTTTTAAATTTTCAAGAGACACTTTAATAATTTACACGAATACGAAAGCAAAATGATAGCATATTTATTTTCATATAAGCATTTCATAAGCCAAAAATCGCAGCTGTACACAATGTGGTGCTAATCTTAACGCTATTTTGTACAGCCACCAGAGAGAGCATGAAAGTAGAATGAATAAAGTTTGCTGAACGCTTTCGTAATGATGATTTAGGAAAGAGAGTTGGTCTGTAGGCGTAGGCACATTGCCTGAAAATACTTTATTCAAATTGCAATCGAAATGTTATCTGTCAAAATGTAAGGAATATGATTAAAAACATGTCGAATTCGAGTATGGGTTTCCAAGCAATGTGAATATCCCCGCTGAAACAGAGTGTCGGTGTTGAGAGAAAATGCATACTCCGTTGGTTCGCGCATGTGTATTAAAGCAGAACGAAATAATGATGTAGGTAACAGATATACAATGTGATGTCAGGAGCCCTAGGAACTGTGGAGTTAGCAAGAAAAGAGCAATGAATGTTAATGAAGCGACCGAGGTGTGTAAGGTTTGCATCTTATATATTTACAGATATTAAATTATAACCGGTTCAATCCTGTTTCAAATAACAAATACTAAAAATAATAGGATTAGTTGAGACAATGTCGATCTATCGAAAGCGTCCCGTAATAACCCCGCTGATATACTACGCTTGTACTCACCTGCCACGACCACCAAAAAGGGGTGGAAAAACAGCTGGATGAATATTACGGAAGCGAGATTTTTTATTTGCAAAATAGAATAGAAATTCGAATGTCTGCTAATTATTTAGAATATAACAAATTTCTAATATTTTTTATTCATTTATTACTTGTAAGTTTCATGGATTATTTTAGTACAAAATCTAATATCTGCTTGAAATGGAACGGTGTACATATGAGTGATTGTTCAAACCAATCAAACTGAACTCTTCAAAGTAATTTCTGTAGTCTGTGGATTGTTCTAGAAATGACTAAAAAGCTTATGTCATTTTGTCAGTCAGCCTATTCAGTCCGTCACTCCGTCATTTTTTGTTAGAAAAAAATGTGAATTGTGCTTACGATAGTGTATATAAATTGAAAATAAAACTGAACTAATATATCGTAGTGAACTCTTGTGTTTGTGACTGCAATGCCACTAAGAGGACGTAGTTTCGTAAGTTTGTTATTATCACTGTTATCTGATATCTATTTTCATGTATTTTTTGTACCCCGAGCTTACATATCATTAGCAATAGCATTTAACAAGTAAATGTCTTGTATTCTGGTGTTGATAAAAAAGTTATTCTGTAGTTTATTAGCCTGATAATACAATAACACGTATTCTTAGCTATCATGTTAGCAATATTATGAAAAGAAATGCCAGTGCATAGATGATTTTCAGTTTTGCTTGCTTTAGCTGCAGCACATTTTTGGCACATGTCCAACCAAGTGTAGTATCCTTGACTGTGTAATAACCCTGGGAGATGAATTTGAATTAATGTGGAAAATAGTTTATGGTGTTGCTGTGTGGCCTAAAATGATGATGGTCTTCCACAGGAGGATTGATGCCTGCCTGATACCTATAACCCGAGTGACCCCAAGTGCCTCCCCTAACAGCCTGCTTTTGAGGTTAGTCTCTACTTTGTGTTTACATGTCATTTTAATGGTGCAGGAATTGTTTTATGATGTAGACAAATATATGTATTTTGATACAAAATGTCCATAGTTAGCATGTTTGTAGATGTTTGCTGCATTAACACAATAATCCTATTATCTTTCATAATGTGGTAATGACAATACTTTTTTGATATAGATAGTTATGTTGTTAACACTAATGGTAATATAGGAAATATTTAATATTAAGGGATCATATTTATTGATTTTATTTTGTATTTTCTACAATGTTTCATCAGCTCCCATCACATGCTGAAAGGTTTAGTGATTCTCATGAACGGTTACTTTTGTTGAATATTTTGTAAGGTAATATTCACCAGAATAGTGATTGTAAAAAGTTTTTTCTTTTGACTTTCATTTAACTTTTACAACACAGTATTGATGGGATCTACTGAGATATTATTTGACCAAAATGATGACAGTGTGTCAACTAGGCTAACTTGGCCAGTTTGTATGAACTATTTTAAACTACAAACAAAAATTATTACACAAAAATTATTAGACCAACATTCTCGCAATTTTGTTGATCTAACAAAGCTTTTAATCAAAG
Source organism: Pyralis farinalis (assembly GCA_947507595.1). Classification (NCBI taxonomy): domain Eukaryota; kingdom Metazoa; phylum Arthropoda; class Insecta; order Lepidoptera; family Pyralidae; genus Pyralis; species Pyralis farinalis. Next base: position 31,478,582 of record OX382269.1, on the reverse strand, counting down.
TGTTGAATGAGGCATATTTCCTGATCAGCTCAAAATAACAAAATGATCCCCATCCATAAAAAAGAATCTAAAACTGAGCCAAAAATTTATAAACCTATCTCGCTACTACTCATACTCTAAAAAATTTGAGAAATTGATCAAGTATTACACTTAGATAAAAATAATGTACTAAGTAACAATCAATTTGGATACCAAAAAGGAATGGGCACCAGAGATGCAATGGATATGGTAATAGATGAAATAGTTATGAGACTCAATGATTAAAAAAGGTGGTTGGACCTTCTATTTATGGATGGCTAGACCTACTATTCCTCAACCTCAGTTCTGTCTTTGATATTGTGAACCATGATTTACTCTTGTAAAAATTAGACACGACACTATGGAGTAAGAGGTAACTAAATGCATTCCATTCATATTTGAAAAATAGGTATGTCGAAATAAAAATTGATGGTGCACTGGAAAGGTAGTTAAATCTAAACTAGAGCCTATTAATAGATGTGTCCCACAAGGATCTATTTTAGGACTCATATTGTTTTTAATTTTTACTAACAATTTAAGTAACTCTATGAAAAAATGTTTACCTGAAATAGGAATTAATAAATTTTGCTGATGATACCAAAGCAATAATATATGATACGAACTTGGACTCATTAAATAATAAGACACATTATGCACTTAATGCTTTCTATACATGGTTTGACACTAACAGGCTAAAATTGAATTTGAATAAAACAAAAACAATATTATTCAAATCAACCAGTAAAAATAAATCAAGTTTAGACATTAGATTAAATGGTGGACAAATAGAAATAGTAGATAACGTTAAGTTCTTGGGTGTGCATATTGACAAATATTTTAATTGGAAAATAGACATTTCCAGATATTAAAAATGATATAAATAGTGACCATGTTTAAATTACACATTTGACTTACATATTGCTAATATTCAGGAACACAGTTCCTATATGAATACTATATGTTTGTCTGTGCGTTTGTCTGTCGCTTTTTTTTCGAATATTCGAATTTTGACTTCAGATTTGCATTCAGCATAAAAAAGTAGGATAGGAATGTTCAGGAACACCATTCCTAACATGGTCAAAATGGCCGACAAATTTAAAAAAGAAAAATTGAATTGTTATATAATTGATGAGCCAGGTTCCTTGTGGTGGTGATTGATTGATTGCTTCATTGAGCTTTGTTGGATATTGAAATCCTAAATTTCATCGATATGTTTGTTACAGCAATGGGTTTATCATGATTTCAAAAAGTACTACTTTCATCATTGATTTGTAGAATAGCTCATCAAAAACCTAGAACACTCCTAAGTGACTCAGATACTCGAAATTTGATACCAACAAGATTATTAAGCATATAAAAGGAAAAAAATTTAATACTTCAAAAAGGTTAAACCAGTTAATAAGCATAATGAGTATCATATCATCACCAATAGATGGAGGTGTAATGAAGTTGAAATATGTTGTTAGAATTGTTTTCCTTACTCATTAGGGATTGAGGAATGCTCATAGTTTAATCTTAACTTCTAGCACACTAATGGACCACACTTGCCGACTTTACAAAAAACCATGAAGTAAATAAGCTTTTCCATTCAAGTATCTAATTAAATTAAGTAATTTTTAATTTAGCCTTTCAAAAATTAATGATATCCTCACAATAACATAAATGTGAAACAGCGGGAGTCAAGTTCAGCAGAAAACTCTTTGCCTTTTCACATTAAACTGAACCCATACTATTTAATATGTCTTGTTGCTCTCAGTGGCGAAAAAAGTGATTAAAGTTCATAGCTTTTAAGTCAAATCTGTCACATAATATATATTTGATATAACATACCAACACCACTACTCTCAATATAATTATTATGTCACAAAAGTGAAAGTCACACAACTTTTATCTGAATTTGGATTTGTAAATTTGATAATCACTGTAATAATGCTGCCATTTCTGGAATTAGACATTTTAATTATTCTATTCCTCATGGCTTTATTAGTATAGGATTTCTTTTTTCGATCTGTGGATAAACAATATATGTAATACATGGCATTAACAACCTCCTACCTGTAGGCCAGACCTATACTAGTTCGTAATATGCTAGCTAGGCCTTGGTCCTTAGCGAAGCAATCAATGCCACCCTTAGGTAGTTGAATCTTGTTGAAGTTGTGCATCACCAAACCTTCTCATACTGTTACATGTCTTTTGTTATTAACAAAAATAATTCTAGGAGAGGTAACACAGCAGGCCAACTTGGGAAGTAGTAGCTTGACTGGGGACTGAGGAGTTGCTGTGTTAGCAGCAGGGGTGGCAACACACTATCAATACTTTTTGTATCGAAAGGGCCTTTTAATTGTGTGTTTCCAGATATTGTATAAAAAATGTTTTTGGATACATCTTGTCTTTCTAAAAAAGGGGTAAAAAAACGTGTTTTATTCGTCCTATGTTGAGTGGCACAGGGCTAAATAGCCCAGTGGGCATCGCTCATCAATACGAGCGTGTGAATGAGTTATTTCGTAGTCGCGACGATTTCTGAACCGTGGCGCGTCACTCTATATTATATATCTATGGGACTTAAATACCCATTTCCACTAATCGATTGGTTAATACTGCGCTATGCGTGTACGACTACTCGCACGTGAATGCGCATTTACACTACTATTGTAAAGTCACCCTTAGATTCCATTTTTATTTACGTGTACTTTAAAGTCAAAATTTTCGAAAATCTTTCATGTACAGTCTTTGTCCATAACAGTTTCAATATTTTTATTCGGTTTTATACGTTCGTCGTTGCTTAACCTGCGTGTTCGGTTAGAATTGCACGCGCAACGGAAGTCATCCAACTCTCAAACTGCTAACCATTGATTAATTCTTATGGCTACTTCAGACTTCTATCACTAATCAAATCATCATGCCAGCTTGATGATTCCATATCTTCTTTTTTTTATACCACTAAAGTGGGAATCTAGCATACGGCCTGATGGTAAACAGTCACCGTAGCCTATGGACATTTGCAACACCAGGGGTGTCACTCATGCGTTGCTGACCCTCTAAAAACCTCTTCACGTATTTCTTGAAGAATTCCATGCTATAGTCTCTTGGAAAAACTTCAGTTGGGAGCTCATTCCACAGCTTGAGAGTTCTCGGAAGAAAACGTCTCTTGAACCGCACAGAACGCGACCATTGTTGTTCCAGTGTGTGAGGGTGAACTCCCTGCCGTCGGTGAGCGGTGCGGTTATAAAAAGTTATCTATAATCTTATTTAAATATATAACAAATATATAGTTCTTCTGTACGTGTGTATGTCATTGAAGTTTCCTAAAAGGCTAGACCGATTTTGATGAATATTTATTGTTTGAGTACTGCAATCCGGTTCTAGGCTTTTTATTTTCAGTCAGGACGTGTGCCGTGTCCACTAGTTTAAAACATCGGGAGAATAATGACACAATGCTAATTAAAAAAAATGTAATTCAGTTTTTTGATCATATTTTTGTCTAGGAACAATCGTGAGTTGTCCAATTTCGTGATGACAAATTGTAATTGTAATATTGTCGGACAAATTACACAGCACCATCTAGCCCCAAAGTAAGCGAAGCTTGTGTTATGGGTACTAGACAACTGATAAACATACGTAAATACATTTTTTTTTGTAAATACATACTTATTATACATAGAAAATACCCAGACCAAGACAAACAGACATGTTCATGCACACAAATGTTTGTACTGTGTGGGAATCGAACCCACGAGCGTTGGTGTCAAAGTAGCGTAACAACGCGTTTCACCACTGCGCCACCGAGCTCGTCTAAACAATTAGAAAAACTATACCTACTTCATTGTATCTTTATGTTACGTCCCTTTCGAGGTAGGCAGAGAGAACCTAGCGCCACTTAACTCGGTCTTTACACACCTCACTCGCTTCTTCAACACTCATAACTCTTCTCATAAACGCTTTCCGGTTTTGATAAGTCGCAACTAATTTGGCCATGGTAGGTAAGTCTTGGCCTTCCTCAGCTCCTACATCCTTCCTCGTTCGCGTTAGAAGTTACTACAATTAGAAGTGACGTATTTATTATAAACATGTTAATTGCGACCGTGCCACCACTATTCGTGTACACAGTGACAGATCTTTTTTTTTTTTTTTTTGATTTTCGCCCAAGAAAGTTGAAGACCCACAAAGGAAGGACCAACCCACACCCGGGTGTGCATTGGTCATTCCTCCGTGAGGGGCACCCTCCGGAAAACGGGAGGGAGGAGGTGAAATCTTTCAAAGATACCATTTCGTGCGAACGAACTGATTATGTCGGATTTCCACCGACTAAAACACCCCCTGGGACTGCCTTTAGCCGGGAAGGCTACAAAGGCTTCATCTGAAGCGATCACCCCAGGGGAACGGGGTGACGCAAGAAGTGACAGATCTAGTATAGCTTTTTTTTATACAACGTCGGGAGGCATACAAGCATACGGTCCACCTGATGTAGAGCAGTTACCGTAGACTGTTAACGCTTGTTTCATATATCTCTCGCGTGATGCCTCCTCTGCTGCTTACACTGCAACTCCTTAGGAGCTTACTGGTGACCTCACTCACACGCAGGAACACAACAACCCTCTAGGAAGTTGTTATTTGGCTGCGGGTTTTTGTGAGGTGGAGGTACTTCCTCAGACGGGCTGCTTTGATGCGCCCTACCTCTTTTAAAACGTCCAGACCAAGGTAAACAGACATGTTCATGCACACAAATGTTTGTCTTGTGTGAGAATCGAACCTACGAGCGTTGGTGTCAAAGTCGCGTCTTTCACGACTGAGCCACCGAGCTTGTCAAAAAATAGCTTGCAAAACCGTTCAAAACTTACCCTGATTGTAACGACATAAGACAAATAGCTTGATGTACATTGTGTGTGCGTACGACCATGATGGAATTAACCTACAGAGACACAATGACACGATTTTGCGTAGTAAATAAATTTACCGCTACGGGTCGGGGGGTAAAGTAGAACGAGCAGCTCTTATTGGCCAGTTCACGGATCAAAATCGACTCATTGGTTTTCGACTTATTGGTTAAAATATCCTTCCATTGGTTAATAGGCTGGAATCGTTTTAATATTTAGGTGCTAAAACACTAGTTTTGGTGAGTGACGGTGACTTTCATGCATTGACTTTTGGTACAGACGTCGACAGACGTTAAAAATGCGTCATTTTTAACTTAATACGTAGGAAATAAAGTTTAAATATATAAATGTCCACAAGCATATCTTTTTTTTGCCTTTGAGCAGTCAGAACCCGTTATATACGTTTTCCTATACATTTCGCGGTCGTATACGACCACCCGGGTTTCGAAGGGTTAATAGATATTGGCTGCGAAATTCTATCCAAAAACGTCAGAAAGTTTGAATATTATGTAAATATTTCATAATAAACACGAACATAACCAGTTTTGAAACAATATCTGGTTTCCGTTTACGGATACCGGATTTAATTGTAGATTTAGGTTAATCTTTCCTCGCCATATTTTTATGTTGTCTTGTATACGTTCAGGAATGAATGAATTCATTAAAACTCCTCGATCATTATTATACTCTATTTTCTATTTCAAATACACTGAGCGATATCCAGTGTACTAACCCTTTTGATTGACGTGGCCCGCTACATAAATCTGAGAATTTGGGTACGATACATGAAGCGACTACCGTAAGACCTCCACAACCTTTTTTTTTTACTACGTCGTGAGGCATACAAGCATACGGCCCACCTGATGTAAAGAGGTCACCATAGCCTATTAACGCTTGAGATATATTAAGTAACACTCGCGCGATGCCTCCTCTGCTGCTTACACAGCAACGCCTTAGGAGGAGGAGGACATTGCTCACACGCAGTAAAACAACAACCCTCTAGTTGTTATTTGGCTGCGGGTTTTCTGTGAGGTGGAGGTACTTCCCCAGACGGGCTGCTTTGACGCGCCGTACCTCTCTTAAAACATCCAGGCTAAGACAAGCAGACATGTTCATGCACACAAATGTTTGCCTTGTGTCATTCACGACTGAGCCACCGAGCTTCCTTTTAGGAAAAACAGACCATTTTTAGATTATTTTTTATAGAAGATAGAATAATGAATAAGACTGAACTTAATATGGTATGAATGAGATTGAATAGCCAATGCGTAGCTCGGAAAATAGAAAGTCGTCCGAAATTGGTATGGAGACCATATCAACCGAGATCACCAAACTAATAAAAGCGATTAGACATTGCCTAGCAAATAGAGGCTTGCAACACAAGGAGTTTAATCCCCGAGTTGCCACTAAGGTATACTACTTTAGCTTTCTGGTGACATTCACTCACTTTCAGGAATCTAACCTACCTCTAATTCTAATTTTCTTTCGTTGTGGTCTTCCGTGAGGTGGAGATTTGCTCCCTATTAAGTATCGTTGAGATGGATGCTATCTCCGTTTCGCCATAACATTATTTAGCCTGCAGAGGGTACCATGTGCATGCGAGATTTGAATTGACTGTAAAGATAAAGTAAGCCATTTATATTCCAATTTTTTCAGAAAGTATGCCTCTCGACAATATACAATATAAAAGTTATGTCAGATTGTAATAAAATCAAATAGGTTAAGACGTTATTTTGCGAAAGTCAAATTTATAGACAATTTGATTTATTTGCTTTCGCTACCGATTATACCATTACTAGTTATTCAAAGACTAACTACACCCCGCGACTTCGTCCGCGCGTATCGCTGTATCCCGTAGGAATCGCTTTTATTCTGTAAGTCTATAAGCTTTTACATGAATTAGGCTATCAAATGCAAAAAGGGGTTTTCAAATCCGACTGGTTGTTCCAGAGATTAGCGCGCCTTTAAACAAACTCTTCTGTTTTATATAGTGTAAAACAAATATGTATTATAATTGTACAAAAAACAATCAAGTGTTAAAGTAAAGTAATATCTATTTACCAACGGGCACGCTTGTTGGTCACCTTAACTACCTATGTAAAAAATATGGTACACGTAGTGATAAATAAAAGAATGTAAAATTTCGGAGTATTGTTACGGAATTCTTCAATTAGTAAAATACACCAAGCCCAGGTAATTAGCAGTGATAATAGGTTCATAGTTCTCCAAGGTTCAGGGCCTCATTCGTTGCGTGCTCATCTATTTACCGTGCCTGAAAACGTTCTGCAGTCCGAAGGCTCTCTGCCTGACCTTGGATTTATTCTGAGAAAATAGCTCGGGCAGTGTCACGTTGGATTCCACGGCTCTTTGTCTTCTGTTTACTTGCAAACGTTAGGCTCAAGGATAAATGCCTTACATTGTACATCACGATTGTGTCGCCGTAGTCTATTAGCTGCATAACTGGCTCATATTGTCGTATAATATGACATTTTACAGGTTCAAAATTCACTTTCGTATGTCAAACGTTTTCTGAGTTATGCCTGCGACAGTATGACAGACATACACATAAATAATCTTATAGGGATTTCAAAGTAGACTACGTAAACATTATGATCCTATTAATGCTCCTGTCTGTCCGTCCGTCTGTCACAGGCGCTGGATCCCACCAGTTCCATAGAATATGACAAAATGAGACTATTTTCTCAAAATGGGGAAAAATATGAAATTGAATTTGTTTAAATATTAGGTAAAATTATTTCATTACGCAATGGCCGTGTTCGTTTTATTGACGTGTGAGAATTGGACTAGGGCACGTGCGCTGCGTGACGAGCTACACTTACGTGTAAATACATTTTTTGTGCTACTACCTGTATATAACAAGGATACACGAACCATGCCTATAAACGCTTGTATTAGCGCTCGCGAGTTGGCACCGCCTCAGGAACATTTTTGCTCGCAGCAACACTGCAACTCTCTGTAAGGTGGAGGTATTTTATTGGTCGGGCTACTTCTTATAAAATATAGTTGATTGGTCTTGTTCGTGAATCGGGTGGGTGTATCGATGCCAGGATTGGATTGACTCATGAATGACATGAATGCTAAGTATCACTCGCGCGATGGCACTTCTGCTGCTAACACAGGGCCTCATTAGGAGCTTACTGGTGACCTCACTCACACGCAGGAACACAACAACCCTTAGAGGAATCGTTATTTGGCTGCGGTTTTCTGTGAGGTGGAGGTACTTCCTCCAGCTTTGATGCGCCCTACCTCTCTTAATTATCTGCGGTATAGGTATCTGGGAATCCTTTTGATGTCACGTTCGGGTAATGTATAATAGCAAAAAGTGATGCACAGTTTGAACTCGGCGTGATTGTGTATCACAATCCTTTAGTGCTCAGTCGATTTTGTTTTGAATAAATTATCCATCAATATTATTCTTGCTCCTGAATACTACATCGGACGTATTTGTATGTTCACATAACTAATTATGGTAACATGTCTCGCATACATCTTCATATACAAACAAGCCAGCAGCCAGTGCTTTCTCAAAATCGATATTTCTGAGATGCAGCGTTTTGCATACCTATTCAAGACAGCGGTATGCATTTCCATATTTACATTTATATGTAAATCTTTTCATTTTCCTCGATGTATCTGGAATCCAAATCAAATAATTAATATAGAATTTCATATAATAGCGAGATAAAACACTCTGCTTCTTTGATTATTGGTAGATTCTACCATGATAGAATTAAAGATGCCTGTGATGAATCATTTCCGGACACCTTTGTCAATTAAATATTCATCAATTCTATAATAAGCCTTTTTATAAAAAGTGTTAAAGATCTTGCCAAATTTCATGATTTCAGGTCAACGGGAAGTACTCTATAGGTTTTGATTCCCTTGCGAGTGTCATATTATGCGACATGAATGAACGGCCGTATCTTCTGATTGCATTGACTTAGAAGTTAATTTTTTTTCGCTGCCCCAAGAGATTGCAAATACTCGATATTTGGTATTCATTTCAACTTGATACCTCCATGCGTTTCAGAGAAAAAATATCTTGGCAGACGGACAACCGTGTTCCTATAAGGGTTCCGTCTTTCTATACTATGAGAAATGATATTTAAAAAATCTAAAACGTGCCCGCGAGGACCTAATGGCGAGTAAATATTTTTTGTAATTTTTTAGGGTACCGTACCTCACAAGGAAAAACAGAACCCTGATAGGATCACTTTGTTGTCCGTCTGTCAAGACACTTTTTCTCAGGGACGACGGGTGGAGCTATTAAGCTGATGTTAATATCAAATACTCAGGTCTGCAATTCCTTCGAGCAGTGAAAAAATTCAACTTCTAAGTGAAGAAAGTAGTTTTTTTACGGTATCAGTGCGCGAATCGGACTCTCACTTGACGGCTTTTTTTAATATCCTGATTTTGCGCAACGGGTAAACATGTTCAAACGGTTACTCAGTATTAGGACAGGTTAATTGTTAGTTTCAGTAATGGAAATAACGTAAATGTAGTATTGAAACTGAATTAATTACAAATAGAGAGAACTGCCGCGTGCCTCTTTATGTGGAGTAGGAAAATTAAAAGTTTAGACAATGTGAAAGGCTTAGTTTCCGTAGAATATTCTACATAACCTTGGTTATTAATTTGTCTATCTATCAAGGCCAGATATTTTGGCGAGTTTGTTGTACAAGGGAGACACGCTCATTGGTTCTAGCAAATTTAATTTGAAGTTATATGTAGTACGTAGTAATATTACATTTTTTATGACTAGTGATTGAGTTATGTTCAAATATTTATGCAAATATTGTTTTCTTGTGTCTGCAATACAAGAATCTCTCGTTTAAAGTAATAGGCAAAAATGTGTAAAAATAGTGTGCTTGTTAGTGGGATTCGAACCGGGGTCCTCTGTGACTGTTTAAGATAAACTGTGCATATGGCGGGCCAATCATGCGTAATAAACATGATGCCGATTAACTCGTATTAGTGTTTAACACAGTCCACAGTCGTTTTTGAAGTTATACTTCTTTAAGCGCGTTATGAAAAATGATGAGAGTGATATTTTAAGATGCGCGCGCATCACTGTAACACAAAAGTTACAGGTTGAAGCTGCTAAATGTTTCGCGGTATTACCGGTAGATGGCGCTATAGTTAAAAATGTATAACATTTGTACTTGACATTTGACTTGTATGTAATACACTCCATAAACATCACCGCTACTACTTAAATAACGCTTGATTAAAACGAACGAAGATTTTTAATTTTACTCCAATAACCCTTCTTATAAATTAAAATATTATTATTTAATATAATTAATAATAAATATTATTAAATTATTAATCTATACATATAAATAAAATTGAAGTGTCTGTCTGTGATTTCAAAATAAAGCCTTTATTATCTTAAGCTCATATTGTTATTTTTACGTTACCAAAGCCTAAATACGGATTTGTAACTTTTTTGTCTGTCTGTTTGTTTGTCCGGGCTAATCTTCGAAATGGCTGAACCGATTTTGACAGGACTTTCACTGGTAGGTAGAGGACTGTTCAGAGCAGAATATAGGGTACTTTTTATCCCGTAAATATTTAGGGTTCCTGCGTAAAAAAATGAAATACTGTTAAAATTAGGGGGAAATATCTTCTCCTTCGGGGGACTTTGTAATTTTATTTTTATTATATTCACAGAATACGTATTTTTTGTGACATAAAATAAGTACGCATTTTTTATGTAATAAAAATAAAATATACGTTGCCTCCCGTAAAGGTCAATAGATGGCGCTGTATAAAAATGGAATCGCGCTATGGTTGATCTACGACCCTGAATTTTGTTTTTTTTTTTTAAACAAAGAAAAGGTCTTTAGGTCTACAGAGAAATAAAGAGGCTACTAAAAGCCGAAATCATGCGTGCGAAGCCGCGGGCTTCAGCTAGTGTTAAATATTTATGTAATGATGCCAAAGAAGTATAACTTCTCAAGCGCGTACATAAGTCAACGTACCCATTTTTTTATGTTTTAGTGCATTTTTTTCAGTATACATATACAGAAGTCAAACCTTGTCTAAATATAAAATTTCGAGATTCACGAAAAATATTTATATAACCTATATAAGAATTGCGACATCAATCCGGAATGGGATTTTTTGTAACATTCCTGTCTGTATGCAACCTGTCACACAAAAAGCGATCGCACCGCGCCGGATCGCGCCCGCTTTTTGTGTGATAAGTTAAGTATAGATTTTTTTGTAACATTTGTGTTTTTATGTTCCAAAAATTCTATCTCGGATCGCTACCGCTTTCTCGCTTTCCCACGCTTGTGGATTTTGGGTTTAAACAGAGCATGTTTGACATTATATCCAATGCACGTTGAATTGTTTCTCCGCTCGTCAATCCTATATAAACTTCAATTTTTATTGTATACAGTTCACGGTCAACAACAATTCCAAAACTGTGGAATGGTAAATATACGGAAATAATGGCACGTCTCGAGTTAACGTTTTTGTCGTTATTTATACATTTTTTTGTCGAATTCGATTATGAAAATATGCCAAAATTACTAGAAATCTTGTTAATGTAGGCGTCATTGAGCAAAAATGTTTTTACTAGCCGTGCCTTAAGCAGCGTGACTGAATAATCCAAATATTTTAATCTCTTGTTTTTCTTAGCTTTATCCCATTTCCTAATCTATTAGGACTGGCGGGCTTAAGTATATGCAATTGGTATGCTGTCTTACTTTGTGTACTGATTTTCTGTAAATTTAGTCTCCCCAAAGGTTGTCTAGTGGAGAATACTATTAGATTTAAGTCAGTAAGAGCAGTGATAGCACAGTGGATAAAGAACCGCCCGAATGACCAACTGGTCTCGGTTCGAGTCCTGGCACGTAGATATCGCACAAATGGTGTTTTCGGATTAATGTCCATATTTGTAATTATCACTTGCTCGGCGGTGATAGAAAACGTCGCGAGGAAACCAGTACGTCCTAGAAGTTATATTTAAAGACGTGTGTGATCTTACCTAAGAAAAGTTTCCCTCTGAATTGTGGATGTCTGCCGGCTGTCGCTCCATGTAAAAATCAGTATCTTCGCCAAATCCTTAGGCTTAGGTAGCGAACCCTGCCGGACCTTATATTTCGAAAAACGTGTGATCTTACCTAAGGTCTGTTTTTCTCTGTGTTGTAGAGGTTTGACGGCTGTCGCTCCATGTAAAAATCTTCGCCAATGCCTTAGGCTTAGGTAGCGAACCTTGCCGGACCTTATATTTCGAAAAACGTGTGATCTTACCTAAGGTCTGTTTTTCTCTCTGTGTTGTAGAGGTTTGACGGCTGTCGCTCCATGTCAAAATCTTCGCCAAAGCCTTAGGCTTAGGTAGCGAACCTTGCCGGACCTTATATTTCGAAAAACGTGTGATCTTACCTAAGGTCTGTTTTTCTCTCTGTGTTGTAGAGGTTTGACGGCTGTCGCTCCATGTCAAAATCTTCGCCAAAGCCTTAGGCTTAGGTAGCGAACCTTGCCGGACCTTATATTTCGAAAAACGTGTGATCTTACCTAAGGTCTGTTTTTCTCTGTGTGTTGTAGAGGTTTGACGGCTGTCGCTCCATGTCAAAATCTTCGCCAAATCCTTAGGCTTAGGTAGCGAACCTTGCCGGACCTTATATTTTGAAAGACGTGTGATCTTACCTAAGGTCTGTTTTTCTCTGTGTTGTAGAGGTTTGACGGCTGTCGCTCCATGTCAAAATCAGTATCTTCGCCAAAGCCTTAGGCTTAGGTAGCGAACCCTGCTGGTCCTAATGTATTAGAAAACGGGATAAAACTAAGAAGAGACACGTTTAAATTACATTTTATTATATGCGTAGTAATCCGATTCACTCCCGATGTGTTCAAGTTGATGGGCGGACGTCTCTCATAGAATAGCTCAACTACCGTTTGATGAAGTATTTGTCGTATAGTCTACCCAACTATTTATATGTCTCGGTCGTCTATTTGTATCGGTATATTGAGTATAAATATTTTCCGAATCTCGTGAATGAATTGGACCCACTGCACGTGAAACGGTGGGCACATCTTGGCTGCACGTCGCGTTGTGGGCGTCACTTGTGGGTGTTGCCGACGCCGCCGCTTGTGTATTTTGCCAGCGTGTTGTCTACGATTTCATCACACAAATGACAAGTTGGGATGGGATGTAAATCAGACACAAATTGGAACTGATTTGGAACAATTGTGTTAGTAAGTGTACCAATGTTAATGGTGTTAAATTAAATGCATCGTTTATTCACCGTGTTTTTTCTGTCGTTCTGCAGTGCTACTTCAGGCTGCTGTGATATATGTGTCATTGAGGGTGTAAATAGATTGCTATCAACATTATAGTCGAAGCCAACCTCACATGCACGTGGTGCATCTTGCTAAATAATGAACGAGGAAAGAGACATAAGCCCGGCTTGGCTCAAGTATCGAAGTTTATCATAGCAATTACGTGTAGGTCGCTATTCAAATGTTTAAAGCAAATAAGTGTATTAAGAGTGTTTTTTTAACAGAGGTAGGGCGCATCAAAGCAGGTTCTGGGGAAGCTAACCACCTCACAGCAAACTACAACCAAATACCAACTCCTGGAGGGTGATTGTGTTTCCTGCGAGTGAGTGAGGCCAGTAAGCTCCTAAGCAGTTGCTGTAATAACTAGCAGCAGAGGTGACATCCCGTGAGTGATACTTAATGTATCGCAATTGGTCATTCATAGGCTACGGCAATCGCTTCACATCATGTGAGCCGTATGCTTGTATACCTCCCGACGTGTATAATATTTGATCGCGGTAGATGACCTTATTTGGCGGTATATAACAAACCCGGTACTATTGTGGTTTCTAAACTCAATAAAACCACATTTCCATTCAAAGTAAATTCGTATATATGAAACAATACTCGTCACCAACAGACCTATCGGTGGAACATATGTGTTTTGTACAAATAATTTGTAATCAATTAATGAATAAACCCCAGTGAATCATCGATTTCGATACGCTGATATAGCTTGTGCAATTACAAACATTATTTCACTGGCATACCTATTATCTAAATATACATATACAGGGTGACTACAGAATGTACTCAAGGCATCATCAGTATCTATCTATAACTTCACGCCAAATCCCTTGCGGGGTAGGCAGAGAGAACCGAGCGCCACGTGACTCGATCCTTACATATCTCACTTGCTTCTTTAACATTCATTGCTCTTCTCATGCACGCTCGCCGGTTTCTAGGGCTCCTGACATCACCTTCATCATCATTCTGCACCATCAGTAACACCATTAAAATAACTATGGGTCCACCCATAGTATATGTTGTTACTGGCCCCATAGTAATAGTAAATGTTACTGATGATGCGTTGATTACATTCTGTCATCACCCTATATACGGATTTTTTTTATACAACGTCGGGACGCATTCAAGCATACGGCCCACCTGATGTAAAGCAGTTACCGTAGCCTATTATTAAGTATCACTCGCGTGATGCCTCCTCTGCTGCTTACACAGTAACTCCTTAGGAGCTTACTGGTGACCTCGCTCACACGCAGGAACACAACAACCCTCTAGGGAGTTGTTATTTGGCTGCAGTTTTCTTTGTACTTCCACAGGCGGGCTGCTTTGATGCGCCGTACCTCTCTTAAAACATCAAGATCAAGACAAACAGACATGTTCCTGCACACAAATGTTTGTCTATATAAGTACGCCAACGAAACATTGTTGTAATTGCATGATTTCTATCAGGGTATTGAGAATAGAGCGTATCCTAGAAATCCTATGTTTGTATGAGGAGATAGTATTTTATTTATAGAATTTCGATGTGGGTCCCATTTTTTTAATGCAACGCCGGGAGTCATGTAAGCATACTGGCCATCTGATGTATAGCGGTTTTCTTATACCACTAAGGTGGTAAACAGTCACCGTAGCCTATGGACTTTTGCAACACCAGGGGTGTCAGTCATGCGTTGCCGACCCTAAACGGTTAGTTTACCAACGCTTGCAACACATTATGTATCATTTGCGCGATACCACATCTGCTGGTAATACGGCAATTCCTTAGGAACTTACTGGTGACCTTACTCACCCGCAGGAACACAACAATACACCAGGGAGTTGTTATTTGGTTGCGGTTTTCTGTGAGGCGGAGATACTTACCCAGACGGGCTGCTTCGATGCTCCCTTCCTCTTAAAAACACCCAGACCAAGACAAAAGACATGTTCATGCACACAAATCTTCGTCCTGTCTGAGAATCGAACCCACGAACGTTGGTGTCAAAGTACCGTTACTAAACATTGCTACTCTAAAATACGCTCTCGTCAAAAATAGCTTATAACCCATAGTCGTTATTATCAGTACATTCACGTTCTAATATGTAAGTGATAAAAGGCCACCCTGTATAAATATAAAGACCACACTGTATATTTTAGTGTCAATGTAAACTTCACGTGGTCGGTAAACATTTAATACCAAATCTCTATTTACTCTGTATACTGTTCATTGAAAAAAAAAATGAAATTTTGCCGTTAGTTTCATGGCGAGTTTGTGAGTTCTAGACAATTTTTTGTTGACTATCTTAAAACTCCGAAGTTATAACGCTCGCTGACCGCCTTCGCAATGATGATGAAAGGGAGTTAGTCTGATAGTGTCACTCTTACGATAAGAAAAGGCATGCTTCGTTGGTTCGGGTATGTAGAAATAATACAGGAAAGAATGACGAAACAGATATATAAAGTGAAAGTAGAACGATATAGGAGCCCAGGAAGGCTAAGATTCACCTTCAACGACCAAATTGGTCGTGTTTTATCACAAAGAACCAAACAATAAGCCCAAAGAACCGGCGAGCATGCATGAAAAGAGCTGTAAATATTAAAAAATCGGCCAAGTGCGAGTCGGACTCGCGCACAGAGGGTTCTGTATCATTATAAAAACGGCAAAAAATCACGTCTGTTGTATGGGAGCCCCCCTTAAATATGTTTTATTTTAATTTAATTATTTATTTTTAAAGTGAATATATAACTAAATATTTTCTGAATATTTCAAGCGTCTACCTGTTGCCGTTATCAATGTCGAGCAAAAAAATCACGTTTGTTGTATGGGAGCCCCCTTAAATATTTATCTTATTCTATTTTTTAGTATTTGTTGTTATAGCGGCAACAGAAATACATCATCTGTCAAAATTTCAACTGTCTAACTATCACGGTTCATGAGAAACAGCCTGGTGACAGACGGACGGACATGACGGACGGACAGCGAAGTCTCAGTAATAGGGTTCCGTTTTACCCTTTGGATACGGAACCCTAAAAAGAGAGCGCGGTACGTATGGACTGCGTCTTGGCGTTCGCTGCCTACCCTGTAAAGGACCTGGCGTGAAGATATACATAAAATCATGTAGGAATACCATTAAATAAATAATTGTAACGTCTATACAAATTTATGAATTTTCTAGATATAAAAAATGGCTTACTGTCATCTTTAGAGCAAGAACATACTGCTAATAGATCCTGGCGAGAGGCAAGGTGCACCTATTAATCTGATACTAAAGTACCTTACAGAAGGCTCTCTACAGGTTTTTTATATCCTTGAGAGTAAGCCAAGTTACCAATAAACTCCTGAAGAGCTACCGTGTGAATAACTCTTGTATTTCAAGCGTTCACATGTGGGCCGTTTGCTTGTTTGCCTCCAGAGATTGTCTTAGACTACAAATGAGAAACATATTTTTATTTTTTTCTACGCCCGACGTAAACGACGGCCCATTCAAACGATTAATTCATTGCAATCATGCGTTAGTTATTCTTTTGAGGACTTCATCCGGGATCCGATGGGAATGGGAGACCCTCGGGTTAC
The DNA here is from genome assembly GCA_947507595.1 of Pyralis farinalis. Lineage (NCBI taxonomy): Eukaryota > Metazoa > Arthropoda > Insecta > Lepidoptera > Pyralidae > Pyralis > Pyralis farinalis. Next base: position 31,461,827 of record OX382269.1, on the reverse strand, counting down.
CCTTACGGACGATCGTACGGGTTGTGTCAGACTTTTACTGACTAAACACCACCTAGGAACTGCCGCGAACCATCGGAAGTGATTGCTCCAGGCGAAACGGGACGATGCAAGCGAGACTTAATTATGCCTTATCTCTCGCAACATTCGCTGTCTGTGAACACTCCGTAACTATTGGATTTGGCACGCTCTGTTATTACTCACTCTTGCTTCAATATTGTTTTTCAATGGAACACGTCTGTCTGACTATTAATTTATTTATGAGCTTGTCGACGTTTGAGTAAGTGTTGATTTTTGGTCCGCAATTTACAGAAAAAGATGAAGCCGTTTATTAGCTATACCCCGCGACTTCGTGTGCACGTATCCCGGTATTTCTTGGGAGCCGCTTTTCATACTTTCGTTCTGTTTCTTCGACTTCTAAGGGTCATATCGTTTTGTTGAACAGCCTATAACCACTGCTTGCTCCAGATATTTCTTAAGAAACACAATGTCGGCGTGTCATTTCGAGCAGGCCATGCCCTCTAAAACTGATCATAATTTGTAGTCTAAAGGCTTCAGATCTGGGCTAGACGAGGGCCAGTTTTCAGCTCTTATAAAGTCTGGAACGTTGGTTTCGAGCCAGGAGGGGGTAGTTCGTGCCTTGGGACCAAATGCAGAGTCCTGCTGTAAAGTCCACGGTACATTTTTAAAAAGTTTATTGCTAAGAGGTTTCACAACTTCACAACACGATCCAAGACAGTCTCTTGATACACTTTGGCTGAAGTTTTCACTCCTTTTTCTATAACTTCACGCCAAATCCCTTACGGGGTAGGCAGAGAGAACCGAGCGCCACGCGACTCGATCCTTACATACCTCACTCGCTTCTTTAACATTCATTGCTCTTTTCATGCACGCTCGCTGGTTTCTAGGGCTCCTGACATCACCTTCTGATAGAACACGACCAATTTGATCATGGTAGGTAAGTCTTGGCCTTCCTCGGCTCCTACAGCCTTCCACGGCTCCTAACGCCTTCCACTTTTGCATTGTATATCTGCTTCGTCATTCTTTCATCCTGCATTCTTTCTACATTTCCAAACCAACGGAGAATCTCCTCTTCTTATTTTAAGTCTTCACTCCTTTTTCACAAAAATAAAGCTTTGTGACTTTTTGAGAAGACACCTCCCAACAAACCATTACAGACCCAGGATGATGACTACTTGGGCGGCCTTTTTAGAACTGTGTGCGTACACTTTGTAATTTTGCTTGTTGTAGTGCTCTTTAATCGTTAAATATTTTTCATCAGTGAAGAGGATATTTCTATGCCTTTCACTTCAACTGTAGGGATTGATTTAGGGGATTTCCTGTATATCGACGATAAGCTCCGGGCTTCAGGTCATGTTTTATTATACGCGACAGTCCTAACGGGAATCTTCATTTCTCGCTATAAGATTTTTTCTTTAGAAAGAAAAAATTAACCTTCAACAGTCTTAACAGCGTTTGTAGTTCTAACAGTGCGCGGTCGCCCCGATCTTTTATGTTCTTCAACAGAGGATGTGTGAAATGGCTGATACCAAGCTTTTGAAGTGCCTTGAATATGACCGACGGCTCCATACTCACTTTGTGCAAGGCAGTCGTCACTGCAATCCTATTTTCTTTAACACCCCATTCCATATTGTAAGTTGACGATAAACACGAAAAAAATGTGTAAAACGGCGGGAAATCGAAAGATGTTTTTAACATACGCGTTCCAAATTCAAAATACCTAATTAAAGAATTGAAAAAAAAGAAAAGATTCTATGTAACAGTATTTATGGCCAGGCTAGTTATAATAACATCAGCATTTGAAGCTACTGTAATTATTCAATGTTTGAGCTGCATATCTCAGTTTGTGATCTCACAAAATCCCGTTTAAAAATCGCATGATTGCATTTGTTGGCTAATTAATTCAGCGTATAGGGAGATGGTTTGGTTTGTCTCATCATAATTTTCGCCATATTTCCAGTGCATTTCAACAATATTGTAACACGCTCCATCGTAACTCATTTAATATATAACAACCACGTAACAGCAGATAACAAATGTCAAACATTTTCCCATCAATTATAAAGATAACGTTTATTTCAAATGTGCGTTTTCGAGATGAGGCTGGAAAAGGATTCTTTACAAATGTTTTGGAATCACGGAGGTATAACGGCCTGTTTTGAAACCACCGATCACCAGGGATTGCCAAATAGTCCATTAAAATGTTTCATTTTTTTTGGGCTTAGCGTGCAAAAGTGCATGCAATTTAATCTTTTGTATTTCAAGAGGACGTAAAGTTAAATCCATGTTTCTATGGGATCGCAACCCTTGTCCGGCGGCCACCATCTTGTAAAAAGGGTTGCGAATGGTTTTTACGTTATCGGGCAAACTATTCATCGTACAGAAAAAATGTGGAGGACCGTTCCCAGTGTTTGTTCTTGTTAGTGAAATTGCCTTATATTCTTCAAGAGGTGGAAACGAATAATATTTATCCTCGTTAATAGATTCAGACGTTATTTTACGAAAGTCAATTTTACCTGTAATTTCATCTACCGCCACCAATTAGTTCAAGCGAACTAGCGCCGTCCGGCATCAACCCGCTCGCGTTGCTCGCCATCTGAAACAGGAACCGCATGCCAAAGTTGCTGCTATGACTTCCCTGGTCGTATCTGCGACACGTGTTTCGCCTCTCTACGAGGCATCCTTAGGCGCTATAGATGTTAGTCGTTAGAATAATAGGAGAGGCAAACACGTGTCGCAGAAACGACCAGCAGTCATGATAGCATCGAGCAATCGCAAGGACGACCGCAGCAACTGAGGCAGAGACTATACCGGAGCAGCCATCGCAGCGAAAGCATGTTGCATCTACTAACAGTAGTGGGTGGATGCCAGCCGGCGCTAGTTTTCATGAACTAATTGGTGACCGAAGCACACAAAGCCGGTTAGATCAAATTGCTTATTTACTTTCGTTTCCCATTATTTATGATCCCTGGTAGCATCCTTGTTTATGCTAAATGATGCACACAATCTCTCACGTACCTTGTATAAGTAAGCGAGGCGAGAGTATCTTCTGAGTTTATTTGTGAAAACATCACACTTGTAAGTTGCATGATCCAACTGTTGCGATGCATCGATGAATCACCAGTGCTTTCAGTACTGCATTTAGACTTTGTTAACCACAAGACGATGAGTTCTGTGAATTGGGGAAAGTTGGAACATTGGCTCATCTTTCTACGTACGAGTACAATGTGGGAACGTTAAGTTTGATCAAGACCATATGTATATGATTTTGTGACTCCCAAAGATTTTCCTACATTTAACATTACAATAGTTACCACAGAAACTTTTGTAACTTTAGATCTGTATGCTATAAATTGTTGGGTATTTTTCTTAGTTGTTGGTCTAAAAAGCGGAGTCCTTGAAACCAACATGCGAACATGTCTGTGATGAGCATAAGGAAAATGCCTCTCGATTCTTTCTCCCTACACTGCAAGAACTTGCCGTGAAGTGATACTTGTGATTAACATTTGCATGTTTGTACAAGTCCCGTGGGTCATCATAATACATATTATGATGATATATATGTTGAGTGTCAAACTTGATGTGCTTTCAACTGTACTCGTAGACTTTCATAAGCCAAACGCGACATAGTGAACAGTAGACACATATATTTTCTTTTAACATCATTCACTCTGGTTAGTGACACTACATTCACACCAACGCTCGTGGGTTCGATTCCCACACAGGACAATCATTTGTGTGTTTGGTTTGTGTATATGTTTGTTTGACTTGGTCTGAGTGTTTTTAAGAGAGGTAGGGCGCATCAAAGCAACCCATCTGAGGACCTCCATCTCACAAAAATCCCAGCCAAATTTAATTGTTGTATGTCTGTTAAAGACAGGCCACAGTGATACACATACATTATTTAAGATCCTTTTAACCTGTGTGTCTACAATAAAGAATATTTGATTTGACAAATATGTGGTCCCAGCCAAATGTTCCTGCAAGCAAGTGAGGTGACCAATTAGCTCCTAAGGAGTAGCTTTGTTAACAGCAGAGATGGCATCGCGAGCATTTAATGTGCTGCAAGCGTTCATAGGCTACGGTAACCGCTTTATATCAGGACCGTATGCTTGTATGCCTAACGGCGTTGTATAAAAAGAATCACCTTGGCAATGACCTCAAAAACAAACCATTCTTTCAGACTCCCCCAAGTATTATTGATGGCCAATAATATAAATTACTGACCGTGAAGCGTGACTCTCAGGAGTATTTGTGACATTCACAAACTTATTATGTATCCACATACGGGTATAAAAATATATCATTGGAATGAATGAAGGAAATGGAGAGAACGCACGGCTCTTATTGGCTAGTTCGCGGTTCAACATCACGGCGTTTATCGTCTTATTGGTTAAAATATTCTCCCATTGGTCAGTAGGCTCGAATCGCTCGGACATTTAGGCGCAGAAACACAACGTTTTTGTGAACGTGATGTGATGTACCAATAATATAAATTACTGACCGTGAAGCGTGACGTCTCAGGAGCATTTGTGACATTCAGGAACTTATCATATGCAAATATATCATTGGAATGTAACCTCTGTTGTGTTATGCATAAAGGTTTTATTCAACTTAACAGTAGTGAAGGACCTTCGGTCACATAATATATGTGATTCAATATAAATAGACAGCACAATAGCAATGCACTTGAGTTACACCTATATGTGCTACCTAAACGCTTTTATCTGGCATATTGATCAGTCTATTGCGCATGTTAGTAAATGTCTATTCACCACATGAAGGAAATAATCAATGGAGAACTTATGAAATGATTTTGCTTTGTAACTCACTCTTCACCACGGGGGGCGGGGGTAAAGTAGAACGCGTAGCTCCTATTGGCTAGTTCGTGGATCAACAAACAAAATGTTTTATGATTGGTCAGTAAGTTAGAATCGCTGAGATACTTGTATATAGACACTAAAATAATAGTACGTCTTGAATAGTGAGGGGTGTCTGTGCGCTGTCAACTGGTTTATTGCTTTCTGATTGAATATCATGTAGGAAATGTAACCCGTTTGCCAATTTAAGTTGAACTTTAGCGACGTCTGTTAATATGTTACTCATTTATATACATGTCATTCTGTCAACAGTTAAAATACCGGCCAAGTGCGAATCAAACCGCATGAACCTGAAATCGCTGTACAATATTTAAAACTGCATCCTTTTTTAGGGTTCCGTACCCAAAGGGTAAAACGGAACTCTATTACCGTCCGTCCGTGCGTCCGTCCGTCCGTCCGTCCGTCCGTCTGTATCTCACGAACCGTGATAGTTAGACAGTTAAAATTTTACAGATGATGTATTTCTGTTGCCGCTATAACAACAAATACAAAAAAATAGAATAACATAAATATTTAAGGGGGCTCCCATACAACAAACGTGATTTTTTTGCTCGTTTTTGCTCGATATTGATAACGGCAACAGGTAGACGCTTATATATTCACAGAATATTTAGTTATATATTGACTTTAAGAATAAATAATTAAATTAAAATAAAACAAATATTTAAGGAGGGCTCCCATACAACAAACGTGGTTTTTTTTTTTTTGCTGTTTTTATAGATAGTGGTACGGAACCCTTCGTGCGCGATTCCGACTCGCACTTGGCCGATTTTTTATTACTGTAATTGTTACTTTAATTTAATTTTTATTAATTGTTGACTTAGCGGCCGTAGTTCACATGTTCATGCATATAAATATTTGTATTGTGCGGGAATCAAACTCACGACCCTTGTTAAAATAGTCATCGCTAACGTGACCATCCGACTATTATTCCAGTTTGTTCCTTCGAAAGTTATTGTCATCGGTATGTCTATTTGTTCGTCGAATATGTTAATTTTAGTTCCTGTCCTTTAGGGAAACATTATGTTACTCATTTATTTAAATGTAGTCTTAAAATGTTATACAAAAAGCGAACTTTAAGTCTTTAGTACAGCCTAAGATGGTTTTTATAGTTATACGTCGTACAGGCTCTAGAATAGCAATACGAAAGTAAGGTAATTGCCCAACTCGCATTCAGTTGGACAAGCTCCCACGTCGCGTCTATACCTACGTACTTCGCCATAACACATAAATGTCTTAAGATATATATTCATCTCTTCCTAATGACAGGATCATTTGTCTCTTTGTTAGAGCAAATTGTCATAACAAATAACTGTACGTAGATATAGTACTACTTGCGCCATTTTAAAATACAATAATGTTGGTGTATAACGTGTCTACCTTTTGATACGTTGCTGAGTACAGCATTGTCTCTCAACTTATTTTTGAGTACAAATAAAACTATTTTTTAAAATAATGACACATTTAATTTAGTCCCCGCGCAACTTAGAGCTAATTCATAGAAAGCTGATCTTTCCACAGATGTCCCCTTTTGAAGTAGAGAATAATCCTGGTATAAATAAACCAAGAGTTTTTCAACTTTCCACCTGGGCTTTCCACTAGTATAAATATATATACATAGCTATTATACTAGGCAAAATTATTGTGAATCATTCCTTATTCACCACTGTATGCACCTTATTGACAGACGTTTCTTCTTCCCAGTTTTATCCTGTTTCCTATTATGATTGACGGTGTCCTAACTTAAAGCTTAAATAGAATTTTTACATTGAGTAACTGCCGGTCAGACATTCGCAGCCCTGAGGGAAAACCAGTTAGTTTCTTGGATTAGGTCACGCGTCTTTCGAAATATAATTTCTTGGATGTTTTCTTTTTTCCTCACGATGTTTTCCTTCACCGCCAAGCAAGTGGTAATTACCAGTATGTATGTAAGTATGTACCCATGCAGGTTTCGAATCGGGGACCAGTTGGTCAACAGGCTGTTTCTTTATCAATTGGTATATATCACTGTACTTTATTAATAGACCAATTCCGACGACGTATAAATTAAATTCCCAATCGTAATTTGTCCAGTCGAGCTCGGTTCAAGGGCAGGGACGGTGACGGAGCTGATTGCCGACGGCCGATCGATTCGGCACGGTATGGTCATAGATTTGTTCTATGTAATTTCGTGCGCTAATGGAAACTTAAATGGTCTAAGGTAGTGTGACCGAAGATGGCCCACTTAATTTTAAAACCTCGTAAAATCGACAATTTGGATATTAGAAAGAAAAGACATCGATGTAAAAGTAGGTTATTTAATGGAGAAATACAATATAAGTAAAAATGTGATCTTATTACGATATTAATCCAATGAAACACTATTTTTAAAAAGTAGTTGTTGGGCCATCTTAGGAAGATGGTCACTGAACAAGGCCCATAATATAATAATGTAAATCTACTCTTAAATAAAATCTAAATAAATTTTCCTTTTAATTCTGATTGGGAATCACAGTTTTCATTTAAAACTAATCAACAAAGTCTAAAATATTACCCAAAATTTGGCTACGGGCCATTTTAAATCTACCAAAATTTTAAATGATTACAAAACGAAAATGACTTTCTGAAACTGAATATATCACACATACAGAGATTCATCAGAATAGTAGGTAACAAAATAATACTCAATAAGTTGTTTACTTAGTGATGAATTTTTGACACCCTTGGTACGTGGGCCGTGTTAGGGGTATTGAAAATAAACTTAAATTTACTTTTCTTAAAGATAAATTAATGCTGTTCTGCCGTTTAACAAAAATTAAATACTTAAACAAAAATAAACATTTCTCTTCAAAAACATAAAACAAAACTTAAAAAAACAACATTATAAGTTATTATAGGTACCTATCATAATATTTTGGTTGGATAGAGAGATCTTTTTAGTTACACTTAGAACTAAAGATAAAATAATTAGGCCGTTTTAAAAAACATTTCTGTTCAAAAACATAAAACAAAACTTTAAAAAAATCAACATTATAATTAGGTACTTATAAGTTATAATAACTAATCATAATATTTTGGCTGGATAGAGAGATCTCTTTACTTACACTCAGGACAAACGAATTCTCTATCTTTTGAGGTTAACCCGACACATTCTTCGTGATACCAATTCTGACATTCTTGACATTGACGCATAGAAGCTATTCTGTCTATCGCACATCCGTGACAATACCAGCTGTCTTTTTCAGATGTTTTGCCTACTTTTTTAACTTTCTTACCCCCTGTCTGTCTAGTTTTCGTTATCCCACCAGATTCTTTAGCATTTTTTCTATTTTTATTAATATTTTTACCTTCATTGGAACTCGGTCGTCTTTCGGTTCTGGTACGTTTATTCTTTAATTGTTTAGTGTTCTTCTTTGTTTTCATTTCACCAAATAAATCTTTGGTAATTTTCTGCCCAATATAATTTAGGGCCTTCCGTCTAGGCTTATCTTTGATTTTTCCAAAATTTGGTGTTGGAATTTGCTTGTGGAAAGGTGATTTAGTGGGTAAAGATACAGGAGCTTGCTTTAACTTTGACAGCGGTAAATCGTTATCCGAATCCTCAGATGGAATCTGCTCTTGCTCAGAACTTGGTTTAGGTTGTTTGACGTTCGGGTTTACATTTTCTTCATTTGAATCAGAAGATGAAGTATAAATATTAAAACGTTTTGGAGGAATATTCTTTAAATACGTATTAAAGTCTTCTTCCGAACTATCTGATGTAAAAGAATTTAACCGAGGGCGAGGTTGTAAATTGTGAATTCCCGACGTAGTAGGAACAGGTGAAGAATAATAAGCTTTATTAAAACTTGAATTTAGAAAAGGTTGTCTTTGCGTGTCGCCCATATCAGACTCGGCAGACGAACTATAATTAACCAACTTAGTCATTTGAACTGAATGCGGCGGATTTGATTGAACATTTCGCTGTTCTATATCCATCCGTTCGTTTTGTATCAAATCATTTTGAGTTAGAAGGGATGGTGACATATTAAGATTTTCTTCGCAATCCGTGACATCTGTATCGGACATATTGTCACGTCTTGGGGATACGACAGAAATATCTTCTACGGTATCACGTGAATTGGGCAAATGTGTAAGGGCTGAGGGTGCATACGCTTCTTCAGGGATTGCATTATGATCATATGGAAAAAGTCCGGTTGCTCGAAATCCACTAATTATATTTTCTTTGCTAGAACATTTGGACCAAACCTTCGTAAAAATTTTGTTAAAACGCGTTTTTGTGAGTTTTCTATCAGGATGCTGATATGCATATAGTACAACTTGTTCGTCCCAGTAGTGTTCGTAGGATTTATTCACTGACTTGTCAAGAGGTTGGAGTTCATGAGTAGTATTGGACGGTAAACAATAGAGCACAATATCATGAGCATCAGCAGCATCGACTATTCGGGCATCCAAATGTGAAGAGGCCCCGTCAAAAATTAACAAGCATCTTCCTTGCGATTTAAACTGACCCAGGTGGTGAATGAAGTCAACAAATAGGTCGGTTGTCATGCTTCCCTTCGGAGCCATCTTTACTACACTTCCGGGTGGCAAATTATCGCAAAACTCTGGTCGCAATCTTTTTCCCTTAAAAATTATCATTGGCGGCACAGTGTTCCCTGTCGCATTCACGCACATTGCTATGGTGACGTTTTCTGCATGCTCTTGGGCCACAAAGTGCACCCGTTTGGTCCCTTTAGCAGCAAAAACTTTTTGCTGATGGTGAATGGTCAATCTACACCCCTTTTCGTCCATGTTATATAGACGCTCAGGATGTGAAGGAATATTCAATTCATCATAAATTTTCTTTATAGCTTCAAAATGTCTGTCCACAATATGTTTATTAAGTTTCTGGGCTCTTGCGGGATTCATAAGTTGAGCCCGACGTAGTGATATTTGTGGATTGCGCTTCACAAAATTTTTAAGCCATTTTTTCCCAGCTATACTTTTACTATTATTAAAACAATTCGGAATATTATTTGACTTGCAAAATTCATAGGCTTGCTTACGCACAATTTGGGGAGTCAACGGCAAGCCGACCTGAGCAAGTCTAATCACCCTTTTACATAAATCCTTTTCTTGTGATTCAGTAAGTATCGAAGTGCGACCAGTTGTCTTTTTAGTGGATCCAGATTTTATGTGGTTTCTTAATGTACGCCTCGGTATGCCAAACTCTGCAGCTGCTTTTCGTTGTGACATTTGTCTGCGATTTACTGCTATTATGGCAGCTTTTAGTTGAGCTTCTGTCCACTCTCCACGCTTTTTTTTATTCGACGACTCCATTTTGAACTCTAAGACAAAAAAATCAAATCATTAAAACATAATCTTCCAGTATAAAAATAATTTATTCAATTATTTTGGTTATTATTACGTTATACATACTATATTTGATCATTGCATATAATGCAAAAAATAAAAATTCAAAACTATTCAATTTTATATTTATGTTATATTATAATATAACATTATTATCATAAATCGTTTCTATAATAATTAAAACACTTTTGATTAGAAATTGAACTAATGTTAAAGATTATAGTAATATCATTACTTTTAATAGTCTTAAGAAAGCCCGGGCCATCTTTTGGTTCCATATGGTGGGCTTTCATAGGAAACTTTACCACAGTAAAAAAAATGCAATAAAAAACAAGAAAAACAATAAAATAATAAAACTTACCGGTATTTCATTAGCAAACAGATTAATTTTACTGTTTTACTTGTTGAAATGAAGAAAAACTTCTTAATTTCGCTTACTTTAAAACAAAAATGCACTTTGGAGGTTATAAAACGTGTGCCGGGTCGACGCAACAGAACAAACTGTTTGTTATTCACAAAATGGCGGCTCGCTGTCAGTCGGACGAAGTTGCAATTTAATCTATGGCTGCTGTCGCATATGCCCGCGAATTTTTAAATAGTTTTGACAGCTAAAACTGTTATTTTTTTAAAGTGGGCCATGATAGGACCCGGGCCATCTTCGGTCACACTACCTTAAACCAATTTTAATAACGGCTCGTAAATTGAAAAACTGAGGAATGAAGTAGAGCGCGAGGTTCTAAGGATCTAGATAGTGTTTCTTCGGCTTTCGGCTTCGGTTAAGATATTGGAACGTACGCTCAAATGGCAAAAATACGGTGAGATATTTATGCGCCGATATTTCGACGACCTAGCGGAGACTTGGTGAAATAAAACATTGCAATAAGGACTATAGTAATTAAAATGTTATACATGTTAAAAATATGAAAGAATGTGGAATGACATTATACAATGTAACATATGCAACACTCATGTCAAACATGCAAATAATAACTCAAACGGAATTTTAATTCGCTCAGACAGTCATCGTTGGAGTGCCAAAGAATTTACTAAATGTTATAAATACAAGAAATGTATATCCGCCGACTGCATCCATGTCTGTGGTCAGCTAATTACTTGTTTTTTAACCCCCGACGCAAAAAAGAGGGGTGTTATAAGTTTGACCGCTATGTGTGTGTGTCTGTATGTTGTATGTCTGTCTGTGCTATCGTAACTCTCTTAAACGGGTGAACCGATTTGGATGCGGTTTTTTTTATTTAATTAGATTTTGAAAGAGTATAATATATATCTAAGAATAGCTTCTCGACGTGGCAGTTCGAATCCAACTGGTATTGTACGCGGCGGCGGCGTAAGAACCGTAAAAACGTCTTAACTGTCAAGTTTGATGTGTCTAAGTGTCAAGCATGGTGATGTGTCACGCTTGATATGATGGGATCACAAATGTTAGAATGTACCCAAGTGCTATTCGTGGCACATAATAAGATAGGAGTGTTTTTTTTTATACCACTAAGGTGGCAATCAAGCATAGGAGTGTCGTGGAACTCCGATCCTATTTTCATTTGGCTCGCATTTTCGAAATAATTTATCTCTGCCAAGCAAAGAAATTGGTGCGTCAGTCGGTATAGTTAAAACATTACAGTTTAGGTAAAATATTTCATAAATCTATATAAATAAAAATGCTATTCATTTCTACATTTCTTCGTATGCCTATCAATGGAAAAGTCTGTACCGATATTGTAAATTTATATTTATTTAAAGTTTATAAAAAATGACAAAACACGTGGGGATTGGAAAAATTCGATAAAGACTTGAATGTAATTTTTTCGATTTTGTATGAATACATATGAAATTTGGACTAGTAGGTACGCTAGTTAATAATAATTTCATTCAGAATGGGTGAAATGACGTCCTTTGATAGCCTTAATGTCTAGTTTGAATTGTAAAATTCGTCATGAAAAATAATAGTAGGACACCTTGGTACAAAGTGAGCATATTCATTGAACATTGAGTCTATTTCATATTGTAGTGTTATCTTATCATGTTTTCAATACAATATACAAACTAAGAAGTCTACACTAACTTGGTATCGTATTTGTAATAATTTCATATGCAAACATTTCGTTTCATGTGCTCACATATACGTATATCAATCTACGTTGCTTTAGGGTTCCGAATAAAAAGGTGAAAAAGGAACCTTTATGCTTCTCGTTTCGTCCGTACCGCCTGTGCGCCTCACTCGCGTTTCCCATCTACGAAGTTTGTAAATCGAAAAATATGGAATAACTAGCGACCCGCTCCAACTTCACACGGGTGATTCGAACGCTATCAAATAAGAAGGGATTACTCGCTAGGCTGATCTGAAGATTCCCTGAAAATTTAGATCATCGAATTTTTTTTATATAAGATTACAATTGATACAGGATTAGGGAAATATTTTTTATGTTATAGAAATATAAAAAAATAGCATTCCTCCCCTGTCTAATCGGAGAACTTTCTAAATATTTATGACTAGCTGCAGCTCGCGAGTCGCGACAATGTCCGCGCGTGTTGCGATATCCCGTGTGAACAGCGTTATCTTTCTTTTTGCTCGGCTTCTGAGGGTCGTACTCTGGTGTTGAATAGCCTACCGTCCTCAAGAATTGGGCTATCAAATTCAAAAAGAATTGTCCAAATCCGACGCGGTAGCTCCAGATATTTTTGGTATGCTTGTATGCCTCACGACGCTGTACAAAAACAAGTAACGTACAGAACGGTAGGTGGGCGAGTCCATCTCATACTTGACCGGCCTTGTATTGAGGCAGTATGTGTGAGGCTTGTATGAGACAGTGACATAATAATATTAGCAGCTATTGCGACGTAGTGGACACGCTCAAAACTCCCCCGTTGACACTAGTGTAAGGTCATTCATTCATGTACGGCATCTACTGAGCTTCTTTCTACTTTTTCTTTTTCTAAATAAGTACAGAAAAGGTTTATTGCAAGATTAGAATATCTAAATCTTCACACTAAGTTTCCTTGCAGTGTAGGCAGAGAGAGCCGACCGCAACATAACGCTGTCCTTATAACTTTTATTATATAACTCGCCCGCTTTTTTTAATATTCATAGCTCTTTTCGTGCATTGTAGGTGAGTTTAGCCATTTAAAGATATAATAGTAGATAGATAGCGCCATATGTTAACTCTATAATAGTACCTACATAGATATCTTTATATTTATTTAAGTAGTGACGTAAAATACTGCAAGTTTTCCGAACAAAATAAAATAAAATTGTCAAATAGATCGGGAAGCTATTTGGCTACAGAGATGACTTCGATGAGTCATCTCTGTAGCCAATTGCCACCTCGCCTGCATGCGGTGTGCACTGTCTTTAGGAAACGAGATTCAGTTGATATAGGAATAGGGGAGAACCATCTTATACATACCTAAATATCAAGATTTGTTCGTTTTTCGTAGTTTAGCGACGCATCGCAGCCATATGCGCTCGCGTTCATCCGATTATGGTAGAGATATTGTCAACTTATTGCTCACACTTGAGCTAAGGTTATATATAAATAAATAATGATAATAAAAACGGCGGCATTTCACTAATATTTAAGAAAATACAGCTGAACTGGGTATCTCCCAACTTACAGAATATTATTAACTTACAGATTACTATATAAAAAAACTTATCCTTGATCTGTAGTACTCGGTAAAGAACTTCTCATTTCATTCTCCTACTTTAAACACGGACTAAAACGCATTTAGTACATGACTTTACGTTTATCGTTCTACGTGAGAGCTAAAGCTATCTCATATTATTCGCAGTACATACCAAAAATCATTCTCAATACATTCTAAAACCATTCTCAATACATGCTAAAACCATTCTCAATACATGCCTAAACCATTCTCAATACATGCCGAAACCATTCTCAATACATGTCAAAACCATTCCACCCTAATGCCATTCTCACTGAAAAGCATGACAAGAAGGGCAAAGGAAGTGTATTAATATTAATAGTGCAAATGATACATAGTGGTATCGTGCCCACCATTCATGGTGCTAGTTATATGGTGTGTATACACAAATGTTAACACCAGCCACTGAACCAACTCGTCAGTACAAATAATAATTAAAATTGAACTTATTTTAATCTGCTCTCATTTCGGTTACAGTGATAATGTTATAAGAAACATGTAACCTAATTTCTTGTAGACATGTAATTTATCTCTAGACACATATATATAGATATAAATCGATGTCTACAAGAAATGAGGTCAAATGTTTCATAAAACATTTTTTTAGGGTTTCGTCCCTTGTGTTGTTCCTGCGACATTAGTTTGTACACAGGAACATCCATATAGGAAGTGTTAGAACAGATAAAGGATATGATTTTTGCATGTTTTCCAACTTCTTTTGTGCAACGTCGGAAGGCAAGCATACAACCCACCTGATGGAAAGTGGTTACCGTAGCTTATGTATGCTTGCAACACATTAAGCATCTACAACTCGCGCGATGCCACCTCTGCTGCTAACACAGCTGCATTCCTTAATTTCCTACTGGTAACCTCACTCACTCGCAGGAACACAACCCCCCAGATATTTGTCATTTAGCCGCGTTATTTCTGTGAAGTAAATATACTGACACAGCGACTGCTCGGCTATCCTCCACAGAATTTTTACCTTGCTGATGATATATGACTGAGATACTCCAGTTCAGCTGCTTTTTATTAAATACTAACTACTACTACTACCTTATGAATTGTTGACATTTTTAATATTTCCATTGATTCATTTATTTATAACCTTCGCGCAAGTGTGATCAATAAGTTTATAAATCTTTATCGCAATCTACTCTAATTTATAAACTACGGACAAATCTTAATTTTTTATATATGTATAAAATAGTTTTCCCCTATTCTTATTTGATTAGAACGTCCACAGGCTTATTAAAAATCATGAAAAAACGTATTTAAAATATCCCATTCAGTTTCAAGAAACATAGCTCTATTATTGAGGCTGATAACCTATTGCGTAAAGCGTTATGTATGGCCACTGCAGTTAAAAACAATAGCTCTGATGTAACACAAGTCAGACGATACTACAAATACTTTTTCGTTTTTTTTTCTTTCCTCACGCCCTGTGACAGCAAGCGAAGCGTTTGTCATACCGTTGAGCGCGTACGGGAAGCTCTTATTGGTTAGTTCACGGTTGGATATCGCGTCACTTATCGGCTTATTGGTTAAAATATCCTTTTTTTTTATATATACTACGTCGAGAGGCATACAAGCATACAGCCCACCTGATGTAAAGCGGGTACCGTAGCCTATTAACGCTTGCGATATATTAATTATCAATCGCGCGATGCCTCCTCTGCTGCTTACACAGCAACTCCTTGCGAGCTTACTGGTGACCTCACTCACACGCAGGAACACAACAACACTCTAGTCTAGGGAGTTGTTATTTGCCTGCGGTTTTCTGCGAGGTGGAGGTACTTACCCCAGACGAGCTGCTTTGATGCGCCCTACCTCTCTTAAACATCGATATCAAGACAAACAGACATGTTCATGCACACAAATGTTTGCCTTGTGTGGGAATCGAACCCACGAGCGTTGGTGTCAAAGTCGCGTCATACACGACTGAGCCACCGAGCTCGTTAAGTTTAATTAATTCTCCTCCCATTGGTCAATAGGCTCAATCTCTGAGTTATTTAGGCGGTAAAACACTACGTATTAGTGTGTGAGGGGAGCCTTGTGGTTTATTAGTTTGTGCATATAGGCAAGCATACAGCTCACCTGATGTAGAGTGGTTACCGTAACCTACGAACGCTTGTAATAACTACATTAAATATCGCTCGTGTCACCTCTGCTGCTAACACAGCAACTCCTTAGGTGCTTACTCCTCACTCACTCACCGGAACACATTTGCTGCGGTTTTGTGTGAGGTGGAGGTACTTCCCCAGACGGGTTGCTTTGATGCGCCCTACCTCTCTTAAAATATTTAAATAATCTATACAGATAAATAAAATTGGAGTGTCTGTTTGTAATATTAAAATAACCGCTTTTTACTAAATACATATGGATGTGTGTTTGGTGTATGCACACGGTACATATACCAAAATATTTATTTTTACAATTTTCGTCTGTCTGTTTGTTCCGGCTAATCTCTGAAACGGCTGGACCGATTTTGACGGGACTTTCACTGGCAGATAGCTGATGTAATAAGGAGCAACTTAGGCTACTTTTATTTTAGAAATTTCATTTATTTTTATTAATATAAATAAATAATAAAAAAATAACAAGCCATCAGTAATCCTACACAAACGAAGTTGATTATCTACCCAGGAGTGTACGGGACTCTCCAGGCGCGTTCCTCTCGCACTTGACTGGCCTCGTTTGAAGTCGCGTTTATTAGGTCACATATCGCGCTCAAAAGTATTTAATGTATGCATACCACAACACTTATTTAGATGTTAGAACGTATATTTAGACGATGAATCTAATGTATAGATTAGCAACGCTGTAAGAATGTATGCACCTTGAGTGAATTTCCTTCGTGTTCCCTGCATATATGTGTAGGTTCCAACTTTGATTCGCCAGGTCAATAACAAGTCGATGGGTGCAGTGTAAAATCAACCCTGCTCTCCATATTATAGAAATGAAAGTGTTAAGAACGACTCTTTGGTATAGAGTGCTAAATAATTGACGGATAATGTTCGACCGTTTTGTTATTAATATATCAGAAGATTACTCTGAACATTCTAAGAACAGGTGTAGTTCCGGTGACTACTGTGAGTAGTACACTGTATATATAGAGTATAGAATACCAAAACTCTTGGGTTTTGGTATTCTTACAATCTATATTAATAAAAATGGAGTTCCTGGCTAATTCACTGACTCATCAACGTCCAGGCCACACCCTTGAACCTAGAAAGCTGAAATTTTGCATAGTGGTTACTTTTGTAATGCTCACAAGATAAGAAAGGATTTTTTGGAGGTGAAAAGGGGATTGACAGTTTGTATGGAGCAGAAAATTTATTTCAATCAATGAGTTGAAACTTTGTACAGATACTCT
Organism: Pyralis farinalis; assembly: GCA_947507595.1. Classification (NCBI taxonomy): domain Eukaryota; kingdom Metazoa; phylum Arthropoda; class Insecta; order Lepidoptera; family Pyralidae; genus Pyralis; species Pyralis farinalis. The sequence goes on along the minus strand of OX382269.1, from coordinate 31,444,541 downwards.
CTATTAGAATCCAATAAAAGTTATTTCCACCCCTTAAAGGGTGTAATGGGGGTCAAAAGTATTTCTTGAATTAAAAGTTGAACTATTAAGAAATTTTTTTTTTTAAGTGAACTACTTTAGACTTTGTAAATATGCTCTCAATCAAGACATCAATAAAGCAATTTCAGTGTTTTTCAAAATTCCACCCGTTAAAGGGTGTAATGGGGGGTCAAAAGTATTTCTTGCATTAAAAGTTGAACTGTTAACAAATTGATTTTATTAAAGTGAGTTTTACAGCGAACTTAAAAAGCAGTTTTAGACTTTGTAAATATACTCTCAATCAAGACGTCAAAAAAGTAATTTGAGCGCTTTTCAAAATTCCAATATTCCACCCTTAGGAGGCTGAAAAGGAGGTTGACACTTTGTAGAAATATGTTTGAATGTAGGAGTAGAAATATGTTTTGAAGTTATTGACTTAAAACTTTGTATATACCTATATACTCTCTATTAGAATACAAGAAAAAATGCTTTCAGCGTTTTCAATAATTCCACCCTTATGACCCTTACCTTCGGGGTGAAAAGGGTGTTGAAAGTGTGTTTGGACGAGACGCTCTATTGTATAAATCTATATTAATAGAAATAGAGCTCCTGACTAATTCACTGACTTATCAAGAGGTTTGTAATGCATATGAGAGATAAGAAAGGTTTGTTATATTGTATGTTTATGAGTCAAATTTGTAAATATTAAGTTTAATATTGTTAACATTGTTGATTCTTAGCATTGTTTTTTGGGCTGTTGCTGTTACTTTGTCACCCGTCCATTGACGATTTCTTTAACCATCTATGGTGTTGGCTGGAAGAGATCTCTGGTAGAGATAAGCTCACCGCGTGTACACTATTTATGTAACAATAATCTGTATATCAATGTGCAATAAAGAATCTTATTTTTTTGAATTTCAACACTATTTTAAAAAGGTGCTTTGAGTGTATGTATACATTCAGTATCAAATAGTTAATGAAAACCGAACTGATCGTGATACATCTTTATTACTACACAAAGAAGGATATTTGGTACGTTTACTAACTATTTAATGCTGACTGTACTTAGAAATAAGAAGTAAAATAATAAAAATGCTGAAATACCAAAATCTACGCGTGCGAAGCCGCGGGCATAAGCTAGTTAGTAATAAAGTATAAAACTATAGATAATCCAGTGTTGTTTTTTTATTTTGAACAAAAAAATGTTTAGGAACTGATGTTTGGTTAAAAAATTTCTATCTTCTCGTGGCGCAGACTTTCGCTATTTCTTATCAAGTCAAATTTCTTATTTCATATCACCCGTAGTGAGCCTTGTAACTACAGACTTTACTGTACTTTGTCGCTTAGGTCGGTGTTTAGTGGCTATACGGGAGATAGTGGTGGTGTAAAATGTGAGAAGGGCCTAACATAAATTATAGAGTGCGAAAGAGCAAGGCCACGACTCACCAGATTGGTTATGTTAGGGGAGTCCCCAAGGAACCAGTTATGTATGTTAAAGAAGCGGGTGACATATGTAAGAGCTAGATCTTGTGATGCTCAGTTCTCTCTGCCTAGCCCGCTAGAGACTTATCGTTGGCAAGATAAATATGTATGTGTATCTTTTAGTGGACATTTTTGTCGTAGGTTTTTTGTGTTTTTTTAAGGGTTTATAGCCTTTAATGTAATTTTTTATTCATATGAAAATATTTAACGTTTTTCGTTGAGTAACAAAACGCCAAGGGGATGAAATCGTTGGGAGCAACAAGACTATTTATAATTAAATCTGTTCTTATTATATATTAAAAGCTTTATGAAGTAAAACAATTCTAGGTCGCAATTTTTCATTTGCTTGATATCATTAGTATAACATGGTAACCTATATGAAACGATATGTCATGCTCCGCCGCCTACCTCACAGGACGGGGCAGGGCCACTAATTCATGCATGATGTCGAGCCCTAGAATATCCTGTGACTGAATATGTTTATCATGATGTTCTTCATAACACCTACTCCTAAACAGCCTTGACTTGAACGCAAAGCGCGCTGCTAAGTGCTCTCCTCTATTCCGCTCTCGGGCGTAATAATAGCTTTCTTTTGTATTGAATTTTGGCACATCATACCCATACTATATGTATAACCTTAAATTCCATGCATACGTTTTAAATCAAAGAATACGAAATCTTTTATTTAGGTCCAAATTTTGTTTATTGAGAAATTAGAATTAAAGATAAAAAAAGTTAGGTAACGGTTTGAAATATTATACACCGTTTTCACAATCATTTCGTTTTTAAAATGTATATATCATGATCGGTCGGTCTATCCTTATCCACTTCCTAAACATTTACATTATCTGCCCAATATGCTTGCCGCCAGTGATTAAATGGAATTTTGGTTAGTTGAATACCATCTTTTAAAGCACAGAATTTACTGTATCTTTTCCTGATCCCCAGACAGGACATTTTTAAATTTAAAAAGAAATTTTAAATTTGTTGCAAGCGACGTCTAAAGATAGGTTACTTATCCGTACGACCTACCTATATCTTTAAACCAAAACCATTACGAGATACGCGCGAAAGAACTAAGCGCCACACGACTCCGACCTTACAGATCTCACTCTTTCCATGCACGTCGGTCCCTGGTGCTCCTGGCACCACCTGATAAAAACACTACCAATTTAGTCGTGATCGGTGAGTCTGGTATAGTTTATTCATTTAATACCGCGAATGTTAAACATTCCGGAATGATGACTTCAATATTTGTCGTCAAATATTGAATGAGTTTGAGGTGTCGCTGTGTGTACATTGTTTTGAAATAAAAAATTCTGTTGCTTTCTAGAAATTCTATTCACTGCAGGAGTTTTTGACGATAATAATAACGTAATGAATTGTAAGAAAGTACTTTACCATTACCAGAGGGACACTCTGTACAAAAGTCATCTGCGTCGGTACGTCTGTCTCACCTATTTCTACCGCCAAGCAGCTATATGTATATAGCTGTGTTCCGGTTTGAAGGGTGAGATATGGCCGAGAAATTACTGGGTACTGTGACGAAACAGCCTTAGGTCACAAGACTGGGAGCGCGAGTAACATCCCCTTGGTGTTGCGAGCGTCAATAGGCTGCGGTGACTGCTTACCATCTAATGCGGGCCGCATGCTTGTTTACCAATCTAGTTGTATAAAAAAAAACTTGTAACTATTTTTTTGTGCTAGCCTTACAGGGTTCTTGTTTGAACTTCACTAGTTGTATAACCATAATAATTCTACACAACAATATTACAAAATAAATACTTTAAATAAAATTAAAATATAACGTTTTATTTAAAAATATGTATTAGCGTAAAATTTAAAATAAAATAAAGCCATGATATTCCTACCCCAACCAACTTGTCCTCGTTCAAATACTGGCATGTGTGGCTGCTAAATTCGTGTTTCGAATTTATGTACATATTTGTAATTACTGCCTGTGTATGGCAAAGAGAGCATGAAAGTAGAATAAATGCAGTCGAGATGAGAGCATTGCGCAAAATTTGTGGCATGACGCTTGCTGACCGTTTTCGTAATGACGACGTGAGAGAAAGAGTTGGTCTGAAAGAGAGTGTCGGTGTTAAGATAAGAAAAGGCATGCTCCGTTGGTTAGGACATGTAGAAAGAATGCAGGATGAAAGAATGACGAAACAGATATACAATTCAAAAGTGAAAGGATGTAGGAGCCGGGGAAGACCGAGACTGACCTACCATGACCAAATTGGTCGTGTTTTATCAGAACGTGATGTCAGGAACCGACGAGCGTACATGAAAAGAGCTATGAATGTTCAGAGAAGCGAGTGAAGTATGTGAGGACCGCGTCTTATGGCGCTCGGTTCTCTCTGCCTACCCCGCAAGGGACCTGGCGTGAAGATATATGTATACATCTGTAATTAGTATTTGCTTGCGGTGATGAAAAACAGAGAGAGGAAAACCCGCACGTCCAAGAAAATATATTTCGAAAGCCGTGTAACCTAACCTAAGAAGGTCTTGTTTTCCCTCTGGGTTTTGGAGGTCTGACGGCAGCCGCTCCATGTTAAAATGAATATCTTCGGCAAATCCTTGGGCTTAGATAGTCGACCCCGCAATTTTTAAAGGATTAGGAAAACGGGATAATGCTAAGAAGAAGATATTAACCTTAAATTATTCGTTATTTTTTTCATTTGCAGTATGCAAAAAGTAATCAATTAGGTTTATGAGTTGATACCACAAATTGAGACCATAAAACAACTGTTAGTAATGTCAAATCGAGTCATTCTAGTAGTAAGTACTCTACTAACTCAACCATAGAAAATTATCAATGCGTTATTACATTGATAATTTTCTAGTAATAACTAAAGGACATTTTGAACTGTACTCCATTTATTATCATTAATATTACTTGTTCGACTCCTTGACACGTCACTAATAGGGTTGACAAATTGCACTTGTAATCTAGACGTTTCGAGATTAGCTAAACCAAACAGAATATAGATATATGTCTATATTAGCTAAGTGTTAGACTGTTCCACTTACCTTATAAATAGTCATTATCATGATGAAAAATTATCACTTATCGTAATGTAATATAAAATATACGTAACAATATTAACCATTATACGAGCAAGTTCATTACACCAGAATTTGTTTTTACTGTTTAGTAAACTATTGTTCAAGGCGGGCGGTAGGTTCATCAGAGACCGTTAAGGCGACACATCGAAAAATTAGACCAACTTTCATCGAATAGTATAGGCTAATGACTAAACTGACGGATCTAAGATTTTAATATAAATAACTTCATTTCTTTATCTTGAATTTGCTTGCTCAAATACGCGATTGTGTAAAATTGATTCGATAATAATTACTTTCGAAAACACCTCCTGAAATTCATTATTTTTGAAATTACAACGAAGTTGTACTGTTTATACGCTTCAAAATTACTTAAATCTATTAGTAATATCTATGTTTATAATATGCTTGCTGCATATTTTGATAAGTGAAACATGAAATTTTTTAAAGATATTTTAAGTTTCTGACAATTTCTAAGCGATCACATTCGTCTTGGGTGCTACGTGTTTTCGACCTTATTGTGCGGTAATGAGGATTATAAACGCGTTGACTAACTACATCCAGCCAGTCCGGCTGCAGCCCGCTTCGAGGTAAGACCTATGTCGACTGTCTGCTCGAGCTCGCTCCATTTACATCGCGACACCGAAGTTTTTATAATTAATAGTTGTAAATATTCAATATTATAGTATTTAGCGTAAGTGTATTATTATTAGATATAAGTAGTAAATAATATTATAGGTTTATATATATTTATTATACTGTTGTAATAATGGGGAACACTAAAAAGAAAATATATAGAATAAAAATACAAAGAAAATGTTCGTAGAATGGGGGAGGCGAACAAGACAAGGTATTTATTTTTTTTAATTATTATATTCATTAAACATATTATAATAACATTGTGTAGACATATTTCTAGTTTTTAGAACAGTTCCTAGGTATGGTTGGCCCAAGCTATTTAATTCCTCTTCAAACTTTTTTTTAATTTTGCTTACTTAATAACTCTATATAAAACTGCATTAATTAAATAAGAGTTATTTTTTGCAGGAATAAACAGTAACATTTGATAATTGGTATACATTATCCACAGGCTGACCGCGTACCTATATAGGACGTCAAACTCCTATTATGTCCATTATAATCTGACCGAACTCCGACTTAGAAGTTGTACGTCGGTGGAGGTCAGGTTACGTTGGAAATTTATACCAATAAGGTTCGCGTTCTCAGCACATAGCAACCAGTGGAGACTCTTTATTTCTTTGTATTAAAATAAAAACTTATAAAATAGAATATTTTTGCTGTTTTGTTTTTTAGGAGAAACTTACTAAATAAACATATTCCACTAGAAGAATCACTACTCGATTTATATGCTACTTTAACGTAAGTGTCATACGGGACGACAAACTCATAGTAACCATTATAAGCTCACCGAACTCCGACTTAGACATTGTACGTAGGTGAAGGTTAGTTTACGTTGGAAATTTATCCAATCAGAAGATAGAAAACCAGTGGAGGTTTTTTTTTTTTTTTGTATTAAAATAATTACTAGTAAAATAGTATATTTTGATAGTTTTTAAAAAAACTCGGTATGTTTCATGTTAAAGAAGCGAGCGAGGTGTGTAAGTACCGAGTCATGTGGCGCTCACGAGGGATTTAGCGTGAAGATATAGATAGATAGTATACTTATACCCATGGTACTCGTGAAAACAAATAATATTTACTATGAACCAACACTGAAAACACAAAAAAATCATCTATTCTATACATTGTGGTTAGTATTGAACTATTGTACGGATTAGATTTATTTTGCAACATCAGAGATGGTCCTGGTTCTTTCTTCTTGAGAGTTTAATAAATAACAAGGAAACGTACAACAATACAAAACACAGAGTATACATAAGTAAAATACAATAAACGTCATTATACTGAAGTTAAAGTTATGAAACAGCAAGAAAATCATTTGTCACATGTTTTTTTTAAATATGAATAGATTATAAAATCTATTTGTATATATGTATATTAGGGTGTCCCTTATTTTTCAAAGTTTTTATTTTCTAACGCATATGTCTTAGTTTTGTTCATTTGCTTTTAAAACACTCGGAAATTAATTTTTAACTTATTTGGATTACGATAATCCGTGCCGAATTACATCGAAACATGTTCATACAAGTTGCGCGGCAGTGCCGCACGTACTCGCGGTATTCATTTGTTCAAATTCAAAGTCAAAATCTTTTTATTCCGTAAAAATGGCTACATTTGTTTGGAATCGTCACATTTTTTTTCCCTACCGTGCAGTTTATGACTAGGTGAGCACTGATAAAAATACTGCCAAAAAACTCAGGCATCCCTCTTTTGGTATCCAAACAAATTTACATATTTTGTTAATTACATTATAATTGGATCGACTCACTCCCAGGCATTTTTATCATTAATATAGTCAGATACTTTATAATATGCCCTGCTACACAATTTGGCTTTAATAGTAGTTTTAAATTTGTTTATTGACAAATCTCTTATATTGCTGGGAAGTTTGTTATAGAACCGTATACATTGCCCCATAAAATAATTACTTGTTTTGTGGAGACGGCTTGCATATAACACAAGATTATGCTTATATCTAGTATTTATGCTATGAATATCACTCTTTTTACAAAATGAGTCTATGTTTTTATGGACATACAAAAGATTTTCATAGATATATTGCGATGCGACTGTTAAAATATTTATTTCTTTGAATTTTTCTCTAAGGCTCTCACGGGGACCAAGTTTGTAGATAGCTCTTATGGCTCTCTTTTGCAATAAAAAGATGGTGTTAATATCCGCGGAGTTACCCCAAAGAAGAATTCCATATGACATAATACTATGAAAGTAGCTGAAATAAACTATTCTAGCCGTATCAATATCAGTGAGCCGTCTAATAGTTTTCACTGCATAAGCTGCAGAACTTAGTTTTCCTGATAATTTTTCAATTTGTGGGCCCCTTTGTAGTCTGGAGTCAATTGTTATACCCAAGAACACAGTTGTCTCCACAGAGGCTAAATTAGTTCCATTAACATGTACATTGGTAGCCACCTGCCTTACATTAGGTGTTGAGAACTTAATTACTTTAGTCTTTTTATCATTTAAAAGCAGATTATTAACACTAAACCAATGAATAACTTTAGAGAGAGCATCGTTAACTTCGTCATAATTACCTAACCGTCTATTAATTTTGAATGTCAGTTATTCTCGTGATTAATACGTAATGTTTTAACTTTTATAAGATGGCAGTGGAATTGAGAAGCAATAAATCAAGTATTTTCTTAGTTGGAGACGTAAATTATCAAATAATAGGCGCAAAATTACCGTCTAACCGTCAAGTTCTTCCTGTACTTTTTTATAAAATTCGCGAAGTTAAATTGACTGTTAGTGAAAGCGCATACCTAGTCATTCGAGAGTGTATTATATTTAGGGAAAAAGCTAGGATCCCTACCAGAGCTATACCTAACTGTGTAAAATAACTTGTGAATCTTCACCAGGAGGGAGTTGCAAAAAAATTCCAATTTTCTATTTCAATTTCAATCTAATTCAATCTGATAATTTTATTTCTCTTATTTATTCGAAATAAAAAAATCCTGTGTTTACTCGGCGCTATCAGCCATTATGACACTCGAACATCTATAACTTCAAGCCAAATCCCTTGCGGGGTAGGCAGAGAGAGCCGAGCGCCACGTGACTCGATCCTTACATATCTCACTCGCTTCTTTAACATTCATTGCTCTTCTCATGCACGCACGCCGGTTTCTAGGGCTCCTGACATCACCTTCTGATAGAACATGACCAATTTGGTCATGGTAGGTAAGTCTTGGCCTTCCCCGGCTCCTACATCCTTCCACTTTTGCATTGTATATCTGCTTCGTCATTCTTTCATCTTGCATTCTTTCTACATGCCCGAACCATCGGAGCATGCCTCTTCTTATTTTAACACCGACGCTCTCTTTCAGACCAACTCTATTTCTAACATCATCATTACGAATACGGTCTACAAGCCTTACGCCACAAATTTTGCGCAGCGCTCGCATTTCAACCGCGTTTATTCTACTTTCATGCTCTTTCTGCCATACCCAACTCTCGCTTCCATAAGTTAGCGTTGGGACCAACACTGCATTGTGTATAGCGAGTTGTGCCTTCTGGCTCAGGATTTTACTGCCAAGAAGTTTTCCCAACGCTCCATTCACACTATTCCCAGCACTCACTCGTCTTTCCACATCTGCGGTGTACCTTCCATCCCTGCTGAAAGCGCATCCAAGATATACAAACTCATCCACTTGTTCCAACACTTCATCATCAATCGTAATCCTTACATTAGTTCTGGATTCTTCTCTTTCAAATACCATTATCTTTGTTTTCTTCGCATTCAGTAGTAAGCCTTTCTCCATACAGTCGTCTTTCATCGCTGTGACCAGTGTTTGCAGTTTAGATGGTGTATCTGCTAACTAAACATATGTGTCCGAATCAACAAATGGCCCGCTTTAGCCTCTCGATAAACAATGTTGTATTATGTAGCTAGTGTTTCATTCTTCTTAAGGGGGATACATGCCGTCCAGTGGCGCCTCAAGGAATAAAATATCGTATCTTAGCGTGGAAGATAAACATTATAAAGTCATGTGTTGCGTGTGTTACAAATACAATAACGTACTTTTACGTCATTAAACCAACAATTGAAATGTTTTGCTTTCGTTGTTATAGGCATAATTGCCAAAAAACGGCCTCTTTTAGCACTTTTGCTTATAACAACGATAGTGGAATATTTTGAGTGTTGGTTTAATGACGTAAAAATACTTTACTATCTTCGTAATAAATGCAACATAAGATTTCATAATGTTTATCTTCTATGCTATAATATGTTTTTTTATTCAATGAGGGCGCCACTGGACGAGACCTAAGTAAGAACAACATAGATACCAAGACATGTTAACTTATAGAGATATAAACATAAAACGATGTCATTGATTTCTCTTTCAATAAACTTTTAAAAGTGAATACGTTTCTGTAGTTTTTTATTACTATTATTACTATTGTTTTCCGTCTAGCTTAAATAAATATGTTTGGTTCAGTATGTATAAAGCTAAATAATAATTAAATCAATAATTTTTATTAAATATTGATATTATAAATTTTATTTAAGTGTGACGCGACTCTGTAGCTTTTCTGTTCGTTTGCATTGACTATACGTTGACCCCAGGTTACCTATTAGGCGCTAATTTCAAATTTTACAAATCGAGCGTCGAGTGTCAATTGAGGGGCGCGGGGTGATTGGGCGGAGCCATTTTAAAGCTTCACGATCGAGGTGTCGCCTTAATCCCGGTTACATCCTAAGCTTTCGATTCAGAGATCGGGATCCGCCTTCTGGCTTTTACTTCGGAGCCCAAGTCCTGCTTTCTGTCTTTTAACTCTCGGCTTCATGGGGTCTTCGGCATCCCTTACAATGAGAAGTATAACATTGACACGCATGTCATCCCTCACGACGTCAACAGCACTTATTGGGTCTACCTACCCCTTCTACCGGGATTCGGCTTATGTGGTATAACATTATTATCTAAAACTATCTATGAGCATTATGGAGTTCATTCGCCATCTAATCTTATCCAAATGGTTGTATTGTCGTAGTAAGCTAGTTGCCTAAAGCGATACTATCTGAGTGATGGGAAAGGTGTGCAACTTCGACTAATAAACGGCATTTTCAGTCGGCGAGAAATACAGATTTGATATAATAGATTATTTAAATCAAATGCGCAATTTTGCAGCAGTTGAAGTGGACACTTCGTACACAAATTTCGTTCATAATAATGGCGTTCCTAACAAATTTTTGCGAGTGTTCATTCTACTCTATACACTCGCTCTATTCGGACGAATATAGCAAATCATTAATTTAAATAAACAACACATATCTTTGAATTGTGAGTACGGCACTCGTTCATGTCTAGCACAAGTAAAGAGATTCACTATGTCTATACGCCTGGTAATTGTCCCTAGTCTATTCGACAATATATATATAAATGAATTACGTAATAAATTCAGAAGTACCCTATAGTGTTAAAATAATAAACCAGCTTAACTTGAGTAGCGTTTTGTTTTGTCTTCGGGTTGATGTCGGGGTACTGCAATCTTCTTTGCAGTTCAGGAGGCAGCAGTGACCACGTATGGTGGGCTCAATCATATTATTGTATTGTCATCGGATTTGAACTACGCATAACAAATTCACGAGTTTCATGACGATGGAACAATTACCACTGGTTGACATTCGATTCATTAGATGGTATTATTTTCAAACAAGTAGTGTTAAAAGATACTGGATGAAGATACTGAAGATGTATTTTATATATTGTTCATTGAAAGAAATAGGTAGACTTCAAATAAGAACTCTTGTGTGTCAGCCCTAATGCATATATATGAAATGCGACACAGCGGTGATCAACCAATAGGTTGCAGTTTGCACTAACTCGGAGCCCGCGTGGGTGATAATGATTCAACGGCAGTGGGCTGTTCAAGGACTTCCCTTTTACTGCATTTATAGATGAAGAAATTAATGACTTGTTTACCTGTCGCTTTATGAGACTTTACTCTGGTAAGCTTTAGGGACACTGGTATATTGTTTTCAGTTTAATATTGCGTACCCTCCAAGACTCTTTCAGATTTTTTAATTAGCTTGTTAATGAGTACTTGTCATTCTGAGTAACATCTGTCAAATGTTTCATTGCTTTTGAACGTGGCTTTAAAATTAAAGACGTTGAGTGTATATCACCTTTACAATATTTTCCATTTGTTTACGTTGTGCTAATCCAATTATGCTTTATCTATGCAAATGAGACCTTGACAACGTGGATGTCACGTCTACATTTAGATGCATTTAAGTTAGACATTCGTTTGAGAACATAAGGAACTGAGACATATAATTTAGTTATTTCTTTGATTCTTCTTCTTCTTAGCGTATTCCATTTCCTGATCTATTACAATTGGCGGGGTCTGCTAAGATTTGGCGAAGATAGGGATTTTTACATGGAGCGACTGTCGTCAGACCTCCGCAACGCAGAGGGAAAATCAGAAAGGTTAAGGTAAGGGTAGTAAGAGTAGATGTTAATCGTTAGAATTTTGACAAGCTTGGTGGCTCAGTCGTGAATGATGCGACTTTGACACCAACGCTCGTCGTGGGATCGATTCCCACACAAAGCAAACATTTGTTTGCATGAACAAGTCTGTTTGTATTGGTCTGGATATTTTAAGAGGTAGGGCGCATCAAAGCAGCCCGTCTGGGTGGAGGTACTTCCCGTACGTCCACCTCACAGAAAACCGCAGTCAAATCACAGCTCCCTAGAGGATTGTTGTGTTCCTGTGTGTGAGTGAGGTCACCAGTAAGCTCCCAAGGAGTTGCTGTGTAAGCAGCAGAGGAGGCATCGCGCGAGTGATACTTCATATATCGCAAGCGTTAATAGGCTACGGTACCCGCTTTACATCAGGTGAGCCGTATGCTTGTATGTTGTATAAAAAAAAAATAACATGCTACGAATCTAACGACTAACATCTACAGGGCCTGAGGATGCCTCGTGGAGAGGCGAAACACTTGTCGCGGAGACGACCGGAGCAGCCAGGGCACCAACGGTGGGGGGTGCATGCGGTTTACATTTCAGATGGCGAACACTCGCAGAGACGATTGCAGAAGCCGAGGCAGAGACGACCGGAGCAGCCAGGGCACCAACGGTGGCGGGTGCATGCGGTTTACATTTCAGATGGCGAACACTCGCAGAGACGATTGCAGAAGCCGAGGCAGAGACGACCGGAGCAGCCAGGGCACCAACGGTGGCGGGTGCATGCGGTTTACATTTCAGATGGCGAACACTCGCAGAGACGATCGCAGAAGCCGAGACAGAGACGACCGGAGCAGCCATGGCAGGCATCTACTGGCGGTAGTGGGTGGGTGCCGGCCGGCAGTAGTTCGCACGAACTAATCGGGAGCGGTAGCACACAAAGTAGTTTAGAGCAAATTGCCTGTAAATTCGACTTTCGCAAAGTAACGCCTGAATCTATTAACTATTTATTCAACTTTAGACTTTACTCATTGATTATCGATATATATAATCCACACCTGGATACCGTTGTGCAAACCACTTAGATTTTTGTTAAACTTCAATTTACCACGCTCCTCGCACATTGATTACTGGTACAGTTTAGCATGTGGGACGTAGACGTACTTCCACTTAATTGAGCCAGACTCGACGTACACGCTCGTTCTTGATCTTCGTCTCGTCAAGAGTTTCCACGGTGACGCAAGAAATATAATTTGTGTAGAGTTATTCCAAAAGATCTATTTCGGGAATCCTCCGTTTCCACCCACAACACATGCAAAACGACGCGCACTGCTCTACGAGTGAGTGGTGTTGAAGGCGAACTAACAATCTCGAGTGTCCAATTCAACAAGAAAATCTAAAATATATAGTTTTAAACGAATGTGAAGGAACTGAATACGATGCCAGTGTAAAATGAAGCGAAACGTGAGTAAAAACCGATGATGCACGCACAAAAAGATTATAAATAGATGTAATGGCTTTTGTTGGTAACGCCGACGCCATGAAGTTGCCAAAGATTGAAATGTTTTGTTTACATGCCGTACAATTTGCTTTTCATTTTGCAATACTAGCAAAGAGGAATATGTAATCTGAACGTGTTGTGGTAGCTGGTACTACAAGATGAACAGCGCTTGTTTCTACTTATTTTAATTGGTTATTTACATAAGCTTTTCCTTTGGTTTCGTCAACGAGAAATGTTTCGTTTCTTTGTAATGTTTAAATAATAATGTCTCTGTTAATCTTGTTCTTGACTTGCTTTACTATCATCGTTAATGTTTCACATCGGTATGTTATATGCTAATGTGATCCAGACCAACGTAGGTTGATCCTGTTATACAGGTATACTGAGTACTACTAACACAGTGAATGAAATTTAAATACGCGTGTAATGTAAATTATCTATGTGTTTTTAAATCCCTTGTAAATCTTCGTGAGGTGATACATGTGCGGATATTCCGCGACTGAAAAAGTCGAACATTACTTCATACTAACATTGAACGACTGCACGGCAACCATTTTCTGCCATAATTTCGGCAGGTATGTCTTTAAAATTCTTCAATAGGCTTGAATATTTGTAGGACTTTAACCACCCGTAAATTTAACGGAACGCTGCCTGTACTAAAAAAATATTGGCTTTTATAAGTATTCGAAAATATTAAGCACTTGCCTTAAATAAAAATTTAAAATAAATACGTTACATTAGTATTCCTATTGAATCGTAAGAACAAAAACTACATCGTTATGTTTTAGTTCATGACCTTTGAGATCAGCGCCAGCCTACAATCTGGCAGATATAAAATAAGAAATACAAAAATATTTATTGCCACACATCCTGCCATGCAATTCTGTAAGAGCAACCATCCTTACATCCTCGGAAACATCGGCTGTTATAGCCTTGAACACAAAATTGCAATTCCTTTGTGTCGCCTTTCATGGTTGTGCGACACTAGTGCCGCAAGGCTGCGTTTTGAATTGGAATTCTACAAGGCAAACAGCCTCGCGTACGCTTACAGCCTTATAGAATACCAAATAAAATGCCGTGATCGCAGTAGACGATGTCAAAGCTGTGACATCTGTGATCACAGCGACGCACACAGCCATTACGAGTCGCTTAGAGAATTGCATGGCTGTATTTAAAACGCTGCATCAGAACTCCCCGAGTGAATCCTTTATGACCTACTTATTTTGTTTTTCCAGATTTCTGAATTACCGTGAATTAGTTATGGTTATGCCTGTAGTCAACCATTTGTGTTATATGTTTTACTTCAATTTTGTTGCAACTGTAATTGTTGTATCTATGTTTTCCTGTAATTTTTGTATGCCTTTATTACAGCTGGCACTCTGCTTACCTCTTCAACAGAGTCTCCTATTTACTTTATTTTTCTAATCCGTCGCACACGCAATGGTTACCGACGCATAAAATATCTCCATATTGTTGTACATCCATTTTACGTTTTGCCTTTTTCGTGACCAATAACTGCTTGAAATTGACCACAAAATACATTGCAATTTCGTAACATAAACTATCTGGTAAAATGATTCAGCTCAATTTCTTTGACTCCACGTCCAATATAGACCGTGCGCATATATAAGAAGTTTTTTATGATCTTATCAACCGAGCAACCTTGTGCCGTTGCTCATTTTTAAACAGCTGTTGAATTAGCTCCGCAGGCCGAACCGGAATAAGTTCTGTCTTGAACTATACGTTCAAAATTTCACGAGATTCCATCAAGATGTACTCGTATGTGATATCAAAAAACGATGAAATAAATATTTATTGTGCGAGAAGTCCCCGATTTCTAAAGAAGTGTTTGTTACAGATCTAATAATATATATACATGTGGATGTTACTGTCCCTGTGATTTTTGTTTATTGTATTTGTATTCTTTTGAATACGTAACTGGATTGCTTTATATTTTCATTTAACTACTTCTAGTGATGCAATACATTTTTTTAAGAATTGATTCTGTAATACAAATATGCTGCTTAAATATTTTATATACTTAGCTTTTTTCTGCTGAACTTCTTTTTCTTTTGCCAAAATCATAATTATTCACACCGAATATTTCTTCACACAATATTATTATACAATATTTTTTAGCCAATAAGAATACATCCCGCCTGATCGTAAGCAGTAACCGTAGTTTGTTTGAAATCATTCTACTGCGTATGTATGTCGACTTCATTGCTGTAAATGAACTTTTTTATAAATTCAACTGACTTCGTATTTTCGGATAGGTACTCGTTACCGAAATTCCAGGTCGTTGTTGCCCAGTACAAACACTGGGTTTTCGAAATTGATAAGGGTGTTAAAAAAATGAACCAAATATTTTTTGATCAGAGTTATTCATAGTTTGGCTGTCGTGCTTGCGCATTCAGTTAGGATGAGGCAAACTTTTCGAGGATAATTTTTGAGGAAAGGAAACAACTCCCTGATTATTATAGTTGTGTTCCTCGGAGTGATAGATAACCTTATTCACTCGGAAGAACCTCTTGAGCAATTTGTACTTTGTTTAACACAAGAAATATAAGTACGCGTGAGCAGTTCCCCTTGCATTGCAAACGTTTATACGCTACGATAACTGCTTCACATCACACCACACCACAGTGGTTGCATACTCTTCGGTTCCAGAGATCTCAAATTGCGGAATGTACTCCAGCTGAGGTTTTGCACCCTTTCACCCTGGTGTTGCAAATGTCCATAGCTTACTGTAACTGCTTGCAATCAGGCGGCTCATAGGATTGTTTGTCACCAGACATTGAAAACAAAGAAAGGAGGAATGGCTTCTTAAAATCTAGATGCCATGCGAGACAAGTCGATGGCTTCAGCTAGTGTTTTATAAATATACTTGTAATAGTTTATTTATAAAACACTAGCCTTTGCTCGCGGCTTCACTGGCATGCCGTTTAGATGGTTGCGTTCAAAATTAGGCCATTGGCCATTACTGCCGTATAGGAATTTAGCGTGGCAAACTGTTAATTTTGGTGCGCGTACGCATCCAGCGAGCCGTAAGTGAAATCAGGCCGCAGTAAATGTTACAAGTGGATCGTGTAAAACAAATTATTTACAGTACACTCCATTCAAATCGTCATTAAAATTAATATATGTTAATTTACCACAGTAAATTAAATTATTTTTTTTATACTACGTCGGGAGGCATACATACATACGGTTCACCTGATGTAAAGCGGTTACCGTAACATATTAACGCTTGCGATACATTAAGTATCACTCGCACGATGCCTCCTCTGCTGCTTACACAGCAACTCCTTGGGAGCTTACTGGTGACCTCACTCACACGCAGGAACACAACAGTCCTCTAGGGAGTTGTTATTTGGCTACGGTTTTCTGTGAGGTGGAGGTACTTCCCCAGGCGCGCTGCTTTGATGCGCCCTACCTCTCTTAAAACATCCAGACCAAGACAAACAGACTTGTTCATGCACAAAAATGTTTGAATTTTCTCAGTAAAATGATTTGAAATTTCTGAGTAAATTCAAATTGTAATTTTCTACAATAGAAGCAGTGGTGGCTCAGTGGATAAAGGACGGGCCTATTATCAGACTGGTGTGGTCATGTTCCACTAAATTCGTGTATGTATGTATGCATGTATATCTTCACGCCAAGTCCCTTGCGGGGTAGGCAGAGAGAACCGAGCGCCATAAGACGCGGTCCTTGCATACTTCACTCGCTTCTGTGACATTCATAGCTCTTTTCATGCACGCTCGCCGGTTCCTGAGGCTTCTGACATCACCTTCTGATAAAACACGACCAATTTGGTCATGGTAGGTTAATCTCGGCCTTCCTCGGCTCCTACATCCTTCCACTTTTGCATTGTATATCTGTTTCGTCATTCTTTCGTCCCGCATTCTTTCTACATGTCCGAACCAACGGAGCATGCCCTTTCTTATCTTAACACCGACACTCTCTTTTAGACCGACTCTTTCTCTCACGTCTTCATTACGAACGCGGTCAGCAAGCGTGTGTGAATTCGTGTTTCCCGATTTATGTACATATTTGTAATTATCACTCGCTTGGCGATGAAGGAAAACATCATAAGAAAACCCACATGTCCAAGAATTTATATTTCTAAAGAAGTGTGAACTAACCTAAGAAAAGCCTGATTTTCCCTCTGAGTACTGGAGGCCTGACGGCAGTCGCTCCATGTAAGAATCAGTATCTTTGCCAAATCCTTAGGCTTAGCCAATCCTAATAGATTAAAAAAACAAAGACAGTTTATTTATTTCTGTAATACGTGAAGAGAACGTAAAGGAGTCGTTATATATTAGTCGTTATATATTAGTCGTTATATAAGGTAATTTGAATCGAGTATAAATTATACAGATCCACGGGGAATATTGAGCCACAGTGCTCATAAAATTGCAATTTATTTCTTAGGGATTCATTTTAATTATAATAATTTAGATGTAGAAATTTATAGAAAAATTACGTGTTATCTTGCGTTCCGTTATATGCCTTATGGCAATTTTTTTTATACCGCTAAAGTGGCAGTCAAGCGTACGGTGCCCGATGGTAAGCAGCTACCGTAGCCTATGGACATTGCAACACCAGGGGTGTCGTCACTCTTGCATTGCCAACCCTGTAAAAACCTCTTCACGCTTTCTTGAAGAACCCCATGCTGTAGTCCCTTCGGAAAACCTCGGCTGGGCGTTCATTCCACAACTTGAGAGTTCTCGGAAGAAAACTTCGCTGGAACCGCACAGTACGCAACCATTGCGGTTCACGCAGTCCATCTCAATCTGCCGACCTATAGTGACATACGCGACGTCATCCGGCAGGCTGTGGTGGGTCGCGTCTGGTGCAGTGCACTTGGGTCCGAATGAGACAGTCGGTATGGTGGACATTAGAGTCTCCCAAAATCACTAACTCAGCAGAGGGATACTGTTCGATAACCCTGTCTGTCACCATTTGCAAGTGTCCGAATAAATAAGCTGTGCCTGTATCATTGCTATGGGACCTGTAAAGGCACGCGTAGATCCGAGTGTAGCCGCCATGATTCACATGTACCCATAATGCCGACAGGTCCCTATCTTCAAGATTGGGCAGGCGGCGACAACAAATATCCTCCGTAACGAACAAGCATGGGTATGCTAGTTCGTTAGACGGCACGACGCACAAATAAGTGCTCTAGTTTGTACCCGGGGTAATGTAAATATGAAGTGTCGGCTAGTGAGGATATTTGTGTCTCCGTGAGGAAAAAATGGTTGGCTGTGAGGTCTCCAAGTAATGATGGACCGCGTTGATATTCGAGTGTAAACCTCGGATGTTGCAAAAGTCCACAATCATTGTAAAGGGCGTGGCCGCTGTGCAAAACCAGATCTTTCTTAGGTAAAGTCACACGTCTTTCGAAATATAATTTCTTGGATGCGCAGGTATCCTCACGATGTTTTCCTTTACCTCTTGAGCAAGTGATGATTAAAAAAAAATATGTACATCTCTCTATCTATCTATAACTTCACGCCAAATCCCTTGCGGGGTAGGCAGAGAGAACCGAGCGCCACGTGACTCGATCCTTACATATCTCACTCGCTTCTTTAACATTCATTGCTCTTCTCATGCACGCTCGCCGGTTTCTAGGGCTCCTGACATCACCTTCTGATAGAACACGACCAATTTTGTCATGGTAGGTAAGTCTTGGCCTTCCCCGGCTCCTACATCCTTCCACTTTTGCATTGTATATCTGCTTCGTCATTCTTTCATCTTGCATTCTTTCTACATGTCCGAACCATTGGAGCATGCCTCTTCTTATTTTAACACCGACGCTCTCTTTCAGACCAACTCTGTTTCTAACATCATCATATCCTACTAATATTATAAATGCGAAAGTTTGTATGTATGGATGTTTGTTGCTCTTTCACGCTTAAACGGCTGAACGGATTTGAATGAAATTTGGCACGTATATTGATTATGATCTGGATTAACACATAGGCTACGTTATTTGACTCCACGCGGGCGGAGCCGCGAGCAGCAGCTAGTATGTACATAAATCCGAAAACGCTAATTTAGAGGTTGACCAAATGATCTCCGGTTCAAATCATGGCGTATCATGATTCGAACCGGAGATCATTTGGTCAATATAAACTATAGGCAGTTCAACTAGGTAAATAGTTCTTATCTAGTAGTAAATCAAAGCGCACCGCCAAATTTTCTGCGATTGTTTTCAGCCCATGCTCTCCTCTATAACAGCGGGAGTGATACTCCTGGTATTGCAAGCGTTGATAGGCATCGACCGCCACGTATGCTTGTTTGTTATCTAACACAGTAAAAAAAACTCGAGTAATAAGTATGAACATGTGGAATATATTTCACGATTTTAAATTTGTTCCATAGTAAGATGTAAGTTTTCGTTTGCAACTTCATCGAATAAAAATTGTCTCCTGCTTTCCACCGTCCCCACAGTGCGGTCACCCATCCCGTCCAGTGTACAATTGGATACAATTGAATTGTCAAATCATAATGTACATATAATTTAATTTAAAAATTAAATGTATCTCTTTACCTTTAATTATACCTTTATCATCAATCAAAATATGTATAAGGATTGCGAAGGTGGAAATTTTAATAAACATACACAAAATGCTATTGTCTTGTCTGTAAATAATAAATGTGCAGGAATAATACGTCGCATTGCTAAAATAAAACTGGTCAAGTGAGACTTCCGAGAGCTCCTCCCTCTTTAGTAGGGAAGTTCATTATTGTCTTAATTTTTATTTTATACAAAAATCGTTGGTTCGGGCATGTAGAAAGAATGCGGGACGAAAGAATGACGAAACAGATATACAATGCAAAAGTGGAAGGATGTAGGAGCCGAGGAAGACCGAGACTAACCTACCATGACCAAATTGGTCGTGTTTTATCAGAAGGCGATGTCAGGAGCCCCAGGAACCGGCGAGCGTGCATGAAAAGAGCTATGAATGTCACAGAAGCGAGTGAAGTATGTAAAGACCGCGTCTTATAGCGCTCGGTTCTCTCTACCTACCCCGCAAGGGACTTGGCGTGAAGATATACATACATTATTTTATACAACGTCAGGAGGTAAACCTAAAATTTGTATATATTACGTAGAATGTTGAGTTGACTACGTCACGTGACGTGTTACTGTTTAGAGCTCATTGAGCAGAGTACAAATTTATATTTAATTACTTTTTGTCTTGAAATACATAAAAATTTAGTTTCGCCAAAGTTGTCATTTTTAAATATTTTTCCTCCTCTCTACCTCTTTGATTGAAGAGAGACCCGTATCCTGTCAGTAGTACAAGTATGGGATGACATGGGTGAAGGTTAGAAATAGACTGCCGAGGGTTGCGTTTGCATTCCGCTATCAGACACGAACACCCCGGAACAAACTCGAAAAGCATCTCGAAACTTCCGAATAAGTCGTAATGCTTAGCCGAAGTACACAGCGCAAGCGTGTTACGAGTGCTGCAACCCGCGTACCACGAAATTCAGCGTCACATAAATGTCGCGTGGTTTACCAAATTGGAAATCGATTCGTAGCCAGCAAAGGGCAAGCTTTTAGAGCTTTATGTTTTTGGTCGTGACGCGGCGGTTCTGTTGCGAAGTTTTTGGTACCAGCCGGCCGACCACGTTTCTCTCGAACGTTCCTGCAGAGTCGAGAACGTTGATACACAGCGGGCTCGACAGAACGATTGTATAAATACGAGTGTCGGCCGGCGATCGCTGCAGTATACAAAAGGATATCGTATAGAACGTTACACTTTGTCAGTATTAAATCTTGCAAAACGCATCGAAGTGAAGTGATTATTTGTGATACATTCCAGTGTTAAGGATAAAATGGAATCTCCAGTAGTTGTGGACAAACCACCTGAATATCACGGGAACGCCGCGGGGAATAGTGACGTAAGTCAATTACTTTAACATTAATAAGTAGTTGAACTTAATGATTTTTAGTGTATTTTTATATTATAAAAAAATGTTATAAAATACCTTTTGATTTAAATCAGTCAATAGTCAGAATCAATAAATTGGTATTACTTGATTGATCCTAAAAGTTAAGTTATTTTTTTTTTGTTTATTAATGCAACGATTTTAATACATTACAATAATATATAAAAAAAAAGTTATGATATTATATTCTGGTTTAAATAGAATCAACTTTCGATAGTAAACGGTACCTATACAATTTACATTAAAATATACAACTATTGATTCATTTAGTTTCAACGCTTTCCCTCCTTTATATCTGAACAAATCGTGGTTACTCGATGTTACAAACTTAGTATTTTAGTGTATTATATCACTTGGATTCAAGGTTTTAGAATAAACAAAACAAAGTCTAAATTTGCGCAATGATCTAATGTTTTATTTAGCCAAAGCGGAACGACCTGTCCCGGTAAATTATTTTCCTTGTTAAACGTTGGAGATGAGCCAACTCAGCATGACTACGACCCTATTACCTAGACACATTGTGTCTCGTCACACCGTATAATTCATTTTGAGGGCAAGGGCAAGTGACTAAATAAGGGGATAAATGTACAGGTTGAGCTCATCATTAATGCTTTATAATTATATGGCCTTCCCTTTCTCAGATTTTCCTTTAGTATATTTGACTGTTTCTACTACAACAGTTGTTTATTATACTTAGTCCGGCCAAAAGTTCTGTTACAAATGAATATCCATTTATGAAGTAATGTAATCTTAATAAACTTCTATGTACATACTACTCTGTGTAAAAAGTATCGGGAATATGTCAATAAAAAGACCCGCGTAAAAGAGGTCGTTCTAATTTTTTTACTGCATGTTGGTAGCACTGTACTGATTTAGCGCGCAAAATTTGAGCGGGATCTGTCATTTAATTTGTTTTAAACTACACTTTTTGTTGGTCATAGTTTTGAGTCCTCGGCGATTTTTACAATGGAAAATATTGTTGAACAAAGAGTGTGCCTTAAATTTTGTGTTTCAAATGATATTTCATGTGGTGAATCACTAAAAATGTTGCGAAATACCTACGGCGAATCGTGTATATCGAAAACAAGGGCTTATGAATGGTATAAGGCTTTTAAAGAAGGCCGAGAAGTAGTAGTAGACTTGCCTCGTTCTGGTAGACCTTCAACCGCTACGACCAGAGAAAACATCGACAGAATCAAGAAGCTAGTGCTCGAAAATCGACGTATGAGTCTGAGAGAGTTGGCTAGTGAGGTGAACATATCTTTTAAGTCCGTCCACAACATTCTCATTGACATTTTAGGCATGAAACGCGTCGCCGCTCGACTAGTTCCAAAAGAGCTCAATTTTGTTCAAAAAGCGCAGCGAAAGCATGTCGCTGAAGACATGGTTTCCCGAGCTTCTACGGATCCGATCTTTATGAAACGTATAATAACTGGCGACGAGACATGGGTTTATGAGTACGACATGCAAACAAGCCAACAGTCTTCAGAATGGCGTCTCGAAAACGAGCCGAAACCCAAAAAACCGCGGCAAAGTCGCTCCAAAATCAAGGTGATGCTGACAGTTTTTTTTGACTACCGTGGTGTGGTTCACTCCGAATTCCTTCCAGAGGGAGAAACAGTGAATAAAGAATATTATTTAGGCGTCATGAAGCGTTTGCGTGAGAGTATCCGCCGAAAACGTCCAGATTTGTGGCAACACAACTCATGGATGCTGCACCATGATAATGCACCATCACACACAGCCATTATAGTGAAAGAGTTTTTAGCGAAAAATTCAACAAAAGTTCTCGACCAAGCACCGTATTCACCTGATATGGCTCCGTCTGACTTTTTTTTATTTCCCAAGTTAAAATTACCACGTCGAGGAAAACGTTTTGAGTCGATAGAAGCCATAAAAGAAAATTCGCTGAATGAGCTAAAGGCCATACCGCAAATAGCCTATGAAAAATGTATGGAAGACTGGGTGAAGCGGTGGAGATGTTGTATTGCAAGCGATGGGGCCTACTTTGAAGGCGATAAAATAAATTTAGATGAATAATTTGTATTTTTTGTTTTATTGACAAATTCCCGATACTTAGTACACAGAATGTATATATGAAAGTATCAGCAAAAAAATAAAGAAATGATTCTATTCGAAATGGCCACCTTTAGTTTTGATACAGGCCTTTAATTTGTCTGGCCACGAATCTATGGATTTATGCACTGTTTCGATGGGAAATTTAGCCACTGCTTGCTCCAGAGATTTCTTAAGAGACACAATGTCGGCGTGTCGTTTCGAGCAGTCCATGTTCCCTAAATCTGACCATAATTTGTAGTCAGGGGTTCAGTCTTCAGCTCTTATAAAGTCCGGAACGTTGGTTTTGAGCCAGCCTTGGGTAGTTCGTGCCTTGCGAGAGTCCTGCTAGAAAGTCCACGGTACATTTTAAAAAAGTGTACTGCTGCGAGGATTCACAACTTCACAACACGATCCAAGACAGTCTCTTGATACACTTTGGCTGAAGTCTGCACTCCTTTTTCACAAAAATAAAGCTTTGTGACTACTTGATACGACATCCCCCACCAGACCATTATAGACGCAGTATGATGACCATGTTGTACTTTTCAGACTTCCACTTGGGCGGCTTTTTAGAACTGTGTGCGTACACTTTGTCATTTTGCTTGTTGTGGTGTTCTTCAATCGCGAAAATTTTTCATCAGCAAAGAGGATATTTTTGTGTCTTTCACCTGTGTATCGGGACAGAAGGCATTTTGATCGATCTACTCTCTTCAACTGTAGGGGTTGATTTAGGGTATGTCTTGTATAGCGACGATAAGCGCCAAGATTCGGGTCTTGTTTTATTATACGGACGGAGTCCTAGCGCGAATCTTCATTTCTCGCGATAAGATTTTTTGTTTCCTAGTGGGATTTCGGCGAATACTGGCTTTAACAGCATTAACAGCCTTTGTAGTTCTAACCGCACGCGGTCACCGAGGTCTTTTATGATCTTCAACAGAGGAAGTGTTGGTATATCTGTCGATACTGTGATATACAAAGATACGGCTAATACTATGTATAATAAACCCGTTCCAAATTCAAAATAATTATAGAGTGTATATATACAATTATAGAGAGTATAATCTTTGGAAGGTTTTCTGCGGTTTTGTGGATCTTGAGAAAGCCTTTGATAGGGTTGTGCGAAAGGAACTGTGGGTCATATTGCCGAGATATGGGATTGACGGTTCACTGCTCCGTGCTGTGCAGTCCACTTACAAGGATTGCTCAGCATGTGTGCGGATAGACGGTGGCATGTCACCCTGGTTTGATGTCAAAATTGGTGTCAAACAGGGTTGCATGCTATCTGCTAGGCTGTTTATCCTGTATCTCGATAGTTGTCTGCAGAGAATAAGGTCAACGAATGTGGGATTGCTCATGGGTGACCAAGTGGTGAACTGTCTGCTGTATGCAGACGATGCCGTGCTATTAGCAGATACACCATCTAAACTGCAAACACTGGTCACAGCGATGAAAGACGACTGTATGGAGAAAGGCTTACTACTGATTGCGAAGAAAACAAAGATAATGGTATTTGAAAGAGAAGAATCCAGAACTAATGTAAGGATTACGATTGATGATGAAGTGTTGGAACAAGTGGATGAGTTTGTATATCTTGGATGCGCTTTCAGCAGGGATGGAAGGTACACCGCAGATGTGGAAAGACGAGTGAGTGCTGGGAATAGTGTGAATGGAGCGTTGGGAAAACTTCTTGGCAGTAAAATCCTGAGCCAGAAGGCACAACTCGCTATACACAATGCAGTGTTGGTCCCAACGCTAACTTATGGAAGCGAGAGTTGGGTATGGCAGAAAGAGCATGAAAGTAGAATAAACGCGGTTGAAATGCGAGCGCTGCGCAAAATTTGTGGCGTAAGGCTCGTAGACCGTATTCGCAATGATGATGTTAGAAATAGAGTTGGTCTGAAAGAGAGCGTCGGTGTTAAAATAAGAAGAGGCATGCTCCGATGGTTCGGGCATGTAGAAAGAATGCAAGATGAAAGAATGACGAAGCAGATATACAATGCAAAAGTGGAAGGATGTAGGAGCCGGGGAAGGCCAAGACTTACCTACCATGACCAAATTGGTCATGTTCTATCAGAAGGTGATGTCAGGAGCCCTAGAAACCGGCGTGCGTGCATGAGAAGGGCAATGAATGTTAAAGAAGCGAGTGAGATATGTAAGGATCGAGTCACGTGGCGCTCGGTTCTCTCTGCCTACCCCGCAAGGGATTTGGCGTGAAGTTATAGATAGATAGATAATCTTTGGAACAGTGTATATGGCCAGACTAGTTATATACATTCTGTGTACTAAGTATCGGGAATTTGTCAATAAAACAAAAAATACAAATTATTCATCTAAATTTATTTTATCGCCTTCAAAGTAGGCCCCATCGCTTGCAATACAACATCTCCACCGCTTCACCCAGTCTTCCATACATTTTTCATAGGCTATTTGCGGTATGGCCTTTAGCTCATTCAGCGAATTTTCTTTTATGGCTTCTATCGACTCAAAACGTTTTCCTCGAAGTGGTAATTTTAACTTGGGAAATAAAAAAAAGTCAGACGGAGCCATATCAGGTGAATACGGTGCTTGGTCGAGAACTTTTGTTGAATTTTTCGCTAAAAACTCTTTCACTATAATGGCTGTGTGTGATGGTGCATTATCATGGTGCAGCATCCATGAGTTGTGTTGCCACAAATCTGGACGTTTTCGGCGGATACTCTCACGCAAACGCTTCATGACGCCTAAATAATATTCTTTATTCACTGTTTCTCCCTCTGGAAAGAATTCGGAGTGAACCACACCACGGTAGTCAAAAAAAACTGTCAGCATCACCTTGATTTTGGAGCGACTTTGCCGCGGTTTTTTGGGTTTCGGCTCGTTTTCGAGACGCCATTCTGAAGACTGTTGGCTTGTTTGCATGTCGTACTCATAAACCCATGTCTCGTCGCCAGTTATTATACGTTTCATAAAGGTCGGATCCGTAGAAGCTCGGGAAACCATGTCTTCAGCGACATGCTTTCGCTGCGCTTTTTGAACAAAATTGAGCTCTTTTGGAACTAGTCGAGCGGCGACGCGTTTCATGCCTAAAATGTCAATGAGAATGTTGTGGACGGACTTAAAAGATATGTTCACCTCACTAGCCAACTCTCTCAGACTCATACGTCGATTTTCGAGCACTAGCTTCTTGATTCTGTCGATGTTTTCTCTGGTCGTAGCGGTTGAAGGTCTACCAGAACGAGGCAAGTCTACTACTACTTCTCGGCCTTCTTTAAAAGCCTTATACCATTCATAAGCCCTTGTTTTCGATATACACGATTCGCCGTAGGTATTTCGCAACATTTTTAGTGATTCACCACATGAAATATCATTTGAAACACAAAATTTAAGGCACACTCTTTGTTCAACAATATTTTCCATTGTAAAAATCGCCGAGGACTCAAAACTATGACCAACAAAAAGTGTAGTTTAAAACAAATTAAATGACAGATCCCGCTCAAATTTTGCGCGCTAAATCAGTACAGTGCTACCAACATGCAGTAAAAAAATTAGAACGACCTCTTTTACGCGGATCTTTTTATTGACATATTCCCGATACTTTTTACACAGAGTAGTATATTGTGTTGTCCAGGTATTTTATTATTAAGACCATTGTACAATCATAGTTTTAATATTTTTTATCCGCAATTCACAACGGTTATTATTATTTTATTGGTGATAAGGCTGGTAGAAAAATATATTTTAATAATTTTCAAACTCCATTGAAGCCCAAGGATGATTTTCATCCAGAAACATATGTTGTACATTTTTTAACTGCTATTCAGGAATAACATTAGAATCAGAACATTACTCAATTAACGAGGATACCACAATTAAATTGGTAAAACTTCATTTTTCTACATGCTTTTACATAGTTCCATATAAATCTAACCCAATACCAGCATTTTAATGAATTCTGCGTGTTCATTAAACGATGCTAACGAGCATGTAATATATTTAATGTAACAACATTAAATATATTACGGCAACAAACGAAAACTTAACAAATGTTATAGAGATTCTGCAGTTCCGCTCCGTCGATCAAATAATTAACAATTCGTAGTTTATCGACACTCGTGATCAGATCATACAAGGACAGGGCAGTCCTGTCGAGGTCACGGCGGTAGCATGATCGCCAAAACCATGACATCGTATTCAACCATCGAAGAGCTTTGTACATGAAGTAGTTCAGATTATAATCAGACATCTCAACGGAACGTGTGTCTTATGTCTTCCACCAATATTTAGACACGAAGAAGCTCTGTCTATCACTTCAGAAGCAGATTGACTTGTTGAAACGATTTAAAAATAATGAATGTATAGTTTTATAACAGTAGATGAGATGTGGATCCGCCACTGTAGACCAGTAGCTATAGAAAACAAAACAGAGGATTGCTTTTAGCGAGCCTACGCTGGAGAAGAATAGCACTCGCTCAATGTACTGGTAGCTATATTGGTAGATATGGGTTTTTTTATGCAGGTATGATCCACATTGATTACAAAGTGTACACCGGTGAACATTATGTCAATAATATTCACAGGTGTTCGTTCTCATGATTCATAATTACGTAGAATATTCATGATTGTTTACCGAATAAAACAAATATATATTATGTTCGTTATAAATAAACTAGGAAGAAGTAGAAAATTTTAAATATATGTAGCCTGCAGATTAAATCAGTGCTTCTTTCGAGAACACTTACGTTGTGGAATAAACTCCCTGGTTTCATTTTCCCAATAGGCTACAACAGGAGGTTCGTCAAAAATCGAGCAACGAGTTATTTACAGGGCCGGTAATACACGAATAATGCCCTTGGTGTTGCCTGCGGTGGCTACGGCAACTGCTTACCATCAGTCAGCCTGTACACTTGTTTGCCACTTTAATGGTTTAAAAAAATAACTAATAATTTTCTTTTGACGCATTTTTTGAATTTACTCTTTTCTCGTTACTAATTTTATCTCTCATCGTGAATTTCTCCGTGTATGTTGGGCTCTTGACATCACCTTCTGATAGAATACGACCAATTTGGTCACGGTAGGTAAGGGTTGGCCTTCCTCGGCTCCTACATCCTTCTACTTTTGCTTCGTCATTCTTCCATCCTGCATTCTTTCTACATGTCTGAACCAACGGAGCATGCCTCTTCTTATTTTAACACCAGAATATTCCTCCTTGTCGTTATTCTTTCCAGTACATTTATTGGGTTGTTTCCCAACTGACATGGCGTCTTGGCAGCTTGGTTCTGTAAACTAAATTCTACCACTATTCATTGTTGTATTGTGTGGTGTTGTGATACGTTGCGTTGGAGTTTATTGCACGGCTGTTGAGAATCGCACGTGTCTGTTCAGATCACCGAACTCTCCAGCGTATCGCTTAAGTGCATTCTGATCTAAATACGCTCCAATAATAACGTTTAAGGGGATCATACATTTTCTGATAACGTACTTTGGTTTTCGTTCCGACAAAATATGCGTACAGCAGAGTAACTTCTATTTAGAGCCGATTACGTATTTTGTTTTCTACTTTTAGTCATAGACTTTTTCTACATTCTAGCTCCACTTGACTAGACAAATGACTTTCTGTTTTCGAAACGCTAGAATATTATTAGTGAATTTACATGGGCTTGATCACCCGACGCGTAATCTTACGTCATTATGTATATATTTAACAGACGTCAATCTTTATACATTTACACATATATTTACATTTGTAAAATTACTAGTTTTGATAACCGTCACTTCTAGGGGTAAGGGATCCAAATTGAGCGGAATATATTTACCACTAACCGAAATTGGGGGACGATTTATGGTATTAAAAATCCCATCTCAATCGAAAGGATGTTTTAGTCATGGTCCCTTGGTTGGTACATATAGAAATAATGTAGTATGAAAGGATGATGAAGCAAATATGTGGGACGATGTAGGAGCCGAGGAAGACCAATACTAACCTACCATGACCAAATTGATCGTGTTTTATCAGAAGCCCTAGGAACCGGCGAGCGTGCATGACAAAAGCTATGAGTGTTAAAGAAGCGAGTGAGGTATATAAGGACCTCGTATTATGAAGCTCGGTTCTCTCTGCCTACCCCGCAAGGGGCCTGGCGTTAAGATATACATACATGTTATAATATTTTAGGCGGACGAAACAGATTAAATGTGACATATCAGATTTTCGACACGACTGGTTCAATTTGCGGTTAGTATTCTACGACTCCGACAAGGCTACATGATTATTCTACGTGTCTCTGATAAAAAATACTTTTTCATCGTTATCCTTACCTTTTACACACACACATATACCTGCACTAAGACACATAAACCAACCTCATTTCTCCAGTTTTAAATATATATTAATTAAATTTATTTTTATTAAGTAAGGTCATGTTTTCACACCATGTGGCGAGAGTCTGGTGTATTGAGATACAGGCAGAGCCTGTATCTCAATACACCAGACTAGACCTAGACCTAGTTCAGTCACCAGTCTCTCACAATCTTAAACATTGTTGTTTAATAAACAAACCACTTGCTTTTTTGTATACAAGTGCATTTTATAAGATTGTGGAGAAAAATAAAGAAAGTTTTGAAATTGAAATCGTATAAACGCCCCTGATGAAACGATGTCCTATGCTTCTTGTTCAGACATTTGTATACTTTTGCAAAGGTAGAAACATTTCGCACCAGCAAACCTTGATGGTTTTTACACCAGTCAAGTTCACGGTCGAGTGCTAATGCCCATCTTTTGTAAATCCTTGTAAATATTGATCCATCTATCTTAAGAAGCTGATGTCATAACTGTTTATCACGCAAAATGTATCGTTTATACTTATGGATTAGTATAGAGTCTTGGTAAATGCGTCACATAACACCCACCGTGATTAGTCTAAATGCAAATAAGGTAGACCGTTGGAATTTAATGGAGTTGTCATTATTTCTTTATTTGTTCATCCGTAATTACCGGTTCGTAGATTTCCTTCTGTCATATAATGGTATTGTCGTGGGATACCTTAATGACTCAAATATTGGGAGCTTATATAGGTCATCGTCTACTCATTGACCATATCTGACGCCCAAGTAAGATCTGACTCGTTTCATACCAAATTGATCTATCTGCCTATGCGTCAGTGTTCGATAATGTTCTACACTTTTTTCATAGCTGTCGGCTCGTAACTGTATTCAATATTACTATATATATATGAATGATTTAAAGCACCTATCGGATAGAATGACTGCAGGCGTGGAGGGTCAATGACTCCAATTACGTCATGATTATAAAGGTTCCAGTTACATACAATATTAAAAAAAGTTCGACTTTATTATTATTCTCAGCTGTAACACTTAAAAATTTTATTCTTTAAAAGTAAAATTAATGCTGTGCCAGTTGTGTAATGTATCATTTAGTAGCAATACTAAATTGTCACAATCTTGGTATGTGTTGGAAAATCGTTTTTTGACCGTATGTCGATACTGAATAATTGCTATAATGATTATAATTCAATATAGGTAAATTCATCTAATGCAAATAAAAAAAAACTAAAAAAGTTTTTTACACCACTCAAGTGACAAAGGAAGAGTCCTCGTTAAGAGCTTCATTGAAGCTCACTCGCTACCAAGACTCTTCAGATATTCGTTTTTTACAAGAATGTTCAAAAGGTGTGTATTCTTGTCCTGTACTGCGGCAGGCAAGTAAGCATACGCACCGCATGTAAAGTGGTAAAGTTCGCGGTAGCCTACAAAAGTTTGCAATACAAAGGCAATAACTCGCGCATTGTCACTCTCGCTGCGAAAGCAGCAACTCCCTACAGCTCTTACTGGTAACCCCACTGACTCGCAGTTGGGGTGTTTTCTTCAGTTATTTGACTGCAATCTTTTATGAGGTTGAGGTACTTTCTCACCCGGGTTGTATAATAGACCATACGTCTCTTAAAAAAATCTCGTCAATGCAATGTATGTAAGTATGGTAGTTTTATTATTCCATCATAACTGCTTAATGGCATAACCGAATAAGAAATATGGTTAGAATCTTTACATCACAGCGGGTGACAAAAGCTAGGTTCTTCATTAAAAATATACGTTAGTTTTCATGAATTATTTTCAATACTCGCCATTTATTTTCTTTTTCTTCAAATTCTTTATTTTTGAGACTAGGCCTTCGCGGGCGCTTTCTCAAGTCAATAGTACGACAAAAGAATATGTAACACACATGCCATAAAACCTAATTTACATAATTATACATATAAATATTTATCTTCATGGCGTCGCTATTTATTTTCGTTATCGTTGTAGAAATAAACGGATTTGATTATTCAGTAGTTACAACAGTTAAAATGAAAATGCATGAAAAGAGCAATGAATGTCACAGAAGCGAGTGAAGTATGTAAGGAACGCGTCTTATGGCGCTCGGTTCTCTCTACCTACCCCGCAAAGGGACTTGGCGTGAAGATATACATAGAACAGTTAAAGTACACTTTTCATGAGTGCTTTCAAACCTTATTGAATTCAACGTTCGTTTAAACATTTGTTCCGAGTGCATTATTGTGTAGCCGCGCGGTCCCCGATCACGAACGTGTACACGTGCCGATGACTCTGTTTTTGTGTGATATATCAACCAATCGTACTCTTTTATCCACGTATGACGCAAGATCATTTTGTTTGATTCTGCCCACTCGGTGATGTCATCGTTGTAAATCATATAACAGGTATTGCGATGTCATGGTGTATGAAAGCGTGTTCTATTTTGCATATTCGTCTCAACTGTCATGAAAATATATTGCCTTGCTAACAGTTTTCACACATTTTGTTTTCGAGGATTTCTTACTAAGATTTTTAATCGTCATTTTCTTTTTTTCGTCTCTTACTATGTATGCGACATCATGCTACGTAGTTTCCTTATTGGCGATATAGCACTCTGGGTTGTGCTTGGTTATTGGTAGAGTTTATCGGTGCATAATATTTTATCGATATTTTTTTTGACATCTATCACTTATGTACTTGGAACGAGGGGTGATACCACGGCCCGTGTAATAAGTGTCCCCAGTGCTATCGTCCGCATAATAATGAATGCTGTCAATTGACAACATGTCATTGATATGCAGCTGAAGCAGCGTCAGGGACAAAACAGTCCTGTGCGATGCCAGCATTAATCTATCGGAGCAACTACCGGAACATGCAGTTGCTGGATAAGAAACTGGCAATCCATTTGCACAAATCTACGGTCAGCCTGTACGATGGTAAGTTCGATAGAAGACTCCGATGCCAGACCCGATCGCTTTTGCCATATCTAGGCTGACAGCCAATGCCTCACCTAGACTCTCGAAGAAGAAGCCCAGCGGTGTGTAAGATACATTAGAAGATCACCAGTCAGCATTGACGGTCGGTGATCAAGTCGTAATCTTCTAGGTATGCCAGATTCGTGTGTTTATCAGACGCTCCATCATCTTGGAGAGAAGGGAGGTTATGGCAATAAGCCCTCTAATTTAATGGGTCTGATCTATCTGCCTTTTTGGGCACCGGATCCACATTGGTCTTCTATGAAGACGCAACTTGTCCAGTGGAGTACGAAAGCACGCAAAGGTGTCAGTACAGAACACCATTCAGGTGCACACAGCTTCAGCACCACTGCCGGTATGCCATTTGGCCCTCGCGACTTATGAACATCGAGAGAGCCGGCCGACGGTCGTTGCTCGCTGCGTAATTGACATTTGGAGCATTGAGCTGCCGCACCTCGGGATGTTAGGTGGCACAGCACCCCCGTCATTCAAAGTCGAGTTAGAGGCAAAGAAATTACCCAGTAGATCGGCTTTCTCTTTAGCACTATGGCAGACTGCCTTCCGATTTCTGCAATGGCGGCAAGGACGACTGTCAAAAGTTTACCTCGGCAGTTTTAGCCAGCGACTAGAAAGCACGGCTCCCAGAAGGGAGGTTTGCTAGTCGCTCGCCAACTCTACCGATGAAATCAATTTTTGCTTTGGCAATTACCCTCTTACCTCGAGGCAGCATTCAGTTGGCGTTTCAAAACAGAGACATCAGGATTCTCATTAGCACGCGCCGTGGTACAAGCCTCAGCAGCCTGTTTGAGAAGTTTGGTTTCTCTACAATGCCGATTAAAGCACGGTCGCTTTTTAGCTCCCGCAGCAGCTACTAAGCGACTGGGAATGTAGCATTCCATGCCACCCAATATCGCCGCAAACACCGCAGTCGCACAGGATTCAATGTGCTCTGTTATGTCTAATGTCAATGTACATCATCATTTTCTTTTCTTTTCCAAAGACTATTTGTCGGACTGACTGAATACACAGCAAGGTTGTTTATAAAAAAAAATACTCAATAAAGGTGCTTCGTCAAACTAATAAGTCATTTTGACAAACCATATCAATAGTACGACAGACCGTTTCTAAACAAAGCCTCATCAAATTTCTTCTATTCTTAATCAATCTATTTCTTAACGCCAAGTCCTTTGCGGGATAGGCAAACGAAATCGTGCGCCACGCGACTCCCTCCTTACACACCTCACTCGCTTCTTTATTGTATAAAAATAGCGTGTGCGTTGCATAGACAGTTGGATTTGGAGTTGAACGTTTGATAAATAATTAAATGTTTTGTCTTGACATTGTGGAACAGCAAAAACTAGCCTCCCACGTTGGACAAACTGTTGTAAACATATTCGTTCCACGAAGTGCCGCAACCGCAACAAAAGTTGCTTCATTATATATCGAGTAGGTGTAAACCGCACATTAATGCATAGCTATTTGCATTCAATATACGCAGTTGATTTAAATGCGTAATTTATTGGCCACTAATTGCTGGACATTGATTGACTGGGTCGGTGTACATTGAATTTGTTATTCATAGTTGTGTAGCAACGTTAAATCGGGGAGGAAACGCGAGAAGTGGATTTGGCAGAGAGTGCATGAAAGTGGAATAAACGCCGTCGAGATGCGAGCGTTGCGAAAAATATGTGGCGTAATACTTGAGATCGAGTTCACAAGATGTAAGAAAGATAATTGGTCTGAAAGAGCGACGATCTTAACATATGTTACAACGCGAAAGTAGAAGGATGTAGTGTAGGAGCCGGGGAAGGCCAAGACTCGCTTACCACGACTAAATTCATTGTGTGTTATTAGAAGTTGTTGTTAGGAGCCCTAGAAACCGGCGAGCGTGCATGAAAAGAGTTATAAAAGTAAGCACCGAGTGATATGATATGACGCTCGGTTCTCTCTGCCTACCCCGCAAATTGTCAAAAACGGGATACGTCATAAACGCAGTTAAGTCACATACGCACTTCGTCACATACGCGGTTGAACACTATTTTCATAATAAACCGAGTTTGTGAACAATATCACCTCTAGACTGTATGAGGAAAAGAAAAGTAAAAATATACAATCTTATAGGTACTTAATAAACTTGTTTCTTAAATCACTTTGATACATTATATAGATGTCAGACAACGAAAATAACAATGACTGGATGAATGATGTGGACACAAATTGTTTTTATTACAGTATTACGATAATCAATAATGATTTTGTAATAACAGATAGATCTGACAAGCTATAAAAAAAATTACAAAATAAACAGTACAAAATATTACCGAAATGTAATATGACAACAAAATTATTATGTACGCTATTAATATAACAATTTGTCTATTAAAAATTGTTATTAATACAACAATTTATAATAGACAAAATTACGCAAAAATTGCATTGGAGTGATCTCACTCTTCTGTAATTTGTCCAAATATTTGTCAATTTGTTTGTCAAATCGAGTTTTTACGATTTTTTTTGGAACAGTAAAATAAATTATTTTTCAGAATATGATCAAAATGTTTGGATTATTTTCGAATTTTATCAAGAAATAGATATAGATGGCTTTTCGAAATTTTCGTGTTAATGCGGCGATGCCTTGACCAAGACCTTGGTTGTCCGGTGTTTGGCTCCTGCGCAACTTATTAGTCCTTGAGGAAATTTTTTGATCCACTGGTTTTGGAAATATTTAATGAATTTTTGTGTCGGTTCGCTGTCAGGTATCTTTTCCACAATATGATTCCACGTACTGCCGATCAAGTCTCTAGGTAAAAGTGATAAAGAGGTGGCCATTCTAAATAGGTACCGACCGCTTGCTGTTTCTTTTAATTTTAAATCTTGTGCCTTTTTTACGGCTTTCTGAAAATAGCATCATCGTACCTTAATGTCCGGAAAAACCTTTTGAATTAGTAGTGGTATAATTTAGACCCCAAGTCTAAATTAAGCGTGTAGAGCTGTTAAAAAGGTGGAGCCGCCACCTTAAAAGGAACCTTTAAATAGTCCCCTGCTGGATGTCGAGTACCACTTATAATTCGTCTTGCTATTTTTGATGAAAATACCAAAATTTTTTGTATCATTCACTCGATCAAAGTTTTGTCTCCGACATCGCATTACGAAAGTCGCGACAGTAAGGTCAACCCGGCCGGCCTTGCCTTATATGGCCGGCTCTTCTCGGCGCAAACGTTGTAGGTACCTACTACACCTGCCGTTTGCATGTGTAATGTGCGAATGGTCCGGGAACTGGATAAACCGAAGCTATAATCGATTGCTTCCTGTATTCATGAATGTCATTTGCTTTTTTTCAAGTATTGAAAGGAGGCTCTCTCTGGTGGTGTTTATTTATAAGTGGCCATCATTTGCAATGGTTCTATTTTCGCGTTCTTATTAAATGTATGAGTAGTTTAACACCGAAGCTCGTGGGTTCGGTTTCCACAGACCCATTTGGGTGCATAAAAATGTCTTGGTCTGAGTGATTTTAAGAGAGGTAGGGCGCATCAAAGCAGTTCAGCTGGGGAAGTATCTCCACCTCAAGAAATCCACGGCCAAATAACAACTCCCAGAAGCGTTCTCATGTTCCTATGAGCAAGTAGGGTTACCGGTAAGCTTATACCCATGAGGTTTCTACATTGCAAGTGTTTATAGGTTACTGTAATCACTTTACAACAGGAGGGCCTATACTTGGGTGGGTCCTTACGTTGTATAAAAAAAATATTCATTATAGTTCAAAGTTTGTGTCTTTTGTTGGAATTACTTCTAAAACGCGGTTTCCATACTGTTGACATTAAATCACATAACAATGCTACTAAGCTACTATTACTGTTTACTTCAATTTAGCGCCTATTAAATTATTAGACGTCTAATGTGAATGTTTATTGTCCTCAGCGCGGCTTCCCATTTGATGAGGAGGAGGGCTCCGGCGCCTGGAGCGAGCTCGCAGCGCGGCACCCGGACATAGCGGCGCGACTGCGCCAGCGGCCCGCCACAGCCACTTGGGCCAGGAAACGACGACCCTCCAGCCAAGACGCTACAGACGGTCAGTTTTATATCCATTGCCATAAGCATGCCATGATAGGTATAAATTGGAAGGTGACTTTACACTCCTTACTCGCTACGGAACAATTAAATCGATTTATGAATCACAAATATTACAAAAAAAGCATTTAAGACCGTCCATTCCCTTTGGGGAGCTGATGTACGGCAGATGTCATAATAAGACTGACTGATATAAAAGGGCTATATCCCTGAACTTGAGATATTTTACAAGGATGCAATGGTACCTATATAGATTACACCGTGTAGTTATTTTCCTCAACACATATCATTAGCATAGTCTAGTTTCGCTGCATCAGTAGCACAGTTAGACATGTTATTGATTGTGTGCTAATTATAAAGGATAACAATTATCTCTCGAGTATTAATATTAATTACACGTATGATTCTATGTACTTAAAAGTTGCATATATTTTATGCAGACTTCGCAGTAATAACTATGAACTCGTTTCAAAGTAGATTCTAAGTAATGAGAATGAATGTTGATAATAAAATTCGTGCATGTGACAATTATAATTTGGCTGGTTATACACGAAGACCTGAATGTGTGATTATTACGTCCATCTGTTTCTTAATAGAAATGTATTATCACAGATAATTTATTTATCTTATTGAAATGAGTTCAGTAATTTTAAATTATAGTCTTTTTATTAACCCGTCATTTTTTTATATACAATATTTATTAATTATTAAATATTATATAATTGTTTAAAGAAATCCCATGTATCGATTTTTCTGCCTGTAGTTAATACTTAGATATTGGAATTGGACATTTAAGAAAAAAACCAGTTGAGAATGCGCAAACTTGCATTGCCAGAGGAACACCTGGCTCGTCAATTATATAACAATTCAATTTTTTTTTTTTAATTTGTCGGCCATTTTGACCATGTTCCTTAGATAGGAACGGTGTTCCTGAACACTCCTATTCTACTTTTTTTTTGCTGAATCCGAATCTGAAGTCAAAATTAGAGTATTCGAAAAAAGCGACAGACACACAGACAAACATAGAATTCATATAGGAACGGTGTACCTGAACAGATTGTATTAATGACGCAGTCGAATCTCTAATATTATTTTCCTAAGTTTTGTTTTACACGCACTGACTGACATGACACCACTAACATAACTGTTCTTTAACAGGTGCTGTAATGAAACGTTTCATTATTGCAGATTTCGGAGACGGCTTCAGTGGCTTCGACAGATTCCCCTTCGACGACATCCCGCCAGAATTCAGAGAACACTTTCCGTCACATTGGAACCGCAGGTTCGGTCCCTGTGACGAACCAGAACCACAGACACAACCCACACCACAGCCGCCATCTCCGCACCAACAAACAACATCCACACAGACAGAACAACGTCCGGGACCTTCACAGCAGGAACAACCGTCTCACCTGCCACAATACGGATTAAGGAATACAGTCGATCTTGGCCAAAAGAGCCCAGCCGATCCTAGTTTAGTGGATGCAGAAGAAAGGGCTCAGAGGTCTATGTCAGCACCTCCCGATCATAGAACAAACAACCAGAATACAACCTATAAAATGAGCGACCAAAAACATCAGGAACCCCCACCGTCTCACCATAACGAGTCATCAAACGTACGGCATATACCCATATTTGTTGAAGGCAGAGATGAGCCCGTGATCAACAAGTCTATGGATCATGGCGAGGCGAAACAGCCTTACGTACCACCACCTCAGCCACATGTACCACCACCTCAGCCACATGTAGACAGAGAACAATATTTCGCTGACGATGGACCCGTTGGATTTCATGCGCCACCCAACTTCTCTAGAGCATTTGGTACACCATTCAATACGTATAGGCAAGGTCCACAGCCTTTCGCGCAACAAAAAGTATATCCCCAAACGGCATTTGCGCGCGGTACTTCGCCGCAAAGATCTCAATCACCAAAACCTCAAATGTTCCCGGAAGAACACTTTGTATCCGTGCCGGTTCGCCATGAATACTCTAAGGCTTCTCCTCCGCCCAAAACGCGACCGACACAACAAAACCAGCCACAGTCACAGCAGCGCCCTCCGCAGCAACAGCCGCCGCCGCAGCAACCCACTCCAAAGCAACCCCCTCCAAAGCAACCCTCTCCAAAGCAACCAACGCCACCGAGACAGGAGCCTGCGCAACCGCAGCAACCGAAACCACAGTCGCCGAGCGCCCACGATCCTATTTCGATAATTCTTAGTATTCAGACTGACGTTTTAAATTTAATGACGGAAGTCGAAAACTTTGCCGGTACCAAAAAAGACAAAAAATATATTTTCTTAGATGAGATGTTAACAAGAAATCTCATTAAATTAGACAATATTGAAACGGATGGTAAAGAGAATATAAGACAGGCGAGAAAGGAAGCAATAAAATGTATACAAAAATGTATAGCTGTATTAGAAGCCAAAGCAGATAACAAAACTGTCAGTACACCACAGCCGCACGAACAAACTCAGGATATTGAAATGAAAGAAAATTCCAATATAGTACCGGGAGCGGCTCAACCGGTAACAGAAAATGGTGAAGTAGAAATGAAAGAGTCTACCAAAGACGAAGCAAAGATTGAACCTCCAGTAGAGCAGCAACCAGCTAAATCAGTGGAAGAG
This sequence comes from Pyralis farinalis, assembly GCA_947507595.1. Taxonomy (NCBI): domain Eukaryota; kingdom Metazoa; phylum Arthropoda; class Insecta; order Lepidoptera; family Pyralidae; genus Pyralis; species Pyralis farinalis. Next base: position 31,405,411 of record OX382269.1, on the reverse strand, counting down.
AAGGCAGAAACAACACCAAACGAGAAACAAAATAGCGAAGTGCCCCCAGAAACTAAAGAAGCTATTGAACCTCAAACGGTAGACACGAGGCCCGAGGAAGACAAAGCGTCTGAGCAAAATGTAGAGTCTAAACAAGAAAATATAAATGAGGAAGAGGAAAAGAAAAAAGCAAAAGGCAATAAAAACCTGAAGAAACGTGACAAAAGCAAAGAAAATAAGGCGGTAGATAGCAATAAGGATCAAGTGGAAAATAATAAAGTTGAAAATGTAGATGTAATGCAAGTGGACGGCAAGACCGCTAAGCCGGAGTCGCAGACTATGGAAGTGGATGGTGCTGCTAGTCAATAAATTTAGCTTGACCTTAGTGAATTGTTTATCGTAGATACACATTTATAATCCGACGCACGGGGCCTAAAGTATCTGCCTTCCTCTTCGTGTTCTTTGTGCATAAATATCAACGGTGTTGAATACGTATATAGTGTTTATGTTTGTACGTTTTTAATATTAAAGCAAAATATTTAAAGCGATTTGTTGTCCTAAGGATTTGAAATGGTCTCTAATTTAAATCCTAATATTTAATTAATTTATTGTTTATCAACACTTGATAACACAATTTTCTCAATAAATAATGAATCCGCAATTTAGGTGTTCTTATTACTTACCATAATGTTTGACCCTGCAGTTCTGGATTCATCGAATCATCTGACGCTGAATCAACGGCACGATGCGCACATTTAAAAGATCAGGAGGTAGAGGTAGGGCGCATAAGAGCAACCCGTCTGAGGAAGTACCTCGCCCTCACAGAAAACCCCAGCCAAATAACAACTCCCTAGAAGATTGTTGTGTTCCTGCGTGTGAGCGAGGTCGCCAGTAAGCTCCCAAGGAGTTGCTGTGTAAGCAGCAGAGGAGGCATCGCGCGAGTGATACTAAATACATTGCAAGCGTTAATAGGCCACGGTACCTGTTTACATCAGGTGGCCCGTATGCTTGTATGCTCCCGACGTAGTATAAAAAATCAAATAATTGTCAATATTTTTAATGCGTATGCGCATTCAAAATGCATGTTTTTTCTTTATGCTACAACGAGGCGAAATACCGCAGGAGAGTTTGGTATAAGGATTTGTTACTTTAATCCAGCAATTCTTGTATATACTATATTTATATACTCTGTATTTGAAAAGTGCATGAAAAAAGCTGTGAATGTTGAAGAGGTGTATAAGTTAACCGCGTCTTAAGGCACTCGGTTCCCTATGCGTACCACACAAGGGACCTGGCGTGAAGATGTACACACACTCTTATTCCTAGCGTTCTAATAATTCTCTATTACTATCTCACTTTTCCGCTCGGGCTTCATGTCCATAGTTTTATAGACATAAGGAAGTTCCTTGTATATATGTATATTATTATATTGTGTTAATATTATATATATTGTATGTATATGTATTTTGATATTTATTATCTTATGTAATAATAACTATAACTTCACGCCAAATCCCTTGCGGGGTAGGCAGAACCGAGCGCCACGTGACTCGATCCTTACATATCTCACTCGCTTCTTTAACATTCATTGCTCTTCTCATGCACGCTCGCCGGTTTCTTGGGCTCCTGACATCACCTTCTGATAGAACACGACCAATTTGGTCATGGTAGGTAAGTCTTGGCCTTCCTCGGCTCCTACATCCTTCCACTTTTGCATTGTATATTTGATTCGTCATTCTTTCTACATGTCCTAAACCAAAGGAGCATGCCTCTTCTTATTTTAACACCGACGCTCTCTTGCAGACCAGCGGTCTACAAGCCTTACGCCGATGTGATCGTGATTCTCTGCACTCCCAAAGTCGACTGGTAGAGAATGCAATTAGCATTAAGTACGCCTATTGTACGTAAAAAGCCTAAGGACTTGACGAAGATATTGATTTTAACCTGAATCAAATGCCATCAGACCTTCACAGACAAGAGGGTAAACCAGACCTTGGGTTAGGTCACACGTCTTCGAAATGTAATTTCTTGGATGTGCGAGTTAACTCACGATGTTTTCCTTCATCGCCGAGCAAATAATTACAAATATGTGCAGAAATCCGAAGCAATGAATTTAGGTAGGGATAAGGTTTAGCTTAAGTTTAGGTGTATTTCCTGGAAAAAGCTTAAAACCCGCTGAACGAGTGCCAGGTCATAAGAATCCATTGGAAAACTACTACGACGGCGATCTCTTTTAATCCTTCGGAATACCAAAGAATCCTATATTCCAATTAATATTTTGTTACACCGCGCCGTACAATTTCATGGCCGCCACCTTAACTTCAAATGCATTTTTCCTGAGAGAAAGAGCCTGTGCTTCGTTGTTACCTATTGAAAACCACAAATGTTCTATGTGAATCTATTTTTATTCCCGAAATTCTTGATTCGTGTGTAAAATTTTAAGGCGTATTGTGTCCTTTAAGTGAACAGTGAGCGGCTAAATTTGTCTACAGTTTGCTTATATATATTTTAAATGCGTGTCTATAACGCGCGTATCAGTTCACGGCGTTTCACTTCCGCAACGTAATTTCGATGAGAATCGCTAACTCACTGTATGAGTGAGCGAAATTACGTTCGCAAATTTCTCCAATCGGCGGCGAGTTCGGCCTCTACACCGGAATTACGCATGCAAACAGTTGGAGCATGACTAGCGAAGCGTTGGGTTGTGTTTGTGATAGTGATTCAGATTGCCTTCTTGCCAAGAATGCGCAACTCACACGAGATAGAGTTTGTGGCCAATTTGAGAGTCAGTCTAATGTGGACACAGCCGTAAAATGCAAATACCGAGCGGGCGGACCCGCTGTTGAGTGGGTCACTGTTATCTAGACTTCAGCTACACGTATTGCACCCCGTCAATCACCAAACAAGCTTCTGGCGAAAGAGTGTTACGAAAGCATTCCGACTGGGGTAATACCATAATGAAAAAAATATATATGTTTTAGAGTTTAATATAGAATGGATAGTAATAATAATAAATCTGATCAGTTCCACAACTTTATAAAAATATATCGCTTAGAATAATAACATATTGCGGGCATATACACAATATAACATAACATACTGGTATTACTATAATAGATTACAATATCACAGAAAGCAACTTATATGGATTAAGTCTAGTATTTTACTTATTTAATATTCTATACTAGAACTATTTCACGTCGTCTACGCAGGATTTAGGTCCATTCTACACCAGAACGCCGTAGATCCATCGCTAATGTCGTGAAAACAGATTTTATGTAGTTGCAATTTGTAGTTACATAATTTAATGTATTCCATTATGTAGCCAGAAATTTGCAATATAAATTGTTATATTTACAACAATCTAATAAGTACTACTACAGAGTATATACTACATACTTTATACAAATAAAGAATAAAGTATTATATTACGAGGGTAGACAAAAGTTCGCGGCCGCACATTTAAATATATTTATTGTTTTTATTACACTACTATACATTAGGTTGAAACATGCTTTCGGAGTCACAGTGTAAAATTTTGTAGGTGTAACAATTGTGGTTTTGAGGCTAGAATGAATTAAGTTAACAGCTGCGTTTTCAGAAAATATACTGTCATCTTAAACTTGTTTAAACAGTTCACGAGATCCACGATGACATGAAAACAACGTTAGGGGAATCCTGCTCCGTAGTATGAGTATATAGCACTGTAAAAATCGGGTTGCTGCGCAATTCAAACTTGGGCGACAGTTTTTAAGATGTCCCTCTCTCTGGTCCGTCCGCGGTTGTTACAACTGATGAATACATTGGCAAAAAGTTTGATAGAATGGAAGACCGCAGATTGACTATCAGGATTATTGCAGACACTACAGGCATCACTTATGGACGTCAACACCTTTGCCAATTAAGTTGGATATTCTATAGTTTTCTAAGTGGGATCCTAATTCATTGCCAGTATTGCTTTCCGTTATGTTAAACAAATTGGACACAATAATCCAAGCAGTGAAATATACTCTTAAGAAAGCACCATCTGATGGCGTCAGCTGGCATGGTGCTGGAGTCAGTTGTTTGTGATTCTAATGGTATTTTGTGAAAGGATGTCCGATGGACCTTGTGAAGGGCGAAATCAGAATAAAGAAATTTATTCGACCTTCGGCTTATTCTATAAATTTAACGAAACTTAAAGAAACACCTCAGTGAACAGACTCGTAACCGAATGGTGAGGTTGAAGTTGCAGTATATATTACTGTAAATTATTAAGAATTTTATAAAACCGGTGTTGAAACTAGATGGATATTACGTCGAAAATAAAAATAGTTTTGTGTATATCTTGTTCTGTTGGCTAGGCCGGGAAGTTTTCAATTAATACACACGCGAATTTAGACCATGAAATTCGTGTCACCTGCGATTTGTATGCGTCGCACACACACTGCAATCTCAATGTCGGTGAAGCTATTTTCACACGTAACTTCTCGACCTCACAATATTAACTATTTATTTCAAGGCGCGCCCATGCGTTTGTTTCTTCGCTTTAGACGCTTTGACGAATAAAATATTACTTTAGTCCAGGAATGACCTATTGTTTTACAAACCATACTATTTTTTACTTACCGTTAATACCGTTACCTATTCTATAAATTACCTACTTTTACCGAAGTGTTAAGGAATGTCAAGATCAATAAAAAATAAACGCAAAAGTTAAAAATTTGCACTGCACTGAGTTTTTATTATGATGATGACACAACAAACATATTACCAGTAATATATGCTTTACTGCCTAACAGTACACAAGAGACTTACACGCGTCTGTTTAAAATTATTAAAATCTTAGCGGTGGTAATAAAAATAAACTACGAAAGCAATTATAAGTGCTGTAAAATCTATTTGTCTCGATTCAAATGTTTCTGGCTGCCATTATCATTAGGTATCATAAGCCAGTGTGAAAAAGGCGATCATCACGTACTAAATGAAAACTGATTGTGCGCGCGGTTTTGTAGGCTGTTTTATAAAAAATCGTCAAATTCATATAGAAAAAAAATCATGAAATGTACCTATTTAGCCATTTTGTAATCCAGTTTAACCATATTATATATTTAAATTTTGAATCTATGACCCACTACAATTATCAGTTCTTTTCGATAAAAGTAAAAATATACACATATTTGCATGTTATAATGGTTTAATCATATCTGAAAAGTACCTCTGACGTAGATTTTTGATAAACATCGTAAAGGAATCTTATTAATAAACCGTCAATGAAATGAATGTTTTTCTCTATACTGCAATTAAGGAGGAGTTTATCTTTCGAAAGCAGCTGAAAACGTAATCGTGTACGAAAAATGAGTAAAACACCGATATCTCTGATGCACCGTATTATATATTTTTGAAAGTTTATTTTAATAGATTTATAATTTCAACTTACATATTCTTGATCCTGTCATTACTTGACAAATTGTTTAGAATGGCGAAAGACAAAGGACAAGACAAAAATTAGTGTCATACAAATAGGTCATTTATAGAATAGGACATTTGCAGAATATGTCATTAGTAGAGGTTTGCAGAATAAGTCATTGCTAGAATTAGTCATTTCTAGACTGTGTGGCAATTTGTAGAATAGGTTATTCGTCGACTAAACGTTACATTATATACAATTTCTAACTACTGTATGTCATTACTACTAATATAGTAAATTATAATCCATCGTTATATAACATCTATGATTACATGGACTACAAGTGACGATAAGAAATAGATAGATATAATATTGTGTTACGTGGAAAATATGTTTCCATACAATTGACTACATATTTGGTATTTTTTTATTATTTACTAATTAATCAAAAACTCTATGAGAGGCATACTTAACTGCATGCGATGCCTCGCTTAATCCGCGAAGTGTGCACACACGTGTGTTAGGTGTTCACGTCGTCGTTTAGCTAGATAAATAAATCAATAAGGACTCTACATGCTCCTCTCAAAATTGTACTAACAACGCTACATCAGACGGATATCCGCGCGGTCCTTCCAGTTCTTCGCAACGAGTCCCGTAGCGGACGCCCTTACACGACTACCTAATTGTTACTTAAAAATATGAGTATTCAACTATTACCGCTGTGATAGTCGAATACAATATAACAAGATGGTCCTTCGAGCCGTCCACAGCACAGTAAATAAATAAACAGTACGTCATCTAACTCACAGGTAATTGCCAACGCTCAATTCTTCACTTTTAAGAATCGAAACAGAGAGCAATGTGTTATACAGAACGTAAAGTTACTGGAAGCCACTAGTCGTGTCTGATTTGACTGCGACGTTCGCTTACAATCGTGTAGCGGCACATGCCTGACTGACTACGGCGATTGCGAACGCTTCTTTGAAGTTATCCTACTGCTTTATATGTCTACTGTACCAAACGCTGTGTACGCATCATTTACAAGTATTTATGTACTTTAAGAGAGATATGTCGCATTCAAGCAGCCCGTATGAGGAAGTTACCTCCACCTCACAGAAAACCGCAGCCAAATAACAACTCCCTAGAGAGTTGTTGTGTACCCATGAATTTGGCTCTTGGGAATTTATTGGTGACCTGAGTGAGGTCACCAGTAAGTTCCTAAGGAGGTGCTGTGTTAGCAGCAGAGGTGACATCGCTCGATTAATACTTAATGTATTGTAATGTATAATACGGTAACCACTTTACATCAGGTGGACCGTATGCTTGTATGCCGCCCGACGTTGTATAAAAAAATATATAACTTAGTCGTTGCAGGGTTGATCGTGTGGTGCCTTCACTCCCACTCCTTCATGACCCTGTCCCAGTCCTCATCGGCTATGAACGGCTTGTCGATACAGTTGATCATGTGCTCGCCGCAGTAGACGCACTCGCTGGCTACCATGTCGTCGATCCCGCCGCGCAGCACCTCGCGGTACGGGAGACCGCTCGAAGTTCTCGTGTTAAGCTCTATGTTAGACAGCACGGACAGCTGGCGTTGGAACTCTTTCAGCTTGTTCCGCTTGGCTGGACCTGCATACAATTTACGTTTTTTTTTTGTAAACTATAAAAGTATAATATAAAAAGAAATACAGAAAATAAACCTCCCAAGACCTCCTCAATATTATTGTTACCTCCGGGAAGAAAGGAATATCATGTATATAATAAATTACTTAAAAAGTGCATTGCGACTTCACGTAAAATAAGCAATACAACATATGTAAACAGAGCAAAAAATATTGCCAAAGCATCCTGGAAAGTAATAAAAAATGATCAAGCTCCCTCAGCTAGACAGAATAATATTAGTAACATAAAGTTAAAAGATACCGTTATAAATAATCCTAACGAGATAGCGAACGCTTTCAATGACTTTTTCATTAATATTAGTAAAACCAACAGCTCTATTAATAATGACAATAGTAATGTAAATAATTCTTACTGTAGTAACACAAATGATAATTACTACAAAAATAAGCGTCAAAACACATATAACTACAACTTGGATAACAACGAGGCTACTATGTTTTTGTTTCCTACAAATAACGAAGAAGTGAAAAGAATAATTATGTCCCTAAAAACACTAACTCTGTTGGATATGACTATATACCTACGAAACTGCTTAAATTGTCGGCCGATTTAATAAGCCCAATCCTATCTCATATTGTTAATCTTTCATTTCTCCAAGGAACATTCCCAACAAAATTAAAGTTGTCAGTTGTGAAACCTATATACAAAATGAGGGGTGACAGGATGAACATGGATAACTACAGACCTATTACGCTAATACCTGTAATCGCCAAAATATTTGAAAAAGCAATGTGTAAAAGAATAACTAGTTTCATAAAAAAACATAGCATACTAAATGCTAATCAATATGGATTTCAAAAAGGTAAATCTACTACACTTGCTGCATTTAATCTAGTCAGCAAAATCATAGAGAGCGTAGACAATAGGTTTCAAACTACAGCCGTGTTCTTTGACATGAGCAAAGCTTTTGACTTCGTGTCCCATGATATACTAATGATGAAATGTGCTAAGTATGGCATGCGTGGGTGTGTTCTAGACTGGCTCAATAGCTATTTAACTGACCGGCAGCAACTAGTAGAAATATCTGGAGCTAATCGTGTCATAACTGAAGATGTATATCGATCAGACTCACTTCCGAACAGCAAAAATGGCGTTCCACAGGGAAGCCTTCTAGGCCCATTATTGTTTTTGCTATATATAAACGATCTTCCCACAGTAGCAGAGAACCACTGCATATTATATGCTGACGATATCTCGGTGGTGATATCGAGCACTCAAAAAGAAAATCATAATGATAAAATAAATAATACTGTAAGCAATATCGTAAGTTGGCTAAATGAAAATAATCTAAAAGTAAATATATCTAAAACAAAATATATTCAATTCAATAACATAGGAGCAAAAAAATCTCCGTTAAATGTTGTCTTTGGTAATCAACAATTGGAAGAAACAGCTAGCACCATATTTTTAGGTATCATGCTTGATGACAGGTGCTCATGGAAAAAACAGGTAGACATAATATGCACCAAAATTAATCGATTTGCATACGCCTTATGGCGATTAACAAAAATAGCCAATAAGAAAACTGCTTTGACGGCATATCACGGATATGTACAGTCCAAACTGAGATACGGCCTCCTAATATGGGGAAACAGTGTAAAAATCAATCGTGCATTCGTAGGACAAAAACAATGCGTCCGTGCTATCTGTGGTGCTTTACCCTGGATGTCGTGCAAGCCGCTTTTCCAGCGACTAAAACTACTCTCACTTCCGTGCATGTACATTTATGAAGCAGCAAATTTTGTTAAAGTCAATTTACACATGTTTAAAAAGAGAGGGGACTTTGTTAATTTCAATACTAGATATCCTGATAAGTTGGTTCGTCCAGTGGGACGTACAACGCTATTTAAACGAAATTGCTACGCCATGGCGGTAGAAATTTTCAATAAAATCCCCAAAAATATTAGAAATCTCCCAATTAAACAATTTAGTCAAGAGTTACGCGAATGGTTAACGGCACAATGTTTTTATTCAGTCAAAGAATTTTTGAACTCGAAATGGGCTTGAATTAATATAAGTGATACGGTCTATTTTTACTATTTTTACTATTGTGCGTGAGTATTGAAACGTGAATATAAATATATATATATTTACATTATATAGATCTTTACGGATTATGTAGCATGTAACTGTATTTTAAATGAATAATGTTTTTATATAAACTGTTGTTGTCTGTGAATTGTAAATATTTGCATGCCATAATTGTCAGGTGAAATATGCTGTGCTTATATAGTTTTAAGATCTCGTATACCAAGTTTGAAGCAAATAAATTCTGAAATTCTGAAATACAAATGAATGTGCATTTATGTTTTTATGAAGTAATGTTAATAAAACTTATATGTACATATTTATGGGAGTCTCCACAAAAATAAAAATGATTCTATTCGAAATTCGTAAAGAATTTCTATTCACTGAAAGAGTTCTTTAATTTAAAAATGTAAATGATGTAAATTAATTAGTATGACTTAATGTTATGATAAAATTAGGATTGTTAAAATTTAGTTATCTACATGCTAGCGTACCTGTTATTTAGTATATTTGTGCCTCATGACATTTGCATGCCTAAGTTGGTAAAGTACGAGAAACTTAAAGTTATAATTATAATATCTATTTATGTAACCGTATTTTATGCAAATAAATTCATTCATTCATTCAAGGATGTAAACGCAGAGTTTAAAATATTGTAACACAATTTGTAATGCCTTGCCCTAGCCGCTACTATTTTTCATAAATAAATAGATAGAATAAGCTATATTTACATAATAATCGTTACAGAAAATTTCTTAAAAAAATTAAAACACGAATACTTATTATGCAACAAGGCGGCCTTATTGCTAAAAGCAATCTTTTCAAGGCAATCTTTGAGCCAGCAAGAACAGATGACGTTGAAGTATTAGCCGCATTAACCGTTATGTGACCTTTAATGTTACTAATGAGCAAGAGATTGAGATTCCTTGCAATAGAATACAGTGTCGGTGCTTATTATTTGATTGATGGCAATATAATGTAGAGGCGATAAGCTAGGATTTCTCGCGATGTCCTTTGACTCTTAACTTAAAAACTGCTTTCGACATGACGAGCTCGGTGGCACAGTCGTAGTCGTGACCAGCGCTCGTACGTGCGATTCCCACACAAGACAAACATTCGTGTGCATGCACATGTCCGTTTGTCTTGGTCTGGATGCTTTTAAGAGAGGTAAGGCGCATCAAAGCAGCCCGACTGGGGAAGTACCTCCACCTCGCCCAAAATTGCAGCCAAATAACAAATCCCTAGAGTGATCCCTAGTGTTCCTGCGTGTGAGTGACGTCACCAGTAAGCCCCTAAGGAGTTGCTGTGTTGGTTGCAGAGGATCTTGCGAGTGATACTTAATGTATTAGAAGCGTTCATAGGCTACGGTAACGGTTTTACATCAGGTGGGCCGTAACCTTGTACGACGACGTACTTATCCCACGTTGTATAAAAAAATCACCGCGACAGACAGATAAGATGCGAGGCGATTAACGAGCATATCAGTTACACACTCCTGTAATGGCTTCGCTATTTCTCGACATATAAAAACCTAGTATGATAGCCCAGTGGATATTAACCGATGGTTGCTGGTTCCATCCTGGCATCCTGGTGGGAGTATGCAGTATTAAATTCGTGTTTTCGTATTTATGTACATATTTGTAAGTATCACTTGCTCGGCAGTGAAGGGAGACATCGCGAAGAAATCCGCACGTCTAAGATATTCTATTTCAAAAGACGTGCGAGCTAACATAAAAAAGGTATGGGTTTCGCTCTGGGTTCCGGAGATCTAGCGGTAATGGCTCTATGTCAGTATTTTCGGCAAATTGGGTTAGGCAGCCGATCCCACCAACCCTAATGGATTGAGAAAAGGGATAGATAGCTATACTATAACTTCACGCCAAATACCTTACGGAATAGGCAGAGAGAGCCGAGCGCCACGTGACTCGGTCCTTATATACTTGCTTCTTTAACATTCATAGCTCTCTCATGCACACTCGCTGGTTTCTAAGGCTCCTGGTATCATCTGATAAAACACGATCAATTTGGTCATGGTACATAAGTCTGGGCCTCCTTCGGCTCCTACTTCCTTCTACTTTTGCGTCTTTTTACACGTCTGAACTAACGGAGCATGCCTCTTCTTTTTTAAGACCGACACTCTCTTTCAGACCAACCTTGGTTCTAACATCATCATCATGCGGACACGATCTACAAGTGTTATGCCACAAACTTTGCGCAACGCTCGCATTTCGACTGCGTTTATCTGCTCTCTCTGCGATATCCAGGTCTCGCCACCATAAGCTAGTGTTGGAATAAGAAAAAGAAGAGAAGAAGACATAGTATGTATACTCCTACCACCCCTTCCTTGCGCTTTCTCGGTGATCGATATGTGACTACTAGTTCAATGCCAATAGATTTTAGCTTCGTGTATCACCATCACGTGTGGAGTAATATGATGAAGGATGTAACTCACCTAGTATTGGCTGGATCTCTGTCATGAGACAATCGCTGTGGAACTTGTGCCCGCAGGGGAACAAGTAGAACGGCCGCAGCAATAATGTGATCTCGCACAGGCAGCACGCGTCCGTGACCAAAACGTGCACGCTACGGTTGCGGAACGACTGGATCTCCGAACGAACCTGAAAAGACACATAGGGTGGGTGATTTGGAGTTGGTATACTTACTCTAACGATGGATATAATATCTATAGATTAAATCCGCTAAGAAATCTAATGCTTACTTCTCGGGCGAGTATGAGCGTAGACAACGATCACAAAAAATATTTGAAAAAGATCATTCATATTCACAAATATTTACGAGTAATAAACTAAGAATTTGAGTATAACTTACATGTTCTGCCGAACGAGTCGCCTCTTCCATCTCACTTTTCAATTCTTCTATTTGATTGTTATATTCCTGTAAGCATAATGATATACCCAGTGATAAAGAAGTACATATATGTTTCGCAAGTGCTTAAACCAATAGACGCTTATAACATCGATAGTATAAATTGCATGAATAATGAGAACGGGTTTGTTATTTGTTTGTACGGTCTTCCGTGGTTTAATAGATTGAATTTGTTTTTAGTAGATAAAGATAAGACAATAACAATAATTTTTTACTAGTTATTAGGCCCTCGCGGGCACTTAGACACGTCTTACTTCCTTACTGACCATTATTGTTGCCCTTTGCATAATACACTATTACCTTTTATTTGAAGATTTTTTATTTAATGCCTTTCCCAAAGTAATCCTAAACCGATGGAGTAATTAAAGGCATTTTACACCGCTTATCGGGGTTTGAAATTTTCACTGCACAAAGGCGTTCATTCCGAAAAAAATTGGAAATGAGTTGGAGCAAAGTTTGGCGAATGTGGTTGATAGTGGAGAGTAAATTTTGTAGTTTTTATATGGTTCGTTGTCGTGAAGAAGCAGTGGACTAGAGCAAGCGTTCAATAGTGTCAATTGACATGTCAGGATTGTTAGACAGCGACCTTATCCATCATCGAATGCAATTCTTCACAGTCAACTTCGGTGTTAATTATTGTTACAAGTCTGTAAAAACAAAACTGTAATGAACAATGTTCACATAATTCCACCGTGCACTGAGCAATTGCTTCTGACTCAATTTGCGTTTGGGATATATTGCGGCTGCCACCCCTATCTTCAATCATTTATTATCATAAGAGACAATCTTGTTCAGAATCCTTTACTTGTGTACCTACAACTTCAACAGGTTAAACAGTCGATACGATTTTGTTGTTCTTAGATGACGGTTATATTTTCAATTTGGCGTAATTAATCAATACCGTTTTATTAATTCCGCTGCAGGTTCATGCTAAATCCGAGGCTTGAAATAATCATTATGATTCAATTTATCGTAATCGAATTTCTCCCCCTCGAAAGTCTTTGGTCAGCCACAGGGCACATTGGAATTTCTAGTATGGAAGCTATCAAAAGCAAAATGCCCATTGTTTTATGGAGTTTGGTTTCAATATTATTTTTGTTGTGCAGAAATGAAGCCGGCTGCAATCTGTAGGGCTTTAACTACCTATTCGAATAAAACAAACATTGTTTATAAATAGCTCCAGAATTACAAGGAAAACGCTAATCAATGTCTTCATTTTAGGTTATTTTTAACCGGTAATATCACCTACATTTTTCAGTTGGATTATAGGTAGCGGCTATATATACCTAAATAGGCATAAATAAGTAAATAATTTTATTCTTCAGCTTCGCACGGGTAGCAGAGCATATACGCAGCTCCCAGTCGGCATAATTCAGCCATATCATATAATTATAGTTTTATTATGTTTCTTATATCACGGGTTTATCCCGGTCATTTCATAGACGTGCGCGGGGATGTGGATCCAACGCGTAGAGGCCCCTTCGAAAATAATGACGTAATGTTGTATTCCCGCCGTGACCTTCTCCAGGGGATATCAATGGGACAATATACCCATGAACGAGGTCACGGCAGGTATTGGGACTATTGCAAATGTGTTGGAAGTTATTGGGCTATTGAAATGAGATCTGGAGGGATTATTAGAACCGGGCTATTGCAGAAGAGGGACGGACGCCTGCCATAATAGTTATTATATTATTATTCGATATTATTGTTATATTTCCAGATGCTCAACTCGACGTATTACGACAAGAAATATGAAATGATACAAAGCATTCAAACACGGGCGAAACGAATTGTAGGTATACTTTCGCATAGAACATCAACATCAAATATATTTTACATTTGTCAATTCAAGACTCCCATCAATGTCGCCGTAAATTAATTCAAACGGCTTTTAAATACACGTAACTAGTGAAAATATACATGAAGGGTCATCAATTGCATACAGCAGACAGTTCACCACTAGGTCCACCCATGCGCAATCCCAAATTCGTTGACCTTATTCTCTGCAGACAACTATCGAGATACAGGATAAGCAGCCTAGCAGATAGCATGCAACCCTGTTTGACACCAATTTTGACATCAAACCAGGGTAGCACGGAGCAGTGAACCGTCAATCCCATCGTCAAGTCAATCTCATAGGCAATGGACCTTATATGCATTAATTACATTATTCAGCACAATACATCACTTTCACAATACAAAAATAAATGAATTAGAGTAACCTATTCAATTGGTTGCAATGATTAATTTTTTTAAAGAATAAATCATTCAATTTATTTTTTCAATCATTTGACCGGTTGCAAAGACTATCTCTTCGGCAAACTTTGACCAGGTTTATCCCGCAGCATAAACCAATTCGTGGGAGAGTACCATACGTACAGTACATTAGGCGATATAATGGGAGATCGGAGAGAGATAACAATATAAAAATATTTGATAATTATCACCATAAATAATATTTGTTTAAACAAGTTTGAAGTACGTGCGTTTAAAAACTAACGTGATTTTAATTTGTTCTGTTCGTTTCTAGCTTTTATGACTGGTAGTCTATTTACACACATATGACGTCACGCGTTCTGAGATCACATTATGCGCTGTTTACATGATAACTGTAAATGTTTACACATAGTTTTGTGTCATTTAAAGGTTTTTATTTTTAATTAGCCACCGTACAATAATACGCATGCGCGGTTTCTATTTTATGCCGATTGAAAAACGAGTGTAGGTGCAACTTCTCTGCAGCTTACCGGCTGCCCTTTATGGAGTAGAGCAGTCTTCTGTAAGGAAGTACTTTCCCAATTGGGGTATTTAATAAATATCATTCTGTTGTATGTGTCTTTCGCCAGAGACTCGTTTACTTGTCGACAGTACCACGTGCTGGTGAAGCTGGCTTTGAGGGGGCACACTGAGCTACTTACACATACCCCGCTCCACACCTTTTTTTATACAACGTTGGGATGCAAACAAGCATACGGCCCACCTGATGTAGCCTATAAACGCTCGTAATACACTAAGTATCTTTCGCGCGATGCCACGTCTGCTGCTAACACAGCAACTCCTTAGGAGCTTACTGGTGACCTCCCTTACACGCTGGAACACAACAATACTCTAGGGAATTGTTATTTGGCTGCGGTTTTCTGTGAGGTGGAGGTACTTTCGCAGACGGGCTGCTTTGATGCGCCCTGTCCCTCTTAAAAACCTGTCATACTAACATTACCTTACGGTACCATGTTTAAACATAAATGAGTCGGTCATACCTGCAATGATTGGCAAATGGGCGTCCTAAAATGATCGATGGTGACCACGTCGCTAAAGAACGGCAGGATATCCTCAATCTTGATAAGCGGGCACTCGTCCAAGAAACTCATTGCTTCCGTCAAATCTTGATTCTTGGTAATTACATGTTCCGCTAAAATATAAATTGTGTTAAAGCCATGAGTACTGGAGCTTCCATTCCTCTCTGTTTCATCATTATCATCAGTGTATCTGATACGCTTCTGTTCATGATCCGAGATTATGAATATAACGTTTACAGTCGGTTTCAAGAAAAATTTTATTCATTACAATGAATAAATGCCCATTTCCATTTTAATATAGAAAGTATATTTTTTTACAATATGCAATATCATAAATACTATTTTATTAGCATGGTCTCATCATGAATCTCATAAAATGGAAAATATATTATTTCTAATACCCCGAATAAAGTGTTATTGCGTACTCAAAATTAGTTTAAAAAATCAACTTTCTAGACCCCGGTGTGAAACGACTCGTATGTCAATACGAATTATTGGTGAAAAATTATTTGTACTGAAAAGAAAAGCATTTGTACAGAGTACAAGATGGCTTTTCTTAACCTCGGAATGAAAGCTTGCATCCTCGAGTAACAGAAAGCGTCATTTTGTACTCGATACGAGACATACTATTTCAGCTAATTCTAATCATAGTACCGATTTAAATGTTAGCAAGTTTAAGCATAAACATTACGTATAAATGATAGCGGACGGACATGACATACTCCATCGAGTTGGGCTAGTTTAATTTGTCATAGAGTCATAGAGGCGTATACGCATACCTACATTACACTAACAAACAAATGCAACGCAATCGCAACGCTCGAAGTTGCATTGATGAAGACGCCACACAGCATAGTCACGAATATCAATTCATGAATTGAGCGGCCGCGGCCTAGCCGCTGTACGCTACCGTCGCTATGGGTTTCGAACAACTCATAGCCAACGAGTTGTTGGCGTTCATACAACACGCAATCGATACTATGGACAAGTCAGCATCATACGCATCTGTTAGTCTACCTTTAGTGAAGATGAGATTTGCAGTGGCAAGAAGTTCAAAACGCTGGACAAGACTGCGGAGATGCCGTCACGCAGGACGCATGGAGGACAAAAAGTATACAAGACGTCATCAGTCTTTTGAAGGTGATCCAGACGAGATGCCTTCCTTCGTAGCGAAAAACTTGTACAAGTTGCCCTATCACCCTAGAACACGTCGATGTTATACGCTGCTGAAGGACATCAGAAGCCTGAAAGCCAGTCACGCTGATGTTTAGTTACGATTAGCGGCAACAGAAACAACAATTACTGGGCTACGTACGGAAATATTATCTCTAAAATGTACTGTTTCCCTAAGTAGGTCGCCTGAGGTCAGCAACATTAACACGCATCGTGGTGCACAGATTGCATCCGTATGCAGTTTAGTGGCGTCAACGACTACTGTCGCTTTGAGCAACGTACCGTGCCACGCCACCCGCTCTGACTACAATTGTAAACACGTCAACACCGGGACGTGGTTACGCAAAAGATACGCGTACCGCACTACCATCTCACCGGGAGAAGTCAAGTCGTTGCGAGCCCGCGCACAAGGCTTTGCAACCGGGTTCTTGCAAGGACCAGTGCGATGAGTAGGGCTTCATACGTGTAGACGGGAGAAAGAAGAAGCCCTCCAAGCACAATTACTATGGCACCACCAGCGAAAATACCAACGACACCGTTGTATAATTTCAAGACTACACTGGTCTACAAAGGTCGAGGAGGTTGTAGACTATGTGAAGAAGAAGACTCAACTTCACCTTGAGAGTCGAGCGACTGGAATCTCGCCGTAAAGTAAATTTTAGTTCCTTTGAGGTGAGAGTTCCTCATAATTTGCCGACCTTTATAAATGAAGAATTCTGGCCGGAGGGAGTCGTGTTTCGGAAGTTCCGAGGGCGGTTGCCTAACGACATGCGCTACACGTGGCCGACTCGACGTGGAATTAGTTTAAGTTAAGTTTTTAATTTAAGGTATGTACATATGGACCCGTGTTGTAAAACCTGTTGTCTAAAATAAATGATGATGATTATTATTATATATATTTTTATGAATAATGTATCGATTCCGAATATCCCGGGATCGCGTGTTTACAATCCTGGAATTTCGATATTAGGAATCATTCTGAGATTCTGGGACTCTAGATCCCAATATTTTCGAGCTATATCATCTAAAATTTAAAGTATTATGGAAGCAAATAGATTGAAATTGAATTCGAACTTAGTTGTTTTAACGGTCAAATGCGAGTCGGGGTTGCGACTCGACGGTTCCGTACCAACTTGTAGATACGAGGGTCATTTGAAAAGTTCTTAGCCTAACATGGTTAAAGTCATCGGTTTTTTTTATAACTACCCTCATTTTGTAGTTACATTATTTAGCAACAAGTATGCACAGTTTAGTTTATTCGCAGTAACTCATTGTTCATTTACACGTGATACCGTAAGTCAAGTCAGAGCTATTTTTGAAAATGGATAAAATTGAACATCGTGTAGTGATAAAATACCTGAATTTGAAAGGTTTAACTCCAAAAGCTATACATGAAGACATGTCTGCTACTTTGGGTGAGTCCGCTCTTTCGTATGCGACTGTTAAAAACTGGGTGGCAGAGAGTTTAAACGTGGTCGTGAGACCATTCAAGATGAGCCCCGTAGTGGCCGGCCTTCGACTGCTTAAACTGATCAAAACAAAGAAAAAATCTGTGATTTAATTTTATCTGATCGAAGATTGACTGTCGAGGAGATAGCTAAGACTGTAGGCATCTCATCTGAGCGAACACATCATATAATTACTACTGAACTTGGATTCTCTAAGGTGTCTGCACGGTGGGTACCGCGACTGCTTTCAGTGGAACAAAAACGCAACCGACTCACAACTTCTCGCGACTGATTAGAGTTATATAAAGCTAACCCAATAGAATTTGTTGAAAGATTTATAACCATGGATAAAACCTGGGTTCACCACAATACACCCGAGACAAAAGAACAGTCGAAACAATGGAAAAGAGCAGGATCGCCCACCCCAAAGAAGGCAAAGGTGGTTTTATCGGCGGGCAAAGTCATGGCATCCGTTTTTTGGGATGCAAAGGGTATAATTCTCGTGGATTATTTAAAAAAAGGGTGAAACAATAAACTCCGATTACTATTGCAACCTGTTGCGTAGTTTGAGAGAAGAAATCAAAGAAAAACGTCCAGGTTTATTGAGAAGAAAAGTCTTGTTTCATCAGGACAATGCGCGCGTTCACACCTCTGTGCAATCCATGGCAGAAATCCATCAATGTGGCTTCGAATTGTTACCTCATCCCCCACATTCACCGGATTTAGCACCGTCCGACTTTTATCTGTTCCCAAAGCTGAAAAAATTTTTAGGTGGTAAACATTTTTTACAAATGAAGAGGTCATAGCCGCCGTGGACGCTTATTTTGAGAAGTTAGACGAAAATTTTTTTAAAACGGGTATCGAAGCCTTACCGGGTCGATGGAAAAAGTGTTTTGAGCTCGGAGGAGAGTATGTTGAAAAATAAAAATAAACTCAAAATCGTGTGGTTTCATTAAGTATGTTAGGCTAAGAAAAGACCCTCGTATTTAAATAGTTAGTCCATCACGTGAATCGAGTCTCATTGGTTTTTCCGTTTTTTTTTCGTTTATGTTGTAAATTTCCCCCACCGAACACCGAACATTGCGCTAACAAATACATAAACTGATTGAGGGAGACACTTAACTTATTCAGTCATTGGAATACTGTTGGCCCCATTCATCTACATGGGTCGCGGTTAGTTTAACTGCAAGTACATTTCAAAGTTTCAAAGTAATTGTATAGCTATGAATGTTAAAATATTCAATAAAATTGTCTATGACCGAAAAATGAAACCATTATTCCAATGGCTAAATAATAAAGTATTTTATAACGTTAGTGAATTGCTAAATTACAGATGATATATTTAGTTAATATCATCAATTTTGTATGTATAATAAGTTCATTGTATTAGAATTACAGTAAACATACATTGCATGTCATGTTTGACGAAGCATGTTTGATCACATTTTTATACGAGTATTGTAACCAGGTAACAACCCTCTTACACCATGTTTCTGCAATGAATAAATGATGCAATTACTAATTAATGGTTTTCGGATGTTTCCCTTTACTTGTGCTGCATGACATTAATTCTTGCCAAATTTCATGATTCTATGTTAACGGGAAGTACTAGGTTTTGATACACTTGCAAATATCATATTATGCGGCATAAATGTTGTATGTTTTGATTGCGTTGACATAGAAGTTTGATTTTTTTCATTTCACCAAAGAGAATCGCTTGCGACTTGAATATTTAATATTTCAACTTGATACCTGTGTGCTGGTTTCTGAGAAAAAGGTGTTGACGGACGGATAACTAGGTGATTCTATAAGGGTACCGTCTTACCTTAGAGATACGGAACCCTGAAAGTAACACTATTTTACATTGATTTAAATCGAAACGGAAAACCAAAGACTTAAAGGACAAAGGAAACGAAACCAGAAGTTATTACTTAGAAGTTTATTTCAATGAGGATCTTACCTATATTAAGCCACATCTGCCGTTGCATCTCTGGTTCATCTGGCATATCAGCAATGCTCTTGGCGAGACCAAGGTTCACTTCCATCGCCAACTCAACGGCAGACTCCCACAATCCTAGCAATGCTGATAACTTTACACACGCTTCTGAAAGATTCTTCTCGCGGCAAAGTCTGAAGCAAAGTAATAGTAACGATAGATGAAATACGAGCACCACTACTTAGCAAGACAGATCCTCAATCATATTATTCTTAGGGAATTGACACAAGCTTTTTCGCACGTTTAGATGGAACAATCAGACACGATTTTTTCTTACGAAGATATCACGCTGTTGGGATCGAAATTTCCTATCTATACATAAATATATATTTAAATTTATCGGATACCCATCTAATTCGGAAAATTTACAATACAATAAAAAAGGTTTTATTGAAATCCGCTAAGCCATTTTCACGCGGCGATAATCATATTCTCAGGCTCAGAATCCCCTTGTACCAGAGGGAGACTTTGTATAAAAGTCGCCTGCGTGGGTACCTCTGTCTCACCTATTTCTACCGCCAAGCAGTTATATTTATATAGCTGTGTTCAGGTTTGAAGGGTGAGATATGGCAGTGATATTACTGGGTACTGGGATGAAACAGCCTTAGGTCACAAGATTGGTAATAAGGAGTAATATCATCGTGGTGTTGCGAGCGTCAATAGGCTGCGGTGACCGCTTGTCATCTAATGCGGGCCGCGTGTTTGTTTGCCAATCTAGTTGTATAAAAAAAATCGCCCAAGTGCGAGTCGGACTCGCGCACGAAGGGTTCCGTACCATTATCTATAAAAAAGGCAAAAAAATCACGTTTGTTGTATGGGAGCCCCCTTAAATATTTATTTTATTCTATTTTTTAGTATTTGTTGTTATAGCGGCAACAGAAATACATCATCTGTGAAAATTTCAACTGTCTAGCTATCACGGTTCATGAGATACAGCCTGGTGACAGACGGACGGACGGACGGACGGACGGACGGACAGCGGAGCCTCAGTAATAGGGTTCCGTTTTACCCTTTGGGTACGGAACCCTAAAAAGGTAGACGAAATGGAATAAAGACGAAAAGCTAAAATATCAAGTTGTCGGTGGAATGTGGTGTTTACCTGAGTGCATAGTGGACATCATAATTGACCAATACCAAATCTTGTCCCTGTCTCTCCAAATATTTCATCAAAGCTGCGTGGTCGTATTCAGAGTACAATGTCAATAAATAGTTGTGTATTGCTTTGTCTTTTATGTTGTAATTTTGCAGCATGAACTCCAAGTACCTGATTATCTCCGATATATGGTCTTCGTTATTTTCGCATGACAGAAAAGCTGGTAACAATTTCGAGGGACTTAATCTTGGGCCCTGGGAGATAAGGGCGTTGATCGTGTATTTCGGAGCCTCCTCCATCAGGACAGGTGCAAACTGATAGAACAACTCAGGCCTCTTTAGTTCCTTTAATGTATTCAACGCTTCCATATAAGATTTCTTATAAATATTCTGAGCAACAACATTCTCGTAATCTTCATTCACGAGAGTCAGCTTTATGAGGTTCTGTTTGTCGCCATGTGATGACATCAAATCGTATATTACAGTTTTAACATGCTGCATACATTTCGATACTTTTGGATGCACCAAGAAAACTTCGAAATCGCTTTGAATTTGATTGTATTCGTCTGTATCCTCTTTTCCAATTCGCCGGAGATGACCAAGTTGCGATAGGTACAATTCAGTCATCCAGATAACCAGCATAGAAATTAGAGTTTTGTCATCTTCCTTTAGAGACTCTAATCGATTGCCTAAATATATCTGTAAAGCGCTTATCTGTTCCTCTTCTAAAAACTTTAAACAAATAGTTTCAAAACTACTTTGTGTTTCAGCATAAACTTTAGCACTCTCCTCATAACGTCCCTTGGAGAACAGCAGTTCAGCCTGTTTTACATTGACAATATCAATAAATGCAGGGTTATGATGACAGTATTCTTTTGCCAAATGAAATAATTCCTTTTCTGTGTATATTCTCCAAACATTTCTTTCTTCTTTGACAACTTTGTACCTGAAAACAGCTTTATCTGTAATGGCCCATATTGTTTTCCTTTTCAGGTCTTTGATTATACTTTTCAATTTGCCTTGGGCCTCAGAAAATTTCTCTTCATAAACACATTCCTGATTGAGTACTGAAACAGCTTTGACCTTCTCAGAGTACATTAGAAGTGCATGGAATTTTGTCAGTACAAAGGAGATTGGTGCCTTTTCTTTTGCATCAGTTTCGGGTGGGTAATTGATCAGCTCTCCTTGGGTGAATAGAGAATTGGAGTTTTGCTGTGATGTTGGGTCCAACTGGAAAATGAGTTGGAGCAAAGTATTACAAGTAAATAGTATCAAAAATTAAGAACTTCAAAAAGAACTAGTTACCTGTCCGTAAAATATACCAGGACCTGTCAACCAAGCGAATGTCTTCGGAACCTCATTACTATCAAAATGAAACTGGAGTTTTGAATATTTTAGTGTAGACGGTATTTCTTGGAAGGAAGTATCAGGCATGTTTAGATACTGGTAGAATATAGACTGGAGACTAGGTTTGCCATCCATTGTGACGGCGTGGCCTATGAACTGGTACAGTCTGGTGGGCGTTGTGATGAATATGAAGTACTTCGTGGTATTCGCCACGCGATGGAACTGTATACCTGTTATCGGCATTTCTGCACCTTTTCCTATGTCGAAAATCTGTAAGAAGAGAAATAATATTAGGTTTAACTGTGTAGTTACTATGCCTGTCCATCAGTTATCCTTCCCGGAGTACGAAAACTGCTCTGCAACAATGGTAAGGCGGTATTTGATGCAAATGTTGGCAGTGTAACAATATTGGAATTCAATATTTTACTTTTTGCTACACAATTTTGTGTACAATACAGCTTCATTTATGGAGTCCCAGGCAGGATGCGAATTTAGCATGATTATATAGAAATTAGCTTGTTCCTGCGAATTCGCTCACATGGACTTCTGGAAATTGTGAGAGGCTAAATTATCTTCATACAAAATTCATCAAAACTGTTCATAAATGACAAACAACAAATAAATATCTTCTCATTTGTAATGATAATTAGGCTTAATAAAAATCTGTAAACAATTATAACCCCTTCACGTCTTTGGTGAAAAGAAAGTGAGCAGGCAGTATAGGTATATATATTATTTATACATAAATACTATTTATTGAACATAGGAATTTGAGGCAGTATATATAATTTATTAAGCACAAAGCACAAGTAACAATGTTTTTTTACCAATCCATCAATTTCCTTGTTTCCATATAGGGGCAGGTAATTGGGCAGCTTGTATAGAAATTGATAACATATTAAATATAGAATTAAAGGTCAAGAAATTACAGTATGCGCTGTTACATCATGTAATGGAAAATGTTTTTGAAAACAAAAACTTATTTTTATTATATTTCCGAAAATTAAAACTTAATTAGTTAAAGTTAAGTGTAGACACTAGTTTGTTTTTCTGCAACAAGTACATAAACCATCAGCAATGAGTTTGTATAGCGAGAAAATTGAAATTTTTTTGATTGAAATCGAATTGAATTGAATTGAAAACCAGATTTTTCAGTACACAACCTTCAGAGATAGGGTAATTAAAAAAATAATTTTTTCCTGTAAATTTACATATAACTCCCTAATGAACACTATTTCAGAATTTTTGGTTTGTAAACAGCAAAAAACATTCGTAAAAATGTATACACATAAAAATTGCCAGTTTTGGCTAAGAAAAACTAACTCACATTGTTGCCTACGTGTATGGTTTCAATTTTTTATTTAAATTTTTTATTGTTTAACTTCTTAGATTATCATCAAATCTTCAAAAGAAATTCAATTCTAAAAAAAGATTTTTTAATAATATTTTAACTGAAAGTCAAATCTTTAGCAATTTTATATGGAACCAAATTCAGATCTGCCTGAATTAAAACTGTCAATCTGGATAATTACTAGATCTGTAATTGGTATGTTTATCTATAAATTATTGAGATATCTATATAAGAATCCGCCTTGCCCCTTGTATACACAGGTTATATGAAGTCTATTTATTTGGTTTTATCTGCCTAAGCTGCAAGGGACTGCAAGATGACAGATATAAAAAAAAACTTACATTTATAATATATCATAGTTATGTAGTGGTTTATATTTCCTTTAATTTTAGAACTACTTGTCTATAATTAGCTAAGGAATATAATGACATATAACCCAAACAAGCAAATCTAGGAACTTCAAATGTGATTTGACAATCCCAGATTATCTAATAGGGATAGCTTTTCTAAAATTCCCAAATAAATTTAGAATATGGACAGACAAAGTTGTAGGCAAAGTCTAGTTCATTTATTATATCTTAATTATGTCTTACCGGTCTCCAATATTGTTGATTGGGTGTAAACATCCTGTCATTATCTGCCTCGAGCTCAGTTTCCAAAATTTGCCCATGAGACGTGCCCAACAGTATAGGGCCTGTTGTAATTTCTGACGTGTTTTCATAGTTCCATCCAACTTCTGTAATCTCATTATTCCTAGATTTTGTCACCGACTTTAATTTGTAACTCTTGCGGTGCAAGTACACTAACTCTGGATTTCCATCCTTTGTTCTTGGTGCAAAGGACATGATAAGATGATAACCAAGAGGATCAAGAAATAAATTTGTTAGTTTTGTGTTTGGCTGGACATACTTTGAATATTTCACCTCTGAAAAATATAATATAACAACAGTGTTCAGTAATTATTCAACTATAATATAATGATATAAAATAAATTCTAAAATTAATACTATAAAAATTAGGAGCAGACAACATTTTATTTTAAAAATTAATGTGTCAGTGCAAGTGCATTTTTAATGGTTTTCCTTGTTATTTTATGTACAATAAAGATATAACATACAAACAAAGCAAATTTAGCATCTTTGCATGACAAAAATAACGGCCACTCGTTTGAAGTTGTATAATCATATAGTTCATGTTAGAATGGTATTTTTTTTTTAATGCAAACCAACATAGTCTTTCATTATTTTCTATTTATCTATATCTTCACTACAAGTCACTTGCGAGGTATGCAGAGAGAACTGAGCGCCACATGAAACTTGGTACTTAAACACCTTACTAGCTACTTGAATATTGATAGCTCTTGTCATACACACTTGCCTAAATGTTATATTACTCAAATTACAGACTAAATATGTATATATGAGTAATAAAGTGATGTTTAACATCTATTTGTCATAGGGATGTTTTATTCATTTTTTTTTTGCCCATACAATTCAAAGAATTTTATATTATTCACATGCCATATTCTTTTATTAAACTCAACTAACACTAAATGTATTAAATTTAGTCTACTTAATGTAACTTCTGTCAATACAGTAATTCTCATTGACAATAATAAATTAGAGTTACTAAATTATACAGTAGTTCATGAAATTACAATAGACTCCTAATGGCAATAAGGCACGCACATAAATAAACTTGCCGTAAGCTCAGCTCCATCATATATGCAGTATGGAGAAATAAATAATCAATGGATGGTATGGCTACAGTACGCTTAGTCTATTTCAGCTACTTTCACAGCATTATGTCGTATGATATACCGCTGTAGGGCTGTCTGATATTTAAGCAATTATGATCTTACAAAAGTGAGAAATGTACTCTATTTACAACATGGGATTTAAGGAATCATTTAGGGAGCAGTTCAAAGGAATAAATATCCTGACAGTTACTTCTCAGTATATTTATGATATGTCATTTTCATAAATATGTATCAGCTTGCTAAAACTGGTACTTTTTTTATACCACTAAGGTGCAAATAAGAATATGGCCTGCCTGGCACGTCAAATTCTTTGTAAAAAAAAGTTGATTATATAAAATCTGACTACAAAAGATGTCAGGAAATGTACTCATATTCAACACATGTATTCATATTTTTTTTCATTTTATCCCTTGACGTCATCATTATTATTGTACCTTATTAATGGACAACAATTGAAAAAAGATCTTCGTTGCCAAGTTTCTTTTATATAGTTATATTTAAAATGGTGGTACATTAAAAAAAGAAAAATGAAAACTATGAGAAATTAATAAACAAAGTACAATAAGATTTTATTTCAAAATTCAAGACATTTCTAAATGTATAAAGTGCCTATAAGAGCTTAATGGCAAATAAAGCATTTAATAATACTATTTAACTGCCTAAAAGATTGAGACTGATTGAGCAAATATCTACACTTCAACTGGTAAGACTACTTCCACGTTACAGGTACACCCATAATTCATACTATTTTTCTATTAAATAGGTTCTTACTATTTTGACAATTCCTAACCTTTTAGCCAACAAGGCATACAGGCTTAATGCAAATCAAGACATGGAAATTCACTCAACCTCTGATATGGATAAATACTTCAATAGCTAGGACCCAACCACATTCTGAGCCACCTTTTGGATGGCAATGCTATTTGTGAAAGGCGGACAGATAGACATACACAGACAGTACAATATGAAAATCCATTATTGGCATGAAATGAGGGCAGGCAGCATGCATCCATGACTGCAGTATTAGTCAATAAAAGTTTTACTTTAAACATACCATCATTTTGGTTGGGCATTTTAAGATCCATTCTAAACAAATTTCCATTGGCCATAGCCAGCACCAGATAGTCACTAGCCACTGCAACATGAGTGATCACATCTGTAGGGTTGAAATTCATTTTCTGTTTCGAAAACAGGGGTGTGTTATCTTCTAGCTCCATGTTTATATAGCCAGACGATGTCATGGCTTCAGCGACGGGTTTAGTTCTCTGCGTCTGGGAAGCTTGCTCATATTGGTCCAATATTGAAGTCATTTTTCCAGCGGCCTGTAAGTATTAATTCCCACTGAAGAACACCCCAGATTTGCTTTCATCCACTTTGGTGTAAAAACACAATATATACTTGCACGATTACGATTTTTAAAGAATATTATGCACTCGTAACATCTATACAATAAATGGTATTAGTAATAGATATTATACGTATTTGATTATAATAAAACAGATTTTTACACAACAATACAATTCATTTTAGGTAGCTACTTTTTAATTTCGTCTATGGCTACTATGGCTAGACTAGCGATTCAGCAACATAATTGACAATTGTACATAGGTACAGAGTATCAGCAGATAATTCAGTCTAAAGCACAGAGTACATTTGTATAATACGGAATCTAAAGTCCGTCACAGCACAGCAGCTATAACATTTCATAAGGTACGTAATATGTAACGTGCTGTTTCACTCTGTAAGTATGGAACAAACATAATGACATAACAACATATACAACAAACAAATACAGATTCACCATGTTTCATATATATAGAGCAAAACAGCATGTGGTCTTACGATATATTATAACTACGTGTGTGTAACTTATCAACTCGATAAAATTTTAGTTGCTTTTTTGACAGTAACATTATGTCATTGTACGGCGTGGAACGGTAATCCATAAAAAAAAATCGAACTGTATCCATTTCACTAAACACAATTATTATTGAAATTCATCTCCATATGTAATCATTTGATCATAAAAATTAGTGACCGATCGAAATTTCGGTTTCGGTTTCGGCCTAAAAATCTAGTTTCGGCCTTAGTTTCGGTTTCGGTCAAAACATACCCGAAACTTTCGGCTCCGTCGAAACTCAAGTGTTCGTGAATTTTCGTGCGTGGTTCGGCGGTAAACTTCGCAGCTAACTCGTGCCTGCTCGCCGGCCGCTGCGCGCCGGCGCGGCCCCGGCTCAGTTCGCCGCCGTCCATTTAATCGTGGATTGAGGTTATGTTTTGCAATTGAGTAATTAGGTACAAATTATCTAAACTTATTGTTATTGAACATTATTTCGTTGAGTTTTATTTCTAAACGATAAATAAAAGTGGTTATATTGGATTTAGTTTTACTTGGATTTGCATATTTATTTAATATATGTAACTGTTAGTGAATTACGTGCTATATCCTTATTTTAACTTTGTTTTGTTTGCAAAAATATTGAGTTACCTTTCACATGCAAGTATTATTTTATTTGCTTTCATATAAAAGAAATTAAAATGGTGTGATAACGATTAATACATGAGAAATCGATTCAGTAATCGAGTACTGATGCAATCGAATTATATTCCGCGACTTTGGTCCAGGGATGTTAAAAAATAATCGATTTTTCTTTTAATCGATTATTATTTTCGTATAATCGATTTTTTATAATCGATTTTCAAAGTAATATTAATCGATTTTTAATAAATCGATTAAATAAATTACGCGATTAAATCGATTTTCATAAATAGCACCATCTATGGGCCGAATGAAAAAACTCGAAGCATTATTACTTACAAGTTGATTATATAAAAAACGGCGCCATCTGTAGGTATGTATGCGTGTAAATTAGTTTCAGTATAGTTGTTGGTAAACAATATAAATGTCTTCTAACCGTAAAACACATAATGTCGTCGTTTAGTTTTTAGGGTTCCGTACCCAAAGGGTAAACGGAACCCTATTCCTGAGGCTCCGCTGTCCGTCCGTCCGTCTGTCACCAGGCTGTATCTCATGAACCGTGATAGTCGAGTCAGCGGGCTAGCTATGAAAGACGGAGTAATTAATAAACAAACACAACTATTTGCAACATTAATATGAACTGATGTTGCAAATATTTGTGTAGGTGTACTTAATATTATTATGAATTAACATTACAAATTGTCTTCGGTCTGTAGTCGCAGTGGTTGAACTTATTTTATAAATCACTACTTGACCGAAGCAACTATTGTGTATTTTATCGCACTACCGACATTGTGAACCGAGTAAGTGCGATTATGAATAATTACTTAGTGGAATGTTATCAATTGCATGTTCATGTTGTTAAACAAATATAGGCTATATCTGAAGGTAGCTCCTTGCCTTGGAGGCCGGCAGGCGTGTGTCTGGGGTGGGTGTGAGTGTTGACGGGGCCGATGGGGTGTGCGGGGATCGGGCTGTGTGCTGTGCTGTGTGTGTGGAGCTGGGTCCTCTCTGCCTACCCCGCTGGAGACGTGGCGAGAAGTTATGTATGTAGACTATATATTTTTTCAACCTAATTGTTGCTTTAAACACACTAAATTGTAAACATGTTGTAATTAAGATTATGTGATTATTTTGCAAATAGGCAATGGGCTGTGTGTAGGTATACTGAAGTATGTTATATTTAGCCAGATGAGAAGGAATCCCGATTCTCAAGATACAGGTCAGACCTAGTTTGAGAATCGGGGCCCATAAAACTACAAATGTTAACTGGGTGAAATTAACTAACGATTGGATGTAACATGTTGTATTGGTGAATAAATCATTATTATTATTATTATAGTTAGACAGTTGAAATTTTCACAGTTGATGTATTTCTGTTGCCGCTATAACAACAAATACTAAAAAATAGAATAAAATTAATATTTAAGGGGGACTCCCATACAACAAACGTGTTTTTTTTTTGCCGTTTTTATAGATAATGGTACGGAACCCTTAATGCGCGAGTCCGACTCGCACTTGGCCGATTTTTTAATTGTCATTTTAAGTATTTTATTTTAATACTAGTCAAATGTAAAATAGGGCGTGACATTTGTGATAATAATTATTTTTAATTTATTTATTGTTTAAATTTAAAAATTCACAAAAGAATTGTTTTATATTTTTGTTTTTAAGACCATACCGTCGTCGTTTAGTTTTTTTAATTGTTATTTTAAGTATTTTATTTTAATACAATTCACATGTAAAATAGGACTGGACATTTGTGACATTTTTTTTTATTTGATTATTATTTTATTTTTTGCGACAAGGTTGTCATTTTGTTGGGGTGCTCATTTCATTTTCATTATGACTGAAAACAAATTCTCAATCAATAATGATATTTGGTTTCATTACTCCTTACCTTGAAAGTTTAAAAGAACATTTGCTTTGATTTTTAGTTTTGAACTGGTTATTTTTTTATGTATATCTTCACGCCAAGTCCTTGCGGGGTAGGCAGAGAGAACATTTTTTTATTTGATATTTAATCTGATTAATTGTTAATATGAATCTCTTAGGTTTATTATTGGAATATGAAAAACATGTAGGAATTTAAATAATAGAAAAAATCGATTTTTTTCGCAAAAATCGATTATTTATTTTCATTAAAATCGATTATTGACAAATCGATTAATATTGAATAAAGAAAAATCGATTTTTATTAAATCGATTCTTTTCCATTGATCTCACATCCCTACTTTGGTCGCATATCTCCTATTCCAAATTAGCGTAAATTATACAAACTGCAAAACAAAACAGTCCTTCATACTGTATAATAGAGTTCATTTAGCTAAAGACAAAAAAAGTATATAAGACGTTTCGTAATTTTGAATCTACCAGCTTCGATTTACGAAGAAGTTCAGATATTCCTCAACAGATGGCAGGCAGGGGTAAGAAAATAACTTTGAACTGTAGTAACCTCGAAACAAGGTTGACATTTCCTTAAAACATTATTTTCGTTTCTATGTAGTAGTTACCTCGTCCCCCGTCAAAAATGGCAGAATTATTTACTAACAGAATCACGCGTATGGCGAGTCCTTTAGTAACATGTCTCTGGAATAAGTTCATCAAGAAAACCTTGTAAAAATCACTATAATTTTACGGGTGGTATTTAAACTGGGTTGATTGGGTCTGGGTACCCTTCCTAAGTCTTTTTTCAACACAGTTTCTGAAGCTGGAACATAGAATTAAGATTTTGAAATGGTTCTGAACTGAAGACTTGGCTGTATGGGCTAGATCCCTTTGCCTTTCCCGTCGGGGATAAAAATAACAAAAAAAGAACTAAAAAAAGAAAACGAAGCGGGTTTTTAACTTTGAATCTTATTCCTTATGTCAATAAGTTCTTTATTAGAAAATAGGTTTTATTTATTTTTTGTGGTGAATTATTTTATGCAAATTATTTTATTTACAAGCTTTCAACTAGTAACAAATTAATGCGAAAGGTTGTTGTAGATAAATTCCGACCGCAATATTTTATTTCAAAAAAAATCATTTTTTTTTAAAGTAGGTGTCCGATACCGCCAAGCACCTATGTATTGAAAACAAGTTTTAAAAATTCAAGTTTTGTTTGACCTTGTACCGTTATCATTATCTATTGTACATTTCGGTATCGTATCGCAATATTCGAATGCCAGCTTCTAGTGTGTCGTAGTGTACTGTGTACGGCATATCATCAGTGTTTATCTGCATTTATCATGGCAACAGGATCATTGTTAAAATCGGCTAAACTCAGTTGTAAGTACCTATATAAGTTTTGTTTATAGCTTCATGAATCAGAACCGATCAAACTAGTTTGGAATCTACAAATTCTAACTTGCATGTCTGAAAATCCCCTATCTCTGTTTTAGGTTTGTTAAAAAATAAATGTTTCTCTACTTTATCACTGTTTGAGATATTCTTTTCAATACGAAAGAAATTTATGGAAACCGTGTGTAGGTACTGGTTTTAAAGTGAAAACTCGCATGCTAATTTTTGTACCTGCCTAAGTCTTCTCTTCTACTTCTTTTCAGTTATTTTTTTATACAATTGATGTTACAAACATGCATATGGCTCCTTGATGATAAGCAGTTACCCTAGTCTATGGACACTTGCAACATCAGAGGTGTCGCTCATTGCTGAACTGTAGTCTCCTGGTAAAAACTCCGCAGAGAGTTAGTTTCACAATTTAAGAGTTCTTGGAAGAAAACTTCTTTGGAATCAAACAGTATGCAATCATTGTGGTTCCAATATGTGAGTATGAATTCTCTGCAGACGCCGAGCAGTGTGGTTGCAGAAGGATCCATTGTACAATTGGTAGAATACAACCCATTGTACAATTATTGGTGAAATACAAATATCTCTCCTTAAACTTAAAGGGTCAATATTGATTCTCATAGCACATCTTCAAATCGAATTGCAAAGTCCTAGCAACCATAAAAGTGTCTTTGAAAGAAAATTATTATTGTAATTATTTGAAACAGGTTATAACTTATTACTATATCATTCACTACAAAATGTCTGTTTTGACTAGGTACCAATCATAAATTTGAATCCCATATATTTAATTCCACAGCACTGTAACAGATTTTTTTTCAGTATACTCCTTACAATGTGCAAGGACAGCATCCCAATTACGCAGTTTCACCACAAAGCTGACAGAGCATCAGCAATGCATACAGGAGTTAGCAAGAAACTTCAGCAAAGAACACTTGAAGCCTAATGCCTCAAAAAGGGATTTAGAAGCCCGATTTCCCTATGAAGAGGTACTTACTACTACATTTATTAGTCTGATAGATATGTTAAACACATGATATAAATACATTGGAATACAAAACAAAGAAGCAAATCTAATACTCTCTTAAAAATTCTCATACATATAAAACATTTATTTGTTTCTTTTATTCATACCAGTAATAAGGTCCATCTGATGCCAAGTGTACCATAACCCTATGATTACTTGCAATGAAGTAACACTCATCCGTTCTACCCCTGCTGCTAACAATGTAACAACCTATCTCTCTTAAAAGACTTTCTGATGTACTTGTTTATGAATAAAGTGGAGACTCAATTAACAAGACTAATAATCGAAAATCTACCCTGATTGGATGTATGAAGTTAAGTCTTCTTCTTCTTAGCGTTTCCTGTCTCATAATGCATTAGGATTGGTGAGGTCCACTACCTAAGCCTAAGATTTGGCGAAGATACTGATTTGACATAGTGCAACTGCTGTCAGACCTCCACAACCCATAGGGAAAACCAAACCATTCTTAGGTTAGGTCACACGTCTTGGACATACAGGTTTCCTCACAATGTTTACCCTCACCACCAAGCAAGTGATAATTACAAATATCCAAAAACACAAATCACTAAATTTGTGTTTTTGTACAGTCCGGGATTTGAACCGCGAATCAGTTTATCAATAGGCCCATTCCTTATCCATTGGGCTATCGGCGCTATCGCTACACCTGAGGATGTATGAAGAAAAGTGTTGATTTGAAACAAACCAATAAAATCAATGTTTATTAAGAGATTAGAGATACATTTTAGTTGTTTACTCTCATCTTCACTATTTTAATTATTATTATTTAATTACTTAATAATTAATTTGGTATTCTTCTACACCTACACCATGCTTATCAGCTAGTAAGGACCATTTCTTTTTTTAATGAATGAATGAATAAAATTTATTTTTTATTTAGAACCACTCTTTATCATTTTGAATACAGATGTGACATGACGTGCGTAATCTGAGTAGGTATTTTCCGATTTGTGCGTGCGCATGAACTGGACTACAAAGTTTTTGATTGGGCCAATCTAAAACTATTGACGTTGAGAATCTAGAATCCGTGTAACTAAGGTTGAACTGATATAATTTTATGTATGGCAATATAAATTTAAGTACTTTAATATTAGTAAGTATAATGCCTACTTATTTACAAATTTTAGCTCAGATTAAGCAACTACAATTTGATAAATGTTAGCCACAACTTATCAACTTAACTTATCACACCTCTGGTGTTGCAAATTTCCTTAGACTATGGTAACTACTTACAATCAGGCAACCCTGATTACCAACTTTGTTGTATAAAAAAATGTATAATGTAATGATTAATGAAAAGGAGAATTTAACAAATATAAGCGATTGAAGCCAAGGTTCAAAATTATCAGTCCCATCCGCTAGAGACAAGAACAAAGGTTGGTTTGGTTTATTAAGTATTTATTATTATTATTTTAAATATTTCTGGTGAATTAATATAACAGTATCAG
Source organism: Pyralis farinalis (assembly GCA_947507595.1). Taxonomy (NCBI): domain Eukaryota; kingdom Metazoa; phylum Arthropoda; class Insecta; order Lepidoptera; family Pyralidae; genus Pyralis; species Pyralis farinalis. The sequence goes on along the minus strand of OX382269.1, from coordinate 31,371,721 downwards.
ACAACACATATTCATGCATACTAATATTATAAGGAAATCTAATCCCTTACCCTTGTAATCCGTGTTAAAATAATAAACGCTAATTGTTCAGTCACCGGGCTGGCTATGCAAAATGCTACATATTAGTAGCATTGTTACAATTTGAAACTAATATAAAACTAACATTCATAAATCTTGTATTGATGAAACATAAATTCTTTTACGAGACAAATTTTAGTAACTACTCAGTTAAATCATGCATTTCCCAGCTATTGAATTACCATAGGTGTAATTTTATAAGGGTCTAGATATAGCTTGCACTGAACTATTTTGCAGAAAAAATAACAATTTGTCATCCCAATTACACAAATTGCTAAGCTTACCAGAGGGAGACTTTGTACAAAAGTCGTCTTCATGGGTCTGCATGGGTACCTCTCTCTCACCTATTTCTACCGCCAAGCAGCTATATTTATATAGTGTATGTGTTCCGATTTGAAGGGTTAGATATAGCAGAGAAATGACTGGGTACTGTGACGAAACAGCCTTAGGTCACAAAATTGGCAGCGCGCGAGTAACATCCCCGTGGTGTTACAAGCGTCAATAGGCTGCGGTGACCGCTTACCATCTGATGCGGGCCGCATGCTTGTTTACCAATCTAGTTATATAAAAAACGCATGCAATACAAGGGGTATCGCTCGAGCGTAGCCAGCCCTGCAGAAAGGGGTTTACTGGTAACCTCACTCGCAACATATGAACATGACAAACTTTAACGATTTGTTATTTGGCTGCGGTCTTCTGGAAGCCGTATACAATAAGTATTAAATATGGTCATGCACTACCTTTCTTTTAATTTTCTGAGTGGTACTCAGTATTTTATATGTATTAAGTTGTATATGACCTTTCTAATAGGGGATTGAACAACATTTTTAAAAGTGTTGTTTTAAATGAATCATAATGGACATTTAAACAAAAAAAAAACATTTTATTTTAATAACCCTTTAAATGCCCTAAAACTATGTTAAAAATGCATTTATTTTAAATTGCCACTAAATGGCGCATTCGCGTGAATGCGTCCAGTGAACGTTCTACTTGTATCCATAAACAACCTACCGTAAAAGCTAGTATTGTCATTGAGTGCTACAAACAAGCAAAACAAGTTAGTTAAGTGGCACAAACTTACAAATAGCTTTATAAGGTTTTAATTAATAATGAATATCAGGAATACAATAATAGCTTTTACGGTTGATAGCCTATTTACACACAAATGACGTCACGCATTTTCACGCGGTGTTTTTGAATAAATAATCTTTAGTTTTCATCTAATGGTTATTTAAAGGTTTAACTATTAGAAATGATATTTTTATGATAAGAAATACCCAATATGTATATTTATTATTATTTTACTACTATATCTTTGGTAATAGGTTTGGTACTTTATTTTACAAATACGTAATAATTCGATAAAAGTCTATATTAACTTTTCGATTCCGATTCAAATATGGTGTTTCGAGGTAATGTGAATATGCCTGTAGATTTATATTGGGAGCGAGTATCGGTTACCATTGGTGACTCACATGTTTGTTTATCGTTCAAGTATATAAAGGTACTAATATTGTAAATGTGAAAGTTGTCTCTTAACCATAATTTTGGTCATATTATTCTAGAATGATATATTAGGTTACTTGCATTTTGATGCCCACGCAAGGAGTGAAAACTTTTCTGTAAAGCCTGTAAATCGAGATTTTACAAAAAAAAATCGGCCAAGTGCGAGTCGGACTCGCACACTAAGGGTTCCGTACCATTGTCTATAAAAACGGCAAAAAAAAATCACGTTTGTTGTATGGGAGCCCCCCTTAAATATTTGTTTTATTATAATTTAATTATTTGTTCTTAAAGTGAATATATAACTAAATATTCTGTGAATATTTCAAGCGTCTACCTGTTGCCGTTATCAATATCGAGCAAAAAAATCACGTTTGTTGTATGGGAGCCCCCATAAATATTTAATTTATTCTATTTTTTAGTATTTGTTGTTATAGCGGCAACAGAAATACATCATCTGTGAAAATTTCAACTGTCTAACTATCACGGTTCATGAGATACAGCCTGGTGACAGACGGACGGACGGACGGACGGACAGCGGAGCCTCAGTAATAGGGTTCCGTTTTACCCTTTGGGTACGGAACCCTAAAAATAAGCTAACTTCGGTCGCCCAAGTAGTTATAGCTTATATGATGATGGGTAATTATTTAGTCTTTACATGATTTGTAGATGATCCTTGCTTAAAATTACTTTGTTTGATTCTTAGATAGTTGATTTGAATATTTTTTTAAGGAAATAGCTCGAATTCTGACAAAGAAACGTAGACGATTTCGCATTTACCCAAGGTTTTTTTCTGTCTTTCATAGTTTGTTATGATCATTTATCACTATTTGCTATTTTTCCTTATTCATGAAATGGCTGGTGACTGTCGATCTTTTATTTTACTTACAATTCCAAATTCAAATGTATATGTATATATATGTATAAAGAAAGTACACACACATATATGTACTTTCATTATGTACATATATATATATATACTTTCATTTTAAAAATGTTTGTTTTTCTTGTATAAATAGATAATGAACGAGCTAATATTATACTTCACACAGGGTGTCTTTCAATCCTTATCAATACTTTTATCGTATTTGAAGAATCTTATAAGTCCTATAATGACATTGACATCTGTGTCAATAATAAACACTATCTTTTCTGTCTTTTTTCGTACCTACTTAGTATTTATTAGGTACCAGGTGCTGCCCACAATTGTGCCTCTGTGGAGTTTCCATACTGAATATGTTTATGTGTATGTATGTGTGGTTATGCACTTTGACATTTATGTGCATGAACATGTCTGTTTCTCTAGGTCTGCCACCTTACCAGTGAGCTCCTAAGGAGTTGCTGTGTGAGCAGCAGAGATAACATCGCGCAATCGATACATAATGTTTTGCAAGCGTTCATAGGCTAGGTACGGTAACCACTTTACATCAAGCGGACCATATATTTGTATGTACGACGTTGTTTAAAAAAAAAACGACATCGATCTGTATCGCATTATAAAAAACATTTTTACTGGTTACTTTTTATTAATTTGAAAACTATTGCAACAGTACCCTAGTTGATTTTCATTTTATTCCCACAATAGCCCAGTTGATAAAGAACCGGCCTATTGATCAACTGGTCTTCGGTTCGAATCCTGGGCATGTACCACTAAATTCGTGATTTCGGATTTAAGTACATATTTGTAAAAATCACTACCACGGCGGTGAAGGAAAACATCGTGAGGAAATCTGCACCTACAAGAATTTATATTTAGAAAAATGTATGGCCTTACCTAAGAAAGGTTTGGTTTTCCCTGTTTCCCTGGTCAGATATATATTTATAAATATCGCTTACTAGGCGGCAAAGGAAAACACTGTGAGGAGGCATCATCCCTCACGATGTTTTCTTCTCGGCCGCATGTCTAAGAAATTTTATTTCGAACGACGTGTGACCTGTAGGCCGATTCTAATAAAAAACTGCAACTGCACTGCTGTAAGATCACTTTACGAAACGTCAAAATGTACGCATTTTGACACACGCCGCGCTGCAGTGCAGTTGCAGTTTTTTAGTAGAATCGGCCTACAGGTCACACGTCGTTCGAAATAAAATTTCTTAGACATGCGGCCGAGAAGAAAAGGTTCCTAAAGTCTGGTTCTCCTTCTGGGTTGTGGACCACTGACGGCAGTTGCTCCACGTAAAAACTAATTCTTAGGCTTAGGTAACGGACCCATTAGGATATGCGGATCCTATCCTAATGGATTACGAAACGAGTTAACGCTAAGAAGTTGATGTATAAACTGAAAAATCTGTAGGAAAAACGAAATGTACACCGGAGGTCTCGTGCACGAGGCATTTTTAAACTTACCCGAGAACTTGTCATATGCGTACTACTAAATTGTTATTCGTTTGGCCTTACAGTATTATCTCGTAATACTGCCAAGGATCGTGCAAAACAAGTTGCATAAAAGTAGGCACAGTACATTACAATGAGTATTGCAAAGTATTGCATCCATTACTGTAGCAGTCGAGTCATTATCGTTAGGTATTTTCATAAAAAGTAGCGTTTATGTAAATGGAGGACCTTCAATAATGTTGATACATACTTTGTACAACACTTAACTGTTACTACATAGTATTGTGTATGTATACAGTGTGTCAGGTCACTGGTGTCGGAGACTATATTGAAATTATCAAGAGAGGTAGGGCGCATCGAAGCAGCCCGTCTGGGGAAGTACCTCCACCTTACAGAAAACCGTGGCCAAATAACAAATCCCTGCGTGTGAGTGAGGTCACCAGTAACCTCCTAAGGATTTGCTGACACAACCACACCAAACTATTGAATAGATTCACAAAATACCTAGAACCTCTGCAACTAGTAGGGGCATAGGCTCCCTAAGTACATTTTACCGCCTGTACCATGGTGAGTGCTCTGAAGAACTATTTTCCCTTATCCCACCCTCTCCCTTCCGTCATAGAACCACACATGCAGGCTAGCGATGTCATCATGGGTGCAAGATTTAAAGTTTATTAAAAAGGAGATAGGACCAGTATTAGCAAAATTTAGTAACTTGAGTGTTAATTCCGGGAAATATCCAGTTTTGTTAAAAAAGTCAATAATTAGATCTTTAAGCAGGGTGACCACATGTATTATTCTAATTATCGACCGATAACAATACTTTCAACAATAAATAAAATAGTAGAAAAAATAATTGTAGGCAAAATTAGTGCATTTTTAGAAAAATATAACATTATTTCAGACGCTCAACACGGGTTTAGAAAATGTAGAAGTACCAATACAGCTCTTGGGCAATTCTCTGATGACGTAAACAGACATTTAGATAAAAGAAAATATGTGGTTGCCTTGTTTATAGCTTTTAAAAAAGCGTTTGATACACTGGATCATGGAATCCTAATTGACGCTATGCTGAATTGTGGTATTTGTGGTCCTGTGATCAAATGGTTCCAAAATTACTTGAGTCACCGAACCCTCAGAACACTTGTCAATGGAACTGTGCGTGAGGAAACTACCGTAAAATATGATGTCCCGACCGGTTCGGTGTTCGGTCCAGTGGGGTATATTATGCACGTAAATAGTATGATTAATGTGGTCAAAAATTGCGGTATATATATGTATGCTGATGACACGTGCCTAATGTACGCCGACAGAGAGTTGAAAGCTATAGAACAGTGTATACAGGAAGTCTTTGAAAATATCTTGAAACGGGCGCACGACAACGGTATAATACTCGTACTTAACGTTTCAAAAACTAAATGCATGCTCATACATTCGTCATACATAAAAAAGGCCAGTAAAACACTGAACATTGTTGTTCATTAGTACGATTGTCTCCATAACAATAAACAGAGCTGTAAATGTCACACTATTCAAGTAGTAGACCAATATAAATATTTAGGAATAATAGTTGATTGTAGCATGAACTGGAAAATACACACCGCAAACGTCTGTAACAAACTAAGAAGTCTATTATATAAATTTAATCACTTAATATGTACGTGATAAAAAAATTATGTACATGCTGTATCATGCGCTGGTGGATGCTGTGATCAGCTATGGTTTGAGTACGTATGGCCGTACATTTAAAACATATCTAGACAAAATATTTGCAATACAAACACGGTTTCTCAAACTTTTAGTTAATAAACGGACAAAGGATGCATGTAATGGCAACTATAATAGTTTGTACAAAATGTGTGACATATTGCCGGCGCATGTTAAAGTATCGTATTTAATTGCTGTTGAAAGGTTTTTTTCTTTGTGTATGTATACGAGTCCAAGAACATATAGTAGTAATGCGAACCTAGGAGCGACTACCATGAAAACCTTTATGGAGCCAAGTGCAAACAACTTTTATGGGGAAAGGACCACCGAGTACATACTACCTAGAATTCATAATAATAAAATGTTAAAAACAGAACATAAATCTGTAAATACATTTAAAAAGAAATTAAAGATAATTTTACTGGATGTACGAGTATTTTCGGAATAGCTGGATTTGTAAACGATGTTAGTTCACAGTTTGCAAGTCCCGTTGTTTAAATTATCCGTAAGTTACGAGTACATTACATTAAGTACCATTAAATTCTAGTGCGTAAAAATGTTACGATTGATAATAAGCATATTATTAATAACTAGTAGGTTAAAAAATCGGCCAAGTGCGAGTCGGACTCGCGCACGAAGGGTTCCGTACCATTATATATAAATACGGCAAAAAAATCACGTTTGTTGTATGGGAGCCCCCTTAAATATTTATTTTATTCTATTTTTTAGTATTTGTTGTTATAGCGGCAACAGAAATACATCATCTGTGAAAATTTCAACTGTCTAACTATCACGGTTCATGAGATACAGCCTGGTGACAGACGGACGGACGGACGGACGGACGGACAGCGGAGCCTCAGTAATAGGGTTCCGTTTTACCCTTTGGGTACGGAACCCTAAAAAGAGTGCATTTGTTTTTCGCCAATTAACTGTTTCACAATTTGGCGATATTAGTTAAGAAAACTGTCCTGTAAATTATAACTTGATTAAATAAATAATAATAATAATAATAAAAAAACACTGTTAAGGTCATTTTTTCTCATACTAAAAAGTTCGACAACTCCAATCTCTGTCGAACTATTAAAAAGTGGAATGCCTTGCCTGCACATGTGTTTCCTCCTTCCTACAACATGGGATACTTCAAACGAAGCGTGAAGAAGCACCTTGCGGGCCAGCATGGTAGCGTCAACTGACAGGACACTGTAGTCCTTTGTCAGTTGCCGCTGCAATTTGGGCTCCTCTTTTCGCTTACCAACAGGCGAAGCGGAGCCACTATGCTGAGCTATTATAAAAAAAAAAAGATTGCCAATGCGTCTAAAAGTTGTACATAATATATTACAGATAAAAAAAATAACCCAAATGGGATTCATGGGCGCCAACGTATCCGAAGACTATGGCGGAATGAACACAGACTATCTCTCATTGGCTCTGATAGTGGAGGAGTTGTCACGAGGATGTGCTAGCACCGGCATGATAGTCTCTATACATAACTTCCTGTACGCCAACCTGGTTAACGAGAAGGGCACGTACGAACAGAAGGAGACTTTCTTAAAGGACTTCGTCAATGGATCTATAGGCTGCTTCGCTTTAAGTGAACCAGGTGAGATTTTTAGTCCGTCATTTTGTCGAACCTCGAACTTGGTTTTTTATCTTGCTTTATCCCGTTTCCTAATCCATTAGGAGTGGTGGGGTCCGCCACTTGAGCCTAAAGATTTGGCGATGATAATGAGTGTGACATGGAGCGATTGGCGTCAAATATCCACAATCCAGAGGGAAAACGAGACATTTCTTAGATTAGGCCACACTTTTTTCGGAATATAATTTCTTAGACGTTGGTTTCCTCTCCTTGTTCATAGACTAAACTTTATTCTTAAGTTAGTGTCCATATTTTTTATATTTTGGGTATAAATTGCACGGCGTTACGATATTCTCATGAAGATAAGTTTTTTCACCGATTTCAGAAAGGAAGAAGTTATATATTCAATCCTTATGATCTTTGTGTATGTTCAACGATATGTTCGCCAATTGTGATCCGACTACGATTTTTTTTTAAAAGTCATTGTCTAATCCCACATAAATTTAGTGTAGTTACGTCAGTTTTAAAGGGTATTAAACCTTTGCAATTATGAAAATTCTATTTCGGTTGCGGACGTATTAAGCTTTCGATTAGTTCTTTACAAGTTCTGTGAAGATGAGTTGTTCCCGCTACGAACATCATCTCCGCTGTTTTCGATAAATGACAGTCTTAAATTAACCTAAGAAAGGTAGCGCGCATTAGAGCAGCCCGACTAGGAAAGCACCTCCACCGCGGATCGGTAACCATCAGATGAGTCGTATTCTTATTATATTCCTCTCAAAGTCATCGTGTAAAATACATGTTTATTCCCAAATAAAATTATAGAAAAGTGAAGTGAGTCTATACTAATGGTGTTCTCTCAGTGCTCAATGGCTCATAATTATGGTGTTGTCGTCAGGACTGCAGTAATTGCCAAATTTCTTGGTGGTACAACGATTGGAAGAAGGCCAAAATAACACCAAGACTCACCTGCTATGGTCGTGTGTTATCAGAAGGCGGCGCCACGAGCTCTGGGAACTGGCGAGCATATATAAAAAGAGCTATGAATGTTTAAGAACAGAGTGAGGTGTGCGAATCAAATTGGCTTTCAACAAATTCGGCCCTGAAGATACCATCGCGTTACATATAGGTACATTAAGGAAATACGTTAAAACAGCTGGTTGACTTTGTGGTTGACCGTGACGGTATAGAGATCATTCAGATTATCAATGATAACGATATTGTTTTCAATTTCAAAACAATACTCTGTGTTGTGATAAGATAAAAAGATGTTTCTCCCATTGGTTTTGGCATTTGTACATTTCGGAACACTTTAAAGTCGCTAAGTGACTTATCGGTTTACAGTCAAAGCCAACCTCGCCTGCACGTGCTTTACATTGCAAACTTACAAACACGTTATCCATCAAAATGACTAGATTAAGAGCAGATGTTTACTGTGCCGAACTTCGAACAATGATGGCGAAACTGGCAGTGAAACAGCACTGGCTCGTGAACCGATCTTAACCATTATTGCTCCATGATAACGCAAGAGAAGATCCTCTGTACTCGCCAGACCTTGTTCCAACTGAGTACCATTTTTTTTCGTGATTTGGACAATTTTCTACGTGGTAAAAAAATTTTCTTCCCACGAGGCAGTACGAAACGCTTACAAACAGTTTGTCTAATCTAGATTCCCAGAGTTCTATCGCAAAGGCATAAATAAACTTCCGATTAGATGGCAGCAATGCATAAATAATGAAGGTAAATATTTTGATTAAATAAATACGTTACATCTTAGAAAAAAACCAATTATAATTTTTCAGTACAAAGCAGCAATTTCATACTTTAACACCTAATATATATATGATGTTCTAAATATGTTTCTAATTTTTCATAGGTGCTGGCAGCGATGCCGCCAACATTCAGACGACGGCGAAGCAGGACGGCGACCACTGGATTCTGAACGGTAGGAAGAGCTGGGTGACGTCAGCGATCGAGGGGAAAGCAACCGCAGTTTTCGCCACTTTCGACCCTGAGCTCAAACATAAAGGAATCGTTTGTGAGTATTATATCATAGTATTACACAAGTAGTTTCTATACAGTTTTATTTGAGAAATAACTTCGGTATTTTTTCCGAAAGCAACCCGTATTTGCGTCAACTCAAGTTACACACACAGCGCAATCTATTCTCTGTCGGAACTAAGCAAAGCTGTACTATGGGTACTAGATAACTGAAAACATGTTATTATTATTATATTATACTAGCTGAAGCCCGCGGCGAACGCATGAGATTTGGGCTTTTAGTAGCCTTTATTTCTCTATAGATCTTTTTCATACAGCACCATCTATTTACCTTTGCAGGAGGCAACTTATATTTATTTTATTTTTATTACATATAAAATGCGTAGTTATTTAAAAAATAGGTATTCTATGAAAATATGAAAATAATAAAAATAAAATTGCAAAGTCCCCCGAAGAAGAAGATCCCCCTAATTTTAATAGTTTTTCATTTTTTACGCAGGAACCCTAAATATTTACAGGATAAAAAGTACCCTATATGGTGCTCTGAACAGTCGTCTATCTACCAGTGAAAGTCCCGTCAAAATCGGTCCAGCCGTTTCAGAGATTAGCCGAACAAACAGACAGACAGACAAAAATTGTAAAAATATTCATTTTGGTATATGTACCGTGTATATCCACATCCATATGCATTTAGTAAAAAGCGGTTATTTTAATATTACAAACAGACACTCCAATTTTATTTATCTGTATAGATGTATAGATAAAGACATTAAAGTATCTATACCAAACCTAACTCATCCCACTGCAGGGATGCGAGTCTCACTTTAACCGAAGAGGTTTAGAGCATAGTTCACCATACTGTTCAACTGCAGATTGGCGGCGGCCAGTGTTTTCAAGCCGCTCTAAGGCCACTGACTTAGCTTAACGACTGTCATCTATAGACAACAGCCAGGACCGACGGCTTTACTTGCCCTCCGAAGCACGGTGCATTAGCAGTAGCATTTCTTAAATTTAGCGTGTACGTCTTTCATTTTCGGTACTTTAATATAATGGAAAGTCATATTTACAATACAGCAAATTTACAATACAGTGGCTTAGCGCTTAGTTTATAGGTAAAATAATTCCATCGTTTTGCCGGAATAATGAAGTTTCATTTCCGCTGAGCCACAGAAAACCCAGGTACTTTTATGTGCCTCTGCGGAAGTGAAACTTCATATGATCTAGAAAGATTTCACTAAGTGAATAGAAGTAATTCTCCTACTAAATAGTTATTCGATTCTAGTTTTATTTTGCGAAGGTCATATTTGAGGAAAGCATAGGAAGCGGGTTAGATCAAATTGATCTAAGTTTTCCACTGTTTCCGTTCAATTTTTGACTCAAGCCGGAAAGGAATCAGACGAAAAGAGAATTTCTGGACGAATCTGATTCATACCAGTATGCATTGACTCCAGGTTTCCTAGTACCGATGGAAGCAGAAGGCGTGTTCAGAGGCAAGAAGGAACCCATCATGGGTGTTAGGTAAGTGATTTCAAGCAATCAAGTCAACTTCGTACTATGGCAATTTCTCTCCATGATTGGTGATGGGAAAATATTATCATTTGTAAATTTACGGAAACATACACTTAGACACGTGAAATCAGATGAAATTCAATGAAATGCATTCGGTCAGATATGGTGAAGTCCCTGCGAACATCTCACATCTCCGACCTTATTCATGTCTTCCATATCCTCTGTGGTAGGTGAATATCATACCAATAATAGACACGTGACAAAAGTTAAGTTTTTTTACGTTTTAACAAATTTTAGCCAGGTTGGTATTTCAAAAACTACTTTTGTATATAACTATAGTGGTAGACAAGTGTAGCGTCTGCTTGATAATAAGCAATTACCGTAATCTAATGGACGATGGCAGAAAGAAATCGAAAGGAGGTTTCCATAACTTAATAATAATTAGCTTAAAAGGAAACCTATTCGAAAATGCGTATTCATGGTCTTTTGGGTGATATGTTTTTTCTTGCCTGTACAAAATCCGTCGTAAAGCGAATTTGTCCTAAACCGAACCTAGTGTTAACCGAATAACGGGCTTTTGCAACCCCAGTGGCTTCACGCGTAGCGGATTCGTAAAAACATCTTCGCGCCTTTCCTGAACCCCATGCTGTTCTCTACTGCCCACGCTGTGTGTCGTATTTGTTTTTCTGACTTGTATGCTCGATGCAAAGCTATCCACTCATTGAGCGGGGCTAATAAATGAGCAGTGAAGCTTGTGCGACAGAGCGGCGACGGCGTGCGACCTCACGTTAGACCACGTGCGCATTCCGAGCAGCTACGTGGTCGGCGAGCCTGGCGACGGCTTCAAGATAGCAATGCGGCAACTCGACCAAGGAAGAATCGGCATCGCGGCGCACGCAGTCGGTCAGTAACTAGTGTTTGACCTTCTAGAACAGTCTAGAACAGTGGTTGTTAACCGGTGGTTCGCTGACCACCCTGAAAGCATCCGAAGTGATTCGTGAAGCCATTCTTAAAATCGGACAAAAATGGGAATTGAAACGGTTGAAAATACGGGGCTTTCACTAGTATTAATTCGTAGAATTAATCTTGACGATTTTTAAACCCAAAAGGCAATTTTTTTGCCAATTCGAGAAAATGTAATATCTGTAATGTTGGCTTTTAATATGTTCGTGCGTGTTATTCTATGTAGATAGAATAACCCTGTTTTCAATTATATTTACTGCATATTACCCCCAAGCAATTAGTGGTCCATGGCAAGACAGAAATGTTGACAAATTGTCTCTCATCACGTCATCACTGAAAGGTTAAGAACCACTGGTCTAGAAGGACGCATGGGTTACATGGTTTAGGTACCGGTTTAAGGTCATAAGAGTCCTTGTCTAAAACACCGGGTGAATTTAATGTGCTTATCATACGCTTCGAATTTCAGATACTTGTTTGCCACCTGAGCGATGCAAATGGATTGAAGATATTGTATGATTATGTGACACACATTTTAGCTGTGTATGGTGAATCAAATAAATTCATCAAGACAAATTGAATAAGTCCCTATAAGATGACTAATTGCTTTTTAATAGTGCGATTGATTTCTTTTAATCCTCAGCATCACTCACATCTTATATGTGTAACTCGGACGAGCTCGGTGGCGCAGTGGCGAAACGCGCTGTTACGTTACTTTGACACCAACGTTTGTGGGTTTGATTCCCACACTGAACAAACATTTGTGTGCATGAACATGTCTGTTTGTCTTGATTTGGCTATTTTTAAGAGTGGCGGAGCGCATCAATGCATCAGCCTGTATAAAAAAAATATGTTTATTTTTACCACTGAAAAAATTTTGGTCGAATTTCAACCATCTGGGTGAACGCAGACATCATTGCGTTTTTTTGAAGTTATACTTCTAATGCGACTTCCAATAAGGTTGCATTAAACGTTTAACGCTACCATGGAGGGGGAATATAAAGAGACAGAGCGAGAGTGAAGCTGCTAAATGTTTCACGATATTACCGGTAGATGGCGCTATAGTTAAAAATGTATAACATTTGTATTTTACATTTGACTTGTATGTAATATAAACATCGCCGCTACACTTGATAGACGTTTTTTAATTTTACTCTAATAACCCTTCTTATAAATTAAGATATTATTATTTAATATAATTAATACTAAACATTATTAAGTTATTAATGTTAAATATTTATTTAATGATGCCAGAGAAGTATAACTTCTCACGCGCGTACATAAGTACACGCACACATTTTTTTTTAATTTGACGACAAACACCAGTCATTGAAAACTTGAGGAAAACATTACGTTTTTGCATGTTTCCAACTTTTAATGTTAACATTAATTACATAACATTAATTCTTGTCAAACAAACAAATGTCGGTGTGATTAACACAAGAGGAAAAAGGTACTAACTTGTTTTGTTGTTCCTATCGTCCATATCTGTACTGTACGGTACAGAACCAGGCTCGAGTTATACCCGCACTTGTCCGGTTCTATTTGTATATGTTGTACAGTACTTTAGTGAATTATATTTTTCAGGTATCGCCCAGTCGGCTCTCGACACAGCGATCAACTACGCCAAAAACAGGATAGCATTCGGCAAGAGCTTAACTCGGCTACCGTCTGTGAAGGTACTTACTCACCTTGGCTATTTTCATACCACTCGATTGTCAAACAAGTATGCGGCTTAGCCTAAGCACGTTTCCAACACAAGGGCGTTGAACATTCTATTCAAATTCGACCGCCGAGAAAATTCTTTCCTGACTCGTATAAGTTGTTGCGATATATGATTGGGAATGTGCGAGTGTTATACGGAAAAATATGATATAAATCATACACATGATGCTGACAGATAGAAAGAAGAATGTTGACATAGTATATAAAGATAAGCCTATCAACCGGCTGGTCTCCGGTTCGAATCCTGATGTGGCCATGTATCACAAAATTCGTGTTACAGTACATATATCGTGGTATACATTTTCACATTTGTAATTATTAATTGCTTGGCGGTAAAGGAAAACTTCGTGAGAAAACCCGCACGTCCAAAGAATTATATTTCGATAGACCTAAGAAAGGTCTGGTTTTCCCTTCTGCGTTATGATGGTCTGAGGGTAGTCGCTCCCTGTCAAAATCAGTGTCTTCGCCAAATCCTTAGTCTTAGGTATCGGATCCCGCCAATCTTAATGAATAAGGAAATGGGATAACGCTAACAAGAAGGTAAGGCGCTAACTGATTAATGAACGCATTCTTCGGCACAAGAATTCTAAGTGGGTTTATGTGAAATGTATTTTTTACAAAATCCCATACCAGTGGTACGACGGTAAAATGAAAAGCCATTTTTACTTTGGTTATAGAGATTTGTTTGACACTTACCGCAAACTGTTGAAACTCCAAAAACCGCAAATAAACAATAATTAAAACACTGAGACTACGCGTAGACGTCCGACATCGACTGTCGTGTACTGAACTGACGAGCTTACGAATTTTGACGAGCTCGGTGGTTCAGTCGTGAATGACGCGACTTTGACACCGACGCTCGTGGGTTCGATTCCCACACAAGACAAACATTTGAGTGCACATGCCTGTTTGTCTTGTTCTGGTTGTTTTAAGAGAGGTAGGGCGCATCAAAGCAGCCCGTCTGGGGAAGTACCTCCACCTCACAGAAAACCGCAGCCAAATAACAACTCCCTAGAGAGTTGTTGTGTTCCTGCGTGTGAGTGCCTGCCAGTAAGCTCTTAAGGAGTTGCTGTGTTAGCAGCAGAGGAGGTATCGCGCGAGTGATACTTAATATATTAGTGTTGATAGACTACGGTAACCGCTTTACATCAGGTGGGCCGTATGCTTGTATGCCTTCCGACGTTGTATAAAAAAAACTATTTGTGTGAGTGGGGCGTTTTGTCAGCTAGGGTGTATTACCCAGTTTTACCTTAATAAGCTTTGTTAACTTTGTTCCTAAGTACGTTTATCGCCCCTGTACGCTCCAAGTGCCATGTTCTCCACAGGACCGCCTAACAGACATGAGTATTCTGATAGAGACAGCCCGCCTCCTAACGTACCGCGCGGCCACCTCGGTTAACACCAAGAATAGTGCAATGGCGAAGTATGTCGCCGGACGAAACGCCGCCGCCGTCGCCGACCACTGCGTCCAGATCCTCGGCGGACGGGGCCTCTCCACCAATTACGACGCTGAGAGACACTACAGGTACGTTCTGCACAGATAAAGTGTATTTATGTTAACCCGGTGATTATTGGCACACGGTGGAAGTTATCGGACTTCTTATATTTGAGGGTCTCTCTACCAGATAACCTATATAGATTCTTTTTATAATTTGTTCGTTTAACTCGTTTCGCTTCACTGGAAATTTATTTTTAATGTTTTGTCGTTTTTGTCTGACAGTTCCCAGTTATATGTTGAACAATAGGTTTGTTTAGATTTATAGATTAAATAAATATGGAATGAAACAATACGCAAACTCACTTTATACACATATTTTTATATAGGACACTAGGTGTTGCGTGGGCTGCAAGCAGCTTTCACTCTTTTTTCAGTTTTTGTCTCTAAATGTTCAGTAACATACAGTATTGAATATAATATAATTTAGGAGCTCAAAGTAGCCCACGAATAACGTTTTACTTACTACGGCTATATTTACTACGGCTTTGCTGTGCTCCGTGATAGCTAACCTAGTTTTGATTACGTAGATGGAGAAGGGCCTCTTAACACTAAAAATTATTTCAATGACTATAATATAATATTTATAAAAACACTTATAAAAAAATATTTTGTGTAATAATGACAATATTATTCTCTGGGCAGGGATGCAAGAGGCACGCAGATCTATGGCGGCGTGACAGATATACAGAAGCGCCTGGTTGGACACTTCCTGCTTAAAGAACATGACGCCCTCTGACTGGCGCAGTCGGTAACGTCTACTAGTATTGCGAAGTAAAATTGTGAGGAAACAGTGGCGTGATTGTGATCTTATGTAACCACAGAACAAATAATAAAATTCCATCTTCTTAATGCTATCTCGATGCAACTTTATCTTTCTTGATATATTAATTGAAGAGAAGATGATTTAATCTGTCTATCTATAACTTCACGCGTAATCTTTTGCTAAGCAGAGAGAACCGAGCTACGTGATACGATCCTTACACACCTCACTCGCTTCTTTAACATTAATTGCTCGCCTCATGCATGTTCGCCGGTTTCTAAGACTCCCGATATCACCTTCTGATAGAGCACGACCAATTTGTTCATGGTAGGTAAGTCTTGGCCTTTCTCGGCTCCTACATCCTTCAACTTTTGCGTTGTATATCTGCTTCGTCATTCTTTCATCCTGCGTTCTCTCTACATGTCCGAACCAACTGAGCATGCCTCTTCTTATTTTAACACCGACCCACTCTTTCAGACCAAGTCTGATGATTTAATCATTAGTTTAATATATGGGGTACTAGAAATTAGTGGCTTATACATAAACACCGGATTGTACTTACATTGTATGTTAGATTTTTTATCAATAGGGAAATGTAACGTGTTTGGTTCTGGGAGCATTCGACAGACTTATGAATACATACTCAGTGGTGAGCAATAAATGTTCCTTTTTTGCAATTTTGGGAGAAAAACGAGAAAAATTAAAAAAATATATGAACTTATTTTAATGTAAATAAAATAGCGAATAAAACCCGATGGTAAGTTAATAACAAAACTTGTGTACCTTTCTCTATACAATAACGGTGATATATTATTGCTTCTCAGAAATATACTAGTAGAATCTACAATTCATCATCATCAAGGAAATAACCTATCGGGAACTGATTTGGTAAAGTAGAACGCACACCTCTTATATATATAGTTCACGGACCACCATCGCGTCACTTATCGGCCTACCGGTAAAAATATTCTCCCATTGGTCAGTAGGATCAAAGAAAACTAGTTGAAAATGCGCAAGCTTGCATTGTCATAGGAACACCTGGCTCGTCAATTATATAACAATTCATTTTTTTTTAAATTTGTCGGCCATTTTGATCTTGTTCCTTAAGAGATAGGAACGGTGTTCCTGAACATTCCTATTCTACTTTTTTATGCTGAATCCGAATCTGAAGTCAAAATTCGAATGTTCGAAAAAAAGCGACAGGCAAACATATAGATTTCATATAGGAACGGTGTTCCTGAAAATACTTTGTATGTAATATAGTGTTAATTAAATACAATCGCGTCACTGTTTACACTAAATGACTTATCGTACGAGTGTGCCGCAGTAATGGGAGGCTAATTATTAATAATCTGGAGACAATAATTGCATAATAATAAAACTATATTGTACTGCATCCATTTTAGAAAGATTATTTAACTGGTAATGTATGTATATATTGAGCCAAAAAGGGAAATGTAACGTCAAGTGCTTCGTATCCATAAATCTGAAAGAAATAGAATATATTGCTTAATAAAATGCATACAGTATATATTTTTTTAAAGAATTTACTTTAGAATTTATTAGAAATCGTGAGTTTTTGTCTATGAACAAAGTATAGAAGTTTATTTTTTTAGAATTCATGATTTTTACTGTTATTAAAGACTGGTTCTATTAGTTTGAGGCTACGAGATTAGAAGCCACATTTTTACATTATAGCGCGTCATACATTATCTTCCGTTAATTTGAACTCGTTTGAATTTATTACGGGCACATGAGTCAAAATACAAAACGTTCACCACTGCAACGCAAACTGCCTTTTTACGGGCATATGCGTCGTCAAACGGTTTATTAATTTGTGCGAGGAACACATAGACAGATCACAACTCACCTCTTAACCTCATCTACTAGAACGAGATAGTAATATTCCAAGGGTCCTGTATAATGGTTGTCTTATGTTTACATCCCATGTACGGCGATTATAAGCTAATTTCGTCCTCCAAACGAGTCTTCTTCTTAGAGTTATCCTGTTTCCTAATTCATTAGGATGGGCGGGGTCCGCTATCTAAGCCTAAGGATTTGACTAAGATACTGATTTTTACATGGAACTACTGCCGTCAGACTTCCACAACCCACTGGGAAAACCAGACTTCGAAATATATTTTCTTGGACGTGCGAGTTTCCTCACGATGTTTTTCTTCACCGCCGAGCAAGAGATCATTACAAATGTATACATAAATCCGAAAACACAAAGTCAGTGGTACATGCCAGTATTCGAAGACAGTAGACCGGCTCTTTATCCACTGTGATACCACTGCTTTACACTCCTCCAAACAAGTAATGTCACTATAATTAAAACTGTCTCATTTACTGATATTTTAAGGGCAGGTTTTATATAAAAAAAAACGTATCAATTAATATCTAGTCTTGTATAAATTTAAAAAACAGGATGCGCTTTTATGATTTGATAAAAAAGGCTGATTCAGCATTTATTTTTTAAACTGCCATAAAACAAACTCGGGAAGAATTTATATTAACTCTTATGGATGCATCCCTCTCCACGGGCTACCGGGCTATCTATTAGATCCCTGTGACTTATGCAAACGAAACGTCTGTAGTTCCAAAGCATCCACGTTCTGTGTGTGTTTTAAGTTGATACTTCTAAATATGGTTTCAATTAATATTTTGTAAGGAAAATACATAGATAATAGGTTCTTAAATAAACACAATAGAACCTATTGTTGAATACCTTTGTATTACTCATTTTATTTGTGCAAATTGGAGGCCGGACAATATTTCAAAAAGGGATTTGATTGCCATAAAAGTGGCGGCAAATATACTTTTTGAATAAATAAAAGTTTTAATTGACCCAAAATAATGTTTAATGATTATTCCTTTAAAAATACGCCTAAATCGCGTATTGATCTCGGAATGCGTGACGTCATTTGTAAGTAAACAAACTATCAATCGTAAAAGCGGTTAAAGCAATTGTTGACTAATAACTAATAAATATTCTCTCAATCTTTAAACATAGTTTTGAGTCATTTAAAGATTAATTTATTTAAAATGATTGTTTTGGTGATAAATATCAATCACGATTAATTTAAATAACTTTTTGAAATATTGTCCAATCCCTTATTCTAGTCCGAATTTCTTGTGTCTTCAACAATTTCTTCTATTTCTTGCAAAGTTTCATATATTTTTACCTCCATTAGGAAGTGAGTTTTTAAAAACCCTCTTAAACTTTTACTATTATCTGTATTGAACTCCTGCCAATCCTGTGCCAATCTTTTTACTTATACCCAGTACTTATTATTGTTACACGTGTTTTTTTAATTAAAACATGTTTAATCAAGTTTCAATAGCGGTATAGAAAACGTGCGGTTGCAGCAGAATATATATTTTTATTTAATTAAAGAAAATGTATGTAATTAGACTTTCTAAATCAAATTCCTTATATATCGTTGTAGGTCCTTCATAACATTTTATACTATAATAGTGAACACCCAGACCCCATACAAACAGACATGTTCATACACACAAATATTTATGTACGTTGTGTGGGAATCCATCCATGAGCCTTGGTGCTAAATCAGCCATTGTTAACCATTCCCCACCGGGTTCGATTTAATGTAGAACTGTGCTGTGCGTATATATATTTACAAGTTTCATCCAAATCGTTAGAGCCGTACCGACATTTTTTTTATACAACGTCGGGAGGTATACTTAAGCAAACGCCCACCTGGTGTAAAACAGTTACCGTAGCCTATGTACGCTTGTAATACATTAAGTACCACTGGCGCGATGCCTCGTCTGCTGTTAATAAAACAGCAACTCCTCAGCTTACTGGTGAACTCACTCACACGCAGGAACACAATAACACTAGGGAGTTGTTATTTGGCTGCGGATTTCTGTGAGGTGGAGGTACTTCCCCCGACGGGCTTCTTTGATGTGCCCTACCTCTTAAAATATGCAGACCCAGAGAAACACGTGTCCATGCACACAAATGTTTGTCTTGTGTGGGAATCGGACCCACGAGCGTTGGTGTCAAAGTCGCGTCATTCACGACTGCGCCACTGAGCTCGTCTCGTTATTTATATACGTTCAAAAATTACTCGTTTATATGTATAATATTTACTAAACTTAATTAGTTAATTACTACATAATGAATTAAACAATACGTTTGTATGTTTTTTTTTTGAGTTTTGTTTATTTGTCGCTCTCACAGTCCTGAGGTTTCCCACAATACAAATATCGTCGCACGCTACTCGTTAGCTGGTAATGCGATGCGCAGGCGTCTGCCGGCTTAATGTATATACCAATAGAACATAATACGGAAACGTAGGCGCATCATTTCACAATGTTATCTAAATCAGGGTATTAATTTATATGTACGTCTCTATGTACACACGACATGTCCAACCTTATACTAAGTGCACACCGCCACTTTGTCTGCCATATATTACAGTATCCCGTAGGTAACGCTGTTTCTACTTTCTTTCTTCTTCCTCGACTTCTAAGGGTCATACTGTGATATTGAATAACCTACAACTTTTGTCAAGAATTTAGGCTGTCAATGTAAAATGATTTTTACTGTGATGTTGAATAACCTACAACTTTTGTAAAGAATTTGGGCTGTCAATGTAAAATGTTTTTTTTCTGATCCTACTGGTAGTTCAAGACATTATCGCGTTCAAACAAACAAACAATCAAACAAATGCTAGACTGTATATGTATACTAATATATGAAGCGGAAGCGTTTGTTTGTTTTCAATCTCTGGAACTACAAGTAGATTTATTTATTTATTTTTTGCATTTGTTAGTCCAACTCTCGAGAAAAGTTATGAGCAATTTAATTCTTCGTCACGATACGAACGATCCTTCGAAACCGAAGAAGAAGAAAGGAGGTAGAAAGTGTGGCTCGCACGGGATATCGGGATATACCGTGGGCTGCAGCTAATATATAACACTGAGGGTGTAGAAATGCAATGTACGGTGTATTAAGTTATTTTGTGTACATGTTAAACATGTCCAATAATAATGTGTTGCATTAAAAATGCTGTCAAATGTGTTTTACATCGAAATCGATAATAGTAATTGTTCTAATAAAAAGTTTATTTTGCTAAAACTGATTTTATTTGCCTGAATTCTTTACAAAGAGTGAAGAAAAAGTCGTTATCTCAACACCAATATTCGAAGGAATGTTGAAAAGTTAGCTGGTTCATGCAAAATTGTAATTCATACTTGTACAAAATATAGGTTGTACTTCGATAATATCCGTAAAAAAATATGTGGGAAGCTACACCAAAAGTTGTCAACAGGAAAACATCATAAGCATACGGCCCACCTGATGTAAAGCGGTTACCGTAGCCTACGAAACGCTTGCAATACATACACAATACATGCATTAAGTATCACACACACATTAAGTAACACAGCAACTCCTTAGGAGCTTACTGGTGACCTCACACGCAGGAACTTAACAATATTCCAGGGAATTGTTATTTGGCTGCAATTTTCTGTGAGGTGGAGTTCTTCCCAAGATAGGCTGCTTTGATGTGCCATATATCTCTTAAAACATCCAGACCAAGGAAACAGACATGTTCAAGCACACAAATGTTCGTCCCGTGTGGGAATCGAATCCGCAAACTTTGATGTCAACGTAACAGCGCGTTTCACCACTACTGCGCCACCGAGCTCGTCTCGTGTCTGTTTTAAAAATGTAAATTGTTATGTATAGTTGGAATAAACAAAATAATTTAGCACTAGTAGATACATCAAAGAAGTCCGTCTTGGGAAGAATTTCCACCTCGAAGAAAACCTCAGTGTATAAAACTCCGTGGCGGGTTGTGTTTGCCTGGCGCCTCACTCCTCCGAGTGGGATTACTAGTAAGCTCCTAAGGAGTTGCTGTGTTAGCAGCAGGGAGGGGCAATACTCCCTATAATGCAAACTTTCATTGGTTCATGACCACATTACATCAGGTGGCCCGTATTTCTATTTTTGTAAAATACATTTCTATATTTTACTGATTTACTAGCTTTTGTTTTACCGTTGTTTCGATAATAATTTGCCTGTAATCTTCTTCAGGAACCAAACTTACTCTATCAAATCCGCAGTTATACGTGTATTCTTTTGTTTTTTTTATGTTACAACGTTGGGTGACAATCGAGATATAAATTCGTACGGGCGACGCTATTGTCCTAAGCTAGAGACACTTGCAATGCAATAAATATTGTATATGCACTGCCGCGCTAGTTGCTCACGCACCTCTTCGGGAAATTCCCAGTGACCTGACTCACTAGCAGGAACACAACATTACTACGGTCTTCTACGAAATAGAGAAACTTTCAGTCAAGCCGCCCCTCAGTCAATATCGCTATACTATCTACTTATCTACACTAATCGCATGGGTGCTGCGCTTGCTGACGTTAGCCATGCATCCAAAGGTAAGTAAGGCGAGATCCGACTGGCATAATTATACCACTCGCTTACGACATATATATGGAATAACTTCACCACAGAATACGTTTTCGTTTATTTTATTATCGTCGGCCATCCTGTTTAAAAAATAGGAAGTAGTAGTTGATATCATTATTTATGCTCATATATGTATATAAATCGAAAGAGTTTGTTTATATGAACGCGCTAATCTATGGCACTACCAGACTGATTCGATATTTATTTTTTGCATTTGATAGCCCTATTCTTAAACAAGGCCATTTAAAATTACGATACGTCCCTTAGGAACCGAGGAAAAAGAAAGAAAGTAAGAAACAGCAGTTCCATATTTCAGGGATACACGCGGACTGCTAATACTATATACTCGTATTTCTTAACATGCTTAGATATGTGTGTTTAATAGTATGTAATACTAGCTGCTGCCCGCGGCTCCGCCCGCGTGGAGTCAAATAACGTAGCCTATGTGTTAATCCAGATCATAATCTATTTACGTTCCAAATTTCATTCAAATCCGTTCAGCCGTTTAAGCGTGAAAGAGCAACAAACATCCATACATACAAACTTTCGCATTTATAATATTAGTAGGATGTTAATGGCGGGTAAAAAACTTTTTTTCGTAAATGGGATTACATTAATAACGTAAGGCATAATTAGTAAAGTCCAACTTCGACCGAGAAGTCAACAGACGAATCCAACTCGGCTGGAACTTCGACACACCTTCTCGTCCAAAATACGTCAACGCATAAAGAGCAAACTATACGAACAGTGTGTGTTTCCAGTGATGACATACAACTTAAAGGACAAGCAAGCTAAAGTTGTAGTGGGCCGGCCACATAGTTCGTAGAACCGACGACCGTCGGGGAAGAAAAGTTCTTAAATGGCGTCCCCGTACTACCAACCTACCTACAAACAGTGTGAGACGACCCCCACTCGATGGAGCGACTCCTTCAGCAAGTTTGTAGGATGTCGGTGGATGCAGGTGGCCAGTACCGAGGCGAATGGCTCTTTAAAGGGGAGGGCTATGTTCAACAGTGGACGAATACCGGCTGAAATGATGATGAATAACCTAACCGTTAATTTAGCCCCATATAATTTTGAAATTAAACTATTTTTAACGGAAGTATCGCGTGTTTTATTTATATTTATATTTTAACATATATAATTAATCCATCCATGTCGGTAGATGTAATAATTGAATAACTAATGTAAGACAAATACCACTCTTTCCTGCGACCACGGACGCTGCAAAGCGTTCGAAACGTCAGGTTTCAACAAAATAAATAAAACACGCGATACTTCCGTTAAAAATAGTTTAATTTCAATGTGTAACAATCGCGAAAACCTAAGACAATCCCATATAATTTTGTTGTACAGGTACGGCTACGCTGTATGTGTCAGTCATTGCCTTAACACTTGATCGACTTACTCGATCTTCAATTTTTTCCTTTTTTTTACATCGGGACGCATACCACAATACGGCCCACACGATACAGGAAATATCGTGTGCGCGTTGCCACTCCTGCTGCCAACACAGTGACTCTTTATAGATATATTTCTAAGGTAGGGGTTTTCTTTAAGGTACTTGTTCTGTCGCGCTGTGCCCATAGGGAGCACCTTTGCTTAACGATTGTTATCTATTGAAAATTGTTATCTATTGTTAAAATAAGAAGAGGCATGCTCCGATGGTTCGGGCATGTAGAAAGAATGCAAGATGAAAGAATGACGAAGCAGATATACAATGCAAAAGTGGAAGGATGTAGGAGCCGGGGAAGGCCAAGACTTACCTACCATGACCAAATTGGTCATGTTCTATCAGAAGGTGATGTCAGGAGCCCTAGAAACCGGCGTGCGTGCATGAGAAGAGCAATGAATGTTAAAGAAGCGAGTGAGATATGTAAGGATCGAGTCACGTGGCGCTCGGTTCTCTCTGCCTACCCCGCAAGGGATTTGGCGTGAAGTTATAGATAGATTGTTATCTATCGAAAACTGGGTACTTGAGCCCAGGCGTAAGTTGATTGCTGTCGACGTATTATATGACTGCGTGGGTACCTCTGTCTCACCTATTTCTACCGCCAAGCAGCTATATTTATATAGCTGTGTTTCGGTTTGAAGGGCAAAGAATATGGCAGAGAAATTACTGGGTACTGTGACGAAACAGCCTTAGGTCACAAGATTAGCCTCGCAAGTAACATCCCCATAGTGTTGCGAACGTCAATAGGCTGCGGTGACCGCTTACCATCTAATGCAGGCCGCATGCTTGTTTGCCAATCTAGTTGTATAAAAAAAAGAAAAGGTGTATCAAATGTATAAAATATAAAAGTGTTTACATTTTTAACTCGCAACTTTATGGTTTTACCGTTTTGAAAATTGAAAATTCAACACTGTAAAAACTCATCATTTTAAGATTCAACATATTGCAAATTCAAGACCCATAATATCAATCGCAGTTATAGTTCGCGAGTCGACTACAAATTGATCTCGTCATCTGACACAGACATGAGACCATTAGCTCCTGTTCTACAAATATGAAGCCAATTAAATCTGGCTCCGTACAGTTCTCTAGCACTTCCAAGTACTTTCAGCTATTTTTCTGTGTTTGGCACAGGCAGGCCTGTTTGGCATTTCACTCGAAACCGATGTCACTGATGTCATTGCGGTAAGTGATCTTATGACGAGGTCGCTTCGTATCGCGAGTTCGCGTGTTAGTAATGATGGCCCCGTCTCCCACACGAGAATTTATTCCAATTGACTAACAAACATCATACAATTTTAAAGTATGTACCTATGATTTTACATTTCTTTCAATTTCGTCACTAGTAACTTTGGCACTAGTTAGTTTAACGTCCTATAGTAAAGCACATAAGTTATTTTTATTGATCCACGACTTCGTCCATTTTCTTATTTTTCTTTCTAAACCTCACGAAATATGATGATAAAATACTAAAAAAAAAACAATTTAAATCGTTCATTTTCAATTTTTTGCGAGACTAACGCATTGTTTTTCAGCTTTTACGTGACTCTATTACTAAACTGGGCACTGTCTGACTGATACACAGGACTATGGTAGGAACCCAACAAACCTCCCTGGAGGTTTGTTTTGTTCCTGCGAGCGAGTGGGGTTCGTCCATGGACTTTTGCAACACACCCAAGACGTAACCCTCGCGCGTAGCTACCCCGCTGCTGAAGCAACAGCTCCACAGATGTTCATCGGTAAGGATTTCACATCACGTGGGCCATATTTAGACCTGCCGTTCTGTATATAAAATATGCTTTCACCGTCTGTTCTTCTCTCCGATCGACATAACAATAGCATGACAAGAGATAGAAGCAGTTGTACCGTCTGTTTCAATTTATTTCCACCTTACAAATACGTATATAATATTTAATACTCTGCTGCCGCAATATTACTGTGGTCAGTACATGATGCCATGTCGAATCGCATTACAGGTTCGTCGTCTGCCGTATCCTTTATGCATGTAGGCACCCAATGCAGTCAGTGCAACACGCGCTTCGTGTGAAGTAACACGAACACCTCTCTCATTTTAAAAATATAACTCGTATTATGAAATAATCAGAAGGAAATATGTTTTAACATCTGCACAAAACTTTGTATACATTTTGTGGTAAGACGTAGAGTAACATCAATAGTTTACATTGTAATATGTTGATGAATCTCCCTCTTTGATTTTGATTGATATGAAAATGTATGTAATAAGTTGTGGTTAGTAATAAATTTTGTTAACGGTCCTGTATGGCTATCTTCAACGTCATTTACTTCTAATGACTTCAGACATTTTCGAGTGACATCATTATGAGGTGATCTTTCTTTGAGCAAGATAAATTGTAGGTAGGCGTTTTGTAAGCAGGTAGTGGATTGTCATCTAAGTATTAATCAACATATTTTTTTACAATTAATCAAGGCATTAACATTATTATGCATTTTATTCCTCTACAAAATGTGTAGGAGCGTATAATGTAAGGATCATAATTATTGAAGCAATTACATAAAATGTCAATTACAGGTAGGTATATTAGATGAAACATTTTTGTCGATGAACCAACATTTAGAATGTTTATTTATAAGTAAAAATGTTTACTATTGTATTTCATTAATCGGTGAGTGTACAATATTATCTCTTCTATAATATTTATACACACAATTACAAAATAACTAAATTACTACAGAAAATGCAGGCAAATGAGTTTATGCTTGGCAATAGGTTATAATCTGGTTATAATGTGTTCAGTTAGCCTTTCCTTGTTTAAGTGCTCAAAAACACTCGATCTTACGAAGAATTGTTTACACTATCGCATTATCCTGACGCGTAATCCCTGAATGCGAAATGAATCACACCTGGAGTTAAATTTTAATCCGCTATCTTGAGCCCGCGTCACTTTCCGCAATGTTAGGGCCGATAAAGCGATAAGAGAATGATAAAACACTTTATCATTCCACCTCGATTACGAGCCGGGTGTACATGTGAGTGCCGCGATTCTTGTGCCTAAATAATAGAAAAAAAATGCGTACGATATTCCTAGCCAGTTTGTTTTTAATTTGTAACCCTACGAGTGGCCAAGATATGTACAGTGATACAGAAATGCCGAGTACGAAGCTTGGCGACGTTTGTACGTGCAGTGAAATACATGACGCCACAGGCACTCATTTTGTGCTGAATATCTTGTGTGCAGTGCTGGACCGGACTGAAGACTTTGAGGACTTAGATAAAATCGAATGGCCGCCGAACCCGCACACTTTGAAAGTCGCCGCGAATTTTCACTCTTTGGGAATCACCATTCTTGCCAAGTAAGTGATTTGTTTTATCTGTACAAATATTGATTTCTTTAACTTGATAATACATATTCAATATCTGTTCTTACTAAGTTTTAGTAATATAATAATAGTCATGTGTTGTTGTTATCTAGACGTTTCTTGAATCTCAACGTAGGTATATAATACTAAAACACGACTGGTAGCTGCCCGTGGATCTGCTCACGTGGAGGTTGACCTTCCAAGTTGACTCACGTAAAACAATAGCCTATGTCACTCAGGCATAATGTAGCTTCCTATTAATAAAATAATTTTCAGATTCGAAACAGTATTTGAACAGATCTTATAATAATAGTGGAGCTAAGTATGAAATCTGTTTTTTTCGGGTAGATGCTATTTCTGGGTAAAAACAAGCGTACAGCCCCCGTGATGCAGTTACCGTAGAGTATAATCGTGCTTACAGGCGCATGTGCATTCTTGTGACCTTATTTCAGGAAGAAAATAACAAAGACATATCATGATTGTTTAACGCAATGCACCTAGCACATCATTAAAAGCATAGAAAACCTCACCGTGGTACAACTCTTCGGCGATTAACGAATGAGGCATAGTAGGCCGGCGAACGTAGGTGTAAGTGGCTCAATGTCACCTTTAGAGCCAAAGCCAACCTCACCTGCACGTGATGCACTCTGCTTATCAACAGACGAGGCTCTGGCGAAAGAGAGGCAGGGCACGACGTTAGCCCGACTGGGGAAGTACCTCCACCTCACAGAAGACGGCAGCCAAATAACAACGTGCCCCGGTCACCGATATTTGTCCACTGGGAAAATATTATATGAATGCTGATAACGTACGCACGTTGCCACCACACGGCTAACACACAGACTCCTCGGGAGCTTATTAGTAACTTCAGTCCCTTCCAGGAACAAATGCAACAACACTCCCGGGAGTTGCTATTTGACTACGGTTTTCTGCTGGTCTGGTGAGGTTGAGATACTTCCCTAGTCGGTTCCTATCGCTGTGCCTTCACTTTCTTAACGATTGTCATCTATCGAAAACAGCCTAGATCGACGACTTAACGTGCACTCTAAAGCGCGGAGGAACGAGTAACTCTAGACGACTAAATTCATACACGATCCGTCCGTTATCTTTAACCAAAAAACTAATTACATCTCAGATTGACAAATTTGCACATTGTCATCTTCTCACAATGACAACTTCTTAAAATGACATTTCAAGTTAAATAAATATTATCACCTCGCCTACCATGACCAAATTGATCGTGTTTTATCAGAAAGTGATGTCAGGTGTCCATGGAACCGGCGAGCGGGCATGAGAAGAGCTATGAATGCGTATGAAGCGAGTGAAGTGTGTAAGGGCCGCGTCATATACACACATCAAAAGTGTCTAGGGATCAAGCATTTTTATGCGGATTTCTTGAGATTGAGATGTGGCTTTGTAATAAATTTATGATTTTATTAATTTATATGGATCCTTTTTGGTGCATTTCATAATTTGAAACAGGAACTGTCAATCAAATTCGAGTAAAAGATGAAAATCAGCTGTCTGAATATATGAATATATATTAATATTTTCCCTATAAAAACATACAACGCATTGAAGACATTATTAGTGCTACTGTTTCCCTACTACTGATTAAAACCAACGTTATTATGGAGCGGCGACGTCATTTAAGCAGGGAAGAAATGCTCAGAGCCGTGGGAATGATAGAAGCTGGTTCTCGGCAACGTACTGTGGCTTTAGCTCTGAATACAAGTCAGAGTGTTATCAGTCGACTTTGGACACGTTACCGAAGCACTGGTACCGTGGCTGAGCGCCATGGAGGACGGTATCGCTGCACCACACGGAGACAAGACCGATACATTCAAATCACAACTCGAAGAGCTCCAACAATAACCGCCATGATGTTAGCCGTGACGCTTCATCACTCTTCAGGGAACTTAATTAGCGACCAAACAGTCAGAAACCGCTTGCATGAAGTGAACCTTCATTCCCGAAGACCGCTAAGGGTACCACCTATAGCAATGCACAATCGTAGGATTCGATATCAATGGGCTCTTGAACACAGAAATTGGGCAGAAGAACAATGGCGTTTCGTGTGCTTTTCTGATGAGTCTCGTTTTGGTATGAGACCGGATACAAGACGTATACGACACTGGAGAACCCCTGGACGCCAACAGCGATTAAAATCCTGCCAGGAAGTCCATCCTTATAGTGGTGGAACCATCATGGTATGGGCGGGTATTTGGATCGGCGGAAAAACTGAGTTGATTTGGATCAGAGGCAACCTCAACGCTCAAATTTATGCTGAGACGATTGTATCAGACGTCATCGTTCCTCTACAAGTGCAAATCGGTCCCTTATTTCAGTTAATGCATGATAATGCACGACCGCACACCGCAAGAGTTGTAAGACAGACTCTCGCCGCAGCTAACATCAATGTCATGCCCTGGCCTGCTCAGTCGCCAGACTTGAACCCGATTGAGCATGCATGGGATATGCTACAGAGAAGAGCTCTGCCGAATATGGAGGGTATCCAGTCGCAAAAAGAGCTTTTTTGTTGTTGCAACGAACATGGGCGGCCATTCCACAGCGTGATTTGGATGAACTCATTTTGAGTATGCCAAACCGATGTTCTTGTGTTGTTAGTGTTCGCGGTAGAAACACGGATTATTAATTGTTTAAGTTACCCAATAAAATTTTAAAGAAAACTGTTATTTCAGTCTTTTTTTCGAACTTTAATGTTAGTGGTTCAAATGTCAAAAATCCCTTTATTATGAAAATGGCAAATTTCTTTATTAATGCAAAGGTGACTTGGTTTATCGTTACTGTAGACAAACGAAAACACTTTATTTGATGAATCCTTAAAGAAAATTTTAATTAATATCAATCAGGAGAAAAGTTATTGCAAAAATATATGTTGATCCCTAGACACTTTTGATGTGTGTATATCTAACTTTACGTCAAATCCCTTGTGGGGTAGGCAGAGTGAATCGAGCGCCACATAACTCTGTCCTTGTACACCTCACTCGCTTGTTTAACATTTATAGCTATTATGTACATATATTGCATTTAAGTATTATATATATATACGAGGGTCATTTGAAAAGTTTTTAGCCTAACATACTTAATGAAACCACACGATTTTGAGTTTATTTTTATTTTTCAACATACTCTCCTCCGAGCTCAAAACACTTTTTCCATCGACCCGGTAAGGCGACGATACCCGTTTTAAAAAAAATCTTCGTCTAACTCCTCAAAATAAGCGTCCACGGCGGCTATGACCTCTTCATTTGTAAAAAAATGTTTACCACCTAAAAATTTTTTTGGGAACAGATAAAAGTCGGACGGTGCTAAAATTCGAAGCCACATTGATGGATTTCTGCCATGGATTGCACAGAGGTGAACGCGCGCATTGTCCTGATGAAACAAGACTTTTCTTCTCAATAAACCTGGACGTTTTTCTTTGATTTCTTCTCTCAAACGACGCAACAGGTTGCAATAGTAATCGGAGTTTATTGTTTCACCCTTTTTTAAATAATCCACGAGAATTATACCTTTGCATCCCAAAAAACGGATGCCATGACTTTGCCCGCCGATAAAACCACCTTTGCCTTCTTTGGGGTGGGCGATCCTGCTCTTTTCCATTGTTTCGACTGTTCTTTTGTCTCGGGTGTATTGTGGTGAACCCAGGTTTCATCCATGGTTATAAATCTTTCAACAAATTCTATTGGGTCAGCTTCATATAACTCTAAACAGCCGCGAGAAGTTGTGAGTCGGTTGCGTTTTTGTTCCACTGAAAGCAGTCGCGGTACCCACAGCGCAGACACCTTAGAGAATCCAAGTTCAGTAGTAATTATATGATGTGTTCGCTCAGATGAGATGCCTACAGTCTTAGCTATCTCCTCGACAGTCAATCTTCGATCAGATAAAATTAAATCACAGAATTTTTCTTTGTTTTGATCAGTGGAAGCAGTCGAAGGCCGGCCACTACGGGGCTCATCTTGAATGGTCTCACGACCACGTTTCAACTCTGCCACCCAGTTTTTAACAGTCGCATACGAAGGAGCGTACTCACCCAAAGTAGCAGACATGTCTACATGTATAGCTTTTGGAGTTAAACCTTTCAAATTCAGGTATTTTATCACTGCACGATGTTCAATTTTATCCATTTTCAAAAATAGCTCTGACTTGACTTACGGTATCACGTGTAAACGAACAATGAGTGAATAAACTAAACTGTGCATACTTGTTGCTAAATAATGTAACTACAAAATGAGGGTAGTTATAAAAAAACCAATGACTTTAACCATGTTAGGCTAAGAACTTTTCAAATGACCCTCGTATAAGTATATAAATAAGGTTTACTTATTAATTTCTCTTCAGGTTTATTTTCTAAAACAAGCGATTTTATCAAACATAGTATAAAAAAGAACCGAGCGAAGCTGCTGGTACGAAGTAGCTCATACCTACGTTTTCGAGGAGAGAATCAACGTGAATGTAAGTAAACGAACAAAAAGAAAAAGGCTACCAGAAAGCATTTCTTTCCAGTAGCCTTTTTCTTTTTGTTAGTTTAGAACAACGATTCCGAAACTATTTTGGGCAGGAGACCCCTTTTCCAAAATTAACTGATACTTGATACCCCCATAGCCGAATTACTTTAAAAATCTATCTCTATTTTTTTTAAAGTACAACAATGATACTTCCTACTAAACTATTAGTCATTCTTATAACAAATGGGTACACGTAACACAACTTATAGGACGTAACGAAACCGATATCGACCCCACTTTGGGAATCCCTGGTTTAGAACATATCGACCAGTTCGTGCTTTTCTGATACTCCACTCTACGGAGCCTGTTTACGCTTTGTAAGAGACTACGGTAATTGGTCTACGGAGAAAAGATAGAACTTAGATGAGAACAGCATTCCTCTGAGTACTTAGGTGACAACATGACTTCCGGCACCCAAACGACATTTAGCTTTACGGACAATAGTAAAATTATATAAACGAGGACAGTTACTGTGTAGTGGAATCTCATACAAGAATGCACAAGGCTCTTACGGATTTTTTTGTTGAACATCTTAGCGTTATCCCGTTTCCTAATCTGTTAGGTTGGGCTCCGCTACCTAAGCTTAAGGATTTGGCCAAGATACTGATTTTGACATGGAAGACTGCCTTCTGACCTCCATAACCCAGAGGGAAAACCAGACCTTTCCTAGGTTAGGCCACGGGTTTTGAGCAAGTGATAATTGCCAATATGTACGTAAATCCAAAAACACGAATTTAACGGTACACATAGGGTTCCCAACGCTCCCGGATTGCCCGGGAGACTCCGGTAATAATGGTTAATCTCCCGACTTCCCGGGGGAGAATAATTTCTCCGGTTTTTCTAACAATTATACGCATCCTCCGTTCGCAAGTCACTACTCCACTCGCTCTCTTTGCGTGGTTTGCAATCACTCACACAACACCACGGGCCGCTGCCTGAAATGAGCTGATGATAAGTTGCTTAGATACAGAAATTGAATTTAGATAAATATTAAGACATGTGCCAAATCGTTCGTTATCGTTACTTCCTGCCATAGACAGAATTCTATCGCTGTGGCCAGCTTTGATTGCTTATTTCAAAGAGCAAGGTGAAGAAAATTATTCTACATTTATATGGAATACTTTTTGTGTCAGTGATGACGAAACTAATGCAGTCTTCTTATGTATTCTTTATTTTATGCATAATATAATGCAAGTCTTTTAGAACGCCATTAAACTACTTAAATCCGACAGAGTAACAAGCACTGAATTCATGACATAATGATTGATCTGAAAACTTTATGATAAATCTGCCATGAATTTATTAAAGCAGTTTGATGAACCGCAAATTTAAAAAGTGGTATAACTTTGAAGACAACCCCCCCCCCCCCCCCCCCCCCCTCCCCATTAACAATCATCAAAGTCTCTCAGGTTGGTCCTCTCAAGACTTGGCAAAGGTACACACCAGGATTTGAACCGGGGACCAGTTGCTCAACAAGCCGGTTTCTTATTCACTACTCTATTCAGGAACACCGTTCCTATATAAATTCTATATGTTTGTCTGTGCGTTTATCTGTCACTTTTTGCCGAATATTCGAATTTTGACTTCAGATTCGGATTCAGAATAAAAAAGTAGAATAGGAATGTTCAGGAACACCGTTCCTATCTCCTAAGGAACATGGTCAAAATGGCCGACAAATTAAACAAAGAATTGAATTGTTATATAATTGACGAGCCAGGTGTTCCTCTGGCAATGCAAGCTTGCGCATTCTCAACTGGTTTTTTATTGAACTTTAGATTTTGACGAAACTTGTCATGTTTGAAAAAGTTCGGTCTTCCAGAAGTCCGTAGAAACCCAGAGAAGTACGTAGAAGACATTCTCGACGTATTTTTTTACAACAATGTCACGGTACCAGCAAGTATAAAACCTTTTCTTGTAATAGTATAAGCACCCATTCAACAGTTAATGAATAAAACGTTAATGATTAGTAAAAATAATCACGATGGCATTTCAGAACGGTGGCTGGTATTTGTGCCTGCCAGTGTACTTGTAATGACTGTGTCTTATCTATTTGTCGCACCCAACGTACGGCCATAACGATACCAGTTATTTAGACGTGGCTCTATTACCTACTTAACTATGGAGTCTTCAAGGGCCCAACTGTTTGTGCAGATAAATCTAACTGTTTGCTTAAACTTTTTTCAAGAACGAACAGCAGGGTGCCCTATTTATGGCTTATATATAATGAATCCATCATTCTGATTATGTGTGTAATTATAGTAAAACTACTGTAGTATTATCTTTGGTAAAACTGTTAGATGTTCAGTTACCATTAGCACTTTATGTAAATGAAACTTATATCTATCTATAACTTCGGTAAATCCCTTGCGGTAAGTATACGCAGAGAGGTCCTTATACACCTTTTACATTCGCTTCTTTAATATTCATAGCTCTTCTCATACATGGTTTCTAGGGCTCCCGATTTCACCTTCTGATAAAACACAATCATTTTGGTCATGGTAGGTAAGTCTTGACACTAATAATTTGAGCTAAGAAAATAATAATATTTCAAAACGTTATCATCGATATTTGGCGACTGATACATTTAAAGGTTAACGAGAGAAATGTTCTTTTTATATACAATGTCAGGAAGCATACAAGTATACGGTCTCATCTGATGTAAAGCGGTTACCACAGCCTATGAACTCTTACAATACATTAAGTAACACTCGCGCGATGCCAGCTATGCTTCTGACACAGCAACTCCTGAAGTTACTAGTGACATCACTCACACGCAGGAACACAACAACTCTCCAGGGACTTATTTGACTGCGGTTTTCTGTAAGATGGATGTACTTCTCCAAGTAGGCTGCATTAATGCGCGCTACCTCTCTTAAAAACACCGGGGCAAACAGATAATAAGATAATACAGATAAACAGATAATATGTTCATGCACACAAATGTTTGTCCTGCCATACAATTCTCTAAGCGACTCGTAATGGCTGTGTGCGTCGCTGTGATCACAGATGTCACAGCTTTGACATCGTCTGCTGCGATCACGGCTTTTTATTTGGTATTCTATAAGGCTGTACGCGTACGCGAGGCTGTTCGTCTTGTAGAATTCCAATTCCAAACGCAGCCTTGCGGCGCTAGTGTCGCACAACCATGAAAAGCGACACTAAGGAATTGCAATTTTGTGTTCAAGGCTATAACAGCCGATGTTTCCGAGGATGTAAGGATGTTTACTCTTACAGAATTGCATGGCTGTGTGGAATTGGACTCACGAGCGTTGGTGTCAATGATATCATTATTCAAATTCAAAATTTAAAAGCCTTTATTACATTTCTTACATTATAAACTAATACAGTGTCTGGGATCTCCTTTTAAGTAAACAATACCTGTATTAGGAGACCCCGCTCTTCTATGATAACAAAAATACAATGTATAGAAATTAATAGGTACTCAGTAACATAGACGTATTGCCAATTTGTGCTCAGTATGTGTGCTTACTATTTTGTGTAGATGTGAGATTATTAGAATGTATAGAATATATCTATACCTAAATAGATTTCAATATATATAGTGTTTTATAATATACTACCCAGTGATTATGTTACTTATATACATATATCTAATTACAATTACAGCACAATTACATATTATTTATTTATATTTTTAAATTTTATTATTATTACACAGGTCTATTTAAGGAGCTCTTCCGTCTTTAGATAATCAAGAGTCTTTAGCCATTCTGTTAACGTTTTTTTGCAAGTGTACGAAGTCATGGGATATATATCAATCTTTGAGTTGATCATATTATAAAGTCGTGCTGATTGACTAATGAACTGCCTACGAGCATATTCAGTTCTGGTTGCGGTTTTGGGAGCGACTGCATGTGTTCTTCTTCCTGCAGGCAAGGCAGGGTCATACCTCAATGTCCTGTGGAGTCTCAGGACCGAGTTCAGTATATATAGCTGTCTAACCGTAAGAAGATCGCACAGCTCGTATAACCGACTCGTTGAATTATTATGTACTGAGTATTCAATATCAAAAAAGAATATTACTTATAGGTAATCTACTTACATGGATGCAGATATAGGTGTAGACACAATTAATCGAATAAGTAAGAGCATTTTCTGAAGCCTTGTAGCAGCGATGTGATAACGCGACATATGAACTCGCTAAAAATACCAGATCATTTGGCTATGACAATATCTCGACGATTATTCTAAAATTTTGTTCAGACATAATTGCTCCCGTCTTAACGGATTCGGTAAACAAATCATTAACGCAAGGTAAATTCCCGAAAAGACTTGTAAAATAGATAGTTAAACCGCTACACAAGAAGGGTAACAAACTCGAAATTAACAACTACAAACCTCTCTCTCAATACGGGTTTTTTCTAAAATCTATAAAAAGTTAATGCACAAGCGTATTATAGAGTTTCATAATGAATTAAATATAATTAAGGAAGAGCAAAATGGTTTATATAGAAACATAGTGTCACTTTTTTATACGCCCTCCTTACCTATAAAAGTGGTGTGAAAGGGCGTCCATCCGGTGAAGCATAACCTAACTGCCCACAGAGGCTAAATTCATAGTCAATGTCGAAAAAAAAGTTTATGTAACGCATAAATAAAGCAAGTTAAGATCAAAATAATATGTATTATTTAAGATAATTTTCTTTATATTTTAAGCATTCTTCATTCCGTAGATTCTTTTTTCAAAACACGAGTACCAATTATGATTAGACTTCTTTTCTACTTGTAAATTGTAAGAAATCCATAACGGCCTCTGCTGCTTTCGTAAAAGCCAAGCCAAATAACTCCCTGAAGGGTTGTTGTATTCCTGCTCGTGTGTGAGGTCACCGGTAAGCTCCCAAGGAGTTGCTGTGTTAGCAGCAGAGGTGGCATTGCGCGAGTGAACATAATGAGTTGCAAGCGTTCATCGGTCACGATAACCGCTTTACATCAGGTGGGCCGCATGCTTGTATGCCTCACGACGTTGTAAAAAAAACGTTGCCCCGAGTACGACAAGGCTTGTATCTACTATACATACCTATAGGTAGTTTCATTATAAATTTAAAGAACTAGTGACCCGCCCCATCTTCACACGGAGATCCGAGTGCCACCAAACAGGATCATCCGCTGGGCTGATCAGAAGATTCCAACAAAATGAGTCCTGCCGTTTTGCAGTTCATAGGGAATATGCATACACACATCATGGAACTGTCCAATGTTACGCTTTAAAACGACATCTGGCCGGATTCACGGTACATAATCAGGATATTGTAGGTATCTACTCCGCAATTTAAAATATTATTGTGACAAAATAATTTTATTCGCGTTATGAAACCAGAAACAATTTAAGTGTATTTCAAATATAAATAAGGTCTAGAGTGCATATACATAGTTCGTTATCTCATTAAAATCGTATCAAGCAACTTGTAATCGAACAATGTCGAAACAAATCATTATTATATGAAACGTCTTATCGTATGTGATAGGTAACTTGACAAACACTTCACTGTATCAATTTTATGAGAATTTTGAATCATTGCTATAGCATTGCATACGTGTAGTATGCTAAAATTATCCAAAATTACTCAATTACTCTAAATTCATAAGACCAGCGCCTCCAATAACGGCATTGCGTCGTCGGGGGTTGGCTTAAATTGATCATCTATTCCCGGGATTTCCAAAGATTCCCAGGTGTCATGCATAGGTAGACAAAGGTCATAGATATAAACGAAAATTGATTTTGGGGGTCGACGAGGTCTAAAAATCGACCACTATTAATTAACACCAGTTGTTATTTGAAACTTTCAAGATACTGTATAAGCTGTGTTACGTGTACCAACTTGTTATAAAACTGACTAATATTTTAGAGGAAGTATCATTGTTGTACTTTAAAACTAGAGATAGGATTTTTAAACTAGTTTCTATGGGGGTCTGAGGTATCATTTCATTTTGTAAAAGGGGTCTCTTTGCCGAAACTAGTTTGAGAATCCCTGATCTATTCTATTCTATAACATGACACCAAATCCCTTGCGGGGTAGGCAGAGAGTACCGAGCGCCACATGACTCGATTCTTACAAGCCATTACCAACGCTCGTTCAACAGTTCCTTTCGCACAACTCTATCAAATGCTTTCTCAAGATCCACAAAACCGCAGAAAACCATTTGGTCTATGGCCAGATGCTTCTCCACGATATTGCGGAGCGAGAAAACTTAATCCGTACATCCCCTTCCGTTTCGGAATCCTCCCTGTGCCTCCCACAGCATTTCATCAGATTTCACCCTATAGCTGGCGTAGTCCATTGTAATATATGCAACCTTTTTTATTGTCTCTCTTAATTCTATGAAATGTCTTAATACTTACTTAATAAATTTATACCTCTTTTTAGAACTCCCTTTTTTTTCAACTAGTAATATTTCACCATGCGTAACCACTTGCCTTTATACAGGGGCACGATGACTACGCGTCTCTAGTCCGCCGGGATCCTTCCAATTATCCAGCATTGATTGCTTAAGTACCACCAGAAGGCGTCCCGGACGTAAGTGCCACCTAGTTTGATCATCTCAGCTGTGATCATATCAATTCCCGCTGACTTTCCATTTTTCAAGCTTTGTATCGACCATTGAATCTCATCCATAGTTATACCTTCGTCGGACGTCGTCAACGTAGAGTAAGCATCAGACTCACTCTCATTGACAGCGTCCGAGACATATTCATACATTTCTTCAAAATATTCACTCCACCGTTCTAACACTTCCTGAGTGTTAGCAAGTATGACGCCCGCTTTAGATTTTATTTTGTCCATTCTGTATGTCGACGAACCACCCCGAGATTTCTTTACCTCTCTCCAAAAGAGTTTGGTATTTGCATGGAATTTTTTCGCCAGCCAGATCATTCACGCTTCTCTTTCACTAAAGCCTTGGTTTCATTCATTTAAATTGATCATGTATCACAAAAAACTTTTAAAAATAAAAATCATATCCATTGAATTAATTTTTTCCTGGCGTAGACGTGCGACGGTACACGAAGGCACCCCTCATTCGCCAATACGTAGTGTTTTAACGCTTAAATATCTCAGTGATTCAAGCCTACATTTCAATGGGAGGATCTTTTAACCAAGAAGCCGATAATTATTGTTGATCCGTGATCTAGCTAAAAGAGCTGCGCATTCTGCTTTACAATCCAACCCGTAGTGGTGAGTTTATTTACTACGAAAATCGTGCCTACAGATCTTACGTTTCCTTCGTGATTTCACTTCTTTATTTAAATGTTTCTATTTCATAATTTTATAATTTAACATCAAATTCTCATCAAATTTTCTAATGAATAATTAATATGTTAAGAACATATTTATATTGACATGGATATCAAAGTACCTACAGATATTTTTTTTTAAATGCCCGTTTATTCACCATCGTTGGAGGCGACCTCATTTGAGGTGGGATGCATGGATCAATTTTTACTTAAGCTCGGACTACGCTAGCTTCCGTGGTCGCTAAATAGAATACGATAAGCCTGATAAGTCAATTCCTCGCTTATGTAAACATTTTTTCTTTATAAACTATGTACGAGTATGTACATAAAACATCAAAATTTATCTGGATTTTAATAAAGGTAAAAAATCTCCTAGCTAACCTAATCAAATCCTAAATTATCCCACTCAAATACTGAGTTTACAGCAATTTAAGGACATATTTTGAGACAGGAAGATTAGTATTTTATTCTGGACTAGCTGTGCCCGCGACTTCGTCCGCGTGATCTATACATGACGTTGCTTACAATATAAATATTCTCTTTGTGTAGAACTGACAAGTGATATAACCAATGTTGTTGGCATATATTACGCTTTGATGTAAATGTGTAATTTGCTTCCGTTGCATAATTTTGGTGTAATTTCTTAGTGGAGTGATGGGGATTTCGATTTTTGATGTCATTTTGTGTAACGTGAGGCCGCGCCTAAAGAATAGCCAAGAAGAAGCCTGTTGCGTGACTATGTTTATAGATATATATTCGGCATGTAAATACTACTAAAATCATGTTTTTGAATTTATGTACATATTTGTATGACTTGCTCGATGGTGAAGGAAAAATCGTGAGGAAACTCGCAAGTTCAAGAAATTATATTTCGAAAGACGTGTGACCTTAGAAAGGTTTGATTTTCCCTCTGGGTTCTGGAGGTCTGGCGGCAGTCGCTTCATGTAGAAATCAGTATCCTCGCCTAATCCTTAGGATTGTTTAGGTAACGGACTCCGCCAATCCTAATGGATTAGGAAATGGCATAATGCTAAAAACAATGCTTGGATCACGGCGCGTGCTAATGGGGATCCTAGTGTCTTTGTTTTCAAGCGCAAACTGAACACTGCCTCGAGGTCCAGTAAAAGGGTGGATGCTAGAGCAAAATTCGATTTCGTCGACAGAGTTGGCGAGCGGCTTGTGAGCTTTCCCTCTGGGAGCCGTGCGTGCACCGTGCCATGGTCGCTCGCTAAAGCTGCCGAGGGAAATTTCTGTCAACCGTCCATACCACCAATGCAAAAACCGGATGGCAGTTTGGCCCATAGCGCTAAGGAGAAAGCCGATTTACTCGGTAATCACTTTGCGTCTAACTCGAATATGAATGACAGAGGAGCAGTGCCACCTACCATCCCGTGGTGCGGTAGCTCAATGCCGGAAATCTCAATTACCCAGCGAGATGTCCGGCGGGCATTACTCTCTCTCGACATTCATAAATCGAGTGGGCCGGATAGTATCCCGGCAGTGGTGCTGAAGCTGTGTACTCCTGAGTTATTTTCTGTACTAACGCGCCTTTTCGTGCTTTCCTATTCCACTAGGCAAGTCCCGGCTTCATGAAAGATCGCCAATGTGCACCCGGTGCCCAAAAAGGACGATAGGTCAGACCAATCGAATTACAGCCTATCGCCATAACCTCCCTTCTCTCCAAGGTGATGGAGCGTGTGATAAACACACGACTCTTAGGATACCTAGAGGATCAAGACGTGATTAGCGACCGTCAATTAGGTTTCCGCCATAGTCGTTCAACTGGTGACCTTCTAGTGTATCTTACACACCGCTGAGCTTTGGCAATAGAGAGTCAAGGTGAGACATACGCTGTCAGCCTAGATATGGCGAAGGCGTTCGATCGGGTCTGGCACCGGTGTCTTCTATCCAAGTTACCATCATACGGGCTGCCCGAGGGTTTGTGCAAATGGGTCGCCAGCTTTTTATCCAACAGTTGCATAAAAGCCGTGGTTGACGGTGGATGCTCCGATAGTATGGATATCAATGCTGGCGTCCCTTAGGGTTCTGTACTGTCTCCGACGCTGTTTCTGCTGTATATCAATGATATGTTGTCAATTGATGGCATTCATGGCTTATTGTACAGGCCGTGCAAACATCCTTCGTTTCCTTGTGGAGAAAGCCGCGATAAACTTGTGTCTCAAATGGATGGTACTTTGGCTAAAGTATCTGACTGGGGGCGGCTTAACTTGGTCGAATTCAACCTCAAGAAGACACAAGTTTGCGCGTTCATCTTCACTCTAGGGGCCATCCCGGCAAATTGGGACAGCCGCTCCGGCGGCGGCGGGAAAAGGCCGAAGTATTTTGAAATATTTCTTTCTGTATTCCCTTTTAGCCATTTCGTTTCCTACCCACACAACGAAACTCCGAGTTTCGCGTAAACGCATCTACCCATTTTGTATAATAATATTGAGCTGTAGTAGCTATTCTTCGAAGAAATCACAGAATGAAAGTGACAGTTGCACGCCATGCTACCGCCCGTGACGTGTAGGTAATTAAATTAGCATCTGTTTTTTCTGACAGAATCGAATGTTCTCCCGAACGCGTATGTTGTCACCATCGAGGTTGTCACCAATCCGTGATACAGCCCGTAAGCCCTTTAGGCTACGCTACAGATTTTTTTCATTAATGTATAAAATGGCAGCGTGGCCAAAACAAGCCATTTATTGTCACACTCTAGTCAAAGTAAATTGTTAATGATATTTTATAATTTGACAAACTTACCTCCCATCGCTATCACGCACGCGCGTGTACCTACACAACGGCACGTTTTTGTCTAGGAGCTAATATCAAATCTAGATATCACCATAGAATTCCTAGACTATGACGTAGCGTCTTGTAAAAAGTTATCAACGAGGCGTATGAGGCTGGCCCCTTCTACCAATTCGTGTAAGGTCAATAGCCACGTTATCTGCCAGATATGAGAGTATAAAATGCCATCAATCAAGTCATCTATGTCGACGCCGCTTGTTTTGCGAATCGTCACACACGCATGTTGACTTGAGAATTGCCATGCTTCCGTTTGACCTAGTTGAAGTGCTGAAAGAATGTTGTGAATTATCTGTAGGACTTAAGTTTTTGTACTTTTTGGCCATTCAGTGCAAAAATACATTGGAAAACATTTCTAGTCGCACGACGTCAAATGTAGGGGTGAGCTACCCGCCCCGGCTTCGCACGGGTAGAAAGATAAGTTAGTAGGTACTTTACAAATAGAACCTAACATCAATTCCTAATGAAAGTTACTAGGTAGATAAGATATGAATTGTCATCTTTTGATTCTGCCCGTGATTAGATTGATTAATTTGAACAAAAAATGGTTCTTGTTACTTCACTGTAATAATTCTTGTTGTTTAACTATGTTAGTTAAGCATCGCGGACTTTTGTGTGGGTAATGATAAGTAGGTACTATCTAGTATCTACATTAATAGACTTCGTATCACACACCAATTTTCCAGCCAAATTTTTTATATTTTGGGTTACATTATTGGAGGTTTTGTAGAGATCTCTATATTTATTAAATAAAATATAGCCTCATAACTGAGGACTCGCTGATAATGTGGTTATCGATAGCCGATTTTTTTTTTAATCCGTTAATTATTTTGTTGAGTTTATCCATTACAAACAAACATATGAAAAATCGAAACATTTCTCTTTATAATATTAGTATAGATACTACATATCGGACATGTGACGTAATACCGTCATTTTTCCGCAAAGATACCTATTTAAATACTTACACTTAAAAAGCAAAACCTTACTTAGGTATATACATAATTTAATCAAATCGTTAGACAAATTTCAGAGATACTCGAAATATATTTACATATCCCATATACAAGAAATGCTTCTTTCACAATATTGACCATCATCATCATTTCAGCCTGTATTCGTCCACTGCTGTGCCACCTGCATCCATCGACACCGTTCAAATCTATTGAGGTCATCGCTCCATCTAGTGGGGGGGTCGTAAAGGAAAAACGGAACCCTTATAGGATCTCTTCGTTGTCCGTCGTTATCCGTCTGTCAAGACCCTTTTTCTCAGGGCCCTCCTTGAAGCTATCAAGCTGAAATTAATATCAAATACTCAGGTCTGCAGTCCCTTCGGGCAGTGAAAAAATCAAACTTCTAAGTCAACGCAATCAAAAGATACGGCTGTTTACGCGCTCATGCGTATATTTTGACACTCCCAAGGGAATGAAAACCTACGGGGGAACTTCCTGTTGACCATTGAAATTTGGTAAGAAGCAATGTCATGACATGAAGCACAAGTAAAGAAAAAAATCCGAAATCCCTAAATTTCTAGTTATATGACATTTTTTTTTTTTTTGCGAGAATATGTTGCGTAAATATTTTTTTACGGAACCCTCGGTGCGCGTACCCGTACCCCTCACACATTGTTACCACTATTTTTTCCAGTGTGAGGGTTGCGTACTGTGCTGTTCCAGAGAAGTTTTCTTCCGAGAACTCTCAAGTTATGGAATGAACTCCCGGCCGAGGTTTTGTCATGGAACTACAGAACGAAGTTCTTAAAACAAGGCGTGAAGTTTTAAGCAGAATCGGCACCGTATAAGTGACATCCTAGATGTTACAAATGTACCATCAGGCAGGCCGTATCTTTGTTATAGTCACCTACGTTATTTTCGACTTCCATTGTGGAAATTTTGAGATAAGATACAATGATAAATTGGTGATATTTGTAATGAGTTTCCAAGAAACAACTATGCAATATTCTTAGAATATTCAAAATTTCCTACAACAAATTAATGATTAAATGAATAAACTTTATTTCATGAAATAAGATAAACATATATTTAATCATTATTTTGTAGTTTTTCCTTTACCTACTATAAATACTTGTTAAACTATGTAAATAGCTACTAGGATATGGAAATCATATTTATGAACTCATAAACTCACATCAACTCTTATATATACATATGCATACCTACACAATATTATGCACTTCAACTGCACACAATATTTTGCATTTTCACATTTTATGCTAAACAGCAACTACAATAAAACTATTGTACTCGTAGTATTCAATTGATTATCTACAATATCATCAGAGAAGCTATGTTTTAGCAAAAAGAGGTTATACCCAAAATATTGTAATTTTCTAGTGCAATAATTACCTAAACCTTAATTCATGTGTCTATGTACGGTCCCTATATGGACTCCAAAATGGTTGGGCCGTTTTCAAGAAATTTTCAGATTAGCCCAGCGAGTGGTACTATGTAATTTGCTCGGATCGGCTCGGTTTTCTTTCTTCACATAGAATAATGACTCATAAAACTAACAGACTCGTAAGACTACATCTAAAACTATATTTTTTCTTTTTTATTCCAGATTACCACCGAACTCTCAAGTAGAGACCCTCACATTCAACAGTAATGCCATCAACACATACTGGCCTGAGCCTTTCGGCGGACTTCCAAACCTTCGCACTCTGTCCTTCTACCAAAACGACCTCACAACGATCTCCCCAGACCTGTTCACAAACATCGACCTACTGGAAGACTTGGATCTATCCTTCAACAAAATTTCCACATTTAACCCTCAGGATTTTAAAACCTTGACGCATTTAAAAAGGTTAAATGTGCAGAGTAACAATTTAGTGGAGATGCCAGTATCGGCTCTAAAGCCTCTAGTGGTATTAGAAGAACTGGACTTAAGTAGAAATAGCATATCAGGTCAGTTAGTGCTACAGGCTGAAGGTGGAGAAATGATGCCAGCGTTGAAGAGATTGTTTTTGGGAGCAAATCGGATAACATCAGTAACTAATGATTCGTTTCTAAAGGATAACAGCATGTAAGTATGGAACACAATATCATAAAATTCTTTACCTACCCATCCAACGCTTGCCGATTTGTTGTTTGTTGTGGTTAAATGCAAAGCAAGGCAACTGCCTTGTGGACACTGTCAGGTAAATATGTTGCTACACATTAGAGAAACCTTGAGATTTTAGTGATTGACAGGACTGACAAAACCACAACCACCAAACTACTTCACAAAAGTGATGATAACTTATGATACATGATATAAAACCAGTTGAGAATGCGCAAGCTTGCATTGCACCTGGCTCGTCAATTATATAACAATTCAATTTTTTTTTTAATTTCTCGACCATTTTGACTATGTTCCTTAAGAGATAGGAACGGTGTTCCTGAACATTCCTATTCTACTTTTTTATGCTGAATCCGAATCTGAAGACAAAATTCGAATATTCGAAAAAAAACGA
The DNA here is from genome assembly GCA_947507595.1 of Pyralis farinalis. Classification (NCBI taxonomy): domain Eukaryota; kingdom Metazoa; phylum Arthropoda; class Insecta; order Lepidoptera; family Pyralidae; genus Pyralis; species Pyralis farinalis. The sequence continues at coordinate 31,326,756 of OX382269.1, read as the reverse complement.
CAGACAAACGCACAGACCAACATATAGATTTCATATAGGAACTGTGTTCCTGAAAAATATAGGTGTAAATGTATCTTATGCTTTTCTTTTTTACATTCAACGTCGGGAGGTACACAGATATACGACTCAACGCTTGTAATACAGGAAGTGCCACGCACGCGTTCCACTCTGCTGCTAACACAGCAACTCCTCCGGAATGAATTGGTAACCGTGTGAATGTGATTACTCGAACACAACAACTCTCCAGCTAGTCGTTATTTGACTGCGTTTTTTGTGCGGTGAAGGTGATTCTCCCGTGAATTAATAAAGGATACTTAAGCTTTGATGCGTCCTACATCTTTTAAAATAATAATTTTACTATCAATAACATAATTTCAGTGAACTGCTGGATTTGTCATACAACCTGATTCAGACGATCGACGAAGATGCGTTCCTGAGCTGTCCCAACTTGCAAGAATTGAACCTTGGCAACAACAACATAACATTCGTGTTCCAATTACCCCCACTGCTGCAAATTGCAATCTTAAAAACCAACACGCTGTACCACTGGCCACAATTCCCTGGTGGAATAAAGTTAATTGATTTATCATATAACCGGCTATCAGATGTATATGATGAGAACACTGCAACATTCGACAATTTAGAGGTCAGTGCATATCATAATTTTGTTGTGGTTCACTATAGAATACCGGGTTATAGTACAGTTTTTTAGTAACTAATAATATGGAGGTATTCAACTTCCAAGTTAAGAAAATTCAGGCTGTTAGGTCTGTCATCCCTCTTATTATTTCAACCAAGGCTGACACTTGTACTGTCGGATCTAATCAGTCTCAAAGTCTGTGGCAGAAAACCGATGCTTTGCTCCTTATTTATGTGAGCAAAGATATACTTCTACATCGAACTACAATTATACGAATATGTATGTATGTATAACTTCACGCCAGGTCCATTGCGCCGCCTACCCGGCGGAGAAAACCGAGTGCCATAAGACGCGGTCCTTACACACTTCACTCGCTTCTCTAACATTCATAGCTCTTTTCATGCACGCTCGCTGGTTCCTGGTGCTCCTGACATCACCTTCTGATAAAACACGAATACATTGTTAAATTTTATGTATGTATGCATATTATTATGTGCGCGCATGTATATGTATCTACATACCTAGTTCGGTCTTAACTTCTGTTACAAATGAATGCATTTATTTTTTTATGAAGTAACGTAATTTTAATAAAACGTATATTTATGGAAATCACAGTAAAAAATAAAACAAATATTCTAGTCGAAATGGCTTTGATACAGGCCATTAATCTGTTTGGCCACAAATCTATGCATTTACGCACTGTCTCCATGGGAAACCACTGCCACTGCTTGCTCCAGTGATTCCTAAAGAGACACAAGGTCGGCGTGTCGTTTCGAGCAGGCCATGTCCTCTAAAACTGAATAATTTGTAGTCTAAGGGGTACAGATCTGGGCTAGACGAGAACCAGTCTTCACCTCTTATAACGTCCGGGACGTTGGTTTCGAGTCAGGCTTGGGTATGCTTGCCTTGGGACCAGGAGCAAAGTCCTGCTGGTCCATGGTACATTTTTAAAAAGTGTATTGCTGAGAAACCATTACAGACGTAGGATGATAACCACGTACTTTTCGGATCGCTTGGGCGGCTTCTTTAGAACTGTGTGCGTACATTTTGTCGTTTTGCTAATGTAGTGCTCTACAATCGTAAATTTTTTTTCATCAGTAAAGAAGATATTTCTGTGCCTTTCACCTGCGTATCGGGACAGAAGGCGTTATGATCGATCCACTCTCTTCAACTGTAGGGATTGATTTAGCACATGTCCTGTATATCGACGATAAGTGCCGAGCTTACAGGTCTTTTTTTTTTATGCGCGACAGAGTCCTAGCGGGAATCTTCATTTCTCGCGATAAGATTTTTTGTTTCCTAAAAGGGGTTTCGGCGAATTGGGCTTTAACAGCCTTTGTAGTTCTAACAGCACGCGGTCGCCCCTATCCTTTATGGTCTTCAACAGAGAAAGTGTTAGTATATCTGTCGATAGTACGATATACGAACATACGGCTGATACCAAGCTTTTGAATTGTCTTGATTATGACCGACGGCTTCATACCCACTTTGTGCAAGGCAATCACGGCAATCCTAATTTCTTTAACACCCCATTCCATATTGTAATTCGATAATAAACACGAAAAAAATATGCAAAACGGCGGGAAATCGAAGGAAGTTTTTAACATAATAAACGCGTTCCAAATTCAAAATAATTAAAGAGTAGAAAAAAGAACAGTTTTAATGTAACAGTATTTATGGCCAGACTATTTATAGTAGTTGCATCGCTATACTACATTTTTTTATACTACGTCGGGAGGCATACAAGCATACGGCCCACCAGATGTAAAGCGGGTACCGTAGCCTATAACGCTTGAGATATATCATTCGCGCGATGCCTCCTCTGCTGCTTACACAGCAACTCCTTGGGAGCTTACTGCTGACCTCACTCACACGCAGGAACACAACAACAACAACAGTTGTTATTTGACTGCGGTTTTCTGTGAGATGGAGGTACTTCCCCAGACGGGTTGCTTTGATGCGCCCTACCTCTCTTACTTAAGTTTTTGTTATGTTCAAATATATTACTATGTGTGTCATTGTAGAAATAAACTGTTTATCTATCTAACTTAGTATAATAAATACATTAATTTTTTTGAAGAACATAGTGTGTTCAAGAACACGGATATTTAGATATGTTATAATATATCTTTTACAAAGAAAGTATATTCATTCGTAATTGATTCGTACCTATGCCAACCAATTATCCATCGTATTTGACTCATAGTACAACATTTGCTTAGTTTGAAACTATTGTGTTTATTTGTACCTGTAGGTGCAGCGGAAATCTAAAAGAACTACTTTTTTCAGGTGTTAGATTTAAGTGGAAACCAATTGACAGATTTCGGCATAGAAAAGAAATTAACGAATGTAATCGGTTTAGATTTATCTTACAATGCTTTAAAAGAGATACCAAAATCACTGAGCGCAGAACTACTGCCGAGCTTGAAGAATCTACGTCTAGACGGGAATCCGTTGGACAATATCTACTTCAAGAATATTCTGGCACTCAGACATTTGTATATAAGTGAATTGGATAGATTGAAGGTTGTAGAAGACAAGGCTTTTAGTAATGTGCTGGGTCGAGAGGACAGCGAAGGGCCAGAGATGATGGGCACCAACTGCTTTTCCCTTTATTTGAGCAACTGCCGTTCTTTGAGTGAGATACGGAGAGGCGCTTTTGATGGCACTTCAGTATGTATGGTGAGTTGAGAATTTTTGCTTTCTTGCCAATATTTTAAACAGGATTATACTATATTGTTACGATACATTTGGCAGCTCGTTTAAGCGCCAAACAAACCATAAATCTAAAAAAGATTGATTGCTCTTTTATTCGGTATCAAAGAGACCATTTATATTAGTGCTATCATCCGGTAATGCTGTGTGCTATCCCAATGCTATTTCTGCTGAATGTTAATGATATGTTGTCAATTAATGGCAACCATTGCTATGCGGACGACAGCACCGGGGAAATTTATTATACATGCCGTACTAACAACCTTCGCCCCCTCGTTGAGTAAGCCGAAAGCAACTTGTATCTGAAATTGACTGTAGCTGTTGGAGCTGAAATCTCCAGCGAGGTTCAGTTCCGGAAGCAACCGGAGGAAAAGGTCAAACTAGCATACAAAAATCTCGGCGTGTCCTATAGAATGAAGCAGTATTTCAACTTGTGGCGAAAACTTATGTTATACAAGTCAGACCATACATGAAGTTGAAATAGAAATATTAGAGATATATACGTGAGGTCTCAAAAGATGATTTCAGAATATAAACAAGTAAAGTAAGGTCTCGTAAAATGTGAGGTCTCAAAAGATGATTTCAGAATATAAATAATAATAATAATATGTATGTATGTATATATATATCTTCACGCCAGATCCCTTGCGGGGTAGGCAGAGAGAACCGAGCGCCATAAGACGCGGTCCTTACATATTTCACTCGCTTCGTTCACATTCATAGCTGTTTTCATGCACGTTCGCCGGTTCCTAAGGCTCCTGACATCACCTTCTGATAAAACACGACCAATTTGGTCATGGTAGGTTAGTCTTGGTCTTCCTCGGCTCCTACATCTTTCCACTTTCAAGTCAAATAATAATATAAATAAATAAAGACACAACAGGTACTGTTCAATATCTTTATCTCATCAGTTTATATCTGATTTCTTTCTTAATTCTGTTTAGTAGCTATCGTTAACAATTTTTAATTTTTCAATAAAAAAACTTAGTGACATTCAAATACATAAGTGTTTCTAAAATTTTCAATAATAATTGTTGTCAAATGTCGACCATTGGGGCGAACGTAATATGTAGGTATTTAATTTTAAGAGTATAATTATAGATAATTTATATAAATATTAGAACAAGCTAGTGACTACAATAAAAATACGGTTTTATCTTAGGCTCGCTACGCGGTTTTTACTAATTTCCTTTTAATTTGTTTCATGTTCTCTTAGTTCACTGTTCTGTTCTGCGAATAAAATTTATTTGTAAGAACAAGTAAATTTTATTCGCACGCGGGTTTTGATGTTTTAAATTATTTATTTTTTATATTATTATTGTAGCCGGCGTACTGCTCGTCTAACATTAAGCAGTTATCTTCCTCTTTGGACACATGGGGAAACGAGCATAACATTCGGGCGTTGCCGGACTTCATATTCTACTCCTCTTCATTAACATTACATGATATTTTACAGCTAGATATAAGTAAGAATAACTTGACCAGCATTCCCAAAGACCTACTGGATTGGTCATCCGTACCGGAGGGAGTGAACCTTCAGGTCAACCCGTGGCACTGCACGTGTGACATGGAGTGGATGCTGGACGTGCTGCTAGAGAAGATGTATAGTAAGAACGCTAACCTCCTACTTGATCTAAGGTGACTCTATATTTATAATACCCTCTCTAAAACTTGATAGACTTTTGGCAGATGTAATGTCTTATCTATCCTATGATCTTATTCTTTGGATACCACAGTAAAATTACTCGTTTACAATTTTCCATACTTTAACACAGGAGTTTTTTTTTAGACAGGAGGTGAGTTTTTCAGTCTCTTATTCCAATGTCGATTATACGCTGCCTAAAAATATGCCTCGGTTGATGGCAAGACCGCAGATATAATATTTTTTGCCGCTGTTAGCCGCTGAATCAATGTATTATAGAGGGACATTTACCTTAAGTTTTGCAGCGATTTCAAAAAGAGCCAAACGTTTTGCTGGGCCGACCACCCAAAATTTGAGGTGTGCAACGCAAAGTATTTGATTCTAGGAGTATACCTAGTCCGGCCATATGTTCTGTTACAGATGAATATGTATTTATAATTTTATGAAGTAATGTAATTTTAATAAAACTTATATGTAATATATTTATGGAATTTGCAGCAAAAAAAGAAAAAAAATGATTCTATACGAAATGACCACCTTTGGCTTTGATACAGGCCTTTAATCTGTCTGGCCACGAATCTATGGAGTTACGGACTGTTTCCTTGGGAAATTTAGCTACTGCTTACTCCAGAGATTTCTTAAGAGACAGACAGAAATTTCAGCGTGTCGTTTCGAACAGACTATGCCGTCTAAAACTGACCATAATTTGTAGTCTGAGGGGTTCAGATCTGGACTAGACGAGGGCCAGTCTTCAGCTCTTATAAAGTCCAAAACGTTGATTTCTAGCCAGGCTTGTGTAGTTCAACAGTCTGTTCTTGACCGATATACATTTCCCTTCAAGGTAGATTAATAATAGAGAAACTTAAACGTAATAGAAAAACTACAACAGTCTATTACATAGGTGGTATCTAACATTAGTTAGGGAATATGGTTCTAGTAGATACTGTACTATTAGGCAAAAATTAATGTTTGGTTAGTGCACTTTCTGTCGTTTTTTATTTCTGAGATAATGCCCGTAGACACCTATTATTTTGACGAGCTCGGTGACGATGTGTACTTTAATACTAAGGCACGTAGGTTCGATTTCCACACAGGACAAACATTTGCGTGTATATACATGTCTGTTTGTCTTGGTTCTGGGTGTTTTTAAGAAAGGTAGGGCGCATCAAAGCAACGCAACTGAGGATGTACTCGTACCTCCATCCCCCAGGTAACCGCAGCTAAATAACAACTCTCTGGAGATTTGTAGCGTGTGTGAGAGAGGTTGCCAGTAAGCTCCTAAGGAGTTACTGTGGTAGCAGCAGGTGTGGAACCCGCAAACGATACTTCCTATATTGTAAAACCAAAAACTATAGTAACCTCTTTACATCAGGTGAGCCGTATGCTTGTAGGTATGCCTACCAACGTTGTATAAAAAAAATATTACATATGTATTGGTATTAGCTCGTAGGTTTTTTTGCCATTTTAGTAATATAAAAAATAAACTAATCTTTATTAAAAACCAGTTCAGAATGCGCAAGCCTGCATTGCCAGAGGAACACCTGGCTCGTCAATCATATAACAATTCATTTTTTTTTATTTTATTTGTCAGCCCTTTTGACCATGTTCCTTAAGAGATAGGAACGGTGTTCCTGAACATTCCAATTCTACTTTATGCTGAATCCGAATCTGAAGTCAAAATTCGAATATTCGAAAAAGCCACAGACAAACACACAGACAAACGTATAGATTTCATATAGGAACGGTGTTCCTAAATATATCTTTTATCGGTTCATTCACATAGTAGGTACAGTATATATACGGGGTTCATTCCTGACAAGTTTTTAAACACGCAGACTAACTCTCCCATGTTTTAGTGTAATATTATTAGTACCGGTGTGATTGATTCCAGGTGTGGCTCCCCTCGCGCCTTGCAAGGTCTTCGACTGGTGCACTGGTACAACTGGACGGAGCGGCCCATGTGTGGGGACCTGCAGGACATGTTCCCGCGTGCCGGACCGCACAACACATACTTGGTACGTAACGGAAAACATACATGAATTAAAATCATGAGCTAATACAACGATTCAAGTGGACGAATAGAATTGTGTGTATATTCTTCTTCTTACCGTTATCCTGTTTCCTAATCTATTAAGATTGGCGGGGTCCGCTGCCTAAGCCTAAGGATTTGGCGTTGATACTGATTGTTACATGGAGAGACTGCCGTCAGACCTCCACAACCCATAGGGAAAATCAGATCGTTCTTAAGTTACATTACACGTCTTTCGAAATATAATTTCTTGAACGTGCGGGTTTCCTCACGACACTCCCGTGGTACGTAACGGGCTGGAACATACTTCGATTTAAATCGCCGTCTGATGTACTGGTGCAAGTGGACAAATCCGTAAAAAATTGAAGTCGTTTTCGAATTTTGTGAACATCGTAGAAGTAAAAATAAGTTGCGTATGTACACCTTACTAGGGCTGGCATCTTTTTTGTAAATTGTATTTTTTTTCCCCCTCTTATGGCAATATGTTACTTTGCCAACGTCAAGTATATAGTATACACAAAAAGAAACCTAATAATTGGAATTTTCAGGAGGTGCATTACTTCGGGACCTGAAACAAAAACAAAAAGAACTACCTATTTACATCTATTTACATATAAACTATTTATAACTAAGTACATAATACTGTAAGACCATTATCTACAGACTATTCTTGCTCTAGAGTTTAATATTGTTTAATGAAATGAAGTCTGAAATTACATTTACATAAAATGGGTTTAGAGATGATACTGTACATTCGACACTAGTAGGAAACATGTGTTTATAGCGAATGAGAGAATTTAAAAATGGGCGGCGATCGTATTTGTTGCAAGCAAAAAAGATGTGATTGATATCCTCTTCCTCAAGACCACACTCACAGATAGAGGAATCAAGTATTCTCAAACGTCTTAAATGGGCAGCTGTACAACAGTGGCTAAAGCGAATATGACAAATTGTTGTTGTGATCCATCTGGATGCAATAAATCTATAGAAAAATTGTAAATTGTATTCGAGTCTATAATAAATTGCCGGAAACACTCTTTCTGACATATTGTCCGACAATATGTTTTAAAAAGTACATCAGAAATACTATCTGTAAAAAGGTTTATTATAGAATTCATGAATATAAAACTGGCAAAGATGTCTGAAAATAATTTAGCACAGACAACCTTTTCTTAACAATCTTTCAATCTATCACTTGACATTATGATTATTGTAAAAATATATGCTGACATCTGGCTGACATGAATTTATTGTAATTTCTAATTGATAATTTAAACAGAGAGTTATATTGGCAAGTCTATGTCGGCATTTCTTCTTCACCAATGATCATTTCCGTGCTTGGCCCTTTCCGCATTTGGCGCACCCTTGTCAATTAACAAACGATGCTCTGGTGAAAGGTAGGAAGTCTCGAAGCAGTCCCTCTGGAGAAGTAAGCAGCGACGATGGCAACACGCCATTGACACTTCTTCTGAATTACATCCGTTCATCCGTTACTGTAACCGTTTGTAATTTGTAAATTTCTGACGAGCTCGGTGGCTCAGTCGTGAATGACGCGATTTTAACACCACCGCTTCCCACACTAGGCAAACATTTGTGTGCATGAACATGCCTGTTTCTCTTGGTCTGGATGTTTTAAGAGAGCACAAACCGACGTCATATTTAAAAATCGAAATGTCGAGATTGTTGCCTTCCGATTTCCCTAACTCTAATATTTTTAACTATTGAGTTACCTAATTTGTATTTAAATTATTTAAATTATTAGTATACCTTGGTAAGTAGTAGCTACCATCGTTTTCGTGGATTAAATAGAAAATTTACGTACCTACTTATAATATTTAGAAGTGATGAATGTAATAATATAAAAGAATCTATTTGTTTCCAGTTGGAGTCAACGTCACAAAATTATTCACCAAAAGTGACTACGCTGACCATAGTTCTGGTCATATGTATCCTGGTCTCGCTGGTCGTGGCCATAAGCCTGATAGTGTACCTCGTGAAGACCAGGAAGCAGTACAGAGCGAAGCAGGCGGCCATGAACAGAAAGAGGCAGAGCACAGCCGACGCTAAACATTTCAATGGTGTCGAAAAGGAACATTTGAATAATGTTAATCCGTGATGCAATTTTTGATCGAAGATAAAAGATGTCACGAGAACAACATGTACTAGAAAAAAATAGAACGCCATCTTGTTCTTTTTTAATTAAAATTATTTATTCTGATAATATAATTATTAGTTACATATTCTATCTAAATACTTAAAAAAATATTTACATCATATTATCTTATATCAATTGTGGCGCTCGGTTCTTTCCGCTTACTCCGCAAGACTTGACGTGAAGATATAGATAATGCAAACAAGATGGCGTCCTTGACAATTCTATTGATAATTTGACTCTTATGTATGACTGTACAGTCGGACTGAAATTTTGTCGTATGATAAAACTGTACAGTTACCTACAAGTGAGCGCAAACTTATGGTTTCTACTGTTATATATAGACTACATGTACACGGAACTTGTCCTCATATATTGAAAACACAATGGTCACGTACTTTGCCCTTTCTGCATATACGGTTAGATGGAATGAACTCTTTGAACCTTTCCCAAGAGACTGTAAGAACAAATTCTTCAAATAGGGCGTGAAGAGGATTTTGTAATGTCGGCACCGCAAGAGCGACGCTCCTGGTATTATGCGTGACCATCAGACAGGTCTTAGGTTAGGTTAGTCTATTTGCCACCTTAGTGGTAAATAAAATAAAACAAAATTGTACAGTAATAAGTAACTGTGCGTATATGACCAACATTACAATGGAGTTCGTCCGCACCACTGTGCCTTGCACCGGCAAGGCACAGGATTTCAAATTCAAACTATCTAATTTTTGGAAGTCCTAAGCCATAACTATACTATTTACAACAAATGTTTAATTCAAATATATTTCCATAAACGCACGGTTTGTAATAATAATAGAATACTTCCATGCGTAAACCAAGGATCTTCTTATTTTCATTGTTGGCAATTAATCTTAATTCAAGGACTGCAAACCCGAATAAAACAATTCAGTCCTTCGCCACGTTGTACCCGGTCTGCCCAACTTTATAAAGCGAATAGGTACTCCTAACAGATTTTTATAGGTACCTACTATATTCCAGGAATTTGTTATGTATCATATGTATAGGTTTATAAGTTACTGTAATTATGGTTTTGCATTACAATTATAATGATATAGCAAGCAGCTGATATGCTGTATGTATTTTGCTATAGCAATTAGACCTCAATGAACCACCTCTACATATATGTAAGTTCCAATAATGATTCCTATTTAGCCTAATTTAAAAAGTCATTAAGTATAAGTCAATTTTCAATGAGAGCAAGTAGGATTTAAACATTTTACCCTTTGCTAAAGCAATGTGTTATTATTTGGTTATTATTGTTAATTCCGTCCTACAAATATGTGTAATTTCTCAATCTAAGGAGTAAACACCTAGAACGGTTGGTTTAAATTCAGAAGCTATAACTAGGACTGTAAATTTAAATTCTAAATCTAGATGTAGGGAAGTAAATTCAATTAGGAATCGCACATCTGCGTGGGACCAAATTATTAGGAAATTTACAGTTTAAGAAAGTACAGATTTAATTAGAATTACTATATTCATTTACATAAAAATATAAATATAAAGAAATAAGATTTCAATCTAGTTTTTAATTTAAAACAGATAAATATAGGTATTATCTCGAATTAATAATTGGTCGATATACGAGTATCAAACAGAATGCAAAATCACGTACATAAGTAGTTACATAATATTTAAATAGTGATTACCATTACTAGTTAGTTACCATTTGAGATATCTATTTGTAAATAATTATGTGAACGAAGCATTTATGTTATTATAAGATTTTTATATGCAAACTCGTTGTTTTCTTTAGCTATTTTTGTATCCAAATGGGTTTATAATTTTCCGTAATGTAGCTGGCCCGTTCCACTTGCCTTTGAGCAGTTTGTTCCAGTACACATATGGCAAAACATATCTTTTTATGTAGTAAAGGAAGCGGCACTCTCTGCTCTGAAAATGAAAATATAATTACTAGAGATGAATTGTAATTGTAGGAATGTTTTACTACATTGAAATAATTTGTAGTCAAAGGCAACTCACACTCCACTGTAGTGATTTACTTAAATTAGTTATCTTACAGAGGACACATAACCATTGTCTTTAGGGTTATTGAGTTCCTGCAAGTGACTGGTTTATAAGCTGCTTTTAAGGAGTTCCTGCGTCGATGGCGTGGTGTGAATAGTAAGCTAGCTTATTATTTATACAAGCTGCAACAATCGCTTTACATCAGGCTGATCGGTTGCATGTTTGTCACTCGACGAAGTTTAATAAAACTACTGCGGGCGGGCGACGACTACCCTGGTTATGGGTACCTACCGATCGACATAAGTGATATTCTGTTCAATATGTGTTAATCCCTACTCTAGCGCTCTGTTGATGTCACGATACTCCCTCCCGTGAGCAGGGTTGAAGAATTTATGAGAACATTCTAATAGTACCATGTGTCACCAACAAGCATACGACCCGCCTGATGATATACGATTACCGTAGCCTAAATCAAATCAAACGAGATCGCGATTCTGCGTTGCCCATCCCAATACTAACACAATACCACTTTATAAATTTCTACTAAAAACTCTACTAGGAATATGCCTACCCTTCGGGTGATTGTATTTAGACTAGGGTATTATGTGACGTGAAGGTACTTCCCTAGTATAGACTGTTCCTAATTGCATATCACACAGCGCCTGTATCTCTTTAGATAAATGAAGCTGTATACGTAGTATTCGCTGCCTTACTAAAGGTTAAAAAAGTGATTATGTCGTTTAATTTATAAACACAGTTCAATTAATCGTTTTTTAACGTTGTATCAATATGAGAAAAGAATCGTATAGTAACCCAATAGGTAATTTAAGTCGGTTCTGATTTCTTTTTTTTAGTACTCCTGACGTCGTTTCATCGTAGTACCTGACTACTAAACTAAAGACGTAAAAGTAAAATGTAAGGTAACAGAGGTAAATTTTGGCCTTCATAGTTCCTAAATCCTTCCACATTCGCGGTGTGTGTGACTAAACCGACGAAGCTCCGACACTCCTTGTCAGACCAACTAGTTCTGACAGGGAGTGTCGGTCGGTCGTCGACATTGCTAATGCGTTCTGCGAGCATTACGCCAGGGATTCTGCGGGATGCTCGCATCTCGACCACCTTTATTTTACTTTCATGTTCTCTCTGCCGTTTCCAGCTCTCACTTTCACACGTTAGAGTCGAGATAAGCGCACATCCAGTTATTTTACCTTGACGCCTTGAGGCCCGTTATATACTTGGCGACGTAGCGCGCATGGCGAAATTCGGCCACGCGGGTCTCAACGGATTAAAATGTACTTTTGCTGAGCAACAATGCGCCCTCTATGTGTAGGAGGTAAAAACTAGTGGTGTTTACCTGATCAAACGGGAATGTTTCGCAGACCTTCTTGTCATAGAGGAACTCGGCCAGCATGCCGGTATTGTATGACGTCAGCATAGGACAAGCACCGTATCCATTGTATTTCGTAGTCGGCTCCTTGCCCGCCATTGAGCTGGTCAGGTTTTGCTCCACCACGTAGCTTTGCTGAGCTAATAATATAAATATTATAACTCTTTAAGTGTGTTCTCCTCAGGAGGTAAATGCAAGAGTATCGTACGCGCATTGCTATCATCGCTGCTAACAGCAACTTCTCATCAGCTTCCTGGTAGCAGGTAGCCGGTAGTTGGTATTCACAAGCAGGACTACAACAACTCTTTAGGAAATTATTTTTTGGCTGCGGTTTTCTAGCGAGGCTCTGACAAATGCAGAGCTATATAGCTATATTAACTATCCAACTGGGAAAGTATCTCCACTCGTACACAAGGCACCTTACATCACCACCTTTCGCAAAATAACAACTCCCCAGTATTGTCCTGTATTATTACGCGTAAAATCCCCGTAAAATTGACGACTTTTGCCCTGTCATTCTACCAAGAATTTTATGAGGTAGGTATATTACTAGAGTTCTTACGACATTTATTTTAAAAAGTGCAATGTGATTCTGTTTTATTATTTTCGAATACGAATTTTGTAATGCTATCGTCGCAGCACAGACGGTACGTAATATCAAATACCTAAACCTACAGCAAGTACGTTGCTTTTGTAGTTTCATCACTTTCATTCTGGAAATTTTGGTCTCGGCAATAAGCTACGTCACCGTCCGCAGAGGAAAATTGATAACGATTAATCAAAAACCATAGCGGAAGCAGATTCATCTTAAACCGAGTTGTAATTAGCAGCAGTCTTCAAAGTATGTGTTAACACTGATTAATTTAGCTTAATTTGGAAAAACAAAGAAGCTCAAAATGTGGGTATAGTATGGACTCACTGAAGAACAACAACAGAATCGCGTCGTAGCTTGCATTAAGTTTTTGAATAGCCACTCAAATGACTTCTGAATCAGATTGTTACTTCTAATGAAAAGTAAATCAGGAATAATCCATAATATAAAAATGAATCGCTAAATGTGTTGCTAAGCGCAAATCTCGAGAGCAGCTGAACCGATTTCGCTAATTCTTTTTTTAGGTTATTCCTTGAAGTACGACGATGGTTCTTACGAAGAGAAAAAAATTAAAAATTGCCTAATAAAGTCTAAAAAGAACACTTTTCTATACTCCCATACAAAAGATTCGTAATAATACTTAAAAGTTTTTATTATATTTTTTTTTATGACGTGGCCTTAGAAAATACATACAACCCTAAATTTTCACCCTTCTACCATCAACCCCTATTTTTATAATACTAAAATAATCATTGGAATAATTTATATGGCAAAACAACGTTTGCAGGGTCAGCTAGTAATCAATAAATTTCGTCACTCGGTTGGCCAAAAAGGAGGCAACCAAACCATATCCCTAATGCAAAATGAACCAAAAAGTCGCTTGCGCATGTATTATAGACGGTAGACCTATGATAACATTGTGTTACGAGAGATAGAGCGCATCAAAGCAGTCCCACTGGGGAAGTACCTCCACCTCACAGAAAACCGCAGCCAAATAACTACTACATGGAGGGTTGTTGTGTGAGGTGGCATCACGCAAGTGATACTTAATGTATTACCAGCGTTCATAGGCTACGGTAACTACTTTATATCAGGTGGACCGTATGCTAGTATGCCGTCCGAAGTTTTATAAAAAATGCTCATTATAGCTTCATGAGACACAGTTATTATGATAAATTGCAAATGATAATGGCAGTTCCGCTTGCGTAACTTATTCATTCCCACCTCTGTAATATTTGGTGTTCTACCATATGGCGTTTTTTATGTCATTTTTATCAATTTGCCTATAGGTACGCTATTTTCAAAAAAATGACATTCAAATGCAGTTACAAAGGATTATTATCCAATGTATTATAATTATAATAAATTTATTATTATAAAAAGTGTGTGTATATCAATGTATACTTTGGGTAAAGACACGCGCAAGTGAAACTTTTGTAGGTTATCGGTACTTGTTACGAAATTGAATTTGTTTTAAATAATTACAAATTAATAATATTATCTAGTTTTGGATTATGAGAAATATACACGGCGACAATCAAAATATTTACTCCATTTTCCATTTTGCTATACACGAGTAGCCAACTGTAGGTACAACAAAAATCGTAACTCGAATCATATTTGTCACTCTATTTTTCTACCGACGGCGGTGATTACTTACAAACGACACATAGGTACGCGTATCTTTTTTGCACAATGTTGGAAAGTATACGAGCGTACGGTCCGCCTGATGTATAGTAGTTACCTATGAACGCTTGCAATGCATATAAACGTGGATTTTGATGATACACATGAATAATTTTTTACACATGAAATGAAAAATGAAAAATTATATTATAATTTTGCATGAATAATTTAGATAATTTTTACCAACAGCAGCAGCCGTTTTGCTGTTAGGCGTGCAGGTGCAGTCTCCGAGCCCGTATATGTTGTTGAACGACTTGTGTCGCAGGGTGTGCTTGTCGACGTTCAAGTACCCGTCTGCTGTTACCAGCTCGGTGCAGGACTGGAGACATGCAGGGGGAGACATCGGTGGGGTTACGTGAAGTAAATTGAAGGGGAGGACTATTTTCTGAGGAAGAGGGAAAATATTTGATTAAGATGCAGCTAATTCCCGGTAACTCACACCCGTCGCTTGTGACGAGTTTGTCACCTACAAGCGTCACTGTTATTTATAATATGAGAGTGAGATGCAATGACGGCGAACAAATGAAAAATGTATTATAAATTAACGATCTTTAGTCGTGGATTGGCCTGTGTTTAGTATCCATCATAAGAGCGTACGCTAAAACACGAGTTGTCACATGTGACAGGCGCTCGCAGTTAGTGATGGGCGAATATAAATAAATAAATAAATAAATATTGTCGGACAAATTACACAGCGCCACCTAGCCCCAAAGTAAGCGAAGCTTGTGTTATGGGTATTAGACAACTGATAAACATACGTAAATACATTTTTTTTTTTTAAATACATACTTATTATACATAGAAAATACCCAGACCAATACAAACAGACATGTTCATGCACACAAATGTTTGTACTGTGTGGGAATCGAACCCACGAGCGTTGGTGTCAAAGTAGCGTAACAGCGCGTTTCACCACTGCGCCACCGAGCTCGTCGAATGAATGATTCATTCGAATAATGATTCGAATGGGCAGGTATTCGAACTATTCGATTGTAGGAAAGAGCCATTCGAATTATTCGAATAAAAAAAAAACATTCTAATGAATTTGCGTCATTCGCATGAATTTGAATTATACTCTTTTTTTTTGTCGCACTGTAAAAAATTGAACGTTCTCTAATTAAGCATCACAACTGTAAGTTTTTTTATGCACAACTGCTACCATTACAATAAATTTTAATTAAATAAATCAAATTACAAAATAAGTCTGTAAGCAAATAAACACAAACAACACTAAACATACAATTAGAACATGTTGAATAGTGTTGGACTAAGAAAGAAGCATTCGATATTTTCATTCGAATTAATTATTTAGGTTAAAATCATTTGAATATCGAATTATCATTCGAATGATTATTTTTCATTCCGATGACGATTGATCTTTCGAATACCACGAATCAAATCATTCGAATAATTCGATTGTAAATTTTTGCCACAATCGCTCATCACTACTCGCAGTACGCAGCGATCGGTCACACGCGTCTTTAACTTTTAGCGCTGCTCATACATTTTGACACTCTCGCGTTTTAGCATAAACAACAATTAACTATCGGCAACAGCCGTAACTGACCACTTATCCTGCCCTCCGGCACGGTCGAGCATGACTTAAATAAAATTTGTCCAAAAACAGGCCAGGCCATTATTGTTCGATTTGTAGATTATAAATAAAGAAAAAATATTGTCGGACAAGTTACACAGAAGCTTGTGTTACACACAGACAATTGATAAACATACGTAAATACATTTTTAGTAAATACATAATTATTATACATAGGCAAAATCTAGACCAAGACAAACAGACATGTTCATGAACACAAATATTTGTCCTGTGTGGGAATCAAACCCACGAGCGATGGTGTCAAAGTAGCGTAACAGCGCGTTTCACGACTGCGCCACCGAACAAGTCAATATTACAAGCTTTATAATCCCACCGGGCTCCTCTCAATATTACAGGCATCAATTTTATAATGGATTAATGTTATTACACTGACCACCAAAAAACTATCCATCTTATTTATTTGCAAAAATATTATGTATAAATTCTCAAAAAGAGGTATTTACTGCAAAAATGAGCCGTTCTTTACTTTAAATACAGATTCATCCAGGAGTTATGGTTAGGAAAACATAAAAAAGTGAACTGCGTATACGTACTAAAAGTTTGTTCCTGTAGGTAGGTGTTATGTATATTTGTACAATAAATAAAAATATTTATTTCTCCCACAGAACTTGAACTACATTACAAAAGTAAAGTTGAAGTTGTGGGCGACTGGTGCCTAAACTAAGCTAAGCCTGTATTTCAGGACACTAAGTCTCCACCCTACGGATTATTTGCCATTCATGTAAATTGTAACAGATACAACATTACTGGCATGCATTACAATTAATAACTACCATGTAGTTGTAGATGATAGGTAGGGTGATGACAGATTACAGTTTATTTAAACAATAAAGAGATTACAACAACAATAATCTCCTTTATGTTCATTAATTCTGGTAGACCAGAGTTAATGCGTAAAATTTAAAATAAAGAACTTAATGAAGCGGGGAAGTTTGACAGAACCTTTTCGCCGCTAGCGAACAGAGCACCGCCTTCGGTGAGCTCCACCAGGTCGGTGCAGTAGTTGACGGCTATGCTCCTGGTGCGCACCACTTGTTTCAACGCGTTAGCATACTTGTCTATGCCGAAGAGATGGTTACCGCCGGTGGCATATGTTATGTTTGCAACACATCGTTTGTCGTTCTGCGAAAAGCAACATCCTTATTTAGTGACTTAAATTATGTATGAATGTACAGTACCCGTAGTATTTAATATATATTTTTTTATACAACGTCGGGAAGAATGTATAGTGGTTACCGTAATCTTTTAACGCTTGTGATACAATAAGTATCGCTCGATGCCCCTGCTGTTAACAGCCCAACTCCGTAGGAGCTTACTAGTAACCTCACTCACTCGCAAGAACAGAACAACCCTCCGGAATTGATATTTAATTTATTTGGTTAAATATGTGTATATAATACATCACATACATGGGTGCAAGCGTGTACAATAAATGTTGGTTTGTTTAAAACTAGGTTCAACCTGGTTCAACGTGTTGTTTGACAAGCTTCGTTATTAATTTCAAGTGTTAATGTCAATATTCTATTTTTATAGATTACAATATGTTAAAAAGAAAATTTACATTGTTAATACAAATGACATTAATTATTTTTAATTTATGACATTTATATTAGCAATGTAAAATAAAATATATTATAGAAATAATCAATTATAATTTATCAGTCATGCATGTATTCATTTATATTCTAATAGCACTTGCCAGCCAGTAACCTTTTAAATCTTAGTTTAAAATTTGCATTTAGTTCTGTGCAATTTTCTGGAATTTCATTATAAACTTTTGGAGCCATCCATAGGCTCTTTTGCAGCATAGTTTTTTCGGCAGGTGGCAACCAAAGTCTATTTTTGTTGCTTATATTTTGAATAACTTTGTCACTTATTTGATAGAATAGATGCGGATTACTTCTGACAAATAGTGCTACCTTCATTATATACCACGACAGAAGCGTAAGAAGAAGCTTTACAAACAGTGGTTTACAGCTGTGAGTAGTTTGAATCGTATGCATTGTTTTTGCATATTAAATATCACGTTTATATTACCTAAGTTATCCCAAAATCAGCTGCGGTTGTCTATGAGGTGGAGGTACTTCACCAGACGGGCAGCTATGACGCTTGCTCTACTTGTCTTTAAAAATATATTATAATAGCGAACCATTTTCAGATCGCTTATTTGTATTTTTAGAATAAATGTCACTTTGGTACACCTGATGCACAAATTAGTGAAAGAAGCGGTGGCGAAATTTACTGATTCATCTATATTTTCTGCAGATGAATCTTATATCTCCTCGAAGGCTTATGGGGGTAACATGGTTTAAAATTGTGCTTATAAGACAGCTTATCTGTGAGCCGTATGCTTATATGCCGTACGTTGTAAAAAAACTAACTAATGCCACAAATAGTTTAGAATCTGAATGATTTAGATCTGAATGGTTTAGATTTACAGTTGGACCCGGTGGCGCTAATTGCCAATCGATTTTTTTTTCGGACACGACAACATTGTGAATATTTATATCATCATTAATACCTGTCGCCAATAGTCGTCAGCCAAGTACATGATCTTCTGTGCGGCTCCAGAGCACTTGGCCGCGGTTCGAGGGAACGTGAAGATCGCATGTCCCCCCTGGAAGTTTTTGATGCAGCTCCAGGTCTTCACGCAGTACGCCGGTGAGTAGATCGTTGAGACGCCACTGTATGGGTAATTCAATGCCTGTTTCAGACCTGGAATCTGACGAAGTTTTGTTTAATTCCTAGCTTGATGCAATTAATTAACGACAAGTGATGACATGTCATATATAAAGTGGACCATCCATTGACATGTGAAATATCTATTTTAGAAAGGTCAACGTATGCCTAGCAAGGGAGAAATACATGCCCAGCCATGCCATGTAAGAGTACCAGCGTTCTGGGGTACGGCTGCGGTCTTATGGAAGATGATTTAATTTTATTTACTTAGTCCGGCCATCAGTTCTGTTAAATTAACATGCACTTATTTTTTTATGAAGTAATGTAATCTTATTAAAACTTATATGTACTTATTTATGGAAGTTTGTACCACGCGGAGACTTTGTACAAAAGTAGTCTGCATGGGTACCTCTATTTCACCTATTTCTACCGCCAAGCAGCTATATTTATATAGCTGTGTTCCGGTTTTAAAGTGAGATATGGCAGAGAAATTACTGGGTACTGTGACAAAACATCCTTAGGTCACAAGATTGGCAGCGCGCGAGTGACATCCCCGTGGTGTTGCAAGCGTCAATACGCTGCGGTGACGGCTTACCATCTGATGCGGACCGCATGCTTGTTTGCCAATCTAGTTGTATAAAAAATAAAGTCTGAGCAAAAAATAAAATAAGGTTCTATCAGAAATGGCCACCTTTGGCTTTGATACAGACCTTTAGTCTGTCCGGCCACTAATCTAAGGATTTACGCATTATTTCGATGGGATATTTAGCCACTCCAGAGCAAGCTCCAGAGATTTCTTAACAGACACAATGTCGGCGTGTCGTTTCGAGCTGTCCATGTCCTCTAAAACTGACCATAATTTGTAATCTAAGGGGTTCAGATCTGGGCTAGAGGAGGGCCAGTCTTCAGCACTTACGAAGTCCGGAACGTTGGTCGAGCCAGGCTTGAGTAGTTCGTGTCTTGTGACCAGAGTCCTGCTGGAAAGTCCATGGTACATTTTTTTTAAATGAGAGAGGTTTCACAACACGATCCAAGACAATCTTTTGATACACTTTGGTTTCACTTCTTCACTTTTTCACTCCTTCTCCTGTCTTCACTCCCTTTTCCCAAAAATGAATTTCCGATCACTTCGGTGGCTTCTTTAGAACTGTGTGCGTACACTTTGTCATTTTGCTTTTTGTAGTGCTCTTCAATCGTGAATTTTTTTCATCAGTAAAGAGGATATTTCTTTGCCTTTCACCTGCGTATCGGGATAGAAAGCATTTCGATCGATCCACTCTCTTCAACTGTAGGGATTGATTTAGGGCGTGTCCTGTATATCGACGACAAGCGCCGAGCTTCAGGTCTTCTTTTATTATACGCGACATATTTTTTGTGTCCTAATAGAGTTCCGGCGATTTCTGACTTTAATAACATTAACAGCCTTTGTAGTTCTAACAGCACGCGGTCGCCCCGATCTTTCATGGTCTTCAACAGAGGAAGTGTTGGTATATCTGTCGATAGTACGATATACGAATATACGATTGATACCAAGCTTTTGAAGTGTCTTGAATATGACCGACGACTCTGCACCCACATTGTGCAAAGCTGCTATATAATAACTGCAGTCCTATTTTATTTAACACCCCAATTGGAAAATAAACACGAAAAAAATATGTAAAACGGCGGGAAATCGAAAGATTTTAACATAATAAACGCGTTCCAAATTCAAAATAATTAGCGTTATAAAATGAATACATAGTTTCTTTGTAACAGTATTTTTGGTCAAGTTACATTTTATTTTCCCAATCAAACTGTTCATTTTATTTTTTTTGCATACATAAGTACAACGTCGGGAGACACAAGCATACGCCCCGCCTGATATAATGTGGCTACCGTAGTCTATGAACACTTGCAAAACAGGAAGCTCGCGCGTTGCCACCGCTGCTCATACAGCTTCTCCTTAGGGGCTTATTGGTAACCCCACTCGCTCGCAGGAATACAATTACCACCCAAGGAGTTGTTATTTGGTTTTCTGTAAAATGGTACTTCGTTAATCGGGCTGCTAAGATGCGTACTACCTTTCTTAATTATTGATGTCAAACAACTATAGGCGCGTCTTAGCAGTAAAATCGAACCGTAGACCATGACGGCAAATGGCATGACGCTCTCAAGTTGTCATGACCTCTCTGCGCCGCCACTCTCGACTCACTTGCGTGTGCGCGTGAATTATTACAAAAATTAGTGTAATGAGAAAAACATATTGATTTTAATAACAAAACTCCACTCTTTTACTTTATTTTACTCCATATTTTTTAATGGTTCTTGATTTTTATTTATTTAAAATTTTAATATTCACTATAATGTTTCACATGTGCCGGGCGTCCTGTGACGGCCACCTTCAGTTATATTGTAGCGTAAATCTCTAGAACTAGCAGGCGGAATTCAAAAAATCTTTTTGCATTTGATTGACCAGTTCTTGAGGTAGATTATTAAACATCACGATACGACCTTAGTAGCCGAGGAAAAAGTAATTAGAATAAGCGGTTCCCACGGAATACGGGGATACGTGAGCACGAAGTCTAATTATATAGTTGTTGTGTTGTGTCCTAAATGGCAGAGCTTTATTTACTACTGGCAGAGTAGGTATGCGTTGAATTTTAAAAAATTATGTGTCTTCAACACCGTATATTGTACATTCTTCCTATCTTCTATTAGCAATCAGTAACTGAAATGTATCTTGGCATAAGTCGTCAATAAACATATTTTTTATGTACACATAATTAACTGACAAAAAATTATATTCCTTGTTTTCATTTGACTCGTTTAATTTTGAGAGAGGTAGGGCGCATCAAAGCATCTGGGGAAGTACATCCACCTCACAGGAAACCGCAGCCAAGTAAGAATTCCCTATAGGGTTGTTGTGTTCCTGCGTGTGAATGAGGTCAACAGTAAGCTCCTATTGAATTGCTGGGTTAGCAGCAGAGGTGGCATCGCGCGAGTCAGCTCCGGGCTCAGCATGAAGGAACTAACCAATGGAGAACCAATGAGACCCACCAATGAGAGTTACGGGTCGCGGGTAAAGTAGAATGCGCAGCTCGTATTGGCTAGTTCAGGGATCAAAATCGCGGCACTTATCAGCTTATTGGTTGATATGTCCTCCTATTGGTCAATAGGTTCGTATCGCCGAGATCTTTAAGCACACCACGTGCCTTCATGCGCAGTCAAGTGGTTTATGGTATATGGGGTTCGAGCTCTTTATTATTTGTTAATTGAAGTCCATAAAATGTACCTTGTCATAATCATTCTTCAGTCCAATAGCAATCACCATAAACTCGTAGTTAATTTTGTGTCCTAGTCTGGTAAAGACCGCGTTGCTGCAAGGGTGGAACTCTTCGACGTGGTCGTTCATCCAGCACACGTTGCGCGGCAGCACCGACACCATCGGCCTTTGCGACTTCCTCGACTGGTGCATACCGGCTGCCACCAGCGTGAACACTGGTTGATTGTAGTGGACCTTAATAAAGGAACGGTTAATAATTCATTTTGAGACAGGTAGGTCAAAGCAGACCGACTGGGGTAGTGTCCCCACCTCACAGAAAACCGCAACCTGCGAGTAACTGAGGTTACCAATATGCTCGTGAGGAGTTGGTATGCAACCGGGGTGGCAACTCGCGAGCGAGGCTTTCCGTATTGCAAGCGTGCGCCGTATGTTGTATAAAAAATACATTACGGTGACGTTTAAATACTTCTCAACATACGTATGGTGATAAAGAGCTTCATCTTCTTCAAAGCGTTATTCCGTTTCCTAACCCATTAGGATTAGCGAGGGCTACCTAAGCCTAACGATTTGGCGAAGATACTAATTTTTACATTGTGTGTGTTCTGAAGAACTGTTCGATATGATGAAGACAGCTTCTTTTTGCAACCGGCAACAGGGATGCCACCCCTGGTGCTACAAATGTCCACGGCAACTGCTTACCATCAGGCAGACCGTGCGCAAAAAAGTCTCACCAACATCCTGGTGAGCTCACCAATTTGCAAGACCAAACAAACGTCCAGGAAACTGTTATTGGGATTCCGAATGCTGTAAGACGGAAGTATTTCTCCAAACAGATGGCTTCTTGTAAAAATACATAGCTGTGTCCGGCAGGGTGCCCTACGTCCAGATAAGGCTTTGGCTCCAAAAATGACGTTAAGCTTCTTGAACCTCAAAATATTTGTGTATATATTTATAAAATCATACCTTGGATGGTTCCAGTACAATAATCTCGTGGCTGTCCAGCTTCTTTGAAAAGCGCCACGCAGTACTGCAGCCTCCCGTTCCGCCGCCCACCACTAGCAGTTTGCACCTAAAATTAAACTATAGGGGAAGGGCGGGCAAGAAGAACAGCGTGGGCAAGAGGGGTATATACTCGTACGCGCGATTGACACAAGATCGAGACAAAATATTTACACATAGCGCTAGTGCTGGCAACCCGCAGGTAAAATAAAAAAAAAAATATCTTAACACCGTTACCCTCTTTCACACAGACTCTCTTTGTCACATCTACATTGCGAATTCGGTCTTAACAGCGTTACGCCGCAAATTTTGCTCAGCGCTAGCATCTCGAACGGTATTTATTCTACTTTCATGCTCGCTCTGCCAGCTCTCGCCCATACTCGTACATTAGCGTTGGGATCAGCACAGTTAGTAGGCGAGCTAGCCAACCATTCGACTAAACCGTTTCCCACAAAGCTAAAAAAATTTTAAATAATGTTTTATTATCGGTCCACTAAGAAAGTACCGTTCTGGCAGGCATCTCGCGGTTGCATCCTCATCCCTATTTTTTAAAATGTAAAAAAAAAATTAATATGTTTTCCACAAGGCTACAATTTTAATACGGTGTAATTTATATGTGTTTAAGTATATAAAAAAACGTCATTATAAAATTTTTTAGCTTTGTGGGAAACTGGTTAGTCCGATGGTTCGCTAGCTCTTAGTCTAAGTGTTGTAAATAGTGAGGGGTGCCTTCTATCTTAGGTACTTACTGCTAAGATTTTTTTCCCAACGCTCCATTCACATTATTTCCTGTATTCACCCGCCTTTTCACGTCAACGTTGTAGGTACCACATCTCTACTAATAGTGGATTCAAATAGTTGTTGCTTAATTAGCTTGTTCTCATTTTCGACAAAAGAGTATCCCAGCCGACGGATGATTGCGTGTGATACTACTGGTGAGGTGTTTATTTATTGATGAAGGTAGCACGTGACCTACCTGTATTCATTCGTGCATGTCGCAGTAACGTTACTGTAGTACCTTGCAAACCCCCTGCTCTGTCTCAACAGATTGCTATTGAGACCCATTTGTTTTCACTAGAATTTATCTAATTATAAATATAAACATTTTATTATGACATTTTATTTTGACAATGCTACGACCAACTAGATTTTGTACTAACAAACGGAAATTGACAACTAGTGATAACAGTACTAATATTTTAAATGCGTAAGGGTGGCTGAGCCGGTTTTGATACAATTTGGTTTTATTTTACGTCGATAGGCATACAATCATACAGCCCATCTAATGTAAAATGATTACCGTAGCTTATGAACGCTAGCAATACAGGAAGTATTGAAAGAAAGAAAATGGTTTATTTGTTGCCTCACATGTAATCACTAACATTTAAAACCAAAAGGCAGTAAATAATATATAAGACAACAAATAGGCATCTACTCAGCATAAGCCGTGGGGTCGTCTGACACCGCGGCGCTGGTCTTCCGCAGATGCCTGTTTGAAATATAACACTACTGTGCGCAAAACATACATTGGTACTTACATAAGTTTAAACAAAACAATATAGTAAGTGGTACCCTAAATTTATAGTTTTACATATATAATTCTATGCTCTGTGGGAAGTAAAATTACTAAAAGTTAGACTAAACTTAGGGTAAACTGAACGTGAAATACCTACTACACTGAAAACCGAAACGCAGATAAAGAGGAAAAAAAAAAAACAATTTTGATAACCAGGGGGAGTTGCAATTTATGGTTTTTGTAGATCAAAAGGTAAGCATTGAAATCCCGCCGGAGAAATTCAGTTGTACGGCAGTTTTTTATGGGAGGGGGAATATGTTTCCAACATTTCGTGGCGCAGTAACGAAAACTGCCACGAAACATTGCTGATTTGTGTCGGGGGCAGATAAGTCGGGATGCAAATCGCAGTTGTCGACCTGAGAACTGCAGTTTATTACATAGATATGATTGAGACTGTGTCTGAATAATGTTAAATACTCATAATAAACACCCTATTTTACCCAATATTGCTAGCGTATTAACACAACAACCCCCCAGTGAGTTGTTATTTCACTGTGGTTTTCTGTAAGGTTTTCCGCAATCGCGCTTTTTTACTTTGATTTTTTTTCTTATTTCGTGCGATGATGGCTGGATCTACTCAAATGAAGATAAATACAACTTACGCCAGCATGCAGGAATTGCACATATTTTTAGTAAATGTATGTAAATTTAACTCTGTGAAAAAATCAATGGACATTTTCACGACATTTCCGTCATTGACATGCGATCTTTCTTAACCAATGGCATCAATATCTTAAAACCGCCGAACTTAAAACTATCTCAATTCTTACGCTCTCTTAGAACTTCACTGATAAAACTAACTAACTAAACTCATTATATATTTTGCTTTTAGACTTGTTACTTTTGTAAAATTTTCCGAAATAATTATGTTTTCTACTTACTCGTAAATATATTAAAATCTCGTAATTTATTTTATTTGGAATCTTTCGGTTCCATCATCTCAACTATATTTCGACAAGCTTGGTGACGGATTCACACCAACGCTTGTGTGTTCGAGATGGGAAGAACATTTAGTAGTGTTCCTACGAGTAAGCGAGGTTATAAGTAAGCTCTTAAGGAGTTGAAATATCAGAAGACATGGTAACGCTCAAGTAATCTTCATGTATTGCAAACGTTCATATGATTCGGTAACCGCTTTAGAGTCGCTAAAAGTTAAGAGCACATGCAAATATTTAACCGAACTCAACCTAAGAAAAGTTATAACGACTAAAATTCCGCCCCATTTTAGTTTCTCCTAGCCGGCCGCCGGGTATATGTTATAAAATATTAAACCGAACTCAACCTAAGAAAAATTATAACGACTAAAAATTCCGCCCCATTTTAGTTTCTCCTAGCCGGCCGCCGGGTATGTTATCCTCCGCTTCATCTTATCTATTCTTCATTTTCCTATTATTCCTTATTCGCCTTACAATTTTCTTTGCTCCAGGGGCTTAAACTCTGTGACACTTGTAACGCGACGAGCCCCACTGTATCATTATTTAAAAATACATATAAAATTTTAGCCTGCTACAAATTTATTACATGATGGATTACTAATAAATAAACAATTTAATAAAATAAACGGCGCAGAGTAATTGAAAGAAAATCATTTTGAAAACAAATATAATGTATAATAAATTGAGCACCATGTGCATATTTACATAAACCTCTATACGTAATAACAATGATAATTTCTCACTTTCAATTTATATCATCACTAATATAACAAATATTTTTGTGACATGATTACGAATCTAATAACAAAACACAGTCAACTTTACTTACAAATTACGCAGTAAACGGGATAAAATTATAAACTTTCTGATTTAATTATTGATATAAATTTTATGAAAACGAAAACAATATGATCATCATAGTTTAAATACCATCATTCCGATTGGAGTAATTAAGGACATCGCAGGACAGCCATGCAGCAGAGCGCCTCAATGTCAGCCTTATGATGCCTTGAGGCCCATTATATACTTGGCGCCGTAACGCGCATGGCGGAATTCAGCCACGTGGGCTTCAACAGTATATATACATATTCGAGGCTTTTACGTGTGGCAGAAGACGATAAGGTGTATGAAGGTATTATCATAACAATAAAACCATAAAATTCAAACCAATATTATAAATTAAAATGTAAATTCTGTCTCAGGACAGTTTACCCAGCCGAACTGAATCAATTTTAAAGGCTGGTGAAGAAGCTAAGGAAGTAATAATACCTTCCCCCGATTACATGCACTCGAACGAAGCCGGCGGCAAAAACTAGTAAACAATTATCTGATTCATTATGTTAACACAGCCTACAAATACTCATGTTGGACAAAACATAATATTTCAACAACATTCAACACGCGTTGAAAATCTTCCCTTGCCCTGATATTTGCTGGATGAACTGCATTCACTTTTATTCCAAAAAAGAGTTACAGCGAGAAAGAGCCTCGCTAAATTATTTTTAATAAAATCGGTAAAAACGATGTAGTGAAAAATTCATGAAATTTATATATAGCAACTAATGTACTCGATCAAATACTACTTATACACAAATAATGAGTTGGATTATAGTTAATATTGGAGTTAATAATATTGATTTAAGTAGGTAACTAGTTTTTATTTAATTTCTTTGTATTCACAAACCTCACTGTCAACATGAGTCGTAGCATTAAATTAGCACAATTATTATTTTTCTTAGAATATAGCGCTTTATTATGGGGAGAATTTATATTTGAACACAATTTTTATTTTTTAATCTTCTCGCCATAAAAATAGTAGAACTGTTCTCAAAACTAAATTTAGTGAGACCAAATCCAATGTCAAAGTATTCAGTGTAGTTCCGTAATCGTGCTGCAACGCTGGATAATTACAATATGTGTTTAATATTTTATATTAGTACATTATATTGCACATATTGTCATCGTTGAATTTTAACAAAAGAACTCATAAAAGAAGTTTAATAGTCTGCCGACAAGGCCATGTTGTCGATTCTGTTGTAATTTAAAGAGTTTAATTTCGAATGATCACAAAAGTCTTCGAGAGTAACCTTCTTAAGTTTGAGAAACGCCGGTATAAACTTAAATTCCACAAAACATTAAAACTTCTTAAACAGAGGTACACAAATATGACAGTATTATATACATATCTTAACTACATAAGAAATACTTTACAGTTGACATACAGTTTTAAATATAAACGTCATTTCCTCCTAACGTCAAATACACCTTTTCCAGCGATTGGTCCCTGACTAAACCAAAAAGTTAAATAATTTCTATGTGGATATTCAATTCATGACCAATAAATCTCATGTCGCCGTATTTCTGAAAATACTGGCGGATATAATGCATGTTTTACAGATTAGTACCTATTAGTATATAGCCATGTCATCAATTAGAGTAGCCATACATATTGCCAAGTATCGCATTTTGTAGTTAAAAGTAAGTTTAAATTACAAGTTTAAAATTACACCCTAAAGGCCGTAGTAGTAACAAGATAATAATTAATATTTCATAAACATGTACATTATATTTCAACGTATTAGTAAGTAATACTTCTTTGAGACTTCAGACATATACATAATAAAATAAGTTCTTATAATCTTGTGACCTGGCAGATACTCGTTCAATACAAATAATTTGCATAAATAGCTATTTATAAGTGCGTCGATAAAAATTACTCATTGGCCAATGCTGAATTATTTAGCTAAGGGATTGATGATTTTCCTGATAATCTCTGGCCCGTGGTAGTTTCCTTTCAACATGAAGTTCCAGTAGAGGAAGGGGAACAGGTCCCGTTTCATGTAGTATGCTAATGTGCTCTCTCTCGCCTGAAATAAAGGAAAAGGAAATTAATCGAGTACACCTCAAGTGACAAGTGACGCTAAGAATATTTACAAACTCGATCGATTAATCCGGAGACTATTCAGGTTGGTATTACCTTACAATCGTGTATTTTTATTATACCACTAAGGTGGAAAAGAAGCGTACGGCCTGCCTGATGGTAAGCAGTTACCGTAGCCTATGGACATTTGCAACAACTGGGGTGTAACTCACGCGTTGCCGACCCTGTAAAAACCTCTTCACGCCTTTATTGAAGAACCCCATGCTGGACTATAGCAAAGCTTGGGAAAACCTCGGCTGGGAGTTCATTCTACTACTTCAGAGTTCTCGGAAGAAAACTTCGCTGGAACCGCACAGTACGCAACCATCGCGGTTCTAGTGTGTGAGGGTGAACTCCCCCCCGTAGGCGAGCGGTGCGGTTGTAAAAAGAAGCTGTCGGTATCATATCGAACAATTCATCAGAACACAACCTTTGTACAATCGATAGAACACAAAAAGGGAGGCAAAATCTGGTCTTAAACTTAAGGACTCAATACCGTCTGTAAATTTAGGATCGCCGACAATTCTCACAGCTCGTCTCTGAATCGAATCACAAGGTCCTAGCTGGTATGCAGGTGCGCCCGCCAAAACTGGCTACAGTACTCCATGTGCGGTCTGACTTGAGACTTGTATAAGTCGTTGTTCCGAACTGAAGTACTGCTTTAGTCTTTTGAGCACACCAAGTTTCTTGGACGCCAGTTTGACCTTCTCCTCCAGGTGATATCGATATTGAACATCGCTGGAGATCTCGACACCGAGAATTCCAATTCTTTTGACGATGGTAAGTGGTGTGTTCTGGAATTGAGGAAACACAGCAAATAGAGTCTTCTTAGCGGTGAACGCGCAAACTTGTGTCTTTAAGGGGTTGAATTGGAACAAGTTCAGTCGCCTCCAGTCAGATACTTTTGTCAGAGTACCCTCAATGTCAGACACAAGTTTATTGCGGCTTTCCTCCACAAGAGAACGAGGAATGTTAGTTCGGCCAGTAAGTGTCTCCGGTGCTGTTGTCCGCATAATAATGAATGCCATTAATTGACAACATGTCATAGATAGCAGCTGCAGCTGAAACAGCGTCGGAGACAGTACAGAGCCATGTCGGAGCAGCCACCGTTAACCACGACTTTTATGCATCTGTATAAAAAGCTGGCAACCCATTTGCGAAAACCCTCGGGCAGCCCGTACAATGGTAACTTCGATAGAAAACCCTGATGCCAGACCCGATCGAACGCTTTCGCCATATCTAGGCCGACTCTCAATCGCCGCAGCCCAGCGGTGTGTAAGATACTAGAAGATAACCATTCGAGCGACCGTGACGGAAGTCGTATTGACGGTCGATGATTATTGAGGAGTCGTGATCCTCTAGGTATGCCAGGAGTCATGTGTTTATCACACGCTTCATCACCTTGGAGGGAAGGGAGATTATAGCAATAGGCCTGTAATTCAATGGGTCTGATCTATCGCGCTTTTTGGGCACCGGGTGCACATTGGCGGTCTTCCATGAAGACGGGACTTGCCCAGTGGAGTAGGAAAGCACGAAAAGGCGCGTTAGTACAGAACACAACTCAGGAGCACACAGCTTCAGCACCACTGCCGGTATACCGTCTGGCCCACGCGACTTATGAACGTCGAGCAACAACAATGGCCGCCGGACATCTCGCTGATTGGAGATTTCCGGCATTAAGCTACCACACCACGAGATGGTAGGTGGCACAGCTCTCCCGTCATTCATATTCAAGTTAGAGGCAAAGAGTTTACCGTGTAAATCGGCTTTTTCTTTGGCGCTATGGGCCATACTGCCATCCAGTTTTCGCAGTGGTGGCATGGACGATTGTCAGAAATTTCCTTCGGCAGTTTTAGCGAGCAATTAGACAGCACGGCTCCCAGAGGGAAGGCTCGTAAGCCGCTCGCCAACTCTGCCGACGAAATCGAATTTAGCTCTAGCAATCACCATTTTACTGGATCTCGAGGTAGCATTCAGATTGCGCTTCAAAACAGAGACATTTGTTGTAATCCCATCAGCACGCACCGTGGTCCAAGCCTGTAAGCAGTTTGCCTAAGAAGAATGGCGTCTCTACAATACCGATTAAACCACGGTCGGTTTTTGACTCCCACACTACAAGGCGATAGGGAATGTAGCATTCCATGCCATCCAATATCGCCGCATCCACTGAATGTCATCTGATTCGAAGCA
Organism: Pyralis farinalis; assembly: GCA_947507595.1. Lineage (NCBI taxonomy): Eukaryota > Metazoa > Arthropoda > Insecta > Lepidoptera > Pyralidae > Pyralis > Pyralis farinalis. The sequence continues at coordinate 31,295,751 of OX382269.1, read as the reverse complement.
CAGCCGCCTCCTTAGGTACGATGCGTAGAATTCACGCAATCCATGCCAGCCTGCTGACCTACAGTGCCATACGCGACGACATCCGGCAGGCCGAGGTAGGTCGCGTCTAGTGCAGGGCACTTGGGTCCAGATGAGACAGTGATCCGACGAGCCAAGAGCCGTATCCACTGAGATGTTATACTCATCCGGACGTGTGGTCAGCAGAAGGTCCAGTAGAGAGCTTGCATGGTCCTCTTCATCTAGTATTCTCGTGGGAGAATGAACCAGTTGGGAGAAACCACGGCCAGAGCAAATTCACGAGCAGATCTCCCCGCGTAGTCAATGCACTGAGAGTCGAGCCACTCGGCATACTGGACACCAATGTCTCCCAAAATCACTGACTCCGCGGAAGGATATTCGATAACTCTTGACTGTCGCCATTTGCAGGTACTCGAATAAACGAGTTGTAAAGGCACGCTTAGATCAATGTGTGGCCGTCATGATCCACACCTATAATATACATATAATACCGGCAGGTCCCTGTCTTCAAGATTAGGCAGACAACGACAACAAATATCCTCCCAGCGTCATCATCACGTCATTTATCCGGCGTATTGGTTAAAATATCCTCCCCTTGCACCATAGGCTCGAATCACTGAGGTGAGTGAGGGGTGTCTTTATGCGCCGTCAAGTGGTTTTTGATTTGTGATGCACGTGCCCATCTACGCGAATTTTTATATTACAATTAATTTAATTACTTATCCAAATAGTTTTACGCACCTGATTAATGGGCAGGGTCTCCCGGACCACGCCGTCATATAAGAACTCGGCGATGATGCACGTGTTGTACGACGTCACCAGCGGACAAGCGCCGTACCCGTCGTACTTCTCCTTGGGGTTGTCTTTCTGCATAGTGCTTAGTAGATTCTGTTCCAGCACGTAGCACTGTTTGGCTGTGAAATTTATATAATCAATGTGAAAAATGCAAGTAAAGTGCGTATGCTAATTTGGGAGACTATTACGACTACGACAAAAATGTCAAACTTGAAAATAATGTTGCTTAATCGAAGTCCGTAGTGATTACCGAAAGATAAGTAATGAAAGGTCCATTTCAAAATTAATCTAATTCAAAAATCCAGATATTCTTCACTCGCGAGCAAAAGTATGAAATCACCTCTTGTGTTTTGTTTCAAGCGACCTTAAGAACTAAATGATCAATGAAAATTAATAAAAATGGTACCGTTTTAAAGGTTTTATTGTAATCTCTCCCCCCTCTCCCCCCCTCGGATGTCTGGCAGACTAGACGTGTCTACGGCAACCTCTATTGCAAATTTACATAAATATTATTGAAAATAAGTAATAAATAAATAAGTGAAAAATACGTGCTTCAAGTACCAGGCGCCCAGAAACTCGGTGAAGATACAACCCGCCCGCGTGTCGAACAAGCATCGCATCAGCCCGAGTGAGTAACACAAACACCTGTTGCTCACACACTGTGACCAACCCACTCGTACAAAAAGTCTACCAGTGGTTACAATACAGCAACACCCACCTGCGCGCGAGCAAGTACAAAGGGGCGTCACAAACTAGTGATCCAATTACTGAATTTTTAATTTTCGCTTATTATTGTGACTGTTCGGACCGCACTGGGCACTGCGTTTGCACAACTAATCTCACCTTTTATTCATAGTGTTACCGACGGCATACACTAAAATAGGCCTAGATTATACAACTACTGCGAGATGTCTATACAACGGACGCCACCAAAGATAACACATTCTGACAACAATCTAGCGACCTCTGACCAAGCATATGGTGGAACAGACTCGCAATTGAATAATTTAATGAAAACCAACGAGCATAACATTACGCGGAGAGTAAAGCGTAGATTGGACACCGACTGTGAGGATCTTACTGCGGCCATAATGCCAAAATTAACACTACTATTCGAGAGCTTTGAAACCAAGCAAAATGATAAATTCGTTAAGCTTTTATCTACCCTTACGGCTCAAAACTCAGACATTCAAAAGTCGATGGACTTCCTCTCACAAAAATATGACGACTTCATCGTGCGGTTCTAGTCACTTGAGAGGGAAAATAATTTATATTGACAGAAAATTATCTCGCTGGAAAGCAAAATTGAGCAACTGGAGCAGCAATCTAGACATTCCGCGATCGAAGTCAAAAACATCCCTAAGCAGAAGTCTGAAAACAAAGACGTACTTTGTAACATTGTTAAAAATATTGGTGAAAAAATTGGACAACCAATTGCAACCTCTGATATTCAAGATGTCTATCGGTTGAAAACTAAAAATACCTTAGACAGTCATATTGTAGTAGATTTCACCACTACACTATTGAAAACGGCTATTATTAAAAAATGTCGACAGTACAACACACGCAATAGACAAGATAAGCTGAACACCATACAAATTGGTTTAGGGGGTCCGTCACAGCCGATATATATCGATGAAGCGTTAACCAAAACTTCCAGAAGACTATATTATCTTGCTCGGGAATGGGTCAAAGAAAACCGTCAGTACATCTGCTGGACCTCATACGGGAAGGTATATGTGAAGGAGAGAGACAGAGAAAACGCTCCTGTGACAATCATTACCTCTGAAGATTGTTTGCAAAAGATAAAATGACTAGTTTCTTGCATCCACGTAATGCATGCTAAATCATTATTTTTCTTTTGGTTATTGTTTTTGTCGTTGTTATTTTCTGTAAAAAATTATCACGTGCTATATGGCAATTTAAAAAATAAACACAACACAACACGCACCTATATTTATCTCTCATTCACAATACATTTACATACAATACAATACAATTTTACATATACAATACATTTTCCCCGTAATAACGAAATTATTTACACAGAATCGTATAACAACAATTACTATTTTTGTTATAACCTTATTAAACTACCTGTAATACATATTAATATCGTCCTTATAATTTTAAACAAATTTTATTACAAGCTATCTTCCTGGCCAGCAACGAAAATAGAAACTCACTCAGCCACCTATATCAGTACCATTTTTTATCACACTACTCAACCACGTATAAAACAATATACTCGTACTACAGATTATTGCAAAAGATACTATGTGAATTTGAGAATCCCACATACTCGTGTCATACATTACACCCTTACTTCATTAATTTTAATAATCTATATTTCATTATTATGGCATATATTAATTACGGTAAGTAAGTCTACTTATTATAATAGTTCTATTTTTTTGCATACACTAAAAAACACAGCACGTTACTACATAACACTGTACATAATACCAAACTCTATTAAAATAATACTACGTACATTTTATCACAATATTATCTATATGTACATTGTTAAATGCGAATCAAAGCAAAATAAAATAATGATGTATTTTTCCGCATACAAAAACACCTTCTATATTATTACACTGCCTAATGAAGTGTACTCACCTGTTAAATATGAAACTGTGATATTACCCCATAAAATTCGATTTAATTAAAATTAATAATGATATTGAAAATAATACATTACATAAATCTTTAACATGTAAGGTCGAAACCGTTAATCGACATATCCCCTCCATGCGGTCTTTATCCTTGTTGACACAAAACATCCGAAGCATTGGCAATAACTTCTATGACTTGGAGATTTTGCTCGCAAACTTCCATGTTGATTTTGATGTGCTCGTCCTCACGGAGTGTTGGCTCTCTCGCTCGCCCATGTTACCTACTCTGCCTGGATACATTGCCGCACAAACAAATTTGAACCCCAAACAAAACGATGGCGTTGTGGTTTATACTAAAAATAATCACAATGTAAGTATCGAAGAGACGATCATTAAGGAAGCAAACTGTCTAGTAATAAAACATAACTCTCATACTGCTATTGTTTGCAGTGGCGTGCACTCCATATAGACAAAAAGACATTGCCTACCCTATCAATTTGATAAATACCATCCGATGTTTCATTCTTAAACATAGTTTTTAACTAATATTTCGTATCAAAAACAAAAAAATTAAAAGCAGCTCCATCTATCGGTATCGGTAAGTTATTAAAATCATCGCTAGTCATATTCAAATCGCAGCTAGGCGCTACGCTACACCAGCGCCGCATTGGCAGCTTTTAACGGCGGAAGACACTAACTATTTCTGTCTAAATTTACGTATGTGTGCCGTGTTATTAATACAAATACTGTAGTGTGCATTCCTGTAATTACATTGCCGACAATAACACAAATAACGCACACTATCGCATAGTATAGGCAATGTCTTTCAGCTGAACTATAACGTAAATTACCTAAGTGTCGCGAGCATTGCTACGTAACTATTTTAAAAAGTAGTTTGCTGCATATAATTATAGTGAAAGATATTGCCATTTCTTTTTTTCGTATAAAATTGATGTTAATTTTATTTTGATTTTAAGACGGCCGCCATTGTTTTTGTTTTGAATCGATTGACTGGTAGCAGACGAAATAAAATTTTAAAGTTTTAAAGTTGATAAATATGGATGATATTCACTGCGAAAGTTGCTCATGTGGTGTGTGTAGTGTTAGGTGAATAAAAACAAGTGATCACATACATCATTATTTCCACAAGACTGGGTAACCAAAATCAACATTCTGTATTTTTTAGTAAGTTAATAGCTTTAAAAAAAATCTGCCTACCCTGTCAAAAATCTCTGTGCACGCCACTGATTGTTTGTATATATCGTTCACCCTCTTATAAAAACATCACACCATTCTTAGACTCGTTAAATGACTTACTAGCTAAATTATCCTCATTCAATACTGTCATGATAGTTGCGGACATCAATATACCTATTAACTGTGAAAAAATCAATTACGACTCCGAGAGATATCTTAACGTGGCGGCTTTTCATGGACTTTTATCAACACATGAGCTCATAACGAGAGACCTAGGAAATAGCTGCATCGATCACGTTTTATTGCGCTCCAGCACACCATCGATTACTATTGTGCCACAATCCACAATTACAGATCACAAAGCAGTGATTGCTTTCTTGCTAGATGGATGTAAGCAGGAGTATGAGAGACTTACACATACGAGGATAGATCATGAAGGATTAAAAAATGAAATACAAAATATCGACCTTGATCCTATATATACATCTAATGACGTTGACATTTCAATGAACTATTTAATCCAAAACTTAACACATGCGGTGGAAAATAATACTAAAATAATGGTAACGTCAAAACGCAAAAGAATTCTTAAACCCTGGATTACACAGGGTCTCCTCCGCTGTATGAAGAATAGAGACAGACTGCACCTGGATTTCAAACGGAACCCGGGGAACGAAACAATAAAAACCACATATAAGAGATACCGAAACTTCTGCACCACCTTGATAAAAAATGTCAAACGAGCCTATGACAAAGAGCTCATCGAAAAGGCAGGTAATAACAATAAAAAAATATGGGAGGCAGTCAAAACTATTACTCATACCGGAGACACAACAAAACCCTATCCCAAAGAACTCCTTAAGCTAGCCACAAACCCACAGAGTTCCATTAATCTTATGAACGATTATTTTACCAATATCGGTAAAAGGAAATCTTCGGATCTCTAACCAGGACAGCGCCTTAAATATGGGTGTAATTAAAATGATTATAGTATCAATTTAAAGATTACAATATAACCTTCAAAATGGTATATTTTTTATTAATTTTTATTGGTCATTTAATTCTTAAGATCGCTCGGTACAAAACACAAGAGGGTTATTCCACACTTTTGCTCGCGAATAAGTAGTGTATTTTAACAAAAATATGGAAAATTCCGATTTTTAACGTACTTTGTAAGCTGTAAATAAAACAAGAAAACGTTACTTTTCATCAATTGTAACAATGTGAGAGTCCCGACTTGTAATAATCAAACACCCCTTAACTTTTTGTTCTAAAGTGTTCCATTCCAACTTAACGATTACTCTTCTCAGCATGGTTCAAACCGGTCCGTCATGTCTTAATATATTAACTTGCATTTATGAATATTCCTCCATTAACAAAAAAAAATTAGTCCTACAGAAGTTCAACCTTACGCCCGAAATACGTTCGTCCGTCATTACACTTTGCGTTTAATAAACTCACTAAACTTAATAAATGAAAACTGATAAAATCTGAAATTTATTGTTAATACATCGAAATCTATGAAATGCGTTGAATCTAAAACGCTTAATGTGTGATCGGTACATAACTAAAATCTGTTACCGCTCGTGTATCGCGGCCCCGATTCGTTCAATGGTTGCCACGTTGCCAGAAAGGCGGGCTCGTGCGGCGATTATACATCTATATTTTTAAGTTGTATTAATTATATAGTACGCGCGTTCGAAGGGAAGCGGACCCATATACCATATCCATATTTTAGTTTATTAGTGTTCTGCGGATCCGAGCCGGACCTAAGTTTTATCGTTCAGGAATAATTCGTTTCGTTTCGTGATATCTTGCAATAATTCGTTTGGTGGCATTATTATGTTTAAGTGTTCAATACTTAGTGTTCGCACATAATGTTCATTGGAATAGGGGTGGTGTGGCACCACACGATTACACTGGCCGAAATACCGTTTAGAGGGGTACGAGATCGGTAGAAAGAAAAGGGTGGCAAAGCGGTATGAAGAAGAGAGACTAAGTCAGTATAAAATCCAAAACTTACCAATAGCAGCTGCGGTCTTGCTGTTAGGCGTATTGATGCAGTCTCCAATGCCGTAAATGTTGGGGTACTTGGTGTGCTGCAAGGTGTATTTGTCGACGGTGAGATACCCCGCCGGGTCCACCAGCTCGGTCGTATCGTGGAGGAAGGCCGGTGTCTTCATAGGAGGAGTTACGTGCAGTAAGTTGTAGGACATAGTTGATTCCTATTATGAAGAACAACGTTGCCATAAGCACACTATTGATAGCTACTTTAACACAAACGATTCGCGACTTCAATTCCTTCACAACACACATAGTAAAAAAAAACCTTAAGCATAGTAATCAGTTACCCAAGTCTAGTAATTTAGTCACATGTGGTCACCTCTAGTGATGGTATCATATTACGCATCCTCCTATCACATTAGACCACGTCAACTTACTAGCTTCCGATCCGATCAAAAAAGTGGTGACATAGAAGAAAATCTCGGCCGATGTGTCGTTTTTATTTGTAACATAATATCCCAATTTTTTTTTAATACATCGTCGGGAGGATCCCAAACATACGCCCCACCTGATTTAAAATTGGTTCCGAAGGTGCGCTATCAATACAGAATGTATTGTTCGCGCATTGCCTCCTTTGCTAGCAACATAGCAAATCAATAGGGGCCCATAGGTAAACCAACCCACTCGCTAACAGGAAAACAACAACCTTTCAGGTAGTTATTTTGGCTGCGGTTTTCTGTGAGGTTCTTGGTGTTAAAGTAGCATTGCTAACCACTCCATCTCTAAGCTCGTATATACCATGGTTGATCCGTAAATAAATTTCTGTAGTTCACGTGCGCTGGCTTTTGAAATTATATTTGTTTTTTTTAATTGTAAGTTCGCGCGCACACTGACATATAAAATTGACACCACGAAGTTTTGTTTAACAAACATAGCGTACTGGCGGCACGCGAGATGAAATTTATGGAGTAATTTTTGTTTTATAACGCCAAAGAAGTATAACTTCTTACCTGTTACTTATGTACACACACACTTTTTTTTTATTTTACGTTGCAAACAAACTAACCTTGGTCTTATCAGTAACATTGAAGAACACCGCCTCCTTCTTCTCGTGCCGTACTTCTTTCAAGACAGTCTGGTAGTTCACCTTGATCTTTTTGCGTTCGACAACTTTCAAGAGCGCGTCTGCATACTTCTTCACGCCGAAGATCACTGGCAGGCACGTGTTGTATACCACGTTCGATTTCGATCGTACGTTTATCTGAAGACAATTATTTTTTTCATTACACTTCTCGTACAGCTAAGAGCAGATCACGCTTAACGTATGAAATTCGATTGTGGTTCTCATTACGCATGACATAAGAACGGTACAAAGGTTAAAGCATAGACGTAATAAAAAAAGCAGACACCATCTCCCGAACTAAACACTGAAGCACCTCCATAGTAAGTCAGTCGCTATACATACGAGCCGACACGCACACATTCACACCATAGTAAGTCTACCGTCCGCCATTACGCACCGACACCTCGCTGCGTGATAACTTTGTCGAAAAAAAAAAATAATGCCGTCGTGCGTAGTGAAGTGCAATCGGAACTATAGTGGTACAATTAAAAAAAGCCAAGGGATTACTTTTCGTAGGTAAGCAAATAATTTTTCTGATTAACTAATCGTTTTTACTTATATTAATTTTTCAAAACAATAAATCGACCGGTGTTGCCATAACTCACATTTCCAAATTAGCGTAAATGTGGGAGATAATTTTTCTTTTGTTCTCTTGTAATTCTTACTTAATTCAGATATCTAATTTTGTTTAAACAGACATAAACTTACATCCTATGATTCTTTTACTGAACAACTATTACTCATACCTTTAATATTTTTTAGATTTCCATCGTCAAACGATGCATGGAAGAATGATTGGGTACAAATCATAAGAGAGTCCAGAAAAGAAAGCGGCTGGATTGAATCTAGACCCAGTGTAATATGCAGTATACATTTTGAGGAGCGGCTGCCGTCTTCTGTGAGGTGGAGGTACTTCCCCAGTTAGGCTAACGTGCCCTACCTCTCTTTCGCCAGAGCCTCGTCTGGTCATTAAAATTGGTGTATTTGTTTGAGCATTTTTTGTTTCAAAAAAGTATGCATCTGTTTGTCCTACATAATAAAAGGAATATGTAATGTTATATTTCATGTGTTTAATTTATTTTCATCAATACCTATTTTAAACAACACAAGTTACAAATCAACGGTCCATAAAATTCGAGTTCCGAAGACAGTAACGAATCATATTTTTTTTTATTACTTTTTAGTTAAAAAAATGGGAAATTTTCTTCCATCTGGCAACCCACTTGACACTCACACATAGTTACATGCCGCCATTGTGGTGCTACAGTTGTTTCTCAGCGAGATTCCGTCTGACTTCTTTATTACGTCTATGGGTTAAAGGTTTTTAAATGTGTTTCATACACAATTATTTCGCGTTATATTATTATTTTTATCTCATGAATGTGACGAAAAATTATATTATAAAAATTATGTGTAATACCGGCGGCTTGAGGGCGAGGGCCGAAGGAACATATACATTACCTTCCTACCTCCTTCTACACACAATGTACTTACTTGCCTTGACGTGTTAACTTAAGATATCGATCATTTCTAATTGATAATCATAAAACTTGGCACCTGAGTATGGTTCTGATCTATCTATATATCTATAACTTCACACCAAATCCCTTGCGGGGTAGGCAGAGAGATCTTGTTGGGTGAGACTCGAAGAGGATGATTTGATAGTAAGAGCCTGTTCTAAGAAATACATTTCTTGGAGAATCCCAAAAACAAAAAAAAAAATTAAGACGCTTCAGTCTCAAAATTTAGATTAGTCTTATAACTTACGCAAAGTTTAGTAAAATGGGTATTTTGAGGATTTTACGGAATATGGCACTCAAACTTTTAATATTTTGCTCCTCAAAGTTACTGAACAATATAGTGGTACATGTTATTTGTAAACATTTAAATAAACATAATTATGTTAACACAAGGCAAAGACGTACGAGCATTTGTACGCCGCTTCAAATCAGTTCGCTAATGAAGAATCTTAGCGCTCTTACACAGGCTCATACAAATACAAACAATTAACACTTACGCTCAAACAAATGCTATACAATTATAATGACATTTTCCTATTCATCACAGATCACTCTCAAAACAAATGAACATCATAACGCTTGCTCACAGCTCTAAATACATAACTATACAGACACAATGCTGTATTTGATAACATCATCGGCGTTATTATTTATTCAAGGCCTCCATTAACTCATGTAATGTGGAAGACATCAAAGAAAAAATTGCATAGTATAGGCCAAATGTGTACATGGTTCTTATATTATATCGAGTACTATAAATTTTACTATCGGCTATGCTTGCATAATTTAGTTAAAAGTTACCTGTCCTTCCCCAGGCTTTTGCTTATCATGATAAAAGTAAAATCAGTTCAGCCTTGAAAGACCAATACATAAACACAGTATCAAGACATTGTTAATGTGAAAACACCATATAATAGCATGTGAAAGAGCTTGAATTACAATGAGTATCGCTTGCGCATTGTCACCCCCGCTGCTAACACAACAAATGCTCGACTTACTGGTAATATCGTCACTCGGAACGCAACTACCCTCCAGAGTGTTGTTATCTAGGTAGCTGCGATCTTCTGTGAGGTGAAGGTACTCCCTGTTAGGCTGTTTGAGGCGCCCTACCTCAAAATTATTATTTAGTACCTTGCTCGATTAATTTCAGTGGGAGTCCACCTTCACGTTGCGTTTTGTTTTTAAGGTATTTTTATATTCGTAACATGTGTGACAGTGTAGTATTATATTGTACCTTATTTAAATAGGAGTCTGCTAAATAAGCAATTTTCTGCGGCGCTCCGGGGCATTTTATAGGCGTATCCGGGTAAGTGAAGATGGCGTCGCCGCCCTTGAAACGCTGGAGGTCGGCCCAGGTCTTCTCGCAGTACTCTGGCGAAAATATCGTCGAAACGCCGCTGTTTTGATCTCTCAACGCTTCATTCAGGCCTGGCACCTGTAAACATGATACGAAAACTTTTAGTTACTTCATACTAATCTGAGCTGAACTATTCCCATGAATAGTCTAGTTCAGAACAAATTTAGACTATTAGTTATTGTCAAAGTGAGCTATAACAACATGCGTAAGCTAGAGATAGGACCATGGAGAGAGAGGTCGAGAGGATATGTGGAAAAGCAGTAAAGGCTCTTAGAAATCAAAACTATTTAACAAAAGGCGACAGTGTTTCCCTGATATTTCAAAGTAAATTGAAATATGTACATATCGTACAATGGGTATACCAAAGCTGTTGTTAAAAACGGTAATTAAAAATGACAATCGTTAAGCTTAGTCAGTGGCCTTGGGGCGGCTTGAAAACACTGGTCTCCGTCAGTCCACAGTTGAGTAGCGTGGTGAAGTATGCTCTAAACCTCTTCGGTTGACGAGACACCCATATCCCTGCAGTGGGATGTCAAATGTCTATCTTTTATAATTCCTAAGAAACAGACCTGCTACAGACGGACGGACAGACAGCGAATTTCTTTGGTACCCTGTGGGTATGTAACCTAAAAATAAATTTAATTGCTATAAATGGATCTCTCTGTTATCATCATCATCATCATCCGAGCGTTAATCGCGGTCGCGTCCCACGCTTTCGCTTTGGAGCCCAGGGTCCGCTAAATCTGTCTATCTGTATATCTATCTATATATACGCTAAAATACAGTCGATCAGGGTAACTTAAGCCTTCAATATAAAATTGGCCCAAAATTTCAAATGCATATTATAGATTTTTTTTTGCTATGATTTTATGTATTTCAAACTAGAATTGTAAACATCGATTCTAATATATCTTCGTAAATGCTCAGATTCTGCCAAATAATTGACATCTACCATTGTTGAGACGTGAGTTGCTTTTTTCTGTGGTGTGGTGTGAATAGAGCGGTTTGTTACGAAAGCGCCAAAAAGTTGTCTGCTGTGTTGTCATTTGAATACTTAAGGAGGCAAGTGTTATTTTAAAGTGTCTCATATGTGTCTGTCTATCATTTCTTTCAAAAATTACGATAGTTAATTAGCTAATTCCCATGATATTGCCATAAATATTGAACACGTAAATTATTACCGGTGAATAAGGGTAACTTGAGCCCGGGCCAAAGTTTAAAATTCTCAAAATATTGGGAGGAGATATATTCGATAAGTGTGAAGAAAGGGCAGAGGAAGGAGATGAAGACACATAAAGAAGAATGTGGTTTGGATATAGCGCAGGAAGATTTTTTTTCTATAGAGACATACGAATTACATGACGGTAGACTGGACCTTCAGATGATTGGCTATAATGTGGTAAAGGCCGTGGCTCAGTTTTGTATAATGAATGATACAAATATCATACGAATGCTGAATGACACTAATATTCAAAGAAAGAAAGATATTTTATCATATAAGACGACTTCCTGGCCATGGAATGGAATGAAAATTTTTCAAAGTTTAACCCCATGATATGTAGGATTAAATAAAATTTTAATTATTTTGATACTTTTTTCATTATCTTAGCTATATGGTAAGTCAGTAAATAAGTTAAAAACGCATTGTTGGCCAAAAAAATAAGATTGAATAAAAACTGTGTTGATTTTCCTATGGCAACAATTTATTTACCCATTTTAGTACTAATAAATGAAAACGAATGTATACATTATTGTCTATGGCTCTCAGCTGTAGTTTTTATGGTAAATATGCAGGCCAATGTTAGCAAAATGCTTTAAATAAAATAAAATAAGCAAAAACAACCTACAATTGGGACCTGGGCCAATCCAAGCCCAACTCACAATCTAACATTGGCCCAGTGGTTAAATGGAATTTTGAAACTATTTTCCTAGAGATTATTGGTAAATGAGTAAATTTTTTGGAAGTAGGCTACATAAAGCCACCATAATAAGTGTATCTTTTTGAGTAACGTATGATTTTAAACATTGGTCTAACTTTTTATGTGCAAACTGGGCCAAAGATAGCCTGATTGACTGTAAGTTTAGTAACCTATGGATTAAATATAAAATGCTAATAAAACACAAACAAACAGAACTACCAACCTTAGAATAATCATTCTCCAAGCCGACAGCAACAACTATATACTCATAGTTTATGGTGTGGCCCTCTCGCGTGGTCACATGGTTGCTTGCGGGGTTGATACCAGCAGCAGCGTCTTTAACCCATTTGGTATTAGTTGGTAACACGCTCTCCTCCAAGCGGCGTGTGGCGGCAACATTAGTGACGCCCGCGCCGACCAGGGTGAACAGAGGTTGGTAATAGTGCTCCTAAAACAAATACAACATAAATTATACGAAAATGTTTGTGGTATTTGGTGTACTATCCGGCATCCTTGCCATTACCACTGGCCAATGTGGCACCTCCTTATTAATCAATTTAAAAAAGGAGACTTCAAAATTTGTCTGTCTTTTCTTTTGTATGGTACCATCATTTCTTCGATAATTGTAAAGTAATTTTGTTATGAATCTAACGCAGCATTGTATTCATACAAGCGTGATAAAGTGATATCTAACTCCAATGAAGTCGTTTGCAGATTTTAAAAACATCGTAATTATTAAAACCACGTTCGATGGTAAAGAAGCATTGTAAATTTTTTTGTGTAGCCTATAGCCACACGCGCTCGAGCCTTTTCTTCCGCTATAACCGCAAACCCATACACAGGAGCTGCTTAATGAACTCACTCAATGAGAGAAGTTCAACTCTTGTCTTAAATATAATAATAAACCATATTAAACATTTTATATGATTGAGCAAAGTAGCAACATAATCTACCTGAAAATTATGAGCCTATAAAACTGATAAACTTTTATCTTATATACTATAAAAACAAAACAGAAAAAACATTAATGAACTTCAAAAATCTTCACCACGGCTGTAAACGAGCATTGTAGAACATTTGTGTCGATAACATATTCAGCAATGTATACAATAAAAAGGACAAACACATAGTTTGTGGCGAGCTTGGTTGCAGAGTTAGAGCACACAGGATAAACGTATGTGTGAACATGTCTCTTTGTCTGGGTCTGGGTCTGGATGTTTTCAAGCGAGGTATGACGCATTAATGCAATCCGACTGGGGAAGTACCGCCACCTCAGAGAAAACCGCAGCTAAATAACAACTGGAGGGCTATTGCATTCCTGCAAATGAATTAAGTTACTAGTAAACTAAAGAGTTGCTGAGTTAGCAGCAAGGGAGGCAACGTGCGTGCTATCCTTTCTGTATTGCAACCGTTATTAGGCTACGATATTCTTTATGGCGGGCCGTATGTTTACATACTTTCTGAAATTAAAATCTGAGTATGTTAAGAGTAACTTTAAATAGCACTCTTTTCATATATCCTATTCAGAGTTCGGATTGTGGTGCTAATAACCAATACTACTCGTTAATACCAACAAGAAAGTAAAAATTCATATTGTGACCCAAGTTATCGCTCCATTCTGGGTTACATCAGTTGATATTATCATAGGATTACATAATCATAATGCGGTGCATTATCAGTCGTCAGGCAACCTTCAACATATATTGGCTTTGCAATGAGTCACTATTTATAATTCATTGTTTTTATGTGTCCATATATCATACTTTATCGATGACATAGCGCGAGGAATTAAATTTTGACTAATTTAACTGGTTGGAATGCTAAAAGATTTGTTTACCTGTACAACAGGCTGGAACCCGTTTCCAGCTCTTATTAAGCTGAATTGAGAATGATCCAAAAGTGAGCATAGACATCAGCTCAGGCTACTGTTATCAATTATTTGAAAACTGTTTTTTACTATCCCAGTTCAGATAAATTTGCTAACAGATTTGAGATATAGACCATAAAATAATTGCGATTTTTACTACCACTGAGGATTGATCATCATTTCAGTCTGTATTTGTCCATTGCTGAACATAGGCCTCCCCTCTAGAATGCCACTCGTCTCGATCCTGTGCCACCTGAGGATTGACTTGAGGATTATTTTCCCAGAACACCTACGAGATAATGGAAGAGAGGTAGGGTGCATCAAAACAGCAGTTTTACATATTTTTTTGAGTTTATCATCAAATTACAATATGCAATGGGGTGTTAAATAAAATAGGATTGCAGTGATTGCCTTCCACAAAGTGGGTATGGAGCCGTCGGTAATATTCAAGACATTTCCAATATCAAGAGTCACAAAGCCTCATTTTTGTGAAAAAGCAGTGAAGACTTCAGCCAAAGTGTATCAAGAGACTGTCTTAGACCGTGTTGTAAAACGTCTCAGCAATATACTTTTAAAAAATGTGCTGACTTTCCAGCAGGACTCTGCACCTGATCACGAGGCACGAACTACCCAAGCCTGACTCGAAACCAACGTTCCGGACTTTATAAGAGCTGAAGACTGGCCCTTATCTAGCCCAGATCTGTATCCATTCCCATGGATACAGTGCTTAAATCTATAGATTCGTGGCCAGACAGATTAAAAGCCAAATGTGGCCATTTCGAATAGAATATTTTTTTAAATTTTTTTGCTGAGATATTCAATAAACGGTTCAGACGCATGAAACTTTGTATAGAGGCTGGCTGAGAGTACTTTGACAAGATTTAATAAATAAAAATTTTTAGCTATAGAACACTTTTTTTTATTTTCGCAAAACTTTCTGAGTGTCCCACGTATGGTGATTCTCTTGTGTATCTTACACGCCGTTGGGCATTGGATGTTGAGGGTTAAGATGAGGTTTTTGCTTTGAGTTTATATTTTTTCATGACCCGTGGGAGACTTTCCACAAATGGGTTGCCAAGTTTGAGTCCGGTTGTTACATAAAAGCCGCTGTCAAAGGCAGCTGCTTATGAGTAATGCTTATGTACCATAAAACTAGTGCAATTCAATGGTTGTCGGTGATAAGATGTCTATTGATGGTTCTCATTGCTGTGTGGCTGATAGTACGGTGAACCATGTGCCATTTCCGATCCCATGTCGAAAGAGGACCCAAATGACTTGTAACATTGCATTACATTATAGTGTGTGGTACATTGAAAGTACTCAGAATAAAATATTTTTGTCATATCGCTCATTTGGTGCAACAATGACGCAATTACACTTTTTGTCAAAATGTAGTTAAGTATGACAAAACACGCGGAAAGGTTGGTTACATTCAGAGAAACATCGACAGAGCTGTATTTCTGATACTTTCCGCTAGATGACATTAATGTCGTTATTGCAATGACACTAAGTGGTGAACTTTCTGAGGACATATCGTCATATTGGTCAGATGCGCGTGGGGCTCTGCCGATTATGAACGCATTTGAGTGCTACATCGTCATAACGGTGATTATGACATTATTTTTTTGTATTTCTGGCGGAACAACATCACATTTGTGCAATTATGTCATAATGGCAACTAAATGTTCCAAAAAATCGCAACAACAACAACAACAATGTTGCGATTTTTTGGAACATTTAGTTGCAACGACATATTTTAATATAATTATGACGTTGTACCTCTAACTTTTAGGTTTTTTATAAGACTGCTGACGTATTTGTGTAATTGTGACGTTGTAACCGAAAATATTTGTAACTTTACTCTAACAATATATAAAGTACTTTGTGTAATTATGACGTTTCAGAATTAACTTTGTACTAACATCGCAGTACGTACATCTTTCTGCTTTTATTTAGTTTGGAGTTTTCACAATAATGCAGTGGCGTAGCGTAGTGGGGGCGGCAGGGGCGGCCCGCCCCGGGCGGCACTTTTTAGAGGGCGGCAAAATTTCTTAATAAATAATAAAAATATTTGAACCATTTCATATTTTTATCGCAACTACAAATTCGGACCAATTGAAAAGAACACGGAATTTTTCATTACTTGTTCTGTGACGAATTCGGGGAATCCCCTTTCTTTAAATATTTTGTAGCAACTGCTGACAACAGCGTCTATACTGACTTGCGGGGATTCTCCGTAGGTATTTTATTTTCAAAACTATAGGTACGGGTAAAGCCCTTCAAGGAAGTACTTGTTGCTTTGACAATTCAAAGAAAGTTTTATTGATGGATCGTCTGTTGTCCATTTCACATTGTCTCGTATCGTAATTTATGTTACGCTTTAAAACTGTATTTTCTGTGCAAATAAGTACGTGTAGTGGTTGTGAAATTATTGACCTTTGTGAAAAATTGTATTTTTCCGCTACGTGTACTTACATTCAACAGTGTGAACTGTAACTTTTTAATTTAAAATCTAATCCGAATAATGCAAAATAATGATGACTGTTCTTGCCGAAAAGTTTTCTAGAATTAATGTATGTAATGTATAGTATACATTAAATTGAAATACCAAATAAGGGGGCGGCAAAATTGTGTTCCGCCCCGGGCGGCCGACACCCACGCTACGCCGCTGCAATAATGGCTAGATAAGCAAGAATGTCGGCAAATGCGAGAACAGGGATTAATTTACCACCTTTTGCAAAAGCAAATGCTGTGTGTAACAGTCAGCATGGTCAATCAGATATGTCTTCGCTATGTATGTCTGCGCAGTCGCAATATTAAGTAATAACCCATAAATTTTTAGTTATAAAAGATAAATATAAAGATCAATCAAGAGATCCAAAAAGTCAGACCTATTTACGTACCTGACTAATATGTTCAAATAATTAGATCTGATCTGAATTTCCTATTAATATGAATAAGGTAATTATCTTTTTTTTAACTAAATTAAAGAAATTGTACTAAGACTGTTATTACAAATAGATAGTGTTATCCAAATAAACACAAGTTGATTTAGACTAAAATTGGTTTTATTTTGTCATAAAATAGTTAATTTTATATGGACAACATAGTGGGTAAATCACTAATTTTAACGGCACAATGACGCAACTACAGGTATCCAGTTACAAAAACATTAATTTCGAAAATAATATTAAAAAAATATAAAACCTGTAATCACTAAAGAAAAATATACATTTGTGGTCATCTTATAGGATAATCAAGTTCTATATTTTTAAGTGCTAACTAATACTAATTTAAAACAGATAATGAACATAATCTTTATTTCCCTCTACTCTAAAAACACAAAATGTACAATTACGTCAATGTTGTACCAAATGAGCGATATGCATTTGATTTATGACACAAATTGTTTGTTATTTTTTATATCACTAAGGCGGCAAACTGCGTATTGTTGGCTAATGCCAATTAAAGTGTTATAACAGATTATAAAATTATAACAAACACGATCATAACAAACAAAGAAACACAGTTTTGATAAAAAAAAATATGAAATTTTTGGGGCATTATATGAATGTTAAACAAAATCAATTAAAGTCATAACATTACCTTACTAGGTTCCAAAACAATGACTTCGTCCTTCTTTAACCGTCTCGCAAATTTCGCAGCTATGGTGCACCCACCAGATCCACCACCCACAACCAATAATTTACATCTGGAAAAATATATGTTACAGCACATATAGTTTCTAAATAATCACTGAATAGAATAAAGTCACCGGCGGTTTAGTTTTCATCAGTGAATGTACATGCGATTTGGCTGATCTGTAGAAAGAAACGTGTGTTACGTTTCTTTCTACAGATCAGTCAAGTCATGAAGCACCCATTTTTCATATTTTTTTATGTTATTGATTTGATGCAAATGAGTCAAGATTGTAGGTAAGGTAACGTTAAACCATGCCACTAATTCTTGGATAGTTTGACTCGGATTGGCTTCCACCATCTCCTTTAATGCAGCATTGTTCACTTGTGCGGGTGGTCTTCCACGTGGTTCCTTCTTCTAGTCGAAGTATCCATTACGAAAGTGTTTAAACCAAAAACGCATGATGTATTCATTAGCAGTCTCCTTTTCAAACGCAGTATTCATATTGCGAGCCATTTCTGCCGCGTTAGCTCCGCGTCATTACTTGGATTTTCGAAGTATTGTACGAGATATTTGACGAGTATTTTATTCGCCACATGGAATTTCCGAGAATGGTTCTGAACTGAAGACTTGGCTATATGAGCTAAAACCCTCATAGTAACTTGCAACCTTAGTGACTTGATTGAACTTTAGATTTTCTCTTAGAAATGATTATAATCTAAATTCATCACCTTACCTAAGAAATAATTTGCTTATAGATGAATATAGGGGTGTAGTAAGTTTTAGTATAAGCCATTGTACTCACTCAACTAACCTCACTAACTTAGTTTTATAATCTTGTTTTAGGTTGAATTTCTCAAAGTTAGAAAGTGAGTGGCTCGCGCCCGGTGTCAAATTTGCTTTTTAAACCCTTTCTTAATTAGTGTCATGTCTTTCCATTTACTGAGGTTGCCTAGAAAAGGACCTGATCCATTTAAATTAGAAAAAAAAAACAACATTAGAGTAACTGTCTAAGCTGAATAAAAAAAAACAATCAAAATTCGAAAATCAAATGTTACACTCGTAAATAAACTGGCCAGTCAATAAGACAATAAGCTCTGCCGCATAAGCTGTTAGGAGAATTAGACAATTGACCGATGTGGCTACTGCTCGCTTAGTCTATTTCAGAAACTTTCACAGTATTATGTCATATTGTATACTGTTGTGAGGAAGAGCGGCTGATATTGAAACTACTTTTATATTACAAAAGAGAGCCATCAGCTCTGTTCATAACATAGGCTCCAGGGAATCACTTAGAGAACTATTAACCCTTCGAAACCCGGGTGGTCGTATACGACCGTGAAATGTATGGGAAAACGTATATAACGGGTTCTGACTGCTCAAAGAAATAAATATCCTCACAGTTACCTAAAAATATAAACTTGTTTTCAAAATTTAGTGAAAATCTCAGAAGCAGCCCTGAAACAATTCTGTCCTTGTCTGACAATATGTTCAAAAGACAACAAAAATACTCTATGTAGGAGGGTTATTACAGGATCGATGAATATCCGGCTGACAGAGATTTGTCATCATTATAGACTGTCATAAATTTATTGTAATATAAATTAATAATTTGAAAAGACACCTATATTAGCAAGTTTCTTCTGGCATTTCTTGTTTCCCAACGGTCATTTGAAATGCTGGTAGATTAAAAAAGAGAAATCAAAACTAAAAAAAAATTAAGAAGATACAATATTGAGAATGTAAGATGTGTCTAAGTGCCCATAAGGGTCTAAAGGCAAATAAAGAATTTTTATGTGTATCTTTTATTACTATTAGCAAGGAAATTATGAAAATAAACACTTGATTCTTACATGTAAACAATAGACATCTATAAATCAAGTATTTATAAGCATTGTTAAAAGATTATTTGTTGTGGTTAAAAGCCAATTAAAAACCAAATTAATGTGAAATAAGTATGTACAAACAAGTACATAATAAATCTGCTTGTTGTCTTAAAAATGTTATTATCAAAAAATGTAGTGATAATGAGGTCAAACCAATCAGTACCTTGTTTTTAACTGATACTACCATTGAGAATGAAAATGTTCATTTCTTGACTTAATAGAAAATTATATATTTTATTTAATAAGTGTGTATTTTTAAATAGTTTATTTACTACAACATAAATCTCTGCTGTCTTATACCTATATTCTTCTTTATAGTGCTCCTGGTTTTCTCAAAGTTGGTGTTTTTAATATTTTACATTAGTATTACCTAATTATGTGACTATACTTAAGCTAAGTTCGCAGAGTAACTTGCAAGGTACCTACTTGGCGGGAAGATATGCATATAGAGATGCAGAATTCTGAATGTGTGGAAAACTCAAAATTCCTCTACAACTTCGAGATTCAAAGGCTCTATTTGTAGTATGGTAAGAAGAAACTTTGTCTGCCGGCAAAACCTATCGTTGGTCTTATTTATTTAGATATATACCCGCCTTCAAGTGCTACAATAATGAAAAACTATACAACGAAGATAATGTAAGCAGACATAGTGTATGTACTCACGAATAATTGGCTTGATTTACGGAACAAACTGAAAAACACCTGTACGTCCCCGGAGCTATAGTGTTCAGTCTTCGTATAACATTCATGTTAATTATTATTGGCAACTTTAACTATTGCGGCACGTAAATACAACTGATGGTTTCATGAATTATAATAAAGTAATTTTCAAAATAAAAATAATCACAAAAAGTAAAATGATTGTTGATGACGAGGACTCAGGAGGACTGTATATTGGTAATCAAGAAAGTGACAATCACTAGAACGATTCTACGATAACGATTTGACAACTGACAACGGACAGTAATGACTTTTGCACAGGCAAAAGTGTTCCCATCCTGACACATTTAAAGTCCTCAAAAACTAGATTTTATACAGAGACGTCATGTTACTAAAGGACTCGCCATACGCGTGATTCTGTTAGTAAATAATTCTGCCATTTTTGACGGTGGACGAGGTAACTGTCAACCTTATTTCGAGGTAGTTCAAAGTTATTTTCTTACCGCTGCCTGCCATCTGTTGTGGAATAGCTGAACTTCTTCGTAAATCGAAGCTGGTAGAAATTACGAAACGTCTTATATATTTTTTTGTCTTTAGCTAAATGAACTCTATTACACAGTATGAAGGACTGTTTTGTTTTGCAGTTTGTATTATTTACGCAAATTTGGGATAGGAGCAGTGGCGGCGCTAGACGAAACCTGGTCGTCGGCGATATCAGCTTTGCGAGGCCCCCCTCATTTTCGAGTCAGAAAGAAAATGTTAATTAAATGAGCTGAATTGTACACAAGTTATAACAATTTCAATTACAATTTACAAGTATTATTGCTAATCAATAATACTTGTAAAATAATGACAAAAATTACAAAAATCCCTTTTTTGCGAGGCCCTCGCAGGCGCGAGGCCGTAGGCGGTCGCCCACGTCGCCTACGCCTAGCGCCGCCACTGGATAGGAGATATGCGACCAAAGTCGCGGAATATGATTCGTTTGCATCAGTACTCGATTACTGAATCGATTTCTCATGTATTAATCGTTATCACAACATTTTAATTTATTTTATGTGAAAGCAAATAAAATAATACTTGCATGTGAAAGGTAACTCAATATTTTTTAATACTAGAAGTGTTTGACCTTTTTTGCATGACATAACTGCACAGTTTGGCATTTTTAGTGTAACACTTTATGATGTTACCTGAGCGATAACGATTACAAGACTGTTAGAGAATCGATTACGCACGAAGTATTTATGCGCGCAATGGATCACAATATCTTGTACCATGACAGAGGGGAATGATCCTACGAGGCTGGTCCTTTAGTAACATGTCTCTGATTTTATACTAAATCTGCTAGATGTCCCTAGTTTTTTATTCCAACTTTAAGTGGAAAGTAATGTGTGTCTCCATAATATTTTTTTAGGTGTTCACATTGATAGCTTACTCACTTGGAATATATACAAAAAAATGTCTCAATTCGCAAAAGAGTTAGTCCGTTAAATGTTCCCAGATCTGGGAACATTTAACGGACGTACACTAACTCTTTGCGAATTGAGAGATTGAGATTTACACGAACCGATCGATACTCGAACGACTCCATAGTGCGAGATGTCTTAGGGTAACTTAATCTTTAGGGTTTGTCCAAAATGTAACCATGCTCTTCAATTTTTTGAACTCAACACGTAATAATCTGAGCATTAGACGCTTCATTTAAATGATGTAAATGGTAATGTTTACAAAAGATTCTAGGACTTCGTAGAATCATTATTATTGTAATACTCAGTACGCAAAAGGAGCGCTCCGCTGATGTGAAACGCATCATAGCGTTTGTCCAACAAGGTTGAGGAATAAAATTGTAAAGTTTTGACACCCAGTCGCGACTGATTAAAAAATTGTCGAAATTGTACTGCAAACTACCTATGTTACTAATAAAGCAGTTTTCCTTAAAAATACCTGAATTAGTAGTCATCTAAAAGTAAAATTCTACTTGGTTTAATTTAATTTATTCATTATTTTAATTTCGGTTCCGTTCCCTCCGCCTAGCCTCCTTCTCCTCCGCAAGGGTCCTGGCATGGCATGAAGATGTGCATACATACATACATGCATGTGAAAGTGTAGCTAGAATTTTGTAAATACCACTGCGAAAATATTGTAAGTTGTAATACAATAAACATTTTTTTTTGTAGACTGACATCTATTTAACATATTGGAGTTGATTATTTCCTACACTACTTCGTATATTATATCATACCATGCATTTCAACACTTATAATGTTCATATTCTGTGTAGTTACCATTTAAAATACTTTCCGTGTGTTTAGAAATCAGTGATTTAATTTACTAACTTTGAAAATTATTTCAAAGATATTTATTATCTATTTTTAAAATCTGTATTTTAATTTTAAAACAACTTAATACTTTACTTCTCAGTTTTTCACTACTGTATTCGGCTCTTTTAACCTTTCTTCCTAATTTTACCTTTTCCATATTTTACCCACCCCATCTTTAGCTCACGCCGTTTTAAAGATAAATAGGAACATTCGTGTGCACACACAAACATACTCTCACCCTAAATACATATACCTACCTATTTGTTCCATCGTAGGTAAAAATGGCAAATAAGGGATCTTGGATTTGCAAAGTACATGTAAGTAATTATATACTATACTTACATGTAATGCAACTTCTAACTTCCGAGTAATACCCCGGGTGTTACAAGCGTCCATAAGATGTGGTAAATGCTTACCGTCGGGCGGACCGTACGCTTATTTTTCACCTTTTAGGTAAAAAAAGCAATAGTATAATAAGCATTATTGTTAGATATCGTTTTACCGTATGTATTCAACGTATAAAAAATAAATTGCATATCTCGCGTCTTAGTCAAGTAGTATTCACTAGATAAAAAGTTATATTTTTAATTTTAACCACATATAAATTAAAATGAAAAGCAAAAGTATAAATAAACACGTATTTATATTCGAAAATACCTGTTTTCACGCATTTTTTACTGTTTTGAACTTTAAGCAGTATAAATTAAAAAAATATTTATTTATTCATTTATTTTATGAACATAGGTGATTATTGATGTACAAAAATAGGTAGGACTCTCCATGTCCTGCCAATGGGCATACAAAATTAATTTTACAATACATAATTTACATGCAATTGTCATCAATATGGTATTAAAAACAAATTCTATTTTAAATATAACTCTTTCAAAATTACATTTATGAAGTTGAATTACATTTATTATAATGTCAATATATGTCAATTTAATCACGTCTTGAAGAGCTCACAATGCTTTATCAGTCAAATATTCATCCAAAGTGTAATACGATTTTTGAACTAACAGATCATGGAGTTTCCTTAAAGGCATTCATTATTGGCTCTTCTCGTATGGATTTTGGTAACTTGCTGTAAATTTGGTAGGTAAAATAGGTAAAAATGGGTATTTACCCGAATTTCGGGTATTTACCGGGTAAGCGCCCATGTCTTAGTGATATAAAACGCCATAAACATTTTTGGGGCGAAGATGCAGATGGAGAAAAGACAATTTCAAATTTTGTTCCCAAAGTTGAAGACTAACCCGTCCCCTGCTTTAACAAAATTAGTAATGATTTTATAGTCTTTGATGGAAAAAATTAAAAATGGCCGAGGAGGATGAAATTGACGTTCTTGGTGATTTTTCTTTTAATTCCTGTTTTGCTCAAAATAGTCAAGGAATGTAAGTAACATACATTTCTGCTCAATCCATTTTATTTACAATATTAGTAACGTTAAATAAATGTATAATTAACGTTATTCATTCGTACAATGACAACGAAAAGCACAGAGTATTTGGTGTTGACATTGGTTTGTTGTGACACCTTAACAAAGCCTACATTTTAATATTTTGTCCTGTATGTGTTTTAATTCTGTCATACAATAACAACAACTAATACAATTCATATTATTTCGAAATTAAGCATTTATCATTTAAAATAAATATTTTTGTAAAAATATTTTAATGTTTTCAGTCCTTCTTGTTCCAATAGAGAAGATACGGTGCATCCGCAGTGGCTCCTGGACTCAACAGCAACCAATTGGTATGATATCCAGAATAAAAATGCTAATAGGTAAGCGATAGGAATGAACATGTATCAGTGTTTAATTTTTGTTTTATATGTTGTGTTTAATATATACAAAGTTGGATTTAATTTTTGAAGATAGAGATTATTTATTTTATTACAGCGTAAGTGACAAGTCTCCAGCAAAAATGTCAAAGACTAAGGTACAGCATGATAGCAGCTGCAGCCCCATTGTATGGAGTCAAGTTGAACGAAATTTATTGGTGAATGAAATGGTAAGACTACTTCTTCTTTCACTTGATTTGTTGCAAATATGCAGCTCTATTACCATGAGATACGCTTATCTGTGCATATGACATAATTTGAGAATTTAATAGTAGCTGAAAAACCGGAAGCCTTTTTGTTTTTTATTTGTAATTGAATTTCTTGATTAGATCTATATATGTTATCACGTTAGACACTATGAAATGCACGGTACACCAATCCAAAGTAAACCAAACATACCTCTCTTGTTTTTTCTACACTCGTCAACATATACATGCATGTTCTTCAATTTTGGGTGCTTTTGATTTGGCCCTTTTTTAGCACATCACCAATCTATAAGGATGGTCTAGGGTAGGATAGGCCAATAGCTTATTTTATGATAAAAATCTACATATGGCACAGCTTACTATAGATCTGGTGTGTTCCTAAGCTAAGTGCTGCCTATATCAGAAGTTGTAATTGTTTACTATTTATAACTACACTATGACAATCCATTTCTCACTGGAGCAGATATTGTGGAATATGGTCGAAATCCGTTATTGTATAAACATCCTAAACATTGAAGGAAGATCTATATTCCAGCAGTGGGTTCAGCAGAGTTTCCTTTGATATTTTACTGTTTTGGTCCAAAATTAGAAAAACAAAACTCATCAAATTGTCCTCTTGTCACAGATTTACAGAGCCATGTGCACAGTACAGACTCAAAATTTGGCATAGATATAACTTGTTACAGTTTAAAAGTTACTGTGTTTGTCTTGAGTGGGCACAATTTTCTTTCATTGTATTCCTTAAAATAAACATGTAGAAATAATGCAGGATGAAAGAATGACAAAGCAGATATACAATGCAAAAGTTGAAGGATGTAGTAGCCGAGGAAGGCCAAGACTTAACTACTATGATCAAATTGCTCGTGTTCTATCAGAAGGTGATGTCAGGAGCCCTAGAAACTGGCGAGTGTGCATGAAAAGAGCAATGAATGTTAAAGAAGTGAGTGAGGTATGTAAGGATGGTGTCACGTGGCACTCGGTTCTCTGTGCCTACCCTGCAAGGGATTTGGCGTGAAGTAATAGACAGATAGAGTATTCTTTGTGCATGTACCATTTGATTTGATAGAAAGAAGAGATAAAATGACATGCTATATATTATAAGTGCCTTTAAAATTTTATTGTTGTATGTAAGTTTTTTACTGATACTATTTAACTGAAATGTACATTTTCAGAGGAAATATGGCAGGAACATTCGGAAAATATCACAATCATTAAAGACAAAGACTGAAGCTGAAATTCAAGCCTTGATTGATGCAGAGTATGGCATCAATTTAGAACCACAAACATTTGGTTTGGACAAAAATGAGGGTCATGAAGGTGTGCCGGCTGTTATGCAGGAAGAAATTGTTACTGACGACACACAAATATCAGATAGCACAATAAAACAAATGTCTAGAAGAAAAAATTACAAATTCAAATCTAGAAACAGTTTGTTAAAGCCTGATGTTTTTGACAACAAAACTACTGATATAATTGATATAAATCCTGGTGATATAGTTTATGAAGATGAGCTAATGTTAGGATCTACAGAGTCCATAGGTTCAGATCTAGATTTAACTGATATTGTGTCTAAAAATATAGAAAAATGCCAGAAAACTAAAGTTACTAAGAAAATGGGTAACCACAGAAGAAAAGTTTCTGGCAATTACGATAAAGCTAAACCAAGAAATAAGAGTAAAGATCTAATGAAGTCACCTCAAGGCAGACAGAGGAAAGACTCTGGTTTGTCAGATGACAGTGTAAAGAGCCCTAAAATGCAGATAGTGTTAGGTTCAGGGGTAGCATTGCCTGTTTCTGAAGGGGAACAAGTGGTGAGTTTCATTTATTTTCATGACATACAAATTTATTTTGGTTTTACCAATGATTTGTTATCATTCGATAATAGATAAGAAGATAAGTGCACACCCTGCAATTCCCTTATAGTCAAGATGCTGAGAATTGCTGTATAAGAAAAAAAACAGTTATAGTTTTTTAATAATACAAGTGAGATGAGACCAACTTGATGGACGTATTATTAAACACTAGCAAGTTCTTATGGTCAACTCTTCCATTATCACGTCAAGGCCCTTGTGTGACCCTCCCCATATTAAATTAATAATTGTTATTCAACCTTAAGGAGGATGAATATATACTTATTTACATACCTAATGCATATCATATGTAACACCTGGCCAAAGAATGTTCTTGAAGAAGTTTGAAGTGTTTGTAATTTCTGTGTGTTTTTATATGGAATAGTATCCATTAGAATACGGGTTCTTAAGTGGTTTGATTGAAATGGTGAAGATCTGTTTGTATGCTTATGATAGTTATTGCAAAATGCAACTTACACATTTATTAACTGGTGAACAATTACAGACTCTTGCCATACCTCACACCTAGTGTTTGTTGAAAATATAATGGTCATACATAAAAAGTGAGAAAGTCGGGTTTTTTGTAATTAATAATTTTTTACAATTACAATTAACAAAATTCACAATTATATTCAATCACTGTATGCTCGTAGGTATATTATAGCACTGTTAAGTTCCTTTTATGTAATTTTGATGAAATATATTGTAGATAAAAATAGAGAAGAAGAAAGATTCAGAACCAGAGAGTGACATAGAGGTAGACATTGATAGTGACAATGATGGCAGTATGAAAAGTGAGACTAAGGAAGAACCGCTGCTAAAGGCTGTCAAGGAGGCCCCAATTGCAGTCCCACTTAGGAAGTTTGAGCCAATGCCGAAGAGACCAAAGAAAATTAATTTGGTATATATTTGTTATTGTTATTTCATGTGTCACTATCATAGCTGAGAGCTCGATGGCGTCATTGCGCCTGTCATTCTAACCGAACACGCAAGTTAAGCAACGTCGACCGCAGCCTGTCTATATGGGTTTATCTAACTCGAGTTTCTCAGTGCTTCAGAGGGCATGTTAAGCCGATTTGAGCTGTAGTCGATAGATAACAGTCGTTAAGCTTAAGTCAGTGGCCCTCGGGCGGCTAGAAAACACTGGCCTCTGCCAATCTGCATTTGAGCAGGGTGGTGGAGTATGCTCTAAACCCCTTCGGTTAAAGGGAGACCCGTATGTATTTCTGCAGTGTGTTGCAGGGGTGGGCAAGGGTTGATGTGGTATCATAGCTAATTTACAGGAACTAAAGAAAAAATACTGTTTTTCTGTTTTCTGCTTCTCCATTTGACTCACAGGCGATGCAGACTGGCTGCTCATATAAAAATACTAGGAATAAGACTGCCAGCTTCAGTGATGTGAAACAATGTATGAATCTGCCAACTGACATGTAATAACTGACTGAGACAGCTCATAAGAACAACAGCCATATTGGTACCAACTGAAAATTTCATCATATGTCACTGTCCTGATAACTATACCGAGATTTGGGAACTAACTTATTTATTGGACTTCATTATTTTTGTACTACAAGGGGAGGTCTAAAAGTCCGCAGAATGAAGAGGTTCCAAAAGGAATAAACAACAAAGTTATTTTTCTTTTTCTATGTAATCTACCAGAGAGAGACTTTGTACAAAAGTCTGCATGGGTACCTCTGTCTTTCTACCGCCAAGCAGCTATATTTATATAGCTGTGTTCCAGTTTGAAGGGTGTGATATGGCAGGGAAATTACTGGGTACTGTGACGAAACAGCTTTGGGACACAAGATTGGCAGCGCGCGTGTAACATCCCCGCGGTGTTGCGAGCGTCAATAGGCTACGGTGACCCTTGCCATCTAATGCGGGCCGCATGCTTGTTTGCCAATCTAGTTATATAAAAAAAGTAATCCCCCCTTAAGCTCAATACATTTTTACTTCTAGAAACAAGCGTCTCTAGACCGTCGATAAATTATGTCTTATCTTTGCCCTTAAAATGGCCTGTTTGAATTCATTGTCATCAGAATTTTTTCCCTCTTAAGTCCTTCTTCAAATTGGGAAACAAATAAAAATCGCTGGACTGTAAGCTGGGTGGAGAAGTGCCTCGAACCCATATTTGTGAGCAGTTTTTTTCCCGATTGACTTGTTTGTTGGGTGATTACTTGTAAATGAATGCCGTTACAAGGTTGAAATTTGACTTATATACTAATAATGAGTTCCTAATTATTATGGTACTAATGAGGTACTAGTATCCTCACTCCTACCCCTCTCCATTCCGCGGACTTTTGGATTTCCCCTCGTATTATAGTAATATATAGCATATTATAGAATACATTTGTGCTAACATATATTTATTGAAGAGTTGTTGAAGGGATGGCAGTATTTTTTAAGATTTCTTCTTTGCGATAAAAAATATTGCGAATAGATGTAAGACCTATGTTCCCGCAAGAAGCCAAATGAACAAAATTTATCCTTATCCGTATAAATAAACAGCAAACGTAAATTTATGAAATGCAATATCACTATGTAATAATTGCTCATTTTAGCGAATTGTTGTATATTTTTAGGATGGTGGCGGTGGGTATACGATAATGCACACAGACTCAGGTGATCTGTACGAGATCAGCTCCGAACCGCGCAAAGAGCGTGCGCCCCGAAAACAGCCGATCCAGTTGATCCAGTGCCGCGTCTACAATGCAGAAAAACCGGTGAGGCGATTGAGCTGTTTAATTACTAACGATTTCATTTTTGACGATTGATGTTTTCGAGAAACGAGTAATTGCTCTCATCTTTTATGGGTATTTATTATATGGTTTTATAGTTATATGTGATAATTTAAATTTCAATGGAACTTTGTTATCGTTTAGTTAATGGTCTGACTTAGATACTTAGTTAAATTTGGTTTCAATTGATGCAGAACATTCCTTTGATACAAGTAATGTTAAAAAAATACTGAATTAGTGTTAGCCTTTTGGGCAGACATAGATGTTTGATGATACCTATTATAAAAGAGTGTTCTACTCAGACACAATAACGAAAGGTTTCCCCTTCAATAAAAATATCATGTGCCAGCACTATAATTACAGTGTAGATTTATGATAATGTTTATATAAATACTTCAGGCGCCGTATGACGTCCATCTGTACGTGTCGACGCTGATCAGCATGGACGCACATGGACACACATCGCGCGGTGAGGTGATGGGGCTGGTGGGTGGCGAGTGGACGCCGCCGGGGCGGCGCCGCGCCGCGCTCACCGCTGCCGCCTACCGGCGCGCCGCCGCCGCCGCTGGCGACACGCACTGCGAAATGGACCCCGGTATATTATAGAATACATTGTACCAATATACACAAATGGCTCTTTTTACACCTTATAAGAAAACGACCTATAGCGGAAAGATAATATTTCAGAGGGTGCGTCTAATATTTGACAGTTTTTTAACATTCAGTTTCTTTCCTGCTCTGTACCTATTCCAATATTCTTAAGAAAAAACCCTACTGCCATCGCTGAAGAATATAGCACTAGCAACTACTCACTGGACTGTGATTTAACACACACACACATTTAACAGCGCACAGTGCGCTTTCTTTAGCTTTCTCTCTGAATGAAGGAGACTCACCTGAGACGAAAACCCTGAAAAACTCTATGAAATACTTTGGCGTCGCTATTTACAACAGCACGCCATAGGCTGTCCTGTGGAATATTATTATAATTGAACAAACTTGACTATAGCACTTCAAGATTAGGAAAGAAAATGCCAAGAATACAAGAGTAGAGCAATTCTGAATTACATGCAATTTGATCTAACCTGCTTTGTGTGGTTCCACCACCAATTACAACCACACAAAGCTGGTTAGATCAAATTGCATGTAAATTTGACTTTCGCAAAAAAACGCCTGAATCTATTAACAATTCTGAATTAAAATATTTCATTGTAAAAGTGAAAAATAAAAGTGCATTTGATTGCAGTGTCTCAGTCTGTGGCAGCGGAGTGTCTTCGCGCTCAGGGTCTGGTGGTCTGCGGCTGGCATCACTCCCATCCGAGCTTCGCGGCGGCGCCCTCCGCCCGTGACCTACGTACTCAGCGGTCACTGCAGCGGGCCCTCGAGTGGGCCCACGTTCCCTTCCTGGGGGTCATCACGTCTCAAAGCTGGCCCACAGGACGAACGGCCTCGCAATATCGGTAATGTTCTTTTTTAAAACCCCTGTCGAATACCTAATGTAAACAGACTAAGAGAGCATAGTCATAGCTGGCACAGTGGCTTAAGGTCCTCATTTTCTGCAT
The DNA here is from genome assembly GCA_947507595.1 of Pyralis farinalis. Lineage (NCBI taxonomy): Eukaryota > Metazoa > Arthropoda > Insecta > Lepidoptera > Pyralidae > Pyralis > Pyralis farinalis. The sequence goes on along the minus strand of OX382269.1, from coordinate 31,264,629 downwards.
CACTGCACCATGAAATATGGTCAGTAGGGTTACTATAGCAAACGTTTAAGAAACGTTACATAAATTAGCACTTTGAATAATAAAATAAAACCTAAAATCCTTCCCATCTACCTAATCTAAATTCCTAAAAAAACGGTCACCTTGTACAGCGGACTTTTCTCCCCAGTTGATCTGAATTCCAGCCAATTAGATAGATATATAGAGAAAACAGCCGATTTATGTATATGATTAGCAAATACTTCGAGTTTAAAGTGTCGCATTCGTGTCAACAGAATTCCAAATAGGAGGATATTTTATCTTTTCCTCATATGTATTTTTTTTTTATATTCGCAAATACTTATCTATTAAAAAATTTGTGCAAAGTAATATTAGTTTAACTGTATTATTTCAAAGGTTAATCCTACGTCGGCCTCATTCTAATTTGGTAAAGATTCAAGGAGTAATTAAAATAACTAAATAACCTTCTGTATTTCGTTTATGATTCTGTTTTGAATATTCTTTCATGAACATAGTCCTGTGATGTCTCGTATTTAATCTTTCTTTGCATTTCGCATGAAGCTTACATGATAAACTAAAAAGTTATGCAATAAAACTCATTCCCTCGTAAGAACACAACAACCCTCTATGGAGTTGTTGTTATTTGGCTGCTGTTTTCTGTGAGGTGGAGGGCCACTTTGTACCCTACCTATCTCAAAAATACCAGTCCAAAACAAACAGACATGTTCATGCACACAAATGGTCCTGTGTGCCACAGGACAAGGTGCAGAAAAACAATTAAAGTATATGTATGAAATTATTTATTTTGCCTTTTCTAGCTGTATCCGTGTGGAAGACGATGAAGACAGCACCGAAGATCCCCCTGTGGGGTATCAATTCAGCGTGAAACTTGTAGCTGATCTCACATTGGACACCCTGCCGCTGTTCCTGGAGGAGTTAGCTTCTATTCTGTGTGTGACTGATAAGAACAGCCTCAGTAATGACATGATAAAAGATGTTTGCCCGCAAGCAAAGATGACATACTTGGAAAAGGCAAGTAACTGATAGAGAATCACTTCTAAGGTATCTATCTCTCTATCTATAACTTCATGCCAAATCCCTTGCGGGCAGAGAGAACCGAGCGCTACTCGCTTCTTTAACATTCAAGGCTCTTCTCATGAATGCTCGTCGGTTTCTAAGGCTTCTGACATCACATTCTTTTAAAACACTCTTCAAATCCCACTATTCCCAGTACTCACTCGACTTTCCACATCACATTCTTTTAAAACACCCTTCGCTAAATACGGTAGTATGTCAAAGGAATACACGTCGTAAATAATGTTCAGCAGTGTTGAATGCTGTCCCGGAGCAATATCGAGACAATGTTCTTCATTACAAAGCAAAATGTGCTGTCTTGCAAGCAGAAGCTCTGACTCCGGTGGACCTCTGTGACACGGTAGATATTCAATCGGATCATCACCAGTGGCTTTGGCTGCCACACAACTGGTGTTAGCATGAAATTAATCCCAGTTTACTGTAATCTTGAATGCTTACGCAATGTTTGACCAAGTAATAATTGTAGGACTTTTTGACCACACCGTTCAGATACGTAGTTTCATCATGCTCTTCTTTACCACGGGAACATGAATGACTTGTCCGATGAAACCATAATTGCCGTCGTAATACAACCGACGTATCTGCATGAATTGCAGTTGCGGTGATACTAGAGGTGCACTAATCGAATCTAATGCGGGCAACCCATGTTGCTTAGATGGATACACAAATTCGTTCAAACGTGCCAATGTGGGCACTTTGTTTGAGTCAAGTGATTTCTTAGATGTACCACACAGTTTAAAGTCAGCCACGTCTTCGGAAAAAGTATTATTAAGCAGCGGTTAATGTTTTTCTTTTGTTAGCTTCAATGAGCACAAAAACCACACTCATCACATTTATGTCCGAATGGATTACATAATCGATGCCTACACTTGCATAATTTTAACCATTCCAGCTGTAGATGTAGTGGCGCCGTCGTATATATCATTAAATTGTTCTTGAGAAGCCTTTCCGACCGTATACAATCTGTGAATTTGGATTTGGCTCTTTGACGCTTATAGGTCGACATTTCATATTTTTAATTATATTTTTTACTAGCTGGTGCCCGCGGCTCCGCCCGCGTGAAGTCAAATAACGTAGCCTATGTGTTAGTCCAGATCATAATCTATCTACGTGCCAAATTTCATTCAAATCCGTTCAGCCGTTTAAGCGTGAAAGAGCAACAAACATCCATACATACAAACCCATTTATAATATTAGTAGGATTATAACACCATGTATATTCTTTGTAACTATTTGACACTAATGTTTTAGGTATGTATGCTGTCGATAGATTCTGATGAGAGCTGGCGATTAAAACTTAAACATACGTTATAGCTTCTCCGAGTCAAACTTAATGGAAATCTCAAAAATCGGCCAAGTGCGAGTCGGACTCGCGCACGAAGGGTTCCGTACCATTATCTACAAAAACGGCAAAAAAAACACGTTTGTTGTATGGGAGCCCCCTTAAATATTTATTTTATTCTATTTTTTAGTATTTGTTGTTATAGCGGCAACAGAAATACATCATCTGTGAAAATTTCAACTCTCTAACTATCACGGTTCATGAGATACAGCCTGGTGACAGACGGACGGACGGACGGACGGACGGACGGACAGCGGAGCCTCCGTAATAGGGTTCCGTTTTACCCTTTGGGTACGGAACCCTAAAAAGCAGCAAAATGACCTCTAAATATCGGCGCTTCCCCCTCTACCGCGCGCGATGTGTCACAGTCCAGATATGTAGCTGCAACACCAAACTGTATCCCCTGATTTTGTTATTTATTCGCTTTTTGAACTGTCTCCCACTGTGGAAGCAATTTTGAAGACGTATTCACGTCGAAAACTTAATTTGTACATCTCCTTTGATTTAGGAATCCTCTAATAGTTTTTCATCGGATTTCACTCTCATTCTCCTTTCAATATATTCCCATATACATTTACTGCTAAGCTGATCAAACTGATAGCCCTGTAGCTGGCGTGCCATCCATGTCATCATCCAATCCATGCGTGACCTCTTGCCTTTTTACAAGGGTACGATGACAGCGCGTCTCCAGTCCATTGCGACCCTTCCAGTTCTCCAGCATAGATTGCTCAAGTACCAAAAATCGTCCCGGACGTAAGTGCAACCTAGTTTGATCATCGCAGTTGTACACTGTCAATATCAATTCCCCCTAAATCATATCCATTCCCGCTGACTTTTCATTTTTCATGCTACGTATCGACCATTCTATCTCATTCATAATTTTGTCTTCTTGGACGCCGACAACGTGGAGTCATCAGACTCACTCTCAGTGCCAGCGTCCGAGACATACATACATTATATTTTCTTAAAATATTCACTCCACAGTTCCAGCACTTCCCGAGAGTTAACAAGACTGATACCAACTTTAGACTTTATATTGTCTATTTTGGATGCCGGCGAACAACCCCGACTCTTCCTTGCGTCTCTATAAAATAATTTGATATTAGCCTCGAAATTTTTTGGCAGCCTCTCTTCCTCATTGATGATTTTTCACGCTTCTCTTTCACTAAAGCTTTGGTTTCATTCTTGCATCAACTATACATTTCTTTCTTCTCTCTCATACTTTCAGTAAAATGATATTCAATGTATAAATAATATACATATATATATACATATATATATATAGTATATATAGTCTTGCCATAAATACTGAAACAAAGAAAAAAAAAATTTCTATTGCAAATAATATTTATTACTTTTACAGTGTGTTAGTTTAATACATAAATATAAAACAATTTAAAATATAAAAAGCTTATTCGAAGTGGTCTCCATTGGCTGCCATACAGTCCTTTAAATGTTGAGGCCAGTTATCAATAGAAGCATGCACTCTTTCCATGGGAAAATTCTTCACTGCTAATCGTACGGATTGTTTTAGGGACTCCAAATTATCATGGCGTTTCGAGCAAGCCGTACTCTCTAAAACTGACCATAAATCATAATCCAGCGGATTAAGATCGGGACTAGACGACGGCCAGTCTTCAGCTCTGATGAAGTCCGAAACGTTCGTTTCCAACCAAGACTGCGTAGACTGAGCTTTATGACCCGGCGCCGAGTCTTGCTGGAAGGACCATTCTTGGTTATTGAACATGGTGTTGTTAAGGGGCTTCACTACCTTCTCAAGAATGGTATCTTGATACACTTGTGCCGATGTTTTGATACCTTTTTCACAAAAGTATGGCTTAGTCACTCCTTCATCGCTAATACCCCACCAAACCATCACTGAAGACGGATAGTGCCCACATTGCATTCTGTGGACTAATTGGGAAGCTACCTTAGAGCTTTGAGCATAAATATGGTCATTTTGTTCCTTAAAATGTTGCTCAATTGTAAAAATTTTCCCATCCGTAAACAAAATATTTTCTGTGACTTCAGTAGTTGTTTCAATTTTACCACCCTATTCTTTTTTAAATTATCAGTTAAGAAATGACCAGTACGTCTCTTATAGGCTGCAAGTCCTAAGTCATCTTAAAATACGCAACATGGTTCTAGGTGCTATCTTCATCCCCCGAGATAAAATCTTTTGCTTTCGGACAGGATTTCTTCGAATTCTTTCCCTTACTGCTTTGACCACCTTTTCCGTACGAACACTACGTGGACGGCCAGATCTTTTTCTGTAACAAACAGAGGAGGTCTCATTGTACCTATTAATAACCCGGTACACAAACATTTTACTAATACCAAGCGTATGGAGAGTTTTAAAAATTGCATTTGGCTCCATACCTACTTTGTGTAATGCAATCACAGCGATTCTGTTCTCTTTATCACCCCACTCCATTTTAATATCGCAAAATATTGTACAATGTATTGGCGCCAAAATGAGAAAACACAATGAACAATCATATAAAAATGACAGATTCCAAATTCAAATGTAATATTTTGTTTATTTTTAATTGTAACAGTATTTATGGCCAGGCTAAGTATATAAGTTTTATATCAGTATTTCAAACTCATTGACAGACATTTTTATTAATTTCAGTGTTTGTCCAGCATATCACACCATATGAGATCAGCTGGCTATGAGGATGATGACCCTGTGGTCCAGCAACTAATACATGGCATACGAGATATCTTCAGATAGCGATGACTTCACACCATTTTGGTTTCATCAAAGTTGTGTAAAATACATATGGTGGTAATTCACCCTTGTGAAAATGGTGCTCTTGTGGTTTCTTGCTAGTGCCACACTGTATAAAAACTATAGTTCTGTTAAGTGCAGAGTGCTAGATTTTGTAAATAGTTATAACGATTTAATAATAATTTTAGGAATTGTTTCGCCTTTAAGGTACGATAACCGTTTCACACCACTTCGGCTGTAGCTCTGCTTGTCATCTGACATGAAAAAAAAAAACTACGTACGTCACTCAATAGGAACGAAGATTCTTGCAAGTTATTAATTAAATATATGAATAATTTCCTGCAATATCGACACGCCGCTGGAACCGACGTGGCGACTATCACAATCTATCTATAACATCACGCCAAATCCCTTGCGGGGCGTAGGCAGAGAGCACCGAGCGCCACGTGACACGATCCTTACACACCTCACTCACTTCTTTAACATTCATTGCTCTTCTCATGCACGCTCGATGGTTTCTAAGGCTCCTGACATCACCTTCTGCTAGAACGCAACCAATTTGGTCATGGTAGGTAAGTCTTGGCTTCCCTCGGCTCCTACATCCTTCCACTTTTGTGTCGTATATCTGCTTCGTCATTCTTTCATCCTGCATTCTTTCTACATGTCTAAACCAACGGAGCTTGCCTTTTCTTATTTCAACACCGACATTCTTTCAGACCAAATCTGTTTCTAACATCATCATTGCGAAATTGGTCTACAATCGTTACACCACAAATTTTGCACAACGCTCCCATTTTGACCGCGTTTATCCTACTTTCATGCTCTCTGAATGCATGCTCTCTCTCTCTCTCTGCCATACCCAGCTCTCGCTTCCATAAGTGAGCCTTGTTACTATCACAATGCCCTGTAAACTTTCGGTATGCGTAAGCATGACAGTTAGCAGTGACATCCACTACGAGAAGTAATGCAAAGTATCAACCAATGCGACCAGTTCTCTGCCGAGGTTTTCCAAGGGACTACAGTATGGGGTTCTTGAAGAAAGTCGTGAGGAGGTTCTTACTGGGTCGGCACCCCAAGAGTAACACCCATGGTGTTGCAAATATCCATAGGCTGCGGTAACTGCTTACCATCATGCAGACCGTACGCTTGTATAAATAAAAAAACTAAATCGAGCAACACTTAAAGCGATGTGGTCAAAATCTAGTTTTAGTTTAATTATGCCGTGATCCAAAGTGTAAACAAAGTCAAAATCTTTTTATTCCGTAAAAATGGCTACATTTGTTTGGTGAAGAAAACATACGTTTTCAAATTTACGAATTACACAGAGGCCAAGACTCTTCTATATGCCTTAATATATTTATAACAGTAGAACGAATTGAAGTAGGCTTGAAACGGTATTTCTTCGGTGAAGTATGATACAAGACTACTCGGGTCCAGGTTCATTCATTTTCACCCAGAACAATGTTTTGATAAAAAAGACTCGACAATAACAGAACACTATTGTCACATTTTCATAAATGTGACAGTAGTGTCACGTTTTTATATTCTGTTATTGTTGAGTTGAGTAGTAGTACATAAAACTTAACAAAAACAACAACTTCAACAAAAAATATTAAGAAATAGTCAACGCAGTGTTAAATCCCCAAAAATGCAAAAGTTGTTAATTGTTCATACTTCGTATATATTAAGTGTTAACCTCCATTCAAAAATATAATAACACGTTCAACCTTTGAAATTCACTACATTTTAAACCCTTTTTGATGCCCACAATTATGAAAACTCCTAAGAAAAAAATTATACATAATATAGAGTATTCAAGTAATGTATAATGTGTAAAAACGAGATAAATTATCATCACGATTCTAGGGGTAACTTTATACTATTTATTTGCACGCAAGTTACTTGTAAATCTTTTACTAAATATATTATACAATATAATACATTTTGACTCACGTCCAAGTGACTACGTAGTATAGTCAGTGCATAAACCCTACGAGTATTAGGCCATGTTCTCATCTACATGTAACGTTATGATTCTTAGCTGTAATTGCTCAGTTTACAAACATTCAATATGACGAGCTCGGTGGCGCAGTGGTGGAACACACTGTAACGCTACTTTGGCACCAACGCTCGTTGGTTCGATTCCCACACAGTACAAACATTTGTGTGCATGAACATGTTTGTTTGTTTGGTCTGGGTATTTTCTATGTACATATAATAAGTATGTATTTACAAAAAAATGTATTTACGCATGTTTATCAGTTGTCTAGCACCCAAAACACAAGCTTCGCTTACTTTGGGGCTAGATTGTTAATAGTAAATGAAATTTGTCCGACAATATTTATATTCAATAATGTATAATTTCGAACTTTGACTTTTCTTTATATAGATATTGTAACAAAGGTACTTGTATTATTTCTTAAGTCACGGGACAATCGTGAAAATGTTGATAGATCGTAAAAACAAGTGACTGTCAGTTTTAGTCTTGTTCATTACTACAATGCTCATGTCTGACAAGTAATATAGCATATGTATGTATAAGTCATCTTATCAGTAGTATATTATTGTCTAAATACTTTAATACGCTTCTAAGTTCTATTAGGAGCGTCTTAATGTTAACAAGAAATCTTAATGATGCCTTGGTACATAGAAACTTTATCCAGTAATTAAAATATGTTTTTATTTGGCACATAGTACTTGTCAATTATAATTTACTATATATATTCTTAAATTAGTGTTCATACATAATATACTAATTCAATATAAAATGACGTTTTTTTTGTGCTTTCTGTGTGGTGTTCAACGGTGTTAATATTTTTATTCGCTTTTATTATTTGCTCGTATTGTTTGAGAAACACTATACGCGCCTCGGCCGTGGTAGTAATTTTTGCACTCGTCGGCGGTTCCACCTGCTAACATATACTTGTCCATTAATAGCAATCTACTCGGTTTCTGGAGTATTGTAATATTTATTGCTCAGCTAAAAGTATTATTTGTACAGTGGAGGAGCAGAAGGTTTCGTTTAGTTTCTAATTTAGTATGTAACCTATGAAATATTCGATTTCCTATCTTGGTTATGAATCGATTTTACTACTACAATATTCGGCACTTCACAATAGCTTTTGCCATCAAATCTGCATATTTCGTCTTCACTGCCACGACATAAGATGGACGGATGTATAGCTTGGTCTGTCGTTTTCTGTACACATTGAAACAAAACTAGATGGTGTAATAAATTTATAAAAAAAAATACTTTAGTTGCCATTGGGCCCTCGCAGCCATTTAGGCACATCTTACTTTTTTATATATAAATTTATTGTATTTCACATAGTTATCGTTTTCTTTCTTGAATTTATCAGTATTTTGAAAATGGCCATTGCCGAAGAAGAAATGCCGAAAGAAAGATAGGTCATCTTTCAAGTGATATCACAATAAATCTATAAAGTATAACAGCGCCATACCCATAATAATGTTGTCAATTGATAAAATAATTGAAAATCTAAAAACTATATGTAAATGCATGTGCTGGATTATTTCTATACGGCTTTGCCAGTCGGATATTCATCGATTCTATAAACCTTTTTATAAAGAGTAATTTTTGATTTCTCCTTTGAAGATATTGTCAGGATAGTACGGAACTGTTTCATACGATTTATTATAGAATCGAATACAATTTACAATAGATATGTTCCGACTAGTCGGTAAAGCCGACTATCGGGCCACTTTCGTAGCCGGCGACTAGTCGGTAGTATTCGGCAAAGAGCGCCGACTATTCAGCTTCTTATTTTGTAAGTATTTCCTAATAAAATGTATGTTATAATATATACCTTTTATTTTGTAATACAATAGGAGGGATTACATTACATAAAAATCTTGATTGTTAATTAATATTTTTGATTTGGAATCAGTCTTACACATTTTGAAATGTAAAGCAACCTTTGATATGATTGTTCATACCTCATTCTCCAATTGCTCAAAAAAATAATACATGCCATGCCACTTTATTTTTGATGTCATTAAATTTTAATTGAACTTTTCCACTTTAATGAACAGTGCCAGGATTTCGTGTCTTTATTTTTTTACACAAAAATACTGCTCTGCCATAGTCTAGTAGGCATAATTGCGAGCAGAAATTTTATTGCCCTAATCTTAGGCGGTTGTTAGTAGTCAAAATTCAAAATGTTGACCAAATTCTGCCAGTGCAATAGCCGCCATTTTAAATTTAAGGACAATTTGTTTATACTCAATATCTATCAATGTTGTGAAAACTTACATAAACAAGGCAGAACATCATGTATCTTGTCAATATATTTGGTGAGCAACATTAAATAAAGTATTATTGTTTTTTTTTTCAGTTTCACGTGCTATATACGGAAAAAATAGTTATATTTTAAAACTTGATTCAGTTTTAAAAAAATAAATACGAGTTTATTTCAAAAATTTATAGAAGTTCTTCATTCATTAGCAGAATTGCGTCTTGGTTTATATTTTATAATAGGGATATAGAACCCCTTTGTTGCCTAAATAAGATTTTTAAACCACCCCTGTACAATATTTATGTTGTACAGGGTTATGTTTTTGAGTTTTAGCGACACTAACGAACAGCAATTGTAGTGGCTTTCATTGATAAATACGTTATAATGCATTCTAGTCAATGACTAATTAACCTTGTCGTTATATTTTTAAGGAATTTATTACTATATTATTACACATTATATAGTATGATTTAAAAAAAACATCTTTCTATTCTATCATCTTAAGGAATTTGGCTTAAAATAAAAAAAAATACATATGTATAATAAGTTTGTGCTCGACAATAATAAATGGGTATAAAGATCTTTCTTTTTATTGCCTTGTTCCCTACCGATCAAAAAATCGACGGAACAGCGCCTACATCCTGCTACCAATATGTATTATTATGTAATGACAACATATTAGATGTTATTATGAAAGTTCGGATTCAATTTGCATATCTTATGAATTAATTTATTAACGTGATGCGGTGCGATTCCCTCGAACGGTTGACACATATTCTGGCTGAATATGTTCAGCGTCGTGATCTTAATAGTCACCGAGTTCCAAAACATGTAGGTACGCAGAGTTTCCAGGTCTTGAGACGTTTCTAAGATTGACACACGAGGACCTGATCTTATATATCAGCGGAGGAGACTCTTGGACCAAGTTCTATACAGTTTTGCACACTGTCTACTAAGACCCGTTAAAAATATTTTCAGTTATAACAACCAAAGTTAACCTTACTCGCACGTAATACATCGAATCACTGGAATCAGTTTTCCATAAGAAGCTTTTCATCGCACTTTCTAGTAAACATAAAGTGGGGAGAATGGCAATTATAACGCTTACGAGCATGTATGTATGTATATCTTCACGCCAAGTCCCTTGCGGGGTAGGCAAAGAGAACCGAGCGCCATAAGACGCGGTCCTTGCATACTTCACTCGCTTCTGTGACATTCATAGCTCTTTTCATGCACGCTCGCCGGTTCCTGGGGCTTCTGACATCACCTTCTGATAAAACATGCACGAGCATTTCCTTTCTTTTTTTTCTTTCTGACTTTCCAGACAAACAAATTTAAAATCAAAGAAAATATGTATTTTATTCGGTAAAAGTAAACTAAAAAATAAAATGTATATGTAGTAAAATGTCGCAGGGCGCACACTGACGTCCTGTGGGCCAATTCTGCTAAATAACTGCAACTGCACGTTTACGCCTGTCACTTGAGTCGTGCAGGAATAGTGCAGTGCCGATAGGTTTATTCTATTAAAATTTCCTGCACTGGAACTGCGCGTATGCTGCACTGCAACGGCACTACAACTACCCTGCAACTGTGCGTATCCTGCAAGTAAACTACTTAAAACCTAAAATGTTGCCATATTTCAATCTAATAAAACTGAATTTTTATTTTATGTTGACTCCTATAGTTTCACTATTGATCTTGGTTGCCGGAGTGGAGGTATTTCTAACCGAAAAGAAGCTTTACTTAATTATATTTATCCACAAACATCTCCCAAAACAAAGCAAATATAATTCACCGCCTCAGAATATTAATTTCACTTCGCAAAAGTTGCTCAAGAGTAACGTTAACAAAACTGCAAGTAAACTACTTTAAAACTGCTGTCACCGGTATACAAATGTCAAAACAATTTATCAGAATACGATTATATTGCAGGAAACGTGCAGTTGCAGTGCAGGTTTTTTAACAGAATAGCGATTCATTTACTGCAACATTCCTGCAACGTCGCTGCTGTCAAATCGTTTAACAGAATACCGAAACGTCAAAATGTACGCATTTTGACACACGCCGCGCTGCAGTGCAGTTGCAGTTTTTAGTAGAATCGGCCCACTGACTTTCATAATGTACCCATAAGATCTGTAGGCCGATTCTACTAAAAAACTGCAACTGCACTGCAGCGCGGCGTGTGTCAAAATGCGTACATTTTGACGTTTGTTAAACGTCGCTGCTGTCAGATCGCTTGACGAAACGTCAAAATGTACGCATTTTGACACACGCCGCGTTGCAGTGCAGTTGCAGTTTTTTAGTAGAATCGCCCTACTGTTACAAATGAATATGCATTTATTTTTTTCTGGAGTAAGGTAATCTTAATAAAACTTATATGTATATATTTATGGAAGTCTCAGCAAGAAATTAAAAAAAATGATTCTATTCGAAATGGTCACCTTTGGCTTTGAATTTGAAAAAAAAAGTAAAGTCTGATCGTTAGCAAACAAGAACGGCGCACGAAGCGAAGCTAGCGTTTTTTTTAAGCAAAACATCTTTACGCACGCTTGACTTGGGGAGTAAGCTGGTGAATGCGTGACGAGAGCGTTACGAAAAGTGTGATCGGGTCGGGCGAGGCGAACGGAAGTTGAGAGGGAGATATAAGTCACTGAAGATAGAAAGAGAGAGAGTTACGTTTCGTATATTAAGGTGTTTCTCTCAAAGCTAGGTAAGTTTCGTATATCTAAGACACAGTGCAGGTCTACTGTCTGTGTCACACTATGGAGCTAAAGAAGTTTTACTTCAGTGTGTGGTCTAAAACACACTCGTTTATTTTTTATACAACATCGGAAGGCAAACAAGTATACGGCCTACTAGATGTAAAGCAGTTACCGTAGCCTATTAATGCGTGTAATATATAAAGTATCACTCGCACGATGCCTCCTATGCTTACTGGTAACCTCACACACAGGAACACAGCAACCCTCTAGGGAGTTGTTATTTGGTTGCGGTTTTCTGCGAGGTGGAGGTACTTCTCACCATGCTTTGATGCGCCCTACCTCTCTTAAAACATCTAGACCAAGACAAACAGACATGTTCATGCACACAAATGTTCGTCTTGTGTGGGAATCGAACCCACGAGCGTTGGTGTCAAAGTCGCGTTATTCACGACTGAGCCATCGACCTCGGTAATCGTCACTACGATGTTTGCGTGTCGTACACTCATTCGCCTTCACCAGTGTAAAAAATATGTTGCCAGTTAAAATCTATTTATTCTGGATGTGCTTCTGTATTTGTTTTTTAATCACAATGTTGATAAATTTTGTATTGTATTGTAAAAAATGCCAAAGAGTGAAATTGAGGGTACACGAGTCATTATAAAATTTAACGAGTTCGGGCGCAGTGGTTACGCTACTTTGACACCAACGCTAGTGGATTCGATTTCCACGCAAGACAAACTTTTATATGGGCATGAACATGGCTGTTTGTCTTGTTTGGGTGATTTCTAGAGGTATATTGAGCCAAAGCAGGCCGTTTGGTAAAGCACCTTTACCTCACAGAAAACTGCAGCCAAATAGCAACTCCCTGGTGAGTTCTTGTGTGTGAGTGAGGTCATAACTCCTTAGAAGCTTAGTGCTGCTAAGGAGTTGCTGTGTTAGCAGAGTGATACTTAATGTATTGCAAGCGTTTATAGGCTACGGTAACCGCTTTACATCAGGAGGACGTGTTCTTTTGTGCCTCCTGACGTAGTATAGAAAAAACAATGATTAATTTATAATTATGTAATAGTAGTAGAGCGGGGAAATATAATGTTACAAACAGAGCGCAATTTGGTCAGCTCCATTTCACCGCTCTGCTTTTAAAAGCCAAAGTTGAATCATTTTGACACATTTATCAATTTTAAACAAAAAACGTGGATACTAAATCAAGTCTCAAATTTTTTATCGTCTGTAGTTACACCCTCTAGTAACTGCTAAACCTCTAATTAATATGTCTCAACGTTAACATGATAGTATACGAAAGTTAATAGGAGAACAAGTCTCACGATAAAGATCCATCTCCATTTCGGGGGGAAAAATATATTTGGGGTTCGATAATGATTAAAGATTGTTTTCGTTTGTTTTTTCTGTTCCGTGGTATTCGTGATTATTTTTAAAATATGTGAATGTTTACTTACATAAGAAAAGTAATTCCGGAAAGCTTCTTTTGAGTACATATAAAATATGTGAATGTTTACTTACATAAGAAAAGTAATTCCGGAAAGCTTCTTTTGAGTACATACATGTATTCAGGACGAACGGCATAATTATATTTTTTTCATTTGACGCTCTCGCATACTGGCTTGTTTTTACTAGCATCTTATATGAGGAAGACTCCGTATATACTTTGTGAAGTAAAACTTCTTTACTCACGCTTGACTTGAATAAACTCTAATATGTTAAACATTTCTAAATAATTCTTATTCTTCATCACTACTACTGATTTTTAAGTAGTGTTGCCGAAGGCAACCTTTTTGAAGTAAAACTTCTTTACGCACGCTTGATTTGGGGAGTAAGCTGGTGAATGCGTGATGAGAGCGTTACGAAAAGTGTGATCGGGCGAGGCGAACGGAAGTTGAAAGGGAGATATAAGTTAGTGAAGATAGATAGAGAGATTTACGTTTCGTATATTACTGTAGGAGCAGGAGAGAGGTTCGAGTACACATTTTCTCTCTTTCTCTCGTAGCGATAGTTTCGTATATCTAAGACACAGTGCAGGCCTGTTGTCTGTATCACACTATGGAGCTAAAGAAGTTTTACTTCAGTCGTGTGGTCTAAAGCACACTCCGTTTTTTTTTCTTGGTCTGAGGATAAAAGTTTCTGCTGAAAAGACGAGACATTCTTGCTGCATTTCTTCTGTTCTGTCAGTGATCTGTTACAGTTTCTACACGAGTTGAAATGTACATTGGCACAAGTGAGGGTCAGTTTTATTATTAGTATTCCAGGCGCAATTACAGCTGAACATTTCACAAAATTTTGGGTATTTTACCGGTACGTGTTCGTGCCTTTATTTTCCGTTTTTTTTAATTCAGTAAATACAACATCGGCTTCTTTTGACATTGTAGTTTTTGTACACATAAAAAACGATCATTAAAAAATTACAATAGTAGTGGATCCGAGGGGGTTGAGTATAACCCTACATATAGGTGTATTTTTTGGATAAAATGGAGAACTACATCTTCACGACTAATCCCTTGTGGGGTAGGCAAAGAGCGCCACATACATCGGTCCTTTACACATCTAACTCATTTCTATAACATCCATAGATCGTTTACGCTCCCTGATGGCGAGTGATGGTGAGTCTTGGCCTTAATCGGTTCCTATATCCTTTTGCTCTCGCATTGTATATCTATTTCGTCATGAAATAAAGAATATAAATAAAACAATCTGTCGGGTGCATGCTGAAACACATTGTATATAAGAAAGAGGTCAAATATTTTCCCTGTCCAAATCATGAAAAGCGACATTTTATTAATTGATCACATAAGCATTTTTTTAATCTGCCTGAGAAAAATACTTGACTTTGGAAACCTTTATATGTAAAAACAAGAAAATGATTAAATGAAAAACGTGAGCATATGGCACAGTTCCAGTTTTATTTTGTTTTTATGTTACATGTGCTAGATAAAAAAATAATACAGTCCGATTAGTGAAATTCTTTTACTATTAACGATAGTTACATTGATCGTGAAAGTAATACTTTAGTACATTTACTTAATTTTCACATTCGTATACACTCTAAACTGGAAAACATTATATTTTTTTTACAATTTTAACAAGCAATTTCAACTCCGACTTAGTTTGAGCCCTCGTGGACATTTCGTTTATCGTAAGGTACTTTGAGACGCTAATGACTGAAAGTGCCTTATTCTGACATTTATTTAAAAATGATATAGTTCATCTATTTATACATAACGTCGTGGTGGCTTCAGCGATCGTCGTACAACGTGCCGCGTCTCAGACACAACTCGCCGTGTACTTCTAACATTACATACAGCGGTGAGGCAACATCGCCACATTAACTATCGTTGACACATTTTTATTTTAAAAAGTTGTTAATGTGACGAAGCTGTACAAATTAATTTAATTCGCTGCTAATATCCATATTTTGTACATGATTAATAAATTTTATTGTGATTCTAATTACAATACAATTTAGTCGTTTCATTAGCATTTATAGTCACGTGTTTCTCAGCGTCAAAAGAACAGCATATAATTTATTCAATAAAACATGAATAACCTTAACACTAAACTAAATTATAGGTTCAGAAGGAAGGAATAGATTTGCACGAAAATTCAACTATGATGCAATTCTTAACAGTAAATGGAGAGTATTGGCAGTGTCAAAGAATGTAAATTAATTTAATTAAATTTTCTCGTCATATACAATAAACACATAAATATTTCGTATGCGTAGCTCGACGCTGAGCTAAATTACGAGGAAATAATACTTCCCTCTATTATCGTGTCTGAGACGGCGAGACGCGTGTTCAAACACAACCTTAGGCAATAAATAAAGAAATGTACTTTAATTAAATTAATAAAAAATAGAGTTCGAATCGAAGTAGTTACGCCTATATTTACAAGTGTTAACTTACGTTTAATTAGAAGCATCAACTATGAAAAATGTATCAACATTGAAGGCACATGATTTCGCACCCGATTCACATGAACGTGCATTCGTTACAGTGCACTCGCTGGCAACACACCTGCTCAACTCGCGTACGGTCCGCGGCGGCCGCGACCACACCCCATTAAAATATCGTGAGATACCGCACCCCTATACTTAGTTACTGTTTAAAAACGACGATTGAAACTAGCACGGACGCTGCGGACAGTACGATGGACCGGACATGACATTCTAACTTACTATATTTTACAATATGCGAATTAATAAGTACTAACGGGCACGCCCCCGCGCTCGCAGCGACGTACATCCGCCGCCGCGGCGGAGGTAGACTAGTTGTCGTAATTAAGGTGACTTAGGGAAACTCAGTCTGGCAATTGTTTCGCGGTAGAAATTATACTTTCACTAACAGCTATGTACTGTAAGGAGTTATGTAGTAATATCCTAGTACGGCCATCGTTTCAAGATTAACGAAGTTTCAGAAATATAGAACTTCAATTGAGAAACTCAGTACTCGTTTGTGAGTAGGGCACTGAGTATTTTACACGTGTTACAGACCTGATTCTTATCTATCAAATGTATATATTTGACACATAGTTCTTATGAGCCATGATAAGATGAACCATGGATATGGTTTATCTTATCCTGGCCCAGGATATTACTTCATTAATTCAAATTGCCTGAGAGGCTTACCTCAAATAAATACAGATCACGCAGAGCGTGCGGCGGCGAGAACAGAATAAACACATTTATTCTTACTCCTATCTCGGTAAATAATCCTATTCACAGCTGCAGAACGGAAACAATTCATATTCACTGTCCACTTAGATCATAATACATAGAGCGTTCATTGATATTTGATTGAGATCCCATCGTGCATTGATTTTTGTTATAAATTTAGAATGAAGCGGTGGGTTCGATACAGAACGTGCCTGTTTATCGTGTATTATATGTAATTATGTTTACGAAACAAAAACGAAAATATTAATTTAATAATAAAACAGCAAGACAATTGATCGGCCAATAAACAGTACATTCTGTACAAAACCGTGCAATTTCATTAACATGTCAATAATTTCCGAATCCCAGTTTTCAACGAATTAAATCTTCTCAAAACAGAACACCTCATTTATACCTAAAATATTAATTTAAAAAAATATACAAACTAAGCAGTCATTCATATAACACTAGGAATATTATTAGAACAAAAGTGGCGTACCGTCAAACTTCGAATTAAAAAAAATATCGTACAATAGTAAGCGTACTCGGCTAGCTCAAATAAAAAAATAATTAAATATAGAAAGCTACGAGTCGAGGAACCGATTTATTTTACAAGTCGCGATACTGACGTTGCCATCAACAACGTAATTGGTTATAAATAAATAATTTATTAATCTAGTGCCGCCCCCCGGTAGTCTAGTGCGAGTGATAGATACACAACGTGTACTAAACAACATTTGTGATGAATATCTTACATAGTGTGAAACTTGTTAACGGTGTAAATATGGTTTTAAATGTGCTAGTATACGAGTTCGTAGCCGTGCGACTGTCTTGATACCGGCCTGCATTAAAGGACTTGTTGACTACTTTTACTAAGTGGTATTTCTTTCGTAAATCACTGTAAAACAGCACCAAGACATACACGACTGCGAAACTGTTGTACAGTCCACAGACTAGTATAGCAGACCAAGACTGTTATGAGGATGGATAATAGCTGTTATAAATATCTGTTGCGAAGATAAACATGTAGATATTTCACACAAACGTAAAATAAATATTACAATTGTTTCATATGATGTCAGGATCACACTACATAAGGTGGAATTTTGTATAAAGTAATTTGTAGATACACAATTTTTATAGTATATTCCTTGGGGACTCTGAAGAATTTATATGTATATAATAAATTTTGGGTTTATTAGGATACATAAATACCTCGTAAAAAGGATATTCTTCTAGAAAATACGAGCACGAGACGGATGAGCCGTTAGCTCACGCGCAAAATGAATTATTGTCTTTCTCATGTACAACACTATCTTGCCTACCTACGCGATCCTTGATTGATAATTGATTTCACTTACTTTTCGTGATTATACTAGAAGTTGCATGCATATATGGCGCAACAGTGGAGTAAGTGCTGTCGACATTTGACAAAATCATTTTTTTCCTATCTAATCACATCCCAGCTTTTGACACGGTTGTTGTGGGGTCATTCTACCCGATAACATTTTTGTATTGAATATAACTATAACCAAATACTTATATTATATGGAAATGTACACATTTTTATCTCAGTTACTTATTTGAATATAATTAGATAGGAAGAAAAGAAGCAGAACGTACATGTGTGAGATTTAGACGTGCACTCCTTCGCATCAAGGCAATAACAGACGTTTCGAACATTGATTATAAAAATCGTGGGTACTAAAATTCCACCTTAGTAACTACTGTCATATCAGTAATTAATATAAATATGGAAGCGGAACTTATGTGTAGATATGAAAACATAATTCTAAAAGTCGTCTACGATATATTGACAATTAAAATAGATAGAGAACTGAGTATACGATGTTTTTATTATGTAAGTGACAAGTCCACATGTAGTATGTAGCATCATGCTCCTATAAAAAAATCGCGTCGGGTCACATCGCTCAGATGGGCGAAACACATTAACAAATAAGGTGTGCCATTTACAAACGATCCAAGTGCCGAAAAACCGTTATTTTGCCTCGATAGTTACATTACAATATAGTCAATAACCTTGGATATGAGAAATTTTGGTCATCTTTTGTTTCCCAATTGGTTCATTTATAAATTCTACTCCTTAAATATTACTGGATGATGGAGGGTGTTGAGTAACTGATATTTAGTTTAGGCAGTGCAAATCAATACCTTAACGATATATATTTTTTTTTATTATTCTTCAAATAAACTATTTTTTATTTTATTTTTGGGATCAAAGCAAAGATGCTGTAGACTACTTATATTATCGTATCAAGAGTAATATCTATATGAAATAGGTTCTTGTCGTGTATTAACATGTTAGTACCGCTTCCATACTTATATTCGTACAGCAGTGTACGCAGAGAGCGGCTGGTTGCGGCGGGCGCGCGCGTCTACTCTATGCTCTTAACCCTCGCCATGACCTTCCCCTCGAACATGGGCAGCGTGTCGTTATCGTTGTTCACCTCCTCCTGGATCACCGTGTCCAAGTCAGTGCAGTTTGTTTTAAAGAAGTATCTGTAAATCAAGATTTTTTTAAAATTCAAACAATTCATAGATCACACAGCAGAAGGTTTCATGACAAGACAAGTTTTCATGGTATTTATTAGTGATTGTTATGTGAAATGTTAGTGTAGATCTGGAATAAGAGAGCCAATAAATAAATTCCATAGACAATCACTGTTTAATCTCTTTTCGTTCGTTCGCGTTGTATTTTTGCTCTCACAAATATAGGTCAATAGCATACCTAGTTTCATTTTTTATCTCTGAAATTGGATTGGTGGTAATGTGTGTGGTCGATATGTGGTATTCTATGGTTATGGTGTCGACTACCAATTCAAACAGACAAAGAAACACTCCTGGTTTTGGTTTGTAGATTTAAAATTATCGATATACCTATAGTTTCCCTTCCTAGGCAGGTAGTCCTTGAACGTCTTCAGGGTGAGCGGCGAGGCGGGCACCTTGAACCGGTAGGGCACATTCTCGTCCAGGAACGTAACCACCACTACGGTGTGTGACTCCGCCGCACCGCCGCCACCGCTCGCACTACTCGACTTGCTGCCGCTGCATCTGGGAACATCATAAACCTGGTTAGTCAGTATTATGCCATGTAATAAAATACCTATAGAATTCTGTTCATAAGTCACTTAGTGATAAACTTGAGGACAGCTAGGTATTGGTAAACAATACGTTGTATATAAACGCTTGCACCGTAAAAGGCGACATTTACTTGAATTAATATCAAAGAGCATCGTCACTCATTTCAGAACCATGAGTTTTCTTTTGTGAATTGATATCCAGGCTCTTCGAAAGTCTGCTGAACTAGTGAGAACACATTCGACTCGGGGGCGTATTCTTTCAAAATTTTCTATTCCTGCTATTTATTCTAATTAAACACGTCTGACTTTCAAGGACGCCATAGCTTCTTCACTTTTCCGTCATTTTGGTGGTTGCTATCCTGGGTGTACAGAAGACTGAAATGGTGGTTGTCCCTTTATTATTGGGTGGTCGTCGCGATCCACACACGAGGTGTATCACTTCGACCGCTGTCAAGACAGAGTGTCATTGTCACCTGGCACGCTGCTGCTGCTTGTCGCGGCGGCGGTGGTCGTCGCGGTCGGCGGAGGAGCCGCGCGACGAGAGGTCGCGGTGAGGCCGCACGAGCCGTTCGTGTCGCTCCAGTCGCTCCGATCCATCCATCCACTGCAGAATGCCGGCGCTGGCGCTGCCAGCACCCTCGCTCACCACTGACACGCCGCTGTCCGTCAGTTCCGTGACGGTCTTCTTTGAGAACCTGATTATTCAAACACATATGGTATTGGCAACATACGACACGTAAACAGCAAATTACTGCTTTACTATCATATATTAGATTAACACTGTTCCGGCGATACTAGGAATTCTAGGGTCGTGAAATCAGAAGGTCAGGAGCCCTAAGAACCGGCGATCGTGCCCGAAAAGAGCTAGGAATGTTAAAGAAGCAAGTGAGGTGCGTACGGACCAACACTCGCTTCTGTCTATCCGGCAAGGAACATGGCGTGAAGATATTGGCGGCTGCAAACTATAAAAAGCCAACTACAATATTAACGGTTTTCTGTTTATCATATTAAATAAACAAGATTTTACATAAAAAAAAAAGTCAACTACGCATTGTTCAAATTACACAAAGATATTTTTCTATACAACGGCGGGAAACATACAAGCATACGGACCATGTGATATAAATTGGTTACCGTAGCCTATGAGCACTTGCAATACATTAGGTATAGTTCACGTGATGCCGCCTCTGCTGTTAACACAGCAACTCTTTAGGAGCAGATAACCTCACTCCCTCGCAGGAACACAACAACCCTACAAGGAGTTATTATTTGGCTGTGGTTTTCTGCGAGATGGAGCCATGACAGTTAAAGTAACGTTACTATCCCAACTAGCTAGCAAGCAATTAGCTCGCGACTTCATCGCTTTGAAAACCTGTTATTGCAATAATAAGTATCTCCAGGTCCCAGACTACATTTGTACAATTCATTACGATCGGTCAATCATGTGACGAATAGAATACAAGCAATGGACTATACCTGCGCTGGAGCGAGTGTGGGTGATGTAACGCTTCAGGCGGTGCGTCGTAGTGTCCCGAGTCGGCCGAAAGGGCAGAGGGCGCCCTCCTCGCTACGTGCGCCGCGTCGGCGGCGTGGCCCGCGTGCGCCACGTAGCGCGTCCGTGCGCGGCGCCCGCCCGGAGGGGACGCGCCCGGCGTGCGCTCCGACCACACTCGCGACACGTGCTGGTCTGTGAATGTTAGCGTGAAATAACAAAAATGCAATATTTTCACATCCCATCATACATCGGCAGAATCAATAATTAATTTTTTATTTATACAATTATATAGGCACAGTCCCACCTACAAACTAATAGACCAATTGACTTGACTGGGCACCGCGCACTCATAAAAACATCGTGTTTAGCGCCTAAATATCTCAGCGATTCGAGTCAACGGGAGAATATTTCAACCAATAAGCCGATAAGTGACGCCATGTTGATCCGTTAACTAGGCAATGAGAGCTGCATATCCTACTTTACCCCCGACCCGTAGCGGTGTATTTGTTTACTACGTAAAATCGCTCTCATCGGTTAACCATAGCTCGTTCATGGCACAACCTACCGCGTCTCCAATTACAAGCTATTCACATGATCAAAGTGCACACAACAAAATATCACTGTGATCTGCCTGACGTAGTACCGACCTAGTATGTCCTGATCATTGTCTATATCCAGCTGCAGCTTCTCTCGCAGCGCGGCAGCCACCAACTGCGGCGGCAGCGCCTGGGCGTCGTCCTCGCCGTCAGCCAGCCGCCGCTCGAGCCGTTCCTTGGATTCTTGTTCTCGCTTCACACGCTCCAATTTCTCTATTAACAGCGGTGCGAACTTGGACGGCGGCAACACCCGCAGCTGTTCCGACTGGACGCGCTGCGTGCGCGGTATCACCTGTGCATATTCGTGTACTTGATTAAAATGTACAAGAACTAATACACGATTTCAAACATTTGAATACAATATAAGATTATGCCCTGTTTTGGTTGGCTTCTAAATATTTCGAAAATGCAATCAATTGTTAAATTAAAATTAAGAGCATTATTACTACTCTACGAGCATTAATACTCTTAATTTTATGAAGTTGTGTCATTTTAAAGCAGGCCATGGCTGAGATGGAACAATGCAGAGGGGCTCAACTGCAGAACTTCCACATCTCAAAATGCCCCCTAGTGGCAAAAAAAATTTGCTAGAATGTCCGTTTCGCCAAAATATCCATATTATATGTTGGCCAATAGACCACACGGTCTATCTCTACTGATGATAAATAAAAATACAAATTGAATATTATTCTATTTACCAACATTTCTTCGGTGTGTCTATGAGCTATTGATATTAGGTTACCAATCGGTCATGTTTCTTTTCAATTATGATAGTAGCAAGTCTTGTCAAATTTCAGATATCTTGGGAAAGAGTATTTCAGCAATTAAGTCATTGTGGGAATAAAGTATATTGTATTAAAAACACAGCTTCACACGGCGATCACGCATGTTACACAACAATCTTCATTTAGCAGTGGCTCGCAATTGTCAAAGGAATTGCAGTCCCAGGGACTATAACTAAATGCACGATTTCGTTAATGCTGAATAGCAAGTCTAGTAGTGAACATTAAATCCTACGATAATTATTACTGGATTTCTCTCCTCTGTTAGGGTTATATTACCATACAAACGTAGAAGGGTTATCTGACAACTTCTTATTTAGTTAATAGATTCAGGCGTTATTTTGCGAAAGTCAAATTTACACGCAATTTGATCCAACCTGCTTTGTGTGCTTCCGCCACCACTTCTTATTTGATGTTGTATGTCCAAAATTAATCAACATGTTGATTTGCTCTAAATACCATCACGGTAAAAAAAAGACTGTTGTAGAGGACTGCACGTCAGAAGTGCAAACTTCTTAGCTTCAGAAACTTGTAAACATTATTTTTTGATTATTAAGAAATATTTTTTTAGGAAGATTTAATTACAAATTATTTTTAACAACATTATTAAATAATAAAATTTTCGTTTATTGCGCTGTTTTATATGAAAAAGAATAATTATTTTCTAATATTAATACATAAAAAATACATATCAATATTACAAAATTTAATAACAAGGTAATTTTACTTTTTTTTTCACACCCATCTGCACCTGAGCGTAACGGTCACGAGATTGCAGTGCTTTTTCCCATCCCAAAAGTGCCCGAGCCTAAAGAAATTTTCACTTCAAAAAAAATATTAATATGTAATGTCATGCTTCGAAAGATTTTATTTATCAACGTTGGACGTTGATAAATAAAGTTAGCAGACTGTAAATTCTAAGTGTCCAATAGGCATACATTTTTATTCCAATACCAAAAGAACTCCTCAAAATTAATTTTCATTTTTTATACAACTTCAGGTGCCAAACAAACATACGGCCCACCTGATGTAAAGCGGTTACCGTAACCTATGAACGTTTGGAATACATTAAGTATTACTCGCGCGATGCCACCTCTGCTATTAACACAGCAACTCCTTAGGAATTTCAGTGTAACCTCACTCACACGCAGGAACACAATAATTATAATAATAGGGAGTTGTTATTTGGTTGCAGGTTTCTGTGAGGTGGAAGTACTTCCCCAGACGGGCTACTTTTTGCACCCTTACCTCTCTTGAACACATATTTTAATTAAGTGTATCTTATCTCACATTTCTGTTAGTTAAATAGACTGTAAATTATTAGGGCTCTTCCTGACAGCGCGTTTGGTGTAATAGTAATCGTTTTGACCGCGTCCACCGGCGAGATTGACATTTGAATACTACTAAATATGAATAATAATTACCATAGCAGCGGCATCCTGCTCCTTGTTGATAACAGCGTGCCGGTCGACGCCGTGCGGCCGCGGCCTGTGCCGCTCGCGGGGCTCGCGCAGCCCGCGCACTGACATGCCGTCCCTGTCACACACAACACGTTACACGGAGAACTAAACAACTGCACGGAACAAACGGAATGGAACATACAATTTGTAAAAAAAAAACAAATGTAAGTTATATTTCTCATAATATACGTTTTCATGTTTCTGAGTACGATTTTATGTTTATAGTAAATTATTATTAGGTTATATTGTTCATGCTCGTTGTTCTTGTTACACTTGCTTTGGGGCACTATGGGGCGGTCTTTAAAGCAGTATTTGAATTTTTCAGAGTGCGAGTTAGTTAGGAATTCAATTCTTAATGAAAAAAAAGGGCAGACTTATATGCTATTAAATAATATTTAACTCTTACCTTAACACTTGAGTCTACAACACAGCTAAGAAGCATACGAGAATAAGACGTGACAAAAAATATTCTATAATGAAAAATTTGCAACTAAATACATTTAAGTACTAAAATTGGGTAACATCTTACATCTGACTATGCTACTGTCTAGGAGTGGACAATGAAAGATACTCACTGGCATTGGTTCATGTACTGATTACATCATTCATTTGTGTACAGAGTAGTATCTCAAAAATACAATCGATGAATAGATGGACAATATATGGACTATTGCGGTTTTCTAAAAGGTACATTTGTACCCTATCTCCTTTCTACTTGTTGAACTATGTACCAACTGCGGTTGTCTGTGTATACTTACAACATATTTTATTACATACTATTTTACTGGCTGTTGCCAAGGAGTCACTGTTGAACTCACTGTTGCTGCGGTCGCTGTCTTGACTGCGATTATAAAGCTGCTATTCACACCCGGTATACTTACAAACTCTTGCCGGAAAATATGACATAATCATCGGTGCTGTCGCTACCTAGCTGACTTCTCTGCGTGCCGTACAGCGGTAGGACGTATTGACACTCGGTATACTTACAGGCTGCTACCGGAGAGCGAGACGGCATCACTATCGGTGCGACCACTGCTGAGGCTGGCTCGTTCCGAATCTTGACGCGATGTCGGGCAGTAGCCGGCGTACGAAACGTGCGCGCTGTACACCGACCGCTTGCGGTGCCTGTTCTTACCACCCGACAGATGGGAAGGAGTAATGGATGCAAGAATTGAGGAACATGACAAACAGTCATTTGACAACATAATCGTGGGTGTTCCCATAAATTACATCATTGACGAATTAAAATGTATCGATGCCAAGATATAAAAAGATAGGACACGAAGGTAATTGGGAGTATTTATAGTATTATCAGGTGGTAATACAGTATGTAGCGTGTAAAGTGCGGCGGGGGCGGCATGCGGGCGCGGGACACAAACATGGGGGCAAACAAGATGGCATTTATCAGTAAGCTGCTTGGGAGAAAATAATTAAATGTAATAAATTAAAATTACAGCGATTAAGTGCTGGGACGGCAGCGTCATGCAATGCTGGGGCCACACAACCAAAATATAAAAAAGAGGCACACTGTATGGTTCGCGTATGATTTGATAAATATAATTGAAATCGATAGCGATTACCTTATATTTTGATTTTCAATTTTGTGCCAAAAAGTAATGAAAATAAAATTTGGATAGCTAAAAAATATCAATCTGTATGAACAAAAATAACACATTTATCTATCTACGTTTTTTCTAGACTAATTGTTTTAAAGCACATAAAATCTACGCAAGAATTGTATGAACTATCATACACATTGGCTGAAAGGTAAACATTGTTCTTACACGTGGAGAAATAAAGATCACGTTTGCAAATATATGGCGTTAAAACTTTAGATCTTGCATATTTTTTAAAACAGTTTTATTTTTTAAGACTTTCTATAATATAATAATTTAATTATATATCTAATAAGTATACACTATGGATAATTGTTAAAATGTTACGTCATATTTACGTAGTCTCCCAGAACGAGATGCATGATGAAAAGCAGTCATTTATGCCGGTTCTAAAAGAACCAAGGTTACATAATTTAAGAAACTTTTACGTTATGACAACTAATTCATGACAAAATGAAAGTCTTAGGCAATTTTGTATAATATTACCAAAAATTAAATTTCAACTGTTTTTAGTTAAAAGCGGTAATTTCAATGACAGATTTACTTGCAAATACCATATAGATCCGAATAAATTTCGTTATTTCTTATCTATCTATATATTTATGCAAAGTCCCTTGCGGAGTCGACAAAGAGTGTCGAGCGCATAACATGTAAAAAACAAACTAGTACAAAAATGTACTGCTTAAAGTAGTCACTGATTTAACCAACTCAAGTATATATATTTTTTAATAATTGAATTCGAATTAAAATATAAATTTAAATGACATGAAATATAAGAGAGATTTTGTGATTTTTGTATTAATAAAGTATATTCTAGATATTTGTTTTTTAATACAATACAAGTTTACCATTCAGCCAATGTGAAGTGTAGCCAGCTACATTATAAAATTGTGTATACACGAGTACGTACGGTGCGACGTCTGAATGTAGCCGGCGTGTCTGGGTGGCGAGCAGCGCGTCGTGGGTGAGCCGCGCTGGCGCCGCGCCGGGCGCGCCGGCCGCCCCCACAGCCGCGTTCGACAGCTCCTGCCCCTCGTGCAGTGTGGCTAGTCCGCCCACTGCCGCCTGACACAACAATATCTTACTCTAATTACTACAACTATTATGAACAATGTGACAAAACCCACTTGTCACTGATTTCAAACTGGTAAAATACTAGTAAATGCTGTTCATTTTCTTACAGGTTTAGTGCTTTACGCTGCACTTCTAAGTTCTTCCTAGCGTTATCTTATTTCCTAATCCCGGATCCTATGAGGATTGGTGAGATCCGGTAGGTACTTAAGTCTAATAAGATTCTAACACTTCGAAATAAAATTTCTTGCGACGTCCGGGTTTCCTCACGATGTTTTCCTTCACCGCCGAGCAAGTAATAATTATAAATATGTACATAAATCCGAAAACATGAATTTACTCGTACATTTATACATAGGATTCAATCCGAAGATCAAACGGTTCATACGCTGGTCAGTTATCCAGTTAGCCATCACCATCACTATTTAACAAAATCGCTATGTGTTATTCAATAGAAATCCAAATACCATTAATTATTTTTTATACTTATATAAAAAATGTCTACTTATCACGTGTGAAATTGTCTAGATGAGATGATGAGATAACACCTCACTTGTACGCCGTGCGTCGTATTTTTCTTTTAAAAATCGACAAAGTTTATAATAACGGTTTCAGGGTTTTTCACTATCGTGACACACAACCACACTATACACGTATGTAAGTTATAGTTCTGTGTGAAATGATGCGGTCTTTTGTATTTGTCCCAATATTGTTTAACCTAACTTTATTGTCAGTATTTTTACAATTTTTTAAAAGAATTGACAGTTGTTTTGTTAGTTATAGCCTTGAAACCGTCGGTGCTCTGAAAGAATACACATTTTTCATCTTTCTATGGCATAGATGTTTACACATGCCTGGTTACTGGTACCCGTGTATTTGATTTTCAAAGAAACACACGTATGCGTGCTTTACTCGGCAGGTGTCTCACACACCATAACATCGTTGACATATTGTTAGGTGTTAGACATATAGTAAATGTGAAACGTACCTCCCTGGCGGCGATGGGCGGCGAGGCGTCCGGCGAGGACAGCGGCTGTGTGGCCGCGCTCACGTACGACACGTACGCCTCCGACCGCAGGAACGATTGATACGTGGACTCTGTTATCGCACGAGTCACCTAGCATATACAAACAATCATCGTTGAAAAGGAACACATTTGTGGTGCCAAAAGCTAGCTAGCTAGCCAAAAGATATTTTATTGACTACCACTAGATACTCTATGGACTAAAACATCAGAGCAACAATAACAAATAATTGAAATTTAGTTCTAAATATCAATGTTCCGCAAACTTTTTGTGTACACGGTACATTCACAAAATCGCCAAATTTTCAATGAACACCATAGAAAAATATTTTTTTATTTAATGTTTAGTTATTATCAAAATCAAAAGACGTTTAAAAAGAAATGTGAGCCTGTTTAACTTAAAAGTTTAAAAGTTTAGAGCTATCGTTGATAAGGTCGCGTACACCTCATCTGTGTAGGTATGAATTATCCTATTATCTTTCTGACAAAACTGGCCATATTGCGGCACACCAGCTAATGACCACGGTCTACCAGTGTGCCACGGCACACCCTTTGCGGAACACTGCATTACATACCTACAGTTGATTACGGAACTCCTAAAGGGCTTCCTTAGTCATCTGTATGAGTAGTTGTTATACAAATTGGTAAACCACATCCTTGGTTGTCTATACATACATATCGGTCGAACGAACTCAGATAGTTATTACAAAGAAATAATATCACATAACAAGCATTATTATTTAGCTTAATAATGAACCTATTATAATATCGTTTCAAGTCGTAGTGTGATTTACTTAATGAAAAAGAAACGTAAGCGCACACTAGATTTTTTATCTTTTAAAAAGCGCTCTTCTCTTTTAAGTGTATTTTTTAGACACCTAAATCCATAAGATAATTGTTTAATGTAACTAGTGAATTCGTTAATAAAAATCTATAACATATAAATGTCCAAACCTCTTGTTCCATGTTGTCGAATATGGTCCTCTCGATGTTGGAGCCATCCTTGAGACTCTGCTTCACATACTGCTTCAACTCCTCGGGCATCGCTAGCTGAGACTTGCGGAGAAATCTGAACCAAATACACCATATTGCATCAGTAACCCTTTATTGAATTGGGACGCAACCTCACTCTCGCGGTGGTGCCGGTGCGGTATGCATATTCACAAGTTGCACTGCTGCTATTTGGCGACATGTTATATATTACGCGTTGTATAATTATAAATGTATATGCACGTTTCCGATTATTTCGATGTATTCCGAGAAATAAAGAGGTGTTTCTTGCTCAGTGCTGTGCAGCCAAACTGTACAAGAACCTTCACCTTACTGAAGACCGAAGAAAAATTACCCACAGCATGATTATTTTTGTCTTTGAAATCTACCTAGACTCTATTTATTTACGCTCGCACATTAACGCTTTAATATACCACATAGCGAGGGGCGTAGACCTATATAATAAGTAACGTATATTGCATGGTACGTACTTGTATATTGCGGAGACAACCTGCCGTATCTTGCTCGGGTCGGTCTCTTGCCGCAAGCCGTGCACGGCGAAGTAGAAGTTGAGCCGGTCCACGTGAAGTCCGCCCGCGCCGCACACGAACTTGCGGAACAGACGGACGCCCTCCGCGTCCTACACACACACAGAAATATATATGACACACACTAAAATAAACCAAATTCGTGAAATGAAAAAGACCACCATTTCTTCTCCTTTTTAATAGATATTTCCGCACACATTGCACAGCACCATCTAGTATAATTTTGTACTAGTCAACTGATAAAATTCTGTAAATACTCTCTTTTCTAAACATATATAGACCAAGACGGGCATACGAGAACCTAAATTATGTTAAAACAGTCACTGGACAACCGCACCGCACTCATCAAATCAGAAAGAACAAGTCCTTGGCAGAATTTTTATTTAAAATACTTTTTCATTGCTGTTGTCAACTACGTGAATACAAGTATTGGTTAATAATAACTATAGATTATCTAACTTACGTAATGTGGCGGAGCAGAACTAAGGTAATTTATGAAGCAACAGTGCGGCGAGGTCAACGATCCACATTTTTGCGTACTACGAATATCCGTAAGGTCGCTATGAGAAACTTGGTCCACATAAGCTTACCTCGAGCAGCTCGTGCAGACTCTTGGCCCAGCGCATGTAAGGCGGCGAGGCGATTGACCGCGCCGAGCTCCCCGACGAGCCCTCGGTCTGCTCGCGCCACGCCGCCATACCCGGCCTGTTGTTAAAATATATAACATAATTACATAACTGCTGGATGGAATAATCATTATTGTATGTACTCAGCAATACAGAAACTTTACTAAACGTATGCCTGAGAAATCGTACTACTACGTGATAATCGTACTGGTTCGTACATGTTTACTAAATGTATTGAACAACAGGTATTATTTAAGATTTCACAAGAGTTCCTAGAGTCTTTGCTCTAAAAAAAGGCTTCTTTTTGCTGTTCGTTGCGTTCTACTTCTTTCTATTTTCTTCGTGCGTTCTGCCCCATAAATTATATTGCTGTACCATATTTAAGAGTTATGGGTAACCTCACCCGCCCATGGTGTGCTCCACTGATAGCAAAACAGGGCTCTGTTGAAAGTGATGTAGGACACAGCAATAAACAATTTACATTGGTAACGCAAGAGTGACACTCCTGGCATTTATTTGTATTATAGAAACGTCAGTAGAATAAAATGTTAAACGTTCTGTTCTCTATCATTTCGATTCCAGAGGATTAAATAAGAGTTTTACGTCGACAATTAGTATGGAAATTTTAGCCGCGCCTCTAGCGGCATTATTCGGAAACTCCGATTACCATACAAATTTACCGACGCTAACGGGTAGTAGTAATGTAAATTTGCGTAAAACACGCACTCGGGCCACAGAACTGCAATTGGCTCTATAACAAAAGAAAAGAGACGAAAATATTTACTGTTGCTGTATTAACTCACTTGGATGGATATGGTTGTGTGAACACATGTTTAGATTGAGATTTGCCCTTCTCCTCCCCTGAAGCTGGCGGCAGTGACGACCTGTCAGCAAGCTTGTGCTCCCAACCTGGAAAGAAAAATATCTCATACACTAAAGATCACATAATTTTCAGTATACAATGGTACTACGTGTAGTATACACTGCCTCGAATGGTAGTGAATTAGAGTGAAGAAAGTCTAATGTGGTCTAGTGTGGTGTGACAGGTGTATCGTTGCCGTCTCTATCGTTTGGACAGGGGCGACGAGGTATCTAAAAATTATAGCTATAACTATGTAGTGTATTTGTTATTACGAGAGAAATTTAGTTTAGTTTCAATACAGTTCGTTTTGGAGATAATTTTTAAACTATACTGTTATTACGAAGACTGTTTATAAAGACAAAAAAAGAGACAATCTAATCTTTACTGCTATTATTATATAGCCATTCTCATACATTACAACAATTATTAATCTTTTGAAGAACCTGACGCTTTAGTCTCCTGGGAAACCTAGATAGGGGGTGCATACAAGACAAAAAGAATTGCAAAGTAATTATGTCTCTTACATTTTCACAAAATTTGCTACAGAGGTAAATATTTTGGGAGATGTGCTCCAGAGAAAGGTTACTTATTATTGACATAACGAAAACCACGACGTCACGGGAACGAGCGAGTTGTAAATTGCAGTAATTCCCGTTTGTACAACAGGGATCAGATTATAATTCAAGTTATTTTATGTATGTTATGTGGTAGTTTTCAGAGAAGTGGACAATGAGGTATATTTTCTCTAACTACAAACAATTTTATGATATTAGGTTTCAACCTATGCATATTTATTTATAGACGCAAATACACAAATATAGAGCATTTGTTTTAACGCCCGTTATAAACGAAATAGCACCCTCCAAAAGGTGAGAAAGAAAGTTGGCAAATGTTCATGTCATAGCAAAGCCCCGATCACGCTGATTATGTCACACACTTACTGATTAAACCTAGGGAACATCTTAAAACGGTGAGGCTTATTAAAGATTTTATTGGTAGCTAAAGCTCCCTACATAGATAACATTATTGTAGATTGCAGACGTTTATACCATTTGATATCATTATTGTACAAATATGCTTATGTGAAGTTTTTGTAATAACTAATTGACAATTTTAAAAGAGACCTATATTGGCGAGTTTCTTTTCACTTCTTCTTCGCCAATGGTCATTTCCGAAATGCTAGCAGATTAAAAAAATAAATAAGATACAATAAGATTATATTTCAAAAAATGTAAGACGTGTTTAAGTGCCCGCGAGGGCACAATGGCAAATAAAGATTTTTTATCTTTTATCTTATCTAATTATTACATGAAAATTATATGTTAAACAATTAGTACTATTTAAATAATGTCATAAACAAATTATTAAGATAATTTAGTAATTACTAGTCACGTCATGTTTATGTGATTGGTGTTCAATGAGTTCAAATAAACCGGTCAAGTGTGGTTTCATGAGATCACTTTGCTGTACGTCATCATTCCAAAATATGACAAATCAAACCGGTAAAAAATTGGCATTTTTAGTTATATCACATAAAGAAAATCAAAAATTTATAATAATTGGTGCGAGATTAATCAAAACACTATGCAAGGCAACGCACAAGTAACGCAGCTGGTATTGCAAATGACCATAGGCTGTAAATGCTTACTATCAGGTAGACCATACACTTGTTTGCCACCTTGTATAAAAACTTAGGATGAAGGAAGATTTTAAAGCACAAGTAAAGTTCGTAAATAATAACCAATAGCATGAAAAAAAAAAATTTTTGGTCACACTACTTTATTAATCATTATTTTCAGTATGTATTGTTAAATACAGTGTAATATGTATATGCACCTTATTATATTTACTATAGCCGTATTGGAATTAGTAGTTGCATTATATCATATCAAGCTCAAATCCTTGTCATACTGTATGTTCAGATTGTTTTGTTATATCAGCATAGAAAACAGATACCCAAAGTTACAGGGTCTTGCTTGCATCATTCAGGCATACGTCTTTATCTGTCCATGAATATAAATTAATGTCATTCATTATTTAATAATAAATTATTAGTCTGCTACTGCTATTAAATTCCCGCGCATAAATTGATCTCAATGAAAAGCCATTTATTATTCCTCAGACAATACATTTAGAAGAGTATTTTTATAAACTTATTTATTTTTAGGATACATAATTCATTTATTTTGGGTAGTAATTTTGATTTAAGTACATACAAAGACTGCCAAAGTCCTTTCTAATCAGTACTTTTAGAAATAAATATATGATAAAATTGCTTAGTACTTTATCAGCCTAGCATCATTGTTTATAGTTTATATGTTTTGATATTCTATGTCTTCAGAAAATCAAAACATATAAACTCATTCTGTACTTTATAAGATCCAAATAAACTATAGGTGGTATACTAATAGGTGGATTTATAAAACACTTATATTAAAAAAATGATATTCCATTTTGGCTCAACATTATATAAAATATTCAAAAACTAATTTGATTTGTGATATCACAGATAGGCAGACTGCAGTATTTCTATAAAATCCACATTTCCTCACAAAACCCTATAAGGCTAGAATTATTATAAAAAAAGTATTTTTCTAAATATTTTAATATGATTACACCACAATTTATTTATTACGTACCTTGCGGGTGGCCGCCTATAGGAGTGTGGCTCATGGCGCACAGGCCCTTCTCCCACCCGCGCGCTGCATGGCGAGACACCACCTGACACACAGACATGTAAGGTTCAAACAAATAAATAAAATTTCAACTCCAAGAAAAACCGTAAAATATAATCTTATAGTAAACAACACTGCACAATTCATAAAAGTTCACTCTATTGTCTGGAACATACAACATTATCAATTTAATACCAACAATGCTTATAACATAAGTCAATGTAATGCAAAAAAATTCAGTATGAATTACATTCATCATCCCGAGATCATGCACACGCAGTCTCCGTTACGCTAGAGCGGCATCCAGCCCTTGTAAAAAATCAATATGGCAAACAATAAGGATCATAGCCAGCATCATATTTGATTTCTGTAAGTTGGACAGGGATGGAATACAAAAAATGAGACAGCGTACCGGAGTCAAGAGTCTCCATCATCGATCGGCGTCGGATGGCAAATATCATACCTGCTTTCTATTTTATTAAAATTCATAATTATAATGTTCATCCTTACAAATTAATTTATATTTGAAGGATCTAACATAACAGATCATGTTACACACTTATACACAACATACATATACACAATATAATACCACAAATTGCCCGAAGAAATAAAAAATACCCAAAAAATATTTTGTTATCCTTTCACAAAGCGGGATAGAAATATGAACATGTCATAACAATTATATCATAACTTCACAGTTCAATGAACAAGTTATGAAAAAGTTGAAATGGGGCACAAAAAATCATAAAAGACCTTACCATATTCATTGTGTACACAAATAATGCACTTCTAAACTATGCCAGTAAACAGATTTAATTTTAATGTTAATATGGATTTATTAATAAAGCTTATGTTAAAAAAACTTTGAATTGTGAATAGCACGACTGCACAACCCAGTGGCAGCGCTACGAGTGAAAGATCGGTAGATGGATGTTGAATGAGAAACACAATAGGGTTCGATCGAACCCTGAGGGTCCCCTACATGATACGCTGCATGTGGTTACAGTGGTTTATTATAACAGCAAATCAATAATCCATTTAGAAAATCCTCCTTTGAATTGAAAAAAAAGGATTGATTCACAATCCTTTTCCAAGCTATGATGAATAAAGTTTGACAGAAAATATTCTTCTTGATCAATGTACAACAACATAGGATATATATATTAAAAGTAAAATTTTGAATTAAAAAAAACGAATTTTATTACTATAAGGAACACCAAACCATAAACAGGTTGTAATGATAAAGTATCATTAGTAAATTTGAAACAAATGTAACAGGATCAAAATTTAAACATACCAATGAACATTATAACAGAGTTAAGATTACAAGTGGATAGTCAGAATCAATTTTAACTAATTACCAGGGTTGCCAGATTAGGTGATTTATCACCAATTAGCATCATAATTTAATATTCAGCTTGTAGTTTTCCAATTTTAGACATTTGGCAATAGTTTTGAGTGCTTATCGCATACGTCTAAGCGAATTGGGCTACTTAAAATCATAATTTGGAGTCTCTGGCAAACGTGCTCGATACCAATAATGATGTGGAGCACTGTAGACAGGAAACAAGTTGTAAACAAAGGTTACGCTCGTAAAAAGTAACTCGATAACTCAACATCACGGCACTACAAGCTAGAACACGGTCTCAGTTTCGTACACCACGAGGTGTTTAAGAACGGACCACATGAGGGCTATTGTGAAAGCAATAAACGCTATTTATTCCGAAAACTTACGCTAGACCCCGGAAGCCCATATTTATAGCACGATGTTTAACTGAAACTGCACACAGATTTTAAAGATCTTACTTGTCACGGCAGGGCAGACAGCAATAGGTGAAATAACAGAATACATTCATTGAAAACTTTTTAAAAGTAAATAATAAATTAGCTTGGCTGTCTCTTGTTGGTTTTGTATTCTAAACAACAGCGGGCGCGTTTGACATGACATGACACTTGACAGCAAACACCTCGAGGCAAATGACGAAGCACGCCATCTATCGGCAAAAGCATCTTTTTTTACTTTGTGGCAGATTAGTTATGATAAAAGGTCACAGATGACAGCAGGTGTTACTATTTCAGTTCGAAAATTTAAGTGGTGAGATCGTACATATAGTTTTAATAATTCTAGTTTAAATTAAGATATTGTGCAGTATGTGTTTATTAATCTAATATTCTAATTCATAGATTAATGAGTTTATTGCGTGAGAATATCACACACAAGTAATTTATTTGGTTTGACAATGAACTCGTAATACTGACCTGTCTAGCAGCTTATTGCCGCTGCATTTTTGTATTCTGTAGTCCTTTTGCTGTCGGTTATATCTGAAAAAATTAAATTATCATTATTATTAAATTATATTATCTTATGTATATTCCAGTAAACAATGTAAGACCACGTTCGCACGAACGGGTAGAAAGTTTTCGATAAGCTTATTCAGTTCAGATACCGTTCGTGAACAATTTCTAAAAAAATCTCTTTTCTATTGTCCCTCTACTAATTAGTTATACATTAATATTACATTAAGTTTTTTTTTATACAACTAGATTAGCATACGGCCCGCATCAGATGGTATGCGGTCAACGCATCCTATTGACGCTCGCAACACCACGGGGTTGTTACTCGCGCGCTGCCAATCTTGTGGCCTAAGGATGTTTCCCATTCCAAGGAGGTACCTCCATGCAGACGACTTTTGTACAAAGTCTCCCTCTGGTAATATTGATTGGGATCAGTATATCACGAAACAATGTTAAGTATTAATTTTGCAGTTCGACTCGTTTTGAGTGCCTGAATAAGGAACTCGAAAACAAATCATATTGTCCGGGAAAGTACTTCCATCTCACAAATAACCGCAGCCAACAAATAACAACTGCTTAGAGGGTTGTCGTGTTTCTGTGAGTAAGTGAGGTTACCAGTAAGCTTCTACGAAGTTGCTGTATTAGCGGCAAGGGTGGCGACGGGAGAACAATTCTTACCATATGGCAAACGTTCACAGGCTGCGGTACATACTTTACGTGGTATAATTTACAGGTGGGCCGTATTATATACCTCTCTACGTTGTACACAAAAAAAAAATCGGAGCATCCCGGTGACCTCACTCAATTGCAGGAACACGACAATCTTTCAGCGAATGGTTATTTGCTTACGGTTTAGAGGTACTGTCCCAGGTGCACCTAATTAAATATCACTATACCCCACGAAGGAAATAACCCTCCATAAGTTATTCAAACTTTTTTGCATAATAACTCCATTTACCGCACTATATTACGGAAAGTAAAATAGAACATGCAGCTGTTATTGGTTAGCTCACGGAGCAACATCACGTCCCTTATCGGCTTATTGGTTAAAATGTCTTCCTATTGGTCAGTATAGTCGAAACGCTGCCATATTTAGGCGTTAATACTGTACCTTCTGTTTCGCAAGAACGTTGTTTTTTTTTTATACATCGCATCCAATTGACGCTCTCAACACCACGGGGATGTTACTCGCGCGCTGCCAATCTTGTGACCTAAAGGCTAGTTCGGACTAGGCTAGTAATTTAGTCGAGTGGTGAGTATTTTAGTAGCTAAATGTGTGTGAACTCCATAAATTTAGTCGAATAGGTTAGTAAATAATTTAGTCAAGTCAATCCATTTTCTTCTATTTTTACGGGCGAGTAGCGCCTCCCACCACGCGTCCCGGCTCACTGGATCACCAGGTAAACAAGTCCGAACCTGTCGGTTTTAGTCAAGTTCATTAGTTTCCAAAATGTCTTTTCGCTGGAGCGAAGAAACAACTTAAAAATTTGTTTCCAAATATGTAGAACATGACTTTGTGGAATATTAAATCCCCTCATTATAAAAACAAACAAATGAAACAATAATTGATAATTGATTGATAATAATAATTAATTCTATTCTCCTAATTGATCTCTTCTTCCGATCCATTTTCGTACCCATAGCTTCTTTTTACTAATCATGCAAATTTCTTCATCCACCTCTTCTAAAATAGCCATTGCGATTAGCTTAATCAGTTTATTTACTTTATTGCGTTGCAGTCTGTTCATCTTGCAAAACACTACTCACTAAACTAAAACCACTCCCTACTAAAACTGTAGTGCGAACGGTTTTTTGGTCAGTAGCAAGTGTTTTAGTTACTAAAAGCGAGTTCCTCGACTAAATTACTAGCCTAGTCCGAACTAGCCTTAAGGCTGTTTATTCCAGTAGCCAGTAATTTCTCTGCCATATGTCACCCTTCAAACCGGAACACAGTATATAAATATAGCTGCTTGGCGGTAGAAATAGGTGAGACAGAGGTACCCATGCAGACGACTCTTGTACGAAGTCTCCATCTGGTTAATCAGCAGAATGCACCCCGTACTTACATGTCAGATTAGGCTTTAGTTTTTAAGACATCGGTGAGTCTCTTATAACGGATGGAATTGATGCTATTGAAAATCTACAAAGCATTTCATTAGAGGCCAAACATATTTCCAACGTAAAGCCAAAAGGTAATTTGAGCCACTCACAATACGTGAATAGCGATTTTATTTACCTTTAATACACGTGCTATTACCTTCTGGATGAGAATTAATTTGAGGATTCCAATTCGATTTGGAAATGAAATGAATAGATATCAAAGACGTTGTCTACGCGCGCGGCATTGATATTTGATTTCGTCAAATGACAGGCAGGTAACAAGAGACAAGCACAGGTTACAGGTGGGGCGAGGTGTGTTATTGGCATGCTAGCTGCTCGTCTGCTATAAGAGAGTAATTATGATGGTTATTTTCATACCACGTTGTAGCGGTGATAGCTCAGTGGATAAAGAACCACCCTATTAATCTACGGTACCCGGTTGGATTGGCATGTACCACTAAATTTGTCTTTTCGGATATTTGTAATATATTGTGATTATCACTAGCTCTTCGGTGAAGCAAAACATCGTGAGGAAACCCGCACGTTGAAAATATTATAATTATTTCAAAAGACGTGTGATCTAACATAAGAAAGGAGTGGGGTTTTCCCTCTGGTTTGGGGTGGCTTAATGGCAGTCGCTCCCGTGTAATAATCAGTACCCTCACCAAATCCTTAGACTTAGGTAGCGGACCCGCCAATTCTAATGGATTAGATAACGGGATAACGCTAAGAAGAATAATATTTTTATACAACATCGGGTGGCAAATAAGAGTACGGTCGACCTGGAAATGGGAATACTGAACGTAGTTTATGAACGCTTGCAAGGAATAACGCTCTCGCATTTCCGCTGCTAAGCAAATCCTCAGAAACCTACCCTCGCTCACTTTACACAATAATAGCCCCCTGGGGAGCTGTTACTTAGTTAGCGTCTTCTGTAAGGTGGAGGTACTTCCCTAGACGAGCCGATTACCTCGCCTTCGTCAGAGCTTCATATGT
The DNA here is from genome assembly GCA_947507595.1 of Pyralis farinalis. Taxonomy (NCBI): domain Eukaryota; kingdom Metazoa; phylum Arthropoda; class Insecta; order Lepidoptera; family Pyralidae; genus Pyralis; species Pyralis farinalis. The sequence goes on along the minus strand of OX382269.1, from coordinate 31,225,597 downwards.
CAATTAATCCTTTAATATTAAAAACATAAGAACTTTTGAAAATTCATCATCATCAGCCCGCATAGCCTTCCGTAATTTCTTCCACCACATGCAACCCTCTACTAGCATCAAGTTACTACCGGCCACTCGTTTGAGTTAAGTGGACCACCTAGAGGGTGACGCCTAACACCCCGTCATCCTGTAGGCGACCTGCATTCTAGATCTTTCCATTCAACACTGAATCAGCAGATCTACGACTGGTCAGCTCAGTGTGCTGGCTTTGAGCGTTATGTACACATTTTTTATTTACCATTGAACCTATGTAGATGGAGTAGAGAAGTACTCGGCCAAGCCTTTCGGTCCATAAGGTCTAAAGTGATAAAATTACCATAATATCATAATGTCTATTTATTGGAATGACCAGTTTAAAAACCTCCATGTATGAAAATTACCATAGTATTAAAGTGTAGTAAAAACATGTGAAAAAAATAATAAAAAGTAATCGTAAGTAAATAGTAAATTGAATGTAAATTGCCATAGTAATTGATCAATACTTTACATCTAATGAATAATTGAACATTTCGATAATATTGTCATTTTAGTACTTTAGATCTACCTACCAGTGAAAGTCCCGCCAAAATCGGTCCAGCCGTTTCAGAGATTAGCCGGAACAAACAGACAGACAGACAAAAATTGTAAAAAATATTCATTTTGGTATATGTACCCTGTATATATCCATATGCATTTAGTAAAAAGCGGTTATTTTAATATTACAAACAGACACTCCAATTTTATTCATCTGTATAGATTCTGAACATATTTCCATCGAAATCTGGAAGCTGTAAAAAATCCCGGTTGCCAAACTTTCACTTCGTTCACTCGAAAGTAAAAATTCATAACTTTATCAAACAAGGTAAGCATTAAATGTACCTACAATCCTTTCCGATTACATTTTTGTAGAGTGGCCAGTTTAATTTCACTTCAGCTGATGAAAAGAGTTGAAGCTAACTTAATAATTTTGTCCTTTGACGTTCAAAGAAAATATAATTGACATTCTATTTTCAGTAATATTCAAATATAGTGCTCATTTCTGAATGAACATTTCTAGACTTCCTTTACAGGAATATAATTAATCATAGCCGTTATTATTTGCTGATTTCGATTAGATGTAGAAATGAGACATGCATCGGAAAGATATATTGAGATCCGTTCTGCCGTGCTTATAATACACGTACTAACTAGGTTCTAACGCTTTTTGAGAAAAACGTGTATTAAGTTTTTATTTTGGAACTGCTAGAGATACCAACATGCAAGTTGTAACAAAGTAAAGAGAAAGACGTCAATAAATTCAAATATTCAATCGTATATGAATCTATCTATAACTTCACGCCAAATCCCTTGCAGGGTAGGTAGAGAGAAACGAGCGCTGCGTGACTCGATCCTTACATACCTCACTCGCTTCTTTAACATTGATTGCTGTTCTCATACACGTTCGCCGGTTTCTAGGGCTCCTGACATCATGATCATGGTAGGTAAGTCTTGCCCTTCCTCGGCTCTTACATCCTTCCACCTTTGCGTTGCATATCTCCTTCGTCATTCTTTCATACTGCATTTTTCCACATATAAGAATATACAGTTATAATCATATCGATAAGCAAAAATTGCAATAAAAGTTTTAGTTATTGCATTTTGATACTGTAAAACTGTGTAATGTAATGAAGCTATCACGAAGTTTGACTTTGAGAAACTTGTTCGAAATTTCGTTTTCAGGAACACCGTTCCTATATGAAATCTATATGTTTGTGTATATGTATGTCAAAATGGCCGACAAAGTTTAAAAAAAAAAAAAAAATTGTTATATAATTGATGAGCCAGGTGTTCCTCTGGCAATGCAAGCTTGTGCATTCTCAACTGGTTTTGATTTTAGAAAGTGTATTAACTCAGTTTCTCTAAAAACTAAAAAGAGTCTTCATTCCTTAATAAAAAAATGTTATATTTAGAATATTTATAAATGTCACTGTGCAGTCAGCATGGGGAAATATGAAGCCACAGGAATTTTTCCTGAATATGTGTGTCAAGAACTATTCAATCTTTATTGGGAGAAAAATTGGTTGAGTTTGTCTATAAAAATTCTATCTATTTATCTATATTTTCACGCCAAGCCCCTTGCGGGGTAGGCAGATAAGAACGAGCCCCATATAAAGCAACTGTGGTACTTCGCCTCTTTAACATACGTAGCTGTTGTTGCTGCTTTTTTGTAATGTGTTCAGTGTCATTTAAGGATAATTTCTCTATATTGAAAGATAGACGATTTTTCTCACACACTTTAAAAGAAAATTTTAGATGAAAAAAAAGGTATGGGCATTAAACCTCCATCAACTTAAACTATTAAAATCCCGAAATCTTTCCATTTGAATAAATAGGGAAACTCTACTAAGTAGCAATAAAAAATGCAAACAAACATAACTTGTACGAACTGGATAAATTTACCATTTTTGTTTATCCCATGCCACATCCTATATAGGACTTTTCAAAACATACTGAAACTTCATTTAATGAATACAACATACGGATAAAGAATTCGTAAAATCACGCCTTCATAATTTTGGAAATTTAAACTTAAATTACGGGTAGACTTGCGTATAATTAAGGTATTGAATCACTCGTGTGATATTCTTATGGCCCTCTCCTGGGCTTACTTTCGCTAGTACCATAAACTCACATTCGTATTATCATAATGCTCATTATACTACAGTTGCACAAATAAACTATTACAGCACACTTAAATAACAATAAATATTTACGATGCTAAGAACGCTAATTGTCTTCTTGATTCATTAGCATCTACCTTCAAATTGCACCTGAGGCGTGGGAAAATCTGTCTTGAGCACCTTCATTATATGTGTTTGTATGTGTTATCTGTATACATATAATAAAAAGGAAGCTGACTGACACTGACTTTACATTGTGTACAGAAACCGGAAAATTTGCGCAAAAGTTCTCAGGGAATTTAGCAAATTATCACTTAATGATTTTCGAAAATTGCCACGGGATACAAGGATACACGCGGGAAGTTGCGTACATTTCTCATCGAATGATAAAATATCTTAACAGTTTTATCAACACTAATCTATACTAATACAATAAAGTAGAAGAGTTTGTTCGAATGCTATATAATCTTTGGAACTGCCAGACGAATTTGTAAAAATATTTTTCAATTCTTGAGAAATAAGGCTACCCAACATCTTCTTTTTATCTTAATGCAGTAATTTGTAAAATTACTGAATTTAAATCCGAAAAAAGATGTTCTATAATACGTAATAGATAAACAATCTTTAGTAATTTATCCTAACACAATTTAACATAAAAGATCGGGACGAACGCGTACTGTTAGAACTACAAAGGCTGTTAATGCTGTTAAAACCAGAATTCGCCGAAATCCCATTAGGAAACAAAAAATCTTATCGCGAGAAATGATGATTCCTACTAGGACTCTGTCGCGTATAACAAAACAACACCTGAAGCTCGGCGCTTATCGTTGATATACAGGACACGCCCTAAATCAGTCCCTATAGTTCAAGAGAGCGGATCGATCACAACGTCTTTTGTCCCGTTACGCAGGTGAAATCATCACAGAAATATCCTATTATCTGAAGAAAAAAATTCACGCTTGAAGAGCACTACAACAAGCAAAATGACAAAGTGTACGCACACAGATCTAAAAAGCCGCCCGAGTAGTCGGAAAGGTACAACGTGGCCATGATCCTGCGTCTGTAATGGTTTGGTTGGAGGGTGTCTTATCAAGAGCTACAAAGCTTCATTTTTGTGAAAAAGGAGTGAAGACATTAGCCAAAGTGTATCAAGAGACTGTCTTAGATCGTGTTGTGAAACCACCCTCTCAGCAATACCCTTTTTAAAAATGTACCGTGGACTTCAGCAGACTTCAGACTCTGCACCTGATCACAAGGCACGAACTATCCAAGCCTGGCTCCAAAATCAACGTTCCAGACTTTATAAGAGCTGAATACTGGCCCTCGTCTAGTCCAGATCTGAACCCCTTAGATTACAAATTATGATCAGTTTTAGAGGACATGCCCTGATCGAAACGACATGCCGACACTGTGTCTTTTAAGAAAGCTAAATTTCTCTTAAAAACAGTGCGTAAATCCATAGATTCGTGGCCAGACAGATTAAAGGCCTGTATCAAAGCCAAAGATGGCCATTTCGAATAGAATATTTTTTTTAATTTTTTGCTGAGACTTAAAGAAAGAAATTTGAGGGAAAATATGTACATACAGTTTTATTAAGACTACATTGCTTCGTAAAAAAATAAATGCATATTCATTTGTAACAGAATTTATGGCCGGGCTATGTACGAGTATGTATATGTAAGGAGCTACCTGCACCGGCATTGTCCAGGTGATCTTACACTAGTGACCCAATCGCTACCACACTTCACAGTATAATTTCACCGTAAGATTCCCTGATAAAATCCTAGAAATTCTATTTGTATTTCTATTTTTTTAGATCTAGACGTTTTTGAATCC